>OY725329.1:50161482-51495522 GCA_963242795.1 Inga leiocalycina
TGAGACGCAACCTGAAGGTACAAAATACATACTCACTCGAGCGGAAGCCAAAGCACTTGAGTGATAGCTCATATCACTCGTAGGTAAAGAAGTGCACCTATGCTTCCTTGGCAAGAAAGTGCGACCAGAACTGAAGGAAAAAGAGAAACAGAATGCTGCACTCGAGTGATGCTTATTAGAAGCCAGATCGCAGCAACTGATAGCATTTTCTCAGATTTTATCCTAAGTGTCCAATAACTCTCCAATCTCCCAAACAACCTTTCCCCACACAAATTCACATAAAGAACTCATTAGACACACCAAAACAACCAAATTCCATCACAATGACATATTCTACATTTCCAACCACATTAAACTCCATAACCACAAAATGACCAATTTGGTTTCCAAAATTTCAAACTAATCCCAATGGCTCAAAGACACGATATGCCACTAAATCCACCACCATACATTAACCAACTCATGCATTTCAAGATTACTCCAAAATCAGGGCAATTTCCACAAATATCAAAAATTAACCAAAAATCACAATATATATCAAAATGTCACAAATGCTCACCTCTTCCTCTTCCCAAGGCCAAATCCTTGATTTCTCTATTCTCAAATTTGTTCAAACTCTAAATCACCCTCTTTCAAAATTCTACAATTATCAAGATTGAAGCTCTCATCAAGGTGAACAATATTAAAGAAGAGTACTTGAGCATTAGAGGACATCTAGCAAGTCAAAATCTCACCTTTGTACTTTCTCTTTCCTTCCTTGCTCAACGAAAATGAAGAAATGGTGAGAGAAGATGAGATGATGATGATGAACCGGATTTTCCCTTATTCCCATGGTAATAGCCGACCTGGAGGGAGAGAGAAGAGAGAAAAGAGTTTGACAAATTGACTTTGATCCTATGGTTCATAAAGTGCCACTTGTCTTGATCTTATGCCTTCTTCTATGAACTCAAATGATAACTACCACATGCAATTCCACCCTTTTTTTTCTTAAGCACTACATATTTCACCATAGGTCCAACCAAATTAGTAAACTCCCTCTTCGGCGGCTGACTAATTGATCAATAAATTTCCCATTTTACCTCTGATTCTCCCAACACTTACTAAATCATCATCAAGCACATTTTATATCACAATTCACATCATATACTTCAAAAGTGTTTATTCAACAATAATTACATCCACTTTTGAAGACATTAGCCCTTAATCACTTTTGGGATATTACAGTAGGATTATTTTTGGAAGTTTAAAGAGAATCTAATGAATAGGCCAATTCATTCAATTCTTGTCCCTTAAGCTTTCTCATTCTCCTATAAAAATACCTAGCTGCTACAAGATTGCTTATGCTCTTCATTAAGAGTCCACACTCACACTTCTCCATGGAGTTAGGAAGATGATCGTGGAAGCTTGAGCTAGTTGGGAGGCAACTCGGAAGTATCATCGAGGAGGCTAGAGCTGGGAGCTTATACTTGAAGACCACAAGGGAGTGCCTTTCCTATTTATCAGTCTAATTCAAGACTTGATATTATTTAGTTTTAGATAGTTTTGAGTTGTAATAATTTAGAAAAATTTAGTTTTAGATTGTAAACATGTCTCTTTTGGATTGAATTGATATTCTGGAATGTTTTGTGCTTGAGACAATTGTTGAAATTTTTGTTTTCAAACCTTTGAATTGTCAATTGAGTTTTCATTATTAATTTAATTGTTAATTTAGTTTATCCTCTTGATTGTTTAAGTGGGTGGTTAATTGTCTAGTTGTTCAATTGGACAATTGTAAACAATACTTCCAAAATTATTTTGAAATTAATTGTGATTGGTTTTTAATGGATTTGATTAACCACCGCTTATTTCATTATGAGGTTTCTAATGGATTAGGTTATATTGAGCTTGAGGGTTTCCCATGTCTCAATTAGGTGATTAAATTTATTAATTACAATCTTTCATCAACCTCCCTTTGATCTAATTAATTAATTTGGGCTAAGAAAGTTAATTCCATTTGAATCCTAAGTTGTTCCCTTCATCATCATAACTAAACTAAATCTTTATTGTTTGTCTTACTTTTAATTAATCTCTTTGCTTAGGATTTTAATTCCTCTTTCACACAAAAAAAAACCCCAAAATTGCATTTGCATTCATTTAGGTTAGTTTCATTCTCATATAGATTTTAGAGTCATTTACATCTTGCATTTAGTTAGTTTAATTGCATTTAGGTAGTAGAGTCTTGCATTTAGATTAGGTCCATTCCAATACATTTTTTATCACCTAAATTCAATTTTAGAGAAAACCCACAGATTGCTTCTCGAGAGAATGACATAGATTGCCACTATATTGCATTAGTAGATTGTCCTAGTGATTAATTGATTGCTTTAGCGACAAAAACGATATCACCCAACAAATGCGCTTCCCAGAATTCGAACTTGTGTTAAATGGTTTTCTATTCTATACTATTGTTATGCATCGTTTAATATTCAGAAGCAAAGTTTGATCATTTTGAGAATTCCTTTTAAGTAAAAAGCATTTTCTTAAAAAATATAATTCTAAGTAGATATACAATAGGGAAAATCCAATTTAAATCCATTTGAAATACCAAAATCCAGAGTCACAAATCTCTAATAAGACTTATAGGCCTTATTAGGGATTTATGAATTTGTTGTTTTTACCAATATGCCTTTTGCCATTTTCTCTGTTTCATTCTTTTTTTTAATAAATTCTTCATCTCAATCTTGTCGATTCCTGGCATCTCCTCTCTCCATCCTGAGATCGGTTGGTTCAACATTTGACATGTTATTCAAGTCTTAGTTTCTTCTTTAAGTCCTTCTCCAATTACACATGGCCATGAAAATAGTTTTTTGATTCAAGATAATTTATAATTACCTTAAAATTTGAATTGATTTTGTTTCTAGGAAAATTGAAGATTATCTTTTTTATGAATCTATAGTAGCCCAAACACACAATAGGTGTTTATTCTTTCAATCATCCTATATACATTTCATGTAAATTGTGCGACATTAGAGATTTGTCAAAAGAGCAGGCCTAATTCTGAAATTTGGTATTTCAAATGGATTAAATTGGATTTTCTCATTAAAAATCTTCAATTTTTTTAATTATAAAAGGGCATTATGGTCTTTTAACAACATTCATAATTCCTAATCAGGCTTGTAGGCCTTATTAGGGATTTATTAAAAATGCAGGCCTAATTCTGAGTTTGGATATTTCAAATGGATTTAAACGAGATTCTCCTTGTAAAATAGCATTTTTTTATAATTTTTTTTCAAACAATCTAAAAATTTCCTTGTTAAAAAACTTAGATAATAACAAATGAGCCTTCAGTATAATTATCATATATGAATGCCATACACAACCTTTATTTTTGTTTTTTAAAAAAATTAATCTCTTTCAAAATATATGAATAGATGATCTAGTTTGGTCTTAAACAATGTACACGGTCACCAATCTTGACATGGGTTAAGTACCCTCCACTTCTCTGGTAGTTTTGGGCCTTTGGGCTTCATCTAGTATTAGACCAAGATGGGCCAATCCTTATATGGGAGATGCTCCTCAAGTGCTCCATTTTTTTTTTAAAAAAAATATGATTTCATTGTTTCAGTAAACCTTTTGAGCCAGCTTTTGTTTCTGTTACTATGCAAACATGGAAAAAGTATGTCGAAGTCCAAAATAAGGTTGTTGTTACAGATTTGCCACCATTGCAAACATGAGTGCTTGGCTTGGATTAAATTGAATGTCGATGGAGCAGTGAATGAGATCATATGGGAGTTTTAGTTGTTGGTTTTACTCATTCGCTTGGAATATGCAGTGCTATAAGAAGCAGAGTAATGGGCTATGGGCTATACTCATGGGATTTAGGATTCAAGAAAGTCATTCTTAAGGCAGATGCAAAAAATATTACAATGTTTGTAACAAATGTTTGTTAGTTTCCTAAAAAATCCCTTTATAATGATGTGCATTATAATTGTACTTGATGGAAATCCTCTTGCTATATGCAATTAATAGTATATTTTGGGGGAAAATATAAATTTGGATAATAAAAGTGTATTGTGGCATTATATTTACAACCAAAATAAACCCTTGTAAAATTCATACAAAAAAAGCCTTGTATAGCTTTTATGTTTAGGATATGAGGTATTAATATACCCTATCGGATTTCATTTATAGGCTTAAAATAACTAAATATTACACAATTCAAAAAGTTAGTTAAATTCAATTCAAGACAATAAATATATAAAAAATTCAAGTTATTTTCTCAAATGCCTTATTTATGGGGGGAGAATTAGTTGAAAAAAGAGATGTGAGAAACATATAATAAATTAGGTGTAAAAATGGGGAAAATATAATAAATATTTAGACATGTATAAAAAGGACACTACTACAAAAAAGCAAAGTTGTGACACTTATAATTGTATTAGTTGTGGCTCTAGACAAGTGTAATCCCCTACCTTGATAATCATAATTAAGATTCGAAAATGCTTAATTTAAAGGAATTCGAGACCGATGAATACGTTTTTCTCAAATCTCTTTTCTAAAATTCGTTCAACATGGTCTCAGATTCATCTTCCGAATCTAATTACTCTACACAGTTCAATCACATTCATACATATCAGAGTGCATAGCCAAATTCCCGACAACTTCCGGGTTTCATACATGTATAAACTAGGGTTGTAAGTTCCAACTAGGGGATTACATGACCAATATCAACGTAATATCTACATTTCAAAAATAAACAGTAATCTCAAGTCTAAAATAGATAACCAACAACCTAACAACACATCTCTACAAGATCCTAGCTGCTCCTGGTGGTTCGTTTCTCCTTGGAGCCACTTGCTCTGTCTGAAATGTTAGTCAATGGAAATAATGAGATTCAAAAGAATCTCTATAGTAACAAATCACTCATACAATGTATAAACGCATAGCGTATATGATCATGTTAAGAAGCATCACAATGATATATGGCTCACACCACATACGACAACACTCATAGCTGTAAACACTATGCGTCAGCTTTCGCTGCGATCTCAATACAACAGCTTACGCTGTAATCACTATGCATGAGCTTTCGCTACGATCTCAAAGCATCACAATGTATCACAATGTATTCTCAATGCATGAAAAACATACGTACAATGTTTCACACACAGTATAAGAGAAAGAGTCACTATCTTGTTCTTTCTGATTGTGCTCTAGCGCAAGTAGATCACGCACGGGGCAAATATCGAATCCTACAATTCTAAATTCACCATTTAGACACTTCCATAGTGTTTCTTGGGGTTATATGAGTCTATAATGAAAATTTACAAAAATGCCCCCGGGACCCAGCCCAGGCCCACCGTACCCGGTCCGGTTGTACTTTTCCCAAAATTCTAATCTGAGATATCCTTACATATTTCCGCCCAAGGAATCCATTTCCAGACTCAGAATTATCAAATTCAATGTCAAATTACAAATTTAACATTGGCAGCCCTACTTCAAGGGTTTTAGGGGCATTTTCATAATTATGCTTTTTCGGCCTTTTCTGAAAAAGTGACCAACTGTAACCCCACCTAATTTTTGCTCCTGAACTCAATGGAACCATCAAATCATTGAAAATCCAAATCTAAGACCCATTTCTCGAGCTGGCCAAAATTTATGAGCTCTCCGAAGAAATCTGGGTTTTTCGATTTCGGCTCCGTAAACGCGTTCCTTTCTACTCTTAACCACTTTATTAACCATTACATTAGATTACAACTAACATTAAGACCCAATTTTGGCAGCATAACCCCTAGGCCATATCATTTCCAAACTTTAAAACCAATGGCAATTCGGCAAAATTTCACCTATTAAATTGCCCATAGCAGCCAAAATAAACAATATACGAAAGTTTGGAAGTTACCTCAAGCTCCTTCTGGCTTTTCTCAAGAGTGGCTGAAAGCCCTAGCCCCTTGAACACCAAATTTTCTTCTCAAACACCTTAAATAACATAGAAAAGAAGCTTATGAACAAGGTTATACGTATTAGGTACGAATTTATCGAAGAAATCGACCTACCTTGTAAGCTCTCTTCTCTCTCTCTCTCTCTCTCTTGGCTGCTGGTTCAGCACGAAAATGAGCTAAGGAGGAAGATGGAAAAGTGATTTTATAATACTTTATGTCTTACTTTAATTATTCATTAAAGTAAAATTCCAAAAATCACACTTTATGTACATAAACATAATGTTGTAAGCCCAAATAACATGTGCATAATATTTTCTCTTCTTGGCCCATGATAAAGATGTCCAAGAAGGTCCTTCCTTCAGCCCAATTGAATTTTCCATGTATCTCATAATTTCAAGGTTATTTTCCTTCATTTTTGGATTTTACAAAATTTTGGCAGATTTCTGGCCAAACTTTGAAAAATCATAACTAATTCTAGTAAAATCAAAATGGAGTGATTCCAAAGCCAATAGAAAGATATTTAAGTCCTCTTTATTGGAAAAATATGGATCATTGAATTTAATAACCTCAAAAATACAGAATTGCACAAAAGTCCATACTGCTCTAAAACAGATTCCAATTTCCATCCCAAACTTTGGAAAATCATAACTCTTAGCTCACAAATTGAAATGACACAAATTATATGTCCATTTTAAATCTTGGCATGTGAAATTTAATACCAGAAAATTTCAGAATTTTTAGACACCATTTGCCTATTAAAAACGTCCATACAAATCGGCTGCCCTGTACAGAGTTTCCAACTTTTGCACAATTGTTCCCAATGGTTCCAATTTCACTATAAACACTCTCCCCACATGAATTTTCACAAGGAAGCCATTGGAATCATTAAAATATCTAAATTTCCATCATAAATTCTCCAAAAGTGTTTATTCCACAATAATTACATCCACTTTTGAAGTCATTAACCCTTAATCACTTTTTGGGATATTACATTTCTCCCCCCCGTAAAATAAATTTCATCCTCGAAATTTGTCACACAACTTGAGCCATAAACTCTGGATAATGTCTTCGCATATCCGCTTCCGCTTCCCAAGTTGCTTCCCTCTGAGTCATTCCCTTCCAAATCACCTTCACAAATAGAATGCTTCGGTGTCTGAGCCGTCGTTCTTCTCTATCAATGATCTGTTATGGCTCTATCGCATATATGAAGTTGTCTTGTAACTCAACTTCTTCATATTCAACAATGTGAGATGGATCCGGCTGGTACTTCTTTAGTTGGGAAACGTGAAACACATCGTGGAGTCTGCTCAAGTTTGGGGGTAGGGCTACTCGATAAGCAACAGGCCTAATCCTCTCAAGGATTTCAAAAGGACCTATGTACCTTGGGCTCAGCTTCTTTCGCTTGATAGCTCTCCCGATGCCAGTGACTGGTGATACTCTCATAAATATATGATCACCAACCTTAAACTCTAGAGGCCATCTCCTCTTGTCAGTATAGCTTTTCTGTTGACTCTGCACTGCAAGAAGCCTCTTACGAATGATACGAATCTGCGCTGAGGTTTGATCAACAAGCTCCGGCCCATACAGCTTCCTCTCGATAACTTATTCCAGCACAAGGGTGATTGGCACTTCCTCCCATACAAGGCTTTATACGGTGCCATTTGTATGCTCGCATGATAGCTATTGTTGTAGGCGAATTCTGCAAGTGGAAGAAAGTAATCCTAATTCCCTTTGAAGTCAAGGACACAAGCTCGTAACATATCCTCCAGCGTCTGAATAGTCTTCTCTGACTGTCCATCCGTCTGAGGATGATAAGCCGTGCTAAATCTCAATTGAGTACCTAGGGCCTCATGCAACGCCCTCCAGAATCTTAAAGTGAATCGGGGATCTCGATCGGAAATGATATTCTTCGATACACCATGGAGTTTCACAATTTCTCGGATATAAATCTCTGCTAGTTTATCCGGAGAGTAACCAACATTGATTGGTATGAAGTATGCTGACTTCGTTAATCGGTCCACAATTACCCAGATCGCATCAAAATTCCTGATCCTGGGCAATCCCACAACCAGATCCATGGTTACACTTTCCCATTTCCATTCCGGAATCTCAGGACTCTGAAGCAACCCAGGCGGTCTCTGGTGCTCGATCTTTACCTTCTGGCAAGTAAGACACCGTGCCACGTATTTCGTTACATCACTCTTCAAACCAGACCACCAATACACAGATTTCAAATTATAGTACATTTTGGTCATACCAGGATGAAGAGTATAACGGCTTTTGTACTCCTCATCCAGAATTTTCTGTCTCAACTCCGCCTTAAGTGGAACACAGATTCTCTTTTGATAGCGAACCAATCCACTAAGCGATAGATCATAGCCCTGAGCTCCTCCCCGTTTAATCCGAGCTAGATTACGCTGTATCTAGCCATCTTGCCTCTGAGCTTCTTTAATCTGAATTCTCAAGTTACTTTCCTCTTGGGAAATAGTATAATTGGCTCAGAGGATCTGATTTGACAAATTCAAATCACAAAAATCCGCTATTAATTTCCCCTCTTAAGTCATTATTGCTACCACCAACACTGTCTTTCAACTAAGAGCATCTGCGACTACATTTACTTTACTTGGATGATATTTGATTTCCAGGTTATAGTCCTTAAGCAACTCTATCCACCGTCGCTGTCTCATATTCAATTCTTTCTGATCATACAAATATTTGAGACTCTTGTGGTTGCAGCACAGTTCTACCGTCACACCATACAGATAATGCCTCCAAATTTTCAAGGCAAACACAATGGCCGCAAGCTCCAGATCATGTGTAGGATAATTCATCTTATGAGGTTTGAGCTGTCGAGAGGCGTAGGCCACCACACATCCTTGATGCATAAGGACACACCCTAATCCCTGCTTACTCGCATCACTATACACAACGTAGGTCAAGCTGGGATCAGGTATAATCAACACAGGTGCCGTAGTCAACCTCTCTTTCAACTCCACAAAGCATTTTTCATAATGTTTATACCACACAAAAGGATGATCCTTCCTCGTGAGCTTGGTCATCTGCAAAGCAATACGTGAGAAATTCTGAATGAATCTCTGGTAGTAACCAGCAAGACCCAAAAAACTGCGTACCTTTGCCACAGATTCTAGCCTTTTCCAGTCTAGTACTACTTCCACTTTACTAGGATCTACAGAGACCCCTTCTTGCGAGATAACATGGCCTAGGAATTTTACTTCCAATAGCCAAAAATCGCATTTACTCAATTTGGCATAGAGCTGCTTCTCACGCAATGTATTCAATACAATTCTCAAATGATGTTCATGCTCTTCTCTACTCTTAGAGTATATCAGAATATCATTAATGAATACCACAAAAAATTGATCCAGATATTGTCGAAAGATACGGTTCATGTAATCCATGAAAACCGCAGGTGCATTGGTTAGCCCAAATGGCATAACCAAGAACTCATAATGACCATAACTGGTCCGGAAAGCAGTCTTTGGAACATCTTCTACTTTCACTCGCAGCTGATGATACCCTGACCTTAGATCAATTTTTGAGAATACACACGAACCGAATAGTTGATCTAAAAGGTCATCGATTTAAGGAAGAGGGTACTTGTTCTTGATAGTAATCTTATTCAGTTCTTTATAATCGATACATAGACGAAGACTCCCGTCTTTCTTTTTCACAAACAACACTGGAGCTCCCCAAGACGACACATTGGGTCTAATAAACCCTTTTTCCAGCAAGTCTTCTATTTGTTTCTTTAACTCCGCCATTTTGTTTGGGGCCATACGGTATGGGGCCTTAGATATAGAACCAGCTCCAGGCACAATGTCAATGGGAAACTAAACTTCCCTTTCTGGAGGTAATCCGCTAAGATCATTCGAAAATACCTCAGGAAATTCATTTACCACGGGTATACTACTCAAAGTTTCACTAATCTCCCCTTGCACAGAGAAGAATACCATATACCCCTGGCAACCCTTTTCAAGATATTTTTCAGCTTTAGCTATAGAAAGAAAATTCATACTGGCATTTACAACTTTGACCCTTTGAGAAGCAGGGTATACTATCCTCTTGTTCCCATAAAAACTTGTTAGGTTTGAAATATGATGCTATGAAGAATAACAAAAACTTGTTTGCTTTGTTGTATGGGTTGACGTTTTTCTTTACCAACTTTGGGCTGAATAGCACAACATTTGTACTACCGGCGGAGCTATTTCCGACGAGGGTGATGTAATACCCTGAATTTTGAGACTTGAACATAGAGGATAAGCCTGAGGTTAGGGGATTGTTAAGCCTTGGTTTAGCAAGATTCCAAATTGGATTAAGAAATATGAAAATGAGTTTGATGGTGATTCCAAGGGAATTTCCATAATCAGGGGCAAAACGGTAAAGTTGCCAACCAATTGATCGGTTACCGAGGAGAAAACTCATTGGTAACTTCAAGATCAATGGCTACGATTTAATTGTGCAATAGATCAAGGGGCGGAATCCCATGTATATGTGTGTATGTGAGCGCATAAGAGGTTGGTCAAGATGGTGACATTTGGCAAATTGTGGACCCTTGGATTTTGGGTCAAGCTTTCAACTCTCTGCTCTCTCCTTTCTCCCTTAAGTCTATTATGTGTGTGTGTGGGAGGCTGAAATCTGCTTCTCTTCATCATCATCACCGTCTCTCATCTCTCTCTCTCCTGTTTCTCCATTTTCGGTGAGCTCAAGGTGGAGAGAGAAAAAGAAAAGGTAAGGTTTGGTTATGTAGATGTCCTCTAATGCTTAAACACCTTTCTTTAAAGTTGTTTATGGTGATGAGAGCTTCATTGCTATGGTTTTAGATTTGGGAAAGAAGGTGTTTTGAGAGCTTGTGGAATTTGGAAAGATGAAAAATCAAGGATTTGGCTTGGGAAAGAGGAAGAGGTGAGTGTTTGTTCCCTTTTGATCTATTATTTGTGATTCATAGTTGAGTTTTGTGATTTGTAGTTTTTTCCCTAATTTAGTATAATTGTGGAATGATGGTTTATTATGGTTAAAATGATGACATAGTGTGTTTTGGTGTCATTGGAATTGATTTAGAGCATTGGGAGTAAAGTAGTAAAATTTGGGTAATGTGTGTGATAAGTGTGACCATAGGGGGAAATGTTATTATGATAGGATTTTGGATGTTTTGAGGTTTTCAATGGGTTCTTTGTGTGAAATTATGTGTGAATAGCCTTGTGTAAGAATTTTAGGACCATTGGAGACATATTGGTTAAGTTTGGAAAATTATGATATCAGCTACGTTCTGGCTTCTGATAGAGCCTCACTCGAGTACAACGTTATGTTTTCCCTTTCTTCTTCGGTTTTGGTTACACTTGTTCATGGAAAAAGCAAGAGTGCACTTCCTCACCTGCGAGTGATGTGGGTTATCACTCGAGTGAAGGTGGTCTCACTCAAGTGATCATGTGCTTCTGCGCTATGAGCCGCTTCTCGGGTTGTCACTCGTAATTGATTGGCAAGAGTGTGAATGTGCACTCGTAAGTGTTGTGACATCATTCAAGTGCTGAGTGTAGTGCTCGAGTGAGCTTGCCATTTTAAGGGTTCGATGGCTCTCGGGTAGTCACTTTTTGGGCTTCGCTCAGTAGGACTTGGGTGAGCTTAAGTCCATCACTCAAGTGCTTGGGTCAATGCTTGAGTGGAGTGATCACTTTCTGTTTTTGGAATAGTTTTCGGGCAAGCACTCGCACGAGTGAGCCGTCCTCACTCAGGTACAAGTCATCTATCACTTAAGTGCGCCATCCATCACTCAAGTGATGAAGCCAAAATGGGATTTTGAGGATTCAAAGGATGGTCTTTAGTTAAGTTTCTCCCAACCCTTTAGGCATGTGTTTAGGCTTTAAGTAACCACCTAAAAGTCGTGAATGATATCCAACTTAAGTGTTTGAAAGTTAAGGAATTGGAAAAGGGATTAACCGTATGTCCTTGTTTGGTTATAGGGTTTGATGTTCGCTGGATCGTGAGTAGCTGTGCTGGAGCTTATGTGGGAGGACCAGGGTAGGGAACATATCTCTTCTGTATGTATTTGATATTTGTGTTAGTGTGTCAGTGCATGTCTTTTGCTTTGCATGATTATGTGTAATTTGAAGTTATGTTTCAATTTATGCTTTAGCCATCAGTATGTTGTTTGAAGCATTGAGCTTGCAAATTTGTCATTGTGTTAGCATGAGTTATGTGATGCAAGCATGTCATGCATTAAACATTTATTGTACATGCATATTGATATTGTTGTCGTACTGAGATTCTCTAGAATCTCACCCTCCCCTATGAACATTTTAGATAGGGAAGGAAGAGTGAGGATGGAGCAAGCATTCAAGGACGATGAAGACTCCTTAAAGTATTTGGGTTTGGTAGTTGGTTATTATCATAAATGGTGGGATAATTGTATGTGATATGGATGCATATTTAAGTATGTATTCGAATATGTATTTGGGATATGTATTTGAGAAGACTTTATGTAATCCCCGTTGGAGATATGGTAATGGGCTAATGTGCCCTATGATTGTTTAGCGAAGGTGTGAGTCTTGGGATTTCTGGGCATTTATGTTGTACATTATGATATATTTAAATGTGATTTATCTTCGTATAGTAATTGTATTCGGAAGGTGAATGTGAGACTAGGTTATAAATGATTTTGAAATATATCTATGAAAACCCCGTCTGGTATATGGGTTTGTAAACGTTATTTAAATGTTATTGGTCTCTATTTCACTTGAACTGCGTAATCCAAATATTAATTACGGAAGGGGGGTTACAGGTGAGGTCGACGTGTCACTCGCTATGCGTGGCGTCGAGGAAGGCCGGGGCAATGGTGGCGGCATTTGGGCTACAAAATTTCATGCAGGGTGAGGACACTAGAAAGATAAAGACCGCGATGATGTTGTTGGTGGTAACTAACTTTTTAGGATTTTGCTTCTCCTTCTTGTTGACTGAAACTAAAGGACGGTCTCTCGAGGAAATCTCCGGTGAGGAAGTAAGAGACGGCGAACACACTTTGTCACCAAATAGCTAGCAGGGTGGTCACTCGCCAGCAGGGACCTCATTCTGAGACTTTTGCCAATAATTGATTAGTTAATTAGACCATTCAAGTGTGAGGCTCACGTATGATTCAAATAAACAATAATGAGGCCTTAATCATGCAATATATATATAGGTTTGGAAGGTTAATATAAGTTTGCTATATAATATTATATAGCTATGTTTTATCTTCTCAAGCTTCGGCTTGCCTTTGTCCCAAAAAAAATAGTTATGTTTCACAAATAAGGCCTGCTTAGGAATATTATTTTGATAATCTCTATCGTTGTAATTTAGCATATAGCTTCAATATGATATTTTGTTTTAGTTAACCTGCCCAAAAAGGAAAGGCCAAGCTTGCAGCACTCCTTGTAATGTACACCCTCCGGTCCTAATTATAAGATAAAGTTGAATATTTTAGAGAAATTAAGGAAACTGATTAAATTACTTTAGAGTATTTTTATTTTTATTTTTTTCTTCAAACTAATTAGTTTGACTAATAAACTGATATATAATCTAAGGATACACAACATATAATATGATTAAGTAACTTATTTAGCTTCTTTAATCTCTCCAAAAAAATTTAATTTTGTCTTATATTTAGAACCGGAGGTAGTATTATTGTTCCATCGAGTTTTTTTTTTTGTAAATTAATCAGATGTGGCTTTCCTTTTTAATTAGATAAAGGGTTTTCCTTTGAGACTTAGAGGGCAAAATAAAGGTTCTCGTCTCTTTTAATAAATACGCTCCCTAAGATTTGAACTTGTATTGTAATGAGATATGGTTTTCTATTCTATGCTATTGTTATGCATCCTCAAATATTCAGAAGCAAAGTCTGATCATTTTGAGAATTCCTTTCAAGTAAAGAGCATTTTTTTTAAAAATAGTTATAATTAGATATAAAATAGATTTTTGTATATATTTTTTTTGAACAATCTAAAAATTTCCTTGTTATAAAACTTAGATAAATACAAATGAGCCTTTACTATAATTATCATATATGAATCCCATAAAACAACCTTTATTTTTTTAAAAAAAAAAATCAATCTCTTACAGAATATATGAATAGATGATCCAGTTTGGTCCGAAACAATGTACACGGTCACCAATCTTGATATGGGTTACGTCCCCCTCCACTTATCTGGTAGTTTTGGGCCTTTTGGGCTTCATCTGGTATTGGACCAAGATGGGCCGGCCGATCCTTATATGGGAGATGCTCCTCAAGTGCTCAAGTTGGTCCTTTTTTTAAAAAAAACAAGAAAATCTGATTTCACTGTTTCAGTAATCCTTTTGAGCCAGCTTCTGTTTCTGTTATTATGCAAACATGGAAAAAGTATGTCAAAGTCCAAAATAGGGTTGTTATTACAGATTTGCCACCTTTGCAAAAATGAGTGCTTGGCTTGGATTAAATTGAATGTCGATGGAGCAGTGAATGAGATTATATGGGAGTTTTGGTTGTTGGTTTTGCTCATTCGCTTGGAATATGCAGTGCTATAAGAAGCAGAGTAATGGGCTATATATACTCTTGGGATTTAGGATTCAAGAAAGTCATTCTTAAGGCAGATGCAAAAAATATTATTAACCTGATGGTCAATAAAAGTAGAAACAAAGCATGTAGCTTACTGTTTGTACAGATCCAAAGTTTAATGATGTACTATTCAAGAGATCAGAATTGTCTTTGCAGATGCCCTAGATTCATGTTCGTCCCACCTGTGGAGCTTGATTAGTGAACAATGAGTGTATGTGATCTAGGGCTATTTGATTGTGTTTTTAAAAACTGTTTTTTTTTTTGTTTTTTAAAAACAATAAAACCTGTTTGATAAATTGTTTTTAAAAACAAAAAGACAAAAGGTTGTTTTTAAAAATAAAAAAAAAATAGTTGTTTTCTTGTTTTTGTTTTCCTATTTTTTATTTTTTGAAGTCGTCACTTATCCACTATCGACACTACACTACCTGTGACAACTACCACCACGTCACCACCAGCGACCGCATCACTACGTCACTTCAAAAACAAATTTTTGAAAATAATCAATCTATCCAAACAGTTTTTTTTTTTTTTGCTTTTTAAAACATGTTTCCAAAAACTGCTTTATAAAATTGTTTTTGAGAACAAAAAACAGAGAATAGAATCAAACAAACCCTTAATCTCCGATCCCTTAGTATATTTATGTATATACTTTCAGGGCTTTAGCCCCCTTTCATAACAAAAAAGGAAACAAAATCTATTATCAGTCATTTCCACTAACTGCATTGCAACTTGCAAGTGTGTAATAGCAGTGCTTGTGGCAGTAAAATATAACAACTAACAAGTCTGGTTGGGTTTATATATACTCTTCTTATCTTTAATATAAGATATATTTAGAGAGTTGGTCTTAATCATAAATATAAGACATAGATTGCATATTTGTCAATTTTTTCCTAGTTTACACCTATTGATTCTCTGTCAATAATAGTCAAGGATGAGAGGTGATGATGGGGGAATTAAATGAGATGACTAGAATGTTTTAGAAAATACATGTTATATTAATTAAATTTTTAATTTAATCAAATTAAATAAATATATCTTATATTAATGACAAAATGAGCAGTAAAAAAATTTCATCCGCCGGAAAGGATAGTATATTATTTAGTAATATCTATTCCTAATTATAAGCGGCTCCCTTGAATACTCATTGCAGGATTGCAATCTTGTATAAAATGTCAATTTTGCCCTCAATAACCTTGTGAAGAATGATGTTCTGCTACTCGATCTATGGGGATACAATAAATATAATCGATCTTAGGGTAAAGGGTATCCACTATTCATGTCAAGATAAGTTTCTTCCTGATATACTAATCAATTTTGCATATGGCAGCAAATCAACTTTACAGAAGAATATAATATGCTGAAGCCATTAGGAACAAATAAATAGCACAAGCATTTCTTGAAGTGATGTAAAGAGTTTGCTCAGACTGGTCCCATTAATGATGGCATCAGAACAATTTGAAGACACAGAAAAAGATGGAGATCAGACCGCATGTCTTAGCCCTAACAACCTCCATTTCATAATATAAGTCATTTTTTTAAAAAAAATTGTGTTCGTAAATATGTAGCATTAGTTGCTTTATTTTTAATATATATCCTCCTCTTCTCAATTTTCACTGAGGGGGATAGAGAGTTTATATTTTTTTAAATTTATGGCATTTAATTTCTAAGGGTAAAGATGAAAAATCAGAGCAAATTTTAGACAACTATATATAACCACGTACGTAACTCTAGCTTTTCTTAGTTCCAGACTTACGTTATGGAATAGAGAAAGTGTATATAACAGCCCAAACCCTGCATAATTGAGATAGTTTCTTCAATGGTCAATGCTATTTTTCATTAGTTCAAAAGTCCAGCTGTGAATTCTCGCCCGAGGGAATCTACAGCTAAAGGTTGATAGTTTAAGACCAATAATTATCATAACAATTACAGGTCATTTTCCCCCATTCTTAAACTTTCCGAAACTCTATAATTGAGGTTTAATAATGATTGTTGTGGTTATTCTCGAGTGTTAATAATATAATCATTATCCCAATTACTTAATGGACGGGTTTCTATTCTTATCGGTTGTTCCAAACAAAGTCCAAACCGACATATAATTATGGTACCAACTTCTGTCATTAGCACAACTAATTAGAAATTATGAAACTTGCAACTCAACTAATCATGCATGCGGGGTTAATCCGGCACACACTACTACAAAAAGGAGTTTTAACGTCCATATTTTGACACTTTTAACGTTAAAAAATTAGGGGACATCTATGTGGGGGGCATAATATGTTTTAAGAAAAGAAGTCCCAAAAAAATGGGACATCTAAAATGAGACTTTAGACGTCTCAATTCTTAATTTGGGATGTTAAAATGTTTGATTTTTTTTTTAAATGATTAGTTACATTCTGCATCACCCAACGAAATCAAACTGCAGAAACAAAATAAAAAATAGATTCATAAACCACAATGTCTGTTACAAAATGGTAAGGATATCCAGTACTATAATATTTACTATATATACATACAATAACAACTCATACAACCTACTACTATATATATGTACAATAACAACCAGAAAGTATCAAAACGCTGTCATCACACAACTACAAACTGATATAAATAAAAAGTTTACTGATCTATATGTTGAAGAAGATGTCCAGCCAAAAGATCTCTGATCAAATTAAGGTCTTCACGTTGTGGAGAGTCAGCTGAGTGCCGAAGATATTTTCCATCAGATATTATCTTATCAGAATGTCATCTCAACTTCTTCGCTTTTGTTGCAGTCGTAAACAAATATTTAAAACGTGGTATTATTGGAAGGTACCACATAACCTTTAAAGGTTGCCTTTCAGTTGTGACATCGCCACAACCACTATCTTTTTTCACTTTGTATCGTGCAGTTTTACACTTAGGATACTCACTAAAACCTCCATACTCATTTCTGTACAGTACGCAGTCATTAGGGCAAGCATGTATCTTTGTATACTTCATACCCATTGTAGACAGGATTTTCTTGGCCTCATACATATGATTTGGAAGTACTTTATCCTCTGGAAACATATCACACAATAGTTCAAGCAGCAATGTGAAATTACTATCGGTCCACCCACAAGTTTCCTTTAAGTTAACTAAATGCAATGTTCCCGTCAGCCACGTGTACTTACTCCCAGGGTACAATGGTGTCTCTGCATCACTCCGCAGGTTGTCATACTCCTGCGACTGCGCAAAGAATTCTACCTCAACATCGTGAATTATTTTCTCAATTCTATCTTCATCTATGACATCCACATCTTCCTTCTTGTGCGACGGACAAT
Organism: Inga leiocalycina; assembly: GCA_963242795.1. Lineage (NCBI taxonomy): Eukaryota > Viridiplantae > Streptophyta > Magnoliopsida > Fabales > Fabaceae > Inga > Inga leiocalycina. The sequence continues at coordinate 50,179,287 of OY725329.1, forward strand.
CCATTACTTCCTCACCATGCCATATCCACCTTATGTATCACATATTTATTCCATCATAAAGTAGGTGATCCTTTATGACATCAACATCCCGTCGACTCTCATTTAAACAATTCACATAAGAACAGAAATACTTCCCATATTTTGCTTGAGCATTCTTTTTAGCGAATTGAATAAATTCTTCCATCACTTTCTCATATTCTTCACTAGTTCTCAAAGCATTCATCCAACTGTGATTCATTTTGTTACCACCTAAGTCATTCCCAATAACACTCACACGTTTAGTACAATTGTCAACGATATAGGATGGGATTGCCTTTTTTCACTTTTTTCAACAAAAATTTTGACAACATTTCCCCTTAAAAGTAAGACATCCCAAAATTTCAAGCAACCATATCTTAGTTATTAACTCTGTATTCTTAGCTATTGATAATATAATTGTCCTATGAATATAGAAAAGAATATAGAATTTTAAATAAATATTCAATTTTTTTTCTATTCTAGGACATAAAGAACTTATAATAATTTGAAGAGAAGGATTAATAGAATATATTTCAATCTATTTATTAAGTATATTGTATTTCTTAATAATCAATTATATATTTATTAATGATCAATGTCTTTATCTTATTAATCTCTTTATCTTAAAATAAGATTTTCACCACTACACTAATAATAATCATACTAATCTAATCTAAAAAAAATAAAACCAACCATATTTAAACAAACAAAAATTACTATATTTAATTGTTGTTCATTTCATCAAAATCAATCAATAGCTCTATTTATTTATAATAATATACATAGTTTTTTCCCTCTCAATTTTCAAGTTCCAAACATATAAAACAAATATTTTCAAGCTCCAAACATATCAAACAATATATTGTTGCATAACTACTAGCTAACAATGATTCTATGGTTCTGGCCAAAAAAACACAAAAAAATTCAGTCACAAGGTAAAATCACTCCAATAACTAAAATTATATAAAATAATTTCACATTGCAATTTTAAATTTAATTCAAGTAAATTCATATTTAAAAGAAAACTAACCAGGGGGGAGAGCCTGCGTGCGTCACAATGGAAGGAAGGAGGTGGAGGGCGTCACAATGGTGTGTGCCTTGCTTGAATCTTCTTCTTCTTGTTTAATCTTGCTTTGATTTCTTCAGAATCCGCAGCAAGAATAAGGGGTTCCGAGTGAAAAGTAAATAAGAGAGCACAGGACAGAGGACGCGCGACAAAGAAGGGAGGAGGAGGAAGAGTAAAGTTGAAAAAGAAGGGAGGAGAAGACGAGCTATGAAGAAGACAAATAACGGAGGAGGAAGAGTTGAAGAAGACAAGAAGAAGAAGGGAGGAGGAGGAATGCTCAGAATACCGACGGAGGAAATGAATGAATGAAGAAGGATGGAGATGGTTAAAAAGTAAAAGGCGGTGTGTGAGTGAGAGGACGCATGTTAGACAAGTGTCTAAGATGCGTCCAGGGACTCATTTAGGCGTCCCAAATGATCATTTGGGACGCCTAAAGATGAGTTTAGGCATTCCAAAATCCATTTGGGAAGCCTAAACTCCTACTTTAGGCCATTTGGGACGCCTAAAGTCCCAGGTTTAGACGTCCCAAATGTATTTGGGAAGCCTAAAGTCTTACTTTAGGTGTCCCAAATAGATTTGGGACGTCTAAACCCAGTTTATGTCGCTTAAAAAAATGTGAAAAATTTAAATTCGTATCATGAAGCATTTTAAGTGTCCCAAATTCAAATTTGGGACGTCTAAAGATTTTCCTACATACAAATAATTACGAAAATGCCATCATCTTTCTTTTTAACCACCCAATTTTAAAATTGGGACATCCCTTGGGGTGATTATATCATAATTCTATAGTAGTGACATAAACTTTTAAACCGAGCATAAAAGAAAAATAAATGTGTCCACATGGCAAAATTAGCCCCATAAAGATGTAGAGAACGGGTATGCTAATAATGACCCTTATAGGAGTCATCCAACAAAAAATAATGTTTACCGGTATTTACAAATTCCCTATGTTTACAAAAAATGAATACATGTCTTGTGCATCCAAAGAAAGATAAAATAACAACAACAACAACAACAACAACTTAATAAGCTTAAACATATATATACCACTCCAGTGGTAATTATAGGAGTTAGTTAGGAGATGGTTTTGATCTTAAATATAAGAAATCAATTTATTTTATTTATTATAGCTATCATTTTTTCTTAAAAAGCTAAACTATAACTTACCTAATTTATAAACTAATCTATAATCTAATGCTATGCATTGATATTTTAAGAAAATTAAGTTATATTTGTTATAATTAAGTAATTTATTTAATTTACTTAATCTATCTAAATTAGTTAAATAGTTCACCGAGTGTGTGTGATATTTACATGCAAGGTTAATTTCTTCCACGCCACTCTCTCTCCAAATACAAAAATGCATAAGGAGATGACTTAAGTTCATTTGTATATGCATATATGTATTACAACCAATTTTCTAATAAAAAGATTTGGTTTTTTTTCTCATTTTATTATTTACTTACTGGGTTATAATTATATATTTGTTGGAGAAATTTATTATAATTGGGTATAATGAAATAGACCTATGTTTTTTTTTTCAATGCATAAATCGAAGAGATCATCCCATTTAAAGCAAGTATGTGTTATTCATATTCAGATTTTCTATAAATATTTTCTTATAATCATTTTCAAACGTGGATCTTAAATGAAGTATTATTTTTTGTTATGCATTTTGCTTCATTTTTAATAAAAAATATTAAATATGATATATGTGTTTAGTGATAGATATGATTCAAACGCTAGCTGCAGTCCATGTCGTGACACACGTACACACATATCAGTCACAATACAATACAATACAATACATACATATATATATAGTACACAAACACATAACATCAAGAGCAGTGGATAAAAAGTAAGAATATTAAGAACTACTATTACTGTTAAAATGCACTCAGCATCAATCACTAGTCCTTTGTACAATTATCCAAACCATAAAGATAAGCTTACAACAGGAAAGTTAGGACTTTAGAACTAAGGGAATGAATGCTAATTAAGAAAAAAACACACCCTAGCTTCCTCTAAACATATACTAAAAAGAAAAAAAAAAGGATTGATACTCATCCATATATATATATATATATATATATTGACAACGCCAAAAAAAAATTAACGTGTAATAGAATTGCTAAATTTCCTCCCCAACTAATCAGAAATGATAATTATTCCCCCTTCCATTTATCCACACAAATTAAATTTAATTGGTATATAATAAAATATCGGACGAAAATGTCAAAGAATAAGAACAGAGCCCCCACATGGTGGACATTCAAGTGTGGGGGAACACACCACGTGAAAAGTTCTGATATATCAACTCATAATAAGCTGTTCCTTTAATTTGTCCAAACATCCTAGTGGCCTGACAATGCGGTGGCTTTAGCTTAGTGGCGGTTATACCTGTGTTGGTGGTGGTTCCGACCTCATCGTCATCGGTGGTGGTGGAGTAGAAAGAAGCTGCAGATGGCCATTACTATTATTATTGTTGTTGTTTGCTGATGATGACTTCCCTATGTTCTGAAGGTTTTGTTGTTGCTGCTGCTGCTGCTGATAGATTTGTCTTAGTCTCCCTATCTCCTTCTTTAATGCTTCGTGGTGAGCTTATGAGACCATATTAAAATTACCGATCAATCATTAGTTTAAAGAGAAGAAAAAGCTGTGAACGAAGTTATCTAATGATGATAATATGGAATATGTAATACTATCTTCAGACCTTAATATAAGAATTTGTTCTAGCAGGATCTTATATTAAGCACTGGGGATAGCATTAATGAAGGGATTAATTATATATATTACCGTCTTTGAAAATCTTGTCTTGAGCCAAAGCAGCAATACGTTGCTTTAAGGTACTATTGTCTACGTTCAGAATCAAACGTTGGTGGTCCAAGAATGCTACCCTCGGCGACAATGCTGATACCTCCGTCTAATTCATATAATTCCGTTATTGATTATCATTTTCATTACAATAATATATCTATATATACAATATATAACATCTATAACAAAGAAATGATTTCATAACTCATATACACTATAACTTATATCAAACTCTATATATCATCGCTCCATGATAAACTAGATATGATTCACAATGTTTTGTCTGAGAGAGTTTATAATAAGTTTAATGAAGGAATTTTTGTAGCAAAATATGAAGAAATTCAGATTCATCTCTTTTTTGTCTTAAAAAATTTTTCAAATAATAATAGTTAACAATGCCAAGAAAATTTTGAATAAAGTTAGTCTAAATATAAAATTTAATAGAACCTAGCTATAATTATGCTTGTACTATTTAATTGAATTCACCTAAAATCATCATAACTTTGTCAATATAATTAAGGGTAATACACACACATATGATATGATCTGGTCTAAGATACCGAATAAATTGCCTAAAATTAACTTTAATTCATATACGTACCTGCAAAGTTGATACGCTTCTTTCTAAATCAGAAATGTATTGCAGCTTTCTCACCCTGGATCTCTGAGCTGACTGCCGATTTGCCAAAATTCTGATTTTTCACAACCCAATAAAAAACAAGAAGAAGAAGATCATAAATAAATAATGATAATTAAGTCAAATAACCATGAAAATTTCGAAACCTGAAATCTATAAGTTCATTAAGCTAAATTGTGTACGTGCATGGGCCATCTGTTATATTATTTATACCATATATAGATATAGCTCACCTTTTAACTCTTTTTGGATCAACGATAGGTTCTCCGTCATCCCCTACCAAGGCCGCCGCCCGTGACGTATCACTCTCATGCTTGCAAGCGCTCTCTTCTTCCCCTGGTTCATGCTTGAGCTGTTTCTGCAATGGAAGGTCTTGTGTAGGAAAAACGACGTCGTCAAGCACCATAGGCTTCTCCTCATTATTGCTATTCTGGTCATCGGAGGGTGTGGACGGGTTCGACGCCGTAGCAGACGACGGCAGCAACGAGACCGAGCCAATGTCATCGGAGAACATGGACATGAGCTGGTCATCGTCAAGCCTATCAAACCCACCATGATTATGATGAGCTCCGGCCACCGGTTTCCGACATTCCTCGAGGAATGCCGTGTCTAGGTAGGCAATGGAGTCACTCGCAGACCGCCGGTGGGCCCCCCTCCTTGCCGACGAGAAGTCAAGAAATTCATCCACCCAAGTTGGCGGCGGCGGCGAGTTCTGTTGCTGAAATTGTTGAGTTGGATTGAAATTGGGTAACTTCTGGTGAGGAAACGAAGAAGGCCAATTTTGGGTCATGGTGGGTATCTTAGGAGGTAAATGTGCCATTTCCTAGGTGAGATCGATCGAAATTGAACAACAAAGTTATAATTTGAACGAGTTTGCAATATTGTCTGAGAGAGAGAGAGAAGAAGAAGAAGCAGCAACCTAGAAGTTAGAACCAACAATAATCTTAGAGGAAAAGCGAAAGTAAGAGGGAGGTTATGATTTATAGGGAAGTCACCTCCCAACTACCTCGAACACATGTCACTATGCATCATTTTGATCTTATTTATAAGTCTTTTTTAACTAATTTTTACATATCAAAGAGAATTAGTTAACTCATTAACTATAACCTAAATTTTCAATTTGGTCCTTATTTATGATTGGTTTCAAAAGTCAACATGAATAAATTTCTTTTATTTATTGCAATTGATACGGGTAAAAAAGTACAAAATACATTTATTACTCAAAATTAGACATATAAATAGGATCAAATTTTTTGATAAAAAGGACTTATAAATAGGACTAGAATGGTATTCCCTCTGGTCCTTATTATAAGGCATCATTGCACCAACTAGCAAGTATTTTTTGTCCCTTTTATAAGGCACTTGCAAGTTTCCAATAAGCATTTAATTTATCTTTTCATGTCTGCCTATATTTAATAAGGGTAGTAAGAGAGAGTAATAATTAATATGATATTTGAGCTTAATGTAGTTAGTAAGGATAATATTGAAAATCACTTAAATTTTAAGATAATGTTACTAATTTTAACTATTTTTATTGATTTATGAGAATTGATAGTTGGTATCTTATAATAAGGATAAATGGAGTATAGATAATATAGGATTATTAGTTTGTTTTTTTTTTGCTCATTTATTACACGACCTAGAGAGATTTTGTTTGGTTGAGCGATTCGATTGTTTATAAGTTGCTTTTTAATAGTGATTTACGGTATACGAAGTAAGTATGTGAGAGGAGTTGTGTCTCGATTTATGTAAAAAGCAACTTATAAATTTTTATAAGTTGAAACAAACATGCTTATTGACGTGTGTGTTGCTGTTTCTTGTTTAATGCTTTGGTTTTGAGCGTGCTTAGAAGGTCCAGAGGTTTTGAAGAGATGAGAGAGAGTGTGTCACATGGGAGGAGGATTAGGGACAGCTATCAACAGCTAGGTGGTGGAAAACCAAAAGGTCGTTTAGTTTAATGTACTGAGAAAATAACACCCCAAGCCCCAATACTTCTTCTTAATTAAATTTGTTTCATAGACGTTTGTCAATTCATAAATGCTCAATTCCCCCCATTTTACAAAGGGCAAGCTGAAACATCTTAATTGGCGGGAAATCTAATGCTATTAAGCCGTTGGCAATCTCTTAATTACTCTACTTGAAACATAAAAAGTAGGGTGCACAAAAACAATAAGATTAGTTAAATACAAGTTTAATATGATCGGGCTGAGTTGACTTTAACTTAGTCAGTATTCAACTTCTTATACTAATTGAATATGTTAGGTAGAAAGGTTCATCATTCTTACCTTCATAGCATGCTCCATTATTGTCACCCTAGTTTACTTGAAATGACTAAAGACTTAGCTCTCATCATTGACAACGGAAAGATCTAAACATATGGTATGATGTATTTTTAAAAAATATAAAGAAAGGTGAAAGGCTAGTGGTTAGGCTTTTAGGGTTTATATATTTGATGTATATTTAAAAAAATACTAATTCATTAAAACTCTACCCTCAGTCTTTCTATGATACCAACAAAATGCATAACTCAGTATCTAAATAATAGGCATGACACGTAAACTAGCCTACACAAGCATTATACTCCCTCTTGTGTGACATACTCATATTTGTAGTGGCATATATTATATCATGTAATAGAATCCCTATATGACATGGAAACTTGTAGTACAATTCTTTCAAATGCTATTTCGTTACGATGGGTTGTACATGAGGTGCTCTAACTAGTTAATATTTTTGGGTTTTTAATCATCTTTGTGTCTAACTTTAAAATAGTTTGATAAGCCAGATCTTCCTCCTCTTTAGACCTTTGCGAATCTATACTAGAATTTGAATTAGACACAACTTTGAATTCAAACAAAAATACTACAGACTAAGGAAAGAGTGATTAGAAGGCATGTAAAGGAAAATCAAACATAAAACTTGTTAGTAGGAAGCTAAAAAGAAGTTGGAACTTCTCACTTTAAAACTTTTTTAAATTCCACAGAGAAATTAGGCATAAATATTAATTATCTTACATATGAATGATATAATCTGTTATAAATTTTATTTTACTATGTATGTTTTTTAAATTGATGTGGATGTTTTGTTAATATGATAAATAGTGGGAGCTGGAGTGTAATTTCGTGTAGGAGAAGTGGTGGAACCAGCAACCACGTGCCGATGTGACCCCTCCCTTTGGCATCCATTATCTCACAAAATGCTATTCATAGATTCATTCATTTATTCATGTGTGTGTGTGAGTGTGTGTTCAAATCTAATCCCCAAACACATGGACGTCTCTACTTTCATCAACCGCCTTTCCCCTATATCTTTCCTTTTCTTTATCCTTCCTTTTTTTTTTTTTTTTGCTTTCGCAGGGTATCCACTGGAGCGGGCCCAGTGACTAATCCCTCGCGTTCTGTAGGCCCAGTTAAGGGGGCGGACGCTGGCCACGAGTTTTAAAGCTGCTCCATTCCCAGGGCGAGGATCGAACCCCCGACCACTAGTTAAGGTAGGAGAGACCCAGACCATCTCACCTAAGCCCCCGTGGTTTCTTTATCCTTCCTTTATTTTAACCAATACACACAACACATGCTGATCTCGACCCTAACCCTCTGTTTGGTGTGAGGAATTTAGACGGGAAAGAAGGGGTGAGAAAATTTTTATGAGTTGAATTTTAAAAGACTGAAAAAATGGGGTAATAAAATTTTAATAAAGAGAATATATAAGATAAAAAAGTAATAAAAATTAATTAAAAATTTTTAACCCCACTTCTCTAATTTTTTTAAATTCAACTCAAAAAAATTTTCCCTCCACCCCTTCAGATCAAACAAGCCCTAAATGTATGAACTAGCTGAAGGGTTTGATTGTTTTGTCCTAATCTACTACTCCAATATACATTATCTCCTAAATTTGTAATTGTTTTTTCTGAATTATCCCTATTAATTTTTTTTTTCTTGAGGACGTTTTCGTGAACGAGATATTTTTCAATGTCAAATGATTAAAAAAATTATTTTAGTAAAAACAGCACATATTTTTTTTTTTTATAAATAACCAACTCAACCAATTTTTTTATTGTAAATTAATGATCTAATTTTTATGTTTTGGGTATAAGGGAGAATTTTTTTTTTCCAATTGCTTGAGTTGATTATTTGATTATTTTTCCTCAAAAATTGATTCCTTTCGCTACGTTGATTTTTTCCTCACCTACTTAACCGACATGATAATAATTTATTATGAACAATGAGACCAGTCGCAATTCACAAGTGAATAAAGCAATTACCAATGAAATAAGTATTTTTCCCCACAAAAAAATACAAATAAATAAATTAAATTGCCAAATAAGCTAACCATATTCCGCTTGTTTGGATTAACATTAGTTAAAATGATTTTATTCGACCATTTGACTTTCACAAGCTGAAGTTGAGATAACAGTTAATTAGTGTATTGTGATTCATATTTAAATAAATCTATTTAGATATGCTCATTATTTTACCTTTATTAAATACTCATTATTTCTCATATCTTATATAAATTATTTCTCATAATTTTTATCTATTTTCTCCCTTATACTCTTTTACATATTTATTTTTTTTAACTATTAGTTTATTTTGCACAATCAAAAAAAAAATGTTTATAAATAAGACTGGATAGAGTATTAAAAAGTAGTTTTGTAAGTTGAAACTTGGGTAAAATTTTTTTAAAGTTATTATTTTTATTTTTTTAATGAAAATTAACAAACTCTTTTAAAACAACTCACGATTATAATAAACTTTCCTAACTCTCATGAAGGAACAGGAGCGCATAGAATGATTGATTCATCGGGTAATGTGATGTGATCTTGTGACCTACTAGTATATAAGGTATTAAAAATTGGATTAGATCGTCGGTTCAGCCCGTAAACCGATGAATCTGTGGTCTCTCCTGTTTGATCCGGTGGGTGAACCATACTGACCAGTTCACCTATTTTTAATTTTTTTAAAAAATCGTTTTTAATTAATTTTTACACATGATTTTATATAAATAAACTTGAAATATTTATTTTTTCACCGGTCTAATCCCGATTTGGCTTCAGTTTAACTCATAATTAACTCACTGACCTCTAACCCAATACATCAACTAGTTTAATATCCAGTTCGGTTTTTAATACCTTACTAGTATTTGAATTCACCCAACTGTTTTTTTATGAAATCCGTTTATTAATTGGTAATAATTAAAATACTGAGAAAATTCTAATATTGTAGGGTAGGGAAGGTCCTTGTGGGGCCACTTGGAAGTTTGGAGAGGGTCGGTGGAGCATCACAACCATCTCACATTCATTACTGATCTGAAATCAATGGGGTCGTCTTGCTGCTTGCTGCCTCTTCTTCTGTGTCTGTTATCTCATCACATTATCACATATTCAATATATTCAAATATGGCTAAACCATGTAATGATCATTCAATGTGGCTCTCGACAAATTGGGCATCATAACTCTTATCATTAAAATAAATCAAAACTCACCAACTTAAATTAATTAATGTACTATTTCGGTTTCTATTACAAGCCACCTTTAAGAAAAAGTTGCATTTTTTTTAAAAAAATTGCCCCCATTTAAAATGTCATTGATTTATACTTTTATTACTTCTTATTAGATGTAATTTGTTATATTGGATTTGGGTAAATTTAGAATTTTTTTTTTCCATTTTGATGGCAGTTATCACACTTAATTTTGATGATATGACTTAAAGTACTACTTTATAATAAAGACTGGAAGGAGTATGTGAGTATGTGACAAGATTTTCAACCTTTGATTAAATAATTAGTGTTAAATTCTCAACTCTTAGTTTAGAGCAACTCTAATTGAGAGGATGTTTTTTTTTTACTCTCAATCAAGGTTGTCAAACTCACGAGTTTAAGCAAACTCGTGATGGTGATGTAAATTCGTATCATAAACTCGAATCGTAAACATGTAAGAGTTTAGTTTTATCATTAAATAGATATTATTAGTGTATAATTAAATAATTAAAATATAAAAATTTGATTTAAATATAATTTAAATCCAAATAATTGAAATTAAATCTATCAACATTCATAATTTATCGTATTTAACAAAGAAATTTCTATAAAATTCATATATAAAACTGTTGAGTATAATCAAATTGAAAAAGTTAACACGAGTTTAAGGGTACGTTAACACAACTTTGTAAGCTAGAAACGTAAAAATGGTAAACTCGATGTATAAACTCGTGAATTTAACCGAGTTTAGAATGATCACGAGTTTACCAATGACTCGACTCGATTTTATAAGTTATAAACGTAAAAGCGGTAAACTCGGAGAGTCAACTCGTGAGTTTGACAACAATGCTCTCAATACTTAAGATAAATTGGTTTCTTTTGTCAAGGAAGATACTCCTAATCCACTAACAAAGTGTTGGTTGAGGTGATAAATGGTCCCACCCTAAAAAAAGGAGAACACAAGTTCAAATCCTGAGAAACAAATTTATTGAAAAAGACGAAAACCTTCTACGTTCTAAGCTTAGAAATGGATATACCATTGAATAATTAAAATAAAAGAAGGTACTCATGGTCTAAAAGAAAATTGTTATAAGCAGTTAACAAATAAACAAAAAGTGATTTATACCCAAAAAATAAAACAAAAAGTGATATTATTTATTCTATTCATTTTCCCCATATTTATTTTGTTCCTTAAATTATTCGTTATAATAGTATCCATTCATATAATATATAATTATAATAAATAAAATTGTTTTGTAATTATAGATCACTTAAATTGAAAATAAAAGCTTACATGAATTATAAAGATACATGAGCTCATAATTATTTGTACATGGTAAATTTTGTAAAAGGAATTATATGGATTTTTTATTAATATGAATTCCTTAAAATTAAATTAACTAAATTATATTATATTGCAATATTTAATTTCCACAAGAATAATGTACTTCAAAATTAAAAATAATCTAATAGTGAGGCCACGCCTCAAACAAGAGATCTCTTGGGAAGAATAAATTAATGGGATAGGGGGATAGGGGGATAGTGGGGTGGTGGAGGGCTTATGGCCTATGGGTAAGAATGAGCTGTGTGTGAAGAGAAAGAAAGCAAGTATCTTTAATTGATAAGAGTTTGTATAATAGTTATAATTAAAACATTGTCATAAACAATTTTTTTTTTTAAAGTTACAAGGAAAATAATCTAAAATTAAATTTCAAAATTAATATTTTTGCCTTTGCCAATAATGATTAAATCAAGTAAAAGAGACTCAACCAATGAAATATGCACTAGCAATTTGAGAGTGGGATTGAACTTACGACCTTATACTTATGGGGTAATTTTCATGTCACTAAGCGGTAAAGCTATTAGCAAAAATCTTTACTTTTATCTTCACCACAACCTAATAGCTCATTGGGAAAAAGATAAAAAAAGAATTTTGAAATTGTAAAATTTCAAATCAGGTTTATTATTAAGAATTGATAAGGAAATGACGAAACTTAATAAGTAATTCACAACTCATTTTTTGAAAAATACCTGTTTTAGACTTCTCCAATTTCAAAATTGTTTTTCTATATTTTTTCTCTAGCTTATTCTTACTTTTATGAATTAGTTCAAGTTTGGTGTGCGTTAAAAATCAACATATAAATAGAAATTAAGTAAAGCATCAAATACGGCGTTGAGTGAGAATCTAATTCTACCTCAATATGGAAGAAGAATCATGTCATGTGAAGAGGCCAGCTTGGTTTGTTTGCTTTGTCCCAAATCAGAGTCACATGGCCAGATTTCTGTCTCTTGCCACTCAGAGAACCATTTTTTTAATTATTTTCCCCATCATTTCGTGTTGGGACTTTTGTGCTTTTATTTAAATAAATAATAATTAAAAGTACAATTGGGAGACACTAACAATGATTAGGGAAGAAAGGTTCGATTGCATGTTAACGACCACTTTTTTAATTAATATATATGTTTATTTCTTTTTGCAGAACTATATATTCACATTCGTACGTTTCCCTTTAACATATATATATGTTAGTCACCGTCATTTTAAAAAATCCACCACTTTTTTTGTTCTTCTTCAAAAAGCCTTTTCAAAGAGGAAATTGTTTTACTCCGGTTATAATAAAAACGAAGCAAAAAGTGGGATCGAGATATTTTCATAAATAAAATACAAGGCTGCTAGCATTCTACGTTGGTTGTTATTGTAACCATTTGTGAAAAACACTTTCTACCCCAGTTAAAATAACAATAGATATAAAGAGTAATATTTTTTTTAAAAAAATGTCTTTGTTACACAAGTTATATTTTTTTACACACAAACACATATATAGTGTGTGTAATAATTAACTCAACTTAATAAAAAAAAGACCCTAATTAAATATTCTGTGGCAATCCCATGGCATATAAAAGTGATTTGCATGTGGCCTCTCTGAACTGCTTTAGAATAAGAATTAAGGAATAGATGAATGTGTATATTAATAAAATATTGTGTAGAAAATTTTGCTTCTTATTGCGTGGTACCGTACACAGGAACTTTGTTGAAGGACTTTGTATGTGTGGAGTAAACAAAGAAGAAAGAATAATTTCACGTGGCATGAGCAAGCAAAATTGATCCCAACCTGGCTTATTATTACTTAATATTTGATTAGTGGTGCTTATTAATTTTTGTGTGTTAATTTTATTAATAAAAATCTTGTCATGAAGATAATGAAGTTATTATAAAATAATGATGGCAACAATACATGAACTTGACGCGTAGGCACGTTAAAATATGTTTGAATTAATAATTGGGTGATGAAGAGAAACTCTCATTCCATTGAGACTTGTTAATTTTTGTGGTGCTTATATTTGAATTAATTAATTTTTGTGTGTTAATTTTATTAATAAAAATCTTGTCATGAAGATAATGAAGTTATTATAAAATAATGATGGCAACAATACATGAACTTGACGCGCAGGCGCATTAAAATATGTTTGAATTAATTGTTGTGTGATGAAGAGAAACTCTTTATTCCATTGAGGCTATCGATTAGGGTTAAAATATTATAAAATCTTGATGCATTATAGAATTGATCCATGATGCACTCAAATTGGGCTCGTAATGGCCCATTAGATGGCTATAATTAGCCCAATCTCCTTGTGGCCAAATAGGCCCATAAAATTGTTTGTTTATATTCCAAATTACAAAAAGACAAAGGGGCCAAATCCATTCATTCCTTCCTCCATCACAAGGACTCAGGAAAAAAAGAAAAAAGACCTTGCACAAGTGTCAAGAATGTGGACACAAAGTCCCAATCGCACAGCGGTTTGGGCTTTTTTTTAGTAAATAAAATGAAGTTGAGGGACCATTGATTACTTTACTCCTCTGCTATTAAAAAGGAGGAAAAGAAAGAAAGAAAGAAAGAAAGAAAGAAAGAAAAAGATTATAATGTTAAGAGTGTTATAAAAGTATATGTGATAAGAGAGAAGAATGATAGAATCCAGAGAAAGTATTATAGAATTTCTAGAGAGAAATTAGAGAGAAGTTCTCATTCAGTTCAACTGAAACAATCGATTACAGCCATTTATATAGAGTCAGAAATCTAACCCTGGTTGCCTGATCATGGTTATATTTAACTCTGGTTACATGACCATGGTTACTTTATATCTTCTTTATGTCCTTGTCTTCTTTTGCTTTTGCTTTGTGTCATGTCTTCTTTTCTTCTTTATGTCAAGTTAACTGGAAGATTAATATGAGTCAATGGATATCCACATATTTAATATTCATAACACTCCCCCTTGGATGTCCATTATGAATGTGCCTCATTAAAAACTTTAACTAGGAAAAACCCAGTGGGATAAAAACCTAACCAAAGAAAAGAGTACATCATTCATTGATACACCGTCGAGTGCTGCCTCATTAAAAACCTTTCTAGGAAAACCCAGTTGGACAAAACCTAGATAAGGGAAAAAGAGTACAGCGTGTATCGACTCCCCCTCTTGATAATATCAGTTGAAATCTTTGAATCTCCGAAGACCAATATCATGAACAAGTTTTTCAAAGATTGTACCTGGGAGTGACTTGGTGAATAAATCTGCTAGATTTTCACTTAAACTGATTTGCTGGATATTTATTTCACCATCCTTTTGAAGGTCACGAGTGAAGAAGAATTTTGGTGAAATATGCTTTGTTCTATCGCCCTTGATATAGCCTTCTTTAAGTTGAGCGATACATGCAGTATTATCCTCATATAGGATTGTTGGGATCATTTTGCCGGAAGATAAATGACAAGTTGTACATATATGATGTATCACTGACCTCAACCACATACATTCTCGACTTGCTTCATGTATTGCTAGAATTTCTGCATGATTAGATGATGTGGCTGATATAGTCTGTTTCATAGATCACCATGAAATAGCTGCACCTCCACATGTAAATAGATAGCCTGTTTGTGATTTACCATTATGTGGATCAGACAAAAATCCGGCATCTGCATAACCAACCAGTTCATGCTTGGATACATTTGAGTAGTATAACCCTATGTCTGTAGTACCTCTGAGATAACGAAGAATATGCTTTATTCCATTCCAATGCCTTCGTGTTGGTGAAGAACTATATCTTACTAATAAATTAACAGCAAATGATATATCAGGACGTGTGTGATTAGTAAGATACATTAGTGCTTTAATAGCACTAAGATATAGTACTTCTGGGCCAAGTAGTTCTTCATCACCTTCTTCACCGATTTCTCGGGGTCGGAATGGGTCTTTATCTACTTTCAAAGATCTTACAATCATTGGGGTACATAATGGATGAGATTTATCCATGTAAAATCGCTTTAGGACCTTCTTTGTATAAGTTTCTTGATATACAAAGATTCCTTTCTTGAAGTACTCGATCTGTAATCCAAGACAGAATTTTGTTCTTCCCAAGTCCTTCATTTCAAATTCTTTCTTCAAACAATTAATTGCCTTTTGAAGCTCTTCAGGAGTTCCAATGATGTTGATATCATCAACATAAACAGCAATTATAGCAAATTCACTATTAGATCTTTTCATAAAGATGCATGGGCATATCAGATCATTTTTGTATCATTCTTTCAACAAATATTCATTAAGACGATTATACCACATGCACCCTGATTGCTTCAGGCCATACATAGCTGAGTTATATTCGCTTATAGATTTAAAATCTTGCAAGAGTAAATGCATTCAATCAAAATGAGCTTTTGGAAGAATGACCATCTTCTGGTGATCATATCTTTCTTTCAAATTGTTTCAAAGGACAAGTGGATCCATCATTGTCAAATATTCAGTTTTTAAGTCCTCATGTAAATGGTGGCGAAGAAAAATCATGGATTTGGCTTTATCTTGGTTGGATGCCTTATTCCCTTCTTTAATCTTGTCTTCCAGACTTTTGGCATTCAAGTGAATTTCCGCATCCAACTTCCAAGATAAATAATTTTTCCCGGTAATATCAAGAGCCACAATTTCAAGTTTTGCCAGGTTTGCCATTGTTCAAACTAATTAAAGAAATAAATGAAAAGAATTAAAATATGAAATGTAAATATGCAATATAATAACTGTAAATTCATAAAGACAATAAATAATTCATAAGGCAAGATAAGAAAATTAAAACATGTATGGCTTCGGGCCATTTAATCTCATGACTTCAGGCCATGTATGGCTTCAGGCCATTTAATCTCTAGATGAGGAATTAACTATTATCTTCAGGATAAAAATTGTACATGACTTCTAGCCGTACAATAAGATAAAAGATAAAAATATATATAGCTTATGGCCATATAATAAGATGAAAAATGTATATAGCTTCTGGCTATATAATAAGAATGGATATGACTTCTGGCCATATTATAAGAAATTAAAACATTATGACTTCTGGTCATAATTTTAAGAATCAGATGTGTATGGCTTCTGGCCATAATAACAATAATAATAATATAAAAGAACTTGTAAATAATATATAAAAACAATAACGATCTCCAATCTTAGCCATGGAACCCGATGTTATATAACAATCGGTAAAAGTATCTCTCTAATTCCATATAGTGGCTCAGATTATCCCAGATCTATAAAACAAACAAGAGATATATAATCATTAAAGAAACCATAAGAAGATCATACCTTCTTTTAGAGCTTCGTGCTGATAACGTGTTATAAAAGTATATGTGATAAGAGAGAAGATTGATAGAATCCAGAGAAAGTATTATAGAATTTCTAGAGAGAAGTTAGAGAAAAGTTCTCATTCAGTTCAACTGAAACAATCGATTACAGCCCTTTATATAGAGTCAGAAATCTAACCCTGGTTGCCTGACTATGGTTATATTTAACTCTGGTTACATGACCATGGTTATTTTATATCTTCTTTATGTCCTTGTCTTCTTTTACTTTTGCTTTGTGTCATGTCTTCTTTTCTTCTTTATGTCAAGTTGACTGGAAGATTAATATGAGTCAATAGACATTCACATATTTAATATTCATAACAAAGAGAATAAAGTTGTGTATAATATGAGTGAGTTTGTTTTTCCTTTCTTTTGACGATAGTTTGGTTTTACTTCATTTTTTATGTTTTGCATTGAAATGCCTAGCATTAATTAAAGTATTTCTCAATTTTATTCAACCATAGTTTGGCTTTCATTTATTTCATTTTATTATCTTACCTTGATTTTTGCAACCTCATAAGTGTTTTTTATTTGTTTGTAATGGATAATAAAGTGGAGAATAAGATAATAAGCAAATTCACGATAGATGGATTGCCCCGAATGGAATTAAGTGGAATTGAGTGAAACAATGACTTGCGAGGCACATTTTATCAAGAAAAGAGTGTCTCCACTTACTCTTCTTTTCACTTAAGTTCTTTATCATTGGATTGGTTTTTAATAGTTGACATTTATTTTATAAAAATATTATTATCATTTAATATTAATATTACAATAAAATTTTTAATAAAATATAAAATATTAATCATTAAAAGTCAATTCAATAATGAAAAAATTAAATGAAGAGGAAGTGCGAAGATGAATTAGTGACTCTCCACTTATTTCTTTATTCACTATTGTGAGTTATCTTTACCAAATTAATTGACTTGCTACTTGCATTTTTGAGAGGTGAAAAAGATTTACCTAAAGACTTAATTCTTAAAAATTTGAATTGATTCCAATTTTGTAAAATTTGATTTAAAATCTTGCTTCAATGATTTTTTTTAATTATTTTGATATTTTAAAATTTTGAGGATAAAATTTGATGTAAGTGTTGGGTGTGATGACTCTCAATTTTTATTAGATTTGTGAGATATTTTATATATTTGGAAGTCATTAAAGCTAAATTAAATGAATTTTCTTAAGATTATGATAAGATATCAATTTTGTGTGGGATTTCATGGTAAACATCCTAGTTTTAATATAAAATAAAATGTTTTAAATTTAGGTTAACAATAATTTGACATATTAAAAATATAATATATTAGTTTTATTTCAATTATTTCATTTTATTTTCTTTCTTTCCCAGCCTTGAAGGACAAAACGTACCGTTTTAGAAACTTGGGAATTTGCCGCGAGTCAGGTAGGCGATTGAAAAGAAGGGGGCGCACCCGACATTTCCTTTGTTGAGGCCACCAGCCACTGTTCTTCGCCCGAGAACTCGAGGACCGAAGAGAGCGAGAGCAGAGGATACTCGCGCCAACGAAGTGACGACGGAAGTAACTCCGTTTGGCCCTCTCAGTCTTTTGGTTTTTCTCCTTCATTGCCACGATGGCTTCTTCCGTCGAAGAGTTGGAAAACAAAGAAATTCATCCAGACGACCCCGGTGTCATCCAACGCCGTGAACATAGGTTTACTTTTTCTTCCTTTTATTTTGTCGTGTTATCACCCTAATTCCAGTGCTTCTTGCTGTTTTTATTGTTATAAAAATGTGGAGCTTGTGACTTACTGCCTTGCAGTGGTGGGATTAATAACGAGTTTCTTGCAATGGAGGGGATCTTTTATTGACATGGGAAAGAATGATGTTTAGGGGCTTTGACGATGGATTATTTCATTTGGTTGTTTTTATGCGTTGGGAATTATGTGTTATATGTGGAAGCTGAAGTTTAATTGGGTTATTGAGACGTAAATTACTAAACTTGATGTCAGATATTCGAAACTAAGAATGTAAGTTATGTCCTTGTATACCAGAACTTCTCCCTGCTCTTTATTTTCACTTGTGATGAATTTCAGGATCTCATGTTAAACTTCATACTGATTTGGTGTTTCATACTTGGGACAGGGAAGCTGAGGAACCTATAGAGGAAATACATGGTCGGAAAAGGAAGTCCAAGGGGGCTGCTCACGATGACCCTATGGCCGAAGAAGAAAAGCTTGTCAAAAGAATCATTTTATCATTGACAAAGCCTTCGTATGTTCTCGGATTGTGTCCTGACAAACTGAGGACAGAGAATCAGAGTAGACTGCGGGTTATATTGCAGAGACTCATGAAACAGCGAAACTGGGTGGAAGCTAGTGGCGTTCTTAGTGTGTATCTGCAGGCAACAGTTAAAGAAAAGTCACCTTTCGATAATCAATTTAAGTTTTGGGTATGAGTTTATTTTTTATCATTTTTAAAGTTTTAATGTCTTTTAGATCTTTATTTTTGTTATAAATTCAGGGTTTATAGTTGACTCTAGTTCTGTATATCCAGTATTTATCAGGAAACCATTTGTCTTGAGTAAACTTATTTGTTCTGGTCTTATGGCATTGTTGTGGTAAAAAAAAAAAAGATGGTTATTTTCTCGTTCTATGTTTAAATTAACTGCATAATAAACATAAAAGATGAAGTTTATCAGTGTGATATATGTTTTGAGTTTTGACACATTTATCTGTTATTTTATTCTCAATTATGATAATTTGATTTCTTGCTACCTTGAAGTCTACTGGTTGATTCATATCTCAGAGTTAAAATTTCTAGATCTGGGAAGCTTAAATTTATACAATGTTTAGTACCTTGGAAGACTTTCTAAGATTTTGAAAGGTTAGTGGAAAATCATCTATCCTCCACCCCTCCTTATAAAATACTCCCAAGCAAGGTAGAGCTTCCAACTATCAATCTTTTAGTAACTGTTTTGAAGGATGGGTTTTCCCCCCTTCATTATGTTTATCTGCAGACATTCCTACCGTTAATATCTGGAGATATAATATTTAAAGATATATATATATATATATACAGTAAAGATTACTTAACTACTTTAGAATTTAGAAGTTTTGTCTTTTTACCATAATGTTAATAAATTTTCAATCATTTGTTTTGTTGTTGGGGTGAAATATATTCTAACAATGTAAGCTAACAAGATAATATGAAGAATACAGTTCCAGACTTAGAAGTCTAACTTGCTAAAATGTACAATTTTCATGTAACTTTCAAATTCAGAAGCTTGTTAAAGTGGTTGAAGCAGCTTAATTTGTTTGTCACCCATTTAGTGCACTCTTGATAATCATGCTATTTAGTACTATGTTGTGATCTGTTTTTCTATGACTGATCCAGACGTAGATTCTCAATACCATGTTTTATGTTGTTACATGTCTAGGTTTTACTAGAGCTTCTCAAACATGTAGAAAATAACCGTGTCAATCCTACAAGAATCAAGAACATCTATGATGTTTGGATGAGGAAGAATGGGTCAATGAAGGATTGGCCAGTAGAGGTATAATTCATATTACTTTTTCCTAAGTGCTGCAAAATGACTATATTTTTGTTGAATGTTTTCAGTGTTCCTGATTCTAATTGGTTTTGAATTATTCTCGATGGCTTGGCGGTGTTAACAATTATTATTTTAATGAGCTTATTATCACAGTAATGGGGAATAAACGGTCTGGGGTGAAAGTAGGTGTCAGGAAAGACACAGTAAAGACCAAAATAGTATGAATCATTGGAGAGAAGCGTCTTCTAGAGCGCATCTGATTTCTATTGGTGTATAGTGCATACCCATTCTTAGTCATGACTGTTGCAATCCGATTCATGAGGATACTAGTTAGGAAAGTTTCCATATTTGCTATCAATTCATGTCTTTAGAGAAGCAAACTTGACTAAATAATAAAAATGGTTATTCAACTTTGATTTTGTGTATATTGGAAGGAAATATCTTTAGGCCTTTCATGGTCAAGTGAAGAAGAATAGATTATTTTGCTTCATCCTACATATTAATTGTTGAATTTGCCATGGAGCCATTGTGTTCGCATTCATGACATCGGGATATTTCTTGAGACTTCGTTTATTAATATCAAGTTACTTGTGGAGCAGAAAAGATTTGCTCTTCATTTGGAGTTCATATTGTTTTTTATTATGCAAGGCAACATTGAGGAAGCATACCAGGGTGTTCTATGGTATGTATTTTTGTTCTTTAGTGCGTAATCCTTTTTATGTTTAATGTGCAATCATTTGTTTTGCAAAGAAATATGTGTAGTATCAATATGCCTAGTATTGTTCCATGATGTAGTTCATTGAGTGTAAGCCATTCCTTTTTTTGGGGGAAGGTTTTATGAATTCTTTGAAACAAATTGTCCTGAATACATATATTAGGGTTTTAATAATTATCTCTCTGTCTATTTTCCCTCACTTTTGTGGCAAGTATGTATGACCATGATTGGTCCACTTATTATAAATTGATATTCCTACTACTGCCATTGGATATACGTCGGTATTACACTCTTTGGTTTGCAATAAACAAATTTCCTTGATTAAAGCTTTTCTTTTTTCTCTAACATAACTCTAATAATGATATGCTATAGCAAGTAGTTGTGTTTGCCTAAAATGAATGGCTTTTAGTGAGGCATACAAGGAAAGTAGTGGCATATTTCAGAAGCTCATTGACGGGAAATGGGAGGAAGTCCTTTTTACATGCTTTTCTTGACTAGAAGCTTTCAAAACTCAGATTTGTGCTTCTCACTCGGCATATTATTTATAGCATGGAATCAAGCCATGGGGATGCTAGAATGGATGGGTGAAATTTACATTAGTAATGGCCGTTACAAAAAAAAAAAAGAGGAAAAACAATGGCTGTTTGTCTATTACTTTATGTAGTTGGTTAAGTTTCTATGGCCAACAAAGGAAATTGGACATGTTCCTTTTTTGAGCATCTTCATTACTGTATATAAGTTGCCCTGCTATCTGGCATATGATATATTAACGTCTTAGAATTCAGACTTTTCTTTTAATTGTCAATGCAAGTGCTTCTTTTATGATCTGTTTCTCTTTGAAAATGAACCATCGAACTTTAAATTTTTTGCTATTCTTCCCTTTTCTTTTTTAGCCTCAAGCAAGAAGTTGGGTCTGAACATGATTTTGGGGCAAATATGATGATTGGTTTGGTATTCTATGAGTTGTGGTATTCTGGTATTCCCAAAGAGTTCCAACTGAGAGATTTAGACCAGGCTGACTCCCCGCAAACCTCATATATAGAGGGAGATGAATTCAGCAATCAACACGGACAATCAGAGTGGTATAATACAGTTGAGACCCATATAGGAGAGACTATTTTCAAATGTGATTCAAACTCGTCTGTCTTCAAGGATAAGGAAATATCTATGGATGCCAGCATCAACAACGACGTGAGTGTTCCTATGGAGATCAATGTTAACCATCGAAGAGAAAAACCCCTTTCAAGCTTCCAGCCTCGAGGTTTTTATATGGATTCTGAAGAAAATACAGGAGATAGAGACTCTGGCTTAAATAACCGATTTCATATGCAAGATGCCTCTTCTTTATATGCTCTCGGTAAATTTGCAATATATATTCCTTTCAACTATTTGCTTTGAGTTTTCACTTTTTTGTTAGTTTGTTATATGTTTCTCCCAAGATTTTTTTATGTTATTTTGGGGGGCTTACATTTATTATGGTGGTTTCCTTCCTCCAATAAGGAGGAAAACCTAAGGTTTTATTTGTGATATGACAATCAGGAATCTTATGGGCTAAAATGTACATAATCTCATGAATTTGGAGTCATGTGCATATAACTCCTAATCATCAAAACTTTACAATGGATCCTTTAATCTTCAAAATGTGTTTCATTGTATGGGCGTTCTTCTTATGTTGGCTATAGGATTTTCTTAACAAAATTTCTTTCCCCATTTTTTGCTGATCAAAACTTTGGAATGGAGAACTAATCTATATTTGTTGGCAGTGGCATGGATTAAGTTGCACATATATTTGTGTTTTTGTATCTTTATTTTCTCCCTAATATTTTCTGAGTGAAAAAACATGGTTTCTTCTTATCTCCCTAATGTTATTGTTTTTACGGGCTGTATTGAGTCGGTTAATTTGCTAATGAGATGTGGTGACCAACATCATCCATTTAGGGATATTATTGAACAGGCGCGTTTGTGGTTCTCTAGGGATTGGCAGGTTCTTTTTAATTATGTTCCCAAGGAACAGAATATGTTGGCAGACCACTAGGTTAGGTCATAATGTTGAGGGACATTTTGTTTTCCTTGATCAACCACCACCTGCTTTTCAGGAGGCGGTCATTGATGAAGGGTGATAGGAGTATTTTTTCTTTTGTTCTTTTATGGGTGTATTAAGTTGATTTTCTGAACTTAATGAATTCCAGTTTCTTATTCAAAGAAAAAAAAAAAGAAGATATAGGCGGCAATTTCTGCTCCCTCCCTCCAAAGAAGAAAAAGATACAGATGGAAATTACAGTCAAATATATTTGTACATTATTTCATCAACCTCTGATGAGTCTCTTTCAATTACATATCACGCAGCAAATTTAGGTTGAGTGTGGTTACCCTTTGGTTCATCTCTGACTGCATTACTAATGTTCTTTTGCATTTACTTAGAGGGACTTGGTTCTGGGTTGTTGCCCTTGCATTTGCCTGACCACAACAGTTGGGAGAATTTCATTTGCATGCACAACAAAGTGCTTAATGAATATTACAGAGATGCAGTGAAGTATTTAAAATTAGCTCATGACTCAGATCCCTCAGGATTAGCAGTATTACAACCATTGATACAGGTACAAGGCATCCATGATCATAGGCATATACATGTTACATGAGTGTTGTAATGCTCAAATTGTATGACCAGAGTTTCTGTATGTTAAAATGATTTTAGATGCCAGCATTCCTTTCACATTTTAACATGTCTTTATTTTTGCCAGCTTTTGCTGATAGGAGCTCAAGTTGACGAGGCACTAAATATACTAGAGAAGCAGTGCAGTACTTCTGGCTCTGCTCTTCCATTTAGGTACATACCCCTTAGCTTATCATATGCATAGGGTATATGAATGTTACATCTTTCATGAAAATACCAGCAAGATTAAAGCTTAAACTGGCACCAAACTTGTGTGAATAGATTTGGCTGAACTCCCTTAGGAAAGGAACGTCTTATTGGACTATATGTAGCATACCTCTGTAGTATATTTCTTTGCCATGCTTAGTTTATTGCTTAATCATGCATGACTAGAGTTATTTTTCATAGCAGACCTGGTATTTTTTTATAAGCACATTGAATTTGTGATAACGAGTCCGATAAGATGTATCATGAGTTCAGAGATTTGAGCGTTTCCCTAAAGTTGGCAGCAGAAGATGAAGTCATAGTGAAAGTGGTGATAGGGTTTGCATGCTGTCAGTGACTTTTTTCTACATGCTAGTTATATGGTTGTTGAGAAATTCCTACCTTCTATGCCTCCAGAATGATCAAGTTCAGTGAGCCCTAAAACGACGTGGACTTTTCTGGAATTTAATATTTCTCCATTACGTTCCCCTGGCACCTCCTTTACGTTTCCCCAGTCTCCTGTTTTATACGTGAAACTTTTTCCCTAAGCAGTCCCCTAGTTTCTGGTAACATGCCAAGTTAAGGGGGGAAAACTGGGACAGTTGAGGACAAACAGTAACAATCAAGCTAACTAAAGTTGTGCCTTTACTTTTCTCCTCTGAAATGCTTACTTGCATGAGTTGAATTATTAGTAGTTTGCTTTATGTTCATTGATATCTTAATGACAAGGAGTATGACTTTGCTCAAAGAAATCTGAGATGTATAACTTTTTTGGTTTGAATAAAGTTATTCTCCTATTATTTCTTTTCAGCTCTCATAATGTTGATAGAATGATAATTTCTTACCCAAGCAGATTGTAATACTCTAATTTTCCCCCCTGCATTTTTCACGATGTCACTAATTTACATACTCGTAGATTGAAGGCTATCCTCTTAGAGCGGTTGGAATCAAACAATTCCTCTTATGAGGATGTATTAAAGAAGGACCCAACATGTTGTGAATCACTAACAAAGCTTGTGAAGATGCATGGTACTACTTTGCATTTATTAATACATTAATCCATAATTTCTAATTTCATCCTTAATTCTGTGCTACATTATATTCAGATTTTTCTTGATATGTTGTAGGGAACTATAATGTTGAGTCTATAGTAGGAATGATTGCCTTGCACTTGGATGCTACAGATGGAGAACACAACACATGGAAGTTGTTTGCTTCTTGTTTCTTTATGTTGTTTAGCTATGAGGAAGATTGTATGTCTACATGCTTAAATGGTAGCGAAGATGAGCGTAGTAGAAAACACGTTAGATCTTTCCGAAGCAGCAGCATTCCGAAAGTTTTTATAGGGGAGCCTTGGAGGGTGCGAAGCAGGTGGTGGAAAAGAAAACATTTTGGATCAAAAAATCGTAAATCAGAAATTCAAGCTGGTATTTCTTCTAATGCCTTTAAATCAATATATATATATATATATATATATATTTCTCCTTTTAATAAATAGAGATTTCTATTAAGTTCCCTGCTAATTTGTTGTCTCTGTGCAGGTGAGTTGGAGTTATTGACATACAAAGCTGCATGTGCATCGTATATATATGGAGGAGAGTTCCCTTACGTCGTGGAGGCTTATTCTCATTTGGAGAAGCATAATGAGAAGGAGTTATTGAGTTTTTTGGATAATCATAGGCACAATTCAAATGGATTTTATAAAGACTTTTGATGTTTACATTGTAAAAAGCAATTATTAACAACAATCTAGTAAGTGAACTTTGAAGTGAATAGAATGACAACAGTCTCTTCTGTCTATGCACTCAATGAAAGCAGAACTACTCGATATGAGCGAAATTAACTAACTATTTTATATAATGCAAATGAGAAAAGATGGAAGAAATAAAAGTAAGCTGTATTTTGTAGTTTATTTATTTATTTTGTTTGTAAAAACAAACATCCTCTTAACTATTATTGGAGATAATTCTGTTTGAAGCACCGTTATTAGATTTTGGCATTTTTCTCAGTGAGAATTGGAGTACTGGCACACCATATTGTAAGAGATTAACTTGTTCCATTAGATTCAACTCCTATTAATTATTTTGTAGTTTATTGTTCATTTATCTAATATCAAATAGGATATTAAAAAACACCCTGCCTTATGATAGTAGTAAGAGATTAGTATTTAGAAACATAGCATGCAATTGCACATCATGCTCTTCCTTATGCTTATATTAACCCCTAATAAAATGCTTATTGGTAAGATCATTAGGATATGAACTTGCACACACAAATGTCACTAAGGAGAAAGAGACTGGAAACGCAGATATATGCTCAAAGTAAACTAGATTTATAGTTTCTCAAAAAACTGTGTTACAACCACCGCATCCTTGAAGGCCTGAAACTTTGCTGAGCTAATAAATGAGGGGTAAAAAAAGCCAATCAAAGATATAAAAAATTTGACTGTGTGCTTGAACTGTAACTCTCAATTTTACTTTTAAAGTAGCTTAAATTTTAAATCCAAAAAATGTAATTAATTAAAAGTAAAATTTCCATACACACTATGTATGTATGTATGTATGTATGTAGGAACCAGCTTTCCTCCTTTGCAAAGGAGGGTCCTTTGCAGAATATAGATCATTAGATCAGATCTCAACGGTCCAGATTTAATATTATAATAATAATTATAATAATAACATTTTTATAATATATTAAATCTGGATCGTTGAGATCTGATCCAATGATTTAGATTTTACAAAGGACCCTCTTTTTCTTTAAAGAAAAGGAGGAACGCCCGGTCCATGTATGCATGCATGCATGCTCAACTAACCTTTTAGTTGCAAGGAAGACTTGTGTATAAATTACAATTATGTTCTCTCAATCAATATTTTAACATATGTTTAGTTTCATCAGTTCAAAGACCCAGTTTTTTTTTTTTTTAAAAGAATAAGATCATGATTTAAAAAGTGGTGTGAATAAAAATATGAATTCAAAAAAAGAAGAAGTGTAGTTTATTTACCTTCTTAGTTGTGAATAAGGAGCAAACTTTAATTTGCTCAAAGTCGTTAATTCTCTTTTCCATAGTGTATTGTTGAAGTGGAGTCCACAAATCAAATTATCAAACTCACAAAGATACACATAATGATTAATTAATTAATAATTAATGAATGCAAAAAAATTAATTAATTAATAATTAATGGAGGGAATATCCATGAATTTGACACTGACACATCATTTCCATCATTAAGTAACGCAGGAGGTAACAAAGGCCTTAACCATATAAACCACCCCTTGTCCAAAGAACCTGACATGGTGATTCTCAATCGTATGCAATGAATGTTATTCTCATCATTTTTCTTTTCGAATGAAACTTAGGTATATAGAATATAATTTGTCCTTCATTAAAAAACAATGTCGAGATTGGGGGATTTGTCAATATAGTTTTTAGCTAATCCTTTAGGTGAATGTAAATATTGTTGGACTTTGGGTCTAGATTCATCTAAATGGGCTAGACTGTTTAATTAAGAAGAAAGAAAGGTTCCTACTTTCTAATTAAGTAAAGAGATATAAATCAAAATTATTAATGGTTAAAAGAGGATTGATAAACAAATCACCTTATATTAGGAAATTAATTTACAGGTTATTACTTAGAGGGCAAGTAAAGAGTGATCACACCTTCCTAATAATTTGATATCCTGACCCTGTAAATAGGAGGTGCCTCCCTCACTTGCACTCGCCTTAATTATGTGATTTGCTATGCCACTTAGGTTTAGATTCTTCTCTCTTCTATATTTTCGTTCCAATATCTTATGTGATAAAATTTATGTTTCACTCCTACATAAGAGAGTTTTATTTTTTTATTTAAGAAAAAAAAAAACAACTTTACACACTTCATCATCACTACATTTCAGAGGATCCACCTCACCCATGGAATTGGAAACCGCCTTGCTTTTGGTGAATCATAACTTTTAAGGTTGAAGAAGATAAAGAGGGTGGTTAGCTTTTCTTTATTAAGTACTCCCTCCATTTCTTCTTGTAAGAAACAAGTATATACACCTGTGCATCATTGCGCGAGATAAATATAATTCAATGTAAAATTGAAAGAAACTTTTATAAACCGTCACCTAAAGAAAAAATTATAAAGAGAAAACAATACAATCAAATATAGAAATAAACTACATCATCCAAAATTGAGGGATGTGTTGCTAGAAGTGGGATATCTCCATATGCATGTGCATAAAATATGGACCTAGTTAATATTACACTAAGAGATTGAAATTAAACACAATTTGTATGCATTTATAAAATAAAATACAAGTTATTAAACTTAACATAATTCAACAATAATAAACAAATTGTAAATTAATTGATTTTAAATTAGATGTCACATATTAATTTCTATTGTTCTAGAAGAAGATTTAAGACTTAGAATAATCAACTAATATCCCTAAAAATGAAAATTTCCCTAATATCATGGCCACAATATGATAGCACATAAAATTAAAATATTCAATGTATTATTATATACTCTCAGAACACAACAAGCTATGCTCCTGCATATGAACAACCACGAGAGGTGGAGGAAAAAAATAGAAAACAGGGGAGTGGCAACCTAGCTAAGAAAAAAGGGGGTGCCTGGTGCTTGAGAGGAAGCTACAATAGAGAGGAAAAGAACAAGCCGCACTTGAGCAGAGTGAAGAACCCTTAGCACCAATCAGCCCCTCTTCATTCCTCCACCATGACTGCTCTTGCTTCGCTATTAAAGTAAATGAGAATTACTCATCACCACATATAAATAAAAAGAAATAAAAATAATAATCATTAACAACGTCTCATTAATAGCATTAAAAGAATTAAATAGGACTACTCAATGAATATGTGTTCGGATATTATTGTAAAAAAGAAGTTATTGGGATATTATTAGTTATTATAAAATCAAATGTTGTTTCAAATAATAAAATCATATTGTCAAATATGATATTTGGAAAAAAAAATGATGAAATCAAAGTTAACCAATACTTCAACATTTATTTTTCAATTTAATTGTGAAAGAAATCAAAGTCATTACTCCAGCATTTAACGCTTTTAAATTTCAAATTCTGTAATGGCAAAACATTCTATTAATATTTGAGTATTAAGAGATGATGAATTATTAAGAAAAATATTAAGACAAAACACAATGAAGTATTCCAATGCTGCAACATTAGCTTTTATGTCTCTATGCAGAATATCTCCCTCCTTAGAAAATTGTAAAATGCCCAAACTCCTAGATGAGTATTTGATGTTGTTCCGCTTGACTCTAAGCCTCTAACAATAATTTCTCTTCCAACACAACGCTCTAATCGTTTTAGGAAAGTATCAAGCTCTACTTTCTGTAGTTAAAGATGGATCTTAAGAAAGTCAAGTATGGAGGAATATAGAAAAGAGAAATTTAAATTCAAAAATTAATATACCACAAGGCATAAAATATCAAACAAAAGGAGAAAAAGAAAGGATTAAACAAAAGATCAAACAAAAGTGCAGTTGCTAACTTTTCAATAAAAAGTGATATTTTTTTAGTCATCATCCATTTCTTGATAACCCGAGCAACGTTAGTCCAATTATTTTTGTGGTCGTCAATATCGCTAATGAGTTCATAAGGCCGACTTACCATGATATTGAGGATGAAGAATTGATATCACCAATAATGAAGAATAGAGAACACAAAACGGAATACATTAACGATGTTAATATATATAATCATTACTATAATCATGGGGCCAACTATAGTTCTTGGAAATTAAGCTTCTTGCAGATTTAGTTTAAATTTTGATTATGAAAACTCTTTGATCTATGGGCTAAATTATTATTATGATAACTCCTTGAATCATGGAGGTCAACTAAAAATTTATGGATATAAAATATAAAATATTAATATAATTATGATAGCCAAAAGAGAGTGATAAATATGGATATTGATATTTATTGGTGTCAAAGTAAATAAAATACACTAAGGGTATTAATATAAACACAACTATTTGAGTATTTTTCACAAAAAAGGTTGCTCATGGAATGGTTTTAACAGCTTTACAATGATTATAATAGAAGATGTAGATAACCGCCACAAATACCCTATTCTTTTTTATAAGAAACATTCATAGAATGTCTTATTTTTTTCATTTCTTATTTTCCCATTTTGCCCTTATTTAATTACCTTATTTAATGTCAATATAATAAATTTTCACAGCCTACAAGACCTATTACTTTGACCTTATTTATTTTCTTATTCTCCCTTTTCTACAATCTTCTTTGTTATAATAATTTCCTTATTCTCTCTCTTACTCCCTATGTCCTCATAAATAAAGGTATTTTAGCCAAAAGTGGTTACAATTTTAATATATTTATGGTTCTTAACCAATGTTTTAAACCATGAGATTTAGTTAAACGACTGAAGGAGTGAAAACTATTAATGGACATATGGGAGATTAATGATGGAAGGACTTGGTGAAGACTTCAATTTTTGAAAAAGATATTTTTAATTAAGAAACTTAGTTATTGACTTCGGAATTTTATGACAAGCACCTCCTGACATAAAAAGCAAATGTTCCTTAAATATGTTTTTGGAAGGCAAGCAAACATTGATGGTTAGGTTTAGATCCTAGTTCTTTATCTCAAGCTATACTTGCCTTTGTATTTAAAAAAAAAAAGCAAATGTTCCGCACATATGCTAAAGTACAGAATAAAAAAATTGGCTGGCGCTTGTATATATCTGGTCATTCTCAGCAAAGTCTCCACACCATTTTACTCAAATATCAACCAACAATCGCTAGCTCTCTCTCTTTCTCATGTGCCTTTTTCTTCTTCTGATTTTCCTTTTCCTATTATTTTTCCTTCTTGTTGCATGTCCATTGCAAAAAATGGAGAATCATGTCTATTTTCCTGTGCCTTTTCCTTCTTGCTTCATCACTTTCAATCTCCCAAGCTCCCTCTCTTCCTTCCTCACTCTGCAACTGCCATGAAGTCAAATCACTCCATGCTTCTCTCGCAAGTGCCAAACAAGTGCTGAAGGAGATTGTTGACCCTTTTATAAGTCTTAGTGGTGTCAATTTGAGCAGCATGTCGGAATATTGAATTGTGGTTAGAATCTTATCTTATTAGTTAAGATCATGGTTAGTGGTTGGACTTTATAAATATGAGTCTTAGCAATTAGATTTTGTGTGAAGGGATATTGATCCCACCAAGAAAAGAGAAAAGAATCTCTCGGTAGAGGGAGGATAACTTGGATCTTCCTCATAATCCATTATTATTTCATTACCCTCAAATGAGGAATGATTAGTGATAACTTATATGGCTTACAGTATAAGAGCATGCTGCTCTTCTATCATCAGTAATAAATTATACATATTTTTTTTTGATATTGGTTCTTCTTAATTCTCTCTAATCACTATGGCTAATAGAGATAATATTGTCACATTAGTCACTTGGAACACAATACAAGCCTACCCCACTCAGCGCCGAAAGCCTAGATCCTTACAACCACCATAATCTACTTTTCAAATCTTACCTATATAAAAGCAAAGCAGTAAGCGGCTCTCTGGTTGACACGTCAGCTCCTCCAATTTTTATATATATCCTGTGAAATATGATTAAATAATTATATTTTTTACATGATAACATCGTCTCCTTCGGTTTTTATATATATCCTGATAAATCTAATTATATAATTATATTTTCTATATGATGAATTAGTTATGATTTCAGTAAATCTAATTATTCAGAATTAATAATGGTCTCCTTA
The DNA here is from genome assembly GCA_963242795.1 of Inga leiocalycina. Classification (NCBI taxonomy): domain Eukaryota; kingdom Viridiplantae; phylum Streptophyta; class Magnoliopsida; order Fabales; family Fabaceae; genus Inga; species Inga leiocalycina. The sequence continues at coordinate 50,210,800 of OY725329.1, forward strand.
TTTACATTAAGGTTCCTTACCTATAATTATAGATTTATATTTTCTACGTGATGAATTTGTTATAATTTCAGTAAATCTAATTATTCATAATTAATAATAGTCTCCTTATTTATTCGCAGTGGCACGCACACATCCTCCATTCATTTCAGTTTGTCGGGAAAGTGACTCACTCTCATTCCATCTTCAGTCATGGAGGAAGTTACTGGATCATAGGCTCTTGCATCCCTTCTTGCCTAGAGTCCCCTTAAAAGCTCACATTTTTCCCTTACAACATGTGCTCTATCTCTTATGCTTTCATCTTTCACTCTCCTTTCCAATTTTCTGACTCAGAGCCATGGTTACAGTTTTTGATGCTGTTCTTGTATTGACTCCTAAGCGACATAACTGGCCTATATGTCTGCCTTGTCCGCATGTAGCATAAGATGCCTATCAAGAGTTAGGACAAGTTCTAGAGAGAAAAAACTTAGGGAGCATGCACTCTATATTAGGGGAATGAAATCAAGCTCAAAATTCCTTTCATCAAGGAAGTCACGGTTCCTAAGATTTGATATCAAAGTAAGTACAGGTTCCTGAGGTTTGGTATCAAAGATTCTGTATCAAAGCCAAAACGGGGTCCTCAGGTTTGGTATCAAAGATTCGTTATCAGAGTCAGCATGGGTTCCTAAAGTTTGGTATTAGAGCCAGCATGAGTTGGAATCTTACTTCCATCAAAATCTTCGTCTGATCTAGATTAAAAAGAATTGGATATGCCCCTACTTTTTTTTTTTGCCACTAGATATGCCCCTGCTACTAGCTTAAGCTTTTGGCATAATGATTAGCATTTTGTTCCTAAGGTTTGGTATTAGAGCCAACACGGGTTTCTAAGATTGAATTATCACAGGTTGCTATGATTTGGTATCAAATCCAGCACAAGTTCCTAAGGTTTAACATTAAAGATTTGGTATCAGAGCCAGCCCATGTTCCTAAGTTTTGGTATCCTCTTAAAGTGGTTGAAATCAAACAATTCTCTCTTACTTACAAGCTCTTATGAGGATGCATTAAAGAAGGACCCAACATGTTGTGAATCATTAGCAAAGTTTGTGAGATGCATCTTATGGAGATTCAGGTGTACCTGAATTGAAGGTTCATACTTTTGAGATACCCACATGAAAATGGGTCACATTGGTGAACTCCGACTATATTATACAACAAATGCACTAGAGGAAGAGAAATAAGCTTAGTGTGTACCTATAATTGACAACTGATATATCTCTTATATATGTATCAGTTTTTCATACTCTCCCGTAATCAAACCCATTTTCCAACACATCTAAATGCAAAAAAAAAAAAAGTACTATGCATTTATAAATCATCACATTGACCCATAATTTCTAATTTCATCCTTAATCATGTGTTATGTTAGATCTTTCCCAAACAGCACTCCAAAAGTATTTACAAGGAGCCTTGGAGGGTGCGAAGCAGGTGGTGGAAAAGAAAACATATTGGATCAAAAAATCGTAAATCAGAAATACGTATTTTTTCTGATGCCTTTAAATCACTATATATGTATATTTCTCCTTTTAATAAATTGAGATTTCTATTAAGTTCCATGCTAATTTGTTGTCAACATGTAGGTGATTTGGAGTTATTGACACACAAAGTTGTGTGTGCATCGTACATATATGGGGTTCCCTTACGTCATGGAAGCTTATTCTGATTTGGAGAAGCATAATGTGAGAAGGATTTATTGAGTTTTTTGGATAATCGTAGGCAGAACTCAGATGGACTTATAAAGATTTTTGATGTCAAAGTACATGGTAAAAAGCAATTATTAACAACAACCTAGAATGACAACAATAAATGCAGAACTAGTTGATACAAGCCAATTTAACAAACTACTTTATATAATGCAAATGAGAAAAGAGGGAAGAAATAAATGAAGGCAGGTATTTTGTAGTTTATTTGTTTATTTTATTTATAAAAACGGACATCCTATTACTATTGAAAATAATTTTGTTTAAAGCACTTCTAGTAGATGTGGGAATCTCTCCTAATAGATATTAGAACCTTGGTACATCTCATTGTGAGAGATTGACCTCTTCCACTAAATTCAACTCTTATTAGTTATTTTGTAGTTTGTTGCTCTCTTATCCAATGTCAAATAGGATATAAAAAAACACTCACTGTTAACTCTTAAAAAATACTCCCTCCGGTCCTAAATATAGGATAAAGTTTGTAATGTAAATTGCACTACAAACTTTGTCCTATATTTAGGACCGGAGGTAGTATTATTTATTATGTTACTCCCCAATTTTTATTAAGATCTAATTCATCTAAATACATTTTTGGGGCAAAAAAATTGATTTGACCTCTAAAATGTTTGATGGGTAAAGGAACCGGAAAAATGTATACAAATTATTATTCTTAAATGTGGATGGTAGATTTTTTATACATGTATCGTTGTTAACAAATAAGAAATAACTAAAAGTAAATAACAACAATAAAACCTTATTCATTATGTGGGGGTTGGCTATAAAATAAATAAATGAAGAGAAATAAAAGAACATATTTTTAGGGGGAAATAAATTAGGTAAGACGATGAGTGATGACCCAAAAATTAGTTGGCAATGTGAAAAAAAATGGGTCCCAACTAGTAGAGAAAGAATGTCTCTATTGATTTATTTTTCCATTTTTTCTGACTTAAATATATTCATTGTCAGATTTTCAATGATTGTGATTTAATATTATATAAAGATGTTATTATAATATTAAATATAAAAAAAAATTTAGTATGATAAATAAATTAAATTTAATCTAATAACGAGGAAATTAGAGAAGAACGGCGCATTTGAAAGTTCAAAGCTGACCATTAGAAAGCCCAAAAAAAAAAAAAAAGTTTCAGGAGAAGGAGGAAAGAGACCACGAAAGTGCAAAGCGTTTATACTTCGCGAAACTTCAACTACACAGATAATCAATTTCCACAGAGACCAAATTGAGACTATCCTCATCTCTCTCTCTATCTCTAGCCTCTACTTCCTGGTCTTTTTGAACTCTTCTTCATCTCTCCCTTGCGTCCTGGTTTGCGTTGGTGAGCTGATGTGTTTGTGTGGCCGAAGCTTCTGAGCTTCGCATTTTGATCCGATTCTCAGACCCACTACCTTACCTGGAAGCCTACCCGATCCGACCCGAATCATGGCGGCTTACAGAGCTGACGATGACTACGACTACCTATTCAAAGTGGTGCTGATCGGAGACTCTGGCGTAGGTAAATCGAACCTTCTCTCACGATTCACTCGAAACGAGTTCAGCCTCGAATCTAAATCCACTATTGGGGTTGAATTCGCTACTCGGAGTATAAAGGTTGACGACAAGATCGTCAAGGCCCAGATTTGGGACACCGCTGGCCAAGAAAGGTTCTTCCCCATTTCATTCCTTTTTTCCTTTTTATTTTGTACGGTGGATCTCTGGAATTTTAATTGCCAATGGTTTGATTGCCAATTGAATGACTTAAATGGTTGTATTCTGATTTCTGATTAGTGTTCGCATTTTTTAGGCATAGGGTAAAAGCTTCTCTGTTTTATTTTCTCCTGTTTCTCCAAATGATATGTAAACAGTTGCGGAAGCTGGAAGAAAGTATTAGGGTCTCTGTATACAGTGATACCAGTTAGTCAACCGTACATTTGAATTTGATGAATTGGGGTGAAGTTTGTTTTAGTCCATAGGGCTGAACTTTGCGTGGATAAGCTGTTGGCGAACTGAATAGCTGAGTTATGGTCTTCAGCAAAGACTTAGATAATTTAGGTGGAGGGATTAATTGATATCTTCAGCTAGATATTCCGGGGAGTCTTATGGCGCATTACTCTTATGGATAAGACTAGAAACTAGTGGGGATGTGGACGCTTCTGAAACATAATTTTGAGAGTCTTGAAACTCATAAAAATAAAAATGTCGATTCTATTTCAAGGTTTGAGAAAAGTATGAAATTTCTTTAATGGGATTGTGACAATTGGAAGAGTGGAGAGGCAAGTCATGTGTCCTGTAGATGATCCTAGAACCCAAGCGATTTAATTATAGGAGATGGACTATGATTAGGATCAGAATAAATTTTGCTCGACATGATAATTTTGTGCATCTTTTCTTTTGTGTTTTATTGTTGACATGTTTTCTTAAGTGAAATCAGTTTTCATTAAGCTATACGATGTAGATATTAATGCACACATGATCTTCTAAATGTAATTCATGAATGAAAAGTAACTATTCTGAACATTGTTGGAAATCATCATTTCCTTAGATATCGAGCAATCACAAGTGCGTATTACCGAGGAGCTGTTGGTGCTCTACTTGTTTATGATGTCACTAGGCATGTTACATTTGAGAATGTTGAGAGATGGTTGAAGGAGTTGAGAGACCATACAGATTCCAATATTGTAGTAATGCTTGTTGGTAACAAAGCAGACTTGCGTCACCTGCGAGCAGTCTCGACTGAAGATGCCAAATCCTTTGCCGAAAAGGAGAATACTTTCTTTATGGAGACATCTGCCCTTGAATCTATGAATGTTGAGAATGCATTCACTGAAGTCTTAACCCAAATATATCAAGTGGTCAGTCGGAAAGCTCTTGAAGCTGCAAATGATCCGGTTGAGTTACCTAAAGGTCAAACAATAAATATGGGAAACAAGGATGATGTTTCTGCTGTTAAGAAAGTTGGTTGCTGCTCTGTCTAAAAAGGACCGGCTAATCTACGCAGCATGTTATCTGTTCATCGTTACCCTTCAATTCAAATACAAATTTTTTGCCTAGCAACCGGTGGACTTTTTGCTGAACCTTTTTGCCAGTTTTTTTCAGTTCTTCAGTATGTCTTAGGTTGATAGGAGGTTTGATATGAAAAAAGTATTTCTACGCACACTTTCTCCTTTTACTTGCTTTGGTTCTACTGTATTTGTTTGCACTAGTTTAGAAAGAATCCATGATTTAGTTGAATTTTGTAATTGAAAATCACTCTTGTTTATGGGGTTGTATGATAGATTGATTATTCAGTGTCCTAATATGCCCCTCTTGATGACCAAGCTATAAGCAGCTTAAAGTCTTGGGTATGGAAGAGCAGCATTTATCTCTTATCTCTACATATATTAATGACCATTGAGATGTTTCCTTTGAGAGTTAGAAAACAATACTATACAGGCCAAGCAGAGCATTTTCTTTAATCACCTTGGTTAGTTGTTACGTGATCGGTCAACAATTGACCTATATTGACATGGTTGCCTCAGAACCCTTTAAAATTGTTACTTTTGCCGTTTCTTATGTTTTTACATGGTCAAGGGTCATATATGAGCTTTTTTTTTTTTTTTGCCCTTGGTGGAAGTTATCTATGACTATTGAAATTTAAGATTTTTAAAATGTCCCTATCTTAATTAAATTTCATATAAAGTTCGTGTTTGTGGCTTGGTCGCTCTATATATGCGGGCAAGAGTGTGTTTATTGAAGTGAGATTTTTTTCCAAGTAAAATATACTCCCTCTGATTCATAAAAAGTGGCCCAACAATATTTTTCACGCAAAACAATTAAATCTTAAATAATTTGACTTTTTTGTAAAATAAATCTAATATTTTTTAAAGTGTCCCTATTGTTCTGTAAATAAATGTATTTGTCCACTAATAGTGCATTAGTAAGAGGCAGCACAGAAAATAAAACATTTGATAGATTTTTTAAATCTAAAAATGACTTATGAAATGTGAAAAAAGAGCTTTTGTGACACTGGTTGTCAAAAACCGGAGCATGTACTTTGTTTTTTATTTGATCAAAGGTTTTTCCGTCTAAGTTTAGAGAATACAGGATTTTCATCTCTCCCAATAAGTGTGCTTCCCAATATTTAAACTTATATTCTCTTTTTTACGTGGTGAAGCCTTTATTACCTCAACCAACAACTTGTTGGTATAGGAGTATGTCCTTTATATATTGTTTTTGAACAAAAAATTAAACTAGTATATTGTAATAAAAAATATGATTTTTTGAACTTTACAATTAATAAAAAGTTAGAGCATAGCTAACATTGTTATTTTTCATATTCGTAACCTTTAAAAATATTAATAAGCTATCAATCACTTAATTTATAAGTGACGTTTATATAGTTCTTATGTAAAATATTATATTTTTTTGGTTACATAAAGTATTTTTTTTAATAATGTTGATGACATAATCAATTCAAATCGCCTGCTGTTTTAAGAATGAATCATTTATAATTTTTTTTGAGATAAAAGATAATAAAATATCACTTAAACTTGAAAATCCTCAATCAGTGATTTCCTCCTCAAATGAGTTGTCAATTGCTATTCAAGTATAGTCAATACATATTTTCTTGTACGTAACAAGGCTGATTTGGGATGTTGATATTCATGTGGTCTTTTTTTATCTTATTCCCTTTTTTTTTCAATGAAAAATATTTATAATGTTTTAATATCAATATTTTTATTTTGATGTAAATCGCTGTAATTAATTTCACCCAAAATAATATTATTATCAGAAGCATATTAGAATTAAAATAAAATATATCAAAGAACTAAAATAAAATCAAAATTATAATAGACTATATTATGGTAAATGTTGTGAGTCCTCTGTAAATTCTATGAAATATATTACAGATTCAATATAAGATTTTGTTCACAGTATCGATTACCCACGAATGACATCTTAATTATTTAAGGACCAGAGGTAGTATAACCCACCTAATAGCTAAAATAGCTTGTTATAAAAAGGCAATAATTTTATCGTATAGTCAACAAAATTCTCAATAATTATCCTAGTTTTTTAAACTCTGCTGAACCTTAAAAAAATCGTGCTGCACCAATACTAGAATAGATTACACATAGTGATACGATTTTAAAGTTTTTCCCCCTAACGAGACGCCAAAAGCACCTTCAGCTTAAAGACAAGACTAAAGATCAATCTCTCTTGTACCAATCTCTCTCAAGATAAATCAGGCAAAAAAAAAAAATCTCCCAATAAGAATTTGCTCTCCACATGTAGGCTAGAATTATATCCCCAATAACTTGCGTAAGGGCCTTCAATTATCTTCAAGTTTTTAATGTTCAAAAGTTAAAATTAACAACAAACTTGATGCTGGATGCAGATGCAACGCCAGAAATAATAAGCCAAATGCAAAAAAAGATGAATTTTAAAATCTATAACTTCTGCAATTCAAAAAGACTTTAGAATAGTCACACATTATAACACTATCAAGCCAAATGCAACAACAAAGGAAGAAAGAAAAATATTTTAGGATGAGAGACTATCATTAAGAGTAAAGACGTAAACTTTCGTTCTGAACATGGTCATGGCACTTCCAACCATAATTGTCAAAATGAACAAAAAAATGTCAAGGTAATGATATAATTACCTGAAGCTGATACATCACACAACGAAGTCTGTACAATTTGATAGTTACAATGTCACTGGAGCCAACAAGTAAAACAGTTGGGCAGCGTAACTGTCTAAATATGTGCAAGTACATATACAAAATTACACAACAAAATATGGACTCTGCCCAAAAATAAATTTTCCAAAAGGGATGATAGCCATGGATATAGAAGGACAAGAAGTAGTAGAAGAGATTTTGCCTTCATTAATTTCTATTCTCCTTTGTCCTTTCCTGGTTCAAATTTGCACAGGGGACAGATATTTTTCTCACGAAGCCATTTCTTCAAGCAATCTGCATGATGCTCATGACCACATTTAAGAAATCCTATCTTCTCTCTGTTCAAAAATTTTTCCTGTGAAAATATACAGCAAGTATTTTAATTAATGGGGAATATGTTATATCTTTACATATTGAAGACACAAAAATCTGAATTAGTTTTTCATATTCAAACAAATTAAACTCATACCAGGCATATTGAGCATTCAGGCTCCTCATCCTTCAAAGTTTCTTCCTCCTCTTCCAGGTTAATAATGGTGCGTGTTGAATGAATTCTAGTTTTCATTACAGCTGAAATGGTCTCTTCTGATAAACCAGTGCTTACATGGCCAATTTGATCGCCCAATGCAAGAAGATCCTGTTGTTAAATTAAGTGTATTTTTTGATAAATTTTTTTTTTATCAAAAAATTTAAGTGTAAATTATGAAACCGGAAAACACAACGGATAAGTATTTATAATAACAGGATTTTGGTTGTCCACAATCCACATTGATAATAAATTATGCTAGTAGACTTTCATAACTTGCCTCATAAGACATATTATCTATGTCCAAGCGCATATCTCTGTGATGGTCGACTAATCCCACTTCATCCAGTATTGCAACATCCTGCACACACAATCAATATGGCCAACTCATGAAAAGACAGCACATAGAAAATATAGGGCAAAAGAATTTGAGACGAGAATATTACTGCATCAACTTGGACATAGCCCATAGGGTGAAGATTTTGATGCCCAATTGCTGTCTCATTCGTGTATCGTCTATGAGGACGATATACCTGCAAGCCTGCTGACGGTACAGGGCCAACAACATGCCCATGACCCATCTCAAAACCATTCTGTGCTGGGGTCATAGCGTTGTGTAAAGGATTTGTTGGAACTCTATAAGAAGCTGCAGTTGCTGGAGGTTGAAAAACTAGATTGTGGCCTCTGAATCCTCTCATTGGTATTGCTGGATGATGATAATTATGGTGCTGGTGGTTGACAGGAGGATGAACAAACCTGAGGCCATTTATGTTACTAGTGGCATCATGATATCTCTGCAAACCCATATTTGCATTCTCTAACGAACTTCCATTAACATTGGGTGCTGGGAAGTATAAGAAAGAGTGTTAGAAAGACCAAATCCAGCGAGACAACGCATCTTCAAAGAAAATTTTGAGATCTTTCTTTGACACTCACTTTATGATTTTCAGTACAACTCAAATGATACACGGTTGAAAACAAGACATCCAAAAAAGTTAATTCCACTTTTCGTCAGCAAACTTTATACTTCTTACACATAATAAATGACAATTTACTAACAGTGTCCAAATAAAAATGGTCACAAGGCTCTAAAAGGGAAATGCAAAACTGAAAAAAGAGAAAGCACTAGCATCTTTACCTTGTATATAAAGCATTGGAAGAGACTGATTCCAAGCTGTATTATGTACATCACTGTGACTTCTATTCAACTGTTGATCCAACCAGGGAGGAGCAACTAGCTGGAAGGGCTGCCCTAAATAATTACTTTGAATAAAATGGCTCTGTTCTTGCACTGCAACAGACTCGCCTGACCTGCTCCACAAACTACCAGGGGGACCTAATTCCATGGGTGAAGGGACGCTATTTCCTCGGAATTGAGGCGGGGGCAAGGAAGCAGTATCCATCATAGTAACCCCATCAGAGTGCCCTGCATTTGGGGGAACAACTGAAGAACTAGCTGACGCATCAAAATGTGGGAAATTGCCTCTAAAAGTTTCAGCATTTTTTCTTTTGAATGAAGCTCTTACGTCATCATTGTAACTGCTGCTCCTTCCGAAATTATCTGAAGAAACTCCAGACACAGCAAATGTGCTTGATGCTGGCAACTGATCATAGGCTCCGTGATTAGTAGGTAGAGGCAATACCCCAGTACTAGAAGAAGGACTCATGCCAGAATAATGCAAGTTGGTCACAGCTGCAACACCCATATCAAGATTACGCTGATTCTGAATGGCATTGTATTGTGTCCCTCTATACATTACTGCATTGTCATAGACATCAAGATTACTCGTGTTCCCTGAAGCTGTTGCCACTGTGCGGATATTTGGCTGCAAAACGTTGGCATTACTCACAAGGATAGAAGGTTCAGAATTAGAATTCCCGTGCCTTTGTTGATCCATATCTGAACCAGTCATCACATCTATGCGGTCAAAATGTGCTGATTTCTGGTTTGCAAGCTAAATAGAATCAATCAGACTCAAAAATGCAATTGAAAACCAAATAGACAACACTGCAACTATAAACTATGCTACACCACACTTCCCTAACCCTCTTTCTTTTCTTTTAGAGAGAACTAAACCAGACTCAAATAAAGAAAGATTGTGTGTAATTATATGAGAACAAACAAGAGAAGGAACCAAAAAAGATAACAAGCACAGGAATGCCCCTTATTATTTTGGCCCTACGTCTCATCATTCAGTAACTGAAAATCAATAATAGTCAATGGCTACCTAGTAACTTGGGAAGATATCTCGACACATACGATGAGTATTACAATCAGGAATTCAGCACAAAATTACTAATCCATTCAAAGGGGTTACTTATTTTAATAAATTAATTCACCAAGCCAAAGCATTTGATAATAATAGCTGATAATAATAAATAGCCAAAAGGTTAAATTATCTTCAGGGTTTGCCAAGACAGTACACAAAAACACAATTTTATTTACTTCAGGGGAAGAGAAACAAAAGTAAAACTAAGAACAAGAAATAGAAGGAAGACAACAAAGGAAAACAGAGAACTAGAGAATCTAAAGATGTAAAATAATTAATAGTTAATTAAACCCACAAAATACTTAATGTATAATACAAAACTATTAGAGAGGTAAAATGGTATATGATTATGACCCCTGATCATTTATGGCATACTCAAACACACAGCCCACATGCAAATTCTGCGTCATGTGAGGCATCGTGTCTTTGTAATATTCTGAAAGCCTCCATCATCTTTCTTTCAGACAAACTAACGGACTATTGAACCAACAGTCAAAGCGTACATTACTCTTTCAATATGATCAAAGCCCATACTTGGGCAATCGAGAGAGAGCATATCAAACAAGTTTATGGTTAAACTTTCATAAATTTGAAGACTAGGAGACTAAACATTATACCTTAACAGCTGGTTAGCTGATCCATAAAACTACGGGGAACAGAGGCAGGCTTTTATAAGCCAAACCCCAAGTAAATTTATCAAAGCTAAAATTTAAAAAAGAAAGAAAGAAAGACAGAAAGGAAAAGAAAAGGAAATAATTGCGTTTCAGGTTATGTGCACAACCATACAACACTTTTTCACACTTAGGTAAGTTAATCCGATGATAATCACAATGCTAGGTGCTTCATCTAATATTATGCATCCAACAATAACAAATGAATACTTAAACTATATATGACCATACGGTAGTCAACCACAAAATGACTATTTCTTTCGTTCAAATTTGATAGCAAAAGAAAAGGTCATTGAGGTATTCAGAAGATCGCAAGCTTGGGAGAAGCATCATCTCACTCTAATCATCCGCACAAGAATAAGCATTCCAAACATAAAACCAGAAACAAAAACTCCCTCCTTGTTCTTGTAGTCATGCCTCAAAAAATTCCAAAATATATACAAAACATGCCTATTTCAAAGTTTGAAATAAACAAAAAATAATAATAACTAGAATATTCAAATATGCGAAGCTTAACTCTGTGAGTTTCAGAATCCTTGTGATTTATTGAGCATGCAAACAAATATTTAAAGCAAAGTGTAAAAGAAAAAACCTTTTTTCTTTCATTATTTGTTAACAACCAAAGAAAGCACCCACCCACATTATCCCAACTTAATCAACCACAAAAACAATAAAAGAACATATCAAAACTTTACCTCGTTATCGTGAAAAGGCCGCAACTTTCAGGTTTCAGAGATCAATTTAACTTACAACGAACCCGAAATCAACTCTAATAAAATTAAAAAACAAAAAACAAAAAACAAAAAAATTATTAATGGGTCGAATAAGAAATTAGCATCATTGACCAGGGAAAAAAAAGAGATTAACATCACATATAATAAATATCCTCAAGAACAAAGAATGCAAGTTATTTTCTTTCACGGGACAATCAAATTCAATAGAACAAGCTTTTAACCCTAGATAGCAAAAAAATAAGCCCAAAAATTTGAAGGGAAAAAACGGGAATTAGATGTAAAATTCATTTACCGGAGAAAGAAACCGACGGAAGCGATTAATGATCAGAGCAGATTATCGAAGGATCCGAGGTTAAAAGATCACCCAGAATGAGGGAGCGCGGAGCAAAGAGACCATCGTGAGGAGAAATCTTTATCTGTACTTTATTTTTTTAATGTACGGTTCGCGTTCTGTTTGATTTTTTTTTTTTACCGTTTTATTAGCAAAATGTTTCCCATGAGTTTTTGAATTATTACCGTTATTACTTTTTGATACATTATTGCCGTTATTACCTTAATACTACCGTACTTCATTGTTCCCAAAATTTAACGCGTTCAACATTTGGTATGAAATATCACTACAAAATAATGTCAGAGAAAGATGCGTGAAGTAATTATCTTCTATAAAAAGTATTAATTATCACTTTTTTATGAAAAAAAAATTGACACTACTTTTATATATATACACACCTTAACGTCATTTTATTTTTCATAAATAAAGTATTAATTATCAGTTTATTTGTTTAAGTTATTTTATTCTATTTTTATAAACAATTAAATATTGAATATTTAGATAAAATATTTTTTTTTTGTAAGAATAAAGAATTGGCTTTTACTCCAGTCAAGACAGACGATTAAATATTCAGAAGAGAACGCTAAATATCCAGAAGAGAACGCTGACGTGAACTTATTACTCCCTCCGGTCCTAATTATAGGAAAATATTTGAGAGTTGAACTTGATCCTAATTATAGGATAAAGTTCTAATTTTTGTTAATTTTTTTCCAAAATACCCCCTATTGATACTTACTTAATAATAATTAAATACAATAATAATTTAATAAGAGTAAATCGGAAGTTGTTGAGGGAGATTGACGTCGCCGGATTGTGTGAAAGCTGGAAGAAGTCATGTGCAAGATAGGAGAGGTACAAAAAAAAATAGAGAATTAACATCATTGGATGTCATTTTAAACTTTAAATAAGGGTATTTTAGGAAAATAAATATGATTAATTAATTTAACCAATATCCTTAATTTCTCCAAAGTTAGGTAAATATGTTCTATAATTAAGATCGGATGAAGTATTACTTAAGATAACCGACAATAATTAATATAATATGGGCATTCCATGGTGAGTTTCCATAAGAAAATTTGACATGCATATAAATTATATTTACTTAATAATTTATTAAGGTATCTATATTTAAGGTGGCAGGAGGAGGACATGTCAAATAACAGAAGGAGAGACTCTCAACATCTTTCCTTTTATATAATCAATATATCAGCATACGAGTTTAAAAACGAGCTATAAGAGAAAATATAGGTGCTTTTGTGAAAGAACATATATAGATTTATACTGAAGCATGTTCTGTTTAAGTATCCAAAGTAAAACTCCAAACTTGTAAACGTAATCATTTCAGTCAATTGTGTGAATTAAGATGAGAAACAAGTTTCACATTCATGCATAGGAAAATGTGGAGAATTTTTAAGTTCTAAATTTTTAATTTAATTATTAAATAATACAATACTATAGTCAATAATTACACAAGATAACAGACGATAATTAATATAATATGAGGTATTCCACAGCTGAGTTTCCACAAGAAAATTCGGCATGCATGGGAATTATATTTACTAAAAAAATTATTAAGTTATCCATATTTAAGGTAGTAAAAAGAGAGCGTGTCAGATATTGGGAGGAGGGACCCTCTCCTTTTATATAATCAATAGATAGGCATCGCACACTAAAACAAAAAAACTGCCTAGTAATTAATTGTGGGTGACTAAAATCCCTTGGCACACAGTGATAGGTTTAGGAAAAGTAAACTTCCCAAAAAATTAGGCAATTTGCTTCTATTTGACTAAAATACCTTGGCAAATACATTTCTCATAGATTTACCGTTTCCAACCAATTTAAACTAATTTTTTGGTACCAAGAATAATATTCAAAAAAGTATTTATCTAGTTTATTTATAAGTCATTTCTAACACGTGTCACTAAAACTAAGAAAAACTTTAAAGCTTGTGAACTTTGCCATAAAACTTAATCATTATTCAATTCTACCTTTATTTAATATATATTATATCCAATGAAATTAAAATATATACGATAATAAATATTTTATTTATAAGTCACTTCCAATATCCTTTACAGGGATTAAAGAAAAACCTCAACCTTTATTAACTTTCTCTTAAAACTTAATAATAATTTAATCCCTATTTAATATACATTATACCCGATAAAAATAAAATATACATAATAATAAATGAAAGATATAAATATACTTTAATGTAAAAATGTAATGATATGGTGTGCCTTTGAAATAGTACTAATTTTTTTTTTTATTTTTTTTTCTACTTTATAAATAGAACCAGAATAATGTATTTTTTTTTAGGAGAGGAAGGAAAGAAAGTGGAAAATGAATAACGGCCATGAGAAGGGAGGGTGGGTGGGATTTCGTGGGGAGGAAAAGTGAAAAGGAAGGAATTAGTTGGGAGAGGCAGTTCAAAAAAAAAAAAAAGGTTGGGAGAGGCAGTAGGCATATTCTTCTTTTTTTGTTTTTTTAATAAAAACAAAAACTTCATTAAATACACATTAAAATGATTACAACACATCGGCTGCATTACACCACAAATAAAAGTAAACCAAACAACCTAAGATAACAAAATAAAAAAACAAACAAACTGCAACGAAATTAACACTTGAGAAAAACTAGAAAACAGAACAGGAAACAACCTCAGTATTCTTCTTCCCTTATTCTTGCCTCATCCTCTCGTTCATCTCCTTCTACATGGGTTGGTCCCACTATCTCTCTCCCCCTTCTATCCTCAAAGGCTCAAACCAATGATTTTGTGGGTCCTCCCTTATTTCTTTTTCCTTTTATTATTATCTTGAGAAAATGTTTTTTTTTTAGCTTAAAGCATCCGGTATCCGGCGCTTTTTCTGGATCCTGGCCTTCTTTGAGCCAGGTAAACCCGAGCAACCGACTACTCCGGATTCGAGCCGGGTCGAACCCTTTGGGTGTAAAGCTCTCCCTCCAGCAAAGACTCCATCCACCGGTCTCGAACCCGAGACCTTGTGGAAGGGACTCAAGTGCCGAACCACTTGAGCCACCTGCCATCGGTATCTTGAGAAAATGTTAATTGCGAAACAATTTTAAGTGGGATTATGTTTTAATCATAACATATATTTATTTTACACTTCATCCTATCCTTTTACATGCAAATAACCAAATTGTGTATTAGTTAAATTTGATAATGAAAGAAATATGTAAAAATAAAACTTATTTTCTAAAAATGTTTTTATTTATGTGCAGGGAGAGCGAGTTAGAGAGCGAGCAGATATTAGGTCCCCTATGGATCAAAGAATGAGTTAGAAAGGAATGAAAAATATTTTGCCATGGAGATGTTTGGTATGCACTGAACAAAAAATAGATTGACAGGAAAATTTAGGTTTAGTAAGATAAAAATGAGATTGGAAAATGTTTGCCCTTAATTAATGATGATGATGGTTGTTGTTGTTGTTATGCTTTTCCATTAAACTTATAAATTAATGTTATAAATTAGTGACTCCCACCACAAAATAGCATTGCCTTTGCTCATCTCCACCCCCAAGATCACAGATCGGTGCCAACACAAAATTCGACGTTAGTTGTGCAGAGAGAATAACTCACGGGAAAAAGAGGTGACGATGAAGGAATGGTGGTTAGATCCTCATTACTGGCAGAAATTCTAGTGTTCAGACTCTTCAGTTGCCTCTTTTTCTGTCCCAAAGTAATCTCAAGATATCTTCTATTTATCCTAACAATCTCAACCTCATCGACGTCCTTTCATCACCACCTTCACCGTCGACACCACCACCTTTCTCTCCACCATCACCTTCTACTCTCCATTCATCCACCTTCACTATCGATCTGGCCAACTAGGAGTAGAGAAAAGGCGAAGAACAGAGAGAAAAATCAAGTAGGGAGACAAGAAAAGAGACCACCATCGTCCTTTCATCACCACGTTCAATCCTTCACTGTCGACGTCACCACCTTCCACCCTCCATCGCCGTCTGAATACATGTTGCGGCAAATCTGTATTTTCACAAGATTTTCTTAGGGCCCATTTGGTATGCTGGAATTGGCCTCATGGAAATGGAATTGGAATTAAATTCCATGTTGTTAGCCTGTTTGGTACAAATCTAAGTACATGGAATTGTCTTCCATGTGGAGGCCAATTCCATCAAAATTGATAGAAATGATTTCCATACGAAATGTTAAGATTTGTAATTCTAGCTCTGAAAAAATCATTTTTTCCCCTCTCATTTTTTTATCTCCCCCAACTTCATCAGTTCATCGTATCACCATTGGCCTCCACTTGATGGCAACCTCCATCAACTGACAGCGGTGACCTCCATAAACTGACGACGATGACCTACATCTGTAATACCCTGAATTTTGAGATTTAAGGTTAGAGAATAAGCCTGAAATAAATGGACTGCTAAGCCCCAGTTTAGTAGGGGCCCAAATTTATTCCCTAATGATTCTTATATCTTTAGGGTATTAAAGAAAGTAAAATGGTGAATTTTGGAGAAAGTAATTAAGTTTTTGGTGAAATCGCTTATGAGGTAGTGAGCTTGTCATGTGATTTTGTATATCAAATGATGAGCAAAAATTATGAAATTTTACAGGGTGAAGTAGACATCCTAAGCTTTAATTTGATAGGTACATATTACTCAATTAGAGCTATATACAAAAAGTTATGAATTTTTGAATTCAACGCAGAAAAATTGTGAAATTTCTGGTACAGTATGCAAAGATTGAAATTCTGAGAATTTTTTGATTTCAGATAGCAAAAGTTTATATTTTTTCTTGAAACTATACTCAATAAAGGTTCTATAGGCTTTGGAATCACTCCAATTCGATTTTTTAGAATTAGTTATGATTTTTCAAAGTTTGGACAGAAATCTGCCAAAATTTCGAAATTGTTGGAAATTTAGTAAATAATTAGAAAATAATATTATATCATATTAAATCATCATCTACCTCCTCCATGAGCCCCAAAACCGTGCCTAGTGCTACAACAAGAGAGAGAAAGAGTTGAGAGCTTTTAGAGAGAGAAAGAGAAGAAATCTCGCAAGGTAGATCGATTTCTTCGGTGAATTCGTACCTAACACATATGACATTGTTCCTAAGCTTCTCTTTCATGTATTGTAAGGTGTTGGAAGCACAAATTTGGGTGTTCTAAGGCTAGGGTTTTCAGCCATTTTGAGAAAAGCCAGAAGGAGCTTGAGGTAATTTCCAAACCTTCGTATATTGACTATTTTGGCTGCTGTGGACAATTTAATTGGTGAAATTTTGCTAGATTGTCTTTGGCTTGAATTTTTGGAAATGACATGGCCAAACGGTTATGCTGCCAAATTGGGTCTTAATGTTAGTTGTAACCTAATGTAATGGTTAATAAAGTGATTAGGAGTAGAAAGAAACACGTCTGCGGAGCCAAAACCAAAAAACCTTAATTTTTTTTGGGGAATTGAGAATTTTGGCCAAGGCTAGTTTGGAGGGGTTAGAGATGAATTTTTAATGATTTGATATTCCATTGAGTTCAGGGGCGAAAATTAGGTGGGGTTACAGTTAGTCACTTTTTTGAAAAATGTCACGCCCTTATTTTAATTTCACATTTACTAGAGTATTCGCGAAAAATGATATGCGGTTCGAGTGGGCTGCGTGCCTTCCTGACGGTAAAAGGGGATGAGGGTGAGGTGTAACAATGTGTATTTTCACGCCAATAGTCCCTAAGTTGCTAACAACGGTTCGGGTGGGGCTGCGTGCCTTCCCGGCAGTAAAAGGGGATGAGAATGGGGTGTAATAATGTGTATTTCCACGTCAATAGTCCCTGAGTCGTTAACAACAGTTTGGGTAAAGACTGTATGTCTTCCCGGTGGTAAAAGGGTATGAGGGTGGGTTGTGATTGTGGATCTGATGTGTATACACTACCATGCCAACAATCCTTGAGTCACTAACAACAATTCGGGTGAGGCTGCGTGTCTTCCCAGATAGATGTAAAAGGGGATGAGGGTGAGGTGTGACAATTGTGAACAAGCTGGGATTGGGGTGTTGTTGTGTAACAAAGCAGAGCTAGTTCAGCTGATAGTGAATTCGACTACATGATCGGGGGTTCTCACTTCTGAGGGTACTACCCCGGCATGGATAGCCACTAGGCTGGTTGCATCAGTGTTGACCTTAGGCCGAAAGGCGGTGCGTAAAATTAGAATATGCGATGTGAGTTATTGTGAAGGCAATGTGTATGTGATTGTAAATGCCAGAAAGGCAATGTGATATGTGTGCAAGCGACGAAAGCTGAGGTATTCTTGCAAACGGCGTGAGCTGAGGTATGTTTATATTTGTGTGAATTTCACCACCATGCCAATAGTCCCTGAGTCACTAACAATGGTTTGAGTAAAGACTGTGTATCTTCCCGATGGTAAAAAGGGATGAGGGTGGGGTGTGATTATGAAGCTCGTGACATTGGTCACGCATCAATGTGGAATCATCCGTGGATATTATTGTGACACCGTGACATTTTATACGGCAATGTGATATCGTTGTATTAGTATCCAAAAGTCCCGGTTACCACTAGCGGAGTCATTGGTGGGTATACAGGTAGGGTAATGCTGTGAAAGTGAATACAATAAAAGCTGAAATGTTTGTGAATACAGCAGAAGCTGTTGTTTGATATATGGAGGTTGTGGTGTTTTAGGGTTACTCTCGGAAGAGGTAACTAGATTGAGTTTAGTAGAGTGGTGGCCTATGCCGGCTAACTGCTGAGATCTTATGATATGACTCATGATTTAAAGCCTCTAGATATTGTGATATGTGATGATAGTGTGTTGTGGCAATCGTAAATAGAGGCGATTGCATTTACTTGGCAAATGTATGGTGATTGTGTTTGTGCGGCAATTGGGTTGCATTCGTTGTTTAGGATTCTTGCGAGAATCAAATTTTTGGCATATTGTTTGTGTGGGTGGTCTAGAAGGGACGGCCCCAATGTGAGATGATTTGTGAAATGGAAGCCGTCATGAAGAGGCAACCGAAGTTTAAGGCTTAAGTGGTGTGACAAATTTCGAGGATGAAATTTATTAAACGAGGGGAGAAATGTAATACCCCTAATTTTGAGATTTGAGGCTAGAGAATAAGCCTAAAATTAGTGGATTGCTAAGCCCTAGTTTAGCTGAAGCCTAAATGTATTCCCTAATGATTCTTATATCTTTAGGGTATTAAAGAAAGTAAAATGGTGAATTTTGGAGAAAGTAATTATGTTTTTGGTGAAATCCCCTATGATGTAGTGCGCTTGTCATATGGTTTTGTATGAACAAATGATAAGAAAAAATTATGAAATTTTACAAAGTGAAAGTAGACATCCTAAGCTTTAATTTGATATGTCATATTACTCAACTAGAGCTATATACAAAAATTTATAAATTTTTGAATTCAGCGCAGAAAAACTGTGAAATTTCTGGTATAGTATGCAAAGATTGAAATTCTGGCAATTTTGTGATTCCAGATAGCAAAAGTTTATATTTTTTCTTGAAACTATACTCAATAAGGGTTTTATAGGCTTTCGAATCACTCCAATTCGATTTTTTTTAGAATTAATTATGATTTTTCAAAGTTTGGACAGAAATCTACCAAAATTTTGTAAAAATCCAAAATGGTTGGAAATTTAATAAATAATTAGAAAATAATATTATATCATATTAAATCATCATCCACCTCCTCCATAAGCCCCAAAATCGTGCCTAGTGCTGCAACAAGAGAGAGAAAGAGTTGAGAGCTTTTAGAGAGAGAAAGAGAAGAAATCTCGCGAGGTAGATCGATTTCTTCGGTGAATTCGTCGTACCTAACACATATAACCTTGATCCTAAGCTTCTCTTTCATGTATTGTAAGGTATTGGAAGCACAAATTTGGGTGTTCTAAGGCTAGGATTTTCAGCCATTTTGAGAAAAGCCAGAGGGAGCTTGAGGTAACTTCCAAACCTTCGTATATTGACTATTCCGGCTGCTGTAGACAATTTAATTGGTGAAAATTTGCTAGATTGTCTTTGGCTTGAATTTTTGGAAATGACATGGCCAAACGGTTATGCTGCCAAATTAGGTCTTAATGTTAGTTGCAATCTAATGTAATGGTTAATAAAGTGATTAGGTCATTAGGAGTAGAAAGAAACACGTTTGCGGAGCCGAAACCGAAAAAATCCAATTTTTCCCGGGGAATTGAGAATTTCGGCCAAGGCTAGTTTGGAGGGGTTTAGATATGGATTTTCAATTATTTGATGGGGTTACAGTTGGTCACTTTTTTGGAAAAGGCCGAAAAAACATAATTACGAAAACGCACCTGAAACCCTTAAAGTGGGGCTGCCAAGGGTAAATTTGTAATTTAACATTGAATTTGATAATTTCGAATCTCGCAATGGATTCTTTGGGCAAAAATATGTCAGAATAGCCCATGTCAAAATTTCAAAAAAAGTACAGCTGGACCGGGTACGACGGGGCTGGGCCGGGTCCCCGGGGGCATTTTAGTAAATTTTCATAATAGGCTCATATAACCCCCAGAAACACTATGGGAGTGTCTGAACGGTACCTTTGGCATTGTAGGATCGAATATGGAGCCTGAGCTGTTGGCACGCTTTACGAGGCACACATCTTGAGGAGGAAAAGGGTTAAGGTAGGGAACTTACCTCTCCTGCATGTATTTGATATTTGTGTTAGTGTGTTGATGCATGTTATTGCTTTGCTTGATTATGCGAAATATGTATGAATGATTTAAAGCTATGTTTCAATTTATGCTATGGCCATAAGTATATTGTTCGAAGCATTGAGCTTACAGATTTGTCATTGTGCGAGCATAAGTTATGTGATACAAGCATGTCTTGCATTAAATATTTATCGTACATGCATATTGATATTATTTTCCTACTGAGATTCTCTCGAATCTCACCCTCCCCTACCAATAATTTAGACAGGAGAAGACAGAATATATGAGAACAATGTAGAGAACTATATGAGGGGATTGCAGTGGTGGAATGAAGACAAGAAGATGTCTCTGTTTCACTTGGACGGGTTTAGATACCCAAGTAGCCTTATGTGGCTATATTGATGATAATGATCATGTATGAACTCCTATGGGGAATTTATGTAATTATGCACTTATTATCAGTATATTCATGTTATTCCTGTGTTGCTCATCAAACCGCATATCGTTTTCCACAAATACTCTGAAAAAAAAGTTAAAACAAGGTAAGTGCATAACACCATCAACCGGTGGCAGTGACCTCCATAAATTGGCGACGACGAGCTCCATCAACCGGTGATGGTGACCTCCATAAACCAAAGCTCAACGGTGGTTGAAGCTCAACGCCAAAGGTGGTTGAAGCTCGAAACACAGTACAAAATCAAAGGTGACTCAACACCAAAGCTCAAAGCATAGTACAAAATCATTTCTCACCTTCGATTTTGATGATGTTTGAAGATCAATGCCAAAGGTGACTCATCCTCTTTCCTCCTCCTTTTCCAGCTCTGTTGACGGCAAAGCTCGCAACTTTAACGGCCTAAAACTCATCTTCCCAATTTTTAGATTTGAAAAAATATCAAAACCAATTGATTTTCATACTCATCTGGAAAAAAATTACAAACCAACAAATAGAAAGCTTCCGATCTAAGTGGATCTCATGATTTATGGTTGTTTCTGGTGGTCATCAATGACTATTTTTGTTTATGGTTATATGAGAAGAACCATGTTGGATGGTTCTTGACATGGATGAGCAAGAGTTGGATGAAGATGCCTTTTTTTAAAAAAAAAATTTGAAGGGTATTTAGGTAGTTACACATTTTAAATACAAATTTTAATTAAAAAGTAAATTACATTTCCATACCCATACCAAACATCTTTTCAAATCTCATTTTCATATCCATTTCCATTTCTATATTCATATCCATTTTCATTTCCATCAAAATCAATTCTAACGTGCCAAATGGGCCCTTATGGAAGAGCTCATTTTCCTTTGCCTATTGATGGGGACCCATTTTTATCTATAGATGAAAATGGGTTCAGGTAGAAAAAATCTTTTCCAGTTGAAAACCCCAACCAAACAGCCGCCACCGATAGAAAAATCCAATTTTCCCTTCCTCTCCTCTCATTTTCACTCAATCAAACAGGCTCTTAAGTTATTCAATAGAGTGAGACTAACCAATAATTAATATAGGCAAAAGCAAAAAAATAATATCAAAATTTTTAAACATGCTATTAGTGTCTTTAAATTAAAATAGGCCATCCTTAGTCAACAACGATCAAATTTAAAATATAACATTCGATAATAACAAGGCTACGTTGTCATGTTTTGAGAATTTGTGGACGATATTAACTTATAAAAAATTCCCAATATCCAATACTTGAATGGAAATTTGGACGTCAATCCTGAAATAATTATTAGTCCGTAAATAATATAGGACACTTTAACTAATTCACAAAAAATAAGAAGTAATAGTTAATTTATTAAATATGTTTTAAATTATTTTTTTTTCATTTTTATCCTTATTGAAAAATGTGTTTGAAAATTTAATGAGTGCATAAATTGAAAATAAGTATTAATTATAAGAATAAAAATGAAAAATAAGTATTAATTATTTTATAAGTAACTTAGTATATTTTAAACTAAGCAATTCTTTTGGACGGGCTGTATTTAATAAGTAAAAAAAGTTACCATATATGCTGCTGCATCATTAATAATAATATGATGCCCAAATTGTCAAAACTCAATATAACCTCACTTGTCGCCTAACTTCGCAGAGGGCAGACTTGGCAACACAATGACAACCCCTATTGTTCTCCCAAAAATATACAATTATTAATTTATAACAAGTTAACAAGGTCTACGAACCTTCTTGGCAAAAAGGGAAAATTGTGAAAAAAATCCCTTATTGGCAACTTATTTGCCAAATGGGACATTCGCGTGCAAATTATCTTCCACGTGTGCAGAATATCTTCCCTGATGTGCAAATGATCTTCCCTGTGTGTAAAATTCTTCCCTATACGTATCCAGAAATCTTCCCTATATGTGCAGAAATCTTCCCTCCCTGTGCAGATATCTTCCCAGGTTCCATTGAGCAAATAAGTTGTCAATGAGGTCTTTTTTAGCAATTCTCCCAAAAAAACAAGGTCTATGAACCTATATACTAATTTACTTAATTTATATACCGATATATAAATATATATATTAATATTACGCAATGATATCTTAGATAGAGCGTGGTGCTTTTGTTCAAATTTGTTAACTATAGTGATAGGAGAGAAATAATGACAAATTTGTTAACCAGCGCTTTCATGCCAAAATACTAAACAAACTTCACAGTTTCATCAACTTTGCATCATGAAAGCTCTACTATACTTTATCAATTAAAATTAGGGGGGTCAGAATGGAAGGCAAATCTGGATATTGCAATTAAGTTTAGACTTACTAGAGTTTCCCAAATAGATGAAGATGCTAAGAACCAGTGATGAAGAACAGTAGTTCAAAAGAATTAACTGGTCCAAGATTCACAATTTCATTTGGGACCCTTATTCAGAATGGAGGGGAATGGAGGGTGTATTAACTGTAATATCCCAAAATTTGGGATTGGAGGCTTGGGAATAAGCCTAAATTAAGTGGACTGCTAAGCCCCAATTTAGCAGGAGCCCAAATTTATCCCCTAATGATTCTAATATCTTTGGGGTATTAAGAAAGTAAAATGATGAATTTTGGAGAAAGTAATTATGTTTTTGGTGAAATCACCTATGAGGTAGTAAGCTTGTCATGTGATTTTGAATGACCAAATGATAAGCAAAAATTATGAAATTTTACAGGATGAAAGTAAACATCCTAAGATTTAATTTGATAGGTCATATGAACCAATTAGAGCTATACACAAAAAGATATGAATTTTTGAAGTCAGCACAGAAAAACTGTGAAATTTCTGGAACAATATGCAAAGATTGAAATTCTGGGACTTTTGTGATTCCAGAAAGCAAAAGTCTATATTTTTCCTTGAAACTAGACTCAATAAGGGTTCTGTAGGCTTTGGAATCACCTCATTTCGATTTTTCTAGAATTAGTTATGATTTTTCAAAGTTTGGGCAGAAATCTGCCAGAATTTTGTAAAAAATCCGAAATTGAGAAAATGAATTAATTAAATTGATATATATTATAAATCATCTCCTCCTTCCTCCAAGCCTCATTTCTGACGTGAAGTTCAGTATTTGGAGAGAGAGAAAGTTGAGATTTTAGAGAGAGAAGAAGAGGAGAAATCTCACAAAATAGGTCGATTTCTTCGGTGAATTCGTACCTAACGTGTATACTCCTTCTCCTAAGCTTATCTTCTATGTTGTTTGAGGTGTTTGAGGCAAGATTTTTGGAGTTGGGAAGGTTAGGGTTTTCAGCCAAGAAGAGGAAAAGCCAGTGGGAGCTTGAGGTAACTTCCAAACTCTTGTATATTGACTATTCTAGCTGCTGTGGGCAATTTAATCGGTGAAATTTCGCCGGATTGCCATTGGTTGTAAAAATGGAAAATGGGTTTCCCTAGGGGTTATGCTGCCCAAATTGATACTAAATGGTAGTTGTAACCTAATGGAATAGTCAATAAAGTGGTTAGGAGTAGAAAGGAACGTGTTTACGGAGTCGAAACCGAAAAACCCCGATTTTCCCTGGAAAACCCATATATTTCGGTCTGGGCTATAAATGGGTCTTAGAGTTGGATTTTCAATGATTTGATGATTCCATTGAGTTCAGGAGGAAAAATTAGGTGGGGTTACAGTTGGGCACTTTTTCGGAAAAGGCCGAGAAAGCATAATTACGGAAACGCCCCTAAAACCCTAAAAGTAGGGCTGCCAAGGGCATTTTCGTAATTTGACATTGAATTTGATAATTATGAGTCCGGAAATGGATTCCTTGGGTGAAAATATGTAAGAATAGCCCATGTCAAAATTTCGGGAAAAGTACAGCCGGACCGGGTATGATGGGGCTGGGTCCCCGGGGGTATTTTAGTAATTTTCAAGATAGACTCATATAACCCCCAGAAACATTATGGAAGTGTCTAAATAGTACATTTGACATTGTAGGATCGAATATGGAGCCCCGAGCTGTTTGCACGTAGATCGAGGCACGCGTTTCGAGGCGGAAACGGGTTAAGGTAGGGGACTTACCGTACTTGCATGTATTTGATGTCTTTGCTTGTGTAATGATGTATGTGATTACTTTACTTGATTGTGTAGAGCATATTTGAATAAATGAAGCTCTGTTTCTGTTTTCGCTGTGGCCATAGTCTTGTTGTATGAAACATTGAGCATGCAGAAATGTCATTATGGGGTATACATCTAGATAAAGCTAACATATCATACACATAGCATCAATCATGCATGCATTATGGTATCTGTTTCCTACTGAGATTCTCTCGAATCTCACCCTCCCCTACCAACAATTTAGACAGGAGACGACAGAAGATATGTAAACAACAATGCGAAGTACCGTACGAGGGGATTGCAATGGTGGAACAAAGATGAGAAGATGTCTCTGTTTCACTAGGACGGGTTTAGATACCCCATTAGCCCTGTGTGGCTACATTGATGGTAATGATCATGTACGAACCCCTATGGGGAATTTATGTAATCATGTACATATTATCAGTATAGTTATGCTATTCCTGTGTTGCCTACCGAACCGCATGTCGTTTTCCGTGAATACTCTGGTAAAGGTGAAATTAAAATAAGGGTGTGACATTAACTCTAGTGATTAAACAGAAATAAGAAGAATCAAGATAAGAAATCATATGTATTATTGATGATAAAAGAGCAACAATGCTCATACAATAATAGAACCTACTTGTATTTACACTAATTATCTCTTAATTGAGGATGATAAACTAACAAACCTTAAACTTTATGGATTATGAGGGAATCTCCCTTTCCTTGTTGAGATCAATATCCCCTCACATTAAACCAATTGCTAAGACTATGTATAGTGAACATAGAGAAAACAAGACAAAATTCCCTGTATGTTGCACATTTTTGTGTTTTTTAAACATAATTTCATCTAACCCACATGATTCATGCGAAAGTAGTTAAGTAATAATTAGCAAAATAATGATTGGGAATTGCCTCCTTATCATATTGAACGGTAATTTTGTTTCTGAAGGGTTCCTATCCGTAAGGTGGATTAAAATATCCTCACCAACACTTATGGAGCATCTAGCACTTGTAAAATATTTCATTAAAAAATACTTGTAAATTTGTTTGGGAATGGATCTATATTAAAGGTTTAATAAGATGGAGCATCTAGCACTAATCCTGACAGTTACTCATGAAGTTTGACGTAGTATTTAACATAATTAGCATTTTATATGGAACCATTATTAGATTGATTATTTGAATTATTGTTTGAATGTTTGCTATATGAGTTGAAATAGTAATTCATGGATTTTAATGATTAATATATGTAAGTTAGTAATGGCTTCACACACTAAAATATTCACTTTTAAAGTACTGACAACAATGAAGTTCAAACTAACGAATGCTCGACCAAAATTCATGACAGCAATAAAGATAAAAAATAATATATAAGCATTATAAGGCGTGCAAGTTGGAAATGATGAAAAAAAGAACAATCAATTAAACTATTAATGCATTCATATATTAAAGTTATTAAAAGTAATTTTTGTGAAACAGCAGATTACGTACGTGAGTAACACTGGTCGTTGACCCTGATGTTTCACTGATCCTTACATAATTGTCCTTTTGTTTCTTCCCAAACGATAACAAGTTGTGACAATGAGTGGCTTAACAACATGCTAACAAAAGAATTGCAAAGGTAATTGCTGGATGCCTACAATGATGCTTCTTTTATGGCATTTATGTAATCTTTTTCATTATCAAGTAACCTTAGAGCGTAGCAAGCTTCTCTAAACGTTGGATAGACAACATTGTTGACCGTCCGGATATCTTCATAACACTTTAGACATTTAACCTTGGGTAATAATAACCTCATGTAGTATAACTCACCTTGAGATGGTGTACAATGTCCCAACCTCCCAACAGAGAATCCACACTAACGGAGCTTCCAAAACCGTTTTTCTTTCACAAATGCATAGTAACTTGGAAATTGAGGGTACGTTAGCGTTCTAGCAAAAGGATCATCATCATTCTTAGCCATCCAAGAAAGAAACATAGACTCTTGAACTCTTTTACTGTTGACTAGTGAAGATATATTGTCCCTTTGTGTGTAGTATATTGGTTGCTGTTGTGGAAGATGAAAACTCAACCTCTCAACTGAAAGGTATCTATGGTGTATACCAAATGAAAAGATCCTCCATGAAGCTTAGGATGAAGAGATGTACCTATAGTTTAGATAGTGAGATATTTCATCGAATGCCCATTGCAAACCTCCTATGTCACCATTGTTATCTATGCCAGCGATCACAAGATCATTTCCTTTACTTATATATTTAAAAAGGTACTTAATTGCACATGAGTCATTCGCCTTCTCTACATTGAGATGACCATAAAATAATTTTAGCAACTTAGCATTTTATGGCATAACAAATTTGTTGTTAAACTATACGCCTTTCCTAGCAACCGTGCAGTCATCATTTCTTCTAAGGTACGTAGGGTAGCCATTCTTATCCAAGGTTGTACGTTTGACATATGTTTTTGGGAAGTATTTTGAGCAATGCCCATCCTTCATGCTTTGAGCATTTTGGTTCGAAATCCACATGGCCCATATGCCATATAGCTTCCTACTAACTCATATAATTCTGGATCTGCCTCGCTATCTAGTATCTCCACTAAAATAATCTTGTTAACATCTGCTAGGGTCCTTGGTTTGTCACCATCTGCCAACCACAAAATGATATGCTCGTGCAGCAAGCCTCTTTTTTGAAATCGAATGGGGTCTATCTCTGAACATGTATGGAGAAAAATAGTTAGAATGATAGTTAATTTTAACTTATTATATTATGTTTAAAAGAGTTCAAAATTATGAAAGATTTTCTCATTGAGTACAGTGATTTGACCTAACTTAAATAATGACCATACTTGCCATTTAATTATGAAGCTTGACAAGACATATTTTTCTTTCTAGAAGATTAATACCTATTGTTGAGTTTTATAAATCACAGATTGCTTCTAAATACTCTATGTGGTCTACATATATGAACGACGCAATATGTTGAATGTTTCCTTAGATAAACTCACTAGGACAAAAGCAAAAACCACCATGAGGTGGTAAGCATAGTGCCTATGAACGGATATGTCATAAAGTTTAACTAAAAAAATCATAAGCTACGTTAATTATTAGTGACTTACCAAATTTCTACCCTTTTTTATTTTGAGTGCAGGAAGTTAATATATTACTTCTGGATTTAACAAATTTTAACGATGGTTGGGTCACAAATAAATGCTGTCAATTAACATCATAATCCACATACGTTGCTTATTAGAGGTGTTAATAATTTATAACGTGTCTTATATGATTAGAAGATTGTGACATAGGAATTCAACTCTTTGTTGATTTCAATATCACTCATACACATGTAAATGTAGGAATTTAAAATTTCAAAATCCAAAAATGTAGAAACAATTTAATCAATTTTTAAATAAAAGGACATTTAGAAAGTGCTCATGACTGCAACTAAAAAGACATCCTCTGAAACTCTTAAAATGGAATAACATTAGTTCCCATTAAAGTAAATAACTTATCCAGGTTACAAAATACTTCAGAACGATTGCATAACTTCCTAGTTGATGAAACTACTATTACTTCAGGGTGTCTTCAACAGAGATGCAAACTATATTAACTTCCAGAACATAACTACAGTGACAACACAGATGCAACTTTATGAAGTAACAAACACAAACTACATATAGACATTGAAAGGGATAATGCTAATCAACAAAGACCAAAAGTCTGATATAAATCATGATTCAAAAAGAGCGCTTCAAAGTTATATGATTGACGTTCGTTTGGTGTACATCAATGTCAAGCTTTAGGTGACTATTCAAGTTTGATCATCTTAGAAGTTCAAAGTCAATCAACCTCTGATAGAAGTCTTGAATGGCTTGGCATTTATAATTAAAGAGAGCCTCTGACAGGTCACAATGGCTCATAAAGAGGATCTTACTGCCTAAAATTCAATAAACAATAAGTGAACATTCATTTCAAATTGAGCAAAAATCATTCATAGGTCAAGAGACTATACCACCAAGTCTCACCATCTCGACCCACATCAATGCAACAACAAATCGTCCTTGTCAACCACCATTTTGTAGAAAATGAAGCCTATAAGGACGTAGTGCCTCTGAAGCAACAGTGAAACCCGTTGCTACTGTGATCATTAATACAAGTATGTTAAAATATCTAGACAAATTGTTGCAAAACATAGCAAATGAATGACATTGTAATTTATCTGTGTGTAGTTCCCATACCATTCATCCATTATCTTGAAGTTGAACTAAAACAGAGTTTCCCCTTTAACTTGAAATTTGCTCATACCAAACACACTTGACACAAGGCCTACTATGTCTGATAATCAGTGACGTTGAAGACAAGACAAAAAATAGTTGTTGTTAACAAATCATGTAAACAAATAAATGTCACAACGCAAAGTGAAAGGGTATCATACTAATAAGACAAGGTTCATGATACGTAGTAGCCACCAACACGTTCAATGGTTGAAACAGTATTAGTAGTGTTTTGATCACATTAGCTATCAACTCAAGTCCAGTAAAAGGTTCCATTATTATCTTTACGTCAAGATTGATGATGCTTAGGCCAACTTAAACAGTGAATCTTCGGAAAGCAAACGTATATTCGGGCACAAGGACACTACAAAACTTCCAAATTATGTCATGCCATCAAACCACAGCCAAAACAATGTAACCTTGAGACACATTTTAAATAAGCACTAAGTGATGATAAAACTGGAGGAAATAAATGGGAAGAAGAGATTATTAGGTGGAAGGATAAGGAATGATAACCTTTGAATCTGCCAACACAACTTTGTACATCATCTGCAAGTGGCTCCTTTCAAGAGGTATGTCCCAGAACTTGGTGATAACCTTTGCATCAACAACCCAAGAGTTGTGGCTGGAGTCCACTTGAGAAAAGGAGGCGACAGTAGTCAATGCCATCACAGTGCCATTGAACTCTTTTTACATGATATTGAGTAAAAATGGGGGATGGCAATGTGCAAAATGGTAATGAATTGTATATACATGACATCATCAGGCAAATTGGGGTTTGTCGTAGGGATACTATTTAATGCATCAAGGGAAAAAACAGGCTTTGAATGCCATTAGACCTGTCACACCCCATATCCCCACCGCCCAGGTACACCCTTGGCACGGTCCCCCCACCGGGTACACCCCCGATAGGCCACAAGTGGACTTACAAGGATATAATCCCACCCCTTGGGATTATTCTCAATGGTACCACCTCTCGCCAAACTCTTATACTTACCCCCAGGGTAAGGGTTCGAGATGTGGGGAGGCGAGAGAAAATCCCAAGGGGTGGGATTATATCCTTGTGAGTCCACTTGTGGCCCATCGGGGGTGTACCCGGTGGGGGGATCGTGCCGGGGGTGTACTTGGGCGGTGGGGATATGGGACGTGACAAGACCAACCTTGGTGAAGATCTCAGAATATTTCCACTGGGAAGGATGACATACTACATGGGGAAGATGATAGAGACAATGGGTAGTAAATGGTGATTAGGAAGACAACAATTTACGGAGTATTTTGACCAATGAGACTTAACTTTTAATTGTTTAATTGTCTCCTTAGTGTTTTATAATCCCTTGGATTGATGACATGTCAATAAAAAACATAGCAAAGCTGAAAAGCCAATAATAAGATGTTAATGGTGCCATGAGATGATGATATGGTCCAATTGCTGTTGAGACACACGTTTTAGTAGTATATAGTTGATAATTGATATAGTTGATACTGGAAATTTGCCATTAAAAAAATGAAAGAAAATAGTGAAAATGAGGACCTGGGTCCTGGGCTACCCTGATGGGATTTGACCCATTATTAATTTATTTGGGCCTGAAGGCCCAATACTAAGTTGAAGGTGCTAGTTCTGGATCTTTTACTGTGCAAAATTGAGTTATCAATCTTGGGCCTTCATCTTCATGGGCGCCTCTATCCTATCTAGATTCTTTTCGTGGTTTTGTGTAGAGTCCCTTTTTAAAGATTCATTTTGAATTTGAATTTCTAATTATCTGCCAAATCTGTACATGTTAGATCACAGAGCTCTTCGATGAGAAAAAAGAAAGTCAGTCTTTTTTTTATTGGTCGAAGAATAACATAAGTTTTGACTGGCCTGAATTTGAAGGAGTCCTATATAAAGAGATATTATGAGAAGTGAAATCCCTATCAGTGAGATTAACAACTAAGAAGATGATTATATGAACATGAAACAAAATCTTGGAATGAGTTGGCAGAAGACCAAATGGAAAATGCTGAACACTTGGTACATTAATTTAGGCTAAGATTAATTCAGTTATTCTATATTATATTATATGTAGTTGGCAGTTTTAGGATGTTTTGTTGTGAGGTGCAATACAGGTATTCTGTTTTATATTGGCTTTGTGTCTCTAGTGCAGCAGATAATTATGGTTTGTTCTATAGTTCTTTAGAAAGTGTAAGTTAAATTATTTATAATTTGATTTGCTGACTCAATCCAAACTAATGAAGGAGGATACAATTCAATTTAATTTTTTTTTTTTTAAAAAGAACAAACTGTCCTGCCTTTTTTTAAACTTATTTACTACTTTTCTGATCCTTAATATAAGACATATTTGGGGAGTTAATCTTAATCTTAAATGTAAGACATAGCTTCCATATCTTTCACTCTTTTCCTAATTTAACCCTATTGACACTCCTTCAACCATAATCAAAGAGGAGAGGGAAGGGAGGAATTAAAGAAGATGACTCAGATGTTTAAGAAAATACATATCATATTAACTAATTCAACTAACTTTCTTAATATAATCAAATTAGGTAAATATGTTTTATATTAAGGACAAGAGAGAGTAATAGATATTCAACTACAAACCAAGTTAAAAAAAAGGAAAAATTGATAAAAAAATTTCCTACTAAAAATTTATTGCCAAAAATTATCTAAAATTTGTTATACAACATGGGTTTAAATTATCTTCAACTATATATAAAACGAAAAACATTGGATAGAGCTGAATACGTTTTGCACATATCTGAAAAATAAATCCTCCCGCTCAAGGATGGACCTAGGTTTTTAGGTTCATTTAGCCAATAAATTTTGTAATGGGATTTGTCAATAATTTTTTAAATGGTGGATTCAGTTATATGGCTTGATTTTTTATAAAATATGTTGATAGTTAAAATTGTATGATGAAAAAAAATTAATGGGGAGAACATACCAATTACTAACAAGAATTAAAGATAATTTTACAGGGGACGTTGTAGAAAAACTAAAAAGGAGTTAAAAAATGGACTTGGCAAATGGCAAGTTTGCATAAATTTTGGGTCAAAAACTTGATTAAAAGAGAGATAGGGATATATAAAAATAAAAATCCCATTCACATGAAGTGGGCCTTGAACGAGACTATCCACTATCCTGTCTCTGATCATCGTACCTGTCACCCGCCTCACTCATCTCCTCTTCTCAACATCACAAGGTTTGAATCCTAACGCCCATCTTACCCTTTCCCCCTCTCTGTTTCTCAAATTCCTAACCGATTTCAAATTTAGTTCCATAGGCGCCTTTGCATTTTCCCTCTCGCATTAGCATATTTGTGCTCAACATAACAATTCGTGTCTGATTTTTCTTATTCTCTCTGTGTGATCGCTTCGTTTCGCGTTGCTTCACGGAAAGCGTAGGAGAAAAGAGGCCATGGGTAGGCCACCCAGTAACGGAGGCCCTGCCTTCCGCTTCACTCAGACTGAGGTATTCGTCTATTTAAGTTCCGATTGAAATTTTGTGATTTCTTTTTTTTGGTGTAAACCATGTGCATGAGTCGTCCAACCTGCTTTTGAGCTTGATTTAGCGCTTTTTTGTTGAAATTTTCTGTATGGATAGTTCCATTGTAGTGTTTTTCCGCTCTATTTCCTCGTTCTTTCTTTCGTTTGTATAATGAATGCGTTTTCAGAGGCTAATTTTCGATTTTTCTTTCCTTATTTTATTAAGTCGGCCTCTGGGTAATATCTGTTTGATTTTGAGGCTCGCAATTCTTTTATTTGTCTTCTGTTTCATTCAATTAAGACCGAGGAGGTTTTATTTTTCTTCTTGTTTTTGTGCTTCTTTGGACATGAATCGCTCTACTTCTTGCGTCGAATCTCGAATGGTGCTGCTTGTCCATTTTCATCCATTCTTTTTCTCATTGTTCAAATTGCGCCTTGTACTGTGTCTTAGATGGTTCTATGGACAGCCTAGCTTGCATGCGTGCTGTGAATTTGTGGATAAAGGATATTTATTCGTGTTGGTGTAGCACCAACACTGGAAATTGCCAAGGTTTCTACAATTTAACTCTCCTCGCCTACACTGTCATCTAAAGCTTTGGTCCTCCCGAAGCCCCTATCATTAACTTAGTTGAGGTTCTGGCTGAAGCAATTCTAGTTAAACATTTTTATCATGAACTTTGATAACTTGTTATACTCTGCCCCCTCTGGTGCAGATGTTTTCCATGAAGGCTTGCCTGGTACCAAGGGGTCAATACCATCATCTATTGTCCAAATTTATTTATTCACAGCATAGTGTGTTTGTACTGTGGATCTCAAACATTACAATGCCATCTTCTTCTCTTTACCCGATTTGGTATTTAGCTAAACTTTCTTTTAAAACAGAAATGAAAGCTCACACCAGCTCTGGAGAACTGCCATTTAATTGCCTTTTCTTTCTTCCCTCAAAATAATGTTATTCCCCCACCTGCAATAGTGTCAAAGCACTTTTGTTAATCACCTTGGCCTATTGGCTATGGCAAATAGAGTGGCCGCATGGCATAAATAAGAGGATAGTTGAGCTTTAACATTTTTTCTTCATTGAATAAACTAGGAAGGTGTATGTGGATACACTTTAGATTATTACATGCATCATCGTGCCAATCGTCGAGCTTTTAGGTTGCTATCACAGACCTTTGGGTGCATATGTAAATATGTTTACTCCCAAACATTTTTCAATACTATTAATACACATACATCTGTAAATGCTAGGTAGGTGAAAGTTGTAGTATGGTTCCATGTTTAAATTATGGGTATTATTTAAATATTGTTCTGTATACTTTTCTCTATGATGCCTTATAAAGATACGGTCAAATTGATGATGGGATTACTAGATGTTTGGATTCTGGTATTATATTTTCTATAAACAATATCTGTATAGGTTGCAGAAATGGAAACAATTTTGCAAGAGCATAATAATGCTATGCCAGCACGTGATGTTCTCACAGCTCTTGCAGAGAAGTTCAGGTATGCTACATAATTATGATTCCTTGATTACTGCTAGGTATTTAATTATTGTTTGTTCTGCTCATGAAAGTGGGCAGTGGATTGATCTTATCATTTCCTTTTGTTTTGGTTGTAGTGAATCTCCTGACCGTAAAGGAAAGATTACTGTGCAGATGAAGCAAGTATGAATGTGACAACTGTATTTTTTTTAGGTAAAAAACATCTTCTGCCTTCTTTTTCTTATCAGTCCACTTCATTATAGGTTTGGAACTGGTTTCAAAATAAACGGTATGCTATAAGGGCAAAATCTAGTAAGGCTCCTGGAAAGTTAAGTATCACTCCTATGGTTCGAGATGATTCAACCCCTGTTAGAAATATGCCTCAACCAATGGCTGCTCCTATACCTCCTGCTTCAGGTAGAAATTGTTGCACTTTGGTTCATTGACATCTTTTTTTCTTTTATTTTTAATTTGTCATTTTTTGTTACCTTTATATTGTTGTATCCATTTTGGTTGAATCTTGGATCTGTGTTGATGATACTACCAACTAAGCTTGTATTTTGCTTTTTCTCTTCTTGGGTGCCTAATTTATTTAAGTTGGTTCTGCCTAAAATATAGGTTTTTACCTTCCTGGATAGAATGTATAATATGGTGGCACCTTCTTGAGGCTTCTTTTCAAGTTTAAACTTTGTAGTGTGCATGTTATTGTTTGTGGAAGGGTCTCTGCTTCCTCTCATTACAAGCCCTATCTACCCAAGTTCCTTGTACCATTTTCTACTCTTTCATTTTCTAGTTTACATATCATACTAATTTCAATATGATAATTTTGTTAATTTTGTGCTTATGAACTGTGTCCAGTGACATTTCCTATCTCTGTTAAAAAAAGAGAGTGGAGAATGGGTCAAGGTTTCGATTAGAATTTAAGCAGCCCCCTTTAAGAAAGTATGTTAACAATTCTTCCTGCCCTTAGGGTATAGAGTTTCACTCTTCTGGGACCTTCCATTGCATGTTATAATGTGCTCAGTAGCTTGCCAAGTTTTCCCTAACTTCACCTGCATGTATTTGAGGGCCTCTCCACGGCTGCCATAACACTGCCATTTATGACTGTTTAAGCTTCTAAGTCAAACTATTCATTCTGCTTTTTTTTTTTAAAAAAAAATATAATATTTAACATATTCAGAATCTGTTATAGTTTTGTTTTTTAAATTGTTATTATTGATGAGACAATATTATTTGTTCACTTGAAGCTTAGAGTAGAGCATTGAGAATATTGGCTTGTAAGGGCACATATTAACATAATGAATGATTAATGTTATTGGTAATGGTTTAAATATTTCAATTTTTTCAAGTTGAACTATACAAGAGGAAGTTTCATAGTGTTCCATGCTCTTTTGAAACTATAAGGGAAACTAGCTCTGCTATTCTTTTATGCACTTCATACTTTGTGCTTCGGTGATGATTTGTCTGTTATACTGAACCTGTGGTCTTAAAAGATTTCGTCTGGACCTTGGACAATTTCAAACACTGAAAACTCATGTTAACTGTCTAATTTTCTAAGTGTTGATTGCATCATCATCATCGTACACGGTGTAACAGACACAGTAAGTCTATACCAAAACCATAGTTATTAGAACTTTATCTTGATTTATGGTCATCTTTGCTCAGTTTTTGTTTGAAAGCATGTAATAATATTGTTTAACTGGGAAGCAAGACAACTTGTTCGCTGCTATGAAGGTCCTGGCTCAAATACCAATTTCTTCTTGGCTGTTTGGAGTCTTGAATTGTGATTAAGAAGCCTGGATCATGAAATATTGGCTCACTTCATATCAATTGTTGTTTAGAGCCTATTGTCTAGAGTGTCTGTGCTCTCATGTTTTAATTTGTTATATTATGTATTTACATATATTGCCTTCATTTTGTTCTCCTCAGTTTCAATAGGAAAAGGTGCTCCAGAGAACTCAGCAATGGAGTTTGAAGCTAAGTCTGGAAGGGATGGAGCATGGTCAATATTTCTCACCATTCATGTCTATAATATTCTTTTGTTACTGTCCCCCCCCCCCAAAAAAAGCGCTTTCTTAGATATGCAGACCTGACTTTTGGTCTTTTGTCTATCAGGTACGACGTTGCAAACTTTCTATCCCACAGGCATTTGGAAACCAGTGATCCGGTAATTTCAGGATGAACTTATCTCGGTTCTGAATGTATTTAAAAGAATTAGTAGGGCCTTTTCATAGCTGCTATCTAGGTTTAGTTCCCTTTTCTTTTTTTAATTAATAATATCTTGCTGATTTTGTGACTTTTTAACTGATCCATTTTCACATGCATGTTCATATCAGTTGTGGGGCTGCTCGCATGAAGTTTGTACTTGTAAGATATTTATAGGCAGTCAAAAGTGTTAGTGTTGCTGCTATCAACAATTGATGTCATAAGCAGGCATTTTTTTGGGTGAACCACTGCTTTGCAATGCCAGCTGTTTGATTTTTATCCAATTTTTTGCTGGTTTGATGACTGAGGAATATACTTCTGGGTGATAATTTTAACCCCAACTATGTTACCATAGTGGTTTTTATTTACAAGAATAAAATTGATTTGGTTCTCAGTTTCTAGGCCACTCTATAATCATGCTGTAAATATCTTCAATTGGAGGAATCTGTCATGCTCTTCATCTTATATTTGCTTTGGGTTCCCACCAATTTGATCCTTGCAATAATATCCTTTTGTTCCAGGAAGTTCTGGTCCGATTTGCTGGTTTTGGACCTGAGGAAGATGAGTGGATTAATGTGCGAAAAAATATTCGGCCACGTTCTCTGCCATGTGAATCATCAGAATGTGTGGCAGTTCTCCCTGGTGATCTCATACTGTGTTTTCAGGTGGGAATATCAGTAACCGGATGTCCAGTAAAAAACATTGATATGATCCCCATTTGCACTTCCTTTACTTTTCATAATTTCTTTTCAAGAAAAATTTATTTTTCCATTTCTCTTTCTTAAATCTTAAGTTCTGGTTTTGCAACATGTAGGAAGGTAAGGAGCAGGCCCTTTACTTCGATGCTCATGTCCTTGATGCTCAAAGACGAAGGCATGATGTTAGAGGCTGTCGTTGTAGATTTCTGGTCCGTTATGATCATGATCAATCAGAGGTACCCAATTTGATTATGATGTACTATTGTGGCACTCATCTTTTCATGATTGGACCCGATCACTTTTATCTTACATCTTGGAACTAGACAATAATGTGTCCAAGTACCTTGTCTAATCTGTAGTGGGTATTGCCTCCTGTATTTATATACTGGGAACGGCTCTTCGAGTATCTTCTAAATGCACAACTCTTAATTACCAAACAAGTCATTTTCACTCCAGTTCCATGGGTCTTTATACGTTATACTGTAATTATTGATTTAAACCACTTCTAAATTTTTCCAATCAGATAGATATGCGATTGCCTACTTTCCTTTTTCTGATTATGTGGCCATATTAAAGCGCGCTATTTCCTGATTTGATGTCAAGTTCGGATTGGCATCATTGTCTGGATAACCTGGAATGCAGAATTTTTGTAAATCAGTGAATCACAATGAGACATTGGCTGTACATGTTTAGGAAAGCTATATTGATAAGTCTGCTTGACCAAAAATTTATTTATTGTACTTATTTGATATATTTTTGTCGACTCATCCTAGTTGTGTGCTTGGCAGGAAATTGTTCCGCTTAGGAAGGTTTGTCGTAGGCCTGAGACCGATTACAGGTTGCAACAACTTCATGCTATGAACGAGGCAACACCTGTGGACCCACAAAAGACCAGCATGGACTTAACGCCTGCTCATGCTGTCAGGGTTACAAGCTCAGCTGCTGAAACTATGCCAAAACAGCAGAGTGCCAACATTGCCATTGCCCCGCAAGTTTTGCAAGCCACTGTTACCTTAGCCTCACAACCTATGAATGTAGATCAGAGAAAAGCTGAAGTAGCCACCGATATGACTGGAGGAAACGCTGTAATCCACCCAAGTATCACTGCATTTACGACCAGCATTGTTACTAGCAGCGTTCCCCCCAGTGGTATGGCATTTCCCGGCAATGTTCCACTCAGTAGTACTGCATTTCCCAGCAATGTTGTTACAACCGGTGTTCCAGCAGTTTCGAATCAGAATCAGGCTGAAGGAAAATGATCGAAGGCATGTTTTCTTGCCTCGTTCTCTCCCTTTTGAGGTTCAATTTTTCATGCACGCGTTTTTCTCCAGATTATTTAACTTGCTGGGAGATTCACCTTTCTGCCGCATGATGCTTGTACATGAGTTTCTCTCCAGCTGCTTTACATGAACCCTGGAAACTGAAGAAGAGAAAGATTATATATACATTTTGGTCATCACCTTCTAAATCCTTGCAAGACATATTACATATTAGATGTTAGTTTTTGTTTCTGATTTTGCAGCAATCAGATTTTCTTGCGCTTCCTTCTACTTAACGAAGTTAGAATTGGAATGGCTTCAATTGGCAACAATTTCGAGTCCTGTGGGGCATTACGCACACAACACACACACAGCGGCTTTCAAAAGTGAGCTTTTTGTACTGAATGAGGGCTAGTAAAGACGTGTTGATCACTTTGGTTTTGCTGACTATGATTGGAATGATGGTTTTAGATGTGGTTAGATGAGATGTTTCGAATATATTAGTAGTTAGATGATAAATTATAATTTTTAATTTTAATGAATTGAGGTAGGTTATTCCCTGCCTCAATTTCAAAACCATTCTCAAAAGGTGGTTTGGGTTTTTAATCACATGTTTTAACCTTGTCTTTTTAAATTTTTATCCTTAACCTAACCTTTTCTTAGAGGGAAGGATCACCCGCACACCCTTGTATACCATTTGGGGTTTGAAGAGGGAACATTTTTCTTTTTTTTTGGGGGGGGGGGGGGGGGGGTGGGGGACCGGGGGAGTTTAATTAATTTTAACCAAAATTTAGTACATTTTTTATCGTCTAGGTGTAGGTATCCTCCTATTGAAGACAATCATGTTCGAGATACTGTTGGACGCTAAATGTAGGTATCATCCTCAACGGGGGTTCAAACCTTTGGTTCGCAACGTTGTGAGAGATTAGTTGTTTCCACTATACCTAACCCTTGTTGGGTTTTTAGTTAGTTTAGCACTTTTACGTTGAATTTTTTATTTATCATTTTAATTGGGCTACAATCACTAGGGTCTTTTTAGTAGAAGTGGGAAAACGGGCTTGCGGGCCAGCCCGCGCGGGTTGCGGCGAGGCGGGCTGCACCAGCCAGCCCCCCTTTGCGGGTTGGCTTTTGCCCGCCAACCCGCCAATTTTTTTTTTTTCAATTCTTAATCTTTTTCTCTTTCACCCGCTCATATCACACTTCTTTTCTTTTATACTTTTGTGTTAAGAAATCAATTTCATTCTTATTTTCCTTTTTTTTTCATCTATTTACATCACAAAACTATATAAATACATCTCTTTTTAATTTAATAATAGTATAATAAATAAATATAATATGAAAATAAGTGTCAAATAAAAAGTATGAGAAATTAATCAAACACATCATTAAAGGAAAATGAGATAAGGGACTAAGGATATTTGAGAAAAAAAATAAAAAAATTTAAGCGGGCTGAGCCCGTTTAGCCCGTTTTTAATCCGAACCCGTCAGCCCGCCCCGAATTACCGGTACTACTTTTTAGCATGCTAAATACCCTGTATGTTTTGTTAAAAAAAAAAAAAAAAAGAGCAATACAGTTACCAAAAAAAAATGCTAATCCAAATCAAGCAACCTCTTGCAATGTAAAGGAGGGTCAATGAAATAAACAAAAGGACCGTCCAACATAGGATCTTCTGAGGCTAACCAATTTGCACATATCCTATAACATCATTTCAGTCTCATTAATGAATTATCTATAAACTAGTTGCTATCACAATTGGACAACCAAATTTGATGAGTGCTATTCCAACGTTCTCCTTTTGAAAACTAACTGAAGCCGACAACACACTCCACTTTTTGATAATACAGAGACAACTCACGAACTGAACGAGAGATGACTCCCTTTATAAGCTTCATTATTGATATATGTGTGAAAGCTATATAGATATATAAATGCCATGGAACCTGGCAAGATGAAGAATAATCATACATGTGAGTCCAATAAACATTTCAAATCAGAGACACTCACACTTAGACAACAACATCAAAAGACAAGAACTTGAAAGAGCTTGTTTAATCCACTGTTGATTGATCGATATTTGTGAGCGCACGGGCATGAACAGTAGTGATTTTTCTTTTCTGGGTTCTCACTACTGTGTGATAGGAAGTGCAAGCTTTTTTTAATTTGGAGTTTTTCAATTGTTCATTCATGGATATGGATAAATATCTAATCTTCTGTTAATCGGTTCAGAAATTTGTGCAATAATGGATGCTGACTTTTGGAGCTACTTTGTCAAATGTTTTTATTTATTTATTTTCCTACTATCGTTTGACTTGGAATGTAGTGATATGATGTTTATTTCATTAGCGTCCTTGCTCTGATCTCTCGCATTCAAACAGTGAATGTTGTCAACAAATGTTATATTGAAAAAGAAAAAATGGTAACTTTTGAGAACAAAGATATGTTGAGTTGCTCCTTAGTGCTAGTCCATGATCCTCTTGACCTTGTTAGGCACCAACTTTTCCCCCCTTTTCTCTCTTTCAAATTTTTGAATTACTTGATCTAATTCTAAATGTGGGAATTAGTTAAAAGGTTAATTTTTTTTTACAAAGCTATCCCTATTAATTATATATATTAAGGGGGTTACTATTAATATGAGTAGGGATCAAATGAGGTATATATTTTGGGAAAATAAGCACATGTTTGTTTTTCTTAATATTTATAAATTATTGATCCAACTTTTGTATTTAAAATCGAAAAGAAAATAGTATAATTAAGTCATCGTTAAAACACGACAACATATCATGTGGGAAGTGTTGCAAGTTGTTGTGACTTGTGAGCCTCATCTATTGAGGAGATCACTTTGCACATGTGCTGATATTGACAGTGTTCATATTTATCTGTGCACCAAACATTAAATTCCATCCATCCACAAATGCATTATACTATTATCTTCCTGTGTTTAAAATGTAGGAATCATCAATAATAATAACAACTGACAATTGAGTTGATTCAAATCTTATGGATAAAAAAAAATCACACTAGAAAAAAGATAACTTCATTTAAATCTAATAATGATCAAATCAATATATTGAAATGACATGTCCAAGTGTTTGGACTTGCTTCCCAAAAGCCTAATTTCATTCTTTCAATATAGATTGAGACATTTGTGGAGGAAATGAGTTATAACATGTTACACGGGGGGTGTTCCAACTAAGCAACTTAGCTTTTCATACAATTAATTTAAGAAAAACACTGATTTGAAACTTTGGCACCATTATATTATTCAAATGACTTAGGGTTAGTTTGGGAACACGGCTGGGTGAAAAAAAAAAACCCAGTTGACACTGTTTAGGAACACATTAGCAAGAGTTGGGCTTATCTCAAAAAAACAACTTCTTTGAGAAGCTGCTTTCAAGTGTTTCTCGCAGGGGAAGCTCATTTGAGAAGATGGGCTTTTCTTTTTCTTTTTTAATAATCATTTAAATTTTTTAATTTTATCAAATTTTATTTATATTTTTTCACTTCAATTATCACAATATATACAAATAATATATATATATATATATATCTATGTAGTATTCAATAAGATTCATACCCTTTTTAGTTATTTTCTATCTAAACGGGTTTTTTAAACACTCATCCAAACAAGTTGAAGGTTAGAAAAAAGTCACTTCTATCCCTGCTAATCCAAACTAAAATCATATCTACAATCTGACTTTTATCCTGTCTGACTTTTGCAAAAGTCAGATTGTAACAAAATTACTTTTTCACCGCTAATCCAAACAAGCACTTAATTTTCCCTAAAAAGAACGGCTTGAAGCTAGTATGAATATGGAATAGGAAATTTACAACTAAATTATACCAATTACAAATGTAAACAAATATATTATGAATTCGCGTTTATTTAGGGAGAATTACAGTTAGGTCCCAAGGAAGAAGAGAAATGAAGAAATGGTCCCTGGAGATTGCAAAATGAAAAAACGGTCCCATGGAGTTGTCGATACAAGCTCCTAGAGTTGTTAATGAGTGGTTAATACAATCTCCTGAAGTTATTAATGGGACCATTTTTTCATTTTGTAATATCCAGTGACCATTTCTTCATTTATTTTTTTCCTTGGGACCTAAATGTAATTCTCCTTAGAATTTAAGATGAATGGGTTAATAAATGGTTTTATTTTAAAAAAATAGTATCCTATTAGTTCTTGTGGTTAACAAAAAAGAAAACTATGATATTAAAAGTCAATCCGGGCCAAGCAGTCAGACCAATGGGCCGATGAAATAGTCTCTTATCCAGTTTAATCAAAAGTTTTGAATAGATTGGCCAAGTTTGAGATTTTTTTTCTGGGTTAAGGTGCAAATTCGCTCCGAAAGTATTCACGAAGTCTCAATGTTGCCTTGAATGCTTTTTGTTTGTCTTAATGTTTCCCCGAAAGTTTTAAAACGTAAAAAAATTGACCTCGAGTTGAAAAGAGGGGAGGGGGGAGACGGAGCATATGGTGAGGGAAAGGCTGGAGTTGCTATGTCGATAAAGAGAGAGAGAGAGAGAGAGAGAGGGAGGGAGGGAGGGAAGGAGAGCTAGGGAGTGTTTTCTAGAAAGCTACAATGAATCTAGGAGGGAGAAAATAAGAGAGAGAGGGACATAGGGAAGGGATAAAAAATGTTGCGGTGGTGATGAGTTGGATCATTAAGTGCTACTTGGGAGTTTTAGCCAAACAAAATGGTTAAATTTAACTTCTGTTAGTTCAAGGGCAGTATTGCTACGTTTTAAAATTTATAGGGTAACATTGAGATTTCGCGAATACTTTCGAGTGAATTTACACCTTTACCCCTTTTTTACTTTTGCAAAGCCTAAATTGATACTATTTTGAGTTAAAAATAACAGTCAGTCAAATTTATACTCCAATAACTCTATTTTATTAGATTATGTGTAATTTATACACCAATGTTTCATTTACTCATGAACTAATATTTTTATTTAAATCTTACTCCTTTCATTACTACCTATTGTCCTAAATATAAGGCCTAATTTTTTTTAGAGATTAAAAAATCTATTTTAAAGTATTTATATTTATTATTTTTTTTATAAACTAAATTATTTGACTTATAAACTGGTATATAATATAATTATATGTAATAAATGATA
This sequence comes from Inga leiocalycina, assembly GCA_963242795.1. NCBI lineage: Eukaryota > Viridiplantae > Streptophyta > Magnoliopsida > Fabales > Fabaceae > Inga > Inga leiocalycina. The sequence goes on from OY725329.1 coordinate 50,254,414, forward strand.
TGATTAAGTAATTTATTTATTTATTTTAATCTCTTAAAAAAATTAATTAGATCTTATATTTAAAACCGGAAAAATATGGTTATATGAATATGTTCAATAACCGGCTCAGTAGCGAAAAGAAAAAGGAGAGACGAGGGGATAATTGAACATTTAATGGATTAGAGAGGGAGTGAAGTGGGGGAAAATGGAATTGAAACCTTACAAGACATGGCTGAGGTCAATGTCACCCAAGTACCCACCTTCCCTTGCAACTACAGGCCTCCTCTGCCCCATGCCTCCGCAAAACAAATAATAATAATAATATTATTATTATTTTTTTTTTTTTTTTGAAGAAAATATCTGAGTTAAAGCGAATCCGTATTTGAGAGTGTTTGGATGCAATTAAAAAAATTGCTTTTGAGGCCAAACCATGGTTTGGAAAAAATTTATCCAAACACTCACAATTTTTTCAGAATCCATTTTGCATGTGAAACCATGGTTTGGGAGGCCCAAACCTTGGTTTGGGAAGAATCTATTTTTTTGAGCTTTATCTTTCTCTCTTTCTCTCTTTCTCTCTTTCTCTTTTTCTCTATCACTAATAAAAGCATCATCACTCTTCACAATTATCAACGTCAGGAATCCGTTGGCCCCTTTTTTTTTTTCCTGCCAATTGTTGGCTCCTTGTTAATGCTTCATATCACGGACCAAATTCATTTCCCTCCATTTATAAAAATATAATATTTATTTTTAAATTCATCATTTTTTATAGATTAAAGTATATATTTAATCATTTAAATTTACATCAAATTTCAGTTTAATTCATAATTTTATATATTTTTTGATATTGTATATTTGACTAATTTTATTATTATAATTTTTTTAAAATTTATTTCAAATTTTTTTGAATTTATTAAACATTAAATGTTTAATAATGCATATAATATAAATTTATCCCTTACATGTAATTATTCAAAAAACTAATGTCCTTTTTAGTAATTTGATCATGAAAAAAGCTATTCTGACCATAACATCAAAACACTCTTACTTTATCAAAATCACTTTTTTCTCATAATCTATTCTTCTCATAATCTATTCTCTAAAAGCTATTCTTCACTTTTCCCCCAGAAGCTATTAAAAAAAGCTTTGCCAAACACACACTTTGACTGTGTTGTGTTACCTGTATAGGTTGATTTATGTGGATCCAGCTTTCCTCTTGTACTCTTCCCGTCCTTAGGGCCCGTTTGGTACGCTGAAATTGATTTTGATAGAAATAGATATGGATATGGATATGGATATGGATATGGAAATGTGGACTAAAAATATGTTTGGTATGTCATGAAAATGAGATCTAATTTTTATATAAAAATACCAAAATATCCTTCAATTTTTTATTTTTTATTTTTGTTGAAGGTAGTGGAGGGTAATAGATAAAAATGATCACATGGAATTGTAAATCTTAAGTATTTTGATGGAATTGATTGGGTGGAATTGAGCCTATTTGGCTTCCACATGGAATTGAAAAATTTTCCAATTACATCATACCAAACAAGCATCATGATGGAATTGATCCCCAATTCCATTTCCATCACCCCTAATTCCATCATACCAAATATGTTAGTCTCTCCGTTATCCAAACCTACATTGTTTTGGGCGTAAAATGGGAGGGGTGTTCAATTTATTTTTTTTTACAAAATAATATTCAGGGTTTTGAAGTATTTTTTTGCTCAGTAGCATCCAATAATATAAAATAATTTTTTGTGCATTATGTAGCATAAAATAATTTTTTAGTTGCACCTAGTATCTGACAAACTAGACCCTGACCTATTTTGGTTGCAACAAACAGCCTCTAAATCGCATTTATCACTCTAAATTATTTTTCTACTTGCAACAAGCAGCCTCTGAAATGTTTTTTCTAGTTGCAATAAACACCATAAATTTAGGATATTGAGTGTTGGATGCATTCAAATTTAATTTAGGATATGGAATGTTACTGGAAAAATATTTCAAAATGCAGCTTGTTAGACATTGGGTGCTGCTAAAAAATTATTTTAGAATATTGAGTGCTAATGAAAAAAAATACTTCAAAGCCATGAATGTTATTTTGAAAAAAAAAAAAAACAGCACCCCTCTCATTTTACACTAAAAACAATGTAGTTTTGGGTAAGGGAAAGGCTAAGGACGGGAAGAGCATGGGATGGAATTTGGATCCGATTTATGTTGCAAGATATCATTGCATTAAGGCTTTTTTTATTGAAATACTATAAATAGTAAAACAAAATACCAAGATGCTATAAAGTTGAAACTATTTACCGTAATGCTGCACTTAAAATTGTTCTTGTGAAGAACGATTTCAAATTTGTGAAGAAGTCGTTCTTGTAAAGAATGACCTTCAATTTGACAAAATGCAGAAATCGTTCTTCACGAGAACGATTTTAGAAATCGTTCTTCGCAACGATTTCTAAATGATGTGACTTTTTTAAAAATAATTAAAAAAGGGTTTGTCAGGAATATTTCTGCATGTGTGTTCCCTCATGTAAAAAAGCTGCATGCGTGTTCCCTCCTCCTTCCTAATGCTCAATGCTTAGTCATGTCATCTATTTCTCCCATGTAAGCTCGTGAATAAACAATAATAGAGGGTTTTATATTTGTTCCATTCCTGCATCCACTCTTCGTTCTTTCATCCTCACTCTGAGGTTCTTTTCTTTCTCATCTTATTTATTTCTAAGAGATTCCTCTCCCCTTCTACTCAATTCTCTCCTCCTCTTCCTCCTTACTTTATTCTTTTGCTTTGTTGTTCCTTGGTTATTTGCATCGGTCTTTTTTCTTCTTGTTGTTGTGGGTAAGTTGTTTCTCTAGTTTTTTTTCTTAATTTGGTAGTTTGTAATATGTAATTTGAATTTTATTTATGATGCCCTTGATAACTATTATTTGACTATTTTTTATTTGTAGGTGGTCAGTGGTTAGTTCAACAACTTGGAAAATCAAAATAGGTGCCTCTTACTTTGACTATAAGTATTATCCTGTATTATATGGTAATATAGGTCAGTTTTGAGACTTCAAAATTTACATTTGATTTCTATATTTAAGCATGTGATTTCGCCTATATGAATCTTGTGTCATGATATTAACAAATATGTTTTTATTTTGCGGAACCTTGTTTGTATATTTATGATATTTGTCAAAAGATTGGCTCACCAAAAAACTTTAACGTTGGTAGGATAAAAATTTAAAAAGGAAAAACCTCCCATATGTCCCAACAATTAATACTCATTCTAGATGCTCAAATTGTATTGATTATCAAGACAGAGTTGCTCGAGACCAACAAAACATTTTACTTGCATTTAGAAAACAACGATTCAACATGAGTCATCAACCTGCTCCCCCAACAATTGAGTTGCCTCGACCACAAATTCCTCATGATAGACCGAGCAAGTGATGTGGCGGTTACTTGTCAACCCAACTACGAGTTGAAAATGAAAATGTTTTTGAACGAGACCTTCCAAATTTTAGTCAACTTCATTACATGTCAACGTTGTCGTCATCCCATTTCACTTCTTCTAACACTACACAACAAGAACCTCATTACATGTTACCATTATTATCTTCCCCTTCCAACCCACCCAATGTTGTTCAATCTCAATCATTCACATCTTTATTAGATGATCATGCATTATTTTCGACTGAATACAATACTTCTACTTTTGAGCATAGTGGGCCGTCAAATGAAGCATTTGTCACTCCTAAAAAATCCATTTCTTTAAATGAATTGCCGTGGTTTGATTTAAATACGTCAACGACACAAATCAATGAAACGCTTGAATCTCAAGAACTTGACGTACAACAACAATAACAACGACCACAGCGTATGCGAAGGAAACCTAGATGTGGTACAAGAAGTCACTATTTATAAGGTTAATTCATTTTCATTTTTCAGTCATATTATTTAGTATTTATTTTTTAATACTCTATTTGGTCAATATACTCCTTATCCTATTTTTGCAATCATTATTTCTTTTATTATGTAATTACTATTAGTATTATTACTATCATAATTATCATTATCATCAATCAGTTAGCAATCATTGTTTTTTAATGTAAATTAATCATTAGGCATATGATGAGGAGAGAGGGAGTTTTTAAATGTAAATTAATCATTAGGCAATGATGAGGAGAAAGGGAGTTAGAAAAGAGAAAATACATTGAAATCGTTCTTCAGGTGATGAAGTTTAGAAATCGTTCACCTGAAGAAAGATTTTAATTCGCATACAAATTCGTGTTTGTGCTATGTTATTGAAGGAATCGTTCTTTAGGTGAACGATTTCTAAAATTCATTACCTATAGAATGAGTTTCAGTGCAACAATTTGGTAAATATTTCCCACGGTATAGTATATTAGTATATAAGTTTCATTGTTTGCAGTATATTAGTAAAAAGGCCTTGAATTAAACATATGCATTTTGTGTGTGTGTGTGTGTAATAATATATGTATTTTAAATTTTTGTGTATGTTATATTTACGCAACACACACAAAATTAGAATTTTCTGTTTGGGTTAGAGGTGACAAAAGTTACTTTTTTTAAATTTGACTTTTATAAAAGTTAAATAGGATAAAAGTCAAATTGTAAATGTGATTTGTGTTTGGATTGGCGGTGGCAGAAATGGCTTTTTTTTTTAAAAAAAAAAAAGCTAGACTTTTGAGCTTTTTTTACAAAAGCTAGTTTTGGAAAAAAAAGCTCAGTTGTCAAAACACCAACCCAAACACCCCATTTTTCCAAAAGCCAATTCCATCGTGTTTTTTTTCGAAAAAAGAAAAGTCACATTTGGGATGACGGTGACAGGCTATTAGAGGTGGTAAACAACCCTATTCTTATACTACCTCTGGTTCTAAATATAAGTATGTGTTTGGATGAAGAAAAAAAGTGTTTTTGGAAGAAAATCATGGTTTTACTTATAAGTGCTTATAAATCGTGATTTACGGTGTACGAGGTAAGTATGTAAAAAGAGTTTTATCCCAACTTACGTAATAAGCACTTATATCCAAAAAATAAGTAATCTCAAACATGCTATAAAAATCCCTATTTTTTTTACCAAAACCATGGTTTTGGACCAGCCATTTTTTTATCTGTTAGAGGGGCTGGTGGGGTGAATAATTGGGACTAGGCTACTGTCCTTTTCTTCAAAATAAAAGGATGGTCTTTTTCTTTATTGGGGCCATCAGATTAAGATCTCAATGGTCTAGATTTAATATATTATTAAAATATTATTATTAAATCTAGACCGTTGAGATATTAATCTGACGGCCCCAATGAAAAAAAGGACTATCCTTTTCTTATGAAGAAAAAGGACAGTAGCCAATTCCGGAATAATTGGGGTTATAATTTTCCTATCCTTCTTCTCTTTCCTCTCCCTTGTCATTTTTGTCTCTTTCTCTTGTCTTCATTTTCGGTTGATCCTTCCTTGCCGTTCCTTCCTTCCTTTCCGTTCTTAGCGAAATTTGGGCTTCATTCGATTGATCCTAAGACGATGGTGGCTGGTTGACGATTTTGTCTCTTTCTCTTGTCTTCATTTTCAATGAAATGGTGAATATTTAAGGACAAAGGAATTAAATATTGAAAATTGAAAGTTGAATAGTGTTTGCAGTGAAATCGTCTGCGAGGCAGTGAGTTTGTCATGTGGTTTTGAAAGATCAAATGGTGAGCAAAAATTATGAAATTTTATATGATGAAAGTAGACATCATAAGCTTTAATTTGATAGTCCATACGAATCAATTGAAGCTATGTACAAAAAGATATGAATTTTTGAAGTTAGCCCAGAAAATCTGAAAAGTTTCTAGAGCAGCGGTCAAAGATTGAAAATCTGGGAATAATATGATCCCATCTAGTAAATTTCCATATTTTTTCTTGAAATTAGACTCAGTAAGGGTTCCATATCTTTTGCAATCACTCCAAAACGATGTCTACAAAATTAATTATGATTTTTTAAAGTTATGGCAGAAAATCTGCCAGAATTGGCATTATTCCAAAAATTGAAAATAAAATGTGTTAGAAATTGATTAATGGAATTAAAAAGCCAAGTGTCATGAAGAGAGTAATGATGACAATGGTAAGGTGTACATTACATGAAGGTATGGTGAAGTACATGATGGTAAGCTAGAGTGAAGGAATGGGTGAACTTGATTGCTTGGTGGAGTAGGAAGTTGGATTTAGTTAGCAAAACACTTGGTTGGTTGGAGAAGAGAGGGAGCACGTTTTTTTAAGATAATCAAGAGAAGAAGATCTAGTCCAATTCCAATTGAAGCCAAATGATGAGGAGGTATGGCATAGAGTGGAGAGGTATGGTGAAAGCATGGAGGGAGGTGTGATGTTAGACAAGTGTTGTCATCTCAACCTTAGATGAGATCAATGGTTTGGAATCAAGGGAGCATTTTTATGAAGGCTTTCTCTTCTCTTCCCTTCATGCATTTTTGTTCAACATATAGAGAGAGAGAGAGAGAGAGAGAGAGTTTGGAGAAACTTTGAAGAGTTAGAGAGAAGAGGAAGAAGAAATCTTAAGGTAAGAGTTGATTCTTAAGCTTTTATTGTAACATTTCCCTAGATCCTTCTCTAAACCTTGTTTCTTCATGAATCTATAATCTTGAAGACTCATTCTTAGCTCAAGGAGAAGAGAGAGAGAGGGCGCATGTAGAGAGAGAAACCAAGAAGCCTAAGAGGTAACTACACAAACTCAAATCTATACTTGTGTGAAGTTGGTTTTGAAGTTTGTTGTTAGTTTGGTGATTTTTGGTTGATTTGAAAAATTGGAAAAGCTATAACCCTAAGGGGTTATGCTGCCCAAATTTTTTTAAATCATGATTAAGAAGTGTTTAAATGAATTAATAAGGGATTAAGTGAAAAAGTACAAGTTTTGGAAGCTAAAACACAAAACTACATTTTTTCCATTTTTCTTGAAATATTTTGGCCAACATTGTTACAAGGGGTTGGAGTTGTATTTTCATGAAATAAATTTTTCCATTGGATTCAGTGGGCAAAAATAGGCGGGGTTACAGTTAGGAACTTTTTCGATAGAGGTCGAAAAAGCATAATTATGAAAATACCCCTAAAACCCCAAATTGGGGCTGTCAAGGGTATTTTCATAATTTGACAATGGATTTGGTAATTTTGAGCCTAGTCAAAATTTTGGAAAAACGTGTCATCGGGCCGGGTATGGCGTGGCCGGGGGTCCCGAGGGCATTTTGGTAAATTTTCACCATAGACTAATATAATCACAAGAAACACTATGGTAGAGTCTAAAATGATACTTGGATAGGTTATGACCTATTTCTTGTACATTTAATATTTTATGACCGAATTGGAGGCCAGAACGACATGTTTTACGAGACAAATCTAAAAAAGAATCTATAAAGCTTGGAGGTAGGGACATTATCCTTCATATATCATGCCATAGTTATATGATTGTGTGGATACTAATGTTTGTAAATGCACTTTATTAATTAACATGATTTGCCCAGAGCGGGGCCAGTAGTGCTAGAGGCACTTATACTAGAGTTGGTGAGAATCCAACCAGTGCAAATTAGTGGGGCTGGGCCCTACTCATGTATACATGCAGATGATATATTTATATTATTCATTAATTGGTGCATACATGTCATATATCATTTTACTTTTCGTATTTTCTATGAACGATAGCATGTTTCTACTGGGATTCTTCGAAATCTCACCCTATTTTTAAATAAACATCTCAGTGGGTGACAGTGGATCAAAAGACAAAGGTGTAGATGCCGAGAAGTAGTGGCTTGTGTCTCGAGGCGAGGTCAAGATCGTGATTATAATTAATTTATGCCTTGGATACTTTGAGTTATCCAGTATATATTAGAACTTCCGTTGTATTTTTTGTCTTTCATTGACGAACGACGTGGGATTGTAAACAAATATTTTTATCAGTATAATTGTACTTTTCTGTATGCCCGTTGAATACCGTCTTTATTACTCTTCGAATATCAAAATGGAAGCGGGTATTGACGCTAATGCTTTATTTTGTCTCGCATACAGTAGTGTTTGATTCGAAACTATCCTATCTTTATTTGTTCTTATAGGAGCTATATCTGTACAATGGCTCAATATTTTGTCTTGGCAAATTATGTTGCGTGTTTCTTTTATGTGTACTGTGTGTGAAGCACTGGACATAAAGTATGCTAGTAAATATCATCTTTACTTTTTGTTGTAACATTTGTGTGAAGTTATTTTTTCAAATTCTGGATGCCTAATGCTTACTGTCAATGATAATCTGAAAAGAAGAAAAAGGATTTCTCTCTGTTATTCAAGCTTTCCTTCTACAAAGATCTTTCGTTTTATTTTTTTTTCCTGGAAATTATTTATAAAATGCATGAATTTATAAGTTGAGAGTGAGGGTTTTGGAGGAGTTTCTGATGTATAATTGTAAGTGTAAAGATAGAGATTTTGAGTTCAGAAAAGCGAAGTCCTTGAATATATATGGAAGTTCTGATTACAAATTTATTAAAGGAAAAACCTAGTAGTTTTAAAATGTTAACTGTAACTTCCAATTGGAAAGAAGAATGTGTGAAGTTTGATAAACATAATGATTGCTTTACTGTCATAATAGAAGAGTAAGAAAAACCTCAGGGGAATGTGGCCTGGTTGTAATTTTTTGGTAAGGACCAAAAACCACTAAAACCTCACTGGTGCTGCTAATACAATGACAATCCGGGCTAAGCTGATATGGTCCAAAGTTTTCAATGGATAAATAACCAGAAATGTCCTCATGTATATCCAATTTTCGACATAATATGGTACAATGAATCGGTTGGAAATTGTGCCCTAGGGATCAATCATTGTACTTTGAATATTATTAAGTTAATGAATTTTCTTCATTATGTTATTATATTATTTGCATATTCACTATGATAACTATATCTTTGGATAAATCATAAAGATTATCCTAAATGTCCCTGGTCGATCATCTATGTGGGAACAGAGATGAAATAAGACCAGTATGACTTTGATAAGATGTGGAGATACGAATCAAAGTCTTAGACACTTGTAAGAGTATCAGGTGCTAGACCGACCCGCTATGAGAAAGCTGCATGGATCAAGCCATAAGCTTATCTCATGTATAACCACGTTACAATGCTCTTCAACCTGAGGTTATCATGGATTCTTACGTAATAGTTGCTAAGCTTTAAACTAGTCAAAAATCACCTTTGACCGGGTGATGATAAAAGCTACGATCGAGTTTGGTGGTTTTTCATGCAGAGGAATATGAATGGTCAAGATGAAATTTGTCCCTCACATTAGTAGAGAGATATTACTGGGCCTCTCGATGAGTGAGTCTGAGAAATGTATGGACATACTACAATGGAAAGGAGTTTCCATTTATATTGTTAGACTATTCAGAAATCGGGAAAGTAATGGTCAGGAACAGGAAGATGACATTATCTATGTCTCATCCTTGATCGAAATATCGTGTGACAAAAAGGGACATGACATAGTTGTATGATAGGTTGCATCGTGTTAACAATCCTCATATGAATTGGATAGTCGTAATGTCTTGCTAGAGGCTGCTCGGGACTGGTGGGTTAGTACAATTATTGGCCCACTGCCAACTTCATATGGGCTTACAAGATTGCACACAAGAATGGCTCAACAAAAGACAATATTTAATATAAGGTGGACAAATTTTATATTTATATAATATAAAATTCATGAAAATAAAATTAATAATATTATATATGTGTGTGTGTGTGTGTTTTTGAAATACATATATATATATATATATATATGATAATATTATTATATTAGTTTTAAATTTAGTTTTATTAAGATAAATTAAATTTAATAACTAACATGATAAAGATATAGTATCTCAGATTTAATTTATAAAAATAAATTAAATTTGTTGGCTCTTTATTCTGATTAAATAAATAGGTTAAATTAAAACAGTTGGACAAATTTAATTAAACCGAATTCATTTAATTAGCTCATTAAGATAATTAATGATTAATTAATTTTGAAATTAATCAAGATTACTTTTGAAATTCCAGTATAGCCCTCATGGGTTATGAAAATGATGGAGCAAAAAACTCATCTATGGATGAGAGTTCAGAGCCGCAAGGAAACCCTAGGAGACAATAGATACTGGCCTTTTTTAAAAAATGCTATTGGAGCAATTGATGGCACACACATTCCATGTAAGGTCAAAGCAAGGGTCAAAACAAAATATATTGAAAGAAAAGGATTTGCATCGCAAAATGTGATGGCGGCTTGTGATTGGGACATATGTTTTACCTTTGTATTAGTTGGATTGGAATGTACGGCATATGGTGCAAGCATATTTGATCATGCCCTGACAACTTCTTCGATGAATTTTCCACATCCTCCAAAACGTATGCTTATAATTCCTACAATTTAATTATTGTTAATTATAAAGACATATATTGACATTGAGCCTATTATTTCGTATAGATAAATATTATTTGGTGAATGTTGGCTATTCAACCCCGACTAGATACCTTAGTCCATATAGATCCAAGTGTTACGATCTCCCGGAGTTTTAAAGGTCATCTAAACTTGAAAATGACAATGAGACCTTCAATTACTTGCATTCAAGTCTTGGGGGCACAATAGAAAGAACATTTAGGGTTTTGAAGAACAAATTTGAAATCTTACAGAGAATGCGTAGTTATAGCTTTCCTACACAGGTGAAACTTGTTTGTGCTACGATTGCTATACACAATTTTATTAGAAGAATGTCTATTTCTGATCCTGACTTCCAACACCATGATCGAGAGAGTATTTTGTGTGCTGACTGTAACATCCCAAATTTTATTCATCAAGAATATATTGTAATTATTATATATATTCAATGAAATGATGAATATTTAAGGCCAAAAGAATTAAATATTGAAAATTGAAGGTGGAATAGTGTTTTCAGTGAAATTGCCTACGAGGCAGTGAGGCTTTCATATAGTTTTGGAAGACCAAATGATGACCAAAAATTATGAAATTTTACAGGGTGAAAGTAGACATCCTAAGCTTTAATTTGATAGGTCATATGACTCAATTGAAGCTATAGACAAAAAGATATGAATTTTTGAAGTTGATCCAGAAAATCTGGAAAGTTTCTGGAGCAGAGATCAAAGATTGAAAATCTGGGAATAATATGATCATTTCCAGTAAAATTCCATATTTTTCCTTGAAACTAGACTCAATAAGGGTTCCATAGGCTTTGGAATCGCCTTGAAACGATGTCTACAAAATTAGTTATGATTTTTCAAAATTAAGGCAGAAAATCTGCCAGAATTGGCATTATTCCGAAAATTTGAGAAGTAAAGTAATCTTCCTTTTTCTCTTAATTATTTTAGAAATTAAGGGATGAAGGAGGAGAAGACAAGTGTCAAAATCCAATGAGACCAAGTGTCAACACCATATGAAAGATGATGGAGATAATTGTTGTGTCATAAGTCCTTACTTATGTCATAAGGTTAGGTGGCCAACTTTTGCACCAATTGACTTGAGTAAATGGAAGGAACACTTGATTTAGTTGGAGCATAAGAGGGAGCACGTTTTTGACTAACCAAGGGAGAAGAAAATCATAATCAAGGTTGAGTGTACACAAAAGGGAAGCATGGCAAGGTTGAGTGTACACAAAAAAAAAATGGAAATCAAATGAAGCAAGCAAGTCAAAGGCTACATGAATCTCTCAATGATGACAAAGGTAGAGTGCACTCTAAGTGAAGGCATGTGCATGATGGTCATAATGAGAAGGTATGGGAGGAGGAATGGTGTGCATGCAAGGTGGTGTAATCTTGACCCTTGATTATATCAATGGCTAGGAGGAAAGATGAGGAAATTAATAAAACATGTTCTTTTCCCTTTCCTTCATACACTTCACGCATGACACAAGAGAAAGAGAGAGAGGAAGTGCCTTGGAGTTCTTTGGAAGATTAGAGAAAAGGAGGAAGAGAAAGATCAAGGTAGGTTTGTGATTCCTTAATATTTCCTTCTAAACTAGCATAAGCTTCTTCTCTAATCTCTATTTTCTATGAAATCCATGGTTTAGCAAGTTCATCTTGAGCCCAAGAAGAGAGGGAGGAGGATGTTTAGAGAGTGAGAGGAAAGGAACTCAAGAGGTAACTTCTCCAATCCTAAAACTATGCTAGTATGTGATTGTTGTTGATGATTGTGGTTGGATTTGGTTATTTTGTCAAGTTTGTAAATTTGGAAAGTCCTAACCCTAAGGGGGGTGCTGTCCAAATTTAGTCTAATCATGTTTAGAATGTGATTAAGTGGTTAAACAAGTGATTAAAGGTCATAAGAAAGTGTTTTATGGATTGAAATCATAAAACTCCATTTTCTCCAATTATTAAAGAATTTCGTCCAGATCTGTGTTGGACAGTGTTGGGACTGGATTTTGGTGTTTTTGATGATTCCATTGTGTTTAGAATGGAAAATTGTGTAGGGTTCATGTTGGGTGCAAAATGAGAAAAGCCCTAGAAAGTGAAATGACAAAAATAACTTAAAACCCTCACATAGGGGCTGTCGGGGTAAATATGTAATTGGAGCTGGATTTTCATAAAATAAATGGTTCTATTGGACTCAGTGGGCAAAAATAGGTGGGGTTACAGTTGGGCACTTTTTCGGTAGAGGCCGAAAAAGCATAATTACGAAAACGCCACTGAAATCCCTAAATAGGGGCTGTCAAGGGTATTTTCGTAATTTGACAGTGAATTTGGCAATTTCGAGCCCGGAAATGGATTCCTTGGGCGAAAATAAGTCAGAATAGCCTTAGTCAAAATTTTGGGAAAACGTGCCATCGGGCCGGGTACGGCGGGGCCGGGCCGGGTTCCCGGGGGCATTTTTGTAAATTTTCACCATAGACTAATATAACCACAATAAACACTATGGAAGAGTTTAAAATGATACTTGGATAGGTTATGACCTATTTCTGGTACATTTAATATTTTAGGACCGATTTGGAGGCCGGATACGACACGTTCTTCGAGGCACATTTAAAAGAGGATTATAAAGCTTTGAGGTAGGGACATTATCCTTCATACACTATGCCATAAGTTATGTGATTGTGTGGATGCCATTGTTTTGTAAATGCACTTTATTAATAACATGATTTGCCTAGAGAGAGGCTGTTAGTGCCAGAGGTGCACTTACACTGGGAGTTGGCAGAAGTCCAACCGGTGTAGATTGTGGGGCTGGGCCCTACTCATGTATATATGACGATGATGTGTTTATATTGTTCATTAATTTGTGCATACCTTGGCGCATGACATATTTACTTTTCGCATTTTCTATGAACGATATTATGTCTCTACGGGGATTCTTCGGAATCTCACCCTATTTTTAAACAAATACCTCAGCGAGTACCAGTGGGCCAAAGGGCAAAGATGTTGACGCCGGACAGTAAGCGGCACGTGTCTCGAGGCGAGGATATGAACGTGGTTATGCCTTAGTCTATGCCTTAATATTTTGGATAATTTGTAAATATTAAAACTTCCGCTGTATTTTCTGTTTCCGTCGACGAGCAATATCGGAATTGTAAACGAACAACGTTGGTTTGTAAACGAATATTTTTATCAGTATAATTGTACTTTTCTGTATGCCCATTGAATTCCGTCTTTATTACTCTTTGATTATCGAAATGGAAACGGGTGTTGACACTGACGATGACGTTGATGCTATAGAATCTTCAACAATACCTTCATATATCAATTGTATCTTCGTCTAACGTGGCTTCTCTTTGTAATTCCATAATAGTCAAATCATTTATTATACACAAGAGCATTAGTCATGTATTGTTTCCCTATTTTGACATACTATATTATTGACAATTAGTGAAATGTAATTGTATCCCCATTTTGACATACTCTCTTATTGACAATCAATTATATCCGTACCATGAACTTGTGTTTAGTATTTTATAGTAGATTGTTTATAATCAGATATGGATACAAATTTGCATTAGCACAAAAAAACTTATATGGGTATAAACAATTGCTAGTTAAATTTTGTTAGTTTTATAAAAGTGTCACTCTTATCTAATTAAAGTTCTATTTTTCAACCCCTAGACATTTAACTATAGAATAAATTATGTATTTTATCAACACCCGTTTCCATTTTGATATTCAAAGAGTAATAAAGACATAATTTCATGGGCATACAGAAAAGTACAATTATACTGATAAAAATATTTATTTACAATCCCGTCATCGTTCGTTGGCGAAATACAGAAAATACAACGGAAACTTAATATTTACAAATTTTCCAAAATATTAAGGCATACACTAAGGTATAACCACGTTCATATCCTAGCCTCGTGACACGTGTTGCTCACTTTCCAGCTTCTATGTCTTTGCCCTTTGCCCCACTGGTACCCGGTGAGGTATTTGTTTAAAAATAAGGTGAGATTCTGAAGAATCCCCGTAGAGACATGATATCGTTCATAGAGAATACGAAAAGTAAATATGACATGCGCCAAGGTATGCACAAATTAATGAACATTATAAACACTTCATCGTCATATATACATGAGTAGGGCTCAGCCCCACAATCTACACTGGTTGGTCATCCGCCAACTCCCAGTGTAAGTGCACACTGGCACTAACAGCCTCTCTCTAGGCAATTCCTGTTAATTAATAAAGTGCATTTACAAACAATGATATCCACACAATCATATAATTATGGCATAATGTATGAAGAATAATGTCCCTACATCAACGCTTTATAATCCTCTATTTAACGGTGTTTCGTAAAGCGTGTCATTTCGGCTCTCGTCTCGGTCCTAAAATATTACATGTACAAGAAATAGGTCATAACCTATCCAAGTATCATTTTAGACTCTTCTATATTGTTTCTTGTGGTTATATTAGTCTATGATGAAATTTTACTAAAATGCCCCCGGGATCCCAACCCAGCCTCGCCTTACCCGGCTCGATGGCACATTTTCTCAAAATTTTGAGTAAGGCTATTTTGACTTATTTTCGCCCAAGGAATCTATTTCTGGGCTCGAAATTACCAAATTCACTATCAAATTACGAAAATACCCTTGACAGCCACAGTTTAGGGATTTCAATGGCGTTTTCGTAATTATGCTTTTTCGGCCTCTACTGAAAAAGTGCCCAACTGTAACCCCACCTATTTTTGCCCATTTAGTCCAAAGAAACCATTTATTTCATGAAAATCCAACTCCTAGTACCAATTCTGGTCTACCCAAAAATATGAAGAAAAATAGAAAAATGGAGCTTTGTGTTTTAGCTTCCAAAACTTGTACTTTTCCACTTCTAATCCCTAGTTAACTCATTTAAATACTTCATAATCATGATTTAAAGAATTTTGGGCAGCATAACCCCTTAGGGTTATAGCTTTTCAAATTTCACAACTTAACCAAAAATCGTTTGTTCATCTTGGATAACAACATTTTGAAGAGTTTCCTTGTTCAACCTCATCTCCTGACCTCGATTCAGAAAGGCCAAGCGGCGACCCAAAAAGTGACGCCTGCCACAACCCCTAAAGCTGAAGGGCCACCCCAAAAGCTAAATCTGATGACGATTCCCAAAGACGAAGGGCTACTAGACAGCAAGCTTCCGATCATAGAACCCAAAGACCAAGCAAGATCTCCCCTCGTGTTTATGTCACCTTTGATGAATACTTCTTTATGTGGTGAGTACCATCTGCGTTTCAGGGCATTCATGTAAAACAAAGCAAGATCTCCTCTCGTGTTTGGCATATATTCAGCATAGTTTCTCTCTGTTCCCCTCTTTCTTCCTTAAATATCAAATCAACAATATAAAATTAAAGCCTGAAGCGTGATTAGATATGTAAAAGCCAAAAGCGTAATTAGATATGTAAAATTCGGAAGAGAATAAGTGAAATTAACATTAATAAATTACATAACTATAATGAAGTGAAGTAGGAAGAATGAAGAACAAAACCAACAGACATGCAAGAAGAATGAAACGATGCAGAGATGTGAAAGCAAGGGAAGAATAAGAAGCACAAAACATTTGAATTGCAAATGAATGATGATCCTAAGACACATACGATATTTGAACATTATTAAAGCAGTTCTTGCTTTATTTCCTTCCAGTGATTCTGCAGATGACCACACACTCCAAACGATTCCTGGCAGCCAGGATATATATCGTTGTTGAAGGTTGTTA
Source organism: Inga leiocalycina (assembly GCA_963242795.1). Lineage (NCBI taxonomy): Eukaryota > Viridiplantae > Streptophyta > Magnoliopsida > Fabales > Fabaceae > Inga > Inga leiocalycina. Next base: position 50,270,579 of record OY725329.1, read on the forward strand.
GGTTGCCATTGGCAGGAGCTTTTTGAAAATTTCTTTTGAAGTTCAAAATTCAAATTCATTCCTCCCTCCATAACATCGAGAAGCGACAATTGTGAGCAGTCTGAGGAAGAACAAAACGGCTTATGAACAGTGAAAGCAGTCTTAAGCCAACGAACAGGAGTGGCTTAGGAATAGTACAAGTGGAAGAGATTTATATTATATATTGATGATTGATGATATCCAAACATTATCATTTTATTAAAGTTAATTTTTTCTCAGAATCTATTCTTTAAAATCATTTTTATCACTTTTTCTCTAGGAGCTATTCTCCAAAAACTAATCCAAACACACTCTAAGACATAATTGACTTATTTTTTTGTAAAAATTAAGGAAACTAAATAAATTATTTTAAGGTATTTATATTTATCATTTTTTCTTCAAACTAATTTGTGTGACTTATAAACTAACATATAATCCAATGATGCATAACATATATTATAATTAAGTCACTTATCTAACTTTTTTTTAATCTCTCCAAAAAAGAAAAGGTCAACAATGTCTTATATTAAGGACCGAAGGGAGTAAAAGGAGAACACAAGTTCAAATCTGAAGAAATACACTTATTAAGAGGGATGAAGACCCTTTGAGTTTTAAGTCTCGAAAAGAGAAACCCTTTATTAAATTAAAAAAATCCCATAAGTATCTTTAGAAAATATTGGTGAAAAAATTATATTTAAAAATTTTATTAGTTAAAATGATGACTTGATATGTTTTTATATAAAAAAGTAACAAACCCTAAATTGTTGTCCTTAATTAATTAGAAGAAAAAAAATCGTTCCATGATCAGTTACATAGAATTTCTTATTTTCCACATTGATAAGAGAAAATGTAAATTATCTCTCTATTCATTCAGGACAAGCAATATAAATTATAACACATTGAAACATATATTAATAGCATGTTTTGTCTACAATAATCATAACCAATAATAGCCTAGAACATTGAAACATTATTTTATAATTGATATATTCAGCAGTTCCTGCTTCATTCCAAGATTTTCTCCGGGATGCAAGATCCATATGTTTTTTAGAAAAGGAAATAAAAGAGCTATATTCTATCTTGTAAGAAGAAAAATAATTGAAGATAGAGAGAAAGAAAATATTCTAGACAAGTGACGATCTTTGAAAATTGATGGAATCCAGGAGACCACAAGAAGATGAATATAAATGTCTGGGCACTTAACAAAATGGACACTCCCACATTTTCTGATTTGATCTCTGTAGTGTTAATTTTATAATTTACATACAAAAGCGATAAGGTGTCACAAAACATGGAATTATTTTTAATTTGTGATTTTGAGTAGTTGCATGAACGTGGGCAGCTGATCATGCAAGCTCCAATTAATTACACAAATACAATTGAGAATAATAACATCGTGGGTAATCATCTATGGCCTATGGCCCAAGGTTGTCAAACTCACGAGTTTAAGCAAACTCGTGATAGTGATATAAATTCGTATCGTGAACTCGAATCGTAAACTCGTAAGAGTTTAGTTTTATCATTAAATAGATATTATTAGTATATAATTAAATAATCAAAATATAAAAAGTTGACAACAATTTGATTTAAATATATTTTAAATCCAAATAATTGAAATTAAATCTATCAACATTCATAATTTATCGTATTTAACAAAGAAATTTCTATAAAATTCATATATAAAGCCATTGAATATAATCAAATTGAAAAAGTTAACACGAGTTTAAGGGTGTGTTAACATGGTTTTGTAAGCTAGAAACGTAAAAACGGTAAACTCAGTGTATAAACTCGTGAATTTAACTGAGTTTACAAAGGTCACGAGTTTACCAATAAATCGACTCGATTTTATAAGTTAGAAACGTAAAAATGGTAAACTCGGAGAGTCAACTCGCGAGTTTGACAACAATGCTATGGCCTATCCCTATTCCGTGGTTTGGCCTGAAATTAATATGCGATTATGTTGTTTAAATTGAATATATTTTTTTGACGAAAATTATTTTTAAAAATGTTAATATCATCTTCAGTCTCTCAAATTTGTCCTTATTTTGTTTTTAGTTTCTCTATGACTAAAATGATCTAGGTTTTTATTAAGCTATAGAGACTAATATTTTAAGGTAAATGAAACTTGAAGGATCAAAACCTATGATCCGAAACTTAAGAGATTAAAATCAAAATAAAAGTAAATTTAAGAGACATAGATTATATTAACCCTTTTTTAAAAGATAGTGTTGCATTAAACTTGAAAATTACAATATAATTGTTAAATAATGAATATCACTAAACATAATTTAGTGCCACCGGTATAAAAAGCTGAATTATAAGATAGATGAGTAATAATGATTTTAAGAAAAGAAAACAAACCAAATTTACCATCGGAGGATTCAACCAAGCTCATTCAACAAGTATTTAACACAAACAACCAAAATTATATTGGGTAAAAATGACTAGTTCCTTATAAAATAATGAATCAAGATTGAAATCCCTATCGAGAAAAGTTCAACAAGTATGTGTTTGTTATTGTTTATTGGGGGTCAATAAGCACTTATTACATAAGTCAAGATAAAACTCCTCTCATATATTTACCTTGTATACCGTAAATCACGATTTATAAGCACTTATTGCCCAAAAATAAACTATCCCAAACAGCACTAAGTGTTCTATCATATTCTAAACATAATCATCTCTGTTTAAAAGGAAACTGTGCACAAATAAGAAAAGCAAATATTTAACACATTTGCATATCAAACTTTTAGAGCAAACATTACTAGTTAAGCTCACAACATACCCCCCTACAATTAAATTTATGAGTAAACAATTTATTATTACTATTATTATTATTAGCACTGGCAGTGTAGTAAATAAAAGAGAAGAGGAAGGGTAGTCTGGGGATGGGAGTCACATGAGAGTGGGGAATCCGAAGGTGCACGTGACCGCAGTCTAAAGGTTTGAGTACGTTAATAACAACGTCCTCCATACTCACCAATCATTCTTCACACCTCCTTTCCCCTCCACGCGCCATCCTTTCCCGTGTTCCCAATGCCACCTAGTTTCCTATGTTTATTTGGGATCTGGCTGTGGTCCGCTGTCTAACGGTCTGCTGTCGGTTCTTTTCTCTCAAACTATATCGTTTTGGTGTAGTTTGGGGGTGTTAAATGAGGGGCTGCATTTTTTTAAAAAAATAGTATCTAGCATTTTAAAATATTTTTTTAGATGTATCTAATATTTTAAAATATTTCTTAAGTAACATGTAGTATTCTAAAATAATTTTTAGTACTTTAACCCCTTAAAATATTTTTTCAGTTGTACCTAGTGTATTAGCAGACTGATTGTAATTTAACCCTTAATATATTTTTTCAGTTTCAAAAATCACTTTAAAATATATTTTTTTGGTGTTTTTAACCTTTTAAAATATTTTTTTGTGCTTTTAACTCTTTAAAATACATTAAGGGTTAAATTGCAATCAGTCTGTTAACACACTGGGTACAACTGAAAAAATATTTTAAAGGGTTAAAAATACTAAAAATTATTTTAGTATACTACATGTTACTTAAAAAATAGTTTAAGATATTAGATACATCCAGAAAAATACTTCAAAATACTATATACTATTTAAAAAAAATCAACCCCTCATTTACCCCCAAACTACACCAAAACGGTGTAGTTTGATAGAAAAGGACGGGCAGCAAACCTCTAGGCAGTGGACTGCAGCCAGATCCGTTTATTTGATACTAGTTTACCATTTTTTTTGTTTAATTTAAACATCTAGAGTCTAGACACATGTACCAAAAAAATAAAAAACCAGAATTTTCATATGTTTTGGATAGAGCTAGTAAAAAAGGTTAGGGGTTAAAATGGCCGGGTCGACTAAAAGATACAGTCATTTTCTGAGGTTTGACCTTTGAACATAAGGTTTAGGGTCAATGGAACGGTGGCAGAAAATGGAGTTGGTGTGGTGGAGTTGTTGGCCTCCTTTTGACCAATTAACTTCCTTTTGACTAATTAATTGTATCTCTTTTTGCTTTAGTTTCATCATGGTGTTTAATTCATCATTATGTCTTTTTCCTTAGTAGTATAAATAGGTGTTAAGCTTCATTGTAAATCATTGAGAGTTGAATCAAGAGTTTGAGTGTTTGGTTTCTATACCATTTGGCACTAGAGCCTGGTTCTAGAAGGCCAGAAAACGAGAGAGTGAGGAATAGGTTGAGAAACAAAATGTTGAAGAAATAGGGTGTGTGAATTCCATTCTCCCGACATTTTTTTCAAAATTTGACCTTGTCATCACGTTTAGAAGGTCTGAAACCATGGGACAAGCATCGACCACCACCGTGCAACGCCCACACGCACCTCACTGGAGAACCACGCGCCGTCAACGGAGCTCATGTGCCGGCCACTCGCTATTCTGAGGTTGAAGACGACCAAATCATTTGACGTCAGCAGATCTGTCTAGTCAGCGACAGCTCACTGACTGCCACGTGTCTCATACCGCCACGTCATTACCACCGTTAGCCCTGCCACATTATCATACCAGTCATCCGCCAGTCAGCTAGCTCTGCTTAGTCAACGAAAGCTCATCCAATAGTTGACTACCACGTGTCACGCTTGCCACGTCAGCAGAACGGTCAGCCAGCATTTTGTTAAATTACATTTTTTAGCCCTAAATTCTGCTAAAGTTACAGTTAGAGCCCTAAAGTTTCTAAAATTACATTTTGACTCTCATATTCTGAAAAAAAAATTACATTTCAGACCCTTAAATTTTCTGAAATTACATTTTGACCCCCAGATTCTTCCTAAATTACATTTCATACCCCTGAACTTTCTGAAATTACATTTGACCTCCAAAATTCTGCCAAAATTACACTGTTGCCCCAAATTTCTTGTTTTACCCCTGACTTTTCCATAAACACAAAACCTATCCCTACCCTTCCGCCTTATACCTAATAATTGCGTACTTAAGTCATAACCTGTCAAACACAAACTACAAAATGCCTCTAAGACGCAAGGATAGACACGAGATTGAGATGGAGGAGATGAGACACCGGATACAAGAACTGGAGGCCACTATAGTAGAATAGCAAGCCTTGCTCAAAACTCGTAGAGAGCACTCAGAAGATTATTTGAATAGCCACAATTCATCATCCCCTGACTACCGCCATCGTCCTCGACAACAACCATCCTGCCATAATGACATTAAGGTAGACATACCTAAATTCAAGGGAAGACTCCAGCCGAACGAATTGATCGACTGGCTACAAATTGTTGAACGAGTTTTTGAGTACAAAGAGATTCCAGATGAGCAAAAAGTTAAAATTATCACCATCAAATTAAAGAAACATGCCTCCATATGGTAGGAGAATCTCAAGAAAATGCGTGAAAGAGAAGGAAAGGGTAAGATACAAATGTGGGACAAGATGCGACGTGAGCTCTCACGTAAATTTCTTCCCGAAAATTATTATCAAGATAATTTCCTTCAATTACATAATCTCCGCCAAAAGGCTATGTTTGTAGAGGAATATACTGGGGAATTTGATAAGCTTATAATGAATTGTGATATATAAGAAAGGGAGGAGAAAACAATAGCTCGTTATCTCGAAGGGTTAAATACGAACATCGTCCATCCAGTACAACTCCAGCAATACTGGACTCTGGACGATGTCATTAATTTAGCCATCCATATCAAGAAATCGTTGCCCAGAAGGCCTCCGTACTAACCATCTTCCTCAATTCCTTTTGATGGGCGTAAGCCACAAATGTATTATCCTAGCTCTTCCAGCATGCCTCCACTAAAGGCTGCTAGGGAATTCAGCTCCAAAGCACCTAAGTGCTTCAAATGCAAAGGTTTCAGTCATATCGCTTCTAATTGCCCTAACTGCAGAGTTGTCACCATTATTGAAGGGAAAGCTTATAAAGTATTTGAAGAAGAACGGGAGCTTATGCCTGAAATGGAGCCAATATTTGATGAGGAAGTTACTCTTACTGATCACGGTGAATCACTTGTGATTAGGAGAAGCCTGCATATAACAACTGTGAAAGAAGAGCCTTGGCTACGTCACAACATTTTTTATACTCGCTGCACTACTCAAAGTAAAGTCAGTGATGTCATTATTGACAACAGAAGCTGTGAAAATGTAGTTTCAACTATATGGTAGAAAAGTTGCAACTACAAACTCACAACCATTTGTGCCCTTACAAACTCCAATGGCTTAACCAGGACAGTAAGGTAAGAGTTTCAAAATGATGCCTTATTAATTTTTCTATTGGTAAATGATATCATGATGAAGTTTGGTGTGATGTTGTTCCTATGGATGCTTGTCATCTTCTTCTAGGGAGACTTTGGCAATATGATCAACACTTTTTGTATGATGGTCACGTAAACACATATTCCTTCCAGAAAGATGGCATGAAGATTTAGCTCGCACCTTTGCTACTTGATAAACATAATAAAGGTAAAAATGAATCAAAGCCATTAGTGTCTTTAGTCGAGAAGGTGACTAAAACAGAAAGCCAAGTCATGGGTTTTCTTCTATTGCTCGAGGCAAATAACAGAACTTCCATTCCACCTGAAGTGCAGCCATTGTTAGATGAGTTTGTTGATGTGATTCCAGATGAAATTCCGTCGGGATTACCACTCATGCGAGACATTCAACATGCTATGGATTTTATCCCAGGAGCATTAATTCCTAACAAGCTATCTTACAAAATGAGTCCTTAGGAACATGCTGAAGTTCAAAGCCAAATTGAAGAATTGTTAAAAGAGGGATTGATCTGCGAAAGTGTCAACCCTTGTGTCGACCTGTACTCCTAGTTCCCAAGAAAGATAGAAGCTGGAGAATGTGCATAGATTGTCGTGCAGTCAACAAGATCATAATTAAGTATCGATTTCTGATACCCAGGCTTGATGATATGCTCGACCAGTTATATGGCTCTACTACTTTCTCTAAGATTGGCCTTTGTAGCAGATACCATTAAATCCGAATTTGTCCCAGATATGAATGGAAGACAGCCTTCAAAACCAAAGATGGGTTGTATGAATAGAATGTGATGCCATTTGGGTTGACAAATGCTCCTGGTATATTTATGCGCCTGATGAACCAGGTCCTTCGCCCTTTGATTGGCAAGTTTGTAGTTGTTTACATTGACGACATTCTTATCTACAGCAAGAGCCCAACGGATCATTTGGAGCATTTACGACAAGTATTGCAAGTTCTTCGTGAGTAGAAAATTTATGCTAATTTGAAGAAGTGTACTTTCTTAACAAATGAAGTCATTTTTTGGGGTTATATTATCACTGCAGAAGGTGTACGGGTTGACCCAAACAAAATTGAAGCCATTAATAATCGGTCAATGCTGTAATGTATCCAAGAATTCAGGTGGTAACAATTCAATCAACCAAGCCACTAGAAAGTATCCTTTTGAAGTTGTTTATGGCACTCGACCTCTCAATCCATTTAACCTGATTTCTTCAGCTGGTAAGCGGTATTACAGTGTAGATGCAAACCAAAGGGCTGAAGAAATCAAGAAACTACATAAGCAGGTCCGAGATAGGATTCAAAAGCAAAATTTGAAAATCAAAGCAAAGGGACAAGTATTAAAGGCAGCAAATTTTTAATGTAGTAGATTTGGTTTGGATACATTTGAGGAAAGAATGTTTTCTTAAACAGCCGAACACCAAGTTGTCTCCTCGAGCTGATGGTCCATTCAAGATTGTGCAGAAAATTAACAACAATGCCTACAAAGTAGAATTGCCTAGTGCCTACAGTGTTTCAGCCACTTTCAATGTTGCGGATCTATCTCTGTATGTTGATGATGTTGTCGATTCTAACTCAAGGATGAGTCCTGTCCAACCCTAGGAGAATGGAACGGTGGTAGACAATGAAGTTGGTGTGGTGGAGTTGTTGGCTTCCTTTTGACCAATTAACTTCCTTTTAACTAATTAATTGTATCTCTTTTTTGCTTTAGTTTCATCATTATGTCTCTTTCCTTAGTAGTATAAATAGGTGTTAAGCTTCATTGTAAATCATCGAGAGTTGAATCAAGAGTTTGAGTGTTTGGTTTCTATACCAGTCGACCTTGCAAGGTCAAAAGCTCTTTTAACAATTTTTTAAAGAAATAAAATTACAACAATGAAAGTCCTGATTAAACATATAAATGTTGTCACAATTAATATGTAAACAGTACGTATCATGAACAAACAAACACAATCACTAGGTCATAATCAAAGGTAAACTATTATCCATATTTCACAATTACAAATAATTAATGAGAAAACTTAACAAAATTTAAAAAAAAAACACTTCTTATAAATATGTTTTAAAAAGTGTAAGTAGTTAACAAAAATAAACAATACAATATATGAACAAAACAATAACTAGAAAATAAATGAAAAAAATACAAAATTAGTAAGAATATTTATGAAATAAGAAATATTTTTTTTAAGTTTTTAATTTTTTGGATTATTAATACAAAATGTTCTTATGAAACTTAATTCTTAAAAAAGATTTTAAAAAACATATGGGCCTAAATGGGCCTGCCTTTTTAGGTACTCAGTCTGAGGGCAGGCCCTTTTAGGCCCATTTTCACTTTTGAAGCAAAAATTATAAGTCTGATTCCTGCAAATTCAGGGCCTAAACTGGCCAGCCTGATAGATTTGACCCATTTTTTTGGCCCAAGTTTTACAAAAAATCCAGCAAAAGAAAAGGCTAAAATATGAGAAATACTTATATACTCTAAGAGTATCACCTCATCTGTATTCTAACTAATTAAAATACAACAATTCATTTTAATTTAATTCTACACTGCAGACTAGTCAGTTGGAGAAATTCAAATTTTATAATTTTGAAAAACATAAACTTCTCACTTTAGAAAAACAAAAAAATAATTCTCTTCCATAATCTATAAAATCATAAAATTTGAATTTCTCTCGATGATTCATCTATCATGTAGAATTAAAATCAAATGTATTTTAATTTAGAAAAACAAAAAACACAATTTTCTTTCATAATCTCTAAAATAATAAAATTTGAATTTTGATTCATCGATCGTATAAGGTTAAAATTATATGATTCTTTTATATTTTAATTAACCAAAATAAAGATGAGGCGGCATTTTTTAAGTGTACAAGTACTTCGTTAAAATATTTTTTCCTGAGAGAGAGAGAGAAAAGAAGAGGGGATATAAAATTGGGAGAGTTACATTTAAATCCTATGGAAGAAAAAAAATGAAGAAATGGTCCCTGTAGATTTCAAAATGAAAAAATAGTCTCATTAACAACTTCATGAGCCTGTATTGACAACCTATTAACAATTCCAGGAGCCTGTATTGACAACTCTATGGGACCATTTTTTCATTTTGTAATCTATAGGGATCTTTTCTTCATTTTTTCTCTTTTTTGGGATTGAATGTAATTCTTTCTATAAAATTTAAAAATTGTTGGAAGTGCAGGGGCAGAGAGACCTGTGCCTTGTTTCCACGCTTGACGTTGAGAAGCGCGGGCTCGTGGCGCGTGGGACACCAGAATGCCAAGTGCTGAGATCAGGTGCGGCAACCATAAAAAAGATAAACGTGAACACATCAGCTCATGGCCTGCCACGTGTGCGAAAGAAATGAAATTATGATTAGGAATGCTAATGATCATTCAATTGAGCTTAGTGGAAAAATATTGCATGCTTTAGGTCACAGAGGAAAAGGAGACACAGGAGACAAAGGCTAAAAGGAGAAGGCAATTAGTAATTAATTAATGGGTCAAAGTGGAAAAAGGGGAAATATAGAGAGAGGAGGAATGGCAATTAATTAAGTTGAGAGCAGAATGATCAGGCAAAATAATGAGTGGGTCTAGGGTTCTTAAAAAGAAGGGGTTGAACACAGATTTGCCCCTTCGCTACCAGACAAAACTTCTATTAATATCACATGATGTCACCAACGACCCTTCTTCTTTTTTAGGAGGAAAAAATATTCTTTGAATGCATCTATCAATAGGGTCATTTAAGACATTTTACTTTTTGGCCACCTGGACATTTTTGGCCCATGTGTCTTATAGAGTGTTCGAGAAACACCAAAATTGTGGTTTTAGAAGCTATTTTTTACAAATCTACATAGAATTGAAAATCAGACTAGACCGGTTGGTTCAGCCTGTGAACCGGTGAACCAGTGATCCAACCGGTCCGGGGGTGAACCGTATGGACCAATTCACCCATTTTTTAATTTTTTTAAAAAAATCATTTTTTTATTAATTTTACATAGAATATCATATAAATAAGCCTAAAATATTCACTTCCTCACCAGTTTAGTCCCGGTTTAACTCTGGTTTGACTACCTAACTAACTCACTGACCCTTAATTCAGTGCCCTGACCGGTTTAGTGACCGGTCCGATTTTCAGTACCTTACAAGTCAAGGCAAAAATCCTCTCACATAGTTACCTCATAAATCATAAAAATTATTCTCAAAAGCTAATCTAAACACACACTAAACCCGTTTCCAACATCCGGCTTCTTTCATTCAATCTTATTGCACCCTGTAATTCAATAGGCTGCAATAATAAATCAATGTAATATTAATTACGTGCAATATATTAATTTTAACAATTATTTATGATTAATATATAATACAAAGTCCATCCGTTTTTAAGTAACAAAAATTCAATCTTAACTTAACTTAATTATCATAAAAAAAATTGTTAAGGATCATCATGTTGCCATCGCCATCACCATCACGCTACCTTGTTTAGGATCATCCAACAGGGTTCATCGTGGCCACCCCTAGTTCTAGTCGCTGCGGTCCTCATACCCCCCAACCAATTTTTGGGATTTTTTTGTTTTTCAAGTATAGGGAGAATTATGCAAGCTAGAACAGGCTTGCTTTGGCGAGATTGGAGATTTTCCAAACTCCAACTTAATGTCTATTTGGGTTGGATGTTGAAGCTGATTTTATAATATAATTTATTATATATGAAGTAAATATATGAAAAAAATTTATCCCAATTTATTTAAATATACTTTTTCAACATTAATTCAGACATAACCCCCTTCCACTTTTTTGGGTCCTTCCCTTCACTTTTCTGATATTACCAGAGTTGTTTATCTGCCTAAGCTCTCAGGCACGCGGGTTCACGTCCCTTTTTCTGCAACTACTCCTTCACCTTCATATGTGTTTGGTATTATTTATTTTTGGATAATAAGTCCTTATTACGTAAACCAAGATAAAACTTTTCTCACATACTTACCTCGTATACCGTAAATCAATATTTATAAACACTTATTATCTAAAAATAAATTATTCCAAACTAACACTTCATCAATCTATCCCAATCATGCCATGTGTCCTCACCAATTTTCATCAAAGACCGAGGGTATTATCGTCCTCAACGTCAAACAAATATGCCACCCCTCACACCCTCACAACACCCCACACCCTAAAAACCTCCACAGCTACATTCAGCTACAGACAAACAGCATTTCGTCCCCTTCCATGAAAAACTCTCTCTCTCTCATATACTCATACATTGTGTTCTCTGCAATCTCTATTCTGTAGTTCTACTCTCTCTGTAAATCCTATCCCATCCACCATCAAAGCTTTGATCTTTCTTTATCAACCGAGCTTTTGGATCCAAACGAGAGGAAAAAAAAATCTCTCAGTCGCCATGCTTTAGGGTTTTGTGATCAAAGAGAGGAACTTTAAATGGAAGTAGAGAGACCCCATCATCATCACAATAACAGCACCAGCGAGCTCTTCATCTGCTTCACCTCTCGCTTGTCTTCCTCTTCCTCCATGAAGCTCACATCCAAGTCTATTCTCAGCCCAGGTCGTAACAGAGAACCGTCTCAGATTTCTCTCTCTACCTCTTTGAGCAGGAGGCTCAGAAACAACGGCAGCATAAAAGGCAGTAACGGTCAAGCCTCTCCGATGTTCCCAACGACGACCGGAAAAAAGAGAGGATGTGCTTTCGAAAACCCAGAACCTTCATCGCCGAAAGTAACATGCATTGGGCAAGTACGAGTGAAGACGAAGAAACAGGGGAAGAAGATGAGGGCGGCGAGATCGAAGAAGAGGAGAGGAGGAGAAGCAGGCTTTAGAAAAACAGAGCAAGGGTTTTCTTCAGATCTTCAGAATTTGCAGCAAGCTGAAGCGGGTTTAACACATCGGAACCAGAGATGGGTTCATCTGCCACTGACGATTTGTGAAGCTTTGAGGACGTTCGGGGCTGAGTTTAGTTGTTTATTTCCCTGCCGGTCGCCGTCTTCTTGTGGTGGTGGTGGGAGAGAGAAAGAGGAGGAAGAGAAGGTGCAGGGAAAAGGGGAGGGATCTGGTGGAGGACAGAGTAGGGAAGCTTCTTGTGGGGCTGCATTTGCGAGATGGTTGGTGGCTTTGCAAGAAGGGGAAGGTAAGGGGAGAGAGATTGAGCTGATGGTGGGTGAAGAAAATGAAGTTGAAGAAGAAGATGATAGGCCAGAGAGAAGTAGAAGAAGACACGTGTTTGAAGATATTAAGATTGATATAGAGAAGGATGATGAGGAGGAGGAAGATAAAGCGAGGGTGAGTATATGTATTCCTCCAAAGAATGCTCTTTTGTTAATGAGGTGTAGATCTGATCCTGTGAAAATGGCTGCACTTGCTAATCGGTTCTGGGAATCACCTGCTCGCAAAGATGAAGTTGTTGGACAAGATGACGAACTAGAAGAACAACAAGAAGGCGACGAAGAAGAACAAGTACACATGGAAGAAGTAGAAGAAGAAGAAAAGCAGGACAGAGTTCAAGTTCTAGCAGTGGAAGAAGATAGCAGCATTTGTGAACTAAGCAATGAAGAGCAAGAAGTCCCAGAAGCAGAAGCTGAATTAGTAATTGAAGCTTGTGAATCTGAAATCCCAACAACCCCAGAAATTAGTGAAGTTGCTGAAGCAATTGAAGAAAAGCAAGAAGTCCAGGAAGAGGAAGAGAAGGAAAAAGAAGTTGATGAAGTCGAAGTTGAAGAAAGTTACAATAATGGCAATGTAAATGACGAAAACTTGTGTGATAATTCGCCTGAAGTTCCAGCAGATCTTGAAAAACCAGAACTTGAAGAGTTTCATGAAGAGAATCTGCAGGAGGAGGAGAAAAATGGAGACGATTTTTGTGGCGACGAACTAAACATCTCAGAGCTTGCGTCGTCATCTCCTGTAATCTCTGAAGCGTCAGAATCAGAAAAAAATGAAGAAGAAGAGAAAGCCGATATTTCTGTGACGCCTGAAACACCAGCACGAGGGGCGACTGCGGAGTCAACGGAACAGGAAGAAGAGAAAGAGACCGAAGAGAGACCTAGGGAAGACGAATCGACAGTGACCCAGGATAGATTATCCGACCCTGAAGACCCGAAACCCGACGAACCAAAACAGGGTCCGGTTCTACCCGATTGCTTGCTGTTGATGATGTGTGAGCCGAAGCTATCTATGGAGGTGTCGAAGGAGACGTGGGTGTGTAGTACGGACTTCGTCCGGTGGCTCCCGGAGAGGCCGGCTAAGAGAAAGGACGGTGGAGATGAGCCGAAGAAGAGGATTAGCATTGACGCCAAGCTGCCGCCGCCAATGCAGCCACCGAGGTCGTCATGTTCGTTTCCGGCGCCGACGGCTCACGGCGGCGGAGGGATGTCGATGGCGACCATGATAGAGCAGAAGTTGGTCGGGTCCAACGCCTACGAGCCATTCGTCCTGACTCGCTGCAAGTCCGAGCCGATGAGGTCATCGGCTAAGTTTGCTGCGCAGGACGCCTGTTTCTGGAAGAACAGGCGGCTGGAGCCACATCACCGTCCGGCTACGCTTGGCGTCGGCGCGGCTGGGGTTGGATTTTGATCTCAATTCTTTTTTTTTAATGAAAAATAACCTATTAAGGTACGATTCTGTAGATTACTGGACAAGGTTTGGAATCACAATAGTGTCATCATGAAGTTACTGCATTTAGGATTTTCCCTTGTAAATTTATCAGTGATTTTCAGGTAATTATTGTTCTGGACTGTACTTGTTTATTTTTTTCTGAGCCATGTAACAAAATTTAAAAAATGTCTGCTGTTTTCTCTTTTGTCAGTGGTGATCACATCATAGAACAGAGAATGGGGTCTACTGTTAATATCTCAATTATAAATTTATTGAACTGCCAAAAAAGATTTATAAATTTACTTGTATAAACTCACTCCAATCAAATGGGATGTCAAGCTCAAATGGTATTTCAAAATTAATTGTAGATTGGTTTTTTTGATGATTTCTTTTTGAACACTTGAGGATAGTTCAAAGAATAAAGGCAAGATAAAATGTTGTCCCTTTGATACAATCCAACCTTAGTCACATGATTTTGCCTGTTTAGAAATCAAAATTTGAGATGTGAGACTTGATTAATCATTATCAACATCCCATTTTCGTCATTAGCATATTTTCTAGCAAAGTTTTTATTAGACGAAATCATGTGACTATGGTTGAATTGTATTGAAAGGCATAACATCTCTCATGTGGTACACTAACATTATTTGGGACCTACGTACCATTTTGGTTTATTGAGTGGCAAGGATAGGATAAAGTGATGAAAAGGATGTCACTATGTTATTGAAGAAATAAGCAATAATCAAAGTCAAGACGCATAAGATGTAAGGGCCGTTTGTATAAAAGAAAATGTTGGAAAGGAATGGAATTAAAAAGAAAAGAATGGAAAATATTTTACCACATAGGTATTTTGTTGGCACTGGAAAAGAAAATGGGTTGAAAGAAAAAGTTTTGTTTGGTTAGAAGAAAATAAGATAGGAAAATGAACTAAAAGACATTTTTGCTCTTGTTTAAAAATTATTATTTAAAGGCCCTTATTTTAAAAATTTTATTTAAAGGTTCATATTTTCACTTTAACTCCTCTAACTATATGCACTCTATGATCAATTCATGGTTATGAATCACTTCAAATAATTCTCGCATAATCACAGTTTAACCACCATAGACTGCATGTAGTAAAAATGTGAAAGAAAGAACTCTATTTGGCCCTATTTTCTCATAACGTAACAGAGTAATAATTATGAGATAGCCACCAGTCTCTTGTAGTCATATATGAATGAATGAAAACAACTTTAACCACATGCGTGTGATAGGTGACTCATGGTTACACGCGACCAAAACAATTTTACTATTAACCATTGCATACCCATCATCCACATGTGGTCACAACCATTTTCTGCCGTCTTATTTTACTCATGGGTAAATCATGGTTATGAGATAGTTATTTAATTTTACTCTCACCTGTTGATCCACACCTTTTTCTCTTCATCTTCTCGTTTCCTTCTTCTTGATTCACCAATTCTTGCAAAATTCTCAACCAGCAAGATGAACTTCTTAACCTCTGTGACTGTGTGGTTGGATGACAGTGGGACGATGTCACCTACCAATGTGACGGTTGACAGCTAGACGAACACATTATTCTTGTGCGAGTGACAACCACCAATCCCAATAAAATTCTTACTTTCGAATGGTTACTCCTACTAATGGGTGAGAATGTTGAATTCTTTAGTTTGATAGTGAGGAGTAGAATATAATGGGGTCAGATTGCGAATGCGAATGGAATGAAGTGAAGGAAAAGGTTTTGGAAAGGGTGAAGTTGTTCCTTCAATGAAAAGAACCTCCTTTATATTAGGTAATGGAATTGATCGAATGTCTCAGCTTTCTGAATGTTCGGTTACCAAGCCCTGAGTGGCAAGCTTCATGATCGAAGTGGTGATGGAAGTGTCAACAAATTGAATCAATCTAGCACCGCCTTGTTGCCGTGGTCGGAGTGTATCCAGCTCTGACATGAGTCTTTCATCGAAGCAACTCTTCTCAAGAAATAGAGCAACTGTGGAAGGCAGAGCTCTAGGCTAAATCATTAGCCGTAAGGAGAGGCTTCGAAGGATGACTGAAGCTGCTCCTATGGTAGTTTCTGAAGGTACTCCTATGGTAGCCTCTTCCGTCCAATGCCTTGTGAAGGTGCTCCTAGATCCGGCGTTGTGAATTTTGTTCAATGCCTTCACCATTATATCAAATCGGTGGTCACATTAAGGGCCTTTTGGTCTTTGGCTGAATTCCTTAAGTGCTGGAAAATGGGTTCCCACCATTTTTTTAGGAACCGATTTTCATTTAAATAGGGGAAAATGGGGGCCAGAGGGAAAATATTTGATGGGGCAAATGGTGAACCAAACGGTTGCTATCATAAGGAAAATTCAATTTTTCTTTTCTTGCCCCCGATTTGCATCGATCCAAACAGGCCCTAAGGTAATGTTGTTTGGTAGAAGATGACACAAGCGGAGCTGGGCATAGTACTTGGTTGTTTGGTCAACAGGAGAATGATGATAATACTTTATTAGGCTCTAAATGTAGAAATTAGTTTGGATTTATTTTAGTTTTAAGCATAAGATCATAATTCATTTTGTTTTTCCTATTTATTTTTCAAAAAAATGAACTTTTTGGTCCATATAGTTTTGATTCGGATATAACTTAGTTTTTGATTTTTTTCTTGGTGCAACTAAATTCTTATAGAGTTATGGTTTTAACTTTTAACCTAATTGAAACTTTATCTCTAAACTTTAATTTATTACAACCTTGTCCCCTACAATTTTAACATTTTACAGCTTCAGTCCCTATGTTTCATGAAATATACAATTCTATTTTCTAAAAATAAGGATTATTTTTTTTAAATAGTTGGAATATAAGGATTAAATTGCATCAAGTTAAAATTCAATGAGTGGGCTACAAATGAATTAGAATTATAAGGACTAAGCTACATCAACTTAAGATTTAGGGACTGAGTTAATACAAAGTCAAAATTATAAGAACTAAAAAATTTAATTTTCCTTTACTCTTTCCCTCTTACTATCTCTATTGATACTCCATCAAAGTAATAATGGAACATATCAATAATTTAACTACAGTCATTATTTTAAAGAAATGGCTACACATTTGTTATAAACAATTAGTACTCACTCCATCCCTAAATATAAGCTTTAAATAGTCAATTATCAATAAAATAGTTATAAACTTATAATTAGTTAAGAGCAATAAACATATATGTTTTCAATTATGCCCTTATTTATAAAGAGGATAAGTGAGATAGCGACAATAAATGTAATAAATACAGTTAAGGGGTAAAGTTAAAAAAAAAAGAAATAAATATTTTGATAAAACTAAAATGAAGCTTATATTTTAGGATAAATTCATTCTCAAATTTAAAACTTACATTTAGATATAGTGGAAGTAATATTTTAGTCCCTTGGTCTAAATGAATGAGTGAATTAGTTTCTAAATTTAATATAGATAAAAGTATTGCATAATTGATTAGGAAGGAAGGAACGGAGAGAGAGGGGAGCAAAATTTTGGGAAGGGGAGAGAGTTAAGGTTGTTAAGTGTGTGGTTGGACTGTCTGTGAGAGTGGGTGGTTTGTTTGTACGTACGTTTTGGTTCATCCATCTTATCTTTAATTTCCCCTTTTGTTTTCTTTCATTATTATTATGAGAGAATTATATTTAGGTCTAAAAGAAAATAAAGAAATGATTCCTAAAGATTGTAAGATAAAAAAATAATCCCATTAATAATTTTAGGAGTTTGTATTGACAATTTCATGAGACTATTTTTTCATTTTATAGTTTTTAGAGACTATTTTTTTATTTCTCTTCTCTCTTGGGAGCTTTTAAATAATAGTTTTTATGATCTATGATATAAATATGTGAAAAAAATTTTATCTCGACTTATAAAAAATACTTTTAACACTACGGTTTCATAATTTCCCAGATACTCAAGTAACCTCACCATACTCAAGTTACCTCACCAGACATTTATACCAATACTTATAATTCATTTCATTTCTTTGTGAATACGTAGTTCGTACCTAGTTTCCTTTTCGTGTGGGTTGAAATGTATTTCTCAATTTTAATCACTACACACTCTTTTCATCCATTATTTCTATACTCCCTCCTCTCATTTATAAGAAATAATTTATCATAAATAAATTAACTTATTTAACTATAATTTCTTTCTCACAAATAGACCTCAAAGGAGTGTGTATAAGTAAAAGCATATCCATTGTGCTTATTTAGAACTACTTATTATAAATATGTTTATGTAAATTAGAACAAAACTCTATATGTTTATTTCATATACTGTAAATCATAATTAAAAAGTTATTTTTAAAAGTTTCAATTACCATTCTAAACACCAAAAAACGCAAATTCCTTGATTCAAGTCATAGTTTTTTTATTTGTTTACTAATGAAATCCTACTTTTGATGCAAGTAAAGTTTGTGTTTTTTAAGTATTTTTATAAGCCATATTTTAATCATGAGATTTACCTTACCATTAATGAATCCTTTTGATTCAACTTGCATACCTTTTTTTTTTTTTTTTGAGAAAACCCATTTTCATACTAATGGTTTAATGGGCAATTATTGCAAAGAATATCGGTAAGAATTCTGTTACTAGCATGAGAATCTTGTTAGAATGCAATCTCTAAGTATTAGAAAGTTGAATATCGAACTACACTATGACACCCAAAAAAAAAAACATTTGAGGGTTGACACCAAAATATAACATTTGAGGGTTGAAACATATGGCCAATTGCACATGAGTATTGATTGTCCTGTTTAGAACAAACTTGAATAATTAAGCTGTGTCTTGTTACAACCAGGATGAAGGAATCGTTTTTTTTTTTCGGTTTATATATATATATATATATATATATAATTCCAACTCATTACTTTGTTTTGCGAACCAAAGAAGCCCGTAGGAACCAAAAGGTCAAACAAATTAGACATGAGAATTGGTTGAGGATAGAGTGGCGTTGGGTAAGATTTTAGAAAGTGAGGTTTGATTACAAACTAAAGTAACTAAGAAATTTTACCCATAGTCAAGATTAGGTATGAAGATATATTATTTTATTGATGAGATAGCAACCGAGTAAATTGTATCTCAATAAAATAACTATGGATTTAATATGAAGTTAAAGTACTCGTTCCCATGCTAAACCTATGGACTAGGTAGGGGGGTTCACTCTAACTTTAAATGTAAAACATTAATTCATTTTTTTTTTAAATTTTTAATTTTTTTAACATATTCTTGTTAATTACACATATTAAGAGAGTTTTAATAAAAAATAGTTTCAATACAAATTATCAAAAAGTGTATTTTAGGGAACAGCACACATTGTTTATAAATAATTGACTTAATTTAAATTTAAATTTTTATAAATTAATTATTTATCTCGTGCATTAAAGACCTAAGGGAGTATTCTTTTTAAACCGAGAATTTCACTAAGGTTGAGGGTGAGAATTGAGGGGTTGAAACATGCTTCAATGGAGTAGCTCTTCTTCTTCTTTAAGAGGGAGCTTCCTTGTACAGTTTCAAAGCATTGAAATGGTGTTAAACCTCAAAATCATGGTTTTAGAAATATTTTTTTTTAATAAATTGAGATAAAACTTTTTCTTTTTGATTTCTTATATACTAAGAAAAGGTAATTAACTTATTAATTATAGGTTAAATTTTTAATTTTATCTTTATCTATGATTGATTCTAAAAGTTAATATAAATAATTTTTCTTATTTATTGCAATCAATAAGGACCAAAAAAAAGTAAGAAAAATATATTTATCACCCTGAAATTAGACTTATAATAAGGATTAAACTTTTTTATCAAAATAAACTTATAAATAAAATAAGAGTGGTATATATCAATCAATAATGCTAGTAATAATAATGTCATCGTACTATATAAATATGTGTCCCCAACAATACTTATGCTTTGATTATTAGCAGTAGTCTGTTAGGATGAGTTAAATTAGACTAACAACAATTCAGTAACATGAATGAGCACAAATAGTGAAACATTTGGAGGAGAACTCTCATGATATCACTTATCGGTATGAATTCCAATAATCCCTCTAAAATCATTCAGAGCCTCATTTCATTAGTGGGTCTCAATTTCGACGCAGACTCTCTTATATATGCTTCGTGGCTAATATGTAATTAAGGAGCCCTGACTGTGACATAAAATTGCTTTTGTTTAAAGCATATGCAACCAAGTTTAAAGTTAAGGTGCAAAATCTATATATGAGGTATTTTCTGTTAAGAATCTTCGATACCATTAAGTTTCGTTAGGTGTAAACAGTACATACGTAATATTCTTAAATAAAGCAAAAATGTCATGTTCATTAAATGCAGCAACCAAACCGCTACAAAGTTCCACTGCTAACTTTAGCCAACAACAATTTAGTAGCAAATTGTGCACACCGTTACTCTTGATCTAATGCTCGCCGTGTGTAGTGCCAGTCAACCCGTTACAATTTGGTAGTTGTTTGACCCCTTACTACTACTTCTGCTCATTTTTATAAGGAACAAGCTCTCTTATAGGAGGTAAACTTAAATATAAAGAATAAATTATTTATGTCTGAATTTTTAAACTAATCTTTTTATTTTTATCTCTATTAAATATGTGTCAATTATAATATTTTTATAATAAATTTTCATTCATTATCTTTCACATATGCTCTTTTTAAATAAGATATAATTGAAAAATAAATTATATATCTTACACATTTATTATTTTTAACTAACATTCTAAACCATATAATTTTAGTAGTTATTCATGAAAATAATCGGAGAGGTACTAATTTAGCATATAGTGGCGGGTTTATGTTGCCGCTGCTAAGTAACCGCTGTAGAGTTCTGTTTCTTTATGGTGCATTTGGGCAGCTTCTTCTTGGTTTTATGCCTTTACCGTCTTTTTGAAGTTTGAGGGAAGAAAAAGGATAAGCAAGTGGGCAAAAACTTATACCCATATTTTTTTTTTACAAGTTTCACATGAAAAGTTAAATTAAACTGAATTGTGCATTTCAAGTTAAAAGATTCGTCGTCTATAATTAAGTTTAGTAAAAACTCATAAAAGATTGGTTCAATTTCTTTTTATGAAAAATTAAGAAATTTGCATATAGAAAAGTACTAACAATAAAAAAATCAACAAAGTAATTATTATATATTTTTTTCGGTTTATAATATATGGCACTTTAACTAATTCATGGGAAATAAAAAGTGACAGTTAATTCATTAAATATGTTCTAAATTGATTTTTTTTTCACTTTAACCTTTATTGAAAAATGTATTTAAAAATTTAATGAGTGTGCAAATTAAAAACGAACACTAATTATAATGAAAAAACTAAAATATAAACAATAATTATCTTACCGGCGACTTATATTTTAGATCAGGCTATTTTTTTAGAAATGTCCTATATTGTGGACTGAAAAAATAGTTAATAAGGGTAGTGGATAGCCTTTAAATTGAGATAAGATTATGAAATTGTGCCAAAAAAAAATGATATGATTATGAAATAATTGAGAATACCACATTTTGAGTTATATATGACTATGATACAGCTAATACATTTCTTTTTGAAAAAGGTAGTGATTTCTTGAAGAGCATTCAATTACAAAGAAAAGTCATAAAAAAGCTTCTTTTATGAGTAAGATGGTTCGATGTAAAATATAAAAGTGCTTCAAAACATATAAATTATAAAGCTTCTTCCTTAAGCACCTTGGATCATAGCCACAAACACACACACACATATTCACTCCTTTAATTCTTTTTCTTCTGCTTTCTCTCTCTTGTTTTTGAAGAAACAAAATATATGCTACGTGTAAAAGGTGGCCAGATAGGTTGGAGGAATCTATAAGGAAAGAGACAAAGAAAGAAAAAACACAATGGAAGCTGCTAATATAAATAAAGTGTGTTCTGCTGTTGCTGCAAACTTTAGCAGCAGTAATTTTTATATATGTGTGTGTGTGTGCGCGCATGCAATAAGTAGATTATAGATATATAGTGAGAGACATTTTCTGGCTCCCACAAATTGAAAGCCCTCACATGCAATGCTTTAACCCTTTCTGCCTTTCATAAAGTGATGCCCTCACAATGAGCCAATCCAGTCAACCTCAACTTTTGCCCCCAGCCACCTCCCTAGTTTAATTATTACTATATATATATATATATATATATATCATGAGGAGTATATATAATATCGAAACACACACAAACACACACATAATAGCAGCGATAATCATTAATAGTATGAGGAGAAGTGGGGCAAAAATACGATAATCAGGAAGATTGTTCCTCTTTTAAGCCAAGGGATCAAGTTTGGTTTGACGACAATTAACGTCTGAACAATGTAAGTTAAAACAATGAACTCCTTCTCTCAATTTATTTGATTGAGTAAGATTCAAATATTCTCAGCCTCAATTGGAGGTAACTCTTCCAATGATGTTTTCTACGTGCCCATGATTAGAATCTAAAATTTTATGTCTAAGTGGTCAAAATCTTTTGTATTAGGACGTCCAACAATAGTTGGTATTGTTTCCTTAATTAATTTCTATTCTCTCCGGTCCTTAATATAAGACTTGTTTAGAGAGTTTATCTTGGTCATAAATATAAGACATATTTTGTATATTTGTCAATCTTTTCCTAATTTATCCCTATTGATGTTCCCTCGACAATGATCAAGGAGGAAAAAGAATGAGAGAATTAAGAAAGATGACTAAGGTGTTTTAGAAAATACATATCATGTTAACCAACTTAACTAACTTCATTATTATAATCAAATTAGCTAAATATGTCTTATATTAAGAACTGGGACGTACAACAACAAAAATTAGTACAACAAATTGTGCTTGTGACACGTAAAACATGAATCAAAGTCTTTTTGTTAGTCGGAAATTAAACTATAATATTTATTTAATTATATTTTGTAGGGGAAAGGATAATTTAATCTTTTACTTGCTCTCTGTAGTATGAACATAAGCATGTGCTCAACGTTAGAACCAGAAGAACTGGTACGTGTTGTTTATATGAATATTAATGAAATCCACAAACGCAAACATTAGAGCTTTCGCATATATAATTGCGAATTATAACGAGGTTGTATTTTAATTGTTCCTACTTTATGTAATTGGTATTGTTATAAAATATTAAAATGTACTAGAAGTATATGTTGTTTGTTGTTTTCATTTTGTTAATCAATAATCCTCAACGGGGTAAAATGCATGAGAGTCATGAATATTTCATGGGCCAGGCCCTAAGAAACCACACTGGACATATAGTAGGTTTTATAATGGGCCATAAACGAGGCCCAAATGATCTTTTCCCCCCCAATAGGCTAACTCACTAGAAGTCTACACTTAAATCATGTCTCTAATTATACCAAGAAAAAAAAAAAAGTCTCTAATACAACATCTTCCTTTTTCTTTGTAATTTAACAAAACCTCTTCCACCACAATTCTTAATTTATCCTGTACTATTTTATTTTCTGATTCTTCTCTTAAAAGGGAGGTAAATAACTCATTCAATGTATGTGTATAAGATAGGGACCCTAACCTCTTATAATTCACTAAAATATGATATTCATAATTAAACCCCTTATAATTATGTCCTTAATTAAACCTTACACCTCAATTACTATAATTTGGGATATAGCCATATAACGGCTAATAACATTTGATATATGGTTCGCTCTAACAGGCTGAACTGAACAAAGAAGAATGAATTGAAAAGAATGATGGAGATAGGGTTGTTTTGTTTGCACTATTCACCAAATTGTTATTAATGAAGGGTAAATATGTAAATCTACTTAAAATTTTACCTGATATGAGCTAAACACTATAAACTTTTTTCAGTTGCAAAAGTATCTATAAATGTTTAAAATTAGAGCAAAACTAACATAACCGTTAAAATAACCTTACGTTTGTTATTTTATGTGATGGAGCCCATGCTATTATCCAAACATTAAAAACTTGTCTCCAATGCAAAAAGTATTTATGAATGTTTAAAATGACAACAAAAATTACATACATTACAAAAAAATACCTGATTTCTGACGGACTGCGTTTCCTATAGAATTTTCGACAGAATCCATTCTGTCGCTAATAGGTGCGTTTCAAATAAATTTGCGACAGAATTTCAATTCCGTTAGAAATTTTTGATGGAATTCGTTCCGTTGGAAATTCCAACAGAATTTTTCGATGGAATTCGTTTCCGTCACAAATTTTTTTAAAAAAAATTGAAAATTATTTTTAAAAAATTTTGATTTTTTTTTTAAATTTACAAATGCCACGTGTTTGCTTTTCAAAGCGCTACGTGTCCCTCTCCTCTGGCTGCCACGTGTCTCACCTCATAATTCCTCCAAGTGCCTCTCCTCCCATTCGGGAATTGGCTTCAGTCCGCTGCCTTCTGTGTCCGCTGCTCGTCCTTTTCTTTAAAACTACACCGTTTTGGTGTAGTTTTAGGTGATAGGACTGATTTTTTTTTTAAAAAAATAGTTTCTAGTATTTTGAAATATTTTTTTGGAAGTATCTAGTATCTTAAAATATTTTTAAGTAACATACAGTATCCTAAAATAATTTTTAATACTTTCAACCCCTTAAACTATTTTTTCGGTTGCATCCAATATGTTAGCATCCTGAGTGTAATTTTATCCTTAATATATTTTTTCAGCTACAAAAATTACTTTAAATTATTTTTTGGTGCTTTTTTAACCCTTTAAAATATTTTTTCAGTTATACCTAGTGTTTTAGGAGACTGACTACAATTATACCATTATTGTATTTTTCTTAGTAGTAACAAGCACCCAAAACTTATGATACTGATTTATTGATTTCCACCCACTCTAAAATATTTTTTCAGTAGTAACTAATATTTTAAAGTTATTTTTATAGCTGAAAAAATTTATTAATGATAAAATTACAATCAGTCTACTAACACACTGGGTACAACCGAAAAAATAGTTTAAGGGGTTAAAAGTATTAAAAATTATTTTAGGATACTGTATGCTACTTAAAAATATTTTAAGATACTAGATATTTTCAAAAAAATACTTCAAAATAATAGAAACTATTTTTTTTTAAAAAAAAAAATCAGTCCCATCACCTAAAACTACACCAAAACGGTGTAGTTTTAAAGAAAAGGAAGAGCAGCGGATACAGAGGACAGCGGACTGAAGCCAATTCCTCCCATTCGAACCCGTGACCTCAGGCTACTGAGGCCTTCGCTTGTGAGTCTTTGCCAGTTGTGCCAAAATGAACATGTGTCATATTATTACATATTTTTATATATATAATATTATCATATATATATATATAAACATGCATACATATAATTAATTAATTATATACATATAATTAATTATTAATTAAATATAATATTATTAAAAATAATGAAAAATTTAATAAAAACGTAATTAAATATTTAAATTAAATATTTTTTAATTAAAATTAATTAATAAATAATAATTTAATATTATAAAAATTATTTTTAATATAAAATTATAAATATAATATTAATATCATATATATTGATAAATAATAATATAATTTTAATAATTAAGGTTAAATAGAATTATTCAATAATTAATATTTTATTTTTATAAATATTATTTTTAAAAAAATTTAATAATTTTAATTTTTCAGACAGAATTGCCGTCGGAAAACTTTTAGACGAAAATTTCCTTCGGAAAAAATTCCGTCGGAAAATTTCTGAAGACAAATTCCATAAAAAATTCCATCGAAAAAATTTCTGACAGAATTTTCATTAGAAATTCCGTAAAAAATCAATTTTTTTTTTATAGTGATAACCGTTAACGTTCACTGTTTATCATATGTGGGTGGGGGAAGTGTGTTTTGACTGAACAAGTTGACATTGATGCAGACTCAACATTGGTCTTTTTTTAAGTTTGCATTAATCTTTTTCATAAAATCTCCTTCATGCTTGTCTAGTGTATTAATTTTTCTTTTATTTGCAAAAATAATTTTATTAACTACTTAAAAAAGTGGAGATACATTAACTAGGTAGAAAGTAATCACCCAATCAATAATCATGGTCCTCATGGTTTCAGTTTAAATGGCCGGATCCGAGTTCATTACTGGTACCAGCAAAAAAGAAAGTATCACCCAATAATTTTAAAGATAATTCAGAAAAATCGAAAGAGGAGCAATGCTAAAAAATTGATTAATGTTTCAATTATCCATATTTTTCAGAAAGTGCCTAATATAAAATAGGGCTCGAGGAAGTCTTTAATGAAGGATGTGTATACAACAAGAAGATATGATAGTAGTGCTCGTTTGGGATAGCTTATTTTTAAGCAATAAGTGCTTATAAATCGTGATTTACAATATACGAGGTAAGAATGTGAGAAGAGTTTTATCTCGACTTACATAATAAGTGCTTATTGAACCCTAATAAACAATACCAAATACACACATAATCGACTAATAATTTTCTAAGTTTGTGGGAAGTAAGTAAATTAGCTAGTCCAATTAAAAAGAATGGAGTGAATATACTTTTGGGTTGTTCCACAACAAATGTTTCTTTCCCCTTCTGTTCCTATCGTGTCCATACATTTTGATTGTTCCATAGATTTCAAACATACCCTAAGTTAATTATTGGACATGCATCTCTGTTTTTTTGGCTAATTCATGCATATGTCCCCTCATTCATTTATTATTTGCCCCCATCAAGTCAACATCTCATCACCCCAATCTCACAAGTCACACCAACTAATTGGTACTCCAACTGCTTAGTATTACTACTACTATTATTGGTATATTTGTTACAATAAGTGCTTTTGTGCTTTATATAGTAAGTGTTTGGAATAATTTATTTTTGACAAATAAGTACTTATTACGTAAGTCGAGATAAAACTCTCTTCACATACTTAACTCGTATACCGTGAATCACAATTTATAAGCATTTATTACCCAAAAATAAGCTATCCCAAACAAGCACATCATACTGCGAAAAAACTCATCTCTTACCCCATCTCGTCTTAAATATAAGTCAGAATTGATTTTTTTTAGAAAGATTAAAGAAACTAAATAAGTTACTTAATTATATCATATGATGTGTATCTTTAGATTATGTATCAGTTTATTATTCAAACTAATTAACTTGGAGAAAAAAATAAAACTAAAAATAAAAATACTCTAAAGTAATTTAATTAGTTTCCTTAATCTCTTAAAAAAAAGCCAATTGGACTGAAGGGAGTATTATTTATCCCTTATTATAAGTTTTAAATTTGTAAATGGATGTGTTCTAAAATATAAACTTTATTTTAAATTTGTTTAAATATTTATTGCATTTTTTCTAACTTTACCCCTTGTTGAATGTATTTATTGCATTTATTCTTTTACACTTATAATCTTTACATATAAGGGCATAGTTGTAAAAATAATATATATATATATATATATATAGCATTTCAATAATTTTAATTGTTTTCTTGATTAATGCAAATATGTTATTTGAAGCTTAAAATAAGAGACGGGGAGAGAATTTACTATATATTGCGTAAAATCACTTCAAATGAATTAATCCAAACAATCAAAATCTACTGTTGCTATTCTTATTTATAATATAAGTCATCTATAATATTCACCGGAATAAAAAAATGTTAGTTGGATTATATATTAAAATTTTCTTTACAAACGGTTGTGATTTCAATTTTTACGCCTACTAAATATCTATATATAAACTTTCTTTTCCCTTGCTGGAAATTGAGGAGTGCATATCTAGAAGGCGACTCATATGGACAGGAGGGAGTAGTACCATTATTACCACCACCACTACTAGTATTACTGTTAATAATACTATTACCACCACCACCACCACCACCACTATAATGTTATTAATGTTGTTGTAATTATTATTTTTCCATGTTTTGTCTTAATTAAGCATGCTGTAATTTTTGTGTTAAGGTATATGCGAGAGGAAGCGTTTGTTTCAAAAGCCATGAAGAAATGTAGAGTATATCTTTCACCAACATGTTCTAAGAGTAACATATTCGTCTAACGTATTACACTTATGTTTTGTAGGTTTAATACTGTTTGTAATTCATGGATTGTGAAGATTTCAGGGGGGGAAAGAAAGATGTCCCATTTATCCATAATTTGTTTCCCTTATGATCATCATCGATCACCTTCCCGGGAAGAACATATATAATTATGTCTCGTCGTTCTGCAGGCAAAATGCAAAACAATAAAATATAGCGAAACTTGTGGATTAGCTCCCAGCTGGATCCGTCAGTGTTGGATCCTTGACTATTTATTACAAAAAAAAAAAAAACTAACAAATTAAAGATCTCACCCCAAATAGAACTTAATCGCCCACTCGTGCTAGTATCAAGTAAAAACACAATCCTCTCATATTTTGATTATTTTCTTTCTAGTTTTACACATAGGGCTTGTTTGGTCTAAGGGGAGGGGAGCGAAAGTGGGCGGAAAGAAATTTTTTTTGAGTTGAATTTAAAAAAATTAGAAAAATAGGGTTGAAAATTTTTAATTAATTTTTCTTACTCTTTTATCTTATATATTCTCTTTATTAATATTTTATTACCCCACTTCTTCAATCTTTTAAAATTCAACTCATAAAAATTTTTCCTCCCCTCCCCTCCAAATCCATCACATCAAACAGACCCATTGTGTTTCCATTTTGAAAACCATGTGTCCGTATATAAATATAATTTGTCCAATGTAAATAATATACTATATGCAGACACCAATCTGATCTCCTTAACCTTTGCCAAAAACTGAACCTTAACATTCCATGATTCTAGCTCCCATGTTGAATAATCATCCCTCTCTTCATTTTTCAACCCACGATCCATTTCTCTAACCTAAAACAAATCACTCACAAACAAAACCCTAATCACAAAACCAGAAGAAGAAGGAGATCTGATACTCCATAGAAATGGCAGATTCGAAGTTCCATGTTGTTATGTTTCCATGGTTCGCGGCCGGCCACATGACGCCATTCCTGCACCTGGCCAACGAGCTAGCCAAAAGAGGCCATAGAATCACTTACCTGCTGCCGAAGAAAGCTCAGGTTCAGCTCGGCCACCTAAACCGCCATCCGGATCTCATCGCCTTCCACCTTGTGACGATCCCTCACGTTGCCGGTCTGCCGGAGGGGACGGAGACGGCGTCGGAGATACCTCTCTCACTAAACCACTTGTTGTGTGCGGCGACTGACATGATGCAACAGCAGGTTGGGGATATACTGAGAGAAACAAAACCAGAGATGGTGTTGTACGACAGTGCCTTTTGGGTGCCGGAACTGGCCCGAAAGCTTGGAATCAAAACGGTGTGCTTCAATGTCGTTTGCGCCGCAAGCATGGCTATAGGTTTGGTCCCGGCAAGGAAGGTGCCAAAGGAGAGGGCTTTAACGCTGGAAGAGGTCAGCCAGCCACCACCAGGTTAATCATTTACTATTTTCAGTCCTTAATATAAAATTGATTTTATTACAAAATTAAACTTATATTAAAAACATATGGTAGTATCACATTCTATCCTTTTTCCCCTCAGTTTTGAGCAAATGAACTCTCCATTTTGTTATTTAATTATTATTCGTTTAGTCTTAGATGTAGGATCTAGTTTATAGTGAAATTTATATTTAAAACTATGTTCTATGTTTAGTATTGGAGGTAGTATTTAATATTTTAGGGTTAATTTATGGGCTAAAATATTTTTAAAAAAAACTCATGAACTTTGATTTAATAGCATATAACTTCAGAGATGTTATATGCAACTCACAAAAATTGAGAGGAATTTTGGGTAGAACCAGCAACCTTTTTAAAGCTCTTGAATCGTATCAACCAAACTAAGATTTTAGAGTATTTTTATGATAGTTTATGTATTTGAATTAATTTTTGGAGAATGAATGTTTCCATAAACTACAATTTTTAAATTGAAATTAGTGTAGAAGTCACTTAATTATTATTATGTAATTTATGTTTGAACATTTTTTAAGAAATATTTATTTTTTAAAAGAAAACATAGTAGGAAAAATCATGATTTAGACACCAAAATCATGAAAATTAATAGCTTTAGAGGACAGCCAACTAAATTTGCTGTGGTGACTGAGATGACAAATGGAGTGACACAGATCACCAGTTTTCTATCTAGGTCCTTTTCATCTATAAACTTGTTTAATGCAGATTTTCCCCAATTTTCCCCAAATAATTATTGCTTCATAAGGAGAAAAAATGAAAAATTGGAAAAATTAAATCCCTTATAAACCTATCATAACTCCTTTTATTGTTTGATCACGTAATCCCTTTCCATACTCCCACGGGGATGTGCACGACTTATAAATACTAGTTTAAAATATTAAATGAAGTAATCTGTTGTTAGAATATATAATAATAATTAAGATCTAGAAAAAGTGTGAATTATAGTTAATAGTAAATATGTAAAAATATATTTTATGTTTTAAAAACACACGTATTTATAGAGAGAAAAAATGAATGAGTAGAAAAAAGATATATATGAGATAATTAATATGGTGGGTGACATACATATAACATGCAATTAATAATGGTGAAAATAAAAATAAAATTGTTAAAATTTCAGATATCATTATCTCCTAAATAAGATTAGTGTATTTCCAAAAATTATATCTTGTACATAAGATAGGAAGGAGTAGTTACTATTTGTTTGGAGTTTTCTCTTAAGTTAATTTCTGTAAGGTATTAATTCGTGGTCCCTAGAAATTTAGTAACCAATATTAAATATGAGTCCCTTTTAAAAATAATTATATATTCCTCTATTATATATGTTACTTTTTATTCTCACGTAAATTTTCAACATGCATTATAATTATAATTTTCAATACGGGGCATATATGAAGAAAATCATTAATGAAAGGATAGATCAAAACACCTTTTAATACCGGATATTAGTATTTTAAAAATAATATTAAATATTTACTTGATGGTCATAAATGATTATGTAAATGCATATATTTCCCCTACAAAATAATTTTTTTGTACTCTTTCATATATACTCTTTACTAATGGTTAGAAATACATATATCCCATCCAGTCTTTAATATAAGACTCATTCGACTCTTTTTTAGAAAGATTAAAAAAATTAAATAAGAATTTTATCCTGATATACGTTGTAGATTATTATTTGATTATATATTAATTTATAAATTAAAAAAATTAGTTTGATATGATTGAAAGTAGTGTAACACACACATATATACATACACACACCCTCTATCACCGTTATTGCGTGATTGTCAACTTGCCGACAAAGAAGCAATAATAATGAGAGAAATCACAGGTTACCCTTCAACAAAGGTGGTGCTTCGTGGGGATGAAGCTCAATCGTTACTCTTCCTCTCCCTCCCCTTCGGCCAAAACATCACCTTCTACGAGCGCATCACCGCCGCCTTACTAGAATGCGACGCCATAGCCATCCGAACTTGCAGAGAGATCGAAGGCAGCTTCTGCGACTACATGTCCCTCCAATACAACAAGCCCGTCTTCCTCACCGGCCCCGTCTTACCCCAACAACCCAACGACCACACACTCGACCCCACCATCGCCACCTGGCTCTCCGGCTTCCGGCCGGTCTCCGTCGTCTTCTGCGCGTTCGGCTCCCAGCTCAACCTCGAGAAGCCTCAGTTCCAAGAGATCCTCCTAGGCTTCGAGCTCACAGGGTTACCTTTCCTGGTTTACCTGAAGCCTCCGGTGGGGTGCGATACGGTGGACGAGGCCCTACCGGAAGGTTTCGAAGAGAGAGTTAGTGGGAGAGGGATGGTGTGTAGAGGTTGGGTTCAGCAACCGTTGATTCTGGAGCATCCAACGGTGGGGTGTTTTGTGAACCATTGTGGGTTCGGATCGATGTGGGAGTCGCTGATGAGTGAGAAGCAGATAGTTTTGTGTCCTCATTTGGGTGATCAGATTCTGAATACGAGGATACTTGTGGAGGAGATGGCGGTGGCGGTGGAGGTGGAGAAGGCGGAGAAAGGGTGGATTTCGAAGGAGAAGCTGTGCGAGGCGGTGAAGAAGGTGATGGATGAAGGGAGTGAAGTAGGGAAGAAGGTGAGGAAGAATCATGAGGAATGGAGACAAGTGTTGGGGACTTCTGGGTTGATGGATGCTTATATGGATGGCTTTGTTCAGAATTTGAGAGAGCTTTTGAGTGCTCAGAAATGACTCAAGTACATGAAAACTCCTCAGTAACTGGGAAGTTATGTGTTCGATGATCCTATTTCTAGCGTCAGCTCCTTGGTAGACCTGCTCGTCTTCTAATTCAAAAGAATAAAAAAAACAATAAAAAGAAATGATTCATCTTTTATGGGTTTCGGTGGATTCTATAGGAGAGTTCAGCAAGTGTTGATGAATTGTGTTTGTGGGTGTATTAGTGTTATGTAATACTCCAGCTTGATGGGTTTTTGTTGCTAAATGTCTCAATGCTAATGCTCCAAGTCCATAAGCTATGTTTGTAATGACTTAGGGTGTGTACCCCATCCCAAAATAGCATTTTTATGTGCATACCTGCTTATGGGTAATTTTAGTTTTTTTAAGATATTTGTGATAGTTTTTTTTTTTAACTGGCCATTTGGGAAAAAAAAAAACTTAAATCATAAGCCAAAATTTCTTGCTTTTGGCTTTTTCACCATGGAGACTGGAGAGAGAAAAGCAGCTTATGAAAAAAAGATGTTGATTCTTAATTTTTTTTAATTGAAATACTATTTTGGTCTTTATTATATATAAATCCTTATAGATGAAATTTTTTGTCCTAAATATAAATTCACTTAAAAATTAATCATCATGATTGTACTTTGATTTAGGTCTGTGAGAAATTTAAATGGTGAGAATTACATGAGAACTTTTTATATAAAAATTATGATAGTACTCTGATTTAGGTCATTCTTGCCAATTAAATTTTTAGAGGAATTTTCCCCAATTGTTCCTAAAAAATGTAAGTAGTTGAGTATTGTAAATTTTTTTCCTAATAATACATTACCTATATTCATTTTTATAAAATTTATGCCTTTTTCAATCTTTTACCTTTAAACTTGCTTTTCCATTAATCATCTAAACAAGTTTATGTATTTTTCACAATATATATACATAAAATATATATATATATATATATATATGTAAGAGTGTGTGTGTGTGTATTATTTACTAAGATTCACGTCATTTTTTATCTAGACTTACTTTTCAAAATAATCATCTAAGCAAGTTTCAGTTTCAGAAAAAGCCACTCATGCTACTGAAATCTAAATATAAATTACATTATGCAATATGACTTTTAGCCAATCTTAAATTTACAAAATTCAGATTTCCAAAAAAATCATTTTTGTCATCGCTATTCCAAACATACACTTATTGTTTTTAGTGGATTGAAATGCAACTTTAATAACCTCACACTACATCGTTAGTGGATGAAATTATGATTAAATTTTGGTGGGGAAGGAAGAGAGAGATAGTGTTGGGGGGGGAGCTTCGGTCCTTTTCCCTCTCAGAGCCGTCGGATGAAGATTTTAATGGTCCAGATTTAACATATTTTTGTAATAATATTTTTGATGTATTAATATAATAATAATTTTGTTATAATATATTAAATCTGGACCGTTAAGATCTCCATCCGACAGCTCTGAGAGAGAAAATGAAGGTCCTGTTCATGAAAGGAAAAGAATCGAAGCCAGATCCGGGGGGGTATGAACCAATTTTAGTGCTTATTACAATGATGAACACCAAAAGTTATTCACTATAATGAGATTTACAGAGTTTAAATAAAATTTTGACAGTCTAGATTTAAAATGTTCAACTAATGATTTTTAAATTAAATTTTTTTTGAAAACTTATTGTTAATATATTATCTTTATTTCACATTTTTTATCCATTAAAATACTTTTTTTAAAATTTAAAAGTAAAAAAAACATTCAATCTAAACCATCTAAATTACTGAATTAGATTTAAATGGTTTGTAGTGATAAAAAGGCCTATGAGCACCAATGCCCGTTTGGTATCATGGAAGAGTTTTTATAGAATTGGAAGTGGAACTGGAGCTGGAATTGGGTTTTAAAACATGTTTGGTTCGAACATGGAAGCGTGATATAATTTTGAATTAAAATATATATTTATAATATGAAAATACCAAAATGCCCTCTAATAAGAAAAACCTCCCAAGCATCCACGGCCAGCAAAGCCATTGCCCTCCACCTTCATTTGACCTCCACCGTCGCTGGAAATTGTCCAAACATCAAGTAGAAGGAGATCAAAGACCATAGAATAATCAATCAAAAGTCATCAATAATCAATATAAAAAACCGGAAAAGGAGGGGAGGACGAAGAGGGAGAAGGGGCCACATATCGAAGAGGAGAAGTAGAGTTGCATATCGATGTGATTTTTGCCGCTGTCACTGAGATCGCTGATCAATAGCTTCATGAGAACGATGGTCCACCAAATCAAGGTCGAAGAAGATGACGAAGTAAAGAAGCTGAAGCCAAAGATTTATAATGGAAAAGACAAATTGAACCATAGTCGCTATCGATGACGCCGTCGTTCATGGTCATGGTTGTGTGGAAGAACTTATTGCTTCTCAGTCTCAATCTATTGGAGAATGCCATTGAACAAGTCTGTGAAGTTCGCTGTGGAGGAAGAATTCTAGATCTGGTTATGGGGCTCACATATTCAACAACATTTACACCGAAGAGGGAAGTTGTGGCAGATTGAAGTGGGAGGGATGGTAGAGGTTGAATAAGAAGACAAAGACCATCACTAGTGGAGGATCGTCGTCTGTCTTTGTTGCCACCGATGGAGGATTGTTGCCGCTCGAGGGGGATGGTGGTTGGTTGTAGAGGGAAGGAGAAAGAGTAAAGTGGCAGAAGGGAAAATGAGACATGGAACTGGCATTGGAACTCACTTCCATGGGGTGAGTGACGAAACTCACTTCTAATGTTTTTTATGGAAGTGGGTTTCATGAGGAAGTCACCTTCATTGCACCAAACAGACGAAAAGATGAGTTCCAATGCCAATTCCACTTCCCACCTCTCAATTCTATTATATCAAACCGGGCGTAAAAACTAATTCAGGTGGCCTAGGGGTGGAGCTGACGAGGAGTGAAGGGCGAATTCATTGCTGAGGGAGGAGAGGGTCGTAAGGTAAGGGAAAGGAGATAGTGGGACCCACATAGGTATTTATTATGTTTTATAATTTTATATAAATACCATGTAAGATTAAAACATTTTTAAGTTGGATTTAAGTTATGTGACCTGGCGTGTTCTTCAATAGAATATAAATGACGTGGTGCTTCCGGTGTAAACAAGAATTTTTCTGTTATCCAACTATAAACACTAAAAAACCTAGCCCATGATGTTTTTTTGTTTAAATTTTTTGAAAAAGGGATAAGCTATTATTGCAAAATTTATTAACTAGAAATACTTGAAATTTGTTTCTTCAGTAACATATAGCATATATTCAACTATATATAAAACAAAAGACACATACATGTAATGAAGATATATTGCACACAATCAAAGGAGAGTTGTATTTACCTAAAAACCTAGATTACCTAAGGACCGGTTCTTAGGTATTTTTCGATAATAAAATTTATAATAGAGATTTTTCAACAATTTTTTCTTTTTAAAAGATTTTTTTTTAAAAATTTTAGAGTTAAACTTTAGTTTAATTATTACTGTATCAATTTTCATTTTAATACCTAAAATGATGTGTTTATTATTTTTAATTACAAAGCATCGTCTCAATAATAATTTTAGAATTGAAAAGTTTATAAATTATTTTTTAATAACGTTTTACCAGATCAATCTGGGCTTGATATCGGACTACCCTTAGCCCAATTCAACTGGACATCGATCTGTGTTTTTTGATTGGGTAAAAATTGTTCAGTGTCATGGCTGGGAATGGACAAAGTTAATACCCAAGTCAACTCGGCCCATGAACCCTAAACATGCACTAAAGAAGTAATGAATTTTTTTTAAAAAAATCATATTCCTAAAAAAAAGGAGTTAATTCCATTTCATACTTGCTACTTTCTCTTGTCCATTTTATAAGCAATTTTTATTTTTACTGTATAAAATGAACTGACAGTTAAGATTAGTTAAAAACAATAGATGTATAAAAAATGTCATATTTCTTTCAAATATACTGCTATTTATGAAAAGAGCATAGCAGAGAGAATGAATAATAAATATGAAAGAATATGAATATGAAATATGAGAGAGAATGTGTAATAAATGAGTAAATAAAAGAGAATTAGTGGTGAGTTGAGGATCATTAATATAAAGATGTGTATTTAATAGGGGTAGAAAAGGAAAAAATAGTTTAAATTTTGAGACATAAAGAAAAAATTGTTTATAAAAAGGACCAACATCAAAAAATAGAAAGTTACCTATAAAAAGAATCGGAGGGAGTATTTGGTGTTATCCAATCAAATTTTATCGAGGTGAAATGAAGATTGCTCTCTTAAATTTATCTTTCACCTTTACATAGAATTAAATTCAAATTCTAAATTCTTATATGACGGCCAAAAAAAATTTGAATTCTTATACTTAAAATATCTATAGCTACTCCTACTTGAATAAATAGCTATTGATATATACAAGGATTGTTTATGTTACGTTTTCTTCTAAATTTTCAATTTACTTAATCAAGGGGATTCAATTTCATCTTAACTATTGAGACTACAATGTCCGAAAATAGAATAAGAATATAAAATAAATAAATAAATAAAATTATGGTTACCTTATGATCTTTGATGGGATAGTTATTTAAAAAGTGTAAACGAAAACGATTTTTTAAAAAAAAAAATATAACTGAATTATTAAAATTTTAAATTAGGTTGTTAAATTCAATAAATCCTAAATAAGGTCATATGACATAAAATATAATTTTAGGATTCAATAATTTTACCTTACTATCCGAAATTTGATTCCAACTCAATTAAAGAATAATCTTATGTGTAACTTAGATGTTGCTCATCCATCTCAATTATTTTAATTTTTTTACAAAATTAAGGGCTCATTAATTACACTCTTTTTACCAATAAGTTGTTAGTTGAGATGTTAAGGGGCCTCACCCTGATAAGGAGAAAAACATAAATTCAAAGTATGAGAAACGCACATTTTAGGAGAGTTGAAAACCCTTGATCAAATCGAAAAATTAATTACACTCTTTTTCCTCTACAACAATTTTATCCTTTTAAAAAATTAATTGTAGTTAGCAGAAGAGAGAATGGTACAGTAATTAACTTAGGGCCCGTTTGGCACAAGTAATGTTTGAAAAAGGAAAGAAGAGGAAGGGAATTAAATGGAAATGAAGGAAAAATTAGAAAGGAAGTTAGAGGGGTGTTCTGTTTGGTAGATATGGGAATGAAAATGGAAGATGATAATTTAAAAGAAATAAAAATAAAAATTTGAAATCTCCAAAATACCCCTTTAACTAAAAAAAATCTTGGGAAAATGTCAGCTAGGTCCTAAGGTACAGAAATAATCTCAAAAAACTCCCTTTGTAAATTCCAAGGTCAGAAAAGTCTCTAGGGACTTTTTTGACATCAATTCCCTATGAACAATTACAAAAATAACCCCCACTCCACCTAAGAAAAGAAAACGCACAGAGGAGAGGAGTGAAGCACGTTTTTGTGATCAAGGCATTAAGGAAAAAGAGAAAAACGCACACGGACGAAGGGCGTAGGAGGTGCAACATTGAAGGAATACAAAGTGGCGTTAATGTTCTTGGGAATCTCGTCTTCTTCATCGTCCATGTATGGGTTGCAAGGTACAGAAGCGAACTGAAATTTTTTTTTCTGTGTAAAAATTAGTTATATTGAGATTGAAGGGTTGGTTAAAGGTTGGATCTTGGGTTAAAAAATGGAGTAATTGGTAGGTGGTAGACAAGAAATACTAAGAATTTGGTAGACAAATGAGCTTGATCATTGAAGTTGAGGTTTCACCTTGGGTGGGTTGTGTTTATGTTAGAGTGCTATGTTTTTATGGCATGGTAACAGAGGAGCTGATGTATTTAAAGTGAGAATGGTGAATATAATTGGCATTCTTTGCTGGAAAAATGCTGAAATGAACACAAAAAATTGTTGTAAATTTGTGTATATGAAGTTGTAAATATTGCTGTGGAAGTTGTTAATACGTACCGTAGATGTGCTCTGTTTTTGGGTAAGAAAACAGAGGTGTGAGTGTGGTTTGTGTTATTAGAAAATGCTGATATGATGAAAAAAAAAGTGTTGTTAACGTGTTGTAAATTTGTGAATATGTAGTTGTAAATATTGTTGTAGAAGTTGTTAATACGAAGTTTGTTCCTATGCTCTGTTTTTGGGGAAGCAAACAGAGGTGTGAGTGTGAGTGTGATTTGTGTTATTAGAAGATGCTGATATGATGAAAAAAAAGTGTTGTTAACGTGTTGTTAATATGTACATATGAAGTTGTAAATATTGCTGTGGAAGTTGTTAATACGTACCGTAGCTGTGCTCTGTTTTTGGGGAAGAAAACAGAGGTTTGGCCTTGTTTTTAGTGTGTTTGGTGTTATTAGAAAAAGCATATGTGTAAGAATAAAACGTGTAATTAACGTGTTGTTAATATGTGCATATGAAGTTGTAAATATTGCTTTGGAAGTTGTTAATATGTACCGTAGCTGTGCTCTGTTTTTAGGGAAGCAAACAGAGATTTGACCTTATTTTTAGTGTGTTTTGTGTTATTAGAAAAAACACATGTGTAGGACTAAAAAGTGTAGTTAACGTGTTGTTAATATGTGCATATGAAGTTGTAAATATTGTTTTGGAAGTTGTTAATATATACCGTAGCTGTGCTCTGTTTTTGGGGAAGCAAACAGAGGTTTAGCCTTGTTTTTAGTGTTTTTGGTGTTATTAGAAAAAACACATGTATAGGAATAAAAAGTGTAGTTAACGTGTTGTTAATATGTGCATATGAAGTTGTAAATATTGCTTTGGAAGTTGTTAATACGAAGTTTGTGTTGCAGATTGACATGAAAGATGGGAAGTTGTTCAGGGAAGAATCTATTTTGTTTCTTTCATGTTGGGGGAGTTTTTAAATGGTGGAGAAGATAAAATGCAACATGTTAGTGGTTTAGTAAGAACAAGATGCATAAAGGAAGGCATAACATATTGTCAATAATCACAGAAGTGCCACCAAAGTGTTGTGTATGTTGTAAACAATGAGAGAAGTGCCAAAAAAGTGGTGTGTATGTTGTAACTTCTTGCATAAGCTACTACCCTGGTGCAATAGCTGGAAATAGTTGTAAACATAGTTTAAAGAGTTGTTAAAATGACTTTAAATGTTGTAAACGTAGCAGAATATGTTGTAAACATTACACAGGCACGCTTTTTTCTTGCATGTTGTAAACGTAACTTAATACGTTGTTAATATGACTTATGATGTTGTACATATAGCATAACATATTGTAAACGATGAGAGAAGTGCCAAAAAAGTGGTGTGTATGTTGTAGCTTTTTGCACAAGCTACTGCCCTGGTGTCACTGGTGAAAATAGTTGTAAAATTAGCTTAAAGACTTTAAAAATAACTTAACGTGTTGTAAACGTAGCAATATGTGTTGTAAACATTGCACAAGCATGCATTCCTTTTACATACTGTAAATGTAACTGAATACGTTGTTAATATGACTTATGATGTTGTAAATACAGCATACCACGTTGTGTACATTTTATAAAAGTAACTGAATATATTGTAAACGCTATTTGAGATTTTCAGAGTTGGTGGGACAAGCACGCATCCAATGACCTTTGTGAAAACATAAAAACATCAAACAGTTGTTAAAATGACATCAACTGTTGTGAAAACATGCATATCCACTGGTAAATCATAAAAAAAAACCAATTTGGGGACCTTGTTGTCTAAATACGTTGGCTCTTTCACCTGTCAAATAACCTAATTAAACCACCAAAAAACATGTTGTGAACATATACATAATGTGTTGTCAATGTACTCAACAACCAGCCTATACTACAAAATAACATCTCAAATACTACATGTCTTTCTTCCTCTTCATTTGTTGGTTGCTAGTGAGAATTGACAGCACATCTCTATTTGCTTCCCCAAAAATAGAGCATTCCCTCTGTTTGCTTCCCCAAAAAAAGAGCACAGGTTCTGTACGTATTAACAACTTCCATAGCAATATTTACAACTATATCTGCACAAATTTACAACACGTTAACAACACTTTTTTCATCATATCAACATTTTCTAATAACACAAACCACACTCACACCTCTTTTTGCTTCCCCAAAAACAAAGCACAGGGACAAACTTCGTATTAAGAACTTCCACAGCAATATTTATAACTGCATCTGTACAAATTTACAACACGTTAACAACACTTTTTTTTCATCATATCAGTATCTTCTAATAACATAAATCACACTCACACCTCTGTTTGCTTTCCCAAAAATAGAGCATATGGACAAACTTCGTATTAACAACTTCCACAGCAATATTTACAACTACATATGCACAAATTTACAACACGTTAACAACACTTTTTTTCATCATATCAGCATTTTCTAATAACACAAACCACACTCACACCTCTGTTTTCTTGCCCAAAACAGAGCACAGCTACGGTACGTATTAACAACTTCCACAGCAATATTTACAACTTCATATGCACATATTAACAACACGTTAACAACACTTTTTTGTTCATCATATTAGCATCTTCTAATAACACAAATCACAATCACACCTCTGTTTGCTTCCCCAAAAACAGTGCATAGGAACAAACTTCGTATTAACAACTTCTACAACAATATTTACAACTACATATTCACAAATTTACAACATGTTAACAACACTTTTTTTTCATCATATCAGCATTTTCTAATAACACAAACCACACTCACACCTCTGTTTTCTTGTCTAAAAACAGAGAACAGCTACGGTACGTATTAACAACTTCCATAGCAATATTTACAACTTCATATGCACAAATTTACAACAATTTTTTGTGTTCACTTCAGCGTTTTTCTAGCAAAGAATACCAATTACATTCACCATTCTCACTTTAAATACATCAACTCCTCTGTTACCATGCCATAAAAACATAGCACTCTAACATAAACACAACCCACCCAAGGTGAAACCTCAACTTCAATGATCAAGCTCATTTGTCTACCAAATTCTTAGTATTTCTTGTCTACCACCTACCAATTACTCCATTTTTTAGCCCAAGATCCAACCTTTAACCAACCCCTCAATCTCAATCTAACTAATTTTTACACAGAAAAAAAAAATTTTCAGTTCGCTTCTGTACCTTGCAACCCATACATGGACGATGAAGAAGACGAGATTCCCAAGAACATTAACGCCACTTTGTATCCCTTCAATGTTGCACCTCCTACGCCCTTCGTCCGTGTGCGTTTTTCTCTTTTTCCTTAATGCCTTGATCACAAAAACGTGCTTCACTCCTCTCCTCTGTGCGTTTTCTTTTCTTAGGTGGAGTGGGGGTTATTTTTGTAATTGCTCGTAGGGAATTGATGTCAAAAAAGTCCCTAGGGACTTTTCTGACCTTGGAATTTGCAAAGGGAGTTTTTTGAGATTATTTCTGTACCTTGGGACCTAGCTGACATTTTCCCAAAAATCTTTCTCCCTCCTCCTTCATCACTCACTATCGTTGTTGACAACACTCAAATTAAAAAAAAAGTTTCAG
This sequence comes from Inga leiocalycina, assembly GCA_963242795.1. NCBI lineage: Eukaryota > Viridiplantae > Streptophyta > Magnoliopsida > Fabales > Fabaceae > Inga > Inga leiocalycina. Next base: position 50,312,097 of record OY725329.1, read on the forward strand.
ATAGAAAGAGAGAGGCAGAGCGAGAGGGATGAGAGATTGAGAGCCACGAAGGGGATGCAGGGGATAAGAGTGACGAAAGGGACGAGAAAGAGACATGAAAGACAGGAAGGGAGGGCGTTGGAGGCTGAGATAGGCAACGAGGGAGGAGAGGATTGGTACGGATCCGTGAGCAGCGTCGCGATCACGAGATCCCATGGCTATGCAAGGCTGAAACGAGGTTGAGAGGAAGGAAGAAGATTAGGAACCGAGTGGGAATTTTGCAGGAAAGAAGATTGCCACCTATATGTGAGGGATCGTATCTTCCCTTAAACATGGGAGCATTCCTAACTGCCGGAACTTGCCTTCCCTCAAGATAGTGCATCCAAATGGTCTTCTGCCATGGAAGATTGGGCAACTTCCCTTTCCTTCCCAAATCTTTCATCTTAAAATAATTTTTAGTGTTTTTAACCCTTTAAAATATTTTTTCAGTTGTACTCAGTGTATTAACAGATTGATTATAATTTTATTTTTAATGTATTTTTTGAACTTCAAAAATTGCTTTAAAATATTTTTGGTGTTCTTGACCATTTTCAGTTGTACCCAGTGTGTTAGCAGACTGATTGCAATTTTACTTTTAATGTATTTTTTCAGCTCCAAAAACTACTTTAGAATATTTTTTCAGTTGTAGCCAGTGTCTTAGGAAACTGACTACAATTTTAACGCCAATGTATTTTTGTTAGTAGTAACAAACACCCAAAACCTAGGATATTGGTTTATTGATTTTCACCCGCTTTAAAATATTTTTCCAGTAGCACCTAATATTTTAAAGTAATTTTTGGAGCTGAAAAAAATACATTAAGGGTAAAATTGTAATCAGTCTGCTAACACACTGGGTACAACTGAAAAAATATTTTAAGGAGTTAAAAGTACTAAAAATTATTTTAAGATATTGTATGGTACTGAAAAATATTTTAAAATATTAGATACATCCAGAAAAATACTTCACAATATTAGATATCATTTCTTTAGGGGAAAAAAATTTTCAGCCCCCTCCTTTTCTTAAAACTACACCAAAACGGTATAGTTTTTAAGAAAAGGAGGGCAGCTGACGGAAGCCAGGTCCTCTAATAACACAGTAGACTTATTAGGTCTGCCAGTGGGGGGAGAGAGAAAGGTGTGGAGGTTTTTTTTTGGGGTGTGTGGAACAAATGGAGCAATTGCGGTCAAGAGAGAAGGAAAATGGTTGCAGGAGAGAGAGAGAGAGAGTAATTAATAAGGGTAATTATTGAGTTGGAATCAAATGAGGAGTAATAAGATAAAATTATTAAATTTTAAAACCCTATTGTAGGTTATATAACATGATTTAGAATTTGCTAAATTTAACAATCCAATTTAAGATTTGAATAATCTAGTTGTCTTGGGATTTTTCCTAAAAGAAAAGAGTTTCATTAGCTACATATTGTTAGATCTCATGTTTTGATGAAAACAAAGGAATGTTTTGAAAAGGAAATGGTTAATAATCAAGCTTAAACTAAGTAATGACAGGAATAAGCTTTACTGGAAGTTAGCATGGAAGTATTGAAGATTAGCCAAGAGAAAATGCTGAGGAACTTGATCAGAAGTACAGTTTCTAAGGCATTACTCGAGGCGCTACTCGAGTAATGAGACAAAACTTGAAGTAACCAAGGAAAACTTCCAGTAACCTGCCACCATTACTCGAGGAGCTACTCGAGTAACTAGGTAAAAACTTGGAGTTGCTCTCGGCCTGCTAATGTTACTCGAGGAGGTACTCGAGTAACCACGTGAAAACTTCTAGTTGCCTTCAAGTTTTCCCAATGATACTCGAGGAGCTACTCAAGTACCTGTGTTTCCTAAATGTGGACCTCTCGGCAGTTTGTACCACTGCTAATGTTACTCGAGGAGCTACTCGAGTAACCCTGTGAAAACTTCCAGTTGCCTTCAAGTTTTCCCCATGATACTCGAGGAGCTACTCGAGTAACTTTGTTCTGAAAATATGTAACTCTCGGCACTTTGTACCACTGCCAATGTTACTCGAGGAGCTACCCGAGTAACATACTAAAGTAAGTGAAAACTTGAGGTTGGTACCCGATTGACCTGATCTTTCTTTGTTTCATCTTCCTCGAGTACTTACTCTAGTATACAAGTTTTTTTTTCATGGTTTATTTTAAGTGGATTCCTCGAGTAAGTACCCCAGTATGCACAAATATTTTCAAGGTAAACGTCAAGTCATTACCAGAGTAAATCATGCTCAAAAGTCTTAGTTACTCGAGGAGCTACCCGAGTAACCTATGTAAAAATGAATGCATTACTCGAGTCCCTACTCGAGTAACAAGGTAATTGCTCTCGGCCTTGAAATCCTGCCAACATTACTGGAGTAGAGCATCGAGTAATCAAAAGTTTTTTAAAGGATTGCTCGAGGTGTTACTCCAGTAATCTATGAAGTTGCAAAAGCATTACTAGAGTAGCTACCCGAGTAAATAACTATTCCCAAAGGTTTGAAATTTAGTTTACTCCATACACTACCCGAGTAATCTTGTTTTCTTCATTGACTTTCAAATAAACAAAGATTTCCCGATGATACTCGAGGAGCTACTCGAGTAAACTTCAAGGGTTACTCGAGGAGCTACTCGAGTAAGCTAATCCAGAAAGTTTGAAATCATTCCAACGGTCATTATTCTGTTTCCTATTTGATTAACTTTTCATTATATTAGTGTACTTAGCATTTCAACAGGTAAACAGTGAAGAGATCTTACCAAATAAGGAAAGTCAAAAGCGATGCTCAAATGTCACCGACCGTCACCTACCGTAACGTATGTTTTTCAAAAACTAGAAAAGTCAATAATGGCTGCGCACGCTCCAACAGACATGAAGAAATATGTTCCAGCAATCATTACCAACGTAACTATATATATGGGAACATCTGAACAGAGAAAGATACAAGAAAACACAAGAACACACATACGAACGTATCATTAAGTTCATTGCTCTGTTTTCACGTTGAAATTGTATTTCTATGCTTCAGTGATTATTATTTACTCTGTAAGAGAGATATTTCATTCAAACTCAATATTTGTTATTGAGATAACTTAAGGTTGTGGAACCTTGAGTTGGGATTGGATTACAACCTGTAAGGGGGAGCGAGTGTCCAGGTGTAGGAACTTGCTTGTACTAAGGTGCCAAGAACCCACTGAATCTTGGAAGCTATAGTGAAACTCTCAGAGAAGCTCTGAGGACTGGACGTAGGTCAAAGTGGTTGTGACCGAACCAGTATAACTCCCGGTGTACACTTCGGTAATATTTCTCCTCACTCATTACTGTTTTAATTCTTTTGTCAAAGTTTTATATTTTCGAAAGAAATTTCAGTATCACCCAATTCACCCCCCTCTTGGGTGAAACGCTTGATCTAACACATATGATTATTGAGGAACTAGACACAACGGACTTCAAATACCAATAAAATTATCCAGGAAACTATTCATATTTCGAGTTCAACATTATCAATTAAATCACGGAATGCAAATCACACCGCTATATATGGTTGATAACATATCACCAGTCTTAATCAGACCTATATTAATCTGGAGAACAACCTCACAACACTTACAATGGCTCCAAGGGGGTAGAATGCTACTTTGTCGACAATGAGAAATGGATCTGGCTTCTCCTACTGTCCTCACTTGTATTACATTCTCATATATCAAGGAATGTATTAAATATGTCTTAAATGGATATGGCTTCTCCTATCGAACAAGATTGCACCTTGTTGGGCTTATAATTAATTTTATTAATTCATTTTCTTAACTTATTATATTTTTTAAATTACTATGTTTCAATATTTTCATGATGCTTGACCAAAAAAAAAATATCATGCTCTTGCATACAAATACCACACCCTCCTCACTTGTATTACATTATTATATGTTAAGGAATGCATTAAATATGTCTTAAATAAAAAAAATTTCTTAAAATTTTCCCTTATTAGTTTTTTCCTCCCTGCATTTACAAATCATTTTCACTTTTCTCTCTTCTTCTTTATTTTTTTGTAACAAACATTTAATAAGAGTAAAATTAAAAAAATAGTAGTTAATGACCCTACAAATATTTAGAACCAAACTTTTCTCATATATACGTGACTTATAATAAAGATAGCAATACGGTTATATTCAACATAATAAAAACATAAAAAAATGAGAGACACAAAATTTTACTCTTAATATATTTATTGCATCAATCTAGAATGTGAACCAATAATAATTTATGCGCACTTTAAATGTAACAGAATGTTAACAAGGAAAAGTTATGAGTTGTTACCAAGCTTTCGTTTGTGTCTTGCTTAGATTTTACAAGGCAAGAAATACATCGCTCCTTAAATCGATTGCTGAAGGAATTTCAGACCAAGTTTTATAGACAATATGGCAGCAGTAACCCAATTCCCATGTAATAACCCTTCCTTAGGAATCAGTTCCTGATTTACTAATTCTTTCATTGCTTTTGTTCATATTAGACAAGAGCAAGAAGACATATCTAGCTTGTTTGATGATCTTTTTCATCTACTCTCTGTGTAACACTTAATTTTAACCGTCAGTTCCTTTTTCAAAATCAAAATAGTTTTTACTTATAAAAAAGACCTGGGGAGTGTAATGCATAACTATTCGTATGTCTTCTTTGACAATGAGTACCCGGGAGCATTTTATGGAGATCAAAGGCTCGCATGTACGATGTTTTTAAAGTAAATGTTGATGTTGTTAAGCTCATTCAACTTGGTGATGACAATCTCTAGATTTAGTTTCAGAGCCAGGTCTTACCTCATTAGCAGGAAATGACAATCTCTAGGCTTGGTATCAGAGCCAGAGCTAGCATGGGTTCAAATCTTACTTCCATCGAAAGGTTTGAGGGCAACCCTCATTTAAAGGAGAGGGAATGATGGGGGGAGGATTTGTCCTCTCAAATGAGGTTCGTCTTCGAAACTTTTGATGAGAGTAGGATATAATTTGAACTCTGATACCAAACCTAAAGAAAGCTACTAACAGGCGTAGATAATGATAAATTGATTAAACTCTTACGTGATATTGGAGTAGACTTTCTATTTTAGGAACAAACTAAAAAACGTTTCTTTCAATTAAGAACAACAAGTACATTACCCAATAAACATTGTTTTGAAAGAAAAGCTCAACTAAATTACTTTTGAGATCATTATTATGTCAATATAAATTACCATGTCAAGAGTTCAACAAAACATGTTAAATTATAAAAATAAAAAAATAAATTAAATACAAATTACTAAATTTTGATATAAATAATTCAATATTACAATTAAAAAAATAAAAAATAATATTTTGTATAAAACTATATATGAACCATTTAAATGTTGATCTAATAATTAGAAAATAAAAATGATAGAAAAGGAAGGGTTCCAAATCGCTAATCGGTCTCTATTCCAATATCGGAATTCACAATACACACAAAGCCAAATTAAAATCTTCCCAAGTCTTCATATTCAAAAAATTGTTTAAAAATCCTTCAATTACAAAATGTTTTGTCGACTAGCAAGCATACACTATAAAAAAACACGATTTAGTAGCGGTTAAAAATGGTTATTAGTAGCGGTTTTAACCGCTACAAACAACATTAGTAGCGGTTGTAAAAACCGCTACTAAATCGTATGTTGCAAGCGGTTTTGTAGCGGTTTACAAAAACCGCTACTCATGTAACACAACCGCTACAAATTTAGTAGCGGTTACTAAACCGCTACAAATGTTGGCGCCACAATTTCGCGTGGCGAAAAATGAAAAATGAAAATTTGGCTCCAATTTTTTAGCGGTTGGAAAACCGCTACTAAATTCAAATGAGAATTTCAAAAGCAACGACAAAAATTTAATACTATTTTGAGTTTAAATTTGTAGCGGTTCTAAAATCGCTACAAAATTTTGAGAATTTTTTTAAAAAAATCATATAATTATTTGAGTCCATTGTTATAATATTGTGTTGAATAGTTTATTATTTAAGTAACTTAAATGATATCGTTATTATTTATAAAAAATGATTAAATTAAGTTAGATAAGTATAAACTTTATATAGATAATATTATTGAAAATGTGTAGATAATGAGTTTAAATATTATGAGAAGGGAGAAAATATTGAAATCAAAGAATTGAATTTCTTTTACTATATTTGATTACCTTACTCAGCTCTTTGGCTTTTAAAAAAAAATTTAGATGAGAGAAAATGAAAGAGAAGAAAGGTTGAAAGAAATAGAGGAGTGTTTGAAATGAGGTGTGATGAAGGTATTTATAGGGATCTACGTAGCGCTTGTAGCGGTTAATGTCACAAGTTTTGTAGCGGTTGATATTTGTAGCGGTTTATGTGACATTATTTATAGTGGTTTCACATTTGTAGCGGTTTTATTTGATTTTGTAGCGGTTTCATAACTCCTACAAATATTAGTCTGCTTTTTGTATAATAAAAATATTTCACACTTGTAGCGGTTTCAGAACCCCTACTAATATTTTTTTGAATTTGTTTTTATAAAAATATTTTAAATTTCAAATGTTTAATTTATAGCGGTTTTGTTTGTAAAACCGCTACAAATATTTATACTTTGTAGCGGTTTATATATAAAAACCGCTACAAATTCATTCATTTATTTATTTTTTTTATAAATATTTATTTCAAATGTATTCTGTAGCGGTTATACGATAAAAATCGCTACAAATTTTCACCACCGTTGAGAGGATTTGAAATTCAAATTTTCAATGTGCAACACTTTGTAGCGGTTACACTACTACAAAAAGGTTGAAAGGTGGCGCACATTTTATGGCACTTCTTTAAAGAAGTGCCACAGCTGCCCCTTTTTTTTTCCTTTTTCTATTTAATTTTTTTTTATTTTTGGGACCAGCTGTGGCGCCTGGTCCACCAGGCGCCACAGCTGGCCAATTGTGGTGCCTGCCTTGGCAGGCGCCACAATTGTCCCCACCAGCTGTGGCGCCTGGTGGACCAGGCGCCACAGCTGGTCCTACCCAAAGGTGAGGCAGGCGCCACAATTGGGTCCTAAAAATTACAAAAAAAAATTAAATAGAAAAAAAAGGGGCAGTTGTGGCACTTCTTTAAAGAAGTGCCACAATTGGCTGAATATGAATTTTCAACTCTCGCGCCAATTAGATTTCCCTCCTTTAACTTTACTTTTTATCTTTTCCCTCCCTTTTTCCTTTTTATTCCCTCTTCCTTAGCTCACGTTGACGCCTCTCCCCTTGTAAAAGATATCACTTTTTCTTGCACAACAAAAACACACATACACTCGTCTTCTTCATTAAATTCTCTTGTCCCTTTTTCCATTTTGTTTCGTCTGTCCCCACTTTTGTTCTTAGTTGGTCCCTTTTCTTCATACTCTCTGTCTCTCTTCCTCTTTTGAACCCCACTCCAGTTGATCCTTACTCCACTCCACAGCTCACATTTGCTCATCCTCGTCACTCAAGCTAGCGTCACCAACGTAAGAAGAAGATTGTTTCATTCTAGCTTGCTTTGTTTAAATTTTTTTTTAGTATAGTCAAGATAAACCGTAATATAACGTTTTCCTTTTTGCTTTGTTTAAATTTTTTGGCCGATAAGCTTGCGTTTTTTAGTAATCTTTTAATTTACTTAATTAGTTGTTGATGTACTATGTTCACATATCAAGTTCTTGTATTGTGATATTTTTTATGTTAGCTTTGGAGAGTATTAATGTAAGAACATTATTGTTGAGGAAATGACAATAAATATATTGTTGTGTAAGAACATTATTGTTGGGGAACTTGAATTTTAAATGTGAAAATTATATATATATATATATATATATAAATATAATAGGTTGAAATATAAAATAAAAAGATTGACAATTTGAGAGATGATAAAGATGAAAGCAACTCATTTTATATAAAGCTTCACAATCAGGAAGCATAAAAAAGGGCCATAGGAAAGAAAAGAAAAAGAAAAAGCAAAAAAAAAAGGGACCCTTCTGTGGCGCTTGTTAGAGGAAGTGCCACAGGAGGGGGGTCTCCTGTGGCGCTTGCTGACGCAAGCGCCACAGTAGGACCCCCTCCTGTGGCACTTCCTCTAACAAGCGCCACAGGAGACCCCCCTCTTGGGGCACTTCCTCTAACAAGCGCCACAGGAGGGTATTTTTTTAAAAAAAAATTTAAAATGTTGTGGCGCTTCTAAGCGCCACAGCTTTTTTTAGTAGCGTCCAGATATGTGGTACTTTTCTAGCGCCACAGTTAATACAATTATAAGCGCCACAGCTTTAGTTTTTTGTAGTAGTGTTATGTCAAAAAAACCGCTACAAATGTTCATGATTGTTAGCGGGAATTAAAATATTCAAATTTTAAATGAACACTTTCTAGCGGTTAGTATTAAAAAACCGCTACAAATATTCATAATCATTGGCGGGAATTAAAATTTTTCAAATTTCAAATGTTCAATTTGTAGCGGTTTTGTTTGTAAAACCGCTACAAAGTTACGCATCACTTTGTAGCGGTTTCATCTATTTAACCGCTACAAATATTTATATTTTGTAGCGGTTTATATTTATAAACCGCTACAAATGTTTTATTTATTTATTTTTTTAATAAATATTTATTTTAAATATATTCGGTAGTGGTTATACATTATAACTGCTACAAATATGAGTTCAATTTTGTAGCGGTTCTTTGTAACCGCTACAAAAAGGCAGCCTTCTAAATTTTGTAGCGATTACTATTGTAAAAACCGCTACAAAAAACCGCCACAATAGTCGCGCTAGCTTCGCGTCAAGTTGGCGCCACATTTGTAGCGGTTAATATAGACTAACCGCTACAAAATAACCGTGACAAATTTGGCGCGGGTTTGGCGCCAAAATTTGTAGCGGTTATGTCTTGTAAACCGTTACAAATCGTGTTTCCTAACCCACGAGCCACTTGGCGCGAAGCATATTGTTACAAATTTGTAACAGTGTTGCTCAAAACCGCTACAAATCCTGATATTTATAGCGGTTTATTCTAACCGCTACAAATACACCGCTATTTATAGAGCACAATATATGAATGTTGTAAAAAAAAATATTGTAAATGTGAGAATCTCACAGGGATGGGATGCTCATGTAATATCCTAAAAATTGAAATCCTTTGCCTTTTGAATAACTTCACTTTTTTATTAGAAAATAAACAGCATTTTAGAGGATTTAACAGGTGAGAATTAAACCTAAATCTTAACTCGTTTACAAAGTGAGCAATTTCTTGTATGTAGTATTTTGATAAATAATTGCCACCCTAAAACGTTTTAGTATTTTTGTACTATTTATAATATATTGGCAAATAAGTCATCAAGCATATTGGCGTCTTTGTAGGATCGGATATGATCTGAATTAGGGTTATTAAATCGGAAAACCGGCCCCTAAATTAATCCGGTCATCAACCCAGTTCGCTATTTTAAAAAAACAATTGATTTTTAAATTTTTTTTAATAATCTTAAAATCTTTACTTTCTCACTGGTTTCGTTCGGGTTAGCACCGGTTTGATTTCGATTTGACTCATTAATCCTTGACTCTGTTCAGAGACTGGTCTGAATATAATAACCTTTCTTTAAATATCCATGAAGCAAACCGAGATTTTTGTCCATATTCAACGAATTAGTCATGTGACCAAAACCGACCAACATGCTTCCTTATCTTTTCTATGGGCACTGAAAAAGGTAATTAGCAGCAAAAATATCTTCCCCTCGTATATATAGTTTAATAACACATGCCAAAATTTTGTTAAAAAAAACAATGTGAAGAGTTTACTAAACAACCTTTTTTTCTCCAAGTGAGACTCTGCTAGGGTTCTTTCCCTCTTTTTCACTTTTACTGGTGCATTCAGCCTTTTCTTGCTGAGAGAAATTTGATTCTGGTCAAAAGGGAAGTTTAACGCGAGAACTGGGGAATCAAGGAAATGGATAGAAACAATCTAGATATTAAATTGAAGTGGAAAAAGAGTGCTAAAGGTTCGGAGGACGGGTTCAAGCTGGTCGGGAAAGTTATATCAAAAACCAGAGTGGGTTTAAGCACCGTTAGAGAGTCAGTAAATGCAGCATGGAAGGTAGAAGGGGAGTGGGATGTGAAAATGATTGGTTTCAACCTATACACATTTTCCTTCAAGATTGAGGAGGAAGCTAACAGAATACTAGAGAAGAACCCATGGGTGGTCCGAAAATTACATGCTCAGTCTTCAAAAAAGAAAGCCATTCCTGAGTGATAATGAGGTTCAAATAAATACATGCGAGTTCTGGATTCAAGTACACAATCTCCCGCTTGAAGGAAGAATCGCAACAAACATCGAGTTAATGGCAAGCAGAGTGGGTACAGTTAAGAAGGTGGAAAACCCGGAAGACGGAAGATACAAATACAGAAACTTTGGAAGAGCGAGAGTGGAAGTGGACGTGGACAAACCTTTAATACTGGGGTTCACAGCTCCAAGGCCTGATGAAGAGTTAGAGGACGTATGGATTCAACTAAAATATGAAAAGTTAGTTCGGTTTTGCTTCAACTGTGGAAAACTGGGGCATGAAAGTAAAGGATGTGAGGATGAGGCAGTTGAGTTTATGGTAAACGGAGCCATGAGAGGATACGATGCTAGTCTTTGTGCCCAAGTTTACAGAGCTCCGGCGAACACTCAGGGGAACAGTTTCCAAGCGAGGCAATCGGAGGCATGGAAGATGCATGGGGAAGGTAAAAACATTAATTATGGGCATGGGAATATGGGTCCACGGTATGGTGCAAAAGAGATAGGGGAGGGCTCAGGATCTACACGTGAGGAGGGAGGAGTCAACCTTTCAACTCAGCCGCATATATTAAATGCCAATCACATTATGGTAAACGTGGAGAATAGAAGAAGGGAGAAAATAATGGAAAAAATCAATTATCACGTGGGTGGAAAAGGAGGGACAGGTCAGGATAAAGATGTAAGGCGAGAAAGGTTGGAACCTCGACATATTGGGCTGGGCTGGAGCTTTAATGAGATAAATGGTACAAATAGTTTGTTGAGGGCCCGAAAGGAAAAACCGATAAAGACCCAAAGTAAATATTGGGTTGAATTGGTGGATGAGGAGGATGATGGAACCTAAGAGTCCAAGGCCATCGTGCCAATACAGAGCATGGTAATTAGTAATTTAGAACAAGGCATCAGAGGGGTGTCACTGAAAAGAAGAGGGGACGATGGATTAGAGTTGGGATTGGCCAAATGGCGCAAAGATTATAAGCAAGACTCTCCTGAAAGTGCAGCAAAAAGAATAAGTGCGGAGGGGAAATTGAGGGAGCTAGTTGCAACAGATGGGTCTCAAAAGTTTAATTTCTGCTATGAAGGGGAGCTGCAATTCAACGAAGGTGGAGGGATAAAGGATCAAGAACGACTGAAAAAAAAAGCGAAAAGGGCTCTGTTTACCAATCCTAACCCAGGACTTCAAATCGTGCTTAGATCCGAAGTGTTGAATTATGGGTGGAAAGCAGAGGAAGGGAAAGAACAGCAAAAGGAAGCAGAACGAGAAGGGCGTAGTGGCTGGCCGGATGTAGCCACCGGTATGCAATGAGTTGCTTGGGATGGAACTGTCAGGGTTTAGGAACTACCCTGACGGTTCGCAACCTAAAGTTCCAATGTGGGAGGTTTAAACCATCTTTAGTATTCTTATCTGAAACGAAAATGAGAAGGGCAAAAATAAAGCGAATAAGAAGGAAGTTGAAGTATGATTTCGGGGAATATCAGGAACCTGAGGGAAGATCCGGGGGATTAGTGTTGTGGTGGAGGGAAGAAGTGAATCTGAAAATCGGTTTTATGAGCAAGAATATAATCCATTTAGAAGAGGTCAATTTCAACGGGATGAAGGCAGGAAACGTTACTCTGGTATATGGCCCTAATGACTTGAGTTCTAAGGTGCAATGGTGGAGGGAACTAGAGCTTCTAAATCCAGGTAATTCCTGTCCATGGATGATTATGGGAGATTTCAATGATTTACTTTATGCCTCGGATAAGGAAGGGGGTAGAAGATGTTCATATAGGGATTTAGACAGATTTCGCTCTTTCATGATTAATTGTGAGATGTTGGAAATAGAATTCAAGGGTGGCGAATTTACATGGTCTAATAATAGAGAAGAGGGGGATTATATAAGGGAGCGGCTGGATAGAGCAGTGGCAAATACGGTGTGGGGGACCCAGTTCCAGAAAGGACAAGGAAAAGTATTGGAAGCGATAGGCTCAGATCATAACCCCATTTTGGTAGAATTTGAACATTTTGAGTCAAAAACACCCTTCTTATTCAGATTTGATGCTCGCTGGATCAATCACCTGGACTTAATGAAGTTAATCAAGGAAAATTGGAAGAATGAAGTTAATAGAGGGGAGCTGAATGAGTTAGTAGAGGACTTGAACAATCTGAGAAATAAACTTGTTGAGTGGAGTAAAAGAGAATTCAAGAATAATCAAAGGCAGATTAATAAGATGATACAGAGGGTCCAGGAATGCTTAGATGAGGATTGGTGTGAAGCAACAAGAAAGGAGGTGGTGGAAATTAAAAAGAAGATAAGTGAGCTCTGGGAGCAAGAGGAACTGTACTGGGCACAGAAGGCTAGAGTGGATTGGTTGAAATGCGGGGATAAAAACTCAAGGTTCTTCCACATGACTACTATAAGAAGAAGAAGCAGAAATAGGATCACCAGAATCAGAGGGTATCAAGATGAATGGATAGAAGAGGAGCAGGAAATAGGAAGACATTTTGCTCAATTCTACTCTTTGTTGTTTGCTACGGTGGGAGATAGGGATTTTTCATTGGTCCTGGAATATATTGAACCTGTTATCTCAGAGGAGGACAATCGAGTTTTAATGGCCGAAATTGAGAAGGAAGAGGTGAGACAGGCTGTGCATCAAATGGGGGGACAGAAGGCTCCTGGACCGGATGGATTCACCGGACTATTCTATCAAAAGACATGGGACATAGTGGGTGACCAGGTATGTAATTTAATTAAAGAATATTTTAGTACTGGATTTCCACTGAATGTAATTAACGAGACTGATTTAGTATTGATTCCCAAAGTAGATAGTCCTAGCACAGCGAATGATTTCAGGCCTATTAGCCTTTGTAATTTTGCTTATAAAATCTTTTCCAAAGTCTTGGCTAATAGACTTAAGCCCTTCCTAGGAAAAATCATAGATGAAAGTCAAAGGGCTTTTGTTCCGGGTAGGCTGATTCAAGATAACATAGTAGTGGTTCATGAGGCCTTTCACCATATGAAAATGAAAAGAAAAGGCAGTCCGGAAATGGCTCTGAAACTAGACATGAATAAAGCATATGATAGAATAGAATGGGACTTCCTATGTGCAACTATGGAAGCGATGGGGTTTAGTAGGGAGTGGGTGAAAAGAATAGCATGGTGCCTCAATTCGGTCCAATTTTCAGTAATGATGTCAGGGAGAAGAATGACAAATCTTGATCCAAAAAGAGGACTAAGACAGGGGGACCCTTTATCCCCTTACCTTTTTATCCTGGTGAGTAATGTGTTGTCTACTATCATAGAAAAAGAAAAGGGGAGGGGAAAAATTAAGGGTATTTCAATAGGGAGGGGATGTCTAGAAATCACCCATAGCCTGTTTACTGATGACTCAGTATTCTTTCTTAGAGCTGATTTGGTGAACTGCAGAAATCTAAAAGATATATTTAATAAATATTGCCAGGCATCGGGTCAATCTATTAATGTTGGAAAATCATGTCTATATTTTACAAAAAATACCCCTGCCCTCATTCAAGAGGAAATTGGTCATATATTTCAGATTCATACTGTAGATGTTCCAGGGAACTATCTGGGGTTACCGATAATTTGGGGTAGGTCTAAGATACAGGCCCTAAATTTTGTCATTGACAAAATGGAGAAAAAAACCCAGGGCTGGAGGAAAAAGTTCTTATCGGAGGTAGGGAGAGAGGTGCTAATAAAATCCGTGGCAAATTCCTTGCCGGTTTACTCAATGTCCTGTTTCTTGTACCCAAAGAGTGTCTTGCAAAGACTAGATAGTATTGTTTCAAAATTCTGGTGGAAATGTGAGGAGGAAAAAAGAAAAATTTATTGGGTTTCCATGGAAAAAATGAAAAGATCTAAATTAGATGGGGGATTGGGTTTTAAAGATTTTGAAGCTTTCAATTTAGCTCTTCTAGCCAAATTAGGATGGAGAATATTGAAATTCCCTGACCAAATGTGGGTAAAAATTCTTAAGGCCAAATATTTCCCATAGGACAATTTTTTGGAGGCTAAAAGAGGGAGGAGGGCATCATGGTTGTGGAATAGCATTTTGGAAGGAAGAAGGGTTCTAGAAGACCAAGTATTTAGGTGTATAGGAAATGGGAAAGATACCCATGTCTGGCAGGATCCATGGCTTAGTAATATGCCTAGGAAAAGGTTAATGTCAAGCTGCCCACATGAGTCTTTCAAGAGGTTAAAGGTAGAAGATATAATGAGGGGAGGGACATGGGATCTTACAAGCATTGAAGGGTGGCTAAGTGAGTTAGAAATAGCTGCAATTTTAAACACAGTGGTTGGCCCAAGAGATAGGGTAGATAAATGGGTATGGACAGGGGGAAAAGGAGCTATTATTCAGTGAAAGAAGGATATTTGGTGGCAAGAAGGGACATTTTGAAGAAACTGGAAAATATCCCAACCTCATCTAATAATGGACAAAGAAAGATATGGAAAGAAATCTGGGAATTAAAAACTCCAAGGAAGGTATGGAATTTTCTGTGGAGAGCCATGCATAATGCCTTACCAACCATGCATAATCTAATGAAAAGGAGGTGTAGTGTGGCGGATGTATGTTTTCTTTGTAAAAAGGCAACTGAAACAATTGAACACCTTTTCATGGAGTGTGAGGGAGCTAGTGCAACATGGTTTGGAAGCGCCTTCTCGTTCAGACCTAGAGAAATAAATCACACCAGTTTAGGACAATGGGTGGGTTCATGTTTAGGGGACCAAAATCTGGACCAGTGGCAAAAAGCTTTATTTGCAATGACTCTGTGGCAAATCTGGAAGGCTAGGAATGCATATATCTTTGAAAATATTGAATATCAACCTGTGTTTAATTTTACAAATTCTGGCAATATGCTTCAGGATTTCTGGAATGCTAATGGCTGGAGCAGAAGTGGAGAAAGGGAAGTAGAACCTGAGACAAGAGAAAGAAGGGAAAACGTGGCATGGCAGAAGCCGGAAGGTAATATACTGAAAATTAATTCTGATAGTGCCGTATCAGTTTTAGAGAATAAGGCTGCAATAGCTTTTGTTGTTAGAGATTCCAATGGCTGGTTATTAGATGGGAAAGTATTGATCAAGGAAGCTGAATCAGTGTTAATGGCGGAAGCATTAGCCTTAATGGAAGCTATCAAATATGCTTATGATAATAAGCTATCGGACATCTCGTTTGAGTCTGACAACCAAATTTTGGTTAATTGTTTGAACACAGACTCTCCTCCTAATGATTGGAGGTGTGTTAACATCCTTGAAAATATTCAGGAATCAAGGAAATTAATCAGGAACCATTCTTGCAGATGGATTCCCAGGAGGGCGAATATGGTAGCCGATTGGGTTGCTAAGGTGTTACTAGGAGGATATTGTCCCAATTACTGGGTGTCCAATCCTCCGGAGCAGTTGCGAAGTTTATTGGAAAAAGACATGCAGTCGTTTGTGAGGGAACCAGATTGAGATCGTGGGTGTGCCTAGATTATTATATTTTGTTTGTTTTATTATTTAGGTACTTGTTTCCTTTCTGTAATTGTAATGGACATCTGATAGTTAATATGAAGTGTGTTTTACCGGCAAAAAAAAAAAAATAACACATGCCAATATCTATCAACAACTAGCATAGGATCATCAATAATGCCACTTAAGAATTTATTTCTATCATAACCCTTGGAAATTGAATTACAGAGCTGATGGCTATCCGTATAGCCGTACAGGTCTACAAGTTTGCCAACATTTGAATTTGCACAAGCTAGTGTTGTACACAGATTCAGTAGATGCATGCAACTTATCGTTATGAGACTGTGAACCTTACCATCCAATGGGACCTATCTTCACTACTGAGGTTTGAGAGATGCTCTTTGGGGAATTGTTTACTAAAAAAAAAAAAAAAAATTGAAAGAGGGCAATTTTCCTATGATATGATCCTTAGATGAACATAAACTTAATATACTCATAATTTCTACAATGGCTGGTGGTATTGTTCGTGAGCTTAAAGCTAAAACCGGTGATCCATCTATTCTCATAATCTCAAATGACTCCCTCACAGCCATTCTTGCTATTCTCTAACGCAACATTAATCTGATGAAATCTCCAAGGAAATTTTGATGCTCTAAGCTGTGTGGATATTTAGTGTAAAGAGCACAAGAATTCATCAAATTCTCATCCAAACATGGTCGAAGAAAGCTAGCTCGGGCATTAAGTTGTTTGTTGGATTCTATAAGACCAAAGACTTTGCGACACAATGACCCCCAAATGTCTAAACAGAGAGAAATTTACCCCCCCCAACTGTGTTTTGGATAAAATTGTAATATATTCCCTCTTGTTTAAAATATAAAATTATATTGTGAAAGAAATATTTGATTTATAATATAAACCACGTGATTAATATTTGGTTGTCATTATATTTAAATATAATTTCTCTTAATTTTATTTTCTTTCAAAACCAACGAAATCAAAAAGAAATTAATTTAAGACATGCTTAACAAATTAACATTACAAATTAAAAAAGAGTCTTGCTTCCAATCGAAATCAGGTCGGCAGTGGGTTGACGGCTTGACGCTTTTGCGGATAGCTTTCGTCCATTTAAAAATATTTAATGATCTCTCGCGCGTCTTCAATTTCATATGCTAATTACAAATCTTATAAAGTTAATTTTAGCCTCAATCTCATTAGGTGAGAAGTAATTAATGGGATAATCCCGGGCAGAAAAAAAAAATTAACGGTATAATCCCAAATTCAGAAGAATTGAAGCTTATTTTTCGCGATAACCCAAAACAACAATAATTTTCATATTTTTTATAGCCCGAGAAAAAACAATCAAAAGAAGAATACAGAATGATTAGATTAGGGAGATGTGAGAAAGAAGGCACAAATTTCATTAATTGAATTAATTTAATAGTATCGTATAACATCAGAGACCATGTAAGAATTCAAACTTAATAAGGAATAATTGACTCAAAGCAGTGAACACCGTCTAACTCCGGCGCAAACCTAGGCGAGAACCGCCGCCGTTGCTGCTTGGCTCCATCGGGTTGCGTTGATGACGGCGGCGCCGCCTTGGACTTATCTGGAGACGGCGGTTTCTTCTCGGCGGAAGCAGGCTTCTGCTCCGGCTTGGGCTTGAGATTTGGAGCATCAATAGACAAGCGAGATCTCTGACCGTAGGAAAACTCGGCGCAGAGAGCATCAAAGGAACTGAAGATAGACATCAACATGATGAAATTGATGATGAATCTCGGCGATCAGATCGAGGATGGAGAATTGAGAGATTGAAGCGGTTATTGAAAATTGAGGAGAGATGGTTGCTTGGGATGGAGGTAAAGTTCTGGAAGGAATTGTGAAGGAATTGGAATGACTTACTGGGGAGGGAAAGAAGAAGAAAGGGGTATATAAAGGGGAGAGATGGAAGAGTCGGCGAAGGATGATGAAATTTCGGGAAGTAACGGACAAAGGCAAGGCAGGTGGTGACGTGGACGAAATCACTACGCTGCAACTACGAAATTGGGATTTAGCAAAGCTTTCCCTTGCGTGTTGACAATTTCCATTCAACTCTTTTTTTAAAAAATTATTTAGTTATAAATTATTCATTCAAAAACGAACAACTTTGATATTATTATAAAATCTTAAATTAGGTTTGTTATCCAGATTTAATAAGATAATGAAAAAACTTAATAAAAAATTTATAACGAAATACTTGATTTAAAATTTTACAATTTAAAAATTATTTTTGTATAATTTTATCTTATTCATACAAGGTATTTATTAATAAAAATAAATTCTTACAAGTTCACACCCCATGTCATGAGTTTATACTTAAACTCTTGAGTTTAATAACCTTGCTCTCCAAGTGACCTATATGGTATATCCATACAAAAAAACTTAATACTTCATTCGGTGCTAAATATAAGATAGAATTAACTATTTTGGAAAGATTAAGAAAACTAATTAAATTACTTTAAAATATTTATATTTGTCATTTTTCTCAGATTTTTTACAAAACTTATAAACTGTTATATTATCTAAGGATACATAATATAAAATATGATTAAATAACTTATTTAACTTTATTAATCTTTATAAAAGCTATTAAATTTATCTTATATTTAAAATCAAAAGAAATAATATAGATTTATAAATATGACAAAATCACTCCACTTTAAAAATAGGATAAGAAGCGGGAAGGACTGCACAATATTTAATGGCATATCTAAATGTACTCACATGTGGTAGTAGCAGTAATAATAATAAAACGAGGGTTCATTTGTTTTTTTTATTTAAAGAGATAACTAACAAGTTGAAATTAGGGAATAAGAAAGGAAAAAAAGGCGAAAAGAAGAGGTGGGTGGTGGTGGTGAAGAGTTCAATGATTGGGATGGTCAGTGGAGTCAAACAAAGGTGAGAGTTGAATGAAGAATGGCGAGCGCGTGAGTGAGGTAGAAGGTTCGAGACCAAGTCCACGTTGATTCCATGTTCCACACAACTAGTCCTCCTCAAATTTGAACACGAAACCTTCAAACCTTGCGTCTACTCCTGCCTTAATCCTTGCAAGTTCCCACTATCAATATCAATATCAAAATCCAAACCATTAAGGCTATCATAATACTCCTTTCGGTTCTAATTATAAGATAAAGTTGACTATTTTAAAGAAATTAAGGAAGCCAATTAACTTACTTTAGAGTGCTTATATTTTTGTTATCTTTAAATTATATATTAGTTTATTAATCAAATTAATTAGTTTAGAGAAAAAAATAAAAATATAAATACTCTAACGTAATTTAATTGGCTTCCTTAATTTCTCCAAAAAAATCAAATTTATCTTATAATTAGGATCGGAGGGAGCACTATAAATTAAGAACACTAATCTTACCCTATTTATAAGATAATTTCAGTAGGTTTAACATATACTAAGAAACAAATCTTAAATTCCATTCACTCTCTCATAAAATTCAATAACTCCCAAATGTTTTTTTGGTAAAGTATGGGCCTCAGTCCAATCTCATGACCAAACTGGAGTTAGTCTTGGGCATAACATGCCCATTACACCTCTATTCAGCAACCCATCTAGACCCACAGAGGCCTACCAAGCATCTGAAATCCTAAATTCTGATCCAGGCTCCAGTCAGCAAGCCCATCAGCTAAAAAATTCCCCCCCTCTGTACGTATGTACAACCCTCACTTCCCAACTCCCATCAAACGTTCTATCAATATCATTGTTCTTAAACTTGGATCAAACCGGCCGTCGGGCCCGAAACCGGTGAACAGGCTGGTAAATTTATCCGGTCCGGTATTTTTATTTTTTTAAAAAATATATTTTTTATTTTTTTAAAAAAATTTTATATTAATAATTCTAAAATCTTCAATTTCTCACCAATTTGCCTCGAGTTAGTTTCGATTTGACCCACTGATCCTTGACTCAGTACCTTGGGCGGTTTAGTGGCCAGTCCAGATTTACTTACCTTGATCAATATGTCTTAAGTGTCTATTATGTACACTGTTTCCATTGATTAAATCCTTGATTAATGCCACAATAGTTGCTGAATCAAATTCTATTATTACCTTTGTTAGAGATATTAAGGTGAAATTAAATGAGTAATTAGTTGATTGAGACCTTAATCTATATAAAGGGTCATGGTTTATGTGTTAGGTTTGTAGGATAGTTAGATTCTCACCATATATAGAGAGAGGTTAATTCACGTCTCTCTCTAGAGTGAAAGTTCCTCTTAGCCCCAAACAGGATTGGTTATCTCTCTCAAGTAAAGGTAGATTAAAGATAACTCCAATGAGTTATAGTTTGTATGAGCATGTTGCTCTTATGTTGTTAATACAATATTCTTTATTTTCTTCATTATATTTCTCTAATTGCTATTATTTACATGGTATTAGGAGCACACTGTTTTTGGGCCTAATTTTAATCTACAACCCAACAACAGTTCTTGGTTTCTTGGGTTTCAGCCCAGCAAAGCTCATACGACGTAGTTCTGCCTTACCAAGTTTACACGATTCTTGGTTGTGCTTCCGCCAAACATAGCGCAATCTTGGGAACTTCCTTTTTGCCTCGAGTTCTTGATTCTTCGATCCAGCATTCTCGTCGCTAACCCTGCGGCGGAGCATCATCATTGTCGTCACCGTGAAAGATTGTTCCTCTTGTCGCCAAACCCTAGAGTGCTTGCCTCGCCATCGAAATAATCGTCCACAGTCTCTGTGATTCTCTCACAGTTCGGTATTTGTTCTCCTCCAATCGCTGTCTCGCATTCTCGCCATTTCAAGATCCAATCACTGTCAGGATTAGTTTCGATGGAACACTGTATTCTTGGTTGTGGGAATTTGTGTTGAAAGCCCATGATGGAGAGAATGGTTGGGAGAGATAGAAGGGAAAATGAGACAAGCACAAGAAGAATTAGAGCACCGAGTGACCTTGCTTCTATTCGACGATTTAGTGCCGTTGGACCTCGACGAATTTTGTCTCTAAGACCTACAGAAGATTGTGCGTTCTGCCTCGTAGCTTGGTCCGAATTATGGTTTTCGAGTGAAAACAAAGTAGTCTTGCCAGGAATTTCCTCTCCAGCTCACTTCCAACTGATATAAAAGTGCAAGAAAGCGAGAGAAGAAATATGGAAGAGATAGGCAAGGATGAAATGCAGAGAAAGATAGAGATAGGCAAGATGGACAGAAAGATAAATGAGGAGTACAAAACATGGAAGCAAAGCACTGCGTTCTTGTACAATTTGGTAATAATCCTTGACCTATGCATTTGTTTCAAGACTCTTTATTTTGGACCGCTAGATTTTACTGAGAAAGATGGAGGAAGATATCTTGATGTCGGTGGAACTGATCAAGAGGAAATAAAGAATTCAATGGACATAATTCTCCCATATGCTGGTTTGAAGTTCTACATATATGAGAAATTGAAGATGCTCATTCATGGGTGTTGATATGCATTCATACAACTCTGTGATGTAGTATTTGTGGAACAATTCTCAGTGAGAAGGTTAATGAAGAAATTGAGCTTTGAATTTTTTGAAGAATGAGGTGGGAATCTAGAGTCACATAGTTGCAAGACATATTCTGCAGTAAATGGATTTTTGAATTTTGATTGATACTTGGAATCAAAGGTGGTAAGTGCAAGGCCTACTGTGAATCCAGTTGAAGATGATGAGCATGGTGGTAACTTGGCAAACTGGGCTCTATACCGCTGTGAGAATGGCATGGCAATTCAATTGCTGATAGCAACAAAATCATTTGAGGTATATATTGAGGTGGCAAAGGAATGCTTGGCTGGGAAAGGGGTGGAGCGCCCCACTAAGTGTTGTGTTGCAGTGACTTGTCTCGACATTGCAGCTTCAGAGAAATGCCGATATAGCTCCAGAAAAAAGAGGTTGCAACATGTTTTTGGGCAAATAACGGGTTCAAGTAATCACTCTCACGGAAAAAGCACATGAGAGAGGCAAAGTATATTGATGGTGTTGCCTAGAGAAGCATGCCAGTAGATATGGAGAAGAATTTTTTGAAGAAATCTTTGTATTATGAATTGAAATTGCTTGGTTGAATTCACCTTAACCCTCTTGTTTTTATGTTGCAAGTTGAGACTTATATGGGTTTAAGAGATGCCAACTTGAGGAGGCGTGTTAGATATATTAAGGTGAAATTAAATGAGTAGTTAGTTGATTGAGACTCTATTCTATTTTTCTTTTTCTTTTTTTGATAAATTGGAAGTAAAAACAACAATACAAAAACTAAAAGGACAAAATTTAGCCCGGGTCACCCATATGTGAAGATCGACTTAGGTCTTCTGGTCTGAAGATCTGGAATCCATGAATAGAGCTCAATTCTCTCTTTGCAAGTGCATATGTCATACTGTTCTCTTCCTTGGGGATAAGTTGGAATTCCACCTTCCAGTTGCGCTCCAACATTCCTCTAATCTCTGTCAACAATTGCCACTCCTCGTGCAGTTTTGGGATCTCTACCTGCATCAAATTAATAACGTCATATGAATTGCATTTCACCAAGATGTTTTTGAATCCGCCATCCCAAGCTCGTCTCATACCCATCAAACAGCCCTAGATTTCAGCCGTGAGGGCATCTCCCGTGTTCAGTCTCAATAGAAAGCCTTCCATAATCACACCTTGTGAGTTTCTAAGCACACCCCCACAAGTAAGGGAGTGGGTGGTTTGTGAGAAAGCACCATCTGTTTCAATAATTGTCTGATCGTCTATCTCGGATGCAACATGGGGGCTTAATCTTTGCAAGCTTTCTGCTATGTTCACTCCTTTAAGTTTGCAAGAGGCTTGAGAAAATCCATCAAGTATTGCCTCAACTTTAACTAGCAGAGTGGAAACAGGTGGGCAAGGATTTGAGTGTACTATGTTGTTCCGATCCTTCCATATTAACCAACAAAGGACAACGAACAAATCCTTCCAATTAGCCTTCTTGTTGCTAGCATTAGTCTTTAAAGTTTTGAGGATCCATTCATCAAGGTCCCCAAAGAAGAACCTAGAGTAATACGAGGGGTGGACAATGGACTCCCAACAGGTACGAATTTCTTCACAATCTCGAAGTGCGCGGAGAGCATCCTCCTCATAGGCCTTACATCTCTCACACTTTCCATTTTGGTGCAAGCTCCTCTTGTACTTTACTTTAATTGTGATTAACCTGTCATGGTACAATAGCCATGCAAACGACTTACAACGATTTAGAATTTTTAACTTCCATAGAGTGTGCCAGCAGCGAGGCGAGACTTCTTGTTGAGTATTTAAGCTCTCGTAGGCCAAGCGAACAGAAAAACTTCCACTTTTTTCCCACTTCCAGCGAGGTCTCTCTTATTCAGTAGCATCTCTTACGAGTTGAATACCGTTCTATACTTCCTTCCAGTTTTGTTTTATTCCACTCCAAGTATTTGAGCCCTGTTTCTCAATATTAATATGGGAAATTAGATCCTCTCCACACCCATACTTGCCTCTAATTACTCTTGACCATAGAGATTGTCAATTTGAGACAAGACCCCACCCAAGCTTAATCATGAATGCTCGGTTTTGTTGCTTGATATGCCTCATGCCTAGTCCTCCCACTTTCTTTTCTTTGCAAACCACATCCTAGGATACTAGATGCATACATTGCTTATCATTCGTTAAACCCTAGAGAAAATCCTGTGACTTCTTCTCAATGGTCTCACAAGTAGCAGTTGGAAGGTTTACTATTTGCATTGAGTAAGTGGGCATAGTAGACAGGACTGATTTTATGAGAGTATCACGTCCTGTAAGGGATAAATTTGAGATTTGCCAATTACTTGCCGGTTCCGAACTCGATCGATGATATATTGATATATGCCTGCTACGACCCGGTTATGGTGTAAAGGAACACTGAGATACTTCCTGAGGCTTGCCGTAGGGCTAAAACCTAATGCTTCGCTCAGTTAGTTCATTCAGTTGTGATTAATGTTCTTAGAGAAATGAACACGTGTCTTCATTGTATTGACTCTCTGCCCTGACATATTGTAGAATTTTTCCAAGCACCTTTTAACTATCTCCACCTTATCCAAACTTGCTTCTGCAAATAACATCAAATTATCAGCAAAAAACAAATGAGAAATAGGTGGGCCATTCTTACCAAGCTCGATTGGTTTCCAGTGTCTTGTTAAGATTTCACTTTGGATGAGATGGGCTAACTTCTCCATACAAATCACAAAAAGATATGGGCATATAAGATCTCCATGCCTTAATTGTAACCCCCTCACCGTAATTACATCCGGATTACGAAATTTAAGTGAAATAGAGACCAATAAAACAAAATAACAATTCATAATCCCTCATCCCAAGATGGGGTATTTCAAAATCATTTCTAAAGCATACTTAATCCTGGTCTCATATTCACATGCGGATATAACTACTTGCGAAATCGAATCACATAAGAAATATCAGAGTGCGGAAACTAAAATCCCGGCGAAACCCCGGGTTCATCTACTTATATTTATATCATGGGTTTACAAATTCCCAAAATGGGGATTACATATCCAAAATATCATTTACAACTTATATACATTCCGTAATCCCAAAACCAAAATAAGGATAACCAACTACCACTAATTCTCAGAGTACTTCTAATTACTCCTGGTTGTCCGCTTCCCTTTGGAGCCACTCGCCCTGTCTGAAAAGGTTAGTCATATGGAAGGGGTGAGATTCTAAAGAATCCCAGTAGTAACAACAATTTCATACCACATGCAATCACAGAATATGCACACCAATCATCTCATACAGCAACACAAGTCACTCCACCCTCATCCCCTTTTACCGCCGGGAAGGCATACGACCTTCACCCGAACCGTTGTTAGCGACTCAGGGACTATTGGCGTGGCAATGCATACAAATAGCCACACGGCTCAAATCTAGCCTTTCGGCTTTCACAAATGGCCCGTTGGCCTTCACAAATAGCCTTTCGGCCCACAATTAGCCTTTCGGCCCACATATACACATATATCACACCCTAACCTCATCCCCTTTTACCGCCGGGAAGGCATACGACCTTCACCCGAACCGTTATTAGCGACTCAGAGACTATTGGTAAAGCGGTGCTTCCACAGTTTTCACAAAACTTGCAGCATACGATATCCATTTCAAAACAATGACATAATATACATACAATGTATCACACAAGGTATAAAGAAAGAGTCACTACCTGTATCCTTCCTGACTGGCTCTGGCACCTTAGCCTCACGAGGACGACAGATGTCAAATCCTATATCAATTAGGGACAACCAATCAATCTCTTATCCATATGTTTATTTCAATAATTCTCTAAGTTGGTTATCATTTGGGACTCTTTAGATGACTATTAGAGGCCTAAACATATGCCTAAAGGGTTGGAACACACTACCCAAAAGACCCCTTACTCGAAGGCAAAACACAGATTTTTTGTCATCTCACTCGAGCACAGATGCTCTCACTCGAGCACAAGTACGGACATCACTCGAGCATAAGAGCGAGTGAGACTGCGAGTGAGCACCCGAGAGCACCAGGACACTTTCAGGAACTGGCTCACTCGAGCACGCTGATCCTCACTCGAGCACAAGGCCAAATGCCTCACTCGAGCACCCGCGAGAGAAACTCAGGAAGTGAGGACCCGAGAGCACACAACGCACTCCCAGCACTGGATCACTCGAGCACAGCCATTTGCACTCGAGCACACACCTCACACCCGCGAGTGAGAAGGCACACTCGAGCACCTTTCCCGCGAGTGACAACCCGAAAGCACTACTCCCACCTGAAGTACAACCTCACTTGAGCATGACCCTCAGTGCTCGAGTGAGAAGGCTATGCTCGCGAGTGTCAGAGCACACTCATGGCATCCACCAGCAAGTGAAGACCCAAAAGAAACCCTTCACTCTTAACTCCCACTATCACTCGAGCAGACCATGCTCACTCGAGCATGTTCTTCGCTCACTCGAGCACAAAGCGATGTGCTCGAGCATTGCCCATAAAACCCAGGCGCACCCGAAGCAGAACAGGGAAAAACTCTCCCATCACTCGAGCATGATCATCCTATGCTCGAGTGATGATCATCAGAGACCCAAAATGCAGCAAAAACCAGAAAACGCCAGATGGTCAAATCCACTCCTAAAGGTTCCCAAACTCTACCAAAAGCTCACACATACTTGGCACTACTTAGGGAACACAATGGCAACTTCATAAACACTCCAAAAACCCATTTGACCACAATCATTCATTAAGGTCTCTATGATACACATTTATCCAAATTTCCCTTAACACATTTTTATCATTCCAAATTACATCAAATGCTCATATATTTCCAAACTATATCATTTCCAATCATCAATCCTAATAAACTTCGTATTTCCAAAAATAGGCATAATTAGGGCAAAATTCCAGATTTTTCCCAACTTATCCACAATTCCCAAAATATATATATCAAAATGCTCTAAATGCCTACCTCTTCACTTTGCCCAATCCGGAAATCTTGATTCTCAAACTTCCAAATTCGACCAAATCACCAAGCACCACTTCTCAAGATTCTACAACCACCATAATGTAGCTCTCATTGAGATGAACAATGTTAGAGAAGAGGATTAAGGCATTGGAGGATCATAACTCACCAAGGTTCAAGCTTTTCTTCTTCCTCTTCTTGCCTCAATGTAGCCGGAAATGGAGGAGAAAGAGAGAGAAGATGAGAGAGGGTAGGATGATGATGATGGTGAACACTTCCTCCTCTTTCCTTGCCCATGCTAGCCGAATAGGAGAGAGAAAATGAGAGAAAAGTGAGGTTTTGTCTTTTGTGGCTTCATCCAATAGCTCACATAGTGCCACATGTCATCATCCACACACTCCCTTAAAGAGCTCACCACATCACAACACGTAGGATTCCGACCCACGGTCAAGGAATCATAACCCTTGATCTTAAATACCACATGTATTTATTCCAAAAATTCATATTACATAGATCATAATAATGCTTAATCAAGATAATTACAATAATTATCACAATTATTAGCCCTAATTACAAATCGGGATATTACATTAATCCCCTAGTGGGTAAGAAGGCCTCAGTTTGACTTCTTTCCCACAAGATTTGCATAGATGCTGTAGTAATACATGCTCTTATTACTTCACAGAGGCATTCTGGTAATTGAAGTTCCTCAAGGCATGCTAGTATAAAATCCCATCATACACGTTCATGTGCTTTTTCCAGGTCAATTTTGATAGCCTTGAAGCCCTTTTTTCCTCTCATGTTCTTCATAGAATGAATAACTTCCTAGGCTACTATTATATTATCTGAGCTCGTTCATCCAAGGACAAAACATCACTGATTGGGAGCAATTACCTGTGGGAGAAAACACTTAATTTTGTTAGAGATTACCTTTGTAACTACTTTATAAATGACATTACATAAGCTAATAGGGCGAAAGTCCTGGATATTTTCTGGATGATCCTTTTTCAGGATAAGCACAATAAAAGTGTGATTAATGCTTTTAATTGATGCTGGATCTCTAAAAGCACACTTCACCACTTCTATAATGGAGGATCCCACTAGTTCCCACTGACTCTAGAAGAAGAGGGCATTCAAACCATCCGGACCGAAGATTTTAGCGCGCCCATACTAAATAAAGCCTTTTTTTATCTCGTCATCATAAACCTCTCTCTACAATTCATTAACTATAGGTTCTTCTATGCTTGGGAAGGTAATATCCTTGGATAGTCCTGGAGGTCCATCTTGTTCTTCTTTGAAGAGTTGCAAGAAGAACCCTATTGCTAGATCTTTAATTTCATTCAAGTCATCTATCCATTCATCATTATGGTTCTTGATTGCCTCAATCCTATTTCTTTTCCTTCTCCCATTAGCTTTTGCATGAAAATACTTAGTGTTCTTATCCCCCATAGCATACCAGTCACACCTAGCTTTTTAAGCCCATAAAATATGTTCTTGGAGAAGAAATTCTTCAAGTTCTAGCCACAACTGTTTTTGGAGTTGCTCTAACAAGGAAGATTGACTTATGGTGCTTATTGCTTATGCTATACCATCAAGTCTCCCCAAGAGATGGTTCTTTTTCCTTCATAGGTGTCCATATATATCATAGCTCCATTTTCCCATATCGGTAGTGAATTTCTCTATATTATCCTGCCACCTAGCTTTGGGGTTCCATGAGTTCTTAACCAATCTCTTAAAGTCATCATGTAATACCCACAGGGCTATAAATCGAAAAATTCTTTGAGAGGGTTGTTTGTTGAGAATGCCTCTAGAGTTTAAAGGCAGTGGTCTATGGTTTGATTTAAACCAAGGCAAGTGCTTCACTTATGCTTCCCTGAAGTGATAAAAAAAGTAACTATTAGTAACAACTCAATCAATTCTGCTTTCACACCCTTCCTTCTTCCATGTGTAGAAAGGACCTTTACAACCTAAATTATGTAGGTCCAAATCATCAAACCAAGCTATGAACTCTCTATCTATTGAACTTGGATTGTGTGCCGTTGACCACCTTTCATTATGGTAAAGGGTTGCATTAAAATCTCCTCCTATTGGCCAGGGCTACCTCTTATCTGGTTTAATTTGTTTCAAGTCCTCCTATAGTTTCCATCTACAATTCATATTGGGGCTCGCATAAACTGATGTAAAGAAAGTTTTGTCACCTCCTTTCTCAATTACCAAATGAATAAATTTGGAGGTTTTCTTGAGCACAGTTAATTTGAAATCAGCAGCATTCCATGCTATCCAGATTCCCTCACTAAGTCCATTTGCATCGACAATATCGTAATGGTCAAACCCAGCCTAAGGCAATGTTCATGAGCTTTAGCACCGCTAGATTTTATTTCAAAAAGAGCCATAAAGTTAAAAGAGTATTTTTTCTTGATTTCCCTGATGAGGCCTGGCATAGTCTTAGACCTCGTACCCCTACAATTCGAAAGAAAATAAATCATTTAACAACATCTACTGGGGATTCAATGCTTATAGGCCCTTCTTGTTGTGCTTGTGTCTCCTGTTCAACATCAGAACAATTTGTTAGCCTATTAATTTCTTTGCATAAAGAATCATTAGGCATAGGTTCATCGACTACAAGGCTATCTCTAGAAGTATGAGAGTCTTTATTATGGTTCTGCCCTAGGTCTTCAGCCCCATGATTAATCAGTGTTGTAACATTTGCCTCTATGTGATCTTTAGTGTCAATTTGATTAAGGTAGTCAAAGAGGTTAGGTAAGGTGAGGAAGTGATGATGTCCTATAGCATCATTACCCGAATCTAGCCCACTTGTAGATGGGCCCACCATCACCTTTACATGAATAGGAAGCCCATTAACATATGCCTTTATTTGACCTTTATTTCTAGCCACTGGGACCTACCGCATGTGAGCATTGTTCTTTCTCCTATTTAATTGATGATTTTCCTGGAGTATCAGAGTTATTAGCCCCTTCCTTTGCCACATCTTGCTCCGCATTCTCACTATCAAGGCTGCGATCCCACACTAATTTTCTAGTGCCAATCATGTGTGCGAATCTCGCCCCCTAATTTGTAGCAATCCAACAGCTAGGAAATGCAAATCTTGCTTCTCCCTGATTTGTAGCTTGCTAATAGTTAGGAATCGTAGATCTCCGGTGATGATGGCGTTGGACAAGATTCCAGGCTCCGAAGCTCTTACTCGATGTTGTGCCAGTGCTGTCGGTCTCTTGCACTCCGTCGACGTCCTTATCCCGTTTTTGGTTCTTACAAGTGTTTTAGTTGCTAGCCGAGACGTTCTCTTGGCCATCCGGATTCAATTGGTTGTCCTTACACCCTGTATTTGTAGATTGTCCAGCTTCTATTGGCTGTTGGGTTCTTGTACTTCTTTCCATGTCTGGTTGAGCTGGTTGCACTCCTTCTGGGTAGCTGTCCCTATAGTGGCCATATTTATCACAACCAAAACAAACTAGATGTTGTCCTTCGTATTCAATGCACCTTCTTTTCCCAAAGATATTTATGGTCGATTTCAGCTTCTTTCTCAAATCAATTTCAATGCAAATATGCGCATACCTTCCTCTTTCGCTTGCATACGTGATCCGTCCTACCTTTAGCGTCGTACCAATCAAGGAACCTATTTTCTTGAGGCTTGCCAGATTGAAAAATTCCAGAGGAAGTAAAGGTACCTGAACCCATGCCGCTGTTTTCTTTTGAATATATGCCATCCATGGATCAAAATTGGGTCTCCACCTCTGAACTGCTAAATACCTGTCCGCAACCATCCAAGGTCCTTCTTGATATACATAATTCATATCCGCTTCATCATCAAAGGAGATAACAAAAAATCCATTATCAAGGTCTCTTGTTGTAAACGCTTTCTTTGTCTTCCATATTTTGTTCAGGGTATCTCTCATGACCCAATAAGGCACAGTCTTGCCTAACAGTTTCATAATAAGCGACCTCTTCCAAGGAGTGCACCAAAGTTCATATTCCTCATGCAAGACCCTAAGTGTGAGGCAATCTTTATCACCTTCACCATTAGATACAGGTTCCTCAAGCTTATTGACATCAATAAAATAGTTCCGAAGGCCGGCTATATAGTCAGCCCAAGCATCTTCAAAAACATCACTGTCCTTATAATCCTTCATTACACTCACCCCTTCCCCATAGAAAAACTTTTCCTTAAATAAGCGCCCCTGTTCATCTTGGTCTCCCTCATTCTGTGTATCCGGATCATCATTATTCACAGTAAGCACTTTTTTTGGGACACGCGAGGTGGTTCCGCCGTCAAACATACTCCCTCTTCCTCCGTCGGACAAGGTCCTCTCAATCATCTCTTTTTGGGTTGATGTTGTCCGAGATTTTTTTTTTGATTGGGGAACTTTTTAGACCCTAGTCTATATAACGGGTCGTGGTTAATGTGTTAGGTGTGTATGATAGATAGATCCTCACCATATTTAGGGAGAGGTTAGTTTGAGTCTCTCTTTCTCTATAGAGGAAGTTCCTCTTAGTCCCCAAGTGGGGTTGGTTATCTCCCTCAAGTGAAGGTAGATTAGAGATAACCCCAGTGAGTTATAGTTTGTATGAGCATGTTGTTCTTATGTTGTTAATATAAGGTTCTTCATCTTCTTCATTATATTTCTCTAATTGCTATTGTTTACAACTTTCTCCAGCTTAAGCTTATTAAGTACTCCCTCCGTTAATCGAATTATGGGGTTCTAGATAACGGTTAAATTTAGTTAAAAGTAATAAATATGTAGGGAATATAATTTTTTCAAAAAATACCCTTATTTATGAATAAGTAAGAGAGAGGATAGCAATGAGAAAATGATGAAAGTGGGTGTATGGGGAAAGATGATATGAGATAATCAAGAAAATGTGTCAACATTTTAATTAATGCAATGTATGAAATCATTTAAGGTTAAAGTAGGTAAAAATACATTTATAATTTAGAATAGCTCAAATGATAGCTTATAAAAAAGAGACAAGCCTATTTAAAAAAGGAAAATGGGGATATTGCATATAAAGACAGAGGGAGTATCTCAAAAGCAGACAAGGCACCCCACAATTCTGCCTCTACTGTGAGACATCCTCCTACTCTGTTTACAAATCCTCCTAACCATCCTCCCTCATTCATCCCATAGCAATGTTACTTGGCACCAAGCCTTGCCATATTCTTCTTGCATCATCATATCACACAACATTTTGCTCCTTTTACAAGATGTAAGCAATCCTCTCCCCACTGCTAGCCAGAGGAATACTTGGATACCACAAGGACTTTTCTATCTCCATATCTACCCTCGTATTCCTTCTAAATGTCCCTCATCGAATCCACATAGCAAATCATACACCGCAATTAATACATTATACTTAACGAAAGCAAACTCAATACAACAACAAATAAAGGGTAAAATTGTATATTCATATGAAAAATATCTCTTTCTACCCTATGAATAGGACCAATTTTTTCTCTCTCTTCACTCTATAAATACTTAAATAGCACCAATGGAATATATAATACTCTGTTTGGTTCAAAATATAAGTTTCAAATATAAGCCATTACTTACCTCCAATAGCAATGAGATTAGCTTCCCACCATTGTGTGATAATTACTCTAATTAATTTCCTTGTTTAAAATCAGATGATCCCCAAATTATAGTTAGTCAACTTCAAATGCAATTAATACATGTTTTCAATTGTGCCCTTATTAAAAATTATAAACTATAGGGGCAGTTGGAAATTAACTATTCCAATAAATGACCATCATTACTAATAAGAGACTAAGAGTATTTCAAGAAAAAAAAAACCCAGATATAATAAATAGAAATAAATAAATTTTTAATTTCTTAAATGAACCTTCTGAAACGGTTATTTTTGTTTGTGTGTGTGTGTGTGTGTTTTTTTTTTGCCCCATAACTCACATGTATACTATTTATAAAAATATTATATATTTTGATATTCTTCATTCATACATTAAAATTTAGATAATCCAAAATTACAGCTTTTACGGCTCTCATTTAAGAAATCGTGTCAACTCGTTATACCAGTACTAGATGTAAACTCAATTAGATTTACCAGTTTAAATATAGAGTTTACTGTTTTCGCATATCTAATTGAACGTGCCAACTCACTTTTAAACTTATGATAGTTAGTTTTCTAGATTTGATCATGTTCATTAGCATCGTATATAAATTTTGTAGAAGTTTCTTTATTAAGTATAATAATTTATGGATGCTGATGGATTTAATTTCAATTACTTAAACTTGAAATATATTTAAATCAAATTGTTATCATTTTTTATACTTTAATTATTTAATCATATACTTTTAATAGTTGTCTATTGATATAAACTCAAAAGTAAACTCTTAAATGTTTAAGATCCGAGTTTATATCTTTATCATAAGTTTATTCGACTTTAACAACAAGTAAAATGCATATATAATCACAAATCTCATGTATTTATGAGTGGATATTCATGTCAAACGCAATATGTTACTAATTATTTTTGGCATGATTTGTTTTAATGAAATTTATGATGAGATATGCATGCATTAAATTGCACATACAAGGAAAATAGGCAAATTGATGAGTCGGTGGGTGCATTGCATAGGACCTACTTCTATAAACACTCACGCAGAGTTATTAACACTATATATATATATATATATATATTAGAGCTTTTTTTTTTTTTTGCCATCATATATATATTAGAGTTAGACTTCGGAATCTATCATAAAAATAAAACTGTTGTGGGACACAGTGATAATAGTTTCCTTGAATAACTCATTGATCAGTCTCATGCAGAGGGCCTTCGTATTCTTCATGTTCATTGCCGTGGTGAACTCGGACGATAAGCTGATCGCCGCTTTGTGTGGCAAAACAGATGAGCCCAAGATCTGCCAAGACTGCCTCCACTCTGATCCCAATGGCTCTTCTGCTATTCCCCCAGGTTCAAACTTCTACTAATTGCGTTTGTATAACAATATGTATCTAGTATCCACAAAATACATACTAGCTCGTTACCAAAAAAAAAAAAAAAACACATACTAGCTAGATGAAATTGGGAAAATTAATCTTTGATTCGATTATAACTCAATCCTTAAATTTTAATTTAGTGTAACTCAGTTCTTGTAGTTTTAATTCAATTAAAGTTTGGTCACTAAACTCTAATTCATTGCAGTCCCTATAGTTTTTAAGTTTTTACTATTTAAAACTCTCCTAAGAATCCTAAAATATTATTTTGCCCCCTAAAATATAAGGTATAATATTGTAAGAGAATAAGTTCTGGTGCTGAGCATATTGGTGAGCACCAAGAGTTCAATCATCACGACATCACCGCAATCTAATTTAAACGGTTCAAATTATTTTTTTCACTTTTACCTTTTTAAAAAATTATTTTAATGTGTGCAAAAATCTTAAACTAAAGACAATCTCGTAATTGTCTTTTTTTAAAAAAATAATTTTTTTATTTAAAAATGATTAGTTGAAGACAGTTGAAACTATATTTAAACGCTATAGATTTCACCACGGTGATGAGCGACATTGTGCTTATCATTGTGATGAGCATTGAAATAAATTCTGATTTTAAATGGTTAACCTGTAGGGACTAAACATTGCATTGATTCAAAGCTTATGAATAGAGTTACAACCGAGTAAAAAACTCTAAGAATAAAATAAAGGGAGATTTCTAAAAAAATATCACTTGAACTTCAAAATCTCAAATCAATTATTTAACAAAAACTTGAGTTGTTAATCCGTATATTCTTTTTGTCAATCCTATTATTATTATTGTCGACAAAATCAATTTGAGATTTTGAAGTTTAAGTAATATTTTTTTAGAATTTTCCTAAAATAAATATTCATTTTCCCTATAAAATTACATTCCAAAATCAGTGGCAAATCTAAAGTGAAAGAAATCCGTAACAGGGCTGGCTGTGATGGCACTGGGCTGTGCGGAGAGGGACACAACACAGCTGCAAGAAGAGACAACGCAGCTGTCAAAGAATGCGACGAGGAAGTTGAAGAAAGCACTGGATCAGGGCTCAGATGATTCGTTCATGGCACAACAAGACTTTGAACCCTTGAAACGCTACGTTCGAGAGGGGTACTACAAGAATGCCAAAGACGTGCTCACAGGAGAAACCATTCCTCACATCCTCGCCTGCCTCAAAGCCTTTGATGAATTCCCTGATTTGCCTGTTCCTTCTTCCGTCATTATCGGCCCCGTTGCTTCTAACCAGACTTCCCAAAATGCTGCTTCTATATTGGCCAATATTTAAGAGTTTTCATATATCAAATCTTTTCTCTCTGTAATTTACTTCTCTTGAGCCAGAGATTAATGGAATGACTATTGACACTTTCTTGGCCTAGTCTCTATTTGGATGTTGCAACCCCTTGATTCAAAATCAGCTTTAATTTGCAATATATGTAGATTCCATTTGTTTGTTGGCACAAACACCCTACTATTGGAGACAGTTTCAGCTATTAAACGTGGTCACCTTCTAGTGAGGATTGGAACATTGATTCATCACTCTATGAGAGATAAGCCCCTCATGTTAGATCCAACCTTCTATTTATTATACTCCCTTCGGCCCTTTTTATTATAAACATTCTTTTATAGGGGTGATTTTTAATATAATGAATAAATCCTATTTATTTGAATTTTAACAGTGTTTTCATTTTAACCCTCATTAAATGTATGTCACTCATTAATTGTGCTCGTTTGAAACAGCGATTGGAATGCTTAAAAGTAGCTTTTCAATCGTAATTTACGGTATACGAGGTAAGTATGTGAGATGAGTTTTATCTCGATTTACGTGAAAAGTTGCTTATAAGTAATCTCAACATCAAAACAAACATGCCCAGTTGAGCAATATCTCTCTGCAATAAATTTTCACTAATTATCTCTCATGCACACTCTTTCTAAATAGGGTATAATTGACATTTATTGTTTTTAACTAACATTTTGAATTGCGTGATTTTAATAGTTGTTTCTTATAAAAATGAATGGGGGAGTATTATTTTTCTGGGATGGCCCTGAGCTACGCGAATTCTCACTGACTTTCTGGCAAAGTTTGTTTAATTTTTGTTAACGAGTGCTTTTAATTAGAGGAGATGGAGGACAACTTTGAGATAAATAATCTATTTTTGGCTTATTTTGATAAGCTAATTGGATTAATTTATCAAGATTAATTAAAAATATACTACTACCTTCTATCTTTAATATGAAATTTACCCTGTAGTGCAAATATTAGAGGTAGTATTTCCTTTTTTAATATAAACTGGCTGTCATAGCTTATAAAAAGTCACTACAAAAGAACCAACAAAAAAACAAATATTAGAGGTGGTATTTCTAAGTTCTAACACATTTCTTAACTTTATTGGCTAGAGCTTGCATGTAGGGACAGGAGAGGCCCTCTGGGTTTGTCACATCCAAACAACTTCCGGAAAAAAAAAAAAAAAGGTTTGTGTCTCAAGACAACGTTGGAAGGCTAAGAGGTCCCAGTTGAAAATAGATCTTCGCTAGTCCATATCCCTTCAGTTTTCTTTTTTACTTTATATCTTCATTGTTTGAGAGGAAAATCTTAAAAAAAATACTATCCTCTTCGATCTTATTTATAAACAATTTTTTTTATTGTACAAAATAAACTGATAGTTAAAAATAATAAGAGCCCATTTGGTTCAACTCCATTGCATGTCTGTAATGGTAATCATGATTGCATTACCAAGAGAAGAGTGTTTGTTTGCTCTTTAGTATGGTAATAGGGTTTACCATGGTAATGATGATTACCAAAAAATTGGTAATCCTCATTCATACCTCCCCCCTATAAATCCTCATTACTATCCCATTGCATAGTTAAAAAAGTTCAATTTACCCTTTAGTTTCCAATGTCTTTATTTCACTTATCTCATTTCACTTGCCACATCACGCCACTACCTCCTCCTCCTCCTCCTCCACCGCCGTCACCTCTACCCTCTGCCACCACTACTACCTCCTCCACCCACTACCGCCACCACTACCTCCTTCGTCGTTGTCGCCGTCACCCACCTACCACCACTACCTCCTTCGTCGTTGTCGCCGTCGCCCACCTACCACCACTACCTCCTTCGTCGTTGTCGCCATCGCCCACCTACCACCACCACCTCCTCCTCCACCCCCACTACCGCCCACCGCCATCACCGCAGCAACCTGCCCACCACCACTACCTCTTCCTCCGCCGCCACCCACCTACTGCCACCACCACTACCTTTGTCACCGCTACACCCCCACCGCCGCCACCACTACCTCCTCCTCCTCCGCCACCGGCCTACCGCCCACCGCCCACCGCTTCCTCCTCTACCGCCACCCCTGCCATTGCCGCCGCCATTGCCTCTTCCTTTTACATCCCCGCAATCGTCGGTTCTTAACTATTTTTTCTACAAAAATTATATTAAGAGTAAAATAGACTTTGTGCACTATATTAATTTTAAATAATTGTTAAAATATTAACTCATTGCACCTTACTTAAAAATCAAACCAAACACTATTCCTGTAATTAATATCGCATTGCATTATCACTGCATCGCATTGCACTGCACTGCAGGGTGTAATGGGATCGAACCAAACGTGCTCTAAGTGTGTCAAAAATGCTATATTTTTTTCACGTATGTCCCTATTTATGAAAAGAATATAGGAGAAATAATGTATAAAAAGTATGAGATAGCAAAATATACATTTTCTTAATGCTTTGTTGACTTTATTTACCTGGTTTCTCTCTCTCCTGAATATAACTCTTGATATCTGTGATAATTAATTATAGATTATGTATATAAGAAAGAAAATTGTTTATAAATAACAACAAGGGAGTATTAAAATAGGTAAAAGGTAAATAAGTTTTGGCTGAAATCTTATATTAGTATTGATGGAAGAATTTGGAATTTCCAAAATCACACCAATGACCAAGTTCTCCTAAATAAAATAAATGGGTTAAGGGGCAAAACTAACCTTAAACTTTTCTCAAAAGTGCACTCACCACCATAAACTTTTTTTTTGGGTGCAAAAGTAACCATAAACTTTCAAGAATGGGGCAAAAGTGACGGTTATCTTACTGTGTTCAAATGTTATCTTTTGATTGTTTTAAGTCCAGGAAAACAGCACCTCGATTTGTCCACCATGATTTTTCCAAACCAAAAATTGAAAAACTGATCTTCAATGAAGATGATGCATCATCCTGCTCTCACCGACATGCTGTAAATGGAATTGTTGATATCAATGGTGTCGTAAACGTAGTTGACAAAATTGTTGATGGGTAAGGATCTTAACAATTCCATTTATTGCACGTCGGTGAGAGTAGGATAGCAATGTCATCTTCATTGAAGATGGGTTTTTCAATTTTTGGCTTGGAAAAATCATGGTGGACAAGTCGATGTGTTTTTTTTGGACTTAAAACAATCAAAAGATTACATTTGAACCCAGTAAGATAACCGTCATTTTTGCCCCATTTTTAAAATTTTATGACTATTTTTGCACCCAAAAAAAGTTTATGGTGGTGAGTGCACTCTTGAGAAAATTTTATGGGTATTTTTACCCCTTAAAAACTTTTGAATAAACTGTCGTTAACGGTAGTGTCACTTTTATCCCTTTTTTAAAAGTTCATGGTTATTTTTGCATCATTTTTAAAAATTCATGGTTACTTTTGCATCAAAAAACATTTATGGTGGTGGGTGCACTTTTAAAAAAAAAATTAAGGGTAGTTTTTCCCCTTAACCCAAAATAAAATAAACAGAGAAGCTCGAGTAAAATTGCCCAAGCACGATTGTTTGTTTCCTCAGAGAAGACGATTTGAAAATCGATTGCGAGAGGGCAAACCCTGAGCTCCTCGAAGAAGAGGGGCATCAACGTAGTGAAAGACAATCGTGGGTGATTATCAACCCCATATCGACATTGCATTTCTCCATCGTGAGGGATGAAACCCTAAGAACGGTGGTGTTTCTCGGCTTATCGAAAAAGAAGGACAATGGCGCGGTGAGAGACAATCGTGGGTCTGTGAAGAGACGATCTGTGGCCGGTAAGTTTCCCCATTTTTTCTGACCATTATTTTCCCCATGTTTCCGGTAAGTTCGAAGGTGCTCATTGCATCTGCTTTTTGTTTATGAACTGGTCTTTTGTTTGATGGTTTGTATTCCAAGAATAGTACATTAGAATGTTATAGTTGAAGTTAGTGTACCCTACAACTTGCATCTTGTTTAAGCAATTAGCTGAAGTGCATAAACATGAGGGACTAATCCACGTCTTAAAACTTGGCCCAGTTTTGCAATTTCATCGCTCTCATATTTGCCAATAAACCTGAGAAGTGGACCGCAATACCAGTATAAAAAGGTTAGAGGAATAGCTACCACTAACTGCAATATAATTGATGTTTGACATATTATGCCCATTACTGCATATTCTTTTGCTCCGCAAGCTTGCCCACATAGTGTTTGAACAGGAGCAGACATTCCCATCTGCTTAAATTTACTTTACTTTAGTAATATGTTTAAGAAGGAATATATCCAGCATTAAATATGTTCCTGACTGAATAGCAATGAAATTCATAGTTATGATGAGCTATAAGGGTTAAAACATGACATTAATAACTTAACACATGTATTTAGGGATTTTATAAAGTATGCTTATTTACTATTCAGTCGGGAACAGTCTCTTATATGAATTTCATACAAATTTCTATGGCTGAAGTGCATTATTGCTTAGACAAACAACAGCTACAAGTATTTAAACAGAAAACCTAAGTCATATACTTGTATCACTTGAAAGAAAAATTCATAAATGTATTTCACCCACCTTGTTCCCTTTTTCAAGGCCCTTGTATTCATAAATGTCTTTCAATGATGATTACTAACAGAAATTAACAACTTTTATCTTTTCCACTATGACTAGGTTGAACTATGCTGATAATTTATGTTTTTTCGAATTGTAGTTTTCTTGGTGTAATGAATCTTTTCAGAGTGCATGATATACATTTGTTTTGCAGAAGAAGACGGTAGTTGAAGAAGGGCAGAAGGGCAGGAGGGGGTTGAAGAAGGGCAGAAGTTTATAGGGTTTGAGTCTTATGTTAGACAAAACAAGCAAACTTCAACAATTAACACAATAGTTTATAGGCTTTTTTATCCTCTTGTATCACAACATGTTATGAATCTTATTGTAATGGGTTATCTTATTTTGTAAATGTCAAATTTGATCAATATTATCATACTTTTATCCATATGTTGTGGCATTTGTTGCCTTTTCTGTATGGATGATACATGCATTTTTATCCACATGCAGGTGATGTTTGTTGTATAATTTACTTTAGACATTGACAAGTTAAGAATTGAAATTAACAACATCTATATATATATATATTAACAACATAAGAATTCAAATTAACAATTTCAATATCATGTTTCACAACTTCATTTTTCAAAAACCAACACTTATGCCTAGGTGTAATTTTTAAGGCACAAGTTTCAAGGGTAAATAACAACATTTGTATATGGATTAACAACATGAGAATTTAGATTAATAACTTCAGTATCATGTTTCACAACTTCATTTCCTAAAAACCAACACTTATGAGCATGTGTAATTTTCAAGGCACAAGTTTTAGAGGTAAATAATAACATCTGTATATAAATTAACAACATGAGAATTCAGATTAACAACTTCAGGATCATGTTTCACAACTTTATATCTCCAAAACCAACACTAATGCTTAGGTCTAATTATCAGGGTACAAGTTTCAGGGTCAATAAAAGTATCTGTATATAGCTTAATAACATGAGAATTTATATTAACGACTTCAGTATCATGATTCACAACTTCATATGTTTCATATGTTGCTTCATGATAGCTTGCACAATTACATTCACCAATAACTTGAAACAAAAAAATCTGTGACAGTGACTCTTTTACACATTCACATATTTAATGACAAGGGAACATTAAGACTGCACTACCACATAATGTTTCCTTATCACTAATATGACAGTATATATAATATTGCGAATACATTACTTACAAAATGGATTAGGCATATGGCATAACCTATCTCTCAAAAAATATCAGTGGGTTGACAGTAAGTTCACAACAACCTAAACATTACTTTCAAAAGGGTAACTTCAAAAGATTACAAGTCCTTCTACTTTCAAAAGGGTAACTTGAAAAGATATCTTCATCCAATATTAGATCCTCCAGCAACTTCAACCGTCAGACAAGCAGCAACACTTTCATAAGAGAGCGGTTGATAACCATTTTCCACAATGCTTGGATAGAGAATAGATCTTTGTTGTAAGAGTCCCAAGAATTTTTCAACCCTGCAGTAAATTACAACTTCTGTTACTTAATAACTAACAATAGTATAACAAATAACCAAGGTTATTAAACCGGGACCGGTCACTGAACCGGTCGGGGTACTGGGTCAAGGGTCAGTAGGTAAGACCAAAGTTAAACCGGAGTTAACCCGGGATAAAACCAGTAAGAGAGTGAAGATTTCAAACTTATTAATACGAAATTATTTAGAAATTTAAAAAAAATCTATTTTTTTAAAAAAATACTGAACCGGTCCTGTTCCCTTGCCAATTCCTGGGCCGAATAGGTTGCTCCAGTCCGGGTTTAATAACAATGCAAATAACTACTATCATACCTAAATATTTTCCACTTACGTTTGTAGGTCATCCAATATCTTGGATACATTATCATTCCCTTTTGGCGCTATATAGACATGCCCACTCCTGTCATTATAGTAAAAAAGGTTCCCAACTGCACCATCATCATTTTAATCTATTAGTGTTATCTCATCAAAGCTCACTATATATTTCCTCTCACACATGTTACAATTCATACTAAGTCATGATGATATCATTAACCTTAAATTTGCAACTGTTGTCCCCTCTTTTATGAATTTCACCTTCACAGTCCCACCATTATATTGAATTTTACTTTCATCATTACACACAAATTTTCCTCCAATATGGAAATAACAAAATAGCCCTTTTAAAGATGATGACCCTTTATTACATATCATTTTGCATGTCTACATGCACACAAAAAAACAGGAGACCACTCATCATAATGTCAGTTTAGTAAGTTTGTAAGACAATGTTTATTAAACGAAGTAACTCCCCATATCATCACCATGCATCTATTATTAACAACAACACTATATGTTTTCATATCTCAATCTTCACTATTAACAACACCCTCCCCCAACCTTACTATTGATGGCCAAACTTCAAACCCACGCAAAACCCATCACCATTAAACCCTTAATCGGACTCCAACAACCAAAAAAGAACAATCTTTAAAATAATGCAACCAAATATAATAAAATTGATCACACAAGTATGAACATTCTCCCATTAGTTTAAAGCCACTACCTTATCTCTATCTTCACCTAAGACCCCCT
Source organism: Inga leiocalycina (assembly GCA_963242795.1). Lineage (NCBI taxonomy): Eukaryota > Viridiplantae > Streptophyta > Magnoliopsida > Fabales > Fabaceae > Inga > Inga leiocalycina. The sequence goes on from OY725329.1 coordinate 50,353,707, forward strand.
TACCCATAAAACAAAACCTTCAAAATCAGAAACCATAATGAAAACCAGAACCAATATTTCCCGATCAAGATAGAAGGATTATGACATGAAGAAGATTTATCTAGAAAAATTGATTACTCGTGGCTCAGCTTCTTTATCTTCACTTTTTCACTACTTCCGTCTTTAGTTTTACACACCACCTTCACTTTCTTTCCTCTACTCGTGTGCTTCGATTTTGTTTTAATCTGCCACATAACTCAAGGCAATTTAGTCATTTGCTAAGATTTGGAAATCTTAGATTCCCTTATCAATTCTAACATGGGATTTCATATATTGGAAGCACTTATTTGTCTTTTGCCTATTTCAATTGTATTTTTCTAGGATTTTCCCTTGTTTAAGGCCTTGAGGATTTACACACACTAATTATATTTTTAATACTCATATTATAATAATTAACCTATTTTAACCAAAGATATTAAACACGGATCGGCCACTGAATCGATCGAGGTAGTGGGTCAAGGATCAGTAGGTCAAATCGGAGTCACACTAGAGCTAACCCGAGGTTAGACCAGTGAGGAAGTGAAGATTTTAGGGTTATTAATATAAAATTCTGAATAAAATAAAAGAATGAAAATAAATTATTTTTAAAATAAAAAAATAGTGTGTTAAGTATGCTATAAATTGTGATGTTAAGTTGTAATGTTTCTAGATATATTAGTTGTTAAGTGTACGTTGAGTTATTGGGCATGTACTAAAATGCCCATGAGTGATTATATAAATATGTACATTTTGCTTCAGTAATAGAAGATTTTGGGCTTTGCATTATTGGCACACACTCAAAAGTTTTCATGGTACCAGAGCGCTCAATTACTATCAAACCAGGAGGAATAGATGTTGTCCTCTTGTGGCACCACCAAGAACGATGTAAACAGAGAATCTATCAGGATTTTGCAGCAGCGAATTCCAAAACCATGAATAGTAATTGTATTTAATGTGTAGAAAGGGCATATGTACTTTCTGACGCAGCCACATATACTAGGGACAGTCCCTACCCAGAACGAAAATGTCGTTATCTTTAACTAGTAGAAACCCAACAAGTTGTGTCTCATTTCCTCTCCTATCTTGTTCATGAGCTCTGCTTCAGTTTTTAACCTCAACTAAGCCTTTTGGTGTCACTTCCTCAGGGTGATCCCAGACGTAGGTAGTTAATTGAATCATAAAGGGACGACACCCTCTTTGTCTGCAGCAGAACGAAATTGATGAAGCAGATTTACTGCAGCCTTTTTAGATATTTCTTGGAGACTTTCTTGCTCTAAACGATCTCAATTACTTTGCTTGTTCAAAACTCTCATGTCTCAATCACTCTTAAGACTTTTCTCATGGTATCAGAGCAAGCTAAATCCCTAAGGCCTCATTTTTGCAACCTAGTCTTCATTTTTGTTTCCTTTTGAAGAAAACTCCAATGGTCATCAACGACGTCGTTTGGAAGTTTATAAAGATTGGATCTTGAGTTTTCACTATCAGATTGATCGATCAATCATTTTCTCCTCTCCTAATTTTAATCGAGAGATTTGTGTTCCTTCTCAGTTCCATCACTTCTTCCGCTAAGTGTGACTTTACAACATTGATAATTCTTTATTTCTCAAGTAATCATCATTCCGTTTATTGTGATAGCAAGGCAGCGATATATATTGCTATGAATCTGATATTTCATGAGAGGATCAAACACATTGAGATAGACTACCACTTTATATGCAAAAAACTACAAGAAAGGGATTATTGATTTGCAACATGTGAGCAGCAAAAACCAATTGGCAGATGTTCTTACTAAAGCGATTGTGAGTGAGGATCATGAAAGACTTGTGCAAGTTAGGCACTATTGATGTGTATAGTCCCCAATCTGAAAGGGGGTGTTAAGCATGCTATAAATTGTGATATTAAGTTGTAATGTTTCTAGATATATTAGTTGTAAAGTGTATGTTGAGTTATTGGGCCTATATTGAAAAGCCCATGAGTGATTGTAGAAATATGTACATATTGCTTCTGTAATAGATGATTTTGAGCCCTGCATTATTGGTATATGCCCAGAAGTTTTCACACTGAACCAGTCAAATTAGTTAATCATCCAATCTGATTTTAATAACCATGATTTTAACTTAAAAACTTAACATCCACTTGTCTCTCTAGTTTGACGCTTGTATCATAACAGTTTTTTTTTAACAAAGCCGGTTTTGATTCTCCTTATTATTTTGTTCAGGATCAGTTTGACTCCTATTTATGACCATACTAAAAATCCATGCTTTAAAACGCAAAAAGAAAATCCAAAATCAAGAGAATCTACGGAATAGTAGCACATATTATCCAAGAGTTTGGGCAAAAGGCAAAAGGCAAAAGCATGTGAGGCCAAGTAAAAGAAAACAAAGTTTGGCATTGAAGCACGAGCAGCTGTGGACCCCATGATTTGGATAATAATATGTAAAACAAAATGAAAACTAGACACCCATAATTTCATGGTCAACGACAGAAAAATAATTTTAAAATTGAAAAATTTTAAATCAGATATTTTTTAAAAAATAATTGTAAATTACTTATCAAGTTTTATCATTCTCTTATTAACTTTTGATAATAAATCTGATTTAAAATTTTATAATTTTAAAGTTCTTTTTTCTATCTTTTCCCCTAATTTTTGTTAATAAACATGATAATTTTCAATAATTAATATTGGGAACATTTCACCTAACTCCCACTGTAACTAAATATTTCCAAAAAGCCTCCATTACTTTCTAAATCATCATTGTAGTCTTATGGGTATTTAATTTCAAGAGGGAATGAACAAAAATGGCCTTCCTCAAAAGTTTCAGACATTTCAATTGTAAATGTTGCAAATTAATTTATTTGTTTTACAAATTCATATATGTATCTTGTAAAGCGTCACATTTGTCTAGTGAAGTCCCTTTTTTTCTTGTAAATAATACTAGTATTATTGTCATTTCAATTGTAAATCTTACAAATTAGCCCAGTTGTGTTGTAAATTTTGCACATATATTTTGTAAAACGTCACACTTATCTTGTGTAGCCCTATTGTCTCGTAAATATCATTGTGATTTCAATTTCAAGTATTGCAAATTGGCTCATTTGTCTTGTAAATCTGCACATCCATTTTGTAAAATATCACATTTGTCTTATGAATTCCTTCTCATCTTGTAAATAGCACAAGTGTCAATCATCTTTTGAGTAGGGTCATTTTGCCCCTTCCTTCCCGAAATTAAATTCACTGCCCCATAAGACTGCAGTGATGTTTTAGAGAGTTATGGGAGCTTTTGGAAAATATTTAGCTCCCATGGGGTGAGGTGAAATTTTCCCAATAATAATTTAGTTTTATAAATTTTACAGAAAAATAATATGCATGTTTTTTGTATCACTTATTTTTTTGACAATAAGTCCTTATTACGCAAGCTAAGATAAAACTCCTCTCACATACTTACTTCGTATATCGTGAATCACGATTTATAAACACTTATTGTCCAAAAATAAGCTATTCCAAACAAACACTATACACTTGTGTATCACGTGTTTTGGAAAAAATGAACTACGTGCTCGTTTGAAATAGCTTATTTTTTGATAATAAGTGTTTATCAATCGTGATTCAAGCAAGGTTATGAAAACCGGACCGGACCGGCCGGTCCGGCCCGGAAACCGGCGAACCGGCCGGTTGGCCGGTCCGGTTCCCGGTCCGGTTTTCAATTTTTAAAAAAAAAAAAATTTTTTTTTTTAAATTTTTCCTTTAGAATTTCATACTATAAGTCTAAAATTTTCAATTTCTCACCGGTTTGGTCCCGGTTTAGCTCCGGTTTGGCCCCGGTCTGACCCACTAACCCTTAACCCAGTACCCCGACCGGTTCAGTACCCGGTCCGGGTTTTAATACCTTGGATTCAAGGTATACGAGGTAAATATGTGAGAGGAATTTTATCTCGACTTACATAATAAATAATTTATTGTCTAAAATTAAGTGATATAAAAAACAAGCTACGTTTATCAATCAGGGGCCCACAAAACCACTGAGCAAATAGAAACAAGTTTAGCTTTGGTACTGAAATCAGGTCTCACCAAATAGCTGGCAAATTGCAATTATCCGTTCACTGTCATTTGCTTCTCTTTTCCACTCAAAACGACATGTCACTTAATGAGCAACCGACCAAAAAATGGCCTCCCCAAACAAAGATAAAATTAGCCTTCAATCAGGTTCTTCTCTCTCTATAAAGATGGTTATCAAAAAAGGCATCTTGGGCCGCCTTCATCTCCACAGTTCCTTCTCTGTCTTTTGCTCTCAAGTCTTGACCAGAAGAAGAACAAAGGAAGCTGAGGGTGAAGCTTCTTCTTGTTCTTCATGTTTCTTCAGCTTGAGTCGGAGGAGGCCATGAATGGTTCGGAAGAAACTGATGCTGGGGTTCTGGAAAGATCTAAGCTTTTTGGAATGGACGGTTTTGGGAAATTTCATTTGTTAGCTGATAGAGATAAAAGAGAGCTGGGAGTTGTTCTGCAACGAGTAAATCTAACTTCTTTTCTATCATAATTAAACAATATGAAAAACATTTACTAAGAAAATACATCCAATTTCTCGATATATATTTGATTCATTCATTATTACAAGCGTATACGATCCTTCTATTCTCATATTATTCATATGTTGAATGTACTCAATTTTGTAATTGACGGCAAATGTTGAGTTTTATATGTTGTGATATTCATATTCTTATTATTTGAATGTACTCATTTTTACATCTATGTAACCAAGCGATATCAAATATCTTCATCATAAGTTCAATTAGATTACTGTTGGCAAAAAAAAAAAAGATTACAAACTTCAGATCTTCTTAAAGCTAGAAGATAATGCAAAATATAGAGATTAGGAATATAACTTGAACTCTAAAATTTACTATCCCTTTCTACCTCTTGTAGCTACTCAGCATGTTGAACACAAGAACAGATAGCAATTCAAGCACTAATCAAGTTTAAAACCATGTCCATGTTTGATCATAACTGATTGCGATTCAGATTGTTATACTTTTCAGATCTGAATGTAGCTGAATTTAGTTTCAAGAAAGAAAAAAACTTGTTTTGACTACTGAAGAAAACTGACAAAAAATAAATAGCAGATTTGAGATAGACCCAGTGGAACAGACATGTTTGCATTTATGTAAACTGGGAATTCGTAACATCTTCCCTAAGTAAGCCAAATTAAGAGCAACAGCCAACAGGGAAGGGGGAAAATGACAGATAAAAAGGCAACAGAAGGTTCAAAGCAAGAAAAAATGTTAAATAAATATGATCAAAAATCAAAATGCAAATAGAAGGTATTCAATGCGAACACCCAACTTATATATGGTTCATAGAGTGTATCTATCTCTGAGAACTAGAGATATTTTTTAAGGTAATCACAGAACCCTTGAATAATTATTTTTTTAATAACTTGTTCAACGAAAGATGCTTCCCTTGTTCTTCTTTAATAATTTAACATTTCCATGCAATTTGTCACCCAGTTCTCATATAAATCTAGTTTAGTTTAGACTTCAGACCAAGGCAGACCAGCTCCTTGCTTTCACTACTCAAAGCACTTGCATAAATTTTGTCTCATCAAATTATTTTATTAATTTTGACTTCTAAAAAATGAATAGATCCAGTTTTTATGGACTCTTTTGGCCAAAAAGAAAAGTTTACCTGAAAGTTCTAAGATTCGACATGCACATGATAAGCATTACAGTATCTTCACTTTCGCATATCTTCTGGCAGAGGCCACTTCAATAATTCCTGACTGGCACCATTTTCATCTGATAAAAGTCATTGTTTTACAGAATCTGACTTCCTCATTTTACAGTTTTCCTTCCAGACAACCAGAGCGCATACCAAATACCCAATTAACATCGCTTTTTATCGTCGTGTTACAGTTCAATGGGGATAACTTTTCTTTGATGGTAATGGAGAAGGAAGGTGCATATTGATCAATTTAATCTAAAAATGATAATTATACTTTAACTGGGACTTTTTCTTTGAAAAACTATCATATAAAGATTTAGCATTTTGATGAGTTACAGAATGTTTCTTAAGTTCTTGCCCATAGGAAAGATAAAAACATCCCCTTCTGTCATAGGCTCGTTATATATTTTTTTTGAATGAAATTTGGGTTTTGGTTGTTGTTACTGTGGTTTGGAATCATTAAAACCTCAATCACACTTGATGGATCCAGAGAATTACAAGGAAAATAGCAGAAATTAAGGAAAGACACACCAACCCTATACCCTCCCTAAACTCACACACACACACTAAACACCACTCACTCTGCATGCTAGGCTTATTCTAGAGAGTCCAAGAAGGAAGGAAGAGGAAAGGTATACTGTGAGTAGCTTATTACATAACAGTTTTGGACTGTTAATCTTGTGGTAAGTGGGTTTCGGCCATTCAGTTACAGAGAGAGGCTTGAAAACAGAGAGGAATTAGAGTGAAGGATAAAAGAAAATTACTCTTGTTTAGGAAGATTGCCAGTATCTAGAAGGCCTAGCACTCTGGTTTATTTTTCTGCATGATTTCCTGCTTCTGAAATTAAGTTTCAATATAAGGCCTGGTGTGTATGTTCTTTGTTTACACTTGAAACGTGAGGTCTTTATTGCGAAGGAGTGTTTTGACAAAGATTATATAAAACTACTCAGCAGCTTTCATTTTACATTTTATGTGATCTTTGAAACATACAACTGATACACAAGGAAACCTGATTGAAAGAGAGCAAAACTACTCAATGACAGATACAGATGTGTTATTCAATATGCAATTTCTTGCTTATCATTAAACTAAAGAGCTTCAGGACAATACTTGTTCACATTTGAAACAGATCAGGCCAAGGCAGAGAAGTCCCTTGCTCAACATATACACCAAGAAGAACAAGGAACAAGACAGATATAAACTTAACTACCAACGTAATTCCGTTCCAAGCCTTTTATTTGGTGATTTTGAGGTTCATTAGGCATAAGGAACAGCTATTCTCTGCGTGTCAGGGCCAGCAACCATATCATCCCATAGCAAATCCGAAAGAAGCATTGTAAATTTTCCAACATTTCCTGTAAAAATTAGATGACTCAATGAATTGATGAAGTATCATAACATGCAGAAAAGCAGCTCATGTTTTGTTACGTGTCAATGAGAATTAGAGAGGGTATTAGTCGATTAATTGGTTGATTTGTTAGTATTAACCACTTCTGTTGGAGAGAGGTTGGAGGGGTCAATTATAAATACCCCAACTATACTTGTAAGAACCTGTCTAATGAATTGAATACTAGTGTTACTATTTTCTCTCTTAACATGTTCAGTTCTCAAAGCCCTATACTATTGAAACAACGTACGAGCACCAAAAAGTTGCTGTTACCAAACATACCATTGCCAATAGGTTGATCATGCCAGGTGGTGATAGGCAGTAAAGGAAGGGTGCTTCCGACAAACATCATTTCAGCAGAGCCTTTAGCTTCCTCCACGGTTAGATTTCTTGTCGTTATGCCTTTCAAATGCCCTTCTTCTATGAGCTTGGGTGCAAGTTCCAGAAGCCTTCTAGCAGTGCACCCACGTAGGATCTTATCGAACGAAGGCATGACGAGTTCCTTCTCTTGAGTTATAAAGGCGACATTCACATTTGGACCTTCAGCAACATAACCTTCCTCATCAACCCATATAGAAGCAAATGCTCCTTTCTCTTCAGCTTCCATCTTTGCAAGGACATTTGGGAGATAATTCACATTCTTCATTGTTGCAAATTGAGGTGGCTTCATAGGGACATTGGATGTGATCACTTTCACCCCATCTTTGCACCGCAAAAAGTCATCATCGATGACTACTGCATAGAATGCCGGCGTTGAACATCCTGCTGGTGATAGCAAGAAATCCCCAGGACCTGCACTTAGCCAGTATCTAAGAGTTCCTTTCTTGCACTTTGATGCAGCAGTTAGTTGAATGAGAATGCTTCGAAGAGCCGAACGAGCGTGAGGAGATGATATCTTTGCCTTTGAGGCAGAATTGAGAAAGCGATCAAGGTGAACATCCAACTCATAGAGGTGCCTGGTGATGATGAACACCAAATGCAGCCCAAAGTCAGAGAGATGGAATTTTTTTAGTTAAAAAACCTGAAGAACAAAGATTTATCATCAATGTTTCAGTTTACCCGTCATAAATAATTGCTGTATCAAATACTCCATGTCCACGATGTACCATGTGATCATCAATGGGAATTACCATCATTGCAGGATCAAGTATGATACCTCCATAGATACTGGAATACATTGCAGGGTATGGTTGTTTTTCCACTAGACTCCACTTTTTGTGAAGCTTTTCAAGTAACTGAACAATGCAACACCAACGGAAATTGCAGAGTCAAAAAGAATAATGCAAAAGCTTAAGTGAATAATTTGTAAAACAGAATTCTTTTTCTCTTTTCACGCAAGTATGCTGTAAAAATAAAGTATATCAGAAACCAATAGCAGAAAGAAATTTCTTCAAATGCCAAGTCTCATTTGAGAGTTTACTTGTTATCCTAGAAACACCAACAGTACTGTTAATTAAGTCATCATGTGAGGTTTGGTTAAAATATATGTTGCCAAAATATGGCCTGGCACTCAAAACGCATTTTGCATATAGGCAGTATACTAGGCTGCACCACAAGACCATCTAACTCAGGCAACGCCCTAATTTGTGTCATGTTTGTATAAATTAAACTAAAAATTGAACTTGAGATTGTTGAAAATATATATTTCTTTCCCCCATAAATCACAAATGAAAGTTTTAGTTTCTAAAGGTAACAGCCTCACTGCAATAAGTTTTGCTATTAGAGACTGGGTCCGTATTATATGCCCAACGAATCTATGAGCTTAGAAGCTCATCTCATGAATGAGCTGAGTAGGTAATGTGATCCGATTAGAGACTTGTATAGTTTTTAAGGGCTCGTTTGAAATATCCACGACAGAAATGATTTTTTTTCAATCTGACTTTTGTAAACTTAAGATAGAATAAAAATCATATTGTAAATATGATTTATGTTTGGATTGACGTCAATAAAAACCCATCTACACTGTGAAAAATATGTCTTAATGGCTTTTTCTTAAAAATAGCTTTTGACCTAAAAGCCTATTTAAAAAAATATCAACCCAAAGACCTCATCTCCCCTCCTACCTTGCGTTTTCAGCGCCCACCGCCTCCCCCAAACAGAATAAGGTTTTACAAAAACAAAATAGATCTAATAAATAATAATGCATCAACTTCAACAGTAACACCAATCTTTCAGTACTATGGGTCCCACTTAGCCGTCTATCAGGACCTCGGCTTTCCATGGGGGCCAACGGATATACCATAGCTTAGGTGCCCATCAAAAACCAAACTAAGCAAGAACTTCACATGATATTCAGAACTAATTAACGAATTCGATATGATAGGATAAGTAGGAATTTGTATTGATCAAACGATATCTGTGGGAGTTTAAAAATCTCACCTCTGATGATGAAGAGAACACATGAACTTTGAAATCACTTTCATTTCCAACCTCTGCTGAATTATTCCACAAAAAAGTTTAACCAAAACACATGTAAAGAGGAACACAATCAGATCAATGATGATACACCAGTCAGGTTTGGCATCTCAATTCACAAATTGAAAGTGAAACAGAGTTCATATGTAATACTAATACTTACCCAGTGACTTCTCAGAGGACGTGATGGATTCTGTGTGGTTTTCCATCGAACAGGAGGAGGGCAGAGAGAGAGAACCAATCGCAACAAAAAGTAAATATCAAAGTTGGGGCAACAAATCAGCCGAAGATTTATGCTAATATATATCGAAAGATTAAAAACTTTTTTAGTGTTAAAATTTGCTAAAATACTCTCTCTTTTTTCTTTTCTTTCTTTTTTAAATCACGGCATGTCTCTGAATCTCTTCGCAACAAAGTGAAGCTTGGCTTAATAAACGCGAGGATCAGTTGAAGGATTCGGTATATTTTGTTTGTCTTTTCGTCGGTGGACACTCTCCATTACAAGCAGCCGAACCGATGAGAGCTTCTGCCAAAAAACAACACTAACTTTTTTTGTCACCTTTTATTTGTCCGGTTGGTGGATTCCCTTTTCGTCCATATGTTTCTGTTTTTTTTGAGAATTCCTTTCGCCCATTTCTCCTACTCAGCAATTTCTATTTTATGCAAATCTAGATCACATATAATCAATTCTTACCTAATTAGATTCCATTTTTTGTTGGGTACACGATTAGATTCCATTTTGTTTGCGTTTGATATGAATAAACCCACCCATATAAAGTTGTCAAACTCACGTGTAAGGTAAACTCAGAGTGTCAGTTTGAATAGTAAGTAGACGAGTGAGAAGTGCATAGTTGTTTTAATTTTTTTAAAGTGGTTTTACGATTTATAAGATAAATATATAAGAGAAATTTTATTTCGGTTTATGAAAAAAAAATTTCTAAAACTACAATTTGATTGTTTCCCAAACAAATACTTTAAATAGATTTTAAAAGTATATAAATAAATAATAAAAATATAAAAAGTGATAATAATTTGAATTGAATATATTTTAAATATGAATTATTGAAATCAAATTGATTAACACTTACATACTCAACAACAAAAACTTCTACAGAGTTCATAGATAAAGCTATTTAATATGATCAAATTGAAAAAGCTAAGTACAAGTTGACATGATTTTGCAAGATGTAAATGTAAAAACAGGAAATTTGGTGTATAGATTTGTGAGTTCAATTGAGTTTTAAAGCGAAGTGATATGATTTTATAAGTTAAAAATGTAAAAGGAATAATTTCAGATAATCAACTAATGAATTTAACAACAATGCCCTCATACATAATATTAATAAGATGGTAATACGAGCTAGCTCACGTGCGGCATGTTGGCCCGCCACAAACTGTGAGGCAAGCGAACCTACACGGCTACACCACTTGCTAGATTGACAATAATACCAAACCAATCCCGCCCTATATAAGTGAGAACCCTCCTATTTCCTCCCCGTCCTCTTCCCTACTCTTCTCTTTTTATAACAATTCAGTCAATTTTTAAATTATTTATATTTAATATTTTATATAATTATTATTAAAATGTTAGATTATAAAAAAAATAATTAATTAAATACATATTACTAAATTTTGATAAGAATAATTCAATACTACAATAACAAAAATAAAATAATGTTTTATAAAACTAAATCTAAACTATTTAAATATTGATCTAGGTTAGAAAAGAAAGAGAAGGGAAGAAGAGGGGAAGAGAATAGAAGGGGTTGCAGAATAGTTGTAATGTAACAACACTCAATTCCCAAGACTTGTATGGGGAAATAAGTCTATTATTCGAAACTTAATCATAATTTTTTTGGAAAATGATAGAAAAATGTTTCAAACATTTGAAAATGACAGATGGGTGATTTTGTAAATCCAAAAGTTGAGAATTCCTTATCACGTTTTGACATTTCTTAATCATCTTTTAACAAAAAAATCTATCTATTATTTCCAAATGTTTGGAGCATTTTTTTGTCATTTTTCCTAATTTTTTTTATTTTAAATATAAAATTTAACATTGGCTGCCAATCCCTTTTTAATATTAAAAGCCTAGCAAACAAACGGTTACGCCAATGCCTATCTTGCTCCCATGCCGTCTCGCCATTAAAGAATTTTTTAAAATTTGAATTTGATGACGTACTGTTGAAATGTTAAAAGGAAAAAAAAAACACAATCACACAAAATATTTTGGAAAAAAGATAGAAAAAGAATTTTAAATTTACAAAATTATAAACCAGGTATTCCCCAAAAAATGAGTTGTAAATTACTTATCAAGTTTTGTCATTCCCTCCTCAGCACTTGGTAACAAACCTGATTTAAGATTTTACAATTTCAAAGTTCTTTTTCTGTCTTTTTCCCTAATATTTTTATCAAATTATCTAGTGAGAAATAAATTGAAAGCTTACATTTTGTTTTAGAAACATTTCTTGCATCATTAACTAAAGACACTTTTAAATATATATATATATATATATATATATCTCTAATACAATCAAGTTATACTTTGACAATGTTAAACGTATTTTGAAGCAGTTATCTCAACTTGATTTTTGTTTTCACCGACCTTATATTAGTTTGGGAATCAAGGCCAAATGAATACGAGAAAGACATACTAATGCTTATTGTTTTATATAATAGTCTTGTCCTTTGTGTTTGTGTATGTTAGTTCAGACTTCTTGTTCAATGATCTTTCCAAAAAGAAAAAAGAAAGGAAGGAAAAAACTTGATGTTTGACTGTTTGTTATCCCAATGTTCCATAACCACCCTTGCCTGGTAGGAGTTGAATCCTTTGTACTTGACCCAACTATCATTAGACTTTCAAGGAAAAAGTGGCCACCTTAATACTGATAAGCTACTCTTTCCTTCTTTTCATTTAACTTCTTACTTGTACCATATCGTAGAAGCACCGAAACTCAAGAGAAAGTTAAGGTCCGTAATTATAGGTAGTAATTAGTCTTGATTGTACAGTGTTGTGTTGGAGCGTATTCCAATATTTTATTCTATCCTATGTGTATATTTATGCGTATGTAATCTATCAAGATATATATAAAAAAAATTCAGTCTTTCAAATTTCTTCATGGTATCAGAGCGTTGAAGAAAATTATCTCAACTGAATCAGACACACTCACCTTTGTGTTATGCAATATCAGAACCAGAATGTGTCTCGATCTCCAACATTGTTGATGCGTATCCCATCGTCCCTGTGCTCGTTTCTGTCTGGCAATCTTGATCGATATTTTCGGCGATCATTGTAGTCTTCGCTGCCCCTGCCCAACGACAGCTGTCGTTTGTCACAGACATCAGAATTTCCGTTGTCCTTCCACACCGACAACACCAGCAACTCATCGGCCTTCTCACTTCACGGTGGTGGTGTAGTCTTTCAGTCTCGCCACTACTCTCTCCGGAAGAAAGGCCGCTGATCAGAGTCACTAAACCACCTCTTGTCACCCATCGCAAATCCGATTAGATCAATCTAGAAGTATTCATCGGTTTTCCTCTAAGTTTCTGGTTCCTCTTCACCGACTGCCGACGTTCCTGGCGATTTCTGTGCTCTCCGTCTGTCAGAGCCAGCATCAGCATCAGCCACAATTTGTCACGGTGGATTGTCCTCTTACAAATTCTAGAAGTTCACTGTCAATTCCCATCGGGCAAAGGCGAATATAGAGCTGAACCAGAGAAGAAGCGTAAAAGCAAGGGACGAGTAGCGTGCTCCTCGCCTATAAGATTCTTGAAGTTCACCATTAATTCCTAGCGAGCTTCATTTCTTCGTCCAACCACAGTCTTCTCTCCATTCCCACCTCTGTCTGAACCAAAACTTCATCCTTGAACACCAAAAGTCACCACAGTGATAGAATCATGTTTTTTTTTGGTTCTACGATCGAGGACGAAAGGCACTTTGGAGATCACAGCACAATTGTTCAAAACAACTTTGTGCTTCTAAGTCTGACTCACCAGGGAGCAGCACAAAGGGAAAAGAAAGAGTAAAGACAAAGAAAGAAAAGATTTTTTTAAAAAAAGGAGACAGGAACTATTCACAGGCACTTTCATCCCGTGACTCATTACTAATCATCGGTACTATTTACTGTTACTATTCATCACTTACTATTCATCAATGGTATTGTTTCATACTACTCACAGTATTGTTCCCTATCAGTACCAGCGACCATTGTAGCTTGTTTCTTCATTTCTAGATTGGTTAATATGTCTGTAGTTTCTAATGCCTCTTCCTCCGTGCCACGATCTGGTTCTAATGACATCTCTACTGTTCGATCCATAGAACAAAGAGGTTCTAAAGGTCGTTCACTTTGTGATCATTGCAAGAAACAGGGGCACATAAAGGACACTTGCTGGAATCTCCATAGTAAACCTATTGACTGGAAGCCGAAAAAAGGGCAAGACAGAGGTTACGTGGTTGAAGCTTCCAAGGAATCATCCCAAAATGACAAACTACACAAAATCATGGAAATGCTAGCCACACTACAAACTATGACAAAGCCTACTGCCATAATAGTCAGGAGAGGTAATTTCTTTCAAGCCTTGGCTATGATGAAAGAACTATGTACAGGGAATTGTTGGATTCTTGACTCAGGTGCCTTGAATCATATGACTAACAATAAGGCTCTCTTCTCATCCTATACTCCTATTACCAAAGGAGTGACAGTGCGAATTGCTGATAACTCAGAGTCTGTTGTAACTGAAATTGGTTCCATCAAAATCTCAGCTACACTCACTCTTCACTCCGTATTATATGTTCCAAAGTTGAAGTGTAATTTACTATCTGTGAGCAAATTAGCTAATGATGAACGATGTCAAGTTAACTTCTTTGCTACTCACTGTCTTTTTCAAGATCTACTGACAGGGTCGGCAATTGGGAGTGCAAAAGAGCTTGATGGTCTCTATTACCTTGATGAAAGTGATAGTCATCAGATTCAATCTTGCAATAAAGTGTCTCTCCCTAGCACTAATGACTTAGAGTTATGGCATAAACATTTAGGTCATCCAAATTTAAATTACATGACTTAAATGTTTCCATCCCTTATTCCTCATAAAATCACCTCTGATTTTCATTGTGATTCATGTGAAAAGGTTAAGCATCATCGTACTTCATTTCCAAAAATCCCATACCAAGCATTAAAACCTTTTTCCATAATTCACAGTGACTTATGGGGACCATCCCGTACTCCAAACCGATCCAAAACAAAATGGTTCATCACATTCATCAATGATCATACACGTGTCAGTTGGGTCTACTTGTTGAAGGATAAAACAGAAGTGTATCAAACATTCCTTAACTTCTATAATATGATCCAAACCCAAATCCAGATCCTACACACCGATAATGGGATTGAATACTTCAATCAGGTCCTGTCTACCTTCTTGACCGAAAATGGCATTGTTCACAAAAGTACTTGTCCCAATACACCTCAGCAGAATGGTATTGCTGAACGAAAGAATTGTCATATTCTCGAGACTGCCAGAGCCATCATGTTTAGTGTAATACCCCGAATTTTGAGACTTGAGGTTAGAGAATAAACCTGAGATAAGTGGACTGCTAAGCCCCAGTTTAACAAGATCCCAAATTGTGATTAAGAGATAATGACTGTAAAAGTGGATGTGGTTAGTGATGAATAAACCCTTTTGGAGATTATGGTGTGATTTGGCACCCGATGTGATTCGTATGTGTTGTGAGCAGCGCCGAAACCCTGTATTTAAGTTCAATTATGGATTAACATCTAAATTGACTTAAAATAGAGGGGAGGGCGCATTGTGGAAGAAAAGGAATGATATGGTGTGTTTGGTGGTGATTCAAGAGGAATTGCTGTAATCAGGGGCAAAACGGTAAAGTTACCGACCAATTGATCAATTACCGAAGAGGAAACTTATTGGTAACTTCAAGATCAATTTTTAGGATTGATTTGTGCAAGAGATCAAGGGGTGGAATCCCATGTATGTGTGCCTTGGTGAGCTCATGGAGGTGTGACAAGATCTTGACACTTGGCACAATTTGAACCCTTGGATCTTAGTCAATTTGTCAACTCTTCCCTCTCTCCTCTCCTCCCTTATTTGGACGTCCAAATGGTCAATGAGGGCCAAAAATCTGACCCTCTTCATCTTCTTCATCTCTCTCCTTAGCTTCCATGAACGCCCAAGTGGAGGAAGAAAGAGAAAGAATCAAGGTGAGATTTAGCTTGTTTGTTGGCCTCTAATGTTCTAATCACCTTCTATAAAGTTGTTCATAGTGATGAGAGCTTCATCTCTATGGTTTTAGATTCTTGATTGGAGGTGTTTGAGAGCTTGAGCAAAAGTGGAAAGATGGAGAATCAAAGAATTGGTTTGGGAAAGAGTAAGAGGTGAGTATTTGAAGCCTTTTGATCTAAGTTTTGTGATTTGTGGATAAGTTTTGTGAATTGTGAATTTTACCCTAATTTTGGTGGAATTGTGAAATGCATGAATTTTCATGTGTTTTGTGTTGAAAATGGTGTTTTGTTGTGTAATTTGGTCATTGGAATTGGTTTGGCATTGGAAATGGAAAAGTTGTAATGTTAGAGTTTGAAATGTGAAAATTGTGTGACATGTTGAGATTGCTGTAAAACATGTCAATATAATGTGAATTTGGTTGTTTTGGTATTTCCAATGGATTCCATGTGAAAATTTGTGTGGAAATGATGTTTGGTATGAAAATGGAACCATTGGAAGCCAAATTGCAAAAACTGGAATTCTGTCTTTTGAAACTCTGTTCTGGACAGTCTGCTTGTGTTGCCTTTTTGAATGGGCAAATGATGTCAGAAAATTCTGAAACTTTCCAGTCTTGAATTTCACATCCCAATCTTCAAAATGGACATATAAATTGTGTCATTTCGTTTTGTGAACTGGAATTTATGTTTGCCCAAAGTTTGAGGTCAAAACTGGGTTTGATTCTGGAGCAGTATGGATATTTGTGTAATTCTGTATTTCTGTTGTTATGTGCAGCCTTGATTCATATTTTTCCTATGAAGAGAACTTGAATAGCTTTTATTTGGCTTTGGAATCACCTCATTTCAATTTTTCTGGAATTAGTTATGAAGTTTTGAAGTTACCTTGGCTGCAGCAGAAAATCTTGGCTGCAGCGCAAAAGTATCTGTACACGTTTTGGCCGCAGCCAGAAATTCTTGGCTGCAGCCAAAAACCTTCTGTACATGTTTTGGCTGCAGCCAGAGGATTCTTGGCTATAGCCAACCCCCATTTTCAGTACTTGGTGATTTTGAAAAGTGATTTCCAACCTAGTACGTCCCAATCCTTTAGGCTTTCGTTGAGCTTATTATAGCCATCTAAAGGGTGTGAATGATAACCAACCTTAAGTAATATGGAAGTAAGGATTTGGAATTTAGATTGACCCTATGTCCTTGATTTGGTTATAGGGTTGGATATTCGATTTGATCGTGAGTAAGCGGTGCTGGAGCTTACGTGGAAAGAACAAGTGTAGGGAACTTACCTCTCTTGCATGCTTTGATATTTGTGTTTGTGTATTGATGCATGTATTGCTTTGCTGGATTATGTGAAACATGTATGAATGATTGTAGCTCTGTTTCTAGTTATGCTATGGCCATGAGTATGTTGTTGAAACATTGAGCACGCAGATATGTCATTGTGTGAACATGAGTTTTGTATTGCAAGCATGTCATGCATTAAACACATATCATACATGCATATAGGTATCTGTTTCCTACTGAGATTCTCTCGAATCTCACCCTCCCCTACAAACATTTTAGACAGGGTAGGTAGATCGAGGATGGAGCAAGCAATCAAGGGCGACGGGACTCGTTCGGGTTGTAATCTTTTGATAGTTGGTTATCATAATTGGGATGATTTGTATTCGTATTTGGATATGAGTTGTATATATTGTGGAATGTATATTTGGTTATATGTTGACTGAGAATATTTGATTATGTATTTGGAATGAGCATTTGGGTACTTGTATTTATATTTGAGGAGAACTGTGTAATCCCCATTCAAAGAATTGTAAAGAGTGGATGTGCCCTATGAATTCTATGTAAATGTATGAACCCGAGAGTTGCCGGGATGATATTGTTGTACACTCTGATATTGTATAAATGTGATATTCCGCATGATGTGATTATATTCGAAATTAAATATGAGACCAGGTTAACTAGATTTCGAAAGTTATTTGTGAAAACCCATCTGGCAGATGGGTTTGTAAATGTTATTTAATTGTTATTGGTCTCTATTTCACTTTAATCACATATTTCGGATATAATTACGGAAGGGGGTTACATTTAGCAGTAATGTTCCTAAATATCATTGGAATGGTGCTGTCCTTACTGCCACATTTCTCATTAACCGAATGCCAAGCTGACCATTGTCTTACAAAATATCACTTCAACTCCTCCACAAATACTATAACCTCTCATACCTCGAAAACACTCTACCACTCTGAGTGTTTGGTTGCACATCATACATTCACCTCCATCACACCAATAAACTTGACCCTAAAGCCCTTCGATGTATCTTTCTTGGTTATTCTCATTCCCAGAAAGGATATAAGTGTTATGATCCGATCTCCAAACGTTTATTTTTCACCTGTGATGTCACCTTTCTTGAAAATACACCCTATTATGCCTTGTCTGCAATTCAGGGGGAGAGAAATGGTGAATTTCTGACAAAAGAAACACTAAAGGATGACAAAACAGTTACAATTTATACACCTATCCACACAGAACCTAATCCTGATACCTCTGATGCTCCTGATAACAACCTAGATATCCCTGATAATCCTGACAACCTTGATAACTCTGATAATGTGCCAAATCCAGGGGGAGAAACAAATATGTAGGGTAATACCTATATACGGCGACACAAAAGAGGTAATAAGCCACAAGCTATTAGCACTCACCAGGAGTTGATACCAGTGGCAGGTCCAGGAGAAACAGAAGGTTCTGATCTTAATCTTCCCATTACAGTGCGAAAACAACATAGACAACCCAAATCATCCACTAGATATCCTATTGAGAAGTTCGTCTCCTATAAAGCCCTTTCATCTAAATACAATGCATTTGTATCTCATCTTGATAGAATTAGGATACCAGACACTATTGATGAAGCTATGGCTATACCTGAATGGAGACAAGCTGTCTTGGAGGAAATAGAAGCTCTTAAGCATAATAAGACATGGGATGTAGTAGATCTACCACGAGGGAAGAAGTCTGTTGGGTGCAAATGGGTATTCACTCCTAAGTATAAAGTAGATGGAACTCTTGAGAAATACAAAGCTAGATTGGTTGCAAAAGGCTTTACGCAGGTATATGGGGAAGATTACACTGAAACGTTTGCTCCAGTAGCCAAGTTAAATACCATCAGAATTCTCTTATCTATTGCAGTGAATTTAGATTGGAATCTGCACCAACTCGATGTAAAAAATGCTTTCCTCAACGGAGAACTCAAGTAAGAGGTGTATATGAAGTTACCTCCAGGGAATGGTAGGAAAAAAGGCTAACCAAGTCTGCAAGTTAAAGAGGTCGTTATATGGGTTAAAGCAATCTCCGCGTGCTTGGTTTGACAGATTCACTCGGGTTCTGAAGAGACATGGTTATACTCAGGGGTAGAGTGATCATACCTTGTTCTTTAAACATCATAAAGGCAAGATGGTTGTTCTAGCAGTATATGTTGATGATATAATCCTTTTTGGAGATGATGAGGTAGAGATCAATCCGATCAAGGGAGCACTTATACGGGAATTCCAAGTCAAAGATCTTGGAGAGATGAAGTACTTTCTTGGGATGGAAGTTGCTTGGTCAAAAGGTGGTATTTATATTTCCCAAAGAAAGTATATACTGGATCTCTTGAAGGAAACAAGGATGACAGGCTGCAGACCTAGTAACACACCTATTCGGGTTGATAAAGTAAACGAAGAAGCAGACCTTGGTAAAGCTATGGACATATGAAACTACCAGCAAATGGTAGGTAAATTAATATACTTGTCCCATACCAAACCCGATATCGCATTTGCTGTTAGTATGGTCAGTCAGCACTCCCATAATCCTACACAGAAGCATCTGAATGAAGTATACTGGATCCTTCGTTATTTGAAGGGATCTCTGGGACATGGCTTACTGTTCAAAAAGACCGATAAACGAAATATAGAATTGTTTACAGATGCTGATTGGGCAGGTGATCAAGATGATAGGAAATCCATATCTGGATATTGTACGTATATATGGGGTAACTTGGTCACATGGACAAGTAAAAAAGCAAAGTGTAGTTACAAGAAACAGTGCTGAAGCTAAATACCGAGCTGTGTCACTTGGGATTTGTGAAGGCATATGGATAAAACGTGTTCTTAAAAATGTAAAGGAAAGCATAAATCTATCGATCAAAGTCTATTGTGATAATATGGCTGCAATCAATATTGCTCATAATCCAGTTCAACATGATAGAACCAAACATGTCGAGATAGACAGACATTTTATAAGAGAAAAAGTTGATGAGGGTATCATTGATCTAAGGTACATACCCTCTAAAGAACAGACCTCAGACATCCTCACTAAAGGATTGCCCAAGAACAAATTTGAGTATCTGATTGGCAAGTTGAACTTGATTGATATCTACAGTTCAACTTGAGGGGGAGTGTAGAAGCACCGAAACTCAAGAGAAAGTTAAGATCCGCAATTATAGGCAGTAATTAGTCTTGATTGTACAGTATTGTGTTGGAGCGTATTCCAATATTTTATTCTATCTTATGTGTATATATATGCGTATGTAATCTATCAAGATATATATAAAAAAATTCAATCTTTCAAATCTCTTCACATACTCACTTGACTTCTCAGAAGAGATCATGGATGACAGTGGAAACTAGTGTTATAATGCGCCAAATTGAATTATAATTCTCCAAATATATTCATTTCTAGGTTCTGATACCACAGGAGAACAGGACGAGACATACACGTTGAGTTTAAAGTCTTATCCCTTATTTTGCATTTCCAGAAGATTGGCACACTATACTAATGAACTGGTTTGTATAAATTACATCCCATACAGGAGAGATTTTAAGGACCAGTACTGGTACAACAAAAGGTAAGAGTAGTTAATTAATTTAACTGTATATTTGCTGCTGTTTTCACCACTTTTTGGCATGACTTGTATAGAATGCTTTAATCCTTTTCATTGCCTCTTCAAGAGCAGATGGATCCACGGCAAATGTAATTCGGAGCCAATCTTTTAGCCCTACCGCAGTTCCTGCACAGGATTGTCATTCTTAAATGTCAACAAATTCATGAGCAAAATAGTCAAAACCAGCAGAATCAATGACTAACAAACTACTTATACTTTAATCTATAATTACCTATACGTGAAGATTATTTTTCATGTAACGGGGTACTGGTTAGGCACCTGGACAAAGAAGGAGCAATATCACCTGCCAGGCTATTCTTTAACACCACAATTATTGCACTCATTCTCATTAGCATGTCATTACTTCCATTACCAACACTACCATCATCATCATTAGCATGATCATTGTATTCATCATCCTTATTAGGATTCCATCATCACTGTCATCATCATTATTAGTGTCATCACCTCCATCATGACATCACTATTCTAATATTCCCTTCATTATCATGGCCATTATCATCCTCTTCATCATCATCGTTGTCATCATCACTGTCATCATTATTATCAATATCATCATCTTCATAAGCACTACTCCAAGGGGCATCACATGTTCATAGCACCCTTTTCAAAGCCTTATAACGGCAGGCACCCTCAAAGCCCAGTAACGGCTGGCACCTTTTCAAAGCCTTGTACCGGCAGGCATCCTCAAAGCCCAGTAACGGCTGGCACAATTCTAAAACCCTGTACCGGCAGGCACCTTCAAAGCCCAATAACGGCTGGCTCCTTTTTCAAAGCCCTGTACCGGCAGGCACCCTCAAAGCCCAGTAACGGCTGGCACCCTTTCAAAGCCTTGTACCGGCAGGCACCGTCAAAGCCCTGTACTGGCAGGCACCCTCAAAGCCCAGTAATGGCTGGCACAATTCTTTTAAAGCCCAATAACGCTTGGCACAATTCTTTTAAAGCCCTGTACCGGCAGGCACTATTCTTTCAAAGCCCTGTACCAACAGGCACCCACAAAGCCCAGTAACGGCTGGCACAATTCTTTTAAAGCTCTGTACCGGCAGGCACTATTCTTTCAAAGTCCTATACCAACAGGCACCCTCAAAGCCCAGTAACGGCTGGCACAATTCTTTTAAAGCCCTGTAATGGCAGGCAATATTCTTTCAAAGCCCTGTATCAGCAGGCACTCTCAAAGCCCAGTACCGGCTAGCACAATTCTTTTACGCCCCACCAAAGTCCTATGCAACTAGGCGCTTCACTTCCATTCCAGGTAATCATATATCTCCACTTGCGTTCTTCTCCCCTATGAACCAAGTAAAGAGGGGCATGGGCACTGTATTTTGTCCAAACCCTCTTTGGTTCCAAGGGGGCACATTGTTCTCTGGCCGGACAAAATACGTGTTCTTATCTTTACTTGCTTCATAGACGAGAATCTCACTTTTCTCAGCTACGAAACAAGTAAAGAGGGGCAACTGTGAACACCCTATTTTGTCCGGGCCCCACTAAAAAATACAAAAATAATTGATAATGATTGGTGTCCAAATTGGCAATTATCATTAAAATAAAAAATAAAAAAATAAAAATAAGAAAAATAAGGAAATCCTCCTATTGATGATGATCGGTGTCTAAATAGGCAATAATCATTGAAAGGGAAAAAATAAAAAAAATTAAAATTAAAATAAATCCCCTCATTGATATGATTGGATTGTCATTCATTAAGGGAAAATAATAAATAAAAATAAAATGAAAAATAAAAAATAAAAAAATCTCTTTTATGTTGATAGGTTTAAATTAGGAAGTTATTTGTGGGGAGAATAATGAAAAAAAATTAAAAACGAAAAAATCTCCACTAATGGTAATTAGGTCAAGTTAAGAAGTTTTATCAATAAAAAATACAAAAAAATAAAAAAACGAAAATTAAAAAAAAATCTTCATTGATGGTGATTGGGTCAAGTTAGGTAGTTCTTAACATAAAATACAAAAAAAAAAATCAAAAAATGAAAATTTAAAAAAAAAAAAGGAGCATTTATGAAGAAAACCTTACCTTGAGACTATAAATAAAAGTGCAAGGATGGAAGTAAAAGAGACAAAAATTTTGGGAGAAAGAGGGAAGTAAGGTAGAGGGTTAATTTTATTGCTCATACATAATTCTCATGAGGAAGGGTAGTTAACATAAGAGCCCATCTTATTTTGCTCACTACTCTTTGATTGTGATTAAATTTGCATGCTTTTCTTTTTGATAATATTTAGCCATATGCGCAAGATGATGAATTTGACTAACTCTCACCACCACTGTAATGTTTTATGACTTTGCACTTGGCTTTGTGTTTATCTTGATGACTCAACATTTGCATGAATCACCTACTCTCATATATGTTGGCCTTGCTGGACGTTTCAAATATGGGAATCATCTACTCTAATATATGTTGGCCTTGCTGGACGTTTCAAATCTGAGATCAAGAGCTATGTGGACTTACTTTCCATTGCCTCATTGAATTTTCTTATGTATTGTTGCTTGATGTGTGGCATTTGGATCAAGAGGTATGTGTGGCTCTATCAATTTGGATCAAGAGGAGTAAATTCAGATAATCAACTAATGAGTTTAACAACAATACCCTCATACATAATAAGATGGAAATACAAGCTAGCTCACGGGCGGGCATGTTGGCCCGCCACAAACTGTGAGCCAAGCGGTGTAGGTTGGAATAACCCACACGGCTGCACCACTTGCTAGGTTGGCAATAATGCCAAACCAAACCCGCCCTATATAAGCGAGAACCCTCCTATTTCCTCCCCGTCCTCTTCCCTACTCTTCTCTTTTTATAACAATTCGGTCAATTTTTAAATTATTCATATTTAATATTTTATATAATTATTATTAAAATGTTAGATTATAAAAAAAATAATTAATTAAATACATATTACTAAAGTTTGATAAGAATAATTCAATACTACAATAACAAAAATAAAATAATGTTTTATAAAACTAAATCTAAACTATTTAAATATTGATCTATTGGTTAGAAAAGAAAGAGAAGTGAAGAAGAGGGGAAGAGAATAGAAGGGGTTGCAGAATAGTTGTAATGTAACAACACTCACGTCCCAAGACTTCACCAGTATGCGGGAAATAAGTTTATTATTCGGAACTTAATCATAATTTTCTGGGAAAATGACAGAAAAAATGCTCCAAACATTTAAAAATGACATATGGGTGATTTTACAAATCCAGAAGTTGGGAATTCCTTATCACGTTTTGACATTTCCTAATCATCTTTTGACAAAAAAACCTATGTCATTTTCAAATGTTTGGAGCATTTTTCCTATTTTTTTTTATTTTAAATTTAAAATTTAACATTGGCTGCCGATCCCTTTTTAATATTAAAAGCCTAGCAAACAAACGGTTACGCCAATGCCTATCTTGCTCCCATGCCGTCTCGCCACTAAAGAATTTTTTAAAATTTGAATTTAATGACGTACGGTTGAAATGTTAAAAGAAAAACAAACAAACAAACACAATCACACAAAATATTTCTAGGTTCTAATATCACAGGAGAACAGGACAGGACATACACGTTGAGTTTAAAATCTTATCCCTTTTTTTGCATTTCCAGAAGACTGGCACACTATACTAATGAACTGGTTTGTATAAATTACTGCCCTTGCAGGAGAGATTTTAAGGACCAGTACTGGTACAACAAAAGGTAAGAGTAGTTAATTAATTTAACTGTATATTTGCTGCTGTTTTCACCACTTTTTGGCATGCCTTTTATAGAATGCTTTAATCCTTTTCATTGCCTCTTCAAGAGCAGATGGATCCACGGCAAATGTAATTCGGAGCCAATCTTTTAGCCCTACCGCAGTTCCTGCACAGGATTGTCATTCTTAAATGTCAACAAATTCATGAGCAAAATAGTCAAAACCAGCATAATCAATGACTAACAAACTGCTTATACTTTAATCCATAACTACCTATACGTGAAGATTATTTTTCATGTAACAAAACGCAATGAAAAGTGGATTTCTTATTTCACTTCCATGCCTAACATAGGCTTATATGCAAGTTATATGCCCAAGACTAACAAGCAGTGATCGGTGCATTAGTTGAAGATAACAGAATCTGGGATGCAAGAACTGCAGCAGGTACATGTATTTTTTAGGCTGTTTGAACGAAAGCTTTCCAAATTGAAAAAAGGATGCAAAAAGCAATAATTGAGGCCAACATGTGGGTGAAAAATAATAATAATAATAATAATTGAGACCAACAAAGATTGATAAAGGGGTTGGCTCATGATCATAAGGTTGTGAGTTCAAATCCCACTAATGTGAGAGTTTTATTGATGAATGATTTGTAAGTACTTCTATAAGCGTTTTTTGAGCCCAAAGACATACCCTGGCCCTGGTGAACCCCCAAAACTTGACTCACCTAAACTTTTTGTTGTATAAAAAGGAAAAACAAAAAGTAACAGTTAAGTATGATTTGGTCATTTATACCTGGAAGAACGATAACAGATTCCTCCTTTGCGAGCTTGAAACAGAAATCAATATCATCACTAATATCATCCAGAAGTGAGAGATTGAGTTTCACCTGTATTGCAGTGTAGGTAATAAATACCAATGCTGATATAATGACATTCAGTCAGTTCTAAGGAAAATTCCAATAATGCTATAAACTCACCATCACAGCCATAGACCCATCTGGTTTGTGAGGGCAAAAAATGCATGGAATGTCCTTTATCTCTTTACAACAGACATCTGAGGTATGCTTTAACATGTTGAGGGTTTTCCTAAAGAAACCCTCTTCAGTCTCTGTAATTATGCGAGGTACAGCTGCCTGTTTAGATCAGAACAACTATCAGTCAGTTACAATCAAGAAGCAACTAATTAATAATATAAAAGGTAATGGTCGAATTAGGTTTTGGATGAAATCCTAACAAATTTCCGCACTAAAGAACTTGATTAGATCAGGAATAAGGATTACACATAAAAAAGAAAAAAGAAAAGTGAGAAGGAAAGAAAAAGACCAGGAATAAGGAACTGCAGTTAATTCTATATCAAAATTACTTCTCATGGTGGTGCTGAAATTTTTAGTCAGAAGGTCTTGCGAGTTAGTTTGATAGTTTCCAGGCTAATAGCCTAAAGATAAGTGTAGTCTGGTGTAGTATTCTTTCTAATGCAATAGTTTATTTTCTTCTCTTCTCACAACCATCAGATCTCAAATCATAGTGCTTCTCTTTTCTTTCTTCATTTTCTTTTCCTTCTTCCGTTTGGTTTTTCCTATTGAGATGAATACTGGTGAACCCTATCTCACATATCCAGTTACTTTATCTAGCAATGTTATTAACACTAGTGGATAGTTTCAACTTTGATAATTGATTACTTGTAAGAAAGAATCATGCAAACCAAAAGATAGAAAACCTGGATGAAGGTAGCTGGACCCCCCAAAATGTCAAAATACTTTTTTATTCTCTCAAAAACCTGCACAATTAAGCATTCGATTGATGGCATCAGAAAATCTGTCAAAGCTTGAAACCATAAGCTTTTTAAAGTAATAATGATATCTTTCAATTACAAAACATTTCTATTGTCAAGCATATGATTCTATGCATATCGCACCCATACCTCCTCTCATAGAGGAGGTCATGGGTTCTATACCCCATGCTGCCAAATTG
This sequence comes from Inga leiocalycina, assembly GCA_963242795.1. NCBI lineage: Eukaryota > Viridiplantae > Streptophyta > Magnoliopsida > Fabales > Fabaceae > Inga > Inga leiocalycina. Next base: position 50,380,063 of record OY725329.1, read on the forward strand.
GGGTGGGTGGGTGAGTCCCCCCCTCTATGGGGAAGGAGTTTTAATTTGTCCAAATAAAAAAATCGAAACAGATGATCTTAGACAATTTTGAAGACCAGTTTATTACCACATTGTGAAGCTAACAAACAGGAGAGAACATGAACAAATATAATAAAGAAATGCAAAGCCCCTTTTAAGTTTTAAATCATGAAAAAACATGAATTACAGATGGACTCGTAATCCAAGAGTGCTTGTTCATATGCCATGGGATCAATCAATATTCAAGCACATGCAAGGTTAAATTCCAGGTATATAATTAAAAAGTGTTAATCACAGTGAAGGTGGAAGGAAGAGAACCTTCGGTTTCCTAAAAGTGCCACAGGGATCATTTGTCACAAACCAACCAAGTCTCCATCCAGGAACTATCCATCGCTTAGATAGGGACCCAAGAGTAATAATGGGAATATCAGATCCAAAAACTCCCATTGGCACAAAAGGATTGGCTCCAAATGCAAGATGACCATAGACTTCATCAGCAATCACAACAGTTGCAAGCTTCTTAGCAGTTTCTGCAATCTAAGTGCAACATACAAACCATTCAATAATTAGTTTGATACTGCCAAATCTAGAAATGTCTTGTCTCAGTAATTTCATCTGAAGCCAAATCCTAGAACACTAACCTTCTTCAAATGATTGTAACTGTACACATTTCCACAAGGGTTTCCAGGATTTATAATCACCAATGCAATTGTGTTCTGATCTGCAAGAGATTCAATAGCTTCCAAATCAACCTCCCAACCTTTCTCAGGAAGAAGATCATAATGGCGAACTTCAACTTGTCTGAATGCAGCACAGAGATTATAGATTGGGAAGCCTGGCCTTGGAAGCAAGATGTTTGCTCCAGGGTGAGCAAGCATTGCCACTGAAACATCAATAGCTTGAGTGCATCCAGAAGTAATAAAGACATCGTCGGAGGTTAACTTGTAGGGAAGATCACGGGACAGATATTCAGCAATTGCTCTGTCGCCAAGAAGTAACAAAAACATAATATGAAGAAACAAAAACCAAATCAAGTAGATGTTTTAAATTCTTTCAACTGCAAATGCAAGGATGAAGCTTATATTGCTTCTTGTGAGAGCCGATTCACATTCCCAGACATCTTTCTTAGTTATTCACAAACTCTGGGAGGGTTAAACCAAGAAACTGAAGCAAAATTGTTGAACAATACACTGCCATCTGTAGGTTTTAGAATCAGCTGCAACAGCGAGAAGAATGTACTACAAGGAAACCGATTAGAGAGACCAAGACTTAACTTGAGTTTCTTTCAGGAATTAGTTTAGCATTTTTCTTACTTTTTATACGATTTATAGCATTAATTATGAATAGAATGGTACAGTTCTATAAACAGACCACCTAATTTAAAGGGGAAAAGCAAATTAGAGACCGAAGGGGAATAAGGCCACTATGAAATCTTAAAACACTTCTCAGTCGGTCCCAACTATAAACAATATAGGAACTTGCTGAATTGAAAATCAGAAGACAACAAAAACAGTAAGTAGCAAAAGTGTTTAAACCTCTGGGCAAAAAAAAAAAAAGCAAAAGTGTTTAAACCGTCTTATACGTAAAATTTCAAAATTAACAGCTAACTTGAACAGCGGTCATCACGATGACAATCATAATGAAGAAAGAAAGGACGCATCGAAAGCAGTTCCTAAAAGCAAAAGGGACAAAATCACAAATCTCAGCAAACGAAAAGAGAAACACGAAGAATTGAAGAGCGAGAAGAAATCGAAATCCACAAAATAGACAGACAATGAAATACAATTTACCTTCTCGTTTGGAGAAGACCAACGGTGGGAGCATAGCCATTGAATTTCTGAGATTGAAGCGTATCAACGACAGCTTCTTGAACAACATCAGTGGTGTGGAAGCAGGTATAAATAGTAGGGTCACCCATACCGAGAGAAATCACTCGCTTATCGCCATCATTTACGTCAACACTTTGCATTAAAAGGCTGAGAATCCCTTTAATGGTGATGGTTGAAGCAGTTGTTGCTTCGTGATTCACGGATGCCTTATTTTCCATGACTAATCGGAATCTATCTCTGTAGCTTCTGAAAAGACGAATTTGTGATTCGGAACGATTTGAGCTCCGTTCAAGGCTTAGAGGAAGATGATTTTGGGTACCTATAAAGAGACGGAAGCGTGGTGGGCATTTTCCATGACCACACGGTTCGTCTGCTCACTGAACCAAATTTGGCGGCTTCTTGCATCAAGCACGTATCCTATTACAAAAACGCATTGATAACTAAGTAGCAATTACCTGACATGCCCACATGCGCCCAGACGCACAGAAGCAATATTTTGAGAAAATTAAACAGAAATATTTCGTATGGTGCTAATTATAACATAAAATTGATTATTTTTTGGAGAAATTAAAGAAGCTAATTAAATCACTTTAGAGTATCTATATTTTTATTTTTTCCTTCAAACTAATTAGTTTGACTAATAAACTAATATATAATATAAGGATACATAATATATGATATGATTAAATAACTTATTTAGTTTTAAAAAGATCAACTTTAACTTATATTTAAAACCGGGTAGTATTTAATATCTCATCTCTTCCTTCCACACCAGAAAAAGCATATTTACGTAAATATAGTATAAAATATAAAATATACTAGTAAAATCTTTCTTATCCATAAACATGTTACTAAACCTAATTTGTATTTAAAAAAACACCAAACTTGGCGGTTCGGATTGGCTAATTTTAGATAATTCTAATTTTTATAGGTGACATTGGTTAAAAGCCACAGTAATAACCGCAATTTGTATTTAAATACTTTATTTTTTTAAATGACTTTGAGAAATTTAATTATGGCTAAAGTATACTTTTAGTCCTTTATGTTTACATGAGGTTTCATTTTAATCCCTTAAGTTTATAAAGTACACTTTTAGTCCTTAAAACTTAACACCGTTAATGTTATTAACAGAAAATGTTGATTAAGCAAAATTAAGTGGTGACTAAGCAATACAAACCAAGAAAGCTTAATTTTTTTAAATGAGAAATATTTATATATTCCCAACAGATATCTCATATTATTTTAATTCAATATGTCATGGTTTTAAATTTTTAATTCCTATTTCAATTAATTAAAAATATGATAAAAAATTCCTAGGGCATTTTATGTCGTCTCCTCCTCGTTACCTCTTTCTCCCTTCATCCCTGTGGGACTCTCCCATCTTGATTCATAAATTTTAGCCATCCCCCTCCTTTTAATTGAAAGTCTATCAACACTGAAGGCACATTCGTCTAAGTCCCTAACCTTTTATTCTTCCCAAGGGCCAAACTTGGACGATGCTAATATGGATGATGGGTGTGGTCAAAATCACATCCCCATCCCCAAAACTTATCCAATCTTTAGTCTACATTTTTAAAAGGGAAGGTAATTAATAGACAAAGAATTTGCAATGGCAAAGAGATTTTTGCCATGTTGTCTTCCTTCTCTGAAAAAAAGTACATTTTATAATCTTAAGGGACTAAAATGAAATCTCATGTAAATATAAAGGACTAAAAGTACACTTTAGCCTTTAATTATTCTTGAATTTCATTTATTAAAATCACTTTTCCATGTATGATTACCAAAAATGGTAAAAATTTAATAAATTTTTTTCCTAATTATATTTAATGTCCCTCCAATGCTAAAAATAAGACATAGTTTACCCTTTTTTTAGAGAAATTGGGGAAGCTAAATAAGCTACCAAATCATATCATATATTATGTGTTATTAGATTATATATATTAGTTTATAAGTTATACAAAATATTTTGAAGAAAATTTTTAAATATAATTACTTTAAACTAATTTAATTAAATTTTTAAATATTTTCAAAAAAGTCAATTAAATTTTATATTTATGATAGAAGGAAAAAATAATTATTATAAAATATAATTTAAGCTTCATCCGGATTTTCTAGACACGGAAGAATCCCAAGATCCCAGTCAACCAAAATTCATATGGATTTCAAAATAATTAGCAAAATGGGATTTATAAGACTTAAAAATCACTTATTTAAGCTTAAATGAACTTATTGTTTTCTATTTTGTTAGGTTTAATTTTCTAATCAAATCTTATCATACGCACACATAATACTTTATAATATGTGTAATTTTAAACTGCGATGATACAGCACTTTTCATTTATCAAATTTTACATAATAAAGGGCTAATGCCTAATATTGTGGCATCAATATCAATATATCATACACGCATCAAGTTATACTCCTTTTACTTGATGGCAAGACAGGCTTGTGATAACGATGATTGGTCGAATTCAGGAAAAAAAATTATAAGTAATAAAATCAGAAGATATGTACTGAGACAATTTAAAATTTAAACTTACTATACAGATGTTATGATACTGAATGTTAATTTTATAATCACAAACTATAATTTTATACCATTTTAAATTTAATATTTTGTTAAGTTAAACAACCTTCAAAACATTAATATTTTTGGAGATTTAAATTATAATTTTTCCGTGAGATTAAAAAAAATCGAAAAAAATGTGTTCCATTACCTTCCAAATTTTGGTTTGGCTGCTTGTCCTTGTGTTTCATTAATTGACACGTGTTTATCTGCAGACTCCAAACTAACTTGCGCCACCTGCCGCTCCAGTGATCATGTTGTGTTCAACGTTGCGCCACACATGTATAAATAAAGTCTTGTCAGAAAAAATTTAGGGGAAATTGCACAGAAGCTCCAAATTAGACAAAATCTGACCAAAAGGTATCTGGAAATTTTTAATATGCAGTCAAGTACTAGGGAACATTTGAGTAATACAATTCAATTATGAAAAGACCAATATGCCATTAGTGAATTTGAGAAAAAAGGTGGGCTTGTGTAATATAATCAAATTCATTAAGGGTATATTGGTTTTTTCACAATCGTATTATATTATCAAAATGTCTCATGAGATTTAGCTATAAATTAGAAATTTTAAAGGACCTTTTGATTATATTTTATTTATTTTGGGACTTTAGTGCACTTTTTCCAAAAATTTATGAGTAATGGGTGTTCATAAGTTTCTGCTGGAACAATATTATTCAGAAATTTTCTTAAAAAAGCAAGGAACAATGTAAACTCTGACCATGAAAAATATTACTCCTTTATTAAAAAAAAATATTACTCCATCAAGTCCTTAATATTGGATTTATTTAGAGAGTTGATCTTAATCCTAAATATAATATCGATTTACAATATTGATTATAATTTTTATAATTTACTCTTATTGACATTCTCACAACAATAATCAATGAGGAAATAGAATGAAGAATTAAAGAAGATTATTAGAATGCTTTAGAAAATACATGATATATTAACTAACTTAACTAGCTTTTTTAATCTATCAAATTAGGTAAATATGTCCTACATTAAGAATATGAGAGAGTAACCATTAATGTTAGGTTTTTAAACAATTTTCCCGACTTTGCCTAGTTTTAACACAATATTAATTTAATAGAAACTCCCAAAATATTCATAATTCCTATGCAAAAACTTTCCGGATAAATTTGGATCTCAAACCCATAAGTAACTAAATAAGCTTATATTTAGACTAATAATAAAATATAAAATTAATAATTTATTCTTTCTTACTCGTTTTATAATTAATATATATTAAATTCATCGGAGGGAGATCATTGTTTAGATTCAATTACGTTCTTTTTTTTTTTTTTTTGAATGAAGATGGATTTCATTAAAATAAATGAAATATGTACAAGTAACAGTCTATGATGTTACGTAAGAAGGATGCAAAAGAAAGATACATTTCAAGGGAGACCGTGAGTTTCGTTGCTTTGATCGTATGTTTGACCATTATTGCATTTGAGGATGCAATGAGTTCAATGACTGTGTACGATTGGCCAGGAAAGAGTCTCTTATTTCTAGCCTTCCAAAACTTCCAGCCTTCCAGGTGCGGAAACCAAAAGTGAGGACCGTACCCATCTCATGGAGGCTTGACAAGTGTCAATGTTGGTTAGCCACTAATCTTGAATGGGTTGCTTAAAGAATCGACGAACTGAGGAGGGTGGGAGAGTGAGTTTCCAGCAGGTGTTTGCGAGGGGCATTGACGTAAAATATGGTCTATGTCCTCATTAGCATTGCAATTTGTTATGATCGGTAGGTACAGCGGAAGAATTTTAAAATTTTTGTCGATCCTAATCGAGGATCTATCAACGACGTTTAAATCAAGTTAGAAAGATTCGTACCTTTTTTAATTTAGGATTTTCGATTTCTAGAAACCAACATATCAGATCCGCTCCCTCTACCGGTATCCACACGAATGCTCTCCAACACAGACTACGTGCTAACGCCTCCAATGTCTCCTAAGTTTCCCAATTCTCATCCGTGTATGAGTATATCTGCTCTATCAAGTTTATAACCTATGAAAACTATATTCAAATTTTAAAATTAATCTTTATTAATTTTGAAAATAATTAACAATTAATTATTTTGATGAGCTAATTAAATAAATTTAATTTAGATTAAATCTGCCCAACAGCTTTAATTTAACCTATTTATTTAATCAAAATAAAGAACCATTAGATTTAATTTATCTTCATAAATTAAATTTGAGATACTATATATCTATCATGTTAGTTATTAAATCTAATTTATCTTAATAAAATTAAATTTAAAACTAACAAATATAATAATATCATATAATATATATATACACATATATATATACAATATGTATTTCAAAAATACATATGTATATATATAATATTATTAACGAATTTTATATTTTATATATATATATATATAAATATAAAATTCATCCACCCTAGATTAAACATTATCTCGTGTTAGGCCATTCTTGTGTGCGACCCTGTAGGCTCATACGAAGTTGGCAATGGGTCAATAACTGTACTAACCCACAAGTCGCAAGTGACCTCTAGCAACACATTACGACTACCTAATTCATATGAGGATCATTAACACAATGCAACCTGTCACACAACCATGGTACGTCCCTTTTGTCACATGATATATCGATCAAAGATTAGGCATAAATAATGTCATCTCCTTGTTCCTGACCATTACTTTCTAACTTCCTAAGTAGTCTGACAATAGAAATGGAAACTCCTTTCCATCGTAGTATAGCCATACATTTCTTAGACTCAATCATCGAGGGCCCAGTAATATATTCTACTAATGTGAGGGACAAATTCCATCTTGATCATTCATATTCCTCTGCATGAAAAACCATCAAGACCGATCGTAGCCTTTATCATCAACTGGTCAAAAGTGACTTTTGACTAATTCAAAGCTCAGCAACTCTCATGTAGGAATCTATAATGACCTCAGGTCAAAGGGCATTGTGACGTGGTTGTATATGAGAAAAGCTTATGACTTGATCCATGTAGCTTTCTCATAGTGGGTCGATCCAGCACCTTATACTCTTACAAGTGCCTAAGACTTTGATTCGTATCTCCATATCTTATCAAAGTCATACTGGTCTTGTTTCATCTCTACTCCCACATAGATGACCGACCAAGGATATTTTAGGACAATCTTTATGATTTATCTAATGATACAATTATCACAGTTAATATGCAAATAATATGATAACAGAATGGAGAAATTTCATTAAATTAATAATGTTTAAAGTACAATGATTAGCCCTTATGGCACAATTTCCAACACAAATAAATTCACACATGGCAGAATCTGTCAGGTGTAGCTTCTTGTCCTTTCTACGCTGGTGAGAAGTTTGTTCTAGTAAGCCAACCAAAGGAAAGATATAATTCTTTGTGACCCTGGCCATTGCCAAATAAGTTTCCAGCATTTGACCTCGTCATTCCATGTATCAGCTGCCTTGGCCTTGTATGCAGATGGCACAGTGAAGTTACCATTAGTAGTAAGGCACCATAAGCAATCATCGGTTCCAGCTTGTAGGGATAGGGGTTAGGTGGCAGCAATTAAGTGATTAACAATCATTGGAGTTTGTTCTCAAATAGATCCTAACGCCATTGGCCTGAACTATCAACATATTCCCAAATGGGCTTGGTAAAGGATGATTCATCAATATTATTGAAGGCCGGGTTTTTGAGTGACCTAGCAACCCATGTGTCCAAACAAAAGCGAGCCTGGTTGCCATCACCTAGATGCCACCTTAATCTTGGCATGGTTTCTTGCCATGTATATGCAATGCTTTGCCAAACCTGCGAACTTGTCTTGGTCTTGAAAGTGTAATTGGTTTAGAGCGACCGATTGTACTTAGCTCGAAGCACTTGGACCTAAAGCATCTGCGGTTTGCTTATAAGCATATATCCCAGCTTAGAGAGGAAGGCATAGTTTTGGGTTTGTATTTTCTTCAGACCACATACCCCGTTGGGTATGGGTTGGCATATGCGGTCTAGCTTAGCAAGTGGATAGACTTATGGTTAGCTTCAGTTACCCAGATACAATCCCGAATAATCTTCTCAATTTGGTTGCTGCAGGAAGATGGAAGCATAGTCGTCTACATGGCATAGCCTGGTATAGCTGAGAGTACTGTTTTAGCCAGAGTGATGCGCCCTATGAGTGACAGTGTTCGCGCTTTCCACGTGGTGAGTTTTTGTTGGATTCACTCTATGATGTAGAGGTAAGTGTCTTTTTTCACTCTAGAGTGAATAAGAAGGACTCCCAGATACTTGCCGAGTTGTTCTATTTTTGCATAGTCAAGTGTGTCACAAGTGTAGTCCGATTCTTGCTTCTTAACATTTATTGAGAAGAAGATTCTAGTTTTGGTTCGGCTAATAGAATGGCTAGAGGAGATGCAACATTTGTCAAAGATTCTTTTGACGATTGATATCTTATGTGAGCTTGATGTACCAAAAAGGATCAAGTCCTCGGCAAAGAACAAGTAAGATAAAGGCGGGCCTTCCCTGCCCATCTTGATCATTTCCCAATCTCCTGTTTAGACGGCCTTTTAAATAACCTGAGAGGCTCTCCATACAAAGTACAAAGAGATACAGGGATAGTGGGTCTCCTTAGCGAATACCACGCGAGGGACTAAAAGCCTCAGAAGGGGAACCATGCCATAAAAATTGCATACGAGGGGAGGTGATGCAATGCATAATTATCCTGATAATGTTTGTTGGGAACTGAGCATCGTGTAGTGTTTCCTCAATAAAGCACTATTTCAAATTATCAAAGGCCTTTTCCAAGTCTACCTTAATGGCCATCCACCCCTTCTTGCCTGTCTTTTTCCTCATGGAGTGGATGACTTCTTGTGTAATGATAATGTTATCAGTGATATTTCTGCCTCTGATAAAGCTGGACTGGTATAGGAGCGTTAATACGGGCATAAGAGATTGAAGCTTGTCTGAGAAGATTTTGGTTACTATTTTGTATGCAACTAAGCAGAGGCTTATTGGCTTAAAATACTTAAATTTTTGAGGTCGATCGACCTTGGGGACTAAGGTGATGAGTGTCTTGTTAAGTTTTGGATTAAGAGGACCTCCACTAAAAAGTTGTTTGACCATGTTGCATAGAGAGTCTCCCACACATTCCCACTGGTTTTGGTAGAACATTGCATAAAGGCCATGAGCGCCAAAAGCTTTAAGTGGTTTCATGCCAAACAGGGCACACCTGATTTCTTCTGTAGTGACCATAGCATAAAAGGTTAGCCAAGAAAAGTTGGTTAGAATGGGGAACATACCTCAAAGGCAATATAAGACATGAGGTTCGTTGTTGTCTTAATAGAGATGGAGAAAAATGTCTGAGACATTTAGAGAAGGGTAGTGTTGTCAGATATACAGTGACCCTCATCATTTTGAAGCGGTGTGATGTGATTTTGTTGAGCTCGAATGTGGGCTTTAAGGTGATAATAGCTCATTTTGCAGTCGCCGAGGCTTATCCAATCACACCACAACTTCTATAACCACATGAGTTCCTCATGAAGGTAGGCCTCCTCATAATCGGCATAGAGTTCTTTATCTAACTTAAAAAGACAAGCGAAAAATGGTTGCTCATCAAGGGCATATTGCACTCCTCTGATGCGAGCTTTGAGGCATCTCTTGTTTTTCCTTATGACTCCAAACACCTTTAGGTTCCTTTTAGATGCCACTATATAAAATTTTTTGATGTTTTCTATAAGGCTGAGGCTGGGGGGCCCAAGTATTTTTAACGAGTTAGGAGAATTATGGCTGTATGGTCCAAGCTGCTAGGAACTTGATAGATTTTTGCCTTAGGGACGCTAATTTGGAGAAACCTAGATCAATAAGTAATGGCCTATGATCTGAGTTGATTTGAGGAAGGGGTGTAACTATTGAGGGGGGAATTGTTAGATCCATTCATTGTTAGATAAGGCCCTATCTAGTCTGACAATAGTAAGGCCTCTTCTCCAAGTGAATTGTGGTCAGAGAAGCCCATGTCGGAGAGTCCATTGACTTACATGAAGGATTGGAATTTCTAGTATCCTCTGTTACTTCTAATCGACTTGCTACGTCTTTCTGCTAACGCGAGGGTAACATTGAAATCACTGTTATGATCGGCAGGCACAGCGGAAGAATTTTAAAATTTTACCAATCCTAATCGAGGATCTATCAACAGCGTTTAAACCAAGTTGGAAGGATTCATACCTTTTATGATTCAGGGTTTTCACGATCTCTAGGAGCCAACACGTCAAGTCCGCTCCCTCTACCGGTATCCACACGAATGCTCTCCAACCGAGACTGTGTGCTAGCGTCTCTAATGTCTCCTAGGGTTTTCCTTGCGGCTCTCAATTCTCATGTGTATATCAATATATCTGCTCTATCAAGTTTATAACCTATGAAGGCTACTTTCAAATTTCAAAATTAATCATCATTAATTTTGAAATTAATTAACTATTAATTATCTTGATGAGCTAATTAAATAAATTCAGTTTAAATTAAATATATCCAACAGTTTTAATTTAACCTATTTATTTAATCCAAATAAAGAGCCATTAGATTTAATTTATCTTCATAAATTAAATCTGAGATACTATATCTCTATCATGTTAATTATTAAATTTAATATATCTTAATAAATTAAATTTAAAACTAACACAATATAATAATATCATATAATATATATATATATATACACACATATATATATATATATAAGATATATATATTTCGAAAACATATATCTATATAATATTATTAATGAATTTTATATTATATATGTATATATAAATATAAAATTTGTCCACCCTAAATTAAACATTATCTCGTGTTGGGCAATTCTTGTGTGCGACCCTGTAGGCCCATATGAAGTTGGCAGTGAGCCAATAACTATACTAACCCAAAAGTCGCAAGCGGCCTCTAGCAAGACATTACGACTACCCAATTCATATGAGAATCGTTATCACGATGCAACCTGTCATACAACCATGTCACGTCCCTTTTGTCACACGATATATCGATCAAGGATAAGGCATGGATAATGTCATCCTCTTGTTCTTGACCATTACTTTCTTGATTCCTGAGTAGCCTGATAATGGAGACGGAAACTCCTTTCCATCATAGTATGACCATACATTTCTCAGACTCACTCATCGAGGGGCCTAGTAATATCTTTCTACTAATGTGAGGGACAAATTCCATCTTGATCATCCATATTTCTCTGCATGAAAAACCACCAAGCTTGATCGTAGCCTTTATCATCACTCGGTCGAAAGTGACTTTAGACTAGTTCAAAGCTTAGCAACTCTCGTGTAGGAATCTATGATGACCTCAGGTCTAAGAGCATTGTGACATAGTTATACATGAGAAAAGCTTATGACTTGATCTACGTAGCTTTCTCATAGTAGGTCGGTCCAGCACCTTGTACTCTTACAAGTGCCTAAGACTTTGATTCGTAACTCCATATCTTATCAAAGTCATACTGATCTTGTTTCATCCCTGCTCCTACATAGATGACCGACCAGGGATATTTTAGGACAATCTTTATGAATTATCCAAAGATACAATTATCACAGTTAACATGCAAATAATATGATAACAGAATGGAAAAATTTCATTAAAATAATAATGTTCAAAGTACAATGATTGGCCCTTAAGACACAATTTCGAACAATCACCTGCAAGGAGCGCTGGTGCATTATTGATTGATAAGAGCCTAGACAGCTCGCGCCAGAGGTAATCTCTCAAACAGGGATTGGGGCTACCATATATTGCAGTAAACAATAAGCTTTTTGAGGAGTCTTTGTGATGGACTCGACAGTGGATGAATTGATGGTGGTTATGGAGAATATCTATGTCAACCGCATCAGACCACAGTACCCAAATTCCTCCAGAGAATCTATTTGCTTCCACTCTATGTGAACGATACATTCCAATGCGTTGGATGACTTTCTCAGCCTTGAGTCCTGAGATTCTCAGTTCAACAAGGGCAACGATCACTGGTTTGTATTCTTTGATGTAGGATTTAAGGATTGGATGAAATTTGCTAGCCGCAACCCCTTAACAATTCCATGTGAAAACTGACATTGATAACTAGCTATTGGGATTATGGAGTTAGCACTCCATATTAGATTGCCTAGCATTACCATCTTCTTTATCAGCATTTTCTCTAAGAAGGGGTCCTATTTAACTTTTTTAGTATATACTATAACATAAGAATATACAATGTCATCTAAATAATTGTATAAATTATTTATAAATTTATCAGTTTAACCTTAATTTTAAGTTTCACATTTCATCGTTATTACTCTCAACCCTTACTTTCGCATCAATTATTAATCCACACCTCTCTCCTCTCCTATCGCTCGAGATGGCAATGCTGACTCATTCACTCCCCCTTGATTTGTGTCGTCCACTAAAGCATAATAATTTATGAGTTTATTTTAGTCCCAAATGAAATATTATAATCTTAGTAGGAGAAATTTGTCCTGGTTTATGTAGGAACAGTAAAAGAGATAAAATCTAATTTTACATGTTACTTGTTATGCTTGGTCAATTTTAAAAAATATATCACATTAGTCAGTATATATTAGTTTTTCTTATTCTTATTTGCTAGAACAATTGTTGTCACTAGATATTTTTTTCTTTTCCTTACTAAGTCCTTATATTACAATGAAAATGAATGTTAAGCTTTTAAAACATAATATAATATTTTAAATAAGCGTGAAGGTGTTATATATAAATTTAGATGCATAGGTTTTAAATGCTTATATTTTAAGTAAATTTTTAAACAGGCTTCAAGCCTTGTCAGGCCTTTTAAAGGCTCAGACTCAAGCCTAAAAAAAGCCTACATACAGGCTCGGGCTCGGGCTTCAAACTTCTATTGTAGGCTCAGGCCTATTTAGGGCCTAGCCTAACCTATTTCCACCTCTAAATATAAGAGATAAAATGAATTGAGATATTATACTTTAAATTAAATATGCATTCCCCAACGACTAGCTCTTATATTAGAGATAAGAGCTAATACTATTTTTTATATTAACAATAAGATTTGTTTGATAATTTAAGTAGATATTAATGATATATAGAGACCCTTCTTGTTTTTTGTTTGTTTACCTGAAATATTTAGTAACACTTGAAATGTTGGAAAGACATCAAAATGGATCAAACATATACATCTCGAGCATCTCATAAACTGAGTCATTTGAAATTAAGGTTGCATGGTTCATTGATGTTCGATAACATCAATATTATAATATACAGGGCTGTGCAATAGTGGACAAAAAAAATAATTTTTTAAAAACAATGGATTGGATAAGAAGAATGATTCATATATACGGAATTCCCGCTATACTTCCATACACAACGATTACCCCAATTTCATTTTCCATTCTGGTTTTTTACGTTATCACTCATCCTTATCCACTATTATACCAGTATGCCATCCAATAACTGTTTGTTTGGGTTGACAGTAAAACTTGTTTTTTAACGTAATCTATGATATACGAGATAAATATATAAAAGGAGTTTAGTTTTAACTTGAGTGAACATGTTTTCCCAACACTTTTCCAATCAGACCCTAATTCCCACTTTATAGTCTATATATATATATATATATATTAATTTTGTTTCTTTTTATTTGTGTGTCTTTATTTCGTACCCATTTGTTGGAGATAGATATAGTTATAGATAACCTTGTTTCACGTCCATGTATTAAATACGTGGAGGATTTTAATTAGTGTGAACCCTATGCATATTTTTCCTGCATATGGTCCACGTCGATGACTTCTTGTTGAAGGTATTGCGTGTTTAGAGATCGGTAGTTATCTTTTTTTGTTTTTTACTTGTTGAAGTGACGTTATAATATTGCGTGTGTTTGTTTCCACGATTTGCCAGCCAATCGGATTTCAACAGTGGAGTAATTGGATTTGAATAGTGTTTTGATCTTTTAGGATGTTTGTTTCAGCGATTGGATTTAAAGTGAAAAAAGTCATAAGTTAGAAAAAGTCATAAACCTCAAAATAAAGCTTATTAGAGTTTATGTGCCTGTGTGTATATAAAAAAATATTGATAGGAATATTTTCATATTTTTGGAGATCAATGAGGTACTCAAAATCACTTCGAATCACAAAAATTTTTTTATGAAAAATATTCTAAATAATTTTCTCGTTCTTTAAATAGTAATCTTCTGCTAATTAGAGAATACTTTGGGATAAGAGTTTAGGCAAGTTTTGAATTTTGTTAATATATAACTGTAGAAATGTAGAGAATAATTAATAATTAATTTTAATCAGTTTATATTTATTATTTAGTTGTTTTATGATTTTATAATCAATTTTTTTTTTATAAACATGTCATAAATTAGTTTCTATATAGTGTTTTTACTCATTAAATTTAGTTTAAATAATTTATTTGGATTATTGGAGGTATTATTGAGATTTTAATCGGTTTATTTTGTTAGATTTTGAGCTATGTGAAAATATGAGTTAGGATTTAATATTTAAATTAGAGTTTGATATAATTTATACGATTTAAACTTGAGATGCACAGTATAAAAGACTTTTGGAGTGTACCAATTTAAATTAGAGTTTGATATAATTTTATTAAAATTGTACTATTACCAAATTTTCAAAGTTAATTTTTGAGAAAATTGTGAAAAAATCCCTCCATGTGTAGATATCTTCTTAGGTTCCATTGGCAATTAAGTTGCCAATGAGAACTTTTTTCACAATTATCCCTTTATTTTTTCATTTTTCATAATTTTTTTAATTTTTTTCTCTTAATTAATACAAAAGTCATTTATGTAAAAGTCAAACCGAACATCATTCACTTTTATATAAATCACTTTAAGTTACTTATCCAATCGCTAATCCAAACACTCATCATTTTACCCAATCTAACTTTTTTCCAATCTTAAGATTCCATAAGTTTAAGTAAAAATAAGTTACTTATCCAATCGTCAAAACAAACACAACCATTATAAACAACTTATGAAAAATTAAACACGCACCGACACAAATCTGAAGAGGAGAGAGGGGCAAAAAGAGTTCTTATTTTGTCAATAATATAGTGGATTGGGCTACCATTGGAATGGGCTTTATTCTTGTTCTTACTTCAATAAAGTGGGTGTCCATTCGGAGCCCATAAAAGTTCAATTTAATTTAATGAAATAGAAGCAAAATCCATTATCAACAACAAGTATTATGTACCAACCAGGGTTAAGTCTAGCTGAAGAACTGATCCATCATAATGAGATGAACCAAGATTCGAACCCCCGTTAAAAGATGTGCCTACATTTAGTGTTTAACAGTGCATCGAATAAAATTATTTTCAATAGAAAGATGCATATGCTTAGCAAAAAACAAACATTATGTGGTAGGCTATATGGACGCACAGTGCCGTTGTGCTTTCTTAATAAACAATTCTTTAGATATATTGTAAAGTAAAAAGGTCCCGTTTAATAGCTTCATTGAATGTCTTATTTAGTATTTTTCTACCTCTTTTCGTAAGGACTTGGCTTCTCTCATGTACCCTTCTCATCCACTTCCTCTCCAGTACCTATTTTTAATGTTAGAGTGAGGTCTGAGCTGCCCAAAATTAATGGTTTATAAACTTACTAGTAAAATGTCAAATTATAAAAAAAATTTAAAATAAATAAATTCAAATCGCTAAATTTTAATTATGATTATTTAAAACTACAATAAAAATTAGTTAACAAAATAATTTTATAAAACATTAATTTTATAGTCACTGTACTAGTTAGTTCATTTTAATTAATATTGTTTTGAATTTTTATTAAAAAAATTTGGAAAAAAGACATTTAAATATCACTTGAACTTCAAAATCCTAAATTGATTTCTTTGACAATAAGAGTAATGAGATTGATAAAAAGAGTATAGAAACTGACAACTCAGGTTTTTGGGAAATAACTTATTTAAGATTTTAAAATTTAAGTGGTATGTATTTATCTTTTTTTCAAAAAATTTTAATAATGCTGGAGTCCAAATTTATTTGTAACATGTGGCAACACAATAATGTGTCATAAAATGAAGACAAATTAAGAATTTTTGCCAGCGATCTATTCCTGGAAGATTTTAATTTTCTTTAAGAAATTCAAATAAATATAGGAAATTGAGAGGAAGGTAAATAAAGAGATTCTTCTCCCACCATGAATAATATCGAGTCAAAAAAATATAAGCAGCACAAATAATGTAAAGTCGATGAAATTATATAGAGGAAGATATCTCAGTTTATTTTTTAACTATAAAATTTATATTACAATTTAGTCTAGTTTTATATTTTCACTAAAATTGCCTCAGCCTCAGGAACTTGAATTTTTTTGTTATATAAGTTCAGCAAAAATGAAGTCCAATATTTATTATTTTTGCATAAGTACAATATTTATTATTTTGTCTGCATATTTTTTCATTATATATGTTCCGGGTATATCGATAGTTTAATACCATTTCCCATCCACTTCTTGATTCTACAACTTTTGCCCGCCTAATATTAAAAGTTACTTAACTAATTTAAAAAAATTAAAAAAAATAAAATTAATTAATTAATTTGAACAAATGTGATATAATCTCCTTAAATATTATTACATAATATTATATTATATATCAATTTATAAGTTATAAGGTAATTAATTAGAAAAAAAATGATAAATATAAGAGACAAAATGAATTGAGATATTATATTTTAGACTAAATATCCATTCCCCAAAGACTAGCTCTTATATTAGAGCTAAGAGCTAATACTTTTTTTGATATTAACAATAAGATTTGTTTGATAAGTTAAGTAGATATTAATGATATATAGAGACGCTTCTTGTTTTTTATTTTTTTCCCCTGAAATATATAGTAACAACACTTGAAATGTTGGAAAGACATCAAAACGGATCAAAAATATACATCTCGAGCATCTCATAAACAGAGTCATTTAAAATCAAGGTTGCATGGTTCCTTGATGTTCAATAGCATCAATATTATAATATACAGGGCTGTGCAATAGTGGACAAAAATAATAATTTTTTAAAACAATGGATTGGATAAGAAGAATGATTCATATTTATGTGTTTCCCCCCGTACTTCCATACTCAACGATTATCCCAATTTCATTTCCCATTTTGGTCTTTTACGTTATCACTCATCCTTATCCACAATCAAGGTTTTGAAACTCGGATCGGTCACTGAACAGGTCGGAGTACTAGGTCAAGGGTCAGTGGGTCAGATCGGAGTCAAACCGGGATTAAACTGGGGTTAAACGGTGAGAAAGGGAAGATTTTAGAATTATTTATATGAAATTTTAAATAAAATATTAAAAAAATTAAGAAAACCGGTCAAATTGTGAGAAAACCGGTTAAACCAGGGTCAGTAGCCAGATCGGACTGGTTGGACCATTGGTCCAAGGTTTCGTGGTCGGACCGGCCGGTCCGGTCCGAGCCTGAGAACAATGTCCACTATTATACCAGAATACCATCCAGTAAGTATCTGTTTGGGTTGTCGGTAGAACTTACTTTTCTGACGTGATTTATGGTATACGAGGTAAGTATATAAGAAGAGTTTTGTCTCAACTTACGTGAAAGTGCTTCCCCAACGCTAAGTCAAACAGACCCTAACTCCCACTCTATAGTCTATATATATATATATATATTATATTAATTTTGTTTCTTTGTGTGTGTGTCTCTCTCTCTCTTTCATACCCATGTTGTTGGAGGTGGATATAGTCGTAGATGACCTTGTTTCACGTCTATGTATTAAATACGTGGAGGATTTCTTGGCAAAAAAAAAAAATACGTGGAGGATTTTAATTAGTGCGAAACCTATGCATATTTTTCCTGCATATTGTGCACGTCGATGACTTCTTGTTGAAGGTATTGTGTGTTTAGAGATTTGTCGTTATCTTTTTCTTTTTTTGTTTACCTTGTTGAAGTGACGTTATAATATCATAAACAACTTAGGAAAAATTATAACGGATTGCCAAAAAAGTATGTAATTCAAAGGTAGGCGAGTTAGTTACTTAAAATGTATTGAATATTCATAGCCGCCAGTGTCTTAAGAAAGTGTTCCCAACAATCGCACCAAACCTTTTTTTGCCAACATGCACCAACACAAATCTGAAGAGGAGAGGGAGAAAAAAAGAGTTCTTATTTTGTCAATAGTATAGTGGATTGGGCTACCACTGGAATGGGCTTTATTCTTGTTTTTACTTCAATAAAGTGGGTGTCCATTCGGAGCCCATAAAAGTTCAATTTAATTTAATGAAATAGAAGCAAAATCCATTATCAACAAGTATTATGTACCAACGAGGGTTGGGTCTAGCTGAAAGACTGATCTCTCACAATGAGATGAACCAAGATTCAAACCCCCGTTAAAAGATGTGCTTACATTTAGTATCCGACGGTGCATCGAATAAAATTGTTTTCAATAGAAAGATGCATATGCTTAGCAAAAAACAAACATTATGTGGTAGGCTATATGGACGCATAGTGCCGTTGTGCTTTCTTGATAAACAATTCTTTAGATATATTGTAAAGTAAAAAGTCCCGTTTAATCGCTTCATTGAATGTCTTATTTAGTATTTTTCTACCTCTTTTCGTAAAAACTTGGCTTCTCTCACGTACCCTTCTTATCCACTTCCTCTCCGGTACCTATTTTTAGTGTTAGAGTGAGGTCTGAGCTACCCAAAATTAATGTTTTATAAACTTACTAGTAAAATGTCAAATTATAAAAAAATTTAAAATAAATAAATTCAAATCACTAAATTTTAATTATGATTATTTAAAACTACAATAAAAATTAGTTAACAAATTAATTTTATAAAACATTACTTTTATAGTCACTGTACTAGTTAGTTCATTTTAATTAATATCGTTTTGACTTTTTATTAAAAAAATTTGGAAAAAAGACATTTAAATACCACTTGAACTTTAAATTCCTAAATTGATTTCTTTGACAATAAGAGTAATGAGATTGATAAAAAGAGTATAGAAACTGACAACTCAGGTTTTTGGGAAATAACTTATTTGAGATTTTAAAGTTTAAGTGGTATTTATTTATCTTTTTTCCAAAAAATTTTAATAATGCTGGAGTCCAGATTTATTTGTAACACGTGGCAACACAATATTGTGTCATAAAATGAAGACAAATTAAGAATTTTTGCCAGCGATCTATTTCTGGAAGATTTTAATTTTCTTTAAGAAATTTAAATAAGTTAACGGTCACTGTTTTTAACATGTTTTAGATTTGCCCCCACATAATTGACGAGCTTCAAGTTGGAAATTACTAGTCGGACAGCACAGTTTTGATGAAACATGAGGGCCTCTTCAATCACTTACCCCCAAATATGTAAAATAATTTCTTCACAAATTATTTTTTTGAAAAAAACACCTTTCATATCTTTTTATTACTTACATAGAGAATTTTCTTATTACCCAAAGAAATTATTCCCGCAGATTCTGGTATGTTTGGGACACCCTGTATTTGTCCTCTAGTGCTATGGTATGTTTGTGTGTTATTAACTAGTATTTGGCTGTTTTTGTGTCTCGTCTTCCTAAATAACTAAAACATAGTATGTGTTCTGATTAGTTTTTAGAGAATAGCTTTTACAGTTTATGAGGTAAGTATGTGAGAGGAGTTTTATCTCGATTTACTGAAAAGTGCTTCTGAAACCACGGTTTTGGGGTAAAAGAACACATACATGATAGTTTTACCCATTGTTGTTAAAAATTTTAATTTTTTAGTGTCAATGTTAGATTTTAAATTATTAATAGTAAATTTTACTATTTTTTTAACACTTTAGGAGTACTATTGCTACTCAAAAAACTTTGGATGGCTACTCTTGAGTGTGACTTCCACCCTCTATACTTATGCACATTTGCTTTTAATTTTTAAATCCAACGGCGCAGATGGTCCCATGGGAAACCGGGTTAAAAGCATAACAACCGTACGATCTATGCCACGTCATCAGGACCCATGCAGATTGTTATGGGGCCATATTTAAGATTTCTCAAAAAATTGGGTATTATAATTCCTGACCCGTCACTACCACGGCCTCCACACCACGCGACACTGACTCGAACACCGAAGCGCCGTAGCCGGAGGGCGGCGGAGCCTGACCTAAGAATGTCGTCACGCGCGATCCCCAAAGCCCTCGGTTCACGCGCCCCCCTCTTTCCCCCTCTTCCTCGTTGTTTTCTCGGCAGAAGAGCTTTTCCTTTCTTAAAACAGGAAAATAGTTCGCGTGCCTTTCTTATTTATTTTTTATTTTTAGCCGAAAAAGTCAACCTCCGTACAGAGGCCAAATCAGACCACCCCGGCTCAGATCCCGGTCGGGTTGAACCGAACCGCCACGGGTCTCTGCACATGCCCCCCCCCAAATCCCAATCCATCAATCATGTGGAACCAGACACAAGATCATGAACGAGTGTGTCACCATCTGCAATGAGTTTCTGTGTTGTCTTGGCAGCTTTCAGCTATCAAGGTCTTTTTTTTACCCCACCCCTTTTAATAAAAATCCAAACTTTATGATAACATATGTAAGTGTTTCGATGGGTCGGGTCGGCGGACCCGGTTCGGATTACGAAGGAGGCACGAGAGGGACAACACGGGACAGAGAAACCGTGAGTTCCAAGCCAAAAGGAAAGGGTTTGTTGCAATTACAAGCAAATCTGAAAAAAAGGGGTTTAACCAACCCCAATGAGAGAAGATCATGGGGGAGAATTTTTTGCTTTTACGGGGAATCACCATTAGAAAGCGCCTTGAGGACTCGAATTTTTGAGAGAAAAAAAGGACAAAAATTTTAAAATAAAATAAACAGTGACGAGGGAATTTTGGAAATTGGGGAATGCAGAAGAGATGGGCCAATGAAGAAGAACATGAGAAGGGGAGGGAGAGAGATAGAGGTAGAGATAGAGAGAGAAAGAGAGAGAAGACTCGGCATGCAGATTGAAGAGATGATTTGATATAAAGCCTGTAAGAGATGCTGTGTTTCTCAAAATCCGAGCATCATGTGTCAACTTCTCATTGCAAAAATCTATCAATCTCTCTCTCTCTCTCACTACCAGCCAGCATCATCGTCTTCTTCTATATCTCTCTTTGTGGTGTATCTGGTACTTGATGGATAAAATGGAATTGGATTGGATAGATGGGATGTATGAATAGATTCATGCATGTTAAACACTAATCATTCTCCGCTAAAAATTCAATTCCACCCACATGCCCTGCTGGGCCTTTTAGCTTGCTGGCATCCAATATACACACACACACGTACACAATCTCCACAAATTTTAGAACTTGCAGATATATTCAGCTTTTGTATGTGTTTCTCTTTGGTACAACATTTTGCTTGGCATGATTATTCTACTTTTCTACCCTGTGGCAAATATAAAAGATGATGTTTTGAGACAAGTCTTGAAAGTTTTGATTATATATCCAATGTGTTGGAGGTGTTTGATGAATTGACCATGAGGGATGGAAAATCAATAAATCAACTTTCAGCTACATGTTCCGTTGCACCTTTTTATGCTTTCAAGCATATACATGCATAAAAACCAAAATATTCCCACTTTCAGCTACATGTTCTACGAATGGTCACTACTCACATATCATACCCTAGTGCTTGGAAGAACATGCCATCTAATGCCTTGATACCTACTTGAGATTAGAATGTGTGAGAGAGATTATTCTTTAGTTTTGGTTGTATTCACATAGTACAAAAGGGCATCTGAGATGTTCTAGCCATTTATTACTTGCTTCTCTCTATGTTTATTTTCTGTATTACTTCTCAATTTTAGTTCTATTCGCTTATCATCAGTACAATGCAATAGTAAACACTCAATAGGGTTCTGATATGATATCCCTTTCAGTATTAATTTGTTTCTTTTTCTTCGTACTGTTATTAGCCAGCCTCTAATTCACTACCAGCAGCATCATGATTTACATTTGAACAGTTAAAAGGATCAATCAAAAAGAATTGAAATGTCAATCCTACTAATTATCATCCTTACATGCCCAGAGAGTTACTGATCATAGAAGTAAGATACTCTCAAAAGATTTTGCTGTTAAGTTTACTTTTAGCATCATTGCTGGGTTGTACAACTACGCTTGTAGTACCAAGTAAATAAAGAAAAGCCTCAGCAAAACAATTATACACTTTGTACTTACTAGTAAGAAGACCTCAGTAAAATATAAAAAAGCTACAGCCTTTTGAACATAAAACCGACTTTAGCAAAGATTGGTTTGGCAAAACTAAAAAAACAAGTGATGATGGTTATTGGTTGAGCATGTTTTATTGGACAGTGATGCATTTAGGTTTGGCGTTTTTTGAAGAGATCTATTTGTCTTTTATGTAACAGTTACATATACTGGTGGAAACGCATCATTTGTACACAAAGTATCCTGTGTAAACTAGCAAAAGCAGCTGTTTTATGACAGAGAGATAACAACAGCAACAACAAAAAAGACGGGAAATGTTAATTATTAGATTTTTTTTTTTTCTCGTGTTTGTGTTTTGCAGCAAACAAATTGTAGCAGTTCTCTAGTTGAGATGCCAAAACTCATGACAACAGAGGAACAAACACCCAGAAAGAGAAATGATCATCAGGTATCACAGATATATATATATATAATAAAAAGGATTTTTTTTGTTTGAAGAGTGGGTGAGAAGCACAGAGGCATGACTCATGAGGACTAAATTCTGCAGAAAAAAATGAGAGAGAGGAAGGAGGAGTAGGGTAATAAAACACGGCTAGGTGTGGTTCTGTTTATTTAATTTTCTGTACTGTGCTGACAGAGAAGATATGGAACAGCTTTATGGATATACATACATGGTGAAAATCTCTTTCCTTTTGTGTGTATATATATATATATATATATATTTGGGTTAGATACAAAGAATGTAGTATTCACTATTCAGTTGATATTAGTAATTAATAATTAGACTCTAGTTTTAGTTTATGGGTATGTTTTGGGAATATTTATTTTTTTGAATATAAATGTTTATTATGTAAGTCGAGATAAAATTTCTCTCACATACTTATCTCGTATACCATAAATCACGATTTATAAACATTTATTACCTAAAAATAAGCTATTCCAAATGAACACTTATTACCCAAAAATTATAGCAGGATAGACTTTTCCTAATTAACTCGGTAGGTGTTTGTTTAAATTAGTGATGGAAGTTGTTTTTTAAATGTGATTTAAGATGTACGAGATAAGTTTGTAAGATAAGTTTTATCTTAATTTATGTGAACGTGTTTTTTCACCTTTTTCTCAAACAAACCCGGAGTGCCTGTTTGGATTAATAATAAAAGCTGTTTTTTTAACTTGATCTATGATATATAAGATAAATTTATATAGGGAGTTTTATTTCAACTTACGTCAAAATATTTTTTCACCATTTTCTCAAACAAGTCCTAAATATACGAAAATTAAGATTTAAACTTGGGCTGGGTAGCATCTAGCTGTTATAATATTTTAACAGCTTCAATATCCTAAAATATATCTTTAGAATTATTTCGTCTTTGAATTATTTTCGCAATTGTAACGAGTACTCTAAGCTTATAATACTAAATGCTCTTAAAAAACATTTTAGGGATGAGATGAACAAAAAAATTATTTTAGAATATTAAGTGTAAAAAAAAAAATTTTTTAGATACATGGTGAATACATCAAAAATTAGTTTAAAATAGGGTAAAGTAAAATCTAACACCGCAACGTTATTTCTTAATTGCATTCCACACTTTTATCTTATTTATGATGTGCTCATTTGAAATAGCCATTGGAGTCTTCAAAAGTAGCATTTCAATTATGATTTACACTATATGAAATAAGTATGTGAGAAGAGTATTATCTCGACTTATGTGCATAAACACTTATAAATTTTTCATAAGTGATACCAAACATGAACGATGCATCCTGTATATAGATATTACTTTTCTGATGCTTTCAGCACTTTGTTCTTATTTACAGCGCATTTAGCATCTTAAACCATAAATAAAAACGATTAGGGTGTTAATGTAATTAGAAAATAACATCATATGTCAGTGCTAGATGCATCAAGAAAATAAAATCAGAATGCTCTGCTATCCCACAAAAATAAGGTTATGGCGTGGGATAAAAAGTGCTCGTTTATGATAGCTTATTTTTAGATAATAAGTGAGTATTTGGGATTACTTATAGCATGTTTGGGAGAGCTTATATTTGGGAAATAAGCCTTTATTACGCAAGCCGAGAAAAAACTCCTCTCACATACTTACCTCGTATACCTTGAATTACGAATTATAAGCACTTATTGCCTAAAAATAAGCTCTTCCAAACACACACATTTTTGGGAAATAAGTACTTATTACATAAGTCGAGACAAAACTCCTCTCACATACTTACCTCGTATACCGTAAATCACGAAATATAAGCACTTATTACCCAAAAATAGTGCTCGTTTGGAATAGCTTATTTTTGGGCAATAAGTACTTATAAATCGTGATTCACGGTATACGAGTTAAGTATGTGAGAGGAGTTTTATCTCGGCTTGCATAATAAGGGCCTATTTACCCCTAAAACGTGTTTCCAAACACAGGCATAAGTTATCCCAAACAAACACTAAGTTCTTATAAATCGTAATTTACGGTATACGAGGTAGGTATGTGAGAAAAGTTTTATCTCGACTTACGTAATAAGTGTTTATTCCTGAAAAATAACTAATTCAAATATACTATAAGTAACACTTGAAAAATCAATATTTGTTCAAGGTGCTCCTGATACTTAGCCCTTAATTAAACTCAGCAATTTGTTCATGCTTTTGTGCTCATGTCTCACCTCTTCTGTGAGAGCAAAAGGAGCTCATGTGTTATATGGCAAGAAATAAATGAACAAGGTGTTGGTGCGTTTCATTTTTCTTCGCTGACAGAGGAATACCCGCACACTTGCTCACGCACGCACGCATACTCAATGCCAGAACAACTGCCCCCCTCCTCTCTCTCTCTCTAGCTATCTGGACTCCTATGACAAACAAGGACTATGCCAGACTAATATGAGAGAGAAAGAGATATATCAGAATAGGACAGAAATCACAGAAAACACAGATTTTAAAACCCCATTACCCTACTCCCCCTTCTTCTTATTATTATTTTGCCTTTTTCCCTGCATTCATCAAATCCCCATGAAACCCCACCCCCCATGTAATCATTATTATATAAACCCCATATGTGATCTCTCAATTCTCACTTCTCACTTCTCACTTCTCACACTCTCTCTCTCTCTCTCAATGGAGACCCATTACCCCTCCTCCGACAACCATGAAGCTATTTTGCCTCCTGGCTTTCGCTTCCACCCTACAGATGAAGAACTCATCACTTACTACCTCCTCAAGAAAGTTCTCGACAATAACTTTTCTGGTAGAGCCATCGCTGAAGTTGACCTCAACAAATGTGAACCGTGGGAGCTACCTGGTAATATAATCCCTTCCTTCCTTGTTTCACTCTTGGCATATTCTCTTTCTTCTACTATCTTGGTGGGATGTGATCGCATCTATGACTCTGAGGCTAATAATAAACGAACTCGTTTCTTTTTGTTTTGGTTTGGCAGAGAAAGCGAAGATGGGAGAGAAGGAGTGGTACTTCTTTAGTCTTCGAGATCGGAAGTACCCAACTGGGCTAAGAACTAATAGGGCTACAGAAGCTGGTTACTGGAAGGCCACTGGGAAAGACAGAGAAATCTACAGCTCTAAGATTTGTGGTTTAGTTGGCATGAAGAAGACTCTTGTCTTCTACAGAGGAAGAGCCCCTAAAGGCGAGAAAAGCAACTGGGTTATGCACGAGTATCGCCTTGAAGGCAAATTCGCCTACCATTACCTCTCTCGCTCCTCCAAGGTAACATATCTTATCTTCTTCTTCGTGTTCCCCATCAATATTCCTTCATGTACTTGAAGATTCTTATCGTTTTACAGTGTAGAAAAACTTTTAGCTGGCTAAGTGCAACGTGGCTTTCTGTGTGAACTTCACCATATATATGATAAAAGATCTTTGCTTTTTCAGTTTTGCATTTATTTTGTTCAGTCTTCTGCTAGCTAGGGCTTCGTACTTTTTCAGCCTCATAACGGTACACCATAAACCATGAATTATGTTTCTCTTCCACACGCCATTGTAGTATATATATTGATAATTAACCATAACCACTGTTTCATGCTGCTGCGCCATGTTATAACTTAATAGCTTCCATTTTGTAAATGCTGCTTCTTCTCTCTAAAAACTAGAAGATCTTTGAAACTAACAGTGAGATCTTACTTGCAGAGAGAGAGAGAGAGAGACTCTTGTACAGTTTCTTATTCTATTCATCACGTCTTGTTTTTGCTTGCTTTTATGGATAAACCTGCAAACTGATCTGGGTTGATTAATTTATTAGTTTTTAGTAGTACACTTTGAAAGCTGTTTATTTACTGGAAAAATGTCGAGTTTTTTATTATTATTATTATTTTTACTGATTAGTCTTGTTATTAGCAGGTGTGTGTTCGGCGCTCACGTGTGCTTAATCTCTTTTTGTTAACTAGAACAGTTTATCTTGTTCCTAAATTCTTTTTGCCAAAATCTTATAGTAATGGTTCTATTTTTTTTTTTTTCCTTGAAGGATGAGTGGGTCATTTCCCGAGTTTTCCAGAAGAGCGGCTCCAGCAGCGGGTGCGGCTCCGCCGTCATATCCTCCTCTTGCAGTGGCTCGAAGAATAAGACGCGAAACATCATGAGCTCTTGTTCTAACTTGAGTCTCTACCCCGCTGAACCGGGTTCTCCTTCCTCAGTCTACCTTCCACCCCTGCTTGATTCCTCTCCGTTCTCGGCCACCGCCGCAGACAGTTGCTCTAATACTTATGATAGCTTGAATACCCCAAGAGAGCACGTGTCCTGTTTCTCCACAATGTCTGCCACCGCCAGCAACAACTACAGCTTTGACCTTCCCCCCGCCGCGCCGCCGCCGCCTGTCACGGTGGATCCCTTTGCTCGTTTTCAGAGAAACGGCGGCATCTCCTTCCCGAGCCTGAGGTCGCTCCATCTGCAAGACAACCTTCAGCTTCCCTTCTTCATCCCCCCGCCGCCGCCGCCGCCGCAGCAGCCCATCCACGGTGTTCCTGTTGACATGAACTGGGCTACACCGGTGATCCAGCAGAGGGTGGCGGACGGTGGCTCCGGCTTGACGACTAGTTTGGGTGGCTCCGAGCTTGACTGCATGTGGGGATTCTAAGACTAGCCCTCTCGATCGTAGGATTAGTACCGAGTGTTTGATTGTCTTGTGTTGTCATCTAGGATTAGAAATCTGTGTCTTAGACTCTTATATTGACTAGTCTTTAGCATTGCATTAGGGTTGTTGGGATCGATCGTACTAAGTTTTTAGATTAAATCTATGTTTGATCTACGAGAAAGTATTCATGTTCAATATAACTTATGTTTTATGTTTGTGGAAATGTTTCGCATATTATCTTGGCTGTACAAATTAATTAAGCGCGCGCATATTATTATTGCAAGACAACTAAAATATTATGGGTAACTAGAAATAAACGCGTAAATTAAGTTAAAAAAGGTTAACGTTACGTGAATCTATGTATTTTATGCATAGAACTTCCTTAAAATTTTCTTTTAAAGTTTACCAGCCATATTATTATATGTTGAGCCTATGATGTGAAGTAATAGAAGATATTATTTGTTGGAGGATTTTATTGTCTTGTGTTATTATTGAATTACTTTTAAAGGATGAATCCTTGTTTCGCATTGTACGTAGTTAAGCAGAAATGACTCTCTACGCGTCCAACTTTCAAAAAGAAGTGAAAGACGGAAAGGATTAGTTGATTAGACGCTTTACCAGCTTTGGTTAGTTATTGCTTAAGAGTAAGTTCACTTCACTTGATTATTGTGAAATTGAGTAGGGTCTTAATCCGTGAATAATTTTTTTTGGTGGAATTTAAATTTTTGTTTTATTTTGGTCAAACACCCCATCATTATTTATCTGCGAGTGTTTGGAATAGTTTATTTCTAAAAAATAAGCACTTAATATATTATTAGAGACAAAACTCTTCTTACATACTTACCTCGTGTACCGTGAATCACGAATTATAAACATTTATTGTCCAAAAATAAATTATCCCAAATGAGCACCCACTATTTATATAAACTCCTTTAAAAATTGATTACATGTGATCGAATCGATCTTCACTTTAGAAGTTAATGTAGTGTTCCTGATTTTGATGTGGCACTACCTTTCTTCATATTCATCTTTGTAACTTTTTATACATCTTGATAATTTTATCTTTATATAGTATATAAATATAAATTATTACAAACACACTTTGCAAACTCTATATCATAAGGGAATTTTGTTTATTATTTTTTCGTTTGACAAGGATTTTCTCTTTTAAAGTTTAGAGGGTAAAATATTTTCATTTTTTATAACAAGTGCGTTCTTTAGAATTCAAATTTATGTTATCTTCCTTACGAAACTAAGGCTACTTATCATATTAACTAAGTGCTTCTTGATAGCTTTTGTTTACTATTTTACTTAGCTTAGATTATGTGTGTGTGTGTGTGTAAAAGATTGGATGCAAGCGATATGAATTTGCACATATATATGTATTTTGTATATACATCTCATCTGTTATTATTTGGTTGGCGTCCTTGTATATGATTAATGTATTTAAAGCCATAACCTAGCTATATGGATATTTACGTGCTTTGAAAGTTTATAATTAGTGTATTAGAATTTCTTTAAAATTTTTCAACATCTCGTTGATATATATATATATATATGATGAGTGGGTAAAATAATTATAATCACCGAAGATAACAGTATATTTTTTAAAAAACGTAAAATTAGTGCAAACAATTTTTTTTAGAAAAGGAAGGAATAATTATTTTTATTAGTTTTAGGAGTTATAGATACCACCAAATAGGCTACTTTTTATTATTTGAATATGAAGATAAATCCAGGATCTAGCTAGTAGTTTTCTAGACTGTGTGTACAGTGTCCAAATATGATGATTACAAGTTTGAGTCGTTGATAAGCATTTATGAGTCTATGACATGTACTAACATATAAATCGTCAAAATTTCAAAGGGTGGCTTATATATATATATATATATATTATGGTGTATGTATGTTAAAAGCTGAGACAATCCTGATCAGTTGATGTTACTTTTGTTGACTAGACTAACTGTTTGAGGTGAACAATTATATAAACCCAACATTTATTAGTTTCTTTTGCATAATTGTGTGCCCAATATCGTTGGCACAACAACAAATAATAGAATCCTATATAGGGTTGTTAAGGATTTAAAAAGTTACTTAATGCAAGTCTGGTAAAAACGGTTGAGAATCATGACATAATTAAAAGATTGCTACAAAGTTCAGTATCAAAAGTCATATAATAATGTGATAACATAAGTCAGACTAATAATATACAAAAAAGACGATATAATAATGTAGTTCAGTATCAAAGGTCATATAATAATGTAGTAGTAACAGGTGAGCATGACCCAGTCAACACTCTCCTCGGTTCTATTTATAGAGCTAAGAGAGTGTTTTTTGTTTACCTTTGTTATAAGCTACTTCAGTAAATTTATTACGTTTTAATGTACAATTTTACCTAATAATTTATTGTTCTTGGACTTTTTTAGTTCTCTCTCATTGTTTTATATTAAATAGATGTAAAATTGGAAAGTAATTATTAAATTTTAAAACATAATTAATAAGATTTGAGGTTTTTCTTCATAATTATCGTGAAATATAATATTAGGAGTGTCTTATAAATATAACCGGAAGAATTTTTATTCCTAGAGAAATTTGAATAAAGTTTACATATGAGCAATAATAATCATCATGAGATCTCTAACTTTTATCAATCTTGCTTCACGTGAGATGATGATTATTTGATGAAAGAAGATTTTGCTCAACGTTTTCTCAGCCATTCTGAAAAAGGATATTATTTCATTATTCTTTTTTCCAGCCAATGTCTTTACAGAACTGATATTTTATTAATTCTTTATTTTCCAAATTCTGCAATATCAACTTTAGTTGTTTTTCTTTGCATACAAATAATTGATGTTTTTTTTTAAAAAAAACAATCTTGTGATAATTACTACATGCGTTGATATTTGGCAGTTGAGTGACAATAGTATTATATCTGATATTTTTAAAAACGTCCAAAGAAATTAAAAAGAGGAAAAAACCAATGGGAAAAATATGTTGAAGCAATGCATATAATGAATTATGTCGTGTTCATAAAAAAACTATACCTTGGACAGATTATATTCATTAAATCACCAAAGAATTGAGAATTCACACTTTTTGTTTCTTGGATTCTGATCAAATCTAAAACTCCACTCTCACGAAACACACAAACAAACTTGTGGATATGTCTCCAGGGTGATCATGCGACCCCAATTCCAACAACACCAACCTTACCATTTGAAGTATCAAACATAACATCAAACATTAACTTCTGCAGAATCCCTCCACAGCAAGCTTCCCCTTTTCCTCACTACCAGACAAATCATCATCAGCTTCAAAACATCAATACAGTTCTCTCACACACACACACACTCTTTCCCTTACCCCATCTCAACACAAGCCCTTCATTATTATTTGAACTTCACTATACACTTATCACCTGGTTTCCAAGCCATTAATTAATTGATTTAACCGAACAATCTCTTTCTCTCTCTCTCTCCCCCCCTCCCTCTCTATGAGTGATTTAGGTGACAGCTTGTGTGTGTTGAAGTATTTTCGCCATTAATGAACAGTGGAAGATATGGCGGAGAAGAAATTAAAGGGGTTAGATAGAAGAGCAGTTCACGTGGAGTACTGAGTGTAGAGTTTGGAGTGGGTGAGTGGTGTTGTAATTGTTTTGATGAATAATGTTGATATATATAATATAATACTCCCTCCGCTGGTTAACTTTTTTATTTTAAGGTTGGTTTTTAATATAAATAATTTTTTTCTTTTATCTTAAAATTTAAACTGTTTTTTAGTTTTCTATCCTAATTAAATACATATCTTTATGGAAAAATTCTTATAAAATGTATTGGAAATAGGAAAATCCCAATTCAGTACATTCAAATTCAAAAATCCGGATCAGTCTACTGTCAGTACGGATGAACAGTACCGGCGCCTTCAAAAGACGATTTTGCCCTTCAGCCCTCATTATCGCCACTTCGGAAATAACAACACCTGGTTCTTAATTAACAACTCCGAATTCTTGATTAACAACTCTCCTTTTTTATTTCACAATTTTCGAATTTAAGTTTTAAGGCCAATAACAACACATCTTTTTTTTTATTAACAACACGTGCTCTTCATTAACAACTCCTCATTCTTGATTAACAACTCCATATTCTTGATTAACAACTCCAGTTTCATCTTTTTATTTTCACAATAACAACATCGATTTTGTTATTAACAACACCATATTCTACATTAACAACTCTCATTTCTTGTTTCACAACTTCGTAACAAGACTGGTATTGTTATTGTGAAAGAAAAAAGATGAAATTAGAGTTGTTAATCAAGAATATAGAGTTGTTAATCAAGAATCCAGAGTTGTTAATTAAGAACCAGGTGTTGTTATTTCTGAAGTGGCGAGAATGAGGGCTGAAGGGTAAAATCATCTTTTACCGGCGCCGGCACTGTTCATCCGTACTGACAGTGGACTGATCCGGATTTTTGAATTTAAATGTACTGAATTGGCATTTCCCTATTTCCAACGCATTTTATAGTGATTTTCCCTATCTTTATGTTATATTACTCACTTATCATTATTTTTTTATTTAATCATTTATTATAGATTTTATTATATTTTATACTCATTTTATTTTATATTTATTTTTTCTCATATCTTTTTTTCTAGGATATATTTAAAAAAAATATGATATTTTAAATATATTTATTATTTTTAACTAATACTAAATATGGGTTTATTTTCCTCGAAAAAAAAAATTGCTTATAGAATAGAGCGGAGGAGCAGTATTATGCAAGTGCGCGGGTACTAAGGCTAAGTGCCTAGAAGCCTATATATATAATATATCTCATGCTACTTGTGGGAGGGGACATATTTAATGCTTTCTCTTTTGACGTTTCAGCCTTTTTCTTCTTTTGGATTTAAGGGAACGTACGTACATGTAGGGGCATGGAACCCTATTCTCTAGGATCTACCCCCCACCTTATTCTATTTTGTACGCAGGGACATAGCACACGAGGAAGACGTTAACCTTTCTAGGAAAATACATGGATGCTTTATTTATATAATCACCTTTCTTTCAAAAAAATATTGCAAGTGTTAATCCTTTTGGGAGGGGTGTTTTACTTTTTTATCAATTAGATAAAAGGTTTCGAGTTTGAATGTATATAAATATAAAAAATGTCTTTAAGAGAGTTATTTTTTTATTGGATCTAATAATATTCAAATTTGACCTTGTTAGATATAGCCATATAAAAAAGATGCATCGCCCAAGAGCACCCAGGGACCTAATCCCGGGGGTGTGTTTGGTTTGAGGGGAGGGGTGGGAGGGAATAGGAGGATAGGTAAATTATTTTGTTGGGTTGAAAGAATTTAAATTTTGGACGGGAATTTAAAATTTAAAAAAAAAATGAGAAAGTAAATTTTGGGCGGGAATCCAAAATTTAAAAAAATGAGAAGGTAAATTTTAGATTTCTTTTGTCCAAATTGGTAATTTCCCTCCCCTCCCCTCCCTCCCCTACCCTCCCCTCAAACCAACACACCCTTAAGCTGAGTATAATTTCTTTTCAGTGGGTGCAACTCTTCTTTAATTATACAACGTTTTTCAACTATATGCAAATATATTTCATTTGGATGAAATGTAACTACACATTTATGCTGTTAAAATGTAAGTTACAAAGTAGCTGAATAATATACAGACATCTCTCAAAAGATATTATAGAGTCCAACAGACATTTGTAGTTTGAGTAATGATTTTTATATGTGATGATTTAACCAACTTGTAGTGGATAGGAAAACGATGAGGATTATTAACATGATTTTGCTAGAGAATTAGAGTCATTACGTCACAAAGTGCCTGCAACTGCAATTGAAGGATGCCAAGCTTCGTCAAAGGATGTAACAACCAATGATGGAATTGAACGTCAGGGTTATGGAAACCAGACCGGACCGGCTGGTCCGGCCCGGAAATCGGCGAACCGGCTGGTAGACCGATCCGATCCGGTTTCCAATTTAAAAAAAATTATATTTTCTTTAGAATTTCATACCATTAAGTCTAAAATCTTCAATTTTTCACTGGTTTGGTCCCGATTTAGCTCTGGTTTGACCCCGGTTTAACCCACTGACCCTTAACCCAGTACTCCGACCGGTTCAATACCCGATCCGGATTTTAATACCTTGGTGAACATTGTTGAAAAAAATGGTAATAGAAATGATATACCCACGGTTATTAGTGGTACTGGTTTTGAAGTAAACATCCCACTTGCAGGAACAATTTTATAGGATAGATTGCCAAGCTTGAGGTTGTATTGCTTGTTGTTGAAAAGCATCTTCTTGTTGGGCATCTTTAAGCCATAAACTGATTAGTGAAAGCATGTGTTTTAGCTTGTGTGGAGTTAATGACCTGCAAATGAGAGATAGTGGAACTTGCATGACAAAGTTTGTTTCTTGCAAACCAAAGTGAGTCAAAACTTGAAACGGCAAATAGGTCAGAAAATTGCTAGAATCATTATGGTTTATCAACCTTGTCTCTATCCAATCCTGTAACCTTTTGTTAGGGATGAAGTCAATCCTAATACTAGCATTACAACCAAACCAACAAGCTCTAAAAAATGACAATATAAAAATAGATGTTCTAAAGATTCATTATTGTCATTACAAAAGGAACATACCTTCGTAGAAGCCGAGTATCAACGATATAAGAACTGATTGGTAGGCGAGATACCTTTGACAATCTTCCACAAGGGCAAATAGATCCGGGGAGTTAAAGAAGATTTCCAAATTAAAGTACATACCTCATTAGCTGATCGATTAGATTGGCCAAATGTGGATTGAAGAAGTTTATATCTATCTCGAAAAGTATATACTCCTGAATTAGTAGCAGACTATCTAATAAGATCAGGGGATCTAGTAAGGGAATTGGATGTTTTAAAATTTCTCAAACCACTTGCCCAGGGTAGAGTGAGGATAATAATTGGGTATTCCAAGATCCTGTAGGGTGCAATATAAGTTATGATACCCGAAGATAAGGATATGTAAGACCTTACTACTTTAGAGGCCACTAAAGCTAACTATTTAGAAATATATATATAGAAGTACCCTCACCCACTTACCAGGTAAAATAATTAGTCATAATATCGCTCGATTTAAGAATGTTTTTCTATAGAGATGAACTATTATAAGTGGGCGTAAATATAATTATGCTCTGGATCCAGATATTTTTGTAACATCAGTGAACTAAGCAAGAAAGATTTGTTGTGATGACTCGCCACAAATGCTTTGCTAAGAGAGCAGAATTA
Organism: Inga leiocalycina; assembly: GCA_963242795.1. Taxonomy (NCBI): domain Eukaryota; kingdom Viridiplantae; phylum Streptophyta; class Magnoliopsida; order Fabales; family Fabaceae; genus Inga; species Inga leiocalycina. The sequence continues at coordinate 50,414,981 of OY725329.1, forward strand.
AAGGCTTCTACTTGAATAATTTGAAGACCACCATCATTCACTTTGGGAAGACATAACTCACCCCATTGAAGAAAATGTGCCATATTTTCTATTCGACCCCGGAATAAATTTGCTATCTTCATTTTCATTGCATGACATAATTTAAAAGAAAACTTGAGACAGGAGAACAGGTATACCAGTAAGGATGACAAAGAGTGCTTTATCAAGATTAAACAGCCTGCTTGTGATAAAAGAGTACTTTATCAAGATTATTACCACATCACCTTTTTGTCATTTCTATATGTTAATAGACTTTTGGGGGTTTCTTAAATTTAAATGGTATTTATTTGTCTTTTTCTCAAGAAAAAATATAATTGAGCTATCTATTGATTAGACATAACTTAAGAATAATTAGTACAAAGAAAATAAATAGAGTACTTGTTTTTCGTTATATTATTATATATGTACACACAAAACTCTCCGGCAATATATAATCTTGCTTCCCTAACGCATACCTATGCTTAGCTCTCATTAAATACGAGTGTGACACACACAATTACTTAGATCTGTGAAGACGGACATAATTGCAATAGTAGTGGTGCAAATAATAATGCCACACTCACTATCAATATGACACAAATATATACTTATACATAAAGTAGTGGTAGTACTCGTATGTCACAGTGGAAACAATTAAAAGGGTGTTTTAAGTGGCCAAAGTTTCCACATTCTATATATGCTTGAAAGTTACATACATCACTATTTATTTCTCATATTGGTAAAATAAACAGGTCATTATTATATATCGCCATCAACTTATTATATATCTTAATTGTAAGGCAGTAAAAGAGGATAATAAAAGATAAAGTTCTTGTAAATCGTTGGCCCAATCAATCTTATGAATAGCATTCTTTTGGAACATAAGTGTTTATTACGTAAGTCGAGATAAAACTCATTTTACATATTTATCTCATATACCATAAATCACGATTTATAAACACTTATAAATAAAAAATAAACTATCACAAATAAACACTTAATACTACTATAATAGCAGTATGCTTATTGACTTTGAGTTAAAATTATGTTAATAATTATCAGCATCAGGCCCCCGAAATTAATCTGACAACACTCTGTTGACAACAACGTCCACGGAGTGATGATTATAACAAAGCGACAACTTATACACTCTCTTTATCATGAAGCTCACGCCAAATTATTTGGGAAAAAAAAAGCTCCCCCCTTATCTCATATTCACCTATTTTCGAATATTTATGGAAAAAGATATGTAGTTTAATGGGCAACACAGGAATAGTATAAATATACTGATATTATGTGTATGATTACGGAAATTTCTCATAAAGGTTCGTACTTAATAATTACAATTAACGTAGCCTCACAGCGCTACGTGGGTGTTTAAATCCATCCCAGTGAAACGGAGACATCTTCCAGTCTTCGTTCCACCACTGCAACCCCCTTGTACGGTTCTCTTCTTTGTTCTCAGTATACGTTCTGTCTTCTCCTGTCTAAATTGTTGGTAGGGGAGGGTGAGATTCTAGGAAATCTCAATAGGAAAGCAATACCAATATGCATGCAGGATAAGTACTTAATGCATGATATGCTTGCATTACATAACTCTTACTCACACAATGACATATCTGCGTGCTCAATGTTTCAAACATCATACGTATGACCATAGCATAAACAGGAACAGAGCTTCAATTATTCATATATGTTTCACATAATCAAGCAAAACAATAACATGCATTAATACACCAGTACAAATATCACATACATGCAGGAAAGGTAAGTATACATTCTGTCTTCTCCTGTCTAAATTGTTGGTAGGGGAGGGTGAGATTCTGGGGAATCTCAATAGGAAAGCAATACCAATATGCATGCAGGATAAATGCTTAATACATGATATGCCTGCATTACATAACTCATGCTCACACAATGATATATCTGCATGCTCAATATTTCAAACATCATACGTATGGCCATAGCATAAACAGGAACAGAGCTTCAATTATTCATATATGTTTCACATAATCAAGCAAAACAATAACATGCATTAATATACCAGTACAAATATCACATACATACAGGAAATGTAAGTTCCCTATCTTGATCGCCCTTCCCTGATATTCGAATAACGTGCCTAGATTTGAGTGCCAATCCCTCAAGCTCTCTATTTGGTCCTAAAATGTCAAACGTACCGTTTAGACATTTCCATAGTGTTTCTTGTGATTATATTAGTCTATGGTGAAATTTTACCAAAATGCCTCCGGGACCCCGGCCTGGCCCCGCCCCGCCCCGCCGTACCCGGCCCAAGACATGTTTTCCCAAAATTTTGACTAGGGCTATTCTGACATTTTCGCCCAAAGAATCCATTTCCAGGCTCGAAATCACCAAATTCATTATCAAATTATGAAAATACCCTTGACAGCCCCCAATTTAGGGATTTTAGTGCCATTTTAGTAATTATGTCTTTTCGGCCTCTACTGAAAAAGTGATCAACTGTAACCTCACGTATTTTTTTCCACTGAATCCAATGGAACCTTTATTTCATGAAAATTCAGCTCCAACCCCCCTGAAACAGTGCTAGCCAAAATATTCAAGAAAAATGAAAAAATGTAGTTTTGTGTTCTAACTTCCAAAACTTGTATTTTTCCACTTCTAATCCTTTATTAACTCATTTAAACACTTCTTAACCATGGTTCAAAGAAATTTGGGCAGCATAACTCTTTAGGGTCAGGGCTTTTCCAAATTTACAAACTTGACAAAAATCATCAAAACTAAACACAAACCTTAACAACAACATCATACTAATTTAGACCTAAGGTTTGTGAGGTTACCTCTTGAGATCTTGAATCCTCTCTCTCTAGGCATCTCCTTCTCTCTTCTTGAGTTCAAAATGTGTCTTCAAAATCATAGATTCCATGAAGAAAAAAGGTTTAGAAAAGGTTTATAAGCAAAATCACAAGAAAACTATGAAGAAATCACACTTACCTTAAACTTCCTCCTCCTCCTTCTCTCTAGAACTTGAGAGCTCTCTCTCTCTCTTCTCTTCTTGTGTTGGATGAAAATGAGGAATGGAATGAAAAAGAAAAGCTTCATAAAAATGCTCCCTTGATCCTACACCATTGATCTCATCAAGGATTGAGATTTCAACACTTGTCTAAGACACCATCCCTCTTCCCATACCTCCAACCATGCCTTCTACTTTATGCCATACCCTCTCATCATTTGGGTCTTCTTGCCTCTTAGCCCTTGATCTCATCAAGGGACCATAATGTGACACTTGTCACAAGCATACATCCACCAAGAATATTCTAATTATGCATTTTTCTTTATTTTTCTTGATTAATTGAAATTAATTCTAATTAATTGGAAAATAATTAATCTTGGGTTACATTAGTAAAATTATGATTTTTCCATCACCTTTGTAATTTAATTCATTTCTTGAGTTAATTTGCTCCGTTTCTTATGAATATGAATATTTCAAAATTTACAAGATCCAAATTTATGAATATTCACCATTTATTGAATTTTTCAATTAATTATAATATATTTTTAGTGAATATAAAATTTGGGGTGATACATACACTTTCTCTCTCTATTGGGTTTCTATCATTGTCCTCTTTCTCATTTTCTTCTTATAATCTCATACCTACTATTAGAATAAAACAATATATGATTCAGATTCACTCTTTTATAAAATTATTTCTATAAACGTAAGTAAGTAAATTTAAACTCTTAAAATCTTATCTATATCATTTATAATTGTAATTCATAAAAAATAAATAAATTTTAATTTATAAAATATAATAATAATAATTTTAAAATATTCCATCTATATCCCTCAGCACGCATGCGCGCACACATTCAAGGGCTTGTTTTGTTTGGTATAAGGGGAGGGAGGGGAAATTTTCTTTAGTTAGATTTAAAAAAAATAAAAAAGTGGGGTTAACAATTTTTAATTAAATTTTTTTCTCTTTTTTATCTTATATTTTCTCTATATTAAAATTTTGTAACTCTATTTTTTCAATTTTCTTAAATTCAACTAAAAAATTTTCTCTCCTCTCCCCTCAAAATCACTCATGCCAAACAAAACCCTAAATGGAGAGCCAAATTCTAAAAGATTATCTTTCACTAGACTTTTTGTTTGTTATAACCTCTGGATTGTTTTGATCTTCATGACAAAAGTCTCCAAGTGAAATGACCAATACGCTACAAGCACATGTCCAAAAGAATAGCTTAATCCAATAGACTATCCTATTGATATGAAAGAGGCTCTTCAACTTACAAAGTTCACTTCTAGTGTAAGGTTTTTCACCGAGGGACTCTTAATGCGCACACAGCTACGTTAAACCATGGACGATGAAAAGGGGAAAAAGGAGGTTAAACAATACTTCACCATATGTTTCCTCTGAAAACCCTGACTTGTTTTTTTTTTCCAGCAATAAAACATTCATCCTTATTAGTCTCGATCACCATGGCATTGATGTACATCTCTCTCTCAAACACACTACAGCACAGTAAATTTGTGTGGTTCATGATGAATCATTATACTCTCTCTCTCTCTCTCTCTCTATATCGCTATGTATATAACTTTGTAGATCAGATGAGGCCTCATAATAATGATAATAATAATGATAGCGATGATGAAACTGTGGACAGTAGGATAACAGTACACAAAACTAAAATGGTGTGTGTGATGTGTGCATGATTGAGATAGCATCCTCTTTTTTTTTTTTTTTTTTTGTGAGAAAGCCTTTGTGCATGGAACTGGCTTTCCACACCCCCGTGTCTGTACTGTACTGTAACATCAATGAGGCCCCTCTAGCTAGCTAGGTATTATCATTATCATCGTAACACTTGAAAGCTGGTTCATATTCAAATATTTTTAGGAGTAGCTCTCCCAATAGTGTTGTCTTTCTATTAGTATGTTTAGAACAGCGATAATAGAGATGTTTATAAGCAGCTTTTCAATCATAATTTACGGCATACGAAATAAGTATGTGAGAAGAGTGTTGTCTCAATTTATGTAAAAAACAACTTAAACACCACTTATTCACCCATTCAAACACAAAATTACATGATACAATATCATGACCCGCTTTGGCTCACAATATAATAGCAAGCAAATCCTGCATCTACATAAACTCAAACTTAAGAATTTGTACTTAAGTGGTCAAATTAAGCCCTTTACACTACGGCCAACACCTGATGTGTTTCGCTTTCTCTCCCCTTATATTACTATTTAGGGTTTCAATGAATGGTGCTTTCTAACGTCTAGGCCTTCTCCTTCTGATGGACCTGTAATGTAAAGGGTAAAGAATAACATGGTGGTAGCTACCTTCCATGGCCAAAAGCTTGCCTTTGGAATTTATACAAACACAAACCGAAACATCTCCTTTAAACGCTTGAGCTTCTGCGTCTTTGTTCTTGTTCGTACTATACTTTGCTTTGGCTCTCTCTACTGTTCTTTGCTTTTTTTCTCCTTTCTTCTTTCTCTTTTTTTGTTTCTTCTGTTACTTTACTTTCTTTTCTCTGTACTATTTCACCCTTCTTCGATTTTCTCTTTTAACCTCTCATGGTGAATATAGACAGGACTATTTATATGTATAGGATCTTAATGAGTTGTTATGGATCATAGGTCTTCTCTCAGACTGTTCTTTTTTTGGCCTCGTGGTGGAATATAATATATATGAATTATTATCGGTGATAATGGTTAAGCTACATATGGTAGCTGTGATAAAGCAAATTTATACGCAGTCAATTATTGGGGGTAGTGTGCAAGAGGTGTACGTACTATAGCTACATGCACCGTCCAAATTGGTTTGGGATAATTCAATTCAATTTTTTTAGTAGAAGTAAATTAAATGGTCCAATATGTATCAAAAAAAAAAAAAATTAAATGGTCCAAGCTTCCAGTATTATGTTACATTATTAGCAAAATATTAAGAGGGAAGCTTATTATACGTTTTATATTAAGGTGTGGCAAGCACCCCGATTTAATTTTGGAGGTGAAATTATAACACCCTGAGATATTTAAGTGTGCAATTTTGGTTTTAATATATTGAAACTGGAGCAATGATCACCCTGGGCTAATAGAGCATGAACTCCCGTTATCTCCTCTTGCTACTGTTCATCGTGTGCTTATCATACCAGACGGTCACATTAGTAAGCATCCAAGTGTTTGTCTCCATCCTCCTCCTTTTCCAGTTCAAGCCCTCTGAAGCCCTTGACTTCAAGAGCCATGAGTAGGTCGACTTGGGCTTTGGGATTTTGTTAATACTGAGTTCGATACCAGCTCTGAAGTTACTTATCAGTGGAACTTATAGTATTGCCTTATTCCATTGAAAAACTAACGTTGATCATTAAAAAATTAGCTTTGATTGTTAACTTTTTAACGAAAATGGGTCATATTCTCTGTTTTAACACATCCGGGGTAACATTGAACCTAAAAAAAATTCCTCGGTAATATTGCTCCTCTGCGATAACTTTCAAGACAAATTTATACCTTAATCCAAAACATAAATCATCAATGTATTGTATAATAAGAATTCAGAGCACTACTGTAAATCAAATTGATTGTGTCATTTTTTTTCAAGGCACAATGACACATATACCCTCCCATCGAAGACTATTTTGTTAGAGACGCTGCTAGGTACTAAATGCGAGCATCTTTAGAGACGATGTTAGTTACTAAATGTGAGCATATAAATAATGTCCCAGTTGTAGTTGGAAAATTATATTTGTTTCAACTATCCGTTCATCATAAGAAATATTAAATTTTCAAAATCTAGATGTAAGATCTTAATACACTTTATCACCTAAATTTATAATTCTTTTTTTAAACTCTCCCTGTTAATTGTCCATATTTAAAAGACTTTTCATTCAAGAGTTAATATCCTGTGCAAATGATTAAAAGGGATGTTATAAGAAAACCAACACACATCTTTTTTTTTATAAATAACTAACTTAAATAATAATTCTCTTAATCCCTATAAATTAATTATATAGCTCCTATTTTAAGAAGCAAAGGAAGTACTTCTTTTGTAGTGTGAGATTTCCAGACAAAGAAGATATATTTGGTTGTTACTAAGCCATTGGTCTTCTCCAAAACTTCTTCATTCTTTCCTTTATTGAGTGGAATATGTGTTATATCATAAATAATTATGGATATATAGAAACTGTTATAGAATAATAAATAAATATGGGACATCTAACTTCTCTGAGATAGCAAGGCATGAAATAATTAATGAGGGAAGATATATAGTACATGGTAAATGGAACCTAAAGTCACAAACATGATTGAACATCTTTTAGTCAGAAGAATGGAGACAAGAGACTTTCTATTGTTTCCTCTTTGGAGAGTCTTTATCATTACTGCCCTTTTCTTTTCATGTTATTATTTGATGAGCTTTAGTGTTTTGCAGATATGGTGATGTAGGCTGCAAAAACTTTAGAGAGTTGTTGGCAAAATTAATTATTCTGCATCTCCCTACTCCTCAGAATAATATGGAGACATTTTTTATGAAAAAAGATAAAGTTTTTTCATAAAGAAAAAAAAAAGTGCATACACCAGCTTCTATCAAAATTGGCCTTAAAGAATACGTGCTCAATTCTCCTTTAAAATAAAAGGAGTGTTTACTTAGGTGCGATCTATTTTTCTATGACTTTAAAGTAATTATGTATGTGTTTTTCTGTACAGTAATATATGTATATATATATATAGAAATAAGATAAACCGTTAAATTTTGAGTATTATGCCTTATTTTTTGCCAAAAAAAAATATTGAAACCTTAGCTATATTTGGAATAGCGTTTTTTTGGAAAATAAGTGTTTATTACGCAAGTCGAGATAAAACTCCTTTCACATATTTACCTTGTATACCGTAAATCACGATTTAGAAGCACTTATAAGTTAAAAATAAGTTATCTCATACGAGCACTTAGATTTTATATTTGTATATTTGATATTGAGCATTTTTAATTTATTGCCTCATGCATGATCACTATGCATACAAAGACAATTCATTCATAATTTCAAGAATCTAGTTACTTAATATGATGTGCTTTCTTACCGTCCTTAATATACTCAATGAAGTTTAACTTTTCATTAATTAAATGAAATATACATAGGCCACAACAAGGCCGAAAATAAAACATATACCATGTCAGGCAAGCTAATTAACATACAAGTCTCCGCACCCTTAATGTGGAGCATTATAGATGATGACAATGGAAAACTAATTTAAAATAGCTATTGGATTCTTGAAAAGTAGATTTTTTATTGTAATTTAAGATGTACGATGTAAGTATATGAAAGAAGTTTAATCTCAATTTATGTGAATATTCTTATTATAAGCAGCTCCGAACAAGCATGAAATTGCCATATGATTAGCTTGCTTGTTGAGCCAACCAATTCACCCATATATTTGCTTCTCTAATAAAGACATGGACACCAGCACAGAGTTGATTTAAGGGTGTAAGGTCCCGTTAGATCTTTGTAGGTCTTGAGTTTAAGTCCTAAATGAGATATTTGTGTTGGGAATTGGGAGGAGAAGCCACGAACTCTGAAGCCAAATACCAGTTGAAAATATATATAAAAAAAAAGACGTGGTCAGTTTGATGGTGTGATTACCTTTGCTTTGTTAGCAACTGGATCGGATTTAAGAGTTGTTGGCTTGCTTGGAAGTAGCACTCCCAAAGGCGTTTTCTACTCTGTATATTGACATTGACTTGAACTTGAGGCTTCGTCCCTAAGCCATCAAAGCTTCTTTCATTAAGGTCAATGTTGATTGACAAAGCAATAAAACCGCTCGAAGAGCCTGTTTGGTTGGAGGGGAGGGATTGAGAAAGAAGAAAAAATGAACCTTTCCCCTCATTTGATTTGAAAATTTGGAGGGGAAGAAAGGAAAAATTTGTCTCTCTTTCACCTTATTTTAGTCCCCTCAAAATTGGGGTTTTTTCTTAATGGGAGTCAAATTTTGTGACCAAATTGTCCCCTTGTATATTGTGATATTCCATCTCTGCCCATCGCTATTCCTTAACTTTTGCAATCAGAGACTTATTCGTTCATCTGCTTCAATCACTTGTCAAAGCTCAAAGACAAATTGAAAGCATTAGATTAAAACACCACTAACTGTTTGTAAAATTTTTTATTCAATTGAGTCCGGTAGGGGTGTTCACAAATTTCCCATCCCGATCCTGAGTAAATTGGGACGGGATTTAATTTCGGAATCGGGAATGGGACTTCCCGATCTCGACTTTTTCCTGATCCCGAAAATATATATATATATATATATATATATATATATATATATATATATATATATATATATATATGTATATTTTTTAAAAATATTTAAGAAAATAAGACAAAATGTAAAATAAAATGTGAAAATCTTTAACACCCACTACTGCAAAAAACGTTTTTAATATCCCTTTTTTAGGCCTTTTAACGTCTGAAAATAAGGGGATGTCTATGTGAGCGACGTAGTAAAAAATGACAATAACGTCCGTAGATAAAAGGACGTCTAAAATCTGAACTTTAGACGTCCCCATTTTAAAAAGGGACGTCTAAAGTGCCACGCTGACACTTTAGACGTCCCCACTTTAAAATGGGGACGTCTAAAGTCCCACTTTAGACGTCCCCATTTTAAACTGGGGATGTCTAAAGTGTTACTGTAGCACTTTAGACGTCCCCAGTTTAAACAGGGGACTTCTAAAGTTTCACTTTAGAAGTCCCTAGTTTAAACTGGGGACTTCTAAAGTGTGTTTTTTTTTAAAAAAAATCGTTTATATTACAGATCTGGACTAAACAGTATTTAAAACCAGAAATCACAGATCATCGTCAATAAAATTACAGATCTAATATCTGAAATCCAAAATCTACACAATAATAACTCTAAAGCTGAAATCTCATAGGTAGAAGATGAAAATAATAAGAGGAATTAGTTACAAAAAACCTATCTCCTTCTATTATTCAAATTTATTTTCTCTTAATAATGAACAGAGAAGAGCGATAGGGAGAGATGAACCTCATTTTCTCAGTAGGAACGTAGCCATGAAGCATATTTCAGAGTTTTGATCTACAAGAACGATAGGGAGAGATGAACCTCGTTTTCTCAGCAGGAACGTAGCCATGAAGCATATTTCAGAGTTTTGATCTACAAGCCATAACAATACAAGTTAGAAGATAAAATAGAAGGGAAACCCAAAGAAAAAAGAGAAAGAGGATAAAATAACAAAAGATGGTAAGAAAGCATAACAGATCTGACAGTGAAAAAGAGAGAGAGAAAGGAAGAAGCAAGAGTTAAAGAGCATATAAAGAAGAAGAAGAAGCAAGAGTGCGTGGTGGTAATGACTCTTCTTGTGCTTGTAGTGATGGGAAGAGAAAGATGAGTGTAAAACTAGTATAAAGCTGATAAATAAAGACTGTCAGAAAAAATTTGAATTGTTTTTCACGTCTCCAATTTAATTTAGGGACGCCTAAAATTATTCAGTTTTTTTTTTTTAGACATGACTTTAGACGTCCCTATTTAAATTAGGGACGTCTAAAGTCAAGATTTTTTTTTTTTAATGAGGGCGCCCTTTGACGTCCCTCATGTGAATATGGGGACGCCAAAGGGTGTCCCTGTTATTAGATGGCGTCCCTAATAAATATTTTTTGGCGTCCCTGATGTATCAACAGGGACGCCCTTTGGCGTCCCCATATTCACATGAGGGACGTCAAAGGGCGTCCCTCATTAAAAAAAAAAATTTGTAAAAAGCTTTAGACGTCCCTAATATATATAAGGACGTCTAAAGTGTAACTTTACAGACTTTAGACGTCCCTATTTGAATTGGGGACGTTTAAAGTAAATTTTTTTTTTTTTACTTTAGACGTCCCCAATTCAAATAGGGACGTCTAAAGCCTGTAAAGTCACACTTTAGACGTCCCTATTTAAATTGGGGACGTCTAAAGCTATTCAATTTTCACCCATAATTACAAAAATGCCACCGTCATTATTTTTTACGTCCCTTTTTTAAAAAGGGACGTCTTTTAGGGACATAAAATTCATATTCTGTAGTAGTGACCCTTAAATTAATATCTATTCTTTTAGTTTATTTAGTTAATTTTATTTATTATTTATTAAATAATTCTAATTTTTTGTTCTTGTCTTTATTCTTTTTACAGCTGAGTCAACAACTTTAAGCATGTATTGGAATAATTATATATTTATATTAGACTTATTTGGTACAATATGATATTAGAAAAATTATATATTTATATTAGACTAAAGAAAACACAACAAAAAATTCAATATAGAAATTTTTTTTTTAAAAAAAAGCAAATTCAGGATCGGGAAATTCCCGATCCCGATCCTGAAATTTCCCGATTTTCAGGATTGAAAATGAAAATCACTCTCGAATCCTTCTCGGAATCAAGATCGGGAATGACATTTCCCGATCTCGTCCCGATCCCGAACACTCCTAGAGCCCGGTGCTGTAGAGCATTCTTGTTCGCTCTCCCTTCCCGAACAGAAGAAAGCAGGACTCCAGAGGCATTGGGCTATTTCTTCTTCTGTTCTTCGTCTTTATCAATTTGTCGGCATTTTCAGCTGGCAATGACGAGACCGCGCTCAGAGGTGAGTTTTCTGCTTTTCTTCTTGTTTTTCTTAGTGATTTTTTTTTTTTGGTTTTTGATGTCCTGTGCTGCATGTCAGATTGCTGAGTGGCAATCAAAACAACGGGGTCTTTTAATGATTCTTAGGGTTTCTTTATCTTCACATTGTACTCGATCGAAGTCTCAACCTTGTCAGATGGTTGGGGATTTCAACGAAATTTCTTTGTTGTTTTGTCTTTTATTTATTATTTATTTTTAATGCTTGTGTAATTTGTAAGCAAGAGTGAGGTTTGAGCTATTTCCTAAGTATAGGGTCCTTAATTTTAATCAACCAAAACTTTACGCAATAATTGATCGATAAGTCTTGTAGAAGATTGACTGTATCATGGTCAAGCTCCCGTTCTTTAGTATGATTGATCTCACTAGACTCTTCTTTCGATGGTCAAGCTCCCGTTCTTTAGAAGATTGACTTTACGCAATATCTGAGGACTGTGTTCTGGTTATGCACTAGTAAAATACAAGGTTGCTGAATCCGGACATGTTCGGCCGGTCCGACCCGGAAACCGGTGAACCGGCAGGTAAACCGGTGCGGGTTCATATTTTAAATTTTTTTTTTATTTTTCCTTTAGAATTTCATACTATAAGTCTAAAATTTTCAATTTTTCACCGGTTTGGTTCCGGTTTGGCCCCAATTTGACCCTTAACCCAGTACCCCGACCAGTTTAATGCCCCATTCAAGTTTTAATACCTTGGTAAAATACCTACCTGATTATATTGTTAATGGTAGCAATGGAGCTGCAAGCTACATCTCTCGATTTAGTAATTTTTCTGGCAAAAAAGGTGTAATCTTTTTTTTTAATTGACGAAGTGGTATCTTCTTTATAATCTGTATGTTAATAATGAGTTGAGATCAGCGTGAATTTTCATAAATCATGAAATTTAAATTAAGTTTAAACCAATTTATATAATTAATATAAGTAAAAAAAATATAATCAAATATATAAAAATAAAATGATTAATTAATTATTATTTTCCCTCTCATTCTCTCTTAAATCAATTAAAGGATCATTAAACATCTTTCCCATTTTTTCTCCTCTAATCAAATCAAATAAGATAACTCTCTACTATTTCTATTTATATAGCTCCTCCCCGTCCATCTCCTCCACTCCAACGAAACAGGCGCCAACTCTATTGTGCATGGAATCCATTTTTATAATAATGTTTTGTTTAATTTCCAATCAAATCAAAACATGAGTATTTTCTTTTTTACATTATTTATTTAATATTATTCACATTTTAAAATTTACTTACTCCAATTTATTTGAAAAAAATATACTATAATGATAACGAAGTTTTTTTTTTTAAATTTATAACTGACATCTAAACTTTTTGTCATGCTTTTAATTTTCTCTTATTTTGTTGTAATAATAATCAGATTATATTAAAATTAAGTCCCTCATCACATGTCCCTATTATGGCAAAAAAAAAAAAAAGTGCCTATTAACTCCGGCGTGCCACGTAGAATACCTATTGCCGCGCAAGTCGGTCCGTTTCGGTGTTTTTCGCCTTCCTTTGGGTCGTCGTGAGACTGCGAGACAGCAAATCAGCGAAGCAAAATGGACGAAGAGTTTTCAATGGAGGATCCTACTCAGCTACTCGAAGCAGCTTCAGATCTCGCTCATTATCCTGGTAACACACTCTTCACTTCTCTATGTTTCTTTCTTTCTTTCCGCCTCAAATATTCCTGAATGATCGTTTTGATTTCACTTTAGGGGTACTTACCGACGCCGCCGCAAGGGACTTTCTCAATTGCTTCCCTCTTCCAGCTATTATTAAGTCAGCTTCTACTTTTATTTTTCTGTCGGAACTTTTGTTTTCAAAAAAATTCAATTCGGTTGGAGGATATCAGGACGAGGTTGATTTTCGAGGCTTGAAACTAATTTTTTTTTTTCTGGTGATATTCTACAAAGTAATTCGATTTGATTCATCTGATTTTTCTCAGAAACTTGTGATTTTGAGATAGCAATTCGTTTCCCTTAGAATCAGTCACATTTTGCTTGCTGCTTAGTTGAGCAGGAACATCTTGCATTCTCAGTATATAGGCAATTCTACTTTAAAGTCCGAGCGAACTTATCAATTTTTAACTCAACTGATCAACAATTACTTGTCTTGTTCATTTGAGGCGTGATAACTATTTTTCTTGTACAATCTTCGTATGATGAGTTCTTTGTGATTCAGTGTTGGACTTTTCTTCCCATCTTCAGAGTTTTCTCCCCAAATGTACTTATGCGAAGAAAAGTGCATTTGATTTCATCCTTTTCCTTTTACAGTGCATTACAAACCAAATTTGATGTGCCTGGCCTAGAAAATACTCTAACTGCTTGTTTGGAGAGGCTGTTCAAAACAAAATTTGGCGCTTCTTTGATTCCACAGTATATGGTTTGTGACTTTCTCCGTTTGCCAACTAATTGTTTTATTGTTATTTGAATTACTATTGGAACATGGCGTACTCACTTGCTTCACTGGATGTGAAGATCTAGTACTTGTCAAAGGCAATATTCTACATGTAGTCTAAGATGAACTACTTAAGTTGCAGGTTATTTCTGAGTTGTATTTTTAATCCGTTTATTATGTTTGAGAAAAAACTTTCTGAATTGCAGGTCCCGATCTTTCAATGTAGTCAATTATGAACTACGTGGAAGTTGAGAATGCTTATTCTAAAATCACAAAAGCTTACTGCTCAGGGACTATGGTTGATCCAAGTTTTGTTGCTACTTATATTTTAAAACACTTCACCCTACCCTCGTGGTCTGTTTCCAACTGGCAACTATAATTAATTTTTCAACAAAAGATGGAAATTAATTCTTTTTTTGTTCCAAACATATTGTTTTGTATTATATACACATTTCATGTGGTAGCTAACATATACGTGATCAACAAAGTTGATATATAAAGAATTGTCCCTGAGTTTGGGTCTAGGTTAGGAATTCATACATGTGGAAAGTTTTTTTTTTTTTTTGAGAGCAAGCAGTTTATTAGAGCAATAAATGTTTACTCAAGACAAAAATGTATCATGAACTGGCAAGAGTACTAAAATTCTATCTTGACAATTCTCAGAACCAGCGAGTAGTTGTTGTTTTTGTTGTTGGCTCATGCATTGCATGGAGTCTAATGTGAGCCATATCGTTTCTTTGCAGCCTTTTGTACAAGTTGGTCTGCAGGCAGATTCTCAAGCTGTCAGATCCTTAGCTTGTAAAATAGTATGTGCATATGCTTAATCTATCCTGACTTTATATAAATGCTTCTTTCACATATTGGCTGCAGAGGCACCTCCCTACAAACTCCCTTCGCTTCTCTAGCAGTACTTTGTTTTTCAAAATCACTTGCATGTTTATTTGTTATGTTAATTACAGTCAATTAACATTAAAAAAAGCTTTGATTTATGTGTTCTTAGATTTCTGCAAAGATACTATATTTATTCATTTGTACTGGAAGAGGGTCAACACTCCACTGACATCTATCGTATATTTACTTATATGCTAGCTCATGTTGTTGTCCTTGTAGTATAATTTTTCTGCCATACTATTCCTACTGCAACCTTAAAATGACTCTCATGCGACTTCATGATTAGCTTATGATGAAAATTTAGGGTTTACTTTTCAGTTGAGTTATCACTATCATTTCAGGCATCTAGTAACATCAATAAATATCCATCTCTCCTGCGATCTTCTCTATTTTTGCTTTTAGTAAGCTGTGAGTTTGGCTCTCCTAATGAAACTGAGACACTTACCTAATGGGATTGCTCTATTGATAGAGAATGTAACAACTGTTGTTTGATTTTTGGCATTCGCCTTCTTCTTGTTCTTACGTTTGGCAATCCTCTTTTTCTTTGTTAAGGTGAAACCAACTCGCCAATTATTAAAACCTGAACTAAATCATGCGTGTCTATGCATTCTTGTATGTGCACATCTAGGTCTGGGAAATATTATCTAATTGAATATCACTTCTGAACTGGTCCAAAGAATTTTCTTTTTAGTAGATCAAAGTAAAGTTGATTTTTTGGTTGTTCTGCTTCCATACCCCCCCCTCAAATTTCTTTCATTAGGCGAATTGTCAAAAATAATAATCTGTCCCCTGTTTTCTCATTAATTTCCAAAAAATTTAATCAACTCTCATTTTCTGATCTTTAGCATTCCTTATAAAAGTTTTTAACCTCGTCTGTTTGTAACAATGGAAGTCCATACATATTTTTCTTCCACGACTTTTTTTGCAACTTGTTCTGTTGTTTTTAAAGTTACTATCTCTTGCACTCTTCTTGGTTTTGTTATTTTATACTCCTGTAGCTTTTCTCATCTCTTTCCTTAACGCTCCTTGATGTTTCTCGTAATTGAAGAGGACGGTTATGTGGCTGACTAGCTGTGTTGTATCTAACGTTAGCTTCTATTATAAGCTGTTCAAGTGGCGTTCAATTCATTTGGGGATTTTTTTTTGTTTGAATTTTTTCGTACAAAAGTACTTCTAATTCAACTGGAGGAGCTTCTCGCATTCTCTTACACGAAAAAACTTGTAGGTCACTTGCCTTCTGGGGGAACTTGACAATGAGACTGATGTTGCTGATTGTCTAATTACAGAATACGACGTGTATCCTCTCTTGATTGATTGCCTTGTGAATGGGTAAGAATAACAACTGCTTTTGGCCTTGTTAATGACTACAGAAGGTTTGGGATTTAGTGACTCAAACTGAGGTCTTCTTTTGGGTTAGGGGGGTCTCCATGGTTTTGTATACCAAATTAATTGTTAAATTCCTGCACGTGGGTGTCATTTTGCTGTTGGGCTAGGGCCTTTGCTTGACAGATAGATATGCTTGTCTTTGCATAGGATGAAATAATGTATTATTAAAACCTCATATACGATAATTATTTGATGCGTACCTATTTTCATACAAGCAGCAATGAACAAGTGGCAGCTGCAGCAATGGATGCAATAAAGAAGTTAGCTTATTCTCCCAAGGGCATGGTAAGAAAATGCATTACTTTACCATTGGTTTAAATCCTGTTGTCTGTATGAAAAACAGGAGTATGCTTAAACCGTACTTATCATGGTTGACAATACTTGTGTAGGAAATCATCTTTCCATCTGCCAGGGAAGATGCTACAGACCTCAGGACTTTAGCTTTGCAGTGTTCATCACTGGTATGATAGCAGATCTATCATGAATTTCACTTGGAAATTGGATGAATTTATGAAGTGCATAAAATATTGAAATTTATTATTTATCATGAAATGCATTGCCTAGAAGGTCTGTGTCTGTCTTGATGGCATCCCCCCTTTTTCCTAACTTAGTAGTGATATAATTTCACTTATTTCTTACAATAAGAAAATGATATCTATTGGTGGATTTTCTTAATTAAAACAAAGAGTAAAATACATTGGCTACCCCTTCATTTTACCTAAATTTACATAAACCTCCCATCTATTTTGATATTCCATTTCCATCCACCTAACCGTTAGTTGACCGTTAAGTTTGACTATTAAATATTTACTTTGACCAAAATATCCATTTTTCAACAAATGAATAAATATTTATATTTTCCTAAAAATAATTTTTTATATAAAAAAATAATTCTAATACATGTATGTTCTAAATTTCTAATATATTATAAAATTTTTTAATTTTTATTATATTATAAAATTTTAAATTTTTAGCACATTTATTTAAACTTATTTATTTAGTATTCTTTTAAATAACTAAAAAATATGCCTTTCAAATGAAAGACAAAAAGAAAAAGAAAGAAATATGTTTTATTCACAATATATTATTAATAATGTGAATTTAATACAGCATATGACTTATATTAATTTTAAATTTTAATTTTTTAAATACATTTTTTCCACAAACATTTATAAGCATGTTTATTTTAGTATGCATCTATTAATATGATTAATCATATTTTTAATTAATTTTTTTATGTCTACATTAATTAAATTAATTAAGTATTTATCTTAATATGAAAAAAATTTAACATATAACTATTTACAAAAGTAAAAAATAAGTAAAGAGAGAAAGAGAAACTCTTAATTTACTTAAACAATTTTAGTCAAAATTATGAAATTAGTAACAATGAAGGATAAATTAGAAAATAAAATTTATTTTAATATAAATTTTAATTAAAAAATAAAAATCCTTAATGGAGTTAACGGTTTGGACTTAAGTGTATGTTTTCAAAATAGAGGGGAGATCCGTGTAATTAAGGCAAAACGTAAGGGAGGTTAAAGTATTTTACTCTAAAACAAAACAATCATTGATGGTGCTTAGTAGAAGTCCTAAACCTAAATTTTAGATTGTTCACTTATTATCTAAGTATATGGAAAATTAATTGCCTGATCATTAGTCATGTCTCAGTTATAGCTAATATTTCTTACATTAAGAACTTGGTTTATATTAAGCAATGTACAGGAAATAACTTTCTACAATAACCTGTTGACATAGATGTCTGGAAAAGCCTTATTCTGAGCTTATGGTAAATCTTAAGTTTGGATTTATCGTTAGCATTCTTAAGCAAAGCTTTTGATTGGAGCATTCTGGGTATAATGTAGTGGTTCAGTAATAATATCAAAAGTCGTGAATTCCATTGTAATATGTGCAAAAAAAAAAAAAAGAAAGTTAAATTTCATGGCTAAAGAATGCAGAAGCTGATATTTAAGTTCAACTGATATTGTAATTCTTTGTTTCCATGTATGACGTGGACATACTCATGATTATCATTCTGATTCAGGGACGGGTTCGTGTGATGGCTTTAGTGGTGAAGCTTTTTTCTGTATCTAGATCTGCAGCATCAACCATTTACAATTTAAATCTTCTTAATTTGTTGGAGGCAGAAATCACAAATGCAGATGATACTCTTGTAACTTTAAGTGTTTTGGAGCTTCTATTCGAGGTTGCTATGTGCTCTCTCTCTCTCTCTCTCTATGTGCATAGACACACGTCATACTACTTGATAAAAAGTTGGATTCCTTGACTTAAAATACGTAAAACTGTAACATTGTTTATGAAGACAATTTTTAATGGCTTTAAGATAATTTATATGATTTGATATGCATTTTTTAAAACATTTCTTTGGATGTTTTAACTTAGATATAATGCTTCAACTATTAGGCGGTTGTTTTAATTTAGCTGTTACAGACTTTTATTGATTGGATTTGTGCAATGTTGTCGGTGAATATGTGGAAAAACAAAGGAGGGAGGGCCTGGGGGGAGGTTCTTTACTGCTGATGTAATTCAACCCTTTGGAATACTAATTTATGAATATTTTTTGGAGCTTCTAGGGACTATTTTATTTATGTTTATTAAGAGTATATTTGGATAAGTATCAGTGTCATCTTAAACTCTCATTTGCTTGCTCCCTCTTTTTTTTATTTTAAAATTTTGTATTCAATTCTGAGCGTCTCTTGAGTAATTGAAGCTTTCCCCTTCATATTCAAAAGCCTTAACTAAATTTAGTTTTGCTTAACCATTTTTAACACCTTGACAAATGATACTGAAAAGTGATTTCCCCAAACTCAAGCAATTTCTCTCATCCCTTTGTGGGAATGGTAGGTTTCCAGTCACGACTGATTATGCAATAAATTCCTTAAAAATCAGTTCTTGCAAAAAGTTAGTTTTTTAAGATGGAAAAACAAAAACGCACAATGCCAGACACACCTCATACAAGGGGCATCGAGGAACTTTATATTGGCAATTAGCTTTAGCTTTTTTTTCCTAACTTTTAAATTTAATTTTTCATGTGCATTTATTTGTTCTCATTTTGTGTTGAAATGAAGTTAGCAGAGATCGAGCATAGTACTGAGTTCTTCTCAAAGACTAACCTCCTTCAACTTCTTAGTTCTATAATCAGGTACTCAAATATTTCCTGTCCGATGGTTTCTGTAAATCTACTGGATAAAGTGGTGATTTTATGGTTTTTTTTTTCTCATGAGGTTAGCAACAATTCCATGGAGGCCATTTTAAGATCTAGAGCAATGATGATAATTGGAAGGCTTCTGTCCAGGGAAATTATATACTCCTTCATAGATGAATCATGTAAGACTCACTTTTACTCCTGGAGTTATTACTAACCCCCATTTGAAAGATATATAGCCATCTGCTTCCTAAATCTTTAACCCTACAATTTCTTTACTCTAGCAAGTATTTGAATATGCATATATATTTTATTTCATTGTAGATTATGGATTGTAACCATGACCACTATACATTCAATAACTGTGTTCTGAATATGGTTTCTCTCCTTCCTGCTTTTTTGTACTATCATTTTTCAAATGTTCAAGTACTTCATAGTCTAAATGGAGTTTACTAATTATTTAAGAACTATAACTGTTAATTAATATACACTCCTTGTGCTGTCAATCACAGGTCTTAAAACAGTTATTTCTTCCATTGATGGAAGACTCAAGTCATTAGAAAGTTCTGATAGAGATGAATGTGAAACTGCACTTGAAGCGTTGGGTTACATAGGAATGTGTAAGCATGCCATTATCTGTTGTTCGGTACAGAATTGCACCTTCGCATTGTGATAAAAGCAGTTTTGGTTGATTTGTTATATTGGTCAACCTTGGAAATGGATTACCTCCCATCTTTTTTAGAATTCCAATTTCCTTATTTTTGGATGTGAATTGCATGAACATCTCTTGAATTTCCCAAATTACTGTGGGAAGAAGCCTGCGAAGGCATTCCTAATTGACTAAGTTGTGTTGGTAAAAACCTGTCTTTGAAAAGCTGGCATTACATTTAAACCAAATGCACCATACTATACAAAACCTAACAATTATCTCTTCCAGAGCCTCGCAGTCATGATTGACCAAAGAAAAAAAAGGAACCTTGTAATTCTTCCTTTGCTTAAAACTCCAAGAATGAACATTGAGGTGTGGGAATTCTTCAAAACCCAATGCTTCTGGCAATGCCAGAATCTCTAATCATCCCAAACCATTTCAGAAAGAATAGATGATCTCCAATGCACATTTGCACGATTAGGAGAGTTGATTCAAGCATATAATGAAACTTGTCCTTTCAAGAGGATTTTCCTGAGATTTCTTTTAAGGTTGAAAATTTCTTGACTTATCTGCATCCAAGCTTTATGTTTTCCTGAAAGCCTTTTCCAAGTTCTGTGAATTTGTATGTAAGATTTTGTTGTGATTGTAGCTATCCCTGGGGCCGCATTATTGCTCTCTGGTTCATCACCGGTTGCAAGACATGTTATTTATGCTGCTTTTGACCGACAAGGACCCCAAGGGCATGGTAAACAGCTGGTTAGTGAACTAGCTAGTTCCTTTTTGTTTTGTATTTTTCAGCAAATATGGAATATATATATATATATATATATCATGTTTTAATCACTTAAAATGCCACTTAAGAGAAGGAAATTGCCCATGAGGCTGAATCTGCGTTTGTAGTGTTTGGATACTGGATTCAATTATTCAGGGGTTCTCACAAGCAAATAGTTTCTACACATTCAAGGATGAAATGAAAGATCCAAATTAAATTTGCTCCAAGCAGGTTAAATGTAATCATCTCCTATAATATTAAGGGAAAATCCCTTTAAAAGACAATTGAATTACCCAAATTTTAAATTGGGTCATTAAATTTAGCAAATCTTAAATCAGGTGGAAAGTCCTAAAATAGGATTTAATGATTTTACCTTGCTGCCCCTCATTTATTCTATCATATGATCACTACCTTCCTCCCATCCATTGTTTCCTCCCGTTTGCCGATCACTTCACGCTTACCCTCTTCCTACATCTTACGCCTTTGTGCCTGCCATATTTGCTGCTCGTCCATTCTATCGCCCTCTCCTTCTGCTCTCTCCCTCGGCTAATCATGTTTGACGGCTCCCTCCCCTGGCATTATTCTCTCACACATCCCTCATCTTCATGAATCCGTGAGCCTCTACTCCTCTTCTCTGTTACATTGCTAGTGGACATTTTTCTTTCTTGGATTTGTCGTTCCTGAACGAAAATTCTAGATATAATGATTTTTAAAACTGGAATTGTTGGTTTCTAAATTCGCATTATGTGAATATAAATTCAAGAATTCCTGTTTCTCCTAGTGGCTGGCCAGTAGTGGTAGATGAGGAATTCTCATACCATGATTAATTTGGCAATCGCGTAGTTTGTTTTGGTTGCAATAGAGAGAGTAATAAGCAGTAAGCTACTGACCATACATACCGGATTCTCCATTTCTGGGCGCTATTTTTCTTGATATCTCTTGGTTTTTCTTCCCCTGTGATATTTGGTGCGGTCATTTGTGTTCTTTGATTCCTTGTGTTTCTTAGTTACATCTTCATTTTTTTCTGTTTTCCTGCTTAAGACTTCAGAATGGATCATATTGCCATAATGCTTTAGACTTGAGAATGAACTTTTGGCTGCCAAATTTGATGTTTCAAGACTCAATAAATTGTTGCGATTTAGAGCAACATTAGTTGCAATGATGTTGCTTCTTAAAAATTGCCGTGCTTGTAATATTGAGGATGAAATGCCTCATTGATGTGCTTGTAATATTGAGGATGAGACGCTTCATTGATGTTGAAGGGCGTTTTTTATACCGTGAATGATAGTGATTTACTGCACTGTTAGGTTTGAATGTATTCTATAATTTAAATTAATTCAAAGCACGTGATTTACAAGACAACATTAAATATAATGGGGCAAGTTGTTCAAATACCCCACATTTACAAATTCTAAATTGGGTCTATGACCCAATTAAAGATTTGTTGAATTTGCCAACCTGATTTAGGATTTTTCCTATTTCAGGTGGCTTTAAATGGGATTTTCCCTAATATTAAAATACTAATCCCCAGTTTTTAAGGGCTCATGACTGGAACTCTAGGTATCTATTTCTTTATCTTTAACTTCTAGAAGGGAGGAACGTTTTAAGACAAAAGGCATTAGTTTTTACTTGAAAGCAATAGATTTTTTTTAAGATAACTGATAAAGAAAAAGCAATAGTTTTTACTGGACATCTCATTAGCTATGCTTCTAATTTTTTTTGGGGTTGTAATTTGAAATTGCAGGCTGCTTTGCATGCTCTAGGAAACATCTGTGGAGAATCTCGATCTGAAAATAATATCATACTCAATTCTGAAGCAGAAGAAAACTTGCGACGTTTAGTTTATGAAGTAGCATCCAAGAGCTCAAAGTTTACCTCATCAGTATTATTTTCTCATGCCTTTGTAGTTTCAAACTTTCTAGTACTTCATAACAGTGATGTTTACTCAGCTGCATGTTGATCTGACCTTCATTATAACTTCCGGTGATTTGAATATTAACAGGGGTTAAGGTGTAAAAATACCTATGAACTTTTCTCAAAAGTGCATCCAACACCATAAACTTTTTTTAGGTGTAAAAATACCCATGAACTTCTCAAAATGGGGTAAAAATGTCAAACCGTTAATTGGTACAAACGTCCGTTTTGTGGGACCCACAATTTTATTTTTTGAGGTGCAAAAATACCCATGAACTTTTCTAAAAAGTGCACCAAACACCATAAACTTTTGAAAAGTTCATAGGTATTTTTGCACCCAGAAAAAATTTTATGGTGTTGGGTGCACTTTTTAGAAAAGTTCATGGGTATTTTTGCACCTCAAAAAATAAAATTGTGGGTCCTACAAAACGGACTTTTGTACCAATTAACGGTTTGACATTTTTGCCCTATTTTGAGAAGTTCATGGGTATTTTTGCACTTAAAAAAAGTTTATGGTGTTGGATGCACTTTTGAGAAAAGTTCATGGGCATTTTTACACCTTAACCCTATTAACAGAGAAAATGTTGTACTCTTCTGCACTTGTGTCATGCCACATTTCTTTTCAAGTAGATGAAATAAAATATAATTCATTATCAGTGCAAGATATACTTTTCCTTTATCTATAATATCATGATTTAGAATGATAAAGGGGAGTAAGATTCTTTCAACTGGCTTATATATCTGTCACATGTTTTCACTCAATTTTCTGGTAATTGAGATTTACCTAATAGTTCATGTTTTTTGTAGGGTCTTTTCCTATCAGTCCTGCAACAGGATTCAGAAATCCGATTGGCGGTGAGACATTAATGGGAACTTTTGTATTGCAAATTTTTCTAAATGATAAACACTTGGGGGGAAAAGAAAAAGTATTTAAGCTTTCAGATGGGATGACACTAATGGCATTTCTCCTGCCGTAATTTAGAGTTTAGAAGTTGTCTCTCAGAATTTCAAAAGTTGACATTGAAAGATCCTGATGTTTTTTGGATCAGAATTTCACTTTTGTTTAGGAATACAGGGAAAGAACTTTTTGAAGTTTGATTGTTGCTTCTAGCCAAACTCATTAACTGATTCCTGCTATAGTTTAGAGGTGGATCTGTTAGAAGTATTTATAGAATGAAATATTAGGCATCTAAAAGGGTGGGTTCTCAACATCCAATGATGAAGCATTTAAACTAGATGTTCTTTTACAAATTCCATAATTTTCTAGTGATAAAAAGCAGTGGCATTAACATGAAACTTGCTGCTTGGTGCTATAAATTATGTTTGCCCTTTTTAAAATTTCATCAAAGTCTGATTTGGCATTTTTGTAACTTATTATCAGGGTTATAGAATGATAAGTGGATTAGTTGCTCGATCATGGTGTTTGATGGAGATCTGCTCGAAACAAGAGATAATAAACATGGTGATTGACCCGAGTTCTGAAACCACAAAAATAGGTCTGTTTCCGGTTTGGATAATTGTAGTTCTTGGATATATATTCATATCTGGTAATTCATATAATTGTAATGCTACTTAGGCATCTGCATTTTAATTATAATGATAACAGTCCTGAATATTATGTTCTTCCTTCACCTTGTGTTAATAATTGACTTCCCAATTCAATTCCCAAAGAAAAAAGAAAGTAGAAGGAAGGAAAACTAAGAAAGATCAAGATAGAATTTGGGTGTATGATTTTAATAGCAATATTTTAATTTGTGTGTATGATTTTGACAGCTTCCTACTACAATTTTTAGTTTCGTTTACAACATTAACACGAGAGAATTTCAGGGATGGAAGCTAGACATAACTGCTGCAAGTCTATACACAAGGCACTGATGCAGTCAAGTAAACTATCTGTCGATCCTGCTCTAGCAGCAATTGATGCCAAGGTTAGAAACTAAAACTTCTTACTACTATCTCCGCATGTTTTGGTGTGGGATCAACTTGGATGTGGCCTTATATAGGGATCATATTCTAGGTTGATCCCCAGCCATTGAATGTGCTTCTAATGTTTTTGTCGTTGTTTTTCAACTTTTGAAAAAAAATAATAATAAACAAAGGAACAATTCTGTAACACACGTATGCCAAAAGATGATAATCAGTCTTGACCTAACCAAAAACCAACTCTAGAAAAGGAATCAACCAAGTTGTGGTTGGTTCAGTCAGATTTACCCAAGTCAGAATAAGGTGGAAACTGGAAAGAGGTCAGACCCGTTTCATTTGGCTCAAGCCTTTTTACAGGCTTATTTATGAATACAGGAAAGGCCTTTGTGATTAAGGCTTGGCTTGAAGCCTGTCGAGCCAGCTTGCTTAACAAATTAAATAAAAAGGGAGAATCACTCCTAGGTCCCAAGTAAGGGATATATTATCAGAAAAGTCTTTCGAGGTTGTAAAACACACTCAATATGTTGTTAATACACGTAGAAGAGTTGTAAATATGAACCTTTTTGATAATATGTCCCTTACTTGGGACCTAGGAGTGATTCTCCCTAAATTTAAATACTCCCTCCGTCCGTTTTTATAAGCTTCAAATTTGTGAATGTGTGCACCAAAATATAAGCTTCATTTTATGTTGGTTTAAGCATTTATTGCGCTTTTTCCAATTTTACCCCTTGTTCACTGTTTTTTTTTTCATTTATTCTCTCACTTATCATTTTTATAGATAAGGGCATAGTTGAAAAAAAATAAATAGTTAATGCTTTTAATTAATTTTAACTGTTTTCTTGATTAACGCAAATCAGTTATTTAAAGCTTATAATAAGGGATGAAGGGAGTATAATATATAAATATATTGTTATATTATATATAATATATTTATGATATTTGATGATATATATAATACACATTTAAAAATATACATCATACGTACATTATGTTACAATATAATGTAATTTAATATGACATAATATAATTTATATTATTTTTTAATTTTCAAAATAAATATATGACTTAATTTATATGTAGGCCTTAAAGTAGGTTTTGAATTTTGATAGGCTTAAATTAAGTCTATGTAAAAATATGTGTGTGTGTCTTTAAATAGGCCTTCAAGCCAGGCTAGGACTTTGGCAGGCGGCAGGCCACAAGTCTAGGCTCAAGCTCGAGGTCTATCTTGCAAGCTCAGGCCTACAAGGCCGAAGTCTGGCTTGACCGGGCTTGTTTTCCAGTCTTAGATTTCGCGTTCACATGTGTTGATATGTTCTGAGTGATGTGAATTGTTGCATGCAGCTGCAAGAAGCCATTGGCATGGGTCCATATCTTGTTAAAAGGCATGTGGAAGCTCAACCAGTTGTTATGACAGCTGAGAGATTCTAAGTTTATGCAAAAGGTGTTTGCCAAATGCACGTGTTGCCTTAAAGCCTTGGTGCTAGAAATTGAGTTGGTCCTGTAATGTTGGAACTGAAGACAACGTGGGCAACGTGTCATTGTTAGGTGCTTCAGAGTATAATTATTACTCTATATATTTTGGCATGAATGTCTTTGATCTGTGATGGGGATTAAGAAAATCAAGAGTATCTTATTAGATGTTTCAGAATAATTATCAATCTATATAGGTGTCTTTATATTTTATTTTCCATGAGGATTGGATTTATCCTTGTTTTTATTATTAAAAGGTGATTCATTCATTCAACAAAAATTAGGGCCCGTTTGGTGTGGTTGAATTAGAGGTATGGAATTGGAATTGGATTTCTTGCTAATTGTATGTTTGGTACAGTGAAATAGCCATGTAATTGAATTCCATGTGGAGGCCAATTGGGGCCAATTCTATCAAAAAAGTTAAGATTTGTAATTCCATGTTCTCATTTCCCACCGTATCCTTTGTGCCTCACTCACACCTAGACTCACCATGCACAACCTTCGGCAACTCACCAGCCTCACCCCACCGTTGGCAACGACAGTAGCTCTGTCGATACGGGTGAACGATGGTGACTATGGCCTTTGGCACTTTCCCCTTCCTCTCCTTCAATAGTGGCCATGATCTGAATTGCAATAGCGCTTACCTTATTCATTCCCTTTGGCAGTAGCCTAGATCTAAATTGCGACAGCGCTTTTTGTGTTTGTAAGACAAAGCTGAAGTCATAGCTCAAGGCGAATAACTTAGTTGGAATCTAGGTCACCCTACGAGTCTGAAATCTAGATATAAAATTTGGGTGAGTTATGTGCCTTGAGCTAGATTTGAAATATGGGTATGTAAACATGTGAATCTGAGTTCCTACGGTATCTAATATAGATTTCCAATCTTGGACAAGTCTCTCCACCATTTTGGTCTGAAATCTTGCGAGAAGGCAAGGTGAGTTTTGAAGGAGGAAGAGGATGAAGAGGATTCTAGGAAGATTTTTTTTCTTTATCTAGAAGGTCGTTTTGGTCTTTTCACATAGAAGTTAGATCTCATTTCTATGACATATCAAATATACTTTTTAACCTAATTTCCATCTCCATCTTCATTTTCATTTCCATCAAAATCAATTCCAGCGTACCAAATAGACCCTTATGAAAAGAATCCTATAAAAAATGCAATATTCTTTCGTCGTCCACCTTCAAATGCCCAAAGTGGAGGATGATTAAAGATGCATATATTTTTTAGAGAAATAAATCGTTTTTTTTTCCAATATTGAGAAATAAATCTGGCTAACGAAGTTAATTAATCTTTCTGGTAAAACGTTGGTAACCGAACTTTTGTGGTTAAGGTTCAAATGTAGGTGTACTGTGAAATGTTACTACCTCTCTCTATTTACAAGGCCAAATGCTGTCTCTGTTTTTTTTTTATAAAATCCTCTTTAATTTTGTTTGAGTAATACATGTTTTTCCCCATTTTACTCTTCATTAATTTTCCCATACATTATCTTCATTTTTCTCATTATTACTCTCTTATTTACCCAATCATAAGGGCATATTTAAAAAATAAAGTGTATTTCCTACATATTTATTATTTTTAACTCTCTTTTTTAGCAATAAAATTCGAGTAGACGAGGGGGGGGGGGGGGAGAGAGTGTGTGTGTGAGTGAGTGAGTGACTAATTATAAAAATAGATTCCTAACTTTTGTATACCATCTTTGGCTGAAGACGAGAATGTAATTATCAGTGTATAAATGTAATAGATTTCATTTAAAAAACAGATGCTTATGGTAAGGCATGCTTAGAAATCCAACTCGATTGTTATTCTCAATCCTATTCTTTCCATTTGGACAGAGGGTGTAGATGTGCAATCAAGACTTCTAAGTTTCTAATTCAGGTTGTAAATCTGAATTATGAAGATAAAAATTAGGGAAAATCTCAATTAAATTAAATTCAGTTAAAATATCAAAATCCCATATTCAAGTCTACACTTCTAATAAATTTCTGATTAGACCAAGAGGAATAATTAGGGATTTCATAATCTTATTAAATGACCACATTGCCCCTAACTTCCCCCCAACCCCAAAAAAGGCCACCTTTTTTAACACATCATGATAGGATTGTAATTCGGCCGAGCAAGCTTCAATGCCCTCAATCTTGTTGATTTAAAACGGACCAAGCCTGACTTCAAGCTCCACATTTAATCCAGCCAAGAGTTTTGCTCAACCTCCACATATATATTAAATGAATTGACTTCAATCTCAGCCTTTGACCCAGCCAAAAGTTTTCAAAATGTTAGTTAAATTTAGTTACAAGAGTTTGATTGATTGACCTCAACGGCTTGGTGGCTTGTCATTGTTGCGGAGGCTGTCGTCGAGGGAGAGTGAGAAGGATGTGAGAGATGGATATCTGATTGAAAAGAGGGGAGAGGGGCGTTGAGGTAAATTTGCAAGATTAAAAAATCACTAATTAATCCTCTTGACATAATTTGGAGTTTGTTATGTAAGCTGGGTTTAGATTTTAGTATTTTAATTGGATTTAATCGAAATCTTTCCTGAAAATTACTAGTATAATTGTCAGTTAACAAGTTCTAAACATCCCTATATCAAAAAATTGAAAATATTTTATCGTATTGGTAAATTAAGAAAAAAATTGAAAACATTAATAGAAGCGAATTAAGAAAAAGATTGACAAATATGATAAATAAATTTTACATTAAGAATCAAGATCATCTTTTTAAATATGTCCTACATTAAGAACAACTGTACTAAATATTATGAAAATTAAAAAAAAAAACAAAAAATCGAATTTTTGCCTTACATTGTCCTCTTGTCCAAATATTTAGGAGTTCACTCCATGGGACTTGGAAGGCCACTTCCACTCTTCCAGGCCTTCCTCTTAGGCCCGTTTGGATCAGATAAAATGTTGGAAAGAAATAGAAAATATTTTGCCACATGTGTTTGGTTTGCTATGAAAAAGAAAATAGGTTGATAGAAAAATTTTTATTTAGTTTGAAAAAAATGAGATAGAAAAATGAGCCAAAAGACCATTTTGTCTTGAAGTAAAAATATTATTTAAATGTCTATAGAACCCACTCACCTTTTTATATTATATTCAAGGTCACATTAAGGGGCTTTTGTGTCTTTAGACATTTTCCCTCTTCACTTGAAAATTGGTTCCCACCAAAAAATTTTCAATCATATAGGTGAAAATTGGTGGACCCAGGAACAGAAATGGTAAACCAAAGGACTGTAAAATTCAATTTTTTCTTTTCCTCCTCTCATTTTCCGTGAACCAAACAGGTCTTTAATGTGTGTTTGGTTTCACTTTTGAAACCATGGTTTTAAAAGTGAGGTTGCCAAACACCATATCAAAACTCAAAATAGTAGCTTTTAACCCTCAAAAACTATGGTTTGGTATAAGATATTCAACACTTGCAGATTATGCAGAACCATGGTTTGGGGGTTGAAAACCTAGTTTTTCCATAAACTATTTTTTTTCTACATTTTCAGGAGTTATTCTCAAAAATTTATTCTCCAAAATTGTTTTTTTCATTTTTTCTTTAGAAATTATTCTTTAAAAGTTAATCCAGAAACATCCTTTAATTCCGGGCCTAAAAGATTCTTTGCCACTTATGTCCCCTTCTTTATCCCTTTGATTCCCGGCCTAAATGCCTCTAATCTATTTAAACGCTTCTTCTTGAGAAAAAGAAAAGAAAATAACTTTACTTTTATTTTTCACTATTTACTAGATATAATAAATTTTCATTTTTGTTTAATTTACACATATTTTTTATTTGTTAGATATATTTTCATTATTTAATTTTGAATTTTCTCGTGGTTAATATAAAATATAAAATTTGTAACGAGTCACAACCTTAATAAATCACTGAGAATATTACTCTCATTTCATTTTTTATAAGAAAAAGTTTAGTAAATTGGATTACAATTAAGGCAAAAAGACTCAAAGAGGGCATACAAAACCACTTACAAATTGTCACAAAAAAGGTTCTTAGATTGGTAGTGAATTTTTAACTCACCACTTTGTTGATCACAAATCAACTCTGTATTGGTTGGATCAACGTTTGCTGGCAAGATACTCTAACTCCCATTTCTCAAATTTATTATCATTTATTAAATTTCATTAAAACTAGCATAATGAATTATTTTTGTACAAATTAATATGAGTCCAATAAACTTTATGTTTTAGGAAAGTTTCAGCTAGTCCTTGGGACTTTATTTCAGTCAACCCCAAAAAAATTTTAAACTTCATTGCACCCTCTTAGGACTGTATTTGTTTTATGAATTACTTTATTTGTCTTGTAAATGTTTTTATCTATCTTGTAAATTTCTTTATTTGTCTTAGAAATGACCAAAATATTTTTAATTCCATGATTTCTTTTGAATCATTTTATTTGTCTTGTAAATACCTTTATTTATCTTATAAATGACTTTAATTGTCTTGTAAATTCTCTTATTTGTCTTGTAAACGGCCAAAATGTTCTTGTTAAATCCCTACTTTTTTTTTAATCCCTTTATTTATCTTGTAAATGCTCTTATTTATCTTATAAAAGTTTCGTTTGAGAAAAATAAAAGAAGGGCATCAACGTCTTTTCACCCATAAAACTTAATTTCAATATTTAAGGGATGCAATGAAGTTTCAAATTTATTTTTGGTTTAACCAAAATAAAATTATAAGAGTTAACTGAAATTCCCCCCGTTTTTTTTATTTTCCTGTGAAGTGGTAATGAATTGTTATTCTCCCCATTTTATTTTATTTTATTTTTGTTTGTGTGTTATGTAGAGTGCCTTGATGGAGGCTTTATTATGGGCGTTCACGCGCTTCCCCATTTGAATATCTGGAAGGACGGCAGGGGCGGCTAATCGTGTCTCCTCACAGGGGTCCGCCCTTCTCCATACGTGTTCACATCTCATCCACCTCCTCCAACCATTATCAGCCGTCCGATCTAAAATGGAGTGAGGCGGCCCTTACCCTTTCTTAAATATTTTAAATTATAATTTTTTTTTCTTTCAGTTCAAAAATAAATGCCGACTTCACACGCAACCTCAACTAATTATAGTGCCGACAAATGTCTGTACCTCAAAACTTTAGCACCTCCCACGGTCACTCATCTTAACTGCCGTCACACGAACTCCCATGTTCCGTTTCATGCAACATGTCGCCTGTGAACGCCACGTCATAACCACCGTTAATCGGGATGACGCCGCCTTCTGAGGTGGGGCCACGTGTTGACTTGACAGCGCGACAACGTGAATTCCTTACCCCATAATATCCTCCCGAGTTCCGAGCAATTACTCCCTCTGTGTGGGTCCCACCTGGGGCGGCGCGCGGGCTTTCATATGATAGTATCAAATCTTCAATATATATATTTTTTTCCAGTATCAAATCTTCAATATTACCGTATCTGTGTGCGCGCAAAAGCAAGCGCAGTCAAAATCCCTCCTTGACTCACTCTCCCGCCCCCCGCCCCGATTATTTCTTTCATCATCCTCCACCCACTTACCTCGAGTGTGTGAGATCACTCAGTGCATGGCACGTGTCTGTGCTGGAACCCACACGCATTTATGGGGGACCACGCGGTTCCCAACACGTGTCAACTTCCCATTTACCTATCTTTCCCATTCACACCTACTGATCTTCACATCACCCCATCCCAGAGTCCCGATAACTGCTCTGCTGCCTCCTCACCATCTTCCCAATTTCTCCAATTTGCTTAGGAATTATGTGATTCATATCTCAAAAAATTCACTATACTTTTCTTATTTATGATGCACTTTTAGTATTTTTTTATATTGACTAAAAAACATTCAATCTTATTAATTCTATATTGAAATTCAATAACTTTTTTAATTTTAACCTTATTTTACTACGCTTCCCCTAAGAAAATAATTATCTACGTGATAATAAATAAATAATAAAATTATATATTAAAGTGAAAAAATGTAATGATGTAACTTAAGAATATGACTAAAAAAATACATTCTCTCTCTATCTTATAAATATCATCAGAAGACTATATGGTTAGGACAAGTTTTGCAGCTCAATGAGAAATTATAAATATATTTACATTAAATCATGTCAAAGCTAATTGGATGTGTGCCTTGATTAGAAGAGATTTTAATACTATAAAATGTAATTTACAATTTAAAATATTTAAATAATGATTTTTAAATATTGTTTTTGAAAACTATTTTAGGTTTTAGATTTTAAATCTATGGTTTGGCCCAAAATTATTGTTTTGAAAGCTGTCCCAAACATGCTTGAACGTCTTTTTTTTTTTAATTTGCATATGAACTCATCTTTAGCATCCCTAGGATTCTATTTGGTTGGAGGGGAGGGGATGAAAAATGGGCTCTTCCCCTTATTTGGTTTGAAAAATTTGAGAGAGGGGCTCTAAATGAGGGGCTTCCAATCCTTCCCATCCCCTCATTTTTATTCCCTCTAAATTGAGAGGTTTTTGAGGGAATGGAAAATGAGCCCTTCCCATTCCATCCCCTCCCTTTAAAGCAAATAGGCCCTAAATATTAAGAAACTTTCTGGTCATGACATATTAGAAGAATTATTTGGCCAGCTCAAAAACAAGACACCTATGCATGATGATGATGCTGGTCTATTTTATATATTGATCAGGAAATTTTTGTGTAAAATAATTTGATAAGCTAAAATAAAAGTAATTAAAATACAAGAAGAAAGGATTAGTCATATATTACAAATATTTTGGTGATTGTAGTAGTAAACGGGTTGGTTAAGATTAGGAGGTGGGAGCAAACAGAATGAAAGTAAAGGCGGTGTATACGTGGCAGGAAGTGATTGGCGAGCAGTATCCTCCGCAAGTGCTTGTGCCGGGAGCATCAAGCGCCCAAAAGGAGCGTAGCTTTTTTCTCTCCCCCGCACACACTCCCTTCTCTGTCTCCTATCTCCCCTATAAAACGAACCTACCCCCATTCCGTTTTCCTCAGGCATTGCGTCTCCTTCTTCCTCTCAAAGCCTACACTCTCTCTCCAACTCTCTCCTTCTTTCTCTCTCCTCGTAAAGTTCTCTTTTGCAAAGTCTTCAGCGACGAACATGGCTCCTAGCAATAGACCCGCTTCTCTCGCCGTCTCCAAGCCGCCGAACTCTGGTAAGGAGATCCGATACAGAGGTGTCCGCAAGAGGCCGTGGGGGCGTTACGCCGCCGAGATTCGTGATCCCGGCAAGAAAACACGTGTTTGGTTGGGAACTTTTGATACCGCTGAGGAGGCGGCGCGTGCTTACGACGCGGCGGCCAGGGAGTTCCGTGGGGCTAAGGCCAAGACTAATTTCCCTTCTCCCTCTGAACTTCCGAACAACTTCAGTCACAGCCCTAGCCAGAGCAGCACTCTTGAATCGTCATCGCCTCCGCCGCCAGTTGCTGCTCCTCCGCCGCTAGAACTCTCCCTTGGGACGCTCACTTCCGGCGGCGCGTTGGGGTTCCCTGTCATTCCGGTGGCTCGCCCGGTGATGTTTTTTGATGCGTTTGCTCGAGCAGATCGTGTAATGGCAGATGCCAGCCGCCGTGACGTGTTCGGGTTTGATCGGCCTGTTGCAGAGTTCCGCCGCTCCTTCGGCGACGGTGGTGCCCACAGTGACTCCGATTCGTCCTCTGTCGTGGACTACGAGCGTGCTTCGCCACGAACAGTCTTAGATCTTGACCTCAATGTCCCTCCTCCGTCGGAAGTTGCCTGATCTGCCGCGTTTTGAAGATCCGACGATTTTTCAATATTACTCCATATTTTTTGCCCTAGTAATTTTGAAGGAAAGAAAAAAAAACCAGTCTTTCGAGGATGTAGACAGCTGGGGGAGAAAGTAGCTGACACGCTACGATGTGACGATGACGATAATCCGCACGTTGTGTAAATAGATGATAACAGAAGAATCCTTTTTTTTTTTTTGCGACTTGTGAGACAACTTTGATCAGAGTTTCTCATATAGTTGTTTCTGAAATTACTATTCATCTATATAATGAGAATGGATCCATCTTTTTCCAGATTTTCCCTGATTTTCTGATTTGATTAAATCCTTTTTCGTACATTTTCATGTTAACCAAACAGAGCCAAACATGCTTGAAACTTTTTCCTGGATTTAATTTTGTTGAGATCTGACAAATATGTGTGTGAACGGTTGACGAACCAGTTCGATTTTTGTCGTGGGGTTGATGAACCAGTTAGATTTTTGTTGTACGATGGGTTCTGATTTGGTAGATAAACCATTACAAGGGCGTTTCATTGATGCCGACTCTACTACAATGACCAAAAGAGGGGAAAATAGAGAAATTAATTATTATTGTTATTATTATTATTATCCAAATATATATTTGGATTTAAAATAAATAATTGATGATGAATAAAGGAATCTCTGAGAAGAACCAAATTCTGGTTCTGGGGGGTGTGAATGAATGGGACGGATATTCAAATGGAATCGACCAATTTGCAACAGAACGGTGCGTGTCATTCGATTAAGAATTGAAAAGTGTCCTCGTGATTCGCGTAATTATTGTCGTATTTGGGGAGCGGATCTGAAACGCTTATCGAATCTCACGGCCAGATAAGGCGGGAAGACAATGAAACGACGGTAGGTCCAATCACAGCGGCATTAATTGGAAAAAGATATTTTTTTTAATTTGATTGATTAATTAATGAAAATTATAATTATGAAAGAGGGTGTGATTAGTTATTGGAGGCGAGGCGGCAGGGACGGCGAGGAGGGGGTACGTACAAGGTAAGGAGTGAGACCGAATCAGAAGCGAGCGTGTCTGACGGTGGGCCCCACTTTGAGCATTCCGTGTGGACTGTGTTTCTGTCGGCGTTGATGTTGTCTTCACGTGATGTTTCAGTGCCTCGGTGCCTCCTCTCCTCACTTGCCATTATTTATTATTCTCCGCCTCCTCCGCCTTTCTTTTGTTTTGTTTTTTTCAACCATATTTTATTTTATTACTAGGAGTATTTCATAAGGTTCTTCCTCATTTCTCCCTCCGCCGACTGCCTAACTTATCCATGACGAAACTTCCTTTTTTAATGCTAGTGGATCCCTTAAATTAGACTCCCTCCACCCTCGGCCACTATATATAAAAACCTTTTAAATTAATTGTGAGATTTTTAAAAACAATTAAAAGTAGTTAAATATAATAATTATATTTTTTTTTTAAAAAAATGCATATATTTATCAATGGGTGAGAAAGAATAATAATGAGAAAATGATGAAAGAAAATATATGCTAGTATACTATAATAATTAATTGAGGGCAAAATAAAAAAAATATTTATTATTGAGACAAACTTAAAATGGATCTTATATTTAAGGATAAGCCTATTAAAAAACACCCATATGTATAGGAACGTAGGGAGTACTACTAGTCTAGTACTGTTCCTAGCTTGACATAATTAGTACTACTTTCGATCTTATTTATAAACAATTTTCCTTTTGACTTCGCAAAATGAACTGATAGTTAAAAACAATAAGTGCGTTAAAAATGTCATGGTTTTTTTTTCATATATGCCCCTATTTATGAAAAGAGTATAGGAGAGATAATGTATAAAAAGTATAAGAGATAGTAAAATATATATTTTCCTAATTCTTTGTTGACTTTATTCACTCAGTCTCTTTCACTCTTTTTCGAGAATATAACTGTTGGTGTGTGTGATAATTAATTATAAATTATGTATTTAATAAGGGTAAAATAAGAAAAATAAAATTATATTTTCAGACACAAAGTGAAAGTTGCTTATAAAAAGGATAAGCCTCGTGAAAGAGAAAATTGTTTATAAATAGGACCGGAGGAAGCATCTCTCTAAGGTCAAGGAATTGAATTCATCCTCATTTTTTATTTTCAATGATTTTTTCATAAACAAAATTCATTTTTTATATGTTTATTGAATCTAACTAATTTCAACTAAATTTTTTTAATTTCATTGTTTTCCTTTCAAGATTTAATGTTTAAAAGGTTTTTGTCCCTCCCAAATATGTTTCTTAAGATCTAGACTTGTATTATTTTTTTTACTAGGATGAAACCGTTTACCATAATAACCAATAACTTATTGGTAATTTCAACTAACCTTTTTAGACAGCACAGTTTAAATCTTAATCCCTCTTGTCATATTTATAAACAAATTTCTCTCCTTATAGGGCTGATATCTTTTATAAGCAACTTTCACTTTTTTTTTTTAAAATGTTAGCTTTTTTTTTCCCTATTTTATCCTTATTAAATACACATTTTCTCTTATATTTTATATTCATTATCTTTCATACTTTTTATCTATTCTCTTTTCATAAATAGGGGCATATATAAAAAAAAATATGACATTTTTTATACACTTATTATTTATAACTATCCGTTTATTTTATGTAATAAAAAAAATTTATTTATAAATAGGGCCGGAGAGAATATAACTGAAGAAAGTGAGTATATAACTAAATTAAATTCTGTATTTATAATAATTTTTGAACAATAAGGTTGGGGGTGGGGCCCAGGGTAAATGTTGTTGATATTATCAGATTACGTGGAAATCATGCAAAAGCAAAAGGAGTAGACCGTAGGGTAAAGAAACGCGGCGGCCGCTTGGAGTGGGACCCCCCGACTGGCGGCAATTTATCTTGGAGGTGGAATTTGTGGAGCGAACACGTATGAGGGTACCAGTGAATGGTTTTATTATTATTATATTATATTCTCTCTCATCAATGGTGAGAGGGAGCAGACATTTGTGGGCCCCTGAGTATGTGTACGGCGGCGAAGAAGCCGCGACTAGTTCGCAGCTCCAGCTGGGTAACGTGTCGGAAGAACACCAACAATTATGGCGGCGCGTTGACGTACCTTTTAATGCGCTTTGCGTGGCGCGTGGTTCTTCATTTATTCTAGGGAGAATGACAGTGAAGTCCCAAGAAAAAGGAGAAATGAAGAAATGGCCCCTATAGATTGTAAAATAAAAAAATGGTCCCATAGAGTTGTCAATACAGGCTCCTGGAGTTGTTAATGACAACTCCAGGAGCCTGTAATTGTATTGACAACTCCATGGGACCATTTTTTCATTTTGCAATCTATAGGGATTATTTTTTCATTTTTTTTCTTATATGGGACCTAAGTGTAAATCTCCCTTTATTCTATTCTTAATATCGTCAGGGATGGGCCGGCTCAGCTCCTCTGTTACTGCATGCATTCATTCCTTAACTGCCGTTTCACTTGAACGTTGAACTAGTCTTTTCCTTTTCTTTTACCTTCCTTTTTATAAAAAGGAACACTTCCTTCCGTTCAAAGAATTATAAAAGTTATATTTTTTTCGCTCTTATTTATAAATAATATTCTTATTAAATAAAATAAATGAGTAGTTAAAAAAAATAAGTGTATCAAAATATTATTATTTTTTCATATATACCCCTATTTATGAAAAGAGTATAGGAGAGAGAATATATAAAAAGTATAAGAGATAGTTAAAATATACATTTTCCTAATGCTTTGTTAACTTCATTTACCTAGTCTCTTTCACTCTCTCTCTTGAATATAACTCTTGTTGTGTGTGATAATTAATTATAGATTATGTATTTAACAAGGGTAAGATGGGAAAAAGAAACTTACATTTTTAGACACAAAATGAAAGTTGTTTATAAAAAAGACAAGCTTTATGAAAGAAAAAGTTGCTTATAAATAAAAACAGAAGGGGTATTAGAAAGAACCAAACTTACATTAAAGGTCTGTTTGGTGTGAGAGATTTGGAGGGAAAGGGAGGGGAGGGAAAATTTTTATGAGTTAAATTTTAAAAAATTGAAGAAGTGAGGTAATAAAATTTTAATAAAGAGAATATATAAGATAAAAGAGTAAGAAAAATTAATTAAAAAATTTCAACCCCATTTCTCTAATTTTTTTAAATTCAACTCAAACAAATTTTCCCACCGTCTACTTTCCCTCTCCTCCGCTCATACCGAACAAGCCCTAAGTTATTTGGATCAAGTATATATAACCAAATACTTAATTAGAGTGCGTTGTTGTTTCCATGTCAGCAATTCACTCCTAGCTGTGCAGAAACTCACATCATATGTCTTCCCTTTCAATGCCATCTTACATTTGGCTTACAATGCACAAACTTTACGATAGTTTGACTTTTTTTCCTACTTTGCTTCATAATAACTTTAGATTTCGTAAAAAAGAAACCTTATATAGGATCACAACGTCAATGGCAGCCCAGAATCACTCACACCAAAACCAGAGAAGCCCCAAAAACTATAACAAAAGAATCACATGGAAAGAACATAATTACGCACCATATCTCCCCTTCATGAACACTGTCAGTATCTCCTCTTTAGTGAGTGTTTGGGAAACACCCAAACCGTGGTTTCAAAAGCTATTTTTCGTAAGTCGAGATAAAACTTCTCTCACATACTTACTTCGTAAGTCATAAAAATTACTCTCAAAATCTAATCTAAATACACACTTAGTCTTCACGAACACCCTAGGGTTCTCTATTATTTTTAGAAAAAACTTTTTTTCATTAACCGTGGTTAAGTTGCTGTTAGGGGTTAACTGCTAATATGGAAACAACTAATACATGTGGTGCGCTCTGATTAGGTACTTGGTTATACTTAAGTAATTTTGTGAAAGTTAGGTCCTTTTAGAAAATAAAGTTTTGGAGAAAAGCTTTTAAACAAGTAGGAAAAAAATGGTTTCTAAAAAAACTATGGTTTTTCTTGCCCAAAAAAAAATTTGGTTTTACACCCCAAACCAAAGTTTTCTTGTCAAAGATTGTAGATAATCATTGTCATGACCCATCGGAATTAAAAAATAGATAAGTGATTAAACTTATCTTAAAAAATTTTACACATATTAAATGATATTTTAAATGGAAGAGAAAAATATGATAAGCCACGTTTAAGCATTAATTACATGAGCAAAATTGACAAAGAAAACTCTAATTACTTTCCAAGTAGTTATAATGTGCTTGTTTGGAATAGCTTATTTTTGGGCAATAAGCGCTTATAAATCGTGATTCACGGTATACGAGGTAAGTATGTGAGAGGAGTTTTATCTCGGCTTGCGTAATAAGGACTTATTTGCCCCTAAAACGTGTTTCCAAACACAGTAGTTGTGAACCAAATAATTTTTCTAGAATGTGACTTATATTTTGGATCATATTAAGTAACAAATTATTCTTTCTTCTACTCCCCTAATCTTATTTGTAAAACACTACTTCCTCCTGTCCTCAATATAGCCATATAGAGTGCTTTTAGAAGAATAACTTGGTCCATAATATAAGTCACTTGTAATAAAATTAATGCTCATTTTCAGTTTTGTACCAATAATTAATGATCATTTCTAATTTGCTCACTCATTAAATTTTCAAATGCATATTCTAAAAAGGCCTAAAGTGAAAAAAATTTCAATTTAGGATATATTTAATGAGTTAATTGTCACTTGTTATTTTTTGTGAATTAGTTAAAATGCCATATATTATAGACTAGATGGAGTATCATGTTTCGCTCCAAATTAAATTATCTTCTCATCTACTCACTTTCAGGTTCATTTGTCATTTCAAAACTACTAAAGGAGATAAGAAGCAGCTGCTTCAAGTCAACAAATTGAGAGGTAAGATTGTTGAATCTGATGGTCAACCTAGGGAAGGTAAGATTTGTAATAAGGTTATCAAACTCGTGAGTTTCAGTAAACTCGTGAGATTGACGTAAACGATCATATTGTAGATTCAGATCGCAAACTTATAAGAGTTTACCATTATTAATAAATAGCTATTAAGTGTATATGACTAAATATAACAATAAAAATAACAATAAAAATTTAGTTTAAATATATTTTAAATCAAAATCATTGAAATTAAATTTTTTAATATTCATGGTTTATATAAATTCATAAGTAATAGGAAGTTACTTAACCAAATCCAAAATTTATATAAATTTCACTAACTAATAATGGTAAAAAAAAATTTATTTGTTTAATAAAAGGGAAAATCCCAATTAAATCTAGCTGAATTATTAAAATTCAAATTAAAATTTACACTTTTAACAAATTCCTATTTAAGGCCAAAGGCTTAATTAAGCATTTTTGAATATTGTTAAAAGACTATAATACTTCAGTGTACTTAAACAAGAAAAATTGAAGGTAGGTCTTATAACCACTTTTTGTAACCCCGATCGAACCGGCCGGTCAGGCCCGGAAACCGGCCAACTGGCCGGTAAACTGGTCCAGGTTACAATTTAAAATTTTTTCTTTAAAATTTCATACTATAAGTTTAAAATTTTCAATTTCTCACCGGTTTGGTCCCGGTTTAGCTTCGGTTTGACCCCGGTCTGACCCACTGACCCTTAACCCAGTACCCCAACCGGTTTAATACCCGGTCCGGATTTTAATGCCTTGCTTATAACCCTAGGTCAGCTCTCCTTTTGTTTTCCAGCTAAGAGAATAAAACAAGAAATTTCCCAAAATCTCCATCATTTCATCCATGCAAATAAATGAATCTCCACATCGCATCCAGAATGGTTACTGCAATTTTAGATAAACCTTTTTGAACAGTACACATTGCCTAAAGCCTCCAGTACCCCTTCTTTCGGCCTCTGCATTCGTGTGTTTTTGCACATCGTCCACAACCGTTGCAGTTTTACCAAACGTCGGCTACTCTTCTTTCACACGGCCATACATTGAATTATATGGAATAAAAACGGATTATCTAAAGTTACAGTAATTATGTGGGATTCATTTATTTGTATGGCTGAAATGATGTAGATTCTGGGAATTTTCTTCTTTATTTTCCTTTCATGAGATGGGCTCATCAATTGACTGAAAAACTAAAGAGGGCTTACCTAGGGTTATAGCCTTATAGGACCTACCTTTAATTTTTTCAATTAGAGGGGGACATTCTAGTCTTTAAACAATATTAAGAAATTCCTAATTAAGCCTCTTATCCTAATTAGAAATTTGTTAAAAGTGTGGGGTAATGACTTCCCATTTTTAATAGATTTTAGATATATTTTGATATATTTCGGAAGTCATCAATGTTAAATAAAAGAAATTTTTTAAAAATTTTATAAGATATCAATTTGGTGTATATCAATTAGTTATTATGTGGGAAATGATTAACCAAACTTGTTTTGACTATTCATTTTGTTCTAGTGAAAGTTTTGAGTAACAAAAGTTTTGGGATCTACATGTCAAGTATTGTTTTAATGAAATTAACCTTTCTTTCTTCTCTTATCCACATATTGAAGAACACACCCTTGAGTATACGGAAAAGTCTAATTTAGAAAGATTGTATGAGGAGTATATGGAATCATTAAAGAGATTTAGTAGAGAGCAAAAGAAATTTGCCACTAGAGTTGAGTCAAGAATCCAAAATATTGGAGTCTATGTGAGTCAAATTGTTTCAACACTTGAGATCATGAGACAAGATAATTCCTTAAGCATGATAACCACTTCTTGTATTAATAATGATTATTGTGAGGAAGTTGACGAGATGGAATTGCATGAGATTATGGATAATAAATATATATTTTATAATTAAATAGGTGTAGATTTTAAGATATATTTAA
The DNA here is from genome assembly GCA_963242795.1 of Inga leiocalycina. Taxonomy (NCBI): domain Eukaryota; kingdom Viridiplantae; phylum Streptophyta; class Magnoliopsida; order Fabales; family Fabaceae; genus Inga; species Inga leiocalycina. Next base: position 50,456,743 of record OY725329.1, read on the forward strand.
TTACATTTATTAAGATTTTATACCGATTTAATTATCCTTTATATAGTTTCTATCATTTAATTAATTATAAAATAAAAAAGGAATTGTAATATAAAATCTACTCATATCTTTTTATTTTGATGGAGATTTAGAGAGAGAAAAAGATATCAAATAAAAAAGTATGTACGAATGCAATCCAACAAATGATATATGTTGGAAATTAAGGAAAAAAATAAATATATAGATCAGAAGAGTTGCAGCAAAAAGAATTGGCAGGGCTCAAACAAGAAATTGAAGACCAAATGAAGGAGATATGCACAGCACATATAACCGGAAATACCATTTCAATCTTTTGTATATTACATTATATATATCTTTTTTTTTTATACATAGAAAGTTTAGGTAGGTTCGGCACTAATCCCCTACTAAGGTCAGGGTACGGCCTCAGGGCTCTTCGAACACTTACAAGGGACTTATGAGATCGCCTACCAACAAGGTCTTCCTATTGGTCAAAGAGTTCGAACACATTCCCTTATAATTAGGATGACAAGACTTTAACTAATTGTGTCAAACCTCATTGGCTATATTATATATATCTAAAGGAAAGAAAAAGATAAAACAAGAACCAGAGAACTTATATTTGGATTAGAATATGAGAGGCCCAACGCACTTAGCCTATGGAAGAAATCTATATAAAGGAGAGAGAACAGTGAACATCGGGGGGCAGTCTTGACGACTGCGAAAAATAAATCCAAGAACAGAGGAGCGATTTTAGCAACAAAGAAAAGAGGGCAACAACACTCGGACTTTCTTCAACCTATGACGGCAGCAAGAAAGAAGAGGAAGACTAGGATCCTTTCTTATTGCAACAGCAACAAAGATTTTGCTCTCCTCTCTTTCCTTCCAGCTATTTATTGGCTCTAGATTTTATCTTTATTTCTTTATATATTTTGTTAAAGCCATATGTGGCTAATTTTTTTCTTGAACTTAGAGTAGCTATAAATTGTGTCACACCATTATCTTACTTTAACTTGCAGCGGAATATTAATACATGGTTCAGTGGGCAACACAGGAATACATAAATATACTAATAATATGTGTATAATTACAGAAATTTCCTTATAGGGGTTTGTAACTGATAATTTCAAATAATGTAGCCACACAAGGCTATTAGGGTGTCTAAACCCATTCCAGTGAAACGGAGACATCTTCCCGTCTTTGTTCCACCATTGCAATCTCCTCGTATGGTTCGCTTCTTTGTTCTTAGCATATCTTCTGTCTCAAGTCTGTTCTGCTCGATTTACGTGCCTCATAATATGTGTCGCAGCTCGGCTCTCCACTTGGTCCTTTCACTTCCTCTGGCTCCACTTGAAGTGGCTAAAACCCTAACCCTTTTCCAACAAGAAAATTGAGCTTCAACAACCTTACAAGTTTTTTTTCTCTTTTTCTCTCTAAAAGCTCTCAACTCTTTCTCTCTCTTATTTCAAAAAATTCGTCAGGAATGGTATGAGGAAGATGAAGATTTGCTTTATGATATCATGATGATGTCATCTAATATATTGATGATATCATAATTGTCCAATTTTCCCATTTTCGGATTTTGAGTAATTTCTGGCGGATTTTTTTTTGTGCCTAATTTTGAAAAATCATAACTAATTCTAGAAAAATTGAATTAGAGTGATTTTAAAGGTTATAGAACCTTTATTGAGTCTAATATCAAGGAAAAATATAGCCTCTCATCAGTTGGAAGCACAATATTACTAGATTTTTAATATTTACATGTTGTTCCAGAAAAGTCATAGTTTTTCTGGGCTGAATTCAAAAATTTTATAACTCTTTATATATAGTTTCAAATGATTTATATGACCTATCAATTTAAAGCTCAGGATGTCTACTTTCACCCTGTAAATTTCATAATTTTTACTTATGATTTGGTCATACAAAATCAGATGACAAGTTCACTGCCTCACAGGAAATTTCACTGGAAGCATTATTTACCTTTCAATTTTCAATATTTCATTCCTATAACCATAAATATTCACCATTTTATTGAATATATTAAATAATTACAATACATTCTTGGTGAATAAAATTTGGGGTGTTACAAATTGATTCTTGGATTAGAGCTTGTTTGAACCATTAAATTATGCTTAATGTTATTTTGTTTACTTAATCTTGTTCTGTTTTGTCTGTTTAATGCTTGATCACCACTAAACATGAAATTAGAAAATTTTGATTACACTTAAAAAAGGGATCTTAATTGGACTATAGGATTAAATAATGTGATATTGGAATTTATTCTAATTTACTAATGGGATAGAAATATACCTATTGGATCCATATAGTCATGTTAAAGTAAATTTGGATATTTATTATCTCTTGTATAGATTGTTTGGAATAATAATATTAATTTGAGAGAGGGATGTAAGTGACTGGGAATTGCTTATATCTATTAAGACTCTAGATTAACAAGTTAACATTAAGTGAATTTATTTGAGTAATTACATGCTCTAAAATTTGAAAAAAGGATTAGCCGCTCTAAGTTTTTTTTCTTGATTGAAATATCTGAAATACCAGTTTACTATTTTTCTTTTCTTATTTTTAAATAGCTCAGTAATCTCATTATCTTTTATTTACCCAACTTAAATGAACCTAGGAAATTTAATGCTTAGTCATTAATTATTTTTGAGCTTCTATAGGACGACCTTGATTTGCCAGTTTACTATTTTACAGCCCGTACATTTGCGGTGTCTATTAAAAATTGGTAGCATCATTCGTAGTATCAAGTTTTTGATGCTGTTGCCGAAGATTGAACCCAGGTTACCTATGTGACAGGCGGGACTACTCACCAAATTTTAAGTAGACACCACAAGTGTACGAGCCATAAAATAGTAAATTGACATATCAAAGTTGTCCTACATAAACTCAAAAATAATTAATGATTGAGCATTAAATTTCCTAGGTTCATTTAAGATGAGTAGATAAAAGATAATGAGATTATTGAGAAATTTAAAAATAAGAAAAGAAAAATAGTAAACTCATGTTTCAAAAATTTCAATAGAGAAAAATAACCTACAGCGACTAATCCTTTCTTTAAGTTTTAAAACATGTAATTACTCAAATAAATTCACCTAATGTTAACTTGTTAATCTAGAATCTTAATATATATAAGTAGATCCCGATCACTTACATCCCTCACTCAAATTAAAATTACTATCCCAAACAATCTATACAAGAGGTAATAAATATCCAAATTTATTCTAACATGACTATAGCGGTCCAGTAGGTATATTCCTATCCTATTAGCAAATTAGAATAAATATTAACCCCACATTACTTAATCTTATGGTCTAATTAAAATCCCTTTAACAAGTGTAATCAAAATTCTCCAATTTAATGCTTAATGGTGATCAAACACTAAATAGATAAAATATAACAAGATTAAGTAAATAAGATAACATTAAACATAATTTAATGGTTCAAACAAGTTCTAATAAAATAATCAATTCATAACTACTCTAGATTCAAGAAAAGAATTAGCCATACATGGCTTTAACAAAATTCATAAAGAAATAAAGATAAAATCTAGAGTCAATAAATAGGTAGAAGAAAAGAGAAGAGAGCAAAATCTTTGTTGCCGTCATAATAAGAAAAGATCCTAGTCATCCTCTTCTTTCTCGCTGCAGTCACAGGTTAAAGAAAGTCCGACTGTTGTTGCTCTCTTTTCTTTGCTGCCAAAATTGCTCCTGTGTTCTTGGATTTATTTTTTGCTACCGTCAAGACTGCCCCCTGATGTTCGCCACTCTCTCCCCTTTATATAGATTTCTTCCGTGGGCTATGTGCATTTGGCCTCTCAAATTCTAATCCAAATATCTGTTATCTAATTTTTGTCTTATCCTTTTATTTCCTTTAGATATATATAACATACTATACAAAAGATTGAAGAGGTATTTCCAGTTATACGTGCTGTGCATATCTCCTTTATTTGATCTTCTATATATTTATTTTTCCTTAATTTCCAACATATATCATTTGTTGGGTTGCATCTGTACATACTCTTTGATTTGACATCTTCTTCTCTCTCTAAATCTCCTCCAAAATAAAAAGGTATGAATAGATTTTATATTAAAATTCTTTTTTACTTTATAATTAATTAAAGGATAGAAACTATATAAAGGATAATTAAATAGGTATAAAATGTTAATAAATGTAATCAAATATACCTTAAAATCTACACCTATTTAATTATAAAATATATACTTATCAATGGATAATGTAAAAGGTGATTTTGAGCTTGAAATTGATTTGTATGAGAATAGTGGGTGTCTAAAAGAGGTTCCAGCTGTGAGGCTTAAAGTTTGTAATTTTGATGATTAAATTGATATGGATATCCCAATTGTTGTTATGCATTATCTTTTATGGATGTTTTGACTCTTACTGATGAGAGTCAAGTGGATTTTGTAGGATGTTCCTATTTCTATTTGCAAGGATGTGTATGTTGTGCTTTATTTGAATTCAGTAAATGCTTGTAATATGATATTGTCTATGGTTGAGGAAGTAGAAGTAATTAACTTGAATTTTGTGTTTGAAGCCTTGTTACTTGAAAAAGAATGAAGACAAGGTGATTGAGATGTTTGATACTTATGATTAGAAGTTTGTTTTGAGAAGTCTTACTAAAACCTTTAAACTTAGTACTTCTTGGGAGGCAATTCAAGGTTTTCGTTTGATGTTTCATTTTGATTTTGAAGGATTTTTGAAACCCCTTAATGATGTGCTTTGTATAGAAACAAAGATCAAGAGCAATTGAAAGTTCAAGTCAAAAGACAAAATGGGGAGTGTTTCTTCTAGTTTTATTTGATTTATCTCATTTGATTGATGATGACGATAATACTTGAAATTTGTGTCATCTTTACATCTGGATATGGTTGTTTCTTCACTTTCATGACTTAATGTTACATGTTCACATTGAGGACAATGTAACATTTAAGTGTGGGGGTGAGAGTACCTTGATTTTACATAATTTGTCCTCAATTTTTTTTTAAAAAAAAACACACAATAAAATTGATTCCTCTTGAAAGTTTGGATTTTACTTGTGAGCATTGTCACAATTGGTCTAAGTTGAACTTAAAAATGGTTGAGTTTGATTAGGATTTGATTCTATGTTCTTAGAATGTTAGTAAATGAGTAAAGATTTGGATTGGGTACTTCACTTTAGGATATCAAAAAACTGTGAAGAATTTTAGCCTACATATTTTTTCTTCTGAGAAAGAGAACACTTATTTTGACCTTATCTCTAAAACTTGTATTCACTCTCTTTTGAAGAAAAATATTCCTTTGCATACATAAAGATGAATTCATTTTTTTTTACTCCAGTAAGTGCTAAGTGAGATAAAAAAACAGAGATTGAAGGGATTGAAAGGGGAAAAAAAGGGAGGAGGAATAAGAACAATAGCAACAACTCTGCTAACATCTCTAGACTTGACTTAGTAACTTGGAGCACTTTATCACCAATGTTAGCACTCGCATCAAACGATTAAATTAAAGAGGGTTATGAGTTGGGCTAAAAGCCTCTTGAGGTGATTGTCGGAGTAACTGAGTAGCTGGTATTGCATTACGCATATGTAGGGTCGTGTAAAAAGAGGACCTATAACTGCTCAAGATAAAAACAAAAAGAAAAAGAAAAAAGGAGTAGAAAGAGTATAAATATCCTTTCATTCTTTATGTATTTCATTGAATTTCTTGGCACTAACTAAAGTATTCATCTATTATTAAAATCCTTTTGGTTTGTGTATGTAATGGGATAATATAGTGGAGATTGAGATAAGACACAAGTTTATGGTAGATAGGTTGTAATAGGTAGAATTGAGTGAAACATAAGTTCTTGAATATCTTGAGAGATGAGTGTAAACACTTGACTTGTGAGAAACATTCTACTGTGATTTATCTTTGTCAAATTAATCACCTTGCTACTTGCATTTTTTTTGAAGGTGGAAAAAGGTTCTATGAAGACCTAATTCTTGAAAGCTTGAATTGATTCCAAATTTTTTTTAATGTTTGCTTTAAAATCTTGTTCCTAAGGGTTTCTTGCATTTGGTTGTTTTACGATTTAAAATCTTGAGGACAAGATTGGAGTAAGAGTGGAGGTTTGATGATTTCCCATTTTTAATAGATTTAAGTATGTCTAGGAAGTCATCAATGCTAAATTAAAAAAAAAAGATATGAAGATTTCATAAGATATCAATTTGGTGCATATCATTTACAGGATTTCAAATTAAAATAGAAAATTTTAAATTTAGGAAAGAATAGTAATAATAATGGGAAGTTTTCTAAAAGGATAAAAAGATGCAACTACCACTACCACTACTACTACTTTATTTTGACAGAGAAGGGATGTCATCATTTTAGAAAGAATTGGGGAAGATCTCAAAGCACAAGACACGAGTTGGAAGTATAAATAGGTAGGCAGCCGCACATCATCAGCGTCTTCTTCTTGGAGCGAGTGTGTGTGTGTGTTGGGGGGTGTTTCAGATTTTATTCTCCTTCTTCTTCTTCTTCACGGGAAAATGAGAGGACTATAGAGAATAGATGAGAAGAGACCAAAGTAAATGCTTGGATAGAGGAGCAGCTAGAGTTTGAAGATGAGGCTTTGAATTAATGCTCGGTTCCTTTTCCTTTTCTCTTTTCCTTGAGATTTTGGATAATGAATGTGTTGTTATTTTTTAGTTATGTTTAGTTAGTTTGTCGTGCAATCTAGAGGAGCCATGAACTTATGGGTAGATTAGACTTTGTTTTCATTATTATTCTTCTTCTTCATGGGAGGATGAAAGGGCTGTAGAGAAGAGACCAAAGTAACCGCTTGGATAGAGGAGCATGTAACCCCCTTCACGCTTAAAGCCGAGATTAATTCGTAAAAACGTAATTAATGTGGAATTAGAAACCGTAACTGATTTGGGACTTATTAAAGAAATCTTTTGCCCAAATCGGATTTGCAAAAACTTTTCTAAACTCACTTACATTAGTCTCATATTCCCATTTTTATACAATATGGCCTGTAGAAGTTGATTTCATTTACAATTATCAGAGTGCAAAATATATTCCCGACTCACTCGGGTTCCATTCAAAATAAAAAGGGATTTACACAAGGCACAAAGCCTACAATTCATACCCTTTTTCTTGGGGATTACACAAAATCTACTATATATAATTCTAAAATATACAATGATAACCATTCACTCCAAAATATACTCATAAACAGGAGCTCTAACTACTCTTCGTTGCCCGCTTGCCTTTCGATCCTTCAGCCCTGTCTAAAATGGTTAATTTTGGGAGAGTGAGATTCTAAAGAATCCCCGTAGTAACAAGTCAATCATATAATGTACAAAAATAATGCATGTAATCAAATCACTATCCACACAAGCAACTACAATGGCAGTTACAACGGCAATGGTTAGTATGACACATGTCATCCCTGACGATTGCTCACGCTGAATTGCTCACGTTGTATTGCATCACAACAATCAACACAGTATAATTCACCACAGCTGGGATCCATATAAAGCATATCATGATCGCAAGCCACATAGGCAAGATACACACACGCAGCCCACGGCTGGTTTCACAAATGCCGCCCCCACGGGTCGGATTCACAAAGATCCATGTCGATTACGACGGCAGTCCAACGGCCGACCTAGAGATGACCACCGTCACTCTCTATACGGCTCACGTTGACCTGCTCGCGCCGTAACGGACCATGGCACACAATTCACAAGTTCAATGATAAGATATGCATACCAAAACATCATACAAGATATGAGAGAAAAGTCACTACCTTGATCCTTCCGGGCGTGTCCTAGCGCCGGTCTCTCCCGAGGAAGGCAAATATCAAATCCTATTTTCACAATTAGGGACGAAGAGTTATTCTCTATTCCAAGACTTAATTCACTTTATAATACTTAATTGGTTATCATTATTGCTCTTTTAGAGTCCTTAAATACCCCTACCAAAACTCCTAAAGGGTAGGAAGAACTATCCCAAAGACCCCTTACTCGAAGGCAAAACACTCATTTTTAGTCATCTCACTCGAGCACAGATGCTCTCACTCGAGCACAAGTACGGATATCACTCGAGCACAAATGCTCTCACTCGAGCATTGGTACGGACAGCACTCGAGCACAAGAGAAAGTGAGACTGCGAGTGAGCACCCGAGAGCACAAAGAAACTTTCAGGGACTGGCTCACTTGAGCACACAGAACCTCACTTGAGCACAAGGCCAAATGCCTCACTAGAGCACCCGCGAGAGAAGTCCAGGAAGTGAGGACCCGCAAGCACACAAAGCTCTCAAAGAACTGGATCACTCGAGCACAGCCATTTGCACTCGAGCACACACCCCATTCCCGCGAGTGAGAAGGCACACTCGCGCACCTTACTCGCGAGTGACAACTCGAGAGCACCACCCCCCACCTGAGGCATAAGCTCACTCGAGCAGACACCCAGTGCTCGAGTGAGAGGGCTATGCTCGCGAGTGTCAGAGCACACTCTTGGCATCCACCCGCAAGTGAAGATCCGAAGCAACCCTTCACTCTGAACTCCCACTATCACTCGAGCAGACCATGCTCACTCGAGCACAAAGCGATGTGCTCGAGCATTGCTCATAAAAACCCAGACGAACTTAAAGCACAAAAGGGAAAAACCACTCAGTACTCGAGCAGAGTTCATCCCTGCTCGGGTGATATTCATCCCTCACTCGAGCAAACCCATCTCTGCTCGGGTGATGCTCATCCTTCACTCGAGCAGACCCTTCCCTGCTCGAGTGAATCCATCAGATAGCAGAAACGCAGAAACAGAGGCACTCTCCTTAACCTTTGCCCAATTGATTCCTATGGACACAAAACTTAACCCCAAAGCCATTCCCACACAAAACACCCAATAAGCTCAATGGAATACTCAAAATCATCACAATCCTACTCCATTATCATGCTTTGGGTTTTGGGCAACAATCTCATCAAAACACCAATCTTAACCAAACTTCACATTTCCATTACCAATCAATCTATCTATCCTAAACTCACTCCAAAACACCATTCTCATGCCAAAAACATACCAAATGAACAGTGGCATCCAATTTTCGGATTCAAGCCAAAATTTCCAGAATTTATAAACTACTTCAATTGGTATGAAACTTAGATAGATAGATTAGTTTCACTCACCTTATCAACTTCTCCAAAGGGAGTTCTTGATTCACCAACAATCAATTTTCGTGTGGCACAAATCACAACCGAATGACCAAACTACACACACCAAAATGAAGCCCATTACTCAAGGATCAACATTTGTGAATGGAGTTTGAGCAAAGGAGATCATTTACTTACCCAAAAATCAAACTTTCTTCCTTCCCTTGCCTTCAACAATGGTGGACTAGAGAGAGAAGAGAGAAATGAGAGAGGGAGCACGAGAGAGAAAGAGATGGAGAGGAGGAAGGCAAAAAGTGATCATTTGTCCTCATGTGATAATATCCAACTACTCCCACATTGCCACTTGTCAACATCTCATGCATTCCCACAATGAGCTCACCACATCACAACACATAGGATTCCGACCCACGGTCAAGGAATCACAACCCTTGATCTTAAATACCATACACATGCAATAATATTTCCAATTTCCACTAATTATGACATAAATTAATATTGTCAAAAAATACATAATAGTCCCAATTAAACCCATAATTATCCATAATAATCATGATTATCCCTTAATCAAAAATTGGGATATTACAGAGCAGCTAGAGCTTGAAGATGAGGCTTTGAATCAATGCTCAATTCCTTTTCCTTTTCTCTTTTCTTTGAGATTTTGGATTATGAATGTGTTTTTTTTAGTTATGTTTAGTTAGTTTGTCATGCAATCTAGAGGAGTCATGAACTTATGGGTGGATTAGACTTTGTTTTCATTATTATTCTTCTTCTTCACGGGAGGACGAGAGGACTGTAGAGAAGAGATGAGAAGAGACCAGAGTAACCGCTTGGATAGAGGAGCAGCTAGAGCTTGAAGATGAGGCTTTGAATCAATGCTCGGTTCCTTTTCCTTTTTTCTTTTCTTTGAGATTTTGGATTATGAATATATTGTTTTTTTAGTTATGTTTAGTTTGTCGTGCAATCTAGAGGAGCCATGAACTTATGGGTGGATTAGACTTTCTTTTCATTATTATTATTCTTCTTCATGGGAGGACGAGAGGACTGTAGAGAAGAGATGAGAAGAGACCAGAGTAATCGCTTGGATAGAGGAGCAGCTAGAGCTTAAAGATAAGGCTTTGAATCAATGCTCGGTTCCTTTTCCTTTTCTCTTTTCTTTGAGATTTCGGATTATGAATGTGTTGTTTTTTTAGTTATGTTTAGTTAGTTTGTTGTGTAATCTAGAGGAGCCATAAACTTATGAGTGGATTAGACTTTGTTTTCATTACTATTTTTCTTCTTCACAGGAGGACGAGAGGACTGTAGAGAAGAGATGAGAAGAGACCAGAGTAACCGCTTGGATAGAGGAGTGGCTAGAGCTTGAAGATAAGGCTTTGAATCAATGCTCGGTTCCTTTTCCTTTTTCTTTGAGAATTTGGATTATGAATGTGTTGTTGTTTTTTTAGTTATGTTGAGTTAGTTTTTCGTGCAATCTAGAAGAGCCATGAACTTATGGGTGGATTAGACTTTGTTTTCATAATTGAATTATAATTAATGTTAATTTTGGATACTTAATCTTGTTTAGCTTTGTCTATTTAGGATTCTATTCTTCTTCTTCTTCTTCACGGGAGGATGAGAGGATTGTAGAGAGGAGATGAGGAGAGACCAGAGTAACCGCTTGGATAGAAGAGCATCTAGAGCTTGAAGATGAGGCTTTGAATCAATGCTCGGCTCCTTTTCCTTTTCTCTTTTCTTTGAGATTTTGGATTATGAATGTGTTGTTTTTTTAGTTATGTTTAGTTAGTTTGTCATCCAGTCTAGAGGAGCCATGAACTTATGGGTGAATTAGACTTTGTTTTCATTATTATTATTCTTCTTCACGAGAGGATGAGAGCATTGTAGAGAAGAGATGAGAAGAGACTAGAGTAACAACTTGGATAGAGGAGTAGCTAGAGCTTGAAGATGAGGCTTTGAATCAATGCGTGACTCCTTTTCCTTTCTCTTTTCTTTGAGATTTTGGATTATGAATGTGTAGTTGTTTTTTTAGTTATGTTTAGTTAGTTTTTCATGCAATCTAGAGGAGCCACGAACTTATGGGTGGATTAAACTTTGTTTTCATTATTGAATTATAATTGATGTTAATTTTAGTTACTTAATCTTGTTTAGCTTTGCCTATTTAGGGATTAGCCATCATTGAATATGAATTTGAGCATTAGGATTTACCTTAACTAAGGAAATTTTAATTAGGTTCTGAGAATAAGTAATATGTGATTGGATTGCAATTTAATTTGCAATTAGGATAAACATATACCTAATGGCTACATATAATTGTTGGAGAATGTATTTAAGTTATCTTGCCTCTTGAGTAATTGTGTTAGATATAACAATTTATACTTAAGAGAGGGTTGTAAGTGAATCAACAGACACTTATAGCTATTTATATTCAAGATTAACAAAATTGACATTAAGGTTAATTAAATTAGTGAAAACAAGATTTATGAAGTTAATAAGAGCTTAGTGACTCAGGGTTACTCATTTGATAATTGTGATAGTTCATTTATTTTGGTTTTAGCTTCTTTTCACTTATTTAAAGTCAATTTGGGTTGTTCAACTTAAATAAAAGTGTAAAAGCATTGTTCAACTGAATTGTTAGTATCAAGTCATCGTAAGAACGATACTTTAGTCACTCTTTATTACTTGATACGGCTAGTATATTTGCCGAGTTTTAGGCTATAATTTTTTTTCCCATTAGTTGGCTTAAATCTGGATTTTAGTATTTTAGTTGAATTTAATTGAGATTCTCCCTTAATAAAAAGGAAGAAGAAGGGGTGTGAGGCAGGTGAAGTTGATAGGATGGGGCAGCCAATCGCAATTTTCTCTAAAGATCGGAAAGAAATGACTAAGGGCCTGTTTGGTTCAAAGGGAGGGGATGGAAGGGGAGGGACTCATTTTCCATCCCCTCCAAAACCCTCCAATTTGGAGGGAACAAAAATGAAGGGATGTGAGAGATTTGAAACCCCTTCTTTGAAGCCCCTTCCCTCCAATTTTTTATATCAAACAAGGGAAGGAGTTCATTTTTCATCTCCTCTCATCCCCTCCCCTCCAACCAAATAGGCCTTAAGGCCCTATTTGGTATGAGGTATTTGTGTAACACCTCAATCATATAGCCAAATACTTAACCATAGTAATTCAAATATCGTCAACAAGGATGTTCAACATCCAAACCATTAAAATACAAATCAGTTTAAATAAAGCCCAAGTCTCAATGTTAAATCAAATCCTCAAAATATTTCAACAAAACAAAATAAAATGCGGAAGTCTTAGGGTCATGGCAATAAAAATGACATAACATGAGCTCTAGGAGCACAAAAGAGCCTCCAAGGCTCACTCCATAGGTGCCTTCCCTTGCTCCCTACTAGAACAATCACCTGAAATTGGTAATATAATAGGATGAGATTCAACGTCTCAGTAACTACTGAAAGTTTCTACCGTACACAAGCAAATCACATATGATAAAAAGGAACTGATTACATATATATATTCATATATACCATAATTCTCATACAAGACCAAAAACAAGTTTAATCAATCTATATTTTCATCACCACATGTAACATACAACTATGCCATATGCAATATGTAGGATGCAACCTTCCTTATATCACCGTCCATCCTTATTCCGCTGACTGGAGCCATAGGCTAACACATAGTCCAACAGAAACCTATCCATTTGACTGGATTGTCCCAAGCTCACCAGTTCTTAAGATACACCCGGCCAAAGGTGTAGAGCTTAAGTCTGGACTATGGCTCCCCTCCTTAAAAAATACAACTAAGGAGGTGTCACATGTCCCACAGCTCCAATGAAATCCCGGCCAAAGGAAAACATGGAAGAAGGGGCCCTGACAAGTACCATCCACTGTGCACCGAGTGATGGCATACCACGTGGTAAAAGATCTCAACATACAAATTCCTCCTCACTCCAACCCATCACAGATGCAACCGCCATGACAGTGATAAATAAAATATCATTAAAAGATAAAGTACAATAATTCATGCTTCCATTCATATCAAATATAATCACACATTCAAACATGCTAAAAATGAAATAATAATCCAATAATACATTAATTATCATTAAATTATTAATTATATGAATATAATGAGTTATATAGAAATTTACTTGTAACACTACTTATTTGGGAATTTATAATACAAACACATATACATATAATTCAGTCCATTTTTCTTTAAAAATAGTCATTCAAAAAAAAATCATACACTATTCACAAGTATATGGAAGAATATTCAGAGTTACCTGTTACTCCCTAACATCCAGGTAATCACACACGTGTTACTCCAAAGCTCTCAATGAGAGTCTACAAGATTATAATCATAAATATTTATCAATAAATTGCCCAAAAACTACTCTATAATTATTTTGAAACTATTATAAGGCTACTCTAAAATTACTCCCTAAAGATCAACTTACTGTGCGCATACACACACATTTAATTGCAAAATTCAAAATGTCTCATTTTAAAATCTAATACTAGCTGGGAATAAAAAAAAAATCATATGTACACATAGCCATGAGATTTAAGCATGAATACGCAATACTTTTCATTGAAAAAGTGAGGGAAGAATATATTATATTATATATATAAAGAGAGCTAGTGTGGCGGTAAGGTTTAAAAATAAAATAAAATAAAATAAAATGGAGCTTGACCGAAACCACATAATATAACTGACTACACACATATTTAAAGGCTAATGGGATAATCATCGAAACCCATAGACACAAGGAAGAAAGATTAATCAGAAAGAGGGGGTCGAATGACAGTGCTTGTTTATATATATATATATATATATATATATATGTTCAATTAATGTTTTGATGAAACTAAAAAAAATAATAATTGTTTTTTTTTTTTTTCACACAACACCCACACGAAAAATATGAATCTGGAAGGATGGTTGATAGGTTAAGATAAATATACCCTTCCAAGTTGGCAAGACCATGAGAGAGAGAGAGTGAATAAAGTATACACCTACAGTAAAGGAACAGAAGGAGTAGGGACATGATATAGGTTGTTGAATGTGTGAGAGAGAAAATGTGAATGACAAGACTCATAGAAGAAGACAAATAGGAAGCTTAAGAATGAAAGAGATGGAGGTAACTGCTGTGATAAGAGGGTAGGAGGGGGTGCCGAATCAAAGAGATGAGAAAAAAAAAGGTACCTGCTTGACTGTGAATCGTTGGAGCTGTGCGGCGGCAGAGAGATTTGGGGAGTGTGTTCAGTGGTGGAAAGAAAAAAAAAAGGAATTTAAAGAGAACAGTAGGGCTTTCTTTTACAATTTGGGCTTCTCACAAATTGGGCTGTTAAATAAAAGGATTTGTATCTTCATTTATTTTAGTCATATTAGAAAAATGAATTTTTAACACTTTTATTTCTAAAAGTTCCTCTATAGAAACATTGATTAACTATAAATAATACCTAAATAGTTTTATAAACTAATCCCAAGCTTTTAAATTAATTAGTTGGTTATTATAATATTACTTAATTATTATGTCAACAACTCCAAAATATCAAAATAATAACTCTTGTTAGTGTTATATATATATATATATATATATTTTTTTTTTAAATATCACTTAAATACTAATATATATCTTTCATGTAACTAACTCTTAAGTCATAAAAAGAGGGATGTTACAATTCTCCCCTCCTAAAAAGAATTTTGTCCCCAAAATTCAAAACACGAGCTAAAAGACTTACCTAGATAAATAAATGGGGGTACTCCTGCCTCATCTTTTCCTCTGTCTCCCACGTGGCATCACCAGGAGCCATACCTCTCCATACAACCTTCACAAGTCTGATGGTCTTGTTTCTTAATTGCTTATCCATCACATCCACAATCCGCTCTGGCTCAGCTTTATATGTCATATTATCTCTGAGTTCTATCTCCTCCACTTCAATAACATGGGAAGGATCTGGTTGGTACTTCTTCAATTGTGACACATGGAAGACGTCATGAATGTTCGCAAGCTGTGGAGGTAATGCAATTCTATAAGCAACTGGCCCCACTCTCTCTAAAATCTCATAGGGACCCATGAAACGAGGTGAAAGTTTCTTTGCTCGAATCGCTCTACCAATGCCAGTCATCGGTGTGACTCTCAGAAATACATGTTCGCCCGCCATGAACTCCAACGGCCGCCTTCTTCTATCTGCATAACTCTTCTGTCTGCTCTGGGCGGTGAGAAGTTTCTGCTGAATTATCTTAATCTTCTGAGTAGTTTCATCCACCATATCCTGACCTATTAAACTTCGCTCATTCAATTCTGTCCAACAAATGGGAGATCTACACTTCCTTCCGTACAATGCCTCATACGGTGCCATCTCGATGCTTGAGTGATAACTGTTGTTATATGCAAACTCTGCCAGATGAAGGTGATCGTTCCAACTTCCTGCCAGTTCAACTGCGCATGCCCGTAACATGTCTTCTAGAGTCTGTATAGTCCTCTCAGTCTGCCCATCAGTTTGGGGATGATAAGCGGTACTAAACCTCAGACGAGTCCCCATAGCATCCTGTAATGCTCTCCAAAACCGTGAAGTAAACTGTGGGTCACGATCTGATACGATGCTCTTCGGTACCCCGTGCAATCTGACAATCTCCTTCACATAGATCTTCGCTAGTCTCTCAAGAGAGTACTCTGCCGCAATAGCCAGAAAATGAGCTGACTTAGTCAATCTATCAACAATTACCCAAATGGCATTACATCCAGAAGTAGTTGGAGGAAGTCCCATGATAAAATCCATAGAGATGCTGTCCCACTTCCATTCTGGGATCTCCAAATTTTGCAACAATCCCGGAGGCTTCCTGTGTTCAATTTTAACTTTTTGACACGTCAGACAATGAGAAACAAACTCAGTAACATCTTTCTTCATGCCTCGCCACCACCAATTCCGCTTGAGATCATGATACATCTTAGTTGCTCCAGGGTGAATAGTGTATTTACTCCTGTGAGCTTCCTTAAGCATGAGCTTCCTTAATTCTCCATCATCGGAAAGACAGACTCTTCCTTTATATCTTAATATCCCATCTTCACCTAACTTGAATTCTGACTCTCTTCCCTCTTCAATATCTTCCCTGACACCCAATAGATACTCATCCTCAAGCTGAGTGAATTTAATTTCTTTCCAGGTTATACTTTCAATGGTTAACGCTTCCATGGTAGCAACTAATCCTGACATTATGTCAATAGATGTACTCTGCACATCCTCTAGTAATTTATGTTCCCTGACCATCAACTGGGCTGCATGGATTGACTTTCTGCTTAGGGCATCCGCTACAACATTTGCCTTTCCTGGATGGTACTTCAACTCATAGTCGTAATCCTTGAGAAACTCCATCCACCTTCTCTGTCGCATGTTAAGCTCCTTTTGGTCAAACAGGTACTTCAGACTCTTATGGTCACTAAAGACCTCAAATTGTGAACCATAGAGATGGTGTCTCCAAATCTTCAAAGCAAATACTACTGCTGCTAACTCCAAGTCATGAGTGGGATAGTTCTCTTCATGTGGCCTCAACTGTCGGGAAGCATAAGCAACTGCCCTGCCATTTTGCATTAGCACACACCCAAGACCCTTCTTAGATGCATCAGTGTACAAAGTGAAAGTCTGAGTAGGATCTGGAATCACAAGTACCGGCGCCGTAGTCAACTTAGTCTTCAAATCCTGAAAGGCTGCTTCACACTTCTCGTTCCATACATATGGTTGGTCCTTCCTAGTTAACTTAGTCAAGGGCATGGCTATCTGTGAAAAGCCTTTAATAAATCTCCTGTAATAGCCTGCCAATCCCAGAAAACTTCTGATCTCGGTGACACTCCGCGGCCTTTCCCAATTCAATACTGCATCAATCTTACTGGGGTCTACTGACACTCCTTCAGCTGATACAACATGGCCTAGGAAATTTACTTCCTTTAACCAAAATTCACATTTAGACAACTTCGCATAGAGCTTATGTTCTCTTAGTATCTGTAACACAACTCTGAGATGCTCTTTATGCTCTTCCTCATCCTTAGAGTAGATAAGGATGTCATCAATGAATACCACTACAAACTTATCCAAATATGGTCTGAATATTCTGTTCATGTAATCCATAAAGACAGCTGGAGCATTGGTTAGCCCAAATGGCATAACAAGAAATTCATAGTGACCATATCTGGTTCTGAATGCAGTTTTTGGAATATCTTCAGCTCTGACTCTTAACTGGTGGTAGCCTGATCTCAGATCAATCTTGGAAAATATGGATGCTCCGGTCAACTGGTCAAGTAGATCATCGATCCTGGGCAAAGGATATTTGTTCTTTATGGTTGCCTTGTTCAATTGGCGATAGTCAATGCATAACCTCAGACTCCCATCTTTCTTCTTCACAAAGAGCACAGGCGATCCCCAAGGAGATACACTGGGCCTGATGAAACCCTTTTCCATTAACTCCTCAATTTGATTTTTCAATTCTGCTAGTTCTGATGGAGACATTCGATAAGGAGCTTTAGAGATAGGCCCTGTCCCAGGTGCAAGGTCGATAGAGAACTCTACTTCTCTCTCTGGGGGTAAACCCGTCATCTCCTTTGGAAATACTTCCGGAAATTCATTTACCACTTTAATGTCTTCTACCCCTTCTTCCACTTCTACTTGAATGGAGAAAAACACCATGTACGCTGAACAACCCTTACGAATAGACTTTTCAACTTGTACTGTAGATAACAATTGTGGTCTACTAGGACTCATAGGGTCAACAGGGAGGGAGATGGTCTTCCTCTTACAACCAAGGATGGCGTCATTCGCCGACAACCAATCCATCCCCACTATCAGATCAATACCCTTTATGGGTAGACAAATAAGATCAATAGTTGATGTCCTACCATCGAACTCAATTGTACAATTCAAGCAAGCTTTAGAAGTTCTCACCGAGGCTCCCGCCGGTGTAGAAACAATCATGTCAAAAGGCAATTCACTTATATGTAAATTTAATCGATGCACGCAAGCATAAGATATAAAAGAGTGTGTAGCACCAGAATCAAATAAAGCTTCAATCTCAAGGCTTTGAAGTTTGAGAATACCTTTAATCAGATTTGGCGAAACACTAGCCTCCTGGTGTGATAGTGCGAACACTCTGCCTGGAACTGCAGCTCTAGCATCATTGGCTCCTCGCGAACCTTCCTCACAGAACCTGAAGACATGGCCTGGCTTCCCACACTTGTAGCATATCAGACAATTGCCCTGGTGCACCCTTCCACACTTGGCACACTTCTGACTGTTAGCAGTGCTAGCAACAGGAGCTGTGGAGCCCCTATAAGAGTTCTGTCCTCCACTAAAATGACTCCTCTGTGGTCCACTGAAATGACTCCTTGAAGGTCCACCAGAATGATTCCTTGATGGCTGGCCAAACCGCTTCTTCATACCACTGAAGCTATGGCTATGCTTCTTAGTGATTCCCCCCAAAGGTCTCATGGGAGGTGTAGATCTAGTTTGGAATCCCTTCATTCTCTCAGCTTCTTCTTCTCGCTTGCTTCTAGCAATGGTGCGAAGCTTGTCACACATCTTTTCAAAATCCTTTATCTCATCAAGGAATGGTGACAAAGCCGTTTTCAAATCCGGCCTAGCTTTTTCTACTAGTCGATCACACATCCATTTAGAGTTGTTTTGCGAATACTTGCAAAACTTAGACAACTCTAAGAAGCGAGCGATAAATTCCTCTTCGTGTAAATCCTCTTGCTTGAATGTAAGGAATTCAGTCTCTTTCGCCACTCTAATGGAAGTAGGGAAATAATTCTTCTCGAACTTTTCCCTGAACTCTTCCCAAGTTATCTCCACATCATCATCAATTTTTGTGCTCTCCCACCATTCTTGAGCAGCTTTCTGCATCAATTGCTCGGCAACTAGCACTTTCTGTTGAGGACTGATCTCAATGACCTTGAAAATCTTTTCCAAACGCTTCAACCACTCTAGTGCTTCAACTGGATCTAGCTTCCCCTCAAACATTGGAGGAGCAAACTTCCTGAATTTGTCCCAAACTTCAGTAATAGATGGGACGTGGTACTGAGAATGGGAACTACTACCGCCTCTTGATTCAGTACATGAATGGCTGCCACCTCTAGAAATCTGACCAGTGGAAGTATCTTCATTAATGGGACTCTTCTCCTCATCATGATCACCGCTTTGGCCTCTTCTTGCTGCTAGTTCTTCTTCATGCCTATTCACTTTCTCTCTCACATCTAGGACTAAATCCCGTAACTCCAACAAGATGGCACTATTATCCTGAGGAGGAGGACCATTTTGGCGAGGAACAGGAGTTGAATTAGTTTTTCGAGTATTCACCATCCTCCCCTCCTATGAAGAACACCACAAGGACATTAGGTAAGAAAACAAGTTACCAAATGAATTCTAAACCTAAACAAAGGGAAGTGCACATGTTATGATATTTAAATTGCCACGACCTCTAAAAATTTTAAAGAAAAATAGTTATAAAAATAACAAAATAGTTATGGAACGTTTTGGCTCTGATACCAAAAATGTAACACCTCAATCATATAGCCAAATACTTAACCATAGTAATTCAAATATCGTCAACAAGGATGTTCAACATCCAAACCATTAAAATACAAATCAGTTTAAATAAAGCCCAAGTCTCAATGTTAAATCAAATCCTCAAAATATTTCAACAAAACAAAATAAAATGCGGAAGTCTTAGGGTCATGGCAATAAAAATGACATAACATGAGCTCTAGGAGCACAAAAGAGCCTCCAAGGCTCACTCCATAGGTGCCTTCCCTTGCTCCCTACTAGAACAATCACCTGAAATTGGTAATATAATAGGATGAGATTCAACGTCTCAGTAACTACTGAAAGTTTCTACCGTACACAAGCAAATCACATATGATAAAAAGGAACTGATTACATATATATATTCATATATACCATAATTCTCATACAAGACCAAAAACAAGTTTAATCAATCTATATTTTCATCACCACATGTAACATACAACTATGCCATATGCAATATGTAGGATGCAACCTTCCTTATATCACCGTCCATCCTTATTCCGCTGACTGGAGCCATAGGCTAACACATAGTCCAACAGAAACCTATCCATTTGACTGGATTGTCCCAAGCTCACCAGTTCTTAAGATACACCCGGCCAAAGGTGTAGAGCTTAAGTCTGGACTATGGCTCCCCTCCTTAAAAAATACAACTAAGGAGGTGTCACATGTCCCACAGCTCCAATGAAATCCCGGCCAAAGGAAAACATGGAAGAAGGGGCCCTGACAAGTACCATCCACTGTGCACCGAGTGATGGCATACCACGTGGTAAAAGATCTCAACATACAAATTCCTCCTCACTCCAACCCATCACAGATGCAACCGCCATGACAGTGATAAATAAAATATCATTAAAAGATAAAGTACAATAATTCATGCTTCCATTCATATCAAATATAATCACACATTCAAACATGCTAAAAATGAAATAATAATCCAATAATACATTAATTATCATTAAATTATTAATTATATGAATATAATGAGTTATATAGAAATTTACTTGTAACACTACTTATTTGGGAATTTATAATACAAACACATATACATATAATTCAGTCCATTTTTCTTTAAAAATAGTCATTCAAAAAAAAATCATACACTATTCACAAGTATATGGAAGAATATTCAGAGTTACCTGTTACTCCCTAACATCCAGGTAATCACACACGTGTTACTCCAAAGCTCTCAATGAGAGTCTACAAGATTATAATCATAAATATTTATCAATAAATTGCCCAAAAACTACTCTATAATTATTTTGAAACTATTATAAGGCTACTCTAAAATTACTCCCTAAAGATCAACTTACTGTGCGCATACACACACATTTAATTGCAAAATTCAAAATGTCTCATTTTAAAATCTAATACTAGCTGGGAATAAAAAAAAAATCATATGTACACATAGCCATGAGATTTAAGCATGAATACGCAATACTTTTCATTGAAAAAGTGAGGGAAGAATATATTATATTATATATATAAAGAGAGCTAGTGTGGCGGTAAGGTTTAAAAATAAAATAAAATAAAATAAAATGGAGCTTGACCGAAACCACATAATATAACTGACTACACACATATTTAAAGGCTAATGGGATAATCATCGAAACCCATAGACACAAGGAAGAAAGATTAATCAGAAAGAGGGGGTCGAATGACAGTGCTTGTTTATATATATATATATATATATATATATATGTTCAATTAATGTTTTGATGAAACTAAAAAAAATAATAATTGTTTTTTTTTTTTTTCACACAACACCCACACGAAAAATATGAATCTGGAAGGATGGTTGATAGGTTAAGATAAATATACCCTTCCAAGTTGGCAAGACCATGAGAGAGAGAGAGTGAATAAAGTATACACCTACAGTAAAGGAACAGAAGGAGTAGGGACATGATATAGGTTGTTGAATGTGTGAGAGAGAAAATGTGAATGACAAGACTCATAGAAGAAGACAAATAGGAAGCTTAAGAATGAAAGAGATGGAGGTAACTGCTGTGATAAGAGGGTAGGAGGGGGTGCCGAATCAAAGAGATGAGAAAAAAAAAGGTACCTGCTTGACTGTGAATCGTTGGAGCTGTGCGGCGGCAGAGAGATTTGGGGAGTGTGTTCAGTGGTGGAAAGAAAAAAAAAAGGAATTTAAAGAGAACAGTAGGGCTTTCTTTTACAATTTGGGCTTCTCACAAATTGGGCTGTTAAATAAAAGGATTTGTATCTTCATTTATTTTAGTCATATTAGAAAAATGAATTTTTAACACTTTTATTTCTAAAAGTTCCTCTATAGAAACATTGATTAACTATAAATAATACCTAAATAGTTTTATAAACTAATCCCAAGCTTTTAAATTAATTAGTTGGTTATTATAATATTACTTAATTATTATGTCAACAACTCCAAAATATCAAAATAATAACTCTTGTTAGTGTTATATATATATATATATATATATTTTTTTTTTAAATATCACTTAAATACTAATATATATCTTTCATGTAACTAACTCTTAAGTCATAAAAAGAGGGATGTTACAATTTGGGGGTAAGGATTGGGATTGGATCAGGGATTGGGCCATAATACATCGTTTGGTTTGAGGGATTATGGATCCCTAGGGATTAGGAGTACCACGAAAGTGGGATTGCTGCAAAGCCACCTCCCCCCTGGTATTGCGTTTTCAATCCTAGTATTGCAAATTTTAGAGAAAAAAATACCCCTATTTATAATATTTTCTTTACAAAAATACCCTCTATTAATCTTACCCTAAATTATAACTCAACTTTTATTTCATCTTTGATCATCTCTCCCATGGTTGTTCTTCTCTGGCCGTCGGAATCACCACTGGTGGAGAATAGCCGCTACTACCGTCGTTGGACCCGGTTGCATAATACGAATTTCCGATGATATTCCAGGTATGTGTGCTTGCTCATGATTTTCTTTGGATAATTTCTGTACTTGCGCGAGTGCTATAAGGCCATGTTTCCTCTACTCGCAACTTCGCAGTTCCGTTAAACGGCCCCCAATTCCAATTTATTTTCATAGAAGAAGCCAATCTTGCAAACGCGCACACGAGTTTCTTTCCTGATCGTTGGCTCCATTTACACAAGTTAATAATTATTAGATACAATCTTAACAAAGTAGAACACTCCCAGAAGCTTTTGCTATGCTATTTATAGATCTTACAAATCCAAGACGAAAATCTCAGACCCAACAGCACTTTGCGAGATGAATGATTATATAAAGTTATACATGGTCTGCAATCTGGTTTGGGATTTAGGATAGGGTATTTAAGTCTTTTTATAATTAATACATGTTTATTAAATAAGATTAGTAAAATCATTCCCTCCAATTAACACCTTATACCAAACATATTTTTAAAGCATTAATCACAATCCCAATCCCAATCCCAATCCCTATCCCAATCCATCAAAATTCAATACCATGTACCAAACAAGGCCTAAGAGTAAAACAAAGCTAAAGAGGACGAGGACGAGGGAAGATGATGGAATGGGGTAATTGATGATAATTTTCTCTAATGACAAAACTTCACCTTCATATGTCATATTGTCAGCTTCCTCTTCACACCTTTAGAAAGTTCAAATTTTATATTTGGGAAAATCACTCACAGGTCCCAAGGACCAAATAAAATATCAGTAAAGTTCTTATGAAAAGTCAAATATCAGAAAAGCCCCTAAGGAATTTTTTGTGATTATTTTCCAAAGTTAAATAACAAAGTTGCCCTCAAGTCATTTTACAGTTGACAACTTCATCAGTCATTTTCACAACATGTTTTTATGCAATGAGTTAATTTCTAGTTTGTCAAGTTCCTACGTTCATAACTGTCATTGTGTGTTATAACAACTGCTTGAGTGATTTTTTACACATCTTCTTATTGCCTGAACGAAATGACCTTTTCTAGAACTCTAAATTTGACAACTACATATGCCTTGTTTAACAACCGGTTATGCTTGTGTTTACAACATGTTTAGTCTTTTTTACAATATATTTTTCAGGTAACAATGAAACTACCTTTTTAACAACTATCACCACTATAAATTGCTTAGTTTACAACTTGTTAAGCGTGTTTTCACAACATGTTGAGTCATTTTAACAATTTCTTTTTTATGTCTGAATAAAACTACCTTTTTACATATCTCCAAATTCAACACTGAAAATTTCTCAGTTTACAACTGGTTAAGCATGATTTTACAATATGTTGCATCATTTTTACAGCTGTTTCATGCGTGACTGAAATGACAAGTTGCACAACTTCAACTTTCACAATTGCATGAGTTATTGTCGTAGGGTTTGTCACAACAGCTGAATTCATTTTTAACAACTTCTTCTCCCTTGTTTTACAAATGCATAAGTCATATTTACAACAGTATGAGTCATATTGCATTTCATCTTCTCCACCATATAAAAACTTTCCTCCACATGAAACAAACAAAATAGATTTCCCCCCAAACTGGTTCCCATCTTTCATAACAATCTACAACATGAACTTCGTATTAACAACTGCTACAATAATATTAACAACTACAAATGCACATATTAACAACACTTTAACAACATTTTTTTAATATCATATTAGCATTTTATACTAAAAGAAATCATGCCATCCCTCTGTTACCTTGCCTAAAAACATAACATTCCCTCTATTATATTGCCCAAAAATATAGCACAGGTTCTGTATTAACAACTATAACTGCATGAATTAACAACACTGTTTTTTTTTTCATATCAACGTTTTCACAGCAAACAACCACCATCACATTCAACCATTTCCACTTAAAACAGAGCACTCCCTCTGTAACCTTCCCCAAACACAGAGAACTATAACATTCACACAACCTAACCACAGTGAAACCCCAACTTAAATGGTCAAGATCATATCTTTAGCAAAATCTTAGTATTACTTACCTACCTCCTATCACTTAGTCCATTATTGAGCCCAAACTCCATCCTTTGACCAACCCAAATCAGTTCGTTGTTCTACCTCTGCTACATTACAACAGAGGCTTGGGCAGCGGAGGATCGATGGACGAACGCACCAACATTGGGACTCAAAGGAGCGACGTACGGCCACTCAAATTGATGCGAGGAAGACGTAGAAGCAAAGCAGAACGAAGGAGACCTACTTTTTTGAACATAGAGTGTTTTAAATTTCTTAAGGGCAACTTTATCATTTGACTTTGGAAAATAATCACAAAAAAAGTCCCTAGGAACTTTTCCAATATTTGACTTTTTATAGGGACTTTACTGATATTTTGTTTGGTCTTTAGGACATGTGAGGGATTTTCACTTTATATTTCAAATAATAAAATATTTTGTTATGTAAAAGTACAGCTCTCTAACTTACCTTTTGAGTTGTTTCAGTTTCATGGGTTTCCTTTCACAGTTTGACCGAGTCAGCAACGAGTTTGACCGAGTTTATGACCAGTGCAAGTTTGTCAGCGAGCTGACTCGATTTTCTCACCTAAAAATGTTAACTCGGTCAAATTTGTGAGTTGGCTTACGAGTTTGATAATAATAATCTCTTTATTTTCAACTATTCATTTCTCTCCCATGTAGCTCTCTCCGGATTCTCGGTTGGTTTCCCACCTATCTTCTATGATTCAAAGCCTTTGTTAGTACTTTCTATCTGAATCCCTTGGCTTTAAATTTTCATAAGAAAGAAACAGGAGGGTGTATTGTCAAGTGTTGCACTTTTACTGGCCATAATGGGTTTGGTTATAGTGGTGATGCTAACCATTTGATGCATAATTTTGCATGAACCAAGACTAGTCTTGTGTAAGGCATTTCGGTTAGGTGGAAAGTAACACTCGTGGCAATCCAACGTCTTCAGATTTCATTTGACGGAGGACAACTCCAAGTGGGTGGGCTCAATTCTCAGAATCATACAAGTGGGACCAAAGCATGGGAAATTGGTGTTTAAAGAAATCAAGGTCTATGGGTTCAGCCTTTATAAACAAAAACTTTTGAACTATAATAGTGTCTTGGAAATAGGAGGTAGGAACACATAATCTTCTCTTCTATCCACCTATGCTTTTAGTCATCAGTCACATAAGCTCATGTCACCTTGGTGTTCTCCAGAGCCGTGCGCCCTTGACCCAGATTTTAATGCTCCAAGGATGATCGGCTTTAAAAAGAAATTTACGGGGGTCATTTATAAAAATATAATTTTTTGTTGCATGTGGGTAACGGAGAACTCTTGGACATTGACCAAAGCTAAGATCATGACCAACAAAACTAGACTTTAAGGGTTTGTTTGGTGCAAGGGATTTGGAGGGGAAGGGAGGGAAAACTTTTGAGTTGAATTTTAAAAGATTAAAGAAGTGGGGTAATAAAATTTTAATAAAAAGAATATATAAGATAAAAGAGTAAGAAAAATTAATTAAAAATTTTTAACCCTACTTCTCTAATTTTTTTAAATACAACTAAAAATTTTTTTCCCTCTCCTCCCACCAAACAAACCCGAAGTTTGCGATGTTCAGGCCAAGCATGACGGCCACCTGCTTGTAACCCAAGTATAATGGCAAGCATTAAGTCAGAAGAGGAACATACTAATTGAACAAAAAGAAAAAAAATCTTGCGGTGATTGAATGTTCACAACATTGTGAAATTTTGATGTTGGACCCGTTTAAACTTCTGATTCAAGATTGTGATTTGAACCCCATTACGATCTACTCCCTCCAATCCTAATTATAAGATAAAATTGATTTTTTTTTGGAGAAATTAAGAAAACTAATTAAATTACTTTAGAATATTTTTTTTATTTTTTTCTTCAAACTAATTAGTTTGACTAATAAATTAATATATAATCTAAGGATACATAACATATGATTTGATTAAGTAACTTATTTAGCTTTCTTAATTTCTCCAAAAAAAAAAGTCAACTTTATCTTATAATTAAGACCGGAGGTAATATCATTAGAGAAATTTAAAGAGAATCGCCATGACGCAAACTATAGATTACCAAAAATATGAATGGAGAAAGAAACGGCTCGGAATTTATTGTTCACTATATAAACAAAAATACTAAGTACATTAAATCATTATCTCATTCTTATCTTTTCCTTCTCTTATAAGAAGAAATATGTTCATCAAGAATACCAAGCAATCAAGTATCTATCTATGGATTAAAAAAAAAAACAGAAAAACAGATGATTAAAGAACCTCACCCCTAAGACTCATCCATAGGGTCATTACGATTACACGATTGAGATCTGGAATTTTGATCATCTGGCCTTTCCTCCTCAGAGGCTACTGTCCTAGAAACAGAATCCTCAAGAGCCTCCAGAAAAGATAAAACTGTAAACTTGTCTGCCATGACAGAAAAACAAGTCAACAATATCGAAATAACAAGATAATGTTTTCTGATATATTTTTATTGATTTAAAAACACATAAAATGCTGACTCTATAAAAGATAGTCATGTTTTATACATCAGATAGCTTCAAGAAAATCAAAAGGTTTTGTTCAACAACAATTTCACTATCCCGTTTCAATTTGACACACCATTAACAGTGTACAGAATAAGCATAGACTAGAAAGGATTTTTAAAATTTAACATGCTAATCACTTACATTTACTTGGATCAATTCCAAACTGAGACAAATCTATCTGACCTGTCCGAAGTACCTATATAAAGAAAAGAAAAACCATGATAAGCTCTTGAGAAATAAAGTGTACAACAAAAAGATTTTAAGGATACCATAAAACAAGATGGCCAAAAATAGCAGTGTAAAACAAAAAAGAATCAAACAAAAAAAACCATGCTCACATAAGTAAATGAATCTACTTGCTGACGAAAAGGAGGGCTCTGCAACAACTCTAATATATCTTCTGGAGACCACTGACCCTAAATTAAGAGTGACAAAAGTATATTTATAACCAAATGAAGGACCAGAAAACATCAGCCAAAAGTAGATATATACCTCAGGTAAGTAGGGTGCCAAGCACTGCTCAATAGGTAATGTCTCAATTAATGGCATTACTAACTCAGGCTTCAATAGATCATCAAGTCCCAAACCTAACAGGATGCAAGAAAACAATCGATTTAGCTATATAACATGATTCACAAGATTTAAGAAAACCGTCATTATTTGAAATAAAAATTATCTGACTTGAAAAAATCTCATTTTATAATATAGGCTTCAAGAAGTTTTGTTAACAACTTGAACTTGCAACGAAAACAATTGATTTCTGAATCAAACTACTCTTCCCAACACAAGGCTTTAAATAAGGAAGCAGATGCATAAAGAAAATGGCCTTTTTCTTTATGCCATTCCTTAGGCGACCAGACATCTCAAAAATTAGCAAATCAAAATTCTGTATTCCATAGTTTTTATGCATCGGATATTTTATAGACTGAATGTTTATAGTCTAACAGATGACAAGGACCATATGAAATAGCAAATCATACAATACCTCCATCTGGACCACCAACGCTATCTGCAAAATATAAAATCAGAAGCCAAAAAGGGTCAGGTTCCAGAGAAACAGATAACCATTAGTATGTAAACATTACCTGACAATGTATATTACCTGCAGGCCCAATGTTATTCAATATCCTCTGAAGATCTTCCAATTTTACTGGACCAGAAGATGCCGAATGGCTAGTCGCTTCTGTGCCCAAATTTGGGCCGACCACATTCGCAGCTCTTTTATACAAAAATGAAGTTCCATTGGATCAGTGTGTATAACAATACTAGATAAGGCTGGAAATACATTTGTGAATAGTAACCAAAAAAAAAAAATCACACCAAAATTCATTATTGCAATACAGCAGACTGTACTGATACATTTTTTCTACATCAAAAGTCAAAAGACGAATGAAAATTTTGAATGAGAATTTAAGAAATCATCCTCTGGCAAGAACAGATAAGAACAAGTTAGAAACTTAATAACTTGGAACAAGTAAATAATGCGGCCATGACCATCTAGTTGGGTGATCAGCAGTCTAGAAGTTGACATCAAGATTCTTACCCTCCTACATCTTTTCCTTTATGAGAAATGATTAAAACAAAACGGGCATATGTTTTATCCAGAATTTTAAATTAGATCTTTATGATTCTAGGCTCTAATCTTCAATTGACATGACAGACTTAACCCCAGAAAGGAAAACCTCTGCCCTAATGATACTGTCTGGAATCAACCTATCCAGCCAAAAGGAAACCAAATTCAGAGGAGTCACATATCTATTGACATCTTTTGCAGAAAAATTGGAACCATCTGCCCAGTGGACAAGGGCCAACTAACAAAATGGAGGTATCTACCAGACAGGCAAGGATACAATAGCCAGTACGGTGTGAGGAAACCAGGAGTGAACAAGATATACAAGACCAGTAGAAGAAAAAGTGCGGGTGCGGGAGACATGAGGGAAAAGAATGAAACCAATGATGGAGGGAGGGGAAAAAAAAAACTGCTGATATTTTATCCCAGTACTGAGCTGAATGGAAAGCCTCCAAACCAAGGATTTATAGAGAAGGCTATTAATAAATGCCTAAATAATAAACAAAATAGTAATAGTATCTCAGAATTCCTAATTCAAGCCCTGAAGGATTAACTCCTGACTTGCAGATAGTTACCCATCTCATTGATTGCATAATCCCATATATTCTTTTTCCATTCTTCATGAGAACACTAATGAGTGTAATATCCCCCCCCCCCAATAGTATTATAAAAGCATTTCAGCTTGCATGACACAGTAAGCAAGCATTAAATACAAGTTCATAGAAAAACAAGGAGAGAGGTAAGGATCAAACTCATTATACAAAACTGACAGCATACAAGCATGTGATATATCTTTTATAATCAATTTGAATTTGAATTCCCAGTACACATAGCAATACCTGGATGAGAGATCATCCTCAGCCACATCTTCAGAACTTTGAAGAGGAACAGATGCATCAGGCTCTTCTTCACCAAGGATCTCTGCAAATCAGCAAGAAAATTACAAAATATGGGTGACATTTCACACTGCACATGTAGCAATTGAATGTAATTGGTGCCTCCTAGTTGGCAGTTCATAAAAATTGAGACTCATCAAAGTACGCATACAGGTGGACACAAACAAATACAATCTCGCACCATTGCATCAAGTAATAAGCTATTGCAATAGACAAAATCATGATGGATAATGGATAGAAGTGGTCATGGGAGTAATAGGAAGTGTAAGAAGCTAAAGTGCTGCACAATCAAAACATGTCTACAAATAATTTGAAATAAACTAAACATTATTAAGTTGTATGCGATATAATTCCAAGCATACATAAATAATATGAGCCAAAATATCAATATGTTCAGGCAATCAAAGGATGGATGATACAGTCCACTTGTAGAACGATCCTAAAGAACAATATCATAAAAAGAGACAAGAAGCAGCCTGCGACTAGAGAGTAGCGAAATTTGAAAGAGCTCATTAAAAATTTAAAGCCAGATGATAATAATAAGTTACAATAGTTTGCAATGGCATGGCTTCAAGAAAGTTTTGTGAATCATTATGCACAATTAAAATATAAAATTTATCGAAAACTAGGGATTCTCATTTCCTTTCCTTTCACAAGACTAATTGAACTAGAAGGGGAAAGGAAGTTGGAAGTTGGTAATTTGCTCATTTGGTGTGCTTGAAGTCAATTTTTCCCTGGAGGTCATTTCCATAAAAAACGCTAGAAAAGTCTCATCCCTCACACAATGCAAGTCCTCGAACTTCCATGGAAGTCTATGTTTAGACCTCTTCACCTTTGGATGAACCTCTCCATTGTCCCTTTGCCTCGCCACCATCTCCTGCTCCCGTTTCTCTCTTTCACCCTCTTGTCTACCTCTCACTGACCATCTGCTGCAGTCTCCTTCAGCTACCATCTCAATACAAGCCTCCCTTGTCAAGCCACCCCATCGTCTCCACCTTTTGAACTCCACAACAGAACAACAATGGAGATGATGAGCAACGGTCAGGACAGAGCAGCAACATCTCCTCCTCCTCCACCACCACCTCTTTTTTTGTGCAATTGCTGATTGCTCTTCGACACACCAGGTTTTTGGATTTGCAAAAATTAAATTGTGACCTTTTTTCTTATATTTGAGCTATTGCGGTGCTGGACTGTTGTGGATTGGATTGCCTTTTGAATTCTTGATTTGTGAATTTGAATTATTGGTTGGATAGTGTTGCTTTGTTCCTTCAATGGCGGTTTCTGGTCTTGGAAGGTAACTGTTGTTCTCCAGCAGTGGTTCTTTTGGCAGCAGTGTTATAACAAGTAGAGTGGCTTAGGTGGTTCGAAAGTGGTTCTTCCAGACGACCTTCATGGTGCTGGTTTTCTCACACTTTTTTTTCTTCTAATTTCATGGGTATTTTGGTCCTTTCAAAATATAAATAGATAAGCAAAATTTATATCAACCTCCCATCTACATAACAAACATACTTAGACCCCCCTACCAATCCTCCTTCCACTTCTACTTCCACCTCCATTTCCTTTTCCACTTCCATAAAGAATTCTTCCAGAATACCAAATGGAGCATTATGGTTCCATCATTTCATAATTAGTTAGATCAAGATGCATATTACACTATTTTATCGGAATCGCAAGTTCGTCTTATGTGTAGCAATGTACGGTAATTAGAAGGAAGCTCAACATTTTCTAACTGAAAGTAGCAATGAGCCAAGCCAACAACACAGCTACTCACCTAATGGCCTGTTCAAGTGATCATTCACTGAGTTACACAGCTGCGAGTCACCGTCAGCATTCGGCTCCTAGAAACAATGAAGGAATAAATCAGAATTAAAAAAAACAAAGTCACAGCTATAGAACAAAAAATACAGAAGGTGAAATTGCAATATGATAAACCTGCATCCAGAAGAAAAACTTCCTGTTGTCGCTATTGAACCTCAATATGTAAACCCTTCCAGATGCTTGATTAACCTAAGCAACCAAGAAAAAGAATATATAGCCAAAATCATCATCAAGAGAGCTAAGGAATTATAAAAATCGAACTAACTGACAACAAACAAGTGACACCTTCTCAAAAACAGCCTCATCTGGAAAAATTATCTGATCCTGTGGCAGATTTGGTCAAAGAAATTCAAGACATACTCAGCAGAAAGCAACCAAAGTCTTCATTTAGTCCCTTGACTGACTTATTTGTTTCAATCTAGTCCCCTTGACCTTTTTTGGTTTAATTTTATCCCTAAACTTATAATATGTGCCACTTTTGTCCTTCCCCATCACATCATGGCTCATAGAAACTTCAGGTTATCCACTGAAAATCTACAAAGTGAAAGATTAACAAAAATGGACATCTCATTCTGAAATGTAAATTCAATCAATGCTTCTACATTTGGTTGAAAATCTCACAAACTACAATTTTACAGACACAACCAACAATAACAAACAATGGGGCATCCCTGATGGATTCACAAAGGAATTAGAAATTTCTTGAGTTTGATATTTTCTCCTCCCGCATGCCCATATTTTAGTTCAAGCTTCAAACTAAAAGTTCTCTCCTCTGTGAATAAATTAGATGATAGCTTAAACATTTGCCGTGAAATGATTATCCCTGACATGGCCATAGGACACTCCATTCTCAACGCACTACTGTTCTTTTAGTAAATAAATTAAGTTTCCACCACAAAAAATCAAAATAATTTCATTTTGTGTATAACAGAGGAACGACAGCTCCCGCAAAAAAATTAAAATAATCACTGAGAGAGGGACTTAAAGAAACAAACTGGAATTGCCGGCACTACAAACAATGAGCAACATTATGGAACACTTTAATGCTGCCCAATCACACAAAAGCTAGGATACATCTTCAACAACATTTTGAATCCGATCAAGCCACTGAAAGTGGACTAATCCCTCCTCACCCTGAAACAAACAAAAGTCAACTTCTCTAAAAATTTCAAAGCAGTAGACTTCATGATTTGAAACTTTACCAAGATAATGAGATTAATGTTCTAAAAGAGTAAATATAAAGGGAGGACATTATTTCAAAGAAAATAGCATCACACCTTCGCGATGCGAATAAGCCCTTTACGTGTGTCAGGGCAAACCTTTTTCCCCTCAAGAAACATTTTTCCAGCACGGAACTCCAACATTATTTCCTGCCAATGAGAGGGGAAAAAGCGATAACATCGTGGAGTTCTCAGAAATAATGTTAATTGTCACACAAACAAACAAACAAAAAACCAAAAACAGTATATTCTAATGGACAGATAATTAAGTTGGAGATGTTTTAGCATTCAAAAGATGTAGAAGCAGCACCTGCCCATCTTGAAAAGCATCGGGTAAAGACGAACTCATGGGTACAGCTCCCTATTATACAAAGGGATAGCAAAAGCATATAAGTAGCAATTACAAGGAAAAGATTCAGCACTAAATCAAATAAATTTCATAAAATGGGAAAAACAATTGATAGATAGTAAAGACAAAATGCAACCCATACCACTAATTTACAACCTAATTAATGAAAGCCGTGTTCTGCTAAATGGATAACTTACCTTAGACCTTGAGCAAGTAATGTATCTAGAAGCCAGCAAAATAAAATATAATGGAGTGAGTCAGTGATGGGACACAGACTTCTTTCGGTGCCTTTCATCGTTGGGAGAGCTGTTGGTTTTTCATCAGAGGTATGTCCTCTACAGTCACTTAGGGTGTGTTTGGTTCAACAGAGGCGAGGGTAGGGAAGGTTCATTAAAGGTAAGTGGGGGTAGGGCAAGGGAGGTTATAAGCTTTGTTTGGTGGAAGGGGAGGGGAGGGGAGATTTCGTTCAAAAGGCTGTAGCATTTTTACCGAGGTTTTCTTATTAGTAAGTAAAAGTGTATAACTGTTTTGCTGAGGCATTTCTTCTTTTACTTGTCACAAGCATCGTTGTACAATCCAGCCATGATGCTAAAAAATAAACTTAACAGCAAAATCGTTTTAGAGTATCTTACTTCAGTATGATAATCAGTATAGGATTGATATTTAGCTGAAAGTTATTATTTTTTATTTTAAGTTCGCACAGGCAATCCATCAAACACTACATAATCAAACTTTCAAGACTCTCAAACATCTACAAGAGAAACATCCACATAAAAGCTGAATATTTCTGCAAGTTGTCATATGATATACTGCTAAACATGCATGCTATATAAATCGGTGTGGATGGCATAAGTCAGCTTAAACCATTTGTGCAGAAAGGAACTGAAAAAAAGAGCATAATTATGGGCTTCAAATTGATTTCTAATGTAGAAGAGTGTGAACACATGTGAAACAATGAATCAAAATTTACCCTCATGATTATAAGGCAAATGACGTGACTACAGAAACAGTGAATGGAATAAGGAGTACGAACTGGACCTTAGACGATAGAGTCGTGATAATTAATAGCTCTTGTCGCATTCATAAAAAAAATAATTTCATATGCAGAAAATTTGCAAGAAAAACAATAAGATTTCTCTTCAAGATCCTGACTTTCAAGTTAAACTTAATCAGACGAAGCAATAAACTTAAATAAACCACAAAAAACTTCAATTTCAGTACACACAAGAAGGATCGAATGAAGGCATAAGTGGAAGAACAAGAATGAAGAACGAACTCTGATACTTACCTGAATGAAGACGGCGGAAAGCTGGAGTAGCAGGCGGCGGCTGGAGGAGCAGGCGGCGATGATGACGCTAGAGGAGGAGAAGAGCGTAGCAGGGAAGCCGGGGGAGGGGAAAAGAGGAAAAAAGGGTTTATAGTTTAGAGGGGCAAGGATGGAATATCAATAAAGGAAAATTGCACTAAAGCTCCAATAAGACAAATCCACATGTATATATATATTTTTTTTATTTGAACGGCCATCCACATGTATGGTTATGAGATTTATTTAAGATTCACTGTTCATATATTTTTTCTCAATTAGACTAGATATTGAATATAATTTTTTTATTTTCGACCAAAAAAAATATATATATATATAATTTTTCTATTTGATATTTAGAAAATATATGAGAAATTATAATAAAAATTAAGAATTCATATATATTATATATATAGAATTTGGTTATTCGGGTTGTTAGAGGAACGTTATCAAAAAAAAGTGAAAATGCATTTTGGTCCCAAACAAGAGAAAATATGATAAAATAGCCCCTTGAAATCTTAAAATTATATTTAAGTCCATAGGATTTTTTTTGTAATAAATTTCAATTCCACTAATAAGTCTATAAGCGTTTATGGACAAGTTGCAAAAAAGTCTCATGGGATTTAAATGTAATTTTAAAATTTTAAGGCATCATTTTATTATATTTTCTCTTGTCCTAAACCTAAATATAACTTTTCCAGAAAAAAAAACATTAAGAGAGAAAAAAATCCTAAATAAAAGGAGTTATTTTATTTTTGTTAAGAACTCTTATAGAAAATTTTAGATGGGTTAAAGGGCATTCAACATCCTAAAGTGTTTTGCTAGGTATATTTAGTGACCTATAGTATTTCTCAAGTATTTTCAGGGGTGTCTATCACCCTAAAATACTTTTTTTGTACAAATTTACGCTTAACAATTTAGATAATTTAGGATGTTGGATGCAGCTAAAAAAATTTTAGAGTGTTAGATGCACAAAAAAAAATTTATACTATCAGACGTATATGAAAAAATAGGAAAAATCTCATTTAGGTTTCAAGGTTCAGAAAAACTATAAAAAAAGTTTCAATGTAGATTCCTCTATCAGAAAAATCACAATGTAGATTCCTCTGTCAAAAAAGTCTCTAGGAACCTTAGTGATATAGATGTGCTTATCAATGGCTACTCACATACACTTGTCAATAGAAGCTATTTAGTTAACATAGGTGAGCTTGTTAATATTCACTCTATGACTTATCAATATAGTGATATACATTTATCAATGGTAGCTGTACTAGTTAATATAGATAGGCATGTCAATAGCCATTCTATGACTTATCAATATAGTCACATACACCTGTCACCAGGAACTGCTTTAATTAACATATATGAGTTTGTTAATGGACACTTTATGACTAATCAATATAGTCATATACACTTCTCTGTAATATAAGTTCACATTTGGAATCTATCTCAATAAGGTCCTTAGAGACTTTTTTGATAGAAGATTGAACACTAGGATTTTTTTTATAAAACAATCTATATTGAGACTTTTTTTTTATATATATTTTTTCTGATTCTTGGAATCTGAGTGAGATTTTTTCAAAAAAATACTTCATGGTAATAGACTAGAAAAACATATTTCAGAGTGGTGGGTGCACTACACTACAAAATACTTGAGGACATGTACCTGAAAAAATATTTTAAAATAGTAAAGACATATTAACCCATTTTAGATTTAGATAAAATAAGGGGAAAAATTCTAAATAAAGGGAGCTAAGATCATATAGATTACATACAGATAATACATACTACCTCCGGTCCTAAATATAGGATAAATTTTGTAGTGCAAATTGCACTACAAACTTTATCCTATATTTAGGACCGGAGGGAGTAATATATATTAATTTAAAGTTTTGAACGTTTTGAAGAATTCAACGTTGTTATTATGAGAAGTTAGCAATGGAGGTGATCATGTATCATATGATAGGAGGAGAGACTCTCACGTCTCAACATCAATCTTTTTATGGAATCGATAAATAGATTAATAGTGGTGGATATTATAAAAACTAAAAAAAGAAAAAAGAGACAAAATAAATTAAAAATTTTCCAATTTGTCTGGAGGAAACTTGTGAAAAATTCATCAATACTCCTCCAGATCTTTATATAAAATGCCTTTAAAAAAATCAAAGGGGCTACAAATTGTAGGATGTTTAGTCAAAATATCATTTCATTCTACTCTTAGGAAGCAATTATTTTTGTTGTTTACATTCTTGCCTCTCCATTCCCCAAAAACGACATCGTTCTGCATCTTTAAATTGGATCTAGGCCAAACTAAATTAAACCATGTGTTTCATGGCAATTTTCTCTGTTCCTGTTTTCTCCTCTCCGTCAATATGCTTTCTCAGTCTTCTTCTTCCTAGGAAATGAATCTCCATCTGTCCTTGGCGACTTCTTCGTCCACCGTGCCTTCCTTGTCTTCATCATCGTCATCTTCAGCTTCTATATCGTGGTTCTCAGGAATTGTTCGAGGCAGTTTCGATAGATCAGGCAGTGTCAAAATGGTGAATAACTCCACTGCCAGTACAAGTGAGGCCTCCGGTCCCATTGCCTGGAAGAATCAGTTTCGATGGGTCTTATTCAAGTACGATCCGAATCCTATTCAGGTACTTCTTTTTTGCTTTGTTGATTTACAGTTTGGGAAGTGAGGATTTAGAATTGACACTTCAGATTTGACTTTAATAGTGCAAAATTTAGTCTCAGCATTCTAAATGTGGCGTTCTGCTCATTTCAGTCATATTTGAGATCGCATTAGTAGCATTTTTCACTTATGTTGAAATGTGCGTGAACTTGAATTATTGTTGATTCACCTGATTGTTAGCATCTACTTCTGCATTTGCATAAACTTCAAAATTTTTCATTTCCCAAAGATACAGATATTCTGCTACACCAATTTTATCTTTTAGTCACTTTGTTGGGAGTAATGGCACAAATAGAGGGCATTTCGGGTATGTGGTTAGGCCTTGAGACAACAAAAGCAACTTTATAAAAGCATTGTTTGAATATAATTTAAAGTATCATATTTACTATTGATGGTTTGCATTTCACACGTTTTTGTGTTCTTTGCAATGCATATTTGGATGCTCAATTTTAAATAAGATTTGTAGGTTTTTTTCCTCCGTTTTGAAGGTGGTCTGTCTTGGCAAATAGTTAATCTTAATTTAGAAAGTTGAGGTGTGATTTTCTCCTAGAGAAAGAAACTTCATCTTCATTCCGTTTTATCTTCTCTTGTGAGCCATGCATTTTGGCATTTAAAACGGCTGAATAGTTAATCTTAATTATGAAAGTTGAGGTGTGATTTTCTCCTAGAGAAGGAAAATTCATCTTCATTCTAGTTTATCTTCCCTTGTGGGCCATGCACTTTGGTATATAAAATGGTTGACTGCTTTGTTACGATTCCTTTTATTTATAGGTTGTATTTAAGACTGGTGACTACAAACAACAAGTCATTTTCATTGGTGGATTGACTGATGGTTTTCTTGCCACAGCATATGTTGCATGTTTTATAACCTTAGCATATTAAAAAATGTTTTCTGATCTCTCAGGGTTGGTCTTGTGAGGATTCTATCTTCTGTACCATTTGACTGTAACTTCTTTCAATCAAATCTTCCAACGACCAAATTTTACTACTTGTAAATATGTGAACCAGTGAAAAATATTCTTGTAACATCCATTCTTAATTTAAAATTTGAAGTGGATTTTACATGGAGTGAAGTATGTTGGTGGGATCATTGTAAATAAAAGTATAGACATATATATGTGTAAGTGATTTGAGTTTTGAGCAAACTCTATTCAAGAAATGCAGGATGATTATATATTCATAAATACATTTTTATTATAATCATGTGGAAATATTCCATAATAGCTTATCATGTGGCATGTTTTGCAACCACTCGTGTTGACTGCTAGACTTCTTTTGCCACACTCTGAAGATCGTGTAGCTTATCTGACAAGGGACTTAAGGGCATGAATTTGAGCAAGAGCGGATTTGGCTGCCCCCCTAACCAAACATGTTTGTACAGCAACTTAGTTAGTGACTAGTGATTTGGCTTCCCCCCTGAACTTCACCCTTCTCCTACTATTGCTTGGTCATACAACTACTTATAGCTATACTATGTGCGTTTCTAGATTAGCTAATAATTTTAAAATCTTTGCCTGTTCAAAGAGTTTTTCTTTGAAAATTTTACTTTTCTACTTGTTATGTCATTTTTCCTCTTTCCTATAGTTTGTACATCTCTTTGCTCTATGAAACAGAAGCTGGGACTTGTAAGCATTTTAGGAAAGCTTAGTGGAAAGGAATCTTTTTGTCAATCAGAGTTGAATAGTTGAATATATATATATATATATATATATATATGCCTCTTTCTTCAGGCAGATGTTGCTCCCTTTAACACAAACAGATGAACTAATTACAGCTTGCTTGACCACTTGTTACATGACTATTTCTTGACTATGTTTAATTGCATATTACTTGACCAATAAGCAGCTTAACAAAAACAAAGGCAACTCATATTACATCAGTTGAAAACACATGAATATAGTTGAAGAACAAAATGATGAGCTTGCTTGACCAAAAAGAGAGCAGTCCAAAAGAAGTCATAAGCTATACAAAATAAGTTGAACTGGAGACTTTATGTTGGATGATATGAGTCAATCATTGAACCTGCATTGGTAGCATAATGTTAATCAATGTATAGTGAGAGTTTTGTAATTATCAAATGTCTTGAGATTAGACAATGTTATATAAAAAAATTCATATTTCAATAAATATGACTGAATTGTTTTCTTCCATTATCATTATTCTCTATCATTACCAATATTATATATTTGGCTAAACTCCAGTACTTCAAGTGATGTCATATCGCAGTCAAGCGGTGCCTACAGTTAAGAAATAAAAACAATGTCTCAATGTAAGTCACCAATATATGTCATGGATAAACAAAGTAATTGATTATGCTATTTAACAAAATGACATACCATCAAAAAATTTTGTGAAAGTTATTTGACTTGGCAGAGCTTGAGAGTCATCTAACACAATGCAATGATTTAAAAATCGGACCGGACTAGATGGTTAGACCAGTGACCGAAGCACTCTTCCACTCGTTTTATATGATTTACCTGCTTAGCTGGTTTAGTTGTTTTGAGCCTCTTATAGCTGATTTTTGGATTGGAAACTAGTGTTAAGCCAGAAATCAGAACATTTTTGCAAAAGTTGAACGGTTCAAATTTGTCTCACACTTTAACTCACTGTAATATCCCAATTTGTGATTAGGGCTAATGACTCTGATAATTATTGTAATTATCTTGATTAAACCCTTTTTGAGTTAATGTAATGTGAATTTTGGAATAAATACATGTGGTATTTAGGATCAAGGTTGTGATTCCTTGACTGTGGGTCGGAATCCTACGTGTTGTGATTTGGTGAGCCCATAGGGGGAATTGAGTGGATGATGACATGTGGCATGGTGTGAGCCATTGGATATGGCACTAAGAGACAAAATAGCACTTTTCTCTCCCTTCTCTCTTATTTTCGGTTGTGTGTGTGTGACTAAGGGAGGAAGTGACATCTCATCATCATCTCTTTCATACCTCACCATTTTCTCTCTCTTTCTCCTCCATTTCCGGCGACCTTGAGGCAAGAAGAGGAAGAAGGAAAGCTTGAACCTTGGTGAGTTATGGTCCTCTAATGCCTTAATCCTCTTCTCTAATATTGTGTATCTCATTGAGAGCTACATTGTGATGATTGTAGAGCCTTGAATGGTGTTGATTGAGACATTGATTCGAAATTGAAAGTTGAGGAATCAAGGTTCTGAAGCGGGCAAAGAGAAGAGGTAGGCATTTATAGTATTTTGATATGTTGTTTGTGATTTTTGGCTAAGTTTGGTAAAATCTGGAAAATTTTCCCTAGTTGTGCCAAATGTGGATTTTGGGAGTTTCATTGTGTTGAATGTTGGAAATGGCTTATTGTTGAGTTATTTGATTATTGGAAATAATCTGGAATGTTGGAAATGTGTTAAGGGAAATTTGGAGAATGTGTATCTTAGAGACCTTAGTGTTTGATTGTGGTCAAAGTAGTTTTTGGGGTGTTTTTGGAGTTGCCATTGTGTTCCCTGGTTAGTGCTTAGAGTATATGAGCATTGGGAAGAGTTTGGGAACCATTGGGCATGATTTTGACCATCTGGTGTTTTCTGGTTTTTGCTGCGTTTCTGGGTCTCTGATGCACATCACTCGAGCACGGGATGATCATGCTCGAGTGATGGGAGAGTTTTTCCCTGTTCTACTTCGAGTGCGCCTGGGATATATGTATAATGCTCGAGCACATCGCTTTGTGCTCGAGTGAGCGAAGAACATGCTCGAGTGAGCATGGTCTGCTCGAGTGTTGGTGTGAGTTCAGAGTGAAGGGTTTCTTTCGGGTCTTCACTTGTTGTTGGATGCCACGAGTGTGCTCTGACACTCGCGAGCATAGCCTTCTCACCCGAGCACTGGGGGTCATGCTCGAGTGAGCTTGTGCCTCAGGTGAGAGTAGTGCTTGCGGGTGGTCACTCGCGGGTAAGGTGCTCGGGTGTGCCTTCTCACTCGCGAGCATTGGGTGTATGCTCGAGTGCAAATAGCTGTGCTCGAGTGATCCTGGTCTTGGAGAGCGTTGTGTGCTCTCGGGTTCTCACTTCCTGAACTTCACTCGCAGGTGCTCGAGTGAGGTTCAGCGTGCTTGAGTGAGCCAGTTCCTGAAAGTTTCTTTGTGCTCTCGGGTGCTCACTCGCAGTCTCACTCTCTCCTGTGCTCGAGTGAGAGCATCTGTGCTCGAGTAAAACAGTCAAAAATCAGTGTTTTGCCTTCGAGTAAGGGGTCTTTTGGGTAGTGTCTTCCAACCCTTTAGGCATATGTTTAGGCCTCTAATAGTCACCTAAAGAGTCCTAAATGATAACCAACTTAGAGTATTATCGAAATATACATATGGATAAGAGATTGATTGGTTGTCCCTAATTGATATAAGATTTGACATCTGTCGTCCTCGTGAGGCTAAGGTGCCAGAGCCAGTCAGGAAGGATACAGGTAGTGACTCTTTCTTTATACCTTGTGTGATACATTGTATGTATATTATGTCATTGTTTGAAATGGATATCGTATGCTGCAAGTGTTGTGAAAACTGTGAAAGCACCGTTATACCAATAGTCCCTGAGTCGCTAATAACGGTTCGGGTGAAGGTCGTATGCCTTCCCGGCGGTAAAAGGTGTAACCCCCTGCCGTAATTAATATCCGGATTACGCAATTAAAGTGAAATAGAGACCAATAAGACAAAACATCATTTATAAACCCATCAACCAGACGGGGTTTTCACAATCACAGTTCGAAATCATTTAAAACACGGTCTCCTATTTACACTCCGAATATAATTACTATGCGAAGATAAATTACATTTATACAATTATCAGAGTACGCAATATAAATTCCCGACAATTCCTGGATCATATCTTCGCTCAATACTCATAAGGCATAATAGCCCATACAACTCATTCAATAGGGATTACACAACTTATCCGAATACATTCTCAAATACTGATCCATACAATCAGATACATAATCCCAATTACGCATTGATAACCAACTACTAAGCTCTCACCCAGAAACGAGTCTTCTTCGTCCTTGGATGCTTGCTTCATCCTCAATCTTCCTTCCCTGTCTAAAATGTTGATAGGGGAGGGTGAGATTCTGGGGAATCTCAGTAGGAAACAGATACCAATATGCATGCAAGATAAGTATTTAATGCATGACATGCTTGCATCACAATAACACATGTTCACATAATGATATATCCGCATGCTCAATGTTCACACAACATACTCATGGCCATAGTATAAATAGAACAGAGCTACAATCATTCTCATATGTCTCACATAATCACGCAAAGCAATAACATGCATCAATACACAAATACAATTATCAATACATGCAGAAGAGGTAAGTTCCCTACACTCTTTCCACGTAAGCTCCAGATCCGGCTGCTCACGCTCAGGAAATCATCAAATCCTATAACCAAGATCAAGGACATAGGATTAATCCCTTTTCCAATTCTTTAACTTTTAGACATTCAAGTTGGTTATCATTATTGCCCTTTAAGTGCCCTCAAACACCTCAATCCATAGCTCTAAAGGGTTGGAAGACTATCCCCAAAGATCCCCTTTTGAACACTCAAACTTGATATTTTTCACTTCCTCACTCGAGCACATATGCTCTCACTCGAGCATTGGTACGGACAACACCCGAGCACAAGAGAAAGTGAGACAGAAAGCACATGCCCGAGAGCACAACCCTCACCTGAGGCACAAGCTCACTCGAGCACAGATCCTCACTCGAGCACAAGGCCAAAAGCCTCACTCGAGCACCCGCAAGAGAAATCCAGGAAGTGAGGACCCGAGAGCCCCCAACGCTCTCCAAGCACTGGATCACTCGAGCACACCACTCTCACCCGCGAGTACACACCTCTCACCCGCGAGCACACCCGCGAGCATACACCTCTCACCCGCGAGCACACACGGCTCACTCGAGCAGATGCTCTCCACCTGCGAGTGAGAAGGCACACTTCTTGCACCTTGCCCGCGAGTGAAGACCAGAAAGCAACCCTTCACTCTGGACTCCCACTATCACTCGAGCAGACCATGCTCACTCGAGCATGTTCTTCGCTCACTCGAGCACAAAGCGATGTGCTCGAGCAGCGTTCATGAACACCCAGTCGCACTCGCAGCAAAACAAGGGAAAACTCACATATCACTCGAGCAGGATCTTCCTCACTCGAGCAATATTCATCCCTCACTCGAGCACACCCCTGTCTGCTCGAGTGAATCTATCAGATTCCAGAAAACGCAGCACACTTACCACATTTCCTAACTCTTGCCCAAATGATCCAAATGGATCCAAAACCTCTACCAAAGCTACTCCCACACAAAATCACTCATTGAATTCAATGGAATCAATGGAATTACCAAAATCCCATTCCATTAACAAGCTTTGGCCTAGGGCATCATAATCATCATTTTCCAAAATCATTAACCTCACACATTTCAATCCCAAATCCATTCTATCTATTCCAAACTCACACCAATATACCATTTCTATAACCATATCATGCCAAACTACCCATTACCCATATTTTCGAAATTAGGGCAATAATTCCAGAAATTTCCAACTTAATCATTTGGCAATGAAACATAGATAGAAGGATTGGTTTCACATACCTTATCCACTTTCTCAAAGACACTCTTTGATTCTCCAAC
This sequence comes from Inga leiocalycina, assembly GCA_963242795.1. Classification (NCBI taxonomy): domain Eukaryota; kingdom Viridiplantae; phylum Streptophyta; class Magnoliopsida; order Fabales; family Fabaceae; genus Inga; species Inga leiocalycina. Next base: position 50,500,412 of record OY725329.1, read on the forward strand.
CTTCACATTTTCGTGCTCCTCAAATCACCACCAATGGAGAAGCTACAACCATCAAATTGAAGCTCTCAACTCAATGATCAACATTTATGAAAAGGATTTGAGCAAAGGAAACCATTTACTCACCTTTTCCCAAGCTTTTCCTTTCTCTTCTTCCTTCAACCATGCGCACAAGAGAGAAAGAGAGAGAGAGCACGAGAGAGAGAGAAAAGAGGAGATGGAGATGATGATGATGTGTCACACATCACTTATCCCAAATCCAAGGGTCCACACTTTGCCACTTGTCACCATCTCACTCTAACTCTCATGGGCTCACATGCACACACATACACTTGATTATGCCCCTTGCTCAACTTCACAATCAATCCTAGCCATTGATCTTGAAGCTACCAATGAGTTTCCTCCTCGGTAACCGATCAACTGGTCAGTAACTTTACTATTTTGCCCCTGATTATGGAAATTCACTTGGAATTACCATCAACTCATTTTCATATTTCTTAATCACAATTTGGACTCTTGCTAAACCAGGGCTTAGCAGTCCACTAATCACAGGCTTAATCTCAATAATTATCATTAGTCCTTAATCGAAAATCGGGGTGTTACAAAAGGGGATGAGGTTAGGGTGTCATGTATGTGCCTATGTGAAATTATGGAAGCACCACTATGCCAATAGTCCCTGAGTCGCTAACAACGGTTCGGGTGAAGGTCGTATGCCTTCCCGACGGTAAAAGGGGATGAGGTTAGGGTGTGTTATATATGATTGTGAAGGCCGATGGGCCATTTGTGAAAGCTGAAAGGCTATATTTGAGCCGTGTGGCTATTTGTATGCACTGCCACGCCAATAGTCCCTGAGTCGCTAACAACGGTTCGGGTAAAGGTCGTATGCCTTCCCGGCGGTAAAAGGGGATGAGGGTGGAGTGACTTGTGTTGCTGTATGAGATGATTGGTGTGCATATTCTGTGATTGCATGTGGTATGAAATTGTTGTTACTACTGGGATTCTTTAGAATCTCACCCCTTCCATATGACTAACCTTTTCAGACAGGGTGAGTGGCTCGAAAGGGAAGCGGACAACCAGGAGTAGTTAGGCTTACTCCGAGATCTAAGTGGTAGTCGGTTATCATAGTTTTGGAGTTGGGGTTATCAAATGTACATAAGAATGTAAATGATTATTTTGGTTATGTAATCCCCATTTTGGTAACTTGTAAACCCATTATATATATATGAAGTAACCCGGGGTTTAGCCGGGATTTAGTTTCCGCATTCTGATATTGTTTATATGATTTGATCGCTCTGGTAATTATATCCGCCTGTGAATGTGAGACCAGTAATAAGTATGTTTTGGAACTGATTTCAAAATACCCCGTCTATTGGATGTGGGACTATGAATTGTTATTTCATCTTATTGGTCTTTATTTCACTTAAATTTTGTAATTCGGATGTATTTACGGTAAGGGGGTTACACTCACTATATCACAAAATGGAGGAAGAAAGCCAATAAACTTCATATCTGAGTTAGGATTAAAGCAAATCAAAGAAGGAGAATGGAAAGTAAAAGATGGAAGAAAATATTACCAAAGAAGGGAAAAAAACATAACCTCCGATGCCCACTTCCACAACATTGCAACTTGCAAGCCTAGTGGCCATAGAAGTTTGCTTCCTGGGAGACTTGTTTAAAGTTGAAGCTTTATGCTTTAGATCAAAAAAGCAAGAATATGAAATGTTTGGTCTGAGGTTTTAAAATTGTTGAAGGGGAAAAATTTTTCGACTGTCGTGATTACTTTCATTTATTACCCTCAGTAGGCTGCCTGCTACCTTCAGTTCATCACACACACTCACCAATATCATCTTATTTTATGGTACCTTTTTTGTTTTTCATTTCTTTTTTTTTTGAAATTTCTTTTTGGATATAATAAACAAGGAAGAAAAGGTGCATTGGAAAGTGTTACAATTGAATATTTGTTTTTAACTAATAGATAAAGGAGTAAAATCGTGGGGCTTCTTTTTAACAGTTGGAATGTTGGATATACTTAGATTATTGATGATTGATGAGAAAGAAATAGGGAAAATCCCATTTAAATACCATCTGAAATGTCAAAACCCATAAAAGTCCATTATGACTTGAAAAAGATAGATAAGACATGTGGTAGGAATCATGGATATTGATGTTTTGTACAAAAGACCCAAATGCCCCTTTTTAAATTGGTTTTATATATGAGGTGGCTGGTGTGGAAAGAGGCAAAAAAATGAAGTAAAACGGTGGTGTCTGCTAATCAACGTTGAAGGTGAAGAATGAGGCGTCGATCAATGTTGAATCGGACAAGTGTAAATAAGTTTATGAGAAACATAATCTTTTTTAGATAAATCAGACAATAACCATCTGATCCTCATTGTTCATGTTGGTGGGTTTTGGGTGTGGGTCGGTGGCTTTGATGGAGCATGAACAGTATAAAGCTGGGGGTTTACGTAAGGTGTGGGAGGTAATTTATTTGGGGTTGTGAATGAGGGCTAAGAACAATAACGATGGTTCTGTGATTGTAGGTTATTTATGGCAATTTTGGTTGTGGGTAAGTGGATTTGTAGGTTGAGACGGAGTAAAGGTTCGGACTTTACGTAACTATGACGGCATCAACGGTGTGGTGTGGGTTATTTATGTATTTGGTCTCGTTAGCTGTGAGAGGGAGTATAATGAAGAGCTTATTGTTTGAAATAGGTAGCAGTGAGTTGATGTCAATGACTGATTGTTTGGAGTGAAAAAGTAAGATATGGATGACTTGTATATGGTAGTTAAGTGGGGATGACATAGGTGTTTTATGTGCATCACTTGTTAATGGTGGAAATTTATTGCAAGTAATGTATAGGAAAGAAATATGTTCTGTGGGTTTTATGACTTGTATGCATTAAGTGTAAGTGGAATAAGTAATCTTTAATGGAAATGTCATAAGAATATCTAAATGTGCATGGTAGTTGTTGTCATTACCATATCTGGTTTGTTATCAACGCCATTACAGGATTTGTTATTACCATAACTAAATTTGTCATGAGCATTAACAATAATAATGAAGGCAATAACTCATTTTGTTAGAACCTAACGATTGTGTGAGAAACATTACGGTAATTGTCAACAGCATTACTGGTTTTATCACTCGCATAACTTAATTGGTGACAAGGCAAAACTCTTGGTCAATCCTTTGGCACATGTTATAAGTTTATGATTCTTGTCAAATCCATTACAGACTTTGTTAACTCCATTACTATTTTTGTGAATCCCATAATGGATTCTATCAAGAGCATAAGTAATTTAGTAAATTTCTTGAGAAATATATGCTGCCAGTTGTAGTTGTTATCCTAAAGAATATGGTGTTTTGTAAATCCCATTACTGCACTTGTCATTCCCATTACTACTCTTATTAATGGTGACAGTTTATTGTAATTAAAGTATACATGAAGGAACACATTCGTTTGGGTTCATGACTTATATGTATTGGGTGTAGGTGGAATGAGTAATGTAAAGTTGCCATTTGATATATTATGTGGTAGTTGCTGTCAACATGATTCTGGTGTTTTGTCAATTCCAGTATTGTACTTGTCATTCCCATTAGGACTCTTGTTGATGGTAAAAGTTTGTTGTAACACCTTCTTTTGGATTCATGACTTATATGCATTGGATGTACGTGGAATGAGTAATGTAAAGTTGCCATTTGATACATTATGTGGTAGTTGTTGTCAACATGACTATGGTGTTTTGTCAATTCCATTACAGACTTTGTCAAAACACCATTACTATTTTTGTGAATCCCAAAACGGATTCTACCAAGAGCATCAGTAATGTAGTCAATTCCTTGAGAAATGTATACCGCCATGAAATGGGTGCAGAGTTGAAGGTTAAATACTCAGTAAAGGCTTAACTTTGTTGTTAATTGCGAAACTGGTGTTGTCAAACATGTTCATGAAGTAATCAATGGTCCAAGTGGGTGTGTTGTGGGGATTTTTTTAGTGATAAATTTTCATTGGTATAGGACTAATATTGTAATGAAATTCATAATTTTTTCATGAAGGTTAGTGTTAGAATCGGCAGGCACAGCGGAAGGATTTTAAAATTTTACCGATCCTAATTGAAGATCTATCAATGGCGTTTAAATCGAGTTAGAAAGATTCGTACCTTTTTCAACTTAGGGTTTTCACGATCTCTAGGAGCAGCACCTCAAGTCCGCTCCCTCTACCGATATCCACACGAATGCTCTCCAACAGAAACTGCGTGATAGCGCCTCCAATGCTTTTTAGGGTTTCCCTTGCGGCTCTGAATTCTCATGTGCGTATGAGTATATTTGCTCTATCAAGTTTATAACCTATGAGGGCTATATTCAAATTTCAAAATTAATCATCATTAATTTCGAAATTAATCAACAATTAATTATCTTGATAAGTTAATTAAATAAATTCAATTTAAATTAAATCTGTCCAACAGTTTTAATTTAACCTATTTATTTAATCCAAATAAAGAGCCATTAGATTTAATTTATCTTCATAAATTAAATCTGAGATACTATATCTCTATCATATTAGTTATTAAATTTAATATATCTTAATAAATTAAATTTAAAACTAACACAATATAATAATATCATATAATATATATACATATATAATATATATATAAGATATGTATTTCGAAAATATATATCTATATAATATTATTAACGAATTTTATATTATATATATATAAATATAAAATTCGTCCACCCTAAATTAAACATTATCTCGTGTTGGACTATTCTTGTGTGCGACCCTGTAGGCTGATATGAAATTGGCAGTGGGCCAATAATTGTACTAACCTAAAAAGTCGTAAGCGACATCTAGCAAGACATTACGATTACCCAATTCATATGAGGATCATTATAACGATGCAACCTGTCATACAACCATGTCACATTCTTTTTGTCACACGATATATCGATCAAGGATAAGGCATGGATAATGTCATCCTCTTGTTCCTGACCATTACTTTCTCGATTCGTGAGTAGCCTGATAATAGAAATGGAAACTTTTTTCCATTGTAGTATGGCCATACATTTCTCAGACTCACTCATCTAGGGGCCCGGTAATATCTCTCTACTAATGTGAGGGATAAATTCCATCTTGATCATTCATATTCCTCTGCATGAAAAACCACCAAGCTTGATCATAGTCTTTATCATCACCCGGTCAAAAGTGACTTTTGACTAGTCAAAGCTTAGCAACTCTCATGTAGGAATCCATGATGACCTCAGGTCTAAGGGCATTGTGACGTGGTTATACATAAAAAAAGCTTATAACTTGATCCATGTAGCTTTCTCATAGTGGGTCGGTCCAACACCTTGTACTCTTACAAGTGCCTAAGACTTTGATTTGTATCTCCATATCTTATCAAAGTCATACTGGTCTTGTTTCATCTCTACTCCCATATAGATGACCAACCAGGGATATTTTAGGACAATCTTCATGAATTATCTAAGGATACAATTATCACAGTTAACTGCAAATAATATGATAATAGAATGGAGAAATTTCATTAAAATAATAATATTCAAAGTACAATGATTGGCCCTTAGAGCACAATTTCCAACAGTTACCATGCAAGATGACATCGAATATTCAGGCAATACCTTCTTCAAACTCACTTATATGTTTTTTCCATGTTGGGGGGGGGGAGTTTGTAACTAATGTTGAAGGTGAAGTTAAATATGGTGGAGTGTTAGGGTAAAATCACTAAAGGAGGGGATAACAGTTGAAAAATTGAGGGCAATGATAGGAGGATGATTTGGTTTAGATGGTCATTGGTGCGACATTAAATATACTTTAAGGTTTGATGAAAAGATATTAGTTGATCTCATTGATGATTCCAAATTGAAAAATATGTTTTATTATAATAACAGTAGTGAACATGTGTATGTAGCATGTAAAGGAAGTGATAATGAAGGAAGGGCCATGGCTGATACAGAAAGGCAAGTATAAGTTTTTGTGGTTACAGAAGTTGTTATTTCCTATAGTATGTTTGGTAATATGTGTTGACAACACTTGTTAATATCCATGAAGGGTTGATCAATTCTTAGAGTTGCGGAGGAAATGTCATATATTGATGAGGCTATGTGTTTTGGAATGAGTGATGAATTTGTATGAAATAAGTGTAGTGCAGGACCTCTTATGAGCCTTCCATATGCAGTTGAGAGCGCACTACCACCAATGCTAGAGATGAACTCTAAGAAGTGGATGGATTTATTGGTAGGAGTAAATCAACATTTGCACATGCAAATAATTTCAAGAAGGTGCTGCACAAGTTCAGTATTGAGCACAAATTTGAGTACACATATGTGAAGAATTCAAGAGATTGTGTGTATGTTAAATGTAAGGTTGAAGATTGTCTATGGAGAATAACTATGAGGGCAATTAGGAAGAGCACTTATTTCGTACATGTGACGAGATACACCAAAGAACATATTCATACAGCCCAACACAATCTTGATGTGACATATGCTCAAAGTGCTAGCTTGACATCATCAATTATCATTGATGAGATTAGAAATCACACAAACAATGGTGCAAATAAAATAAGGAAGAGTTTGACCAGAGATTGTGGAGTGCAATTGACATATAAGCAAGCATATAGGGCAAAGGAAAAAGTTATGGAGGAAATTAATGGTAGACCTGAATAGATATACATGTTAATACCATGGATATGTGATTGGTTGAAGGAAAGTGATGAGAAGACTGTGGCTGAATGGGTGGCTAGTGGGAGGAATACCTTTGAGCGTGTATTTATAGCCTATAACTGTTGTATAGAGGGGTTCATTATTGGTGCTAGATTTGTACTGTACATTGATGGATCCCATTTAAGTGGACCATATAAGGGAATTCTATTGTCAGCTTTTGCGTTTGATGCAGACAATGAATTGTTGCCATTTGCCATCGCTATTGTGAAAGGAGAGACAATTGATACTGGATGTGGTTCCTTGAGATGATTAAGAAGATATTAGGTTCGTTACAGATAACAATTGTATCAGATTGACATAATGCTATAATCACTGTTATGCGAGGAGTATTCGAAGGTGAGAGGCATGCGTATTGTTATTGGCACATTAAGGAGAACTTCAAAGTCCAAATCTTTAAATTGAATATAGGAAAGAGGAAGATAGGGGGTAAGGAAGGAAAAATGTGTAACCCCCTGCCTAAGTAAACGTAATTATAGCTCAATAATGTGTAATAAAATAGTTTAGAGACCGACGGATAATTCAAAATTCATTTTAAATACCCTCTTTGAGGTACGATTTCCATAAACATTTTTGAAAACTTCTTTCCTATCCTGGTCTCAAGTTCAAATATCGAATATAATCACATGTGCACTTATGTCACATTCATATATTAGAGTAAAAAACAAAAATCCCGGCAAACCCCGGGTTTCATCTATATTTACACTAAGGGTTTAAATTTCCCATATGGGGGATTACACCTCGTTTCCCAAAATAATACTCATATACAATAATCCTAAATACAAAATAGATAACCAATAACCCATTCAAATGTCCCTAAAAGATTCTAGCCACTCCGAGTGATCCGCTTTTCTCTTGAGCCACTTGCCCTGTCTGAAATGTTAGTCATTGGAAAGAATGAGATTAAAGAGAATCCCAGTAGTAATAAATCACTCATACAGTGCACAAACACATAGCGTATATGATCATGTTAAGCAGTATCAAAATGTATCATGGCTCACGCCATAAACGGCAGCACTCATGGCTGTAAATACTATGTGTTAGCTTTCGCTGCGATCTCTATGTATCACAAAGTAACACAATGTTTCTCAGTGTATCTCAATGCATGACAAACATACATACAACGCTTCATACACAGTATAAGAGAAAGAGTCACTACCTTATTCTTTCATGATGTTCTTCGACACCGTGGGCTCACGAGGGCGACTAATGTCAAATCCTATAAACCAAATCAGGGACAACCGATCAATCTCTTTTCCAAATACTTATTTCTGTAATACACTAGGTTGGTTATCATTCAAACTCCTTAAATGGTTATTAAAGGCCTAAACACATGCTAAAAGGGTTGGGAGAACTACCCTGAGGACCCCTTTCTGGAAGCAAAACACTGATTTTTGGTTGACTCACTTGAGTAAAGATGACCTCACTTTAGTGATGAGAGACTTGCACTCGAGTGAGAATGGCTCTCACTAGCGAGTGTTTGACAGTGAGCAACAACTATAGCCAGAAGGTGCCCACAACACTCGAGCATGGGGTTTTGCACTCGGGTGATGACTCCAAAGTCACTCGAGTCCCTAAAACTGCAACACATGAAGTGAGAACCTGAGAGCACAGCCAACTTTAAAGGAGGGAGCTCACTCGAGCACAACCCTTAGCATTCAGGTGAGAAGACTACACTTGTGAGTGTCAGATCACACTCTTGACAAATGGCCTGCGAGTTCTTGGCCAAGAGCAACTCTTAATATGGCATTACACTTGCACTCAAGTGAACCCATGCTCACTCGAGTGATGGCCTGTATCACTCACAAATCAGGAAGTGCACTCGTGCTTAGGCATGGAAGTGCAACAAAAACTAAAAGAACTCTGAGCAAAAATATGCACAACACTTGAGTGAGACTCATCCTCACTTGAGTGAGGCTTATCAGATTGCCAAATCGTAGCAAAAGACAGAAATTCCAAGATTGGCCAAAACTGATCCTAATGGTTCCCAAACTTAACACAAAACTCATACCCACTTAAACTCCCATAAGGAACCCATTGGTAACCTCCAAAACACTTAAAACCCATCCTAACAACAATTCATACTCTTGGGTCTTTATAACACACAATACCCAAATTCATTCAATCCACTTCCAAAATTCAAAACCATATCCCACACTCAAACAACTTTACACTAAACCAATTCCAACCTTATTCATCATATAATTCATGCATTCAAAAATTGGCATAAAACCAGGGCAAATTCCAGAATTCATCATACTCAACCAAAAATCACAATAAATATATCAAAATGATCTAAATGCTCACCTCCTCACTTTTGCTAAAACCAAACTTTGATTCTCCAACTTTCAAATTTGTTCCAACACCCAAATCACCACCTTTCAAGATTCTGAAACCACCAAGATGAAGCTCTTAACACTATAATCAAGATTAATGATGAGTGTTTGAGTATAGAGGGACCATTACCTACCCAAAATTCAAGCTTTCCCTTTCTCTTTCTTATCCAAGCTCGCCGGAAATGGGGTGAGGAGAGAGAGATGATGATTATGAGTACAAAATTTTTTCCTTAGCCCATACCCCAAAATCAAATATGAGAGAGAAGAGAGAGAAAAGTGAGTTTTTGACTTATGTGCATGATCCTTTGGTCCACATTGAGCTACTTGGCATAATCTTGTTCACTTCCTCCATGATCTCACATAGATGCAAAGCACATGATTCCGACCCATAGACAATAAATCACAACCATTGATTTTTAATCACCAATGAGTTTCCTCTTTGGCAACTAGCCAATTGATCGGTAAATTTCCAATTTTATCATTTTATCCCTGGTTTTCACTATGTTGCATAAATTATTATAAAAAACATTTATATTAAATCCATATCACATTTCTCCAAAAGTGTTTAATTACACTAATTACAATCAATCTCAAAGTCATTGGCCCTTAATCTCAAATTGGGTTATTACAAAATGCACTGGACTTACTTGATGCAATTGTATATGCAAGGCTTGACAATAACTTATACTGTAATGGAACACATGAGGCTTTTCAATAAGGAAATATATGAGTGGCTGATCAACCATGGTGATATTGAAAGGTGGGTCATGAGTAAGTTCCCATTTAAACGTTGGGATAAAATAATGACAAACCTTGCTGAGTCATTCAATGCGTGGATGGTAAAGGAGGGATGCATAATGTTGCCCAGCTTATCCACGAGCATCATGACAAAGTAGCTAAAAAGATGTATGCAGCAAGCATGGGAATGAGTAAATGGAAAAATGGTGTTGGGTCAAACATAGAACAAGAAGTAAAGGAAAATGTTAAAAGGGCTGAATACATGGATGTAGAAGTATATGGAAGTGGTAGGGTGAAAGTTCATACAGCGACTGGATCACTAAAGGCTAAGTTGTCCTTACACAAGTGCATAAGTAGAGGATGGCAAATGTCAGGTATTCCTTGTCCTCATTTTTGTGATGCCATAAAGGGAGTTTATGGAAATGTCTACAATTATGTTGATGAATGCTTTAAGATTACATGCCAAGAAAAGATATATAGCAGAACAATGATCCCAGTTGTCACAATAGACATGCCAAATCCAAAAGACTACCGACTAGATAATATAGCAAGTCAACAGTTCCTGGCACCACCGAATACTAGTGACCTCCTGGTAGGCTAAGATTTGTAAGGAAAGAGTCACAGTTCCAAAATAAGAAAGTGTACCATTGCAGCTCATGCCATCAAGCGGGCCACTCTAGAAGAATGTGTAAGCATCCAAACCCAACTTAAGCCATGGGTATGGAGACCTGGGAGTAATTATATTGCAAGTCATCTTTTTGTTTATGTATAATGACTTGGATCCCTTCACATATTGTTGGTTAGAATGGTTATGGGATATATGATGTCCTTTATGTAAGTACTGTTTTTAGGGAAAAGAATATCTTATACTCTTGGAATGACAAAAAAATATTAGGTCCTAGTGGAATCATAGTGTTCACTTGTCATTTGATAATGTATATGGTAGTTGCTGTCATGAAGAATCTGGTGTTTTGTAAATTCCATTACTGCACTTTTCATTTCCATTACTACTCTTGTTAATAGTGACAATTTACTGTAATTAAAGTAAATATGAAGGAACACGTTCTTTTGGGTTGATGACTTACATACATTAGGTGCAGGTGCAATGAGCAATATTAAATTGTCATTTGACAATGTATATGATAGTTGTTGTCATGATAAATCTGGTGTTTTGTAAATTCCATTACTGTACTTGTCATTTCCATTACAACTCTTGGTAATGGTGACAGTTTACTGTAATTAAAGTAAACATGAAGGTGGGCCAAAAATATGCTTTTTTGACCGCATTCATTGTGGGTTCACCACAGCGAAGCAAAAGAGCAAAAACCCCAAAAAAAGGCCTTTTGATGGCATTTGCTGTGGGTCTGCTATAGCGAAGCAAAAGCGCAAACATCGCAAAAAAGGCTTTTTTGATCACGTTTGTTGTGGGTCCACTATAGCGAAGCAAAAACGCAAACCACCCAAAAAAAGGCATTTCTGACCGCATTCGCTGTAGGTTCATTATAGCAAAGCAAAAGCGAAAACACCCAAAAAAAAGGCCTTTCTGATAGTGTTCGTTGTGGGTTTGCTATAGCGAAGAAAAAGTGCAAACACCCTAAGAAAAGGCACTTTTGACTGCGTTCGTTATGGGTTCACTATAGCGAAGCAAAAGCACAAACACCCCAAAAAAGGCCTTTCTGACCACATTCGCTGTGGGTTCGATCTAGCCAAGTAAAAGCGCAAAAACCCCAAAAAAAGGCCTTTCTGACCGCGTTCACTGTGGGCTTATCAGGGGCCAACTGTTTTGTTATTTACATTAGTGAACTTGTCAGCGTCCACCCTTTTTGAGCCAACACTTCCATACATAATATTGGAAAAGATTAAGTTGTTATTCCCATTACCACTCTCGTCAAAACCATTAAAAACTTTGTTATTTACATTAATGAACTTGTCAGCGTCCACCCTTTTTGGGCCAACACTGAAACACATAATATTTGGAAAGATTAAGTTGTCATTCCCATTACCATTGTCATCAAAACCATTAAAAACTTTGTCTTTCCAACTAATGAACTTGTCAGGGACCAGCTGTTTTGGGGCAACACTTTTACCCATAATATTTGGAGAGAGTAACTTGTCATTCCCATTACCACTCTCATCAAAATCATTAAAAACTTTGTTATTTACATTAGTGAATTTGTCAGTGTCCACCCCTTTTAGGCCAATACTTCTACACGTGGTGATATTAAGTTGTTATTCCCATTATCAATCTCATCAAACCTATTAAAAACTTTGTCATTCCTATTAGTAAACTTGTCAGAGGCCACCCCTTTTTGGCCAATACTTTAACACACAATATTTCTTGATTTACTTGCTTACTGTATGTACAACAAAAGTGCATAATAACATACTGTTGGAATAAAGGGACTATAGCTTTAGTAAATTTACATACACAGTAACATTACATCACAAAAGGCCATTGCTATGAAGCAGTATACAAGATCAGTGACCAAAATAACAACTTTACTATGTCACCCCAAAATGCAGTGCTTGGTTACTAAGTTAGACAACAGGTGTTAATCTCTTTACAACGGTGGTGAATTCTAAAAAAATAGTTGTTTCAGGAAGACCAAAAAGTTACATTAAGAACAGAATTGTGTCAGTCATATCCTCTTGGTCTAGGTCATTTATGAAGTCATCAATCTCAATGCATCCTCCCTCTTGCTATTCATTTTATGGTTAACCACCCACCATAATAATTTTAGCCTATATGCTCGAACCTCATCCTTACCATACTCGAAGGTTACACTTGGCTTCCAATTGTTCAGCCAAATTAGCACATGAACGCCACAGTCACGCCTGCATAACACAGTGACATTAAAAACTAACACTAAACCATCTTCTAACCAAAATCATGTGCCCATACAAAAACACTCACAAGTTATTCTGTTGTGGAATGGGGCCCTAAATAATATCACTTATTGGCTTCTTACCAACATGCTCCAGATTTACAAGCGTAATGATGTCATGAAATCGATCCCTTTGCATACATAACACATGCATATTATATCCACATGATTTATTTAGGACCAACAAATTTGTCACACATTTTACTTACAAGTCTATTTAGAATGGATTCCCGGGGATTTGCAAGTGCACTTTCTTTCTTTCGCCTTTTTCTCTTGCTTGTAAAAGATAGTGGCTTCATTGAATCAAGCACGAAAAGTGCATCATCTTTTGTTTAAGGGCCACATAGAACCAATGTTTTACAACCAAAATGGGTCCCAAAATCATATCACAGTTTGCAATATTGTAGCCAACTTGTGCAGACGGTAGTTGGTCTTTCCATTCAGCAATTGACCATCCTGTAGGTTTTCTGGCCAATAGTAATTGAATGAGGAATAAACTTGTTAGGGTAATATAGAAACGTCAATACAACAACTCAAGTGTAAAATTACAGCATAGTCACCATAAAATCCATGTCAAAAATATGTCAACTAACTTGTCCCATATTTTTCATATCTGCTATTAACATCTTACACATAAGAGACATTACCTGTATGCAAAGTCACATGTATTAGATGCGTTAAATATATTGAATACCAATTGAGCTCTTATATCACTTACATGGTTACTTATTCTGTTAAGTCCACCGAGTGTCCACAACTACCCCCTTGTAGTGTATTTATCACCTATGTCAACTAGCACCTTGTAAAGTGTAAATATCGTCATTATCCATTTACTCATTAGTAAATTTACTCATTAATAAATAAAGAACAACTTTACAACTTACTCAAACCCTCATCACCGTGTGTTATTCGAGATATGACCTCAAAAGCTTATCCTTATCATCTTTAGCCTTTTTCGTCCGCTTAACTGGCTTTATTAAAGTCTATGGGGACATGTTTTTAGGCATCCTCTTTGATCTCCTTGGTCCTTATTCCTTCTGTACCAATTTATCATCCCCGGATTCTTGTCGTTCATTATATGTAGCCTCTTGGTTTGGAGTCTCCTCATTAAATTCACAAATGGTTATAGGCGTTGCCACTGATGTATCTACATTTTATCCATCGTCGTTGCCATCACCATTATCCCCAGCGTCATCATCATCATCATTGTCATCATGTCCCTGATCCTCGTCACTATCTATCGTATTACTTTCCTCATGTCTGTCAGGATGTCACCATTTATTTCATCACAATCAATAAGGTCTTGAGCTTGCTGGTTGTGCTACCTTTCAATCTTTAATTATGCTTTTAGCAACTCCTCTTCAATAGCAAAAACAAGCTTTTTGTGGTTCTCCTCAATAATACCCATCAACCATCCATGCAACACCTTCAATTCCTACAAAACGCAATTACAAAATTGGTCAAATGCATTGGAAACCCATGCAATTAATGTAACAAATGTTACGACATACAGGGTCTAAATAAGGCACACGATTCTTGTTGAGAAAGTTCTTGTCTTCGTTCACTTTTGTTGCCTCCCTATATATAGAATCCCAATGTCATTCTTCTGCTCCCTGCTTATCATCTCCTTCACCTTCTCTTTTGTCTAGAACTGAATTATAGTCTTCAACGCATGGCAAATAGGTTTAGATAATGGGAACCGCTCACCAAAATATATTTGTAACAACAATGACAAATATTTAACATATCGTGGTTGGAAAAAGAAAAAAACAAACAAAAAACTACTCATATTAAATACCAACAGCATGTATAAACACCGTCCCACATTACAACTTCCCTCTTTGTTCAATCTAATTGTATCAACGTAATTTGCCATCTCTTTCTGTAAGTCATTGACAATGTATGTCGCCCAGTCAAAGTGGGCAAATCCTTTCATGGTGTAACACATAAGCTTAAGCAACTTGTTACTAACTGTTGCACTTATGGTGGGAGCCAGAAAAGTACCCACCATGTGCGACATAAATAAAAATTCAAAATTGCCATCTGCCTGCTCAGATGTTATGTCATTAAGTATATTCTCATACTTGAGCTTACCATTCTTTGTCTGCAATGTCTTATATATCTCACTAACCTTTACTTTCACCTCCCCCACTATGTGGCACCTTAAGTAATTCTGCAACATCCTTTGCTTCAATTTCAACTATCTTCCCCTTAATTCTAAATTAATTGGTAGGGGGATCATACGCTCTCATTATAACAACTAAAATGTTTCGAGGGAGCCTCCTACATTCCACATCAACTAGATCTCCAAATCCTAACCTTTTTACCTTAGCTTTTAAGTCTGGATTGCAATTTATATAAGCAACTAGTTTGGTGAATTGATTCAGAGAGCAATGTGAGTGAAAAACAACTGGATAGTTTCTCTTCTGCTTCTCTGACCTTCCTTGCTTCGCCCTATCATTATATTTTTTCCTCTCCTCCTCACTCAAATTCCTCCAGGCCTTTGTTGACTCCCTAACCTTCTCAGTAAAATTTAGTGTAATATCCTGAATTGTAATTAAGGGCTAATGACTTCAAGGGTAGGGTAATTATTGTTAATTAAATACTTTTGAAGTATATAATGTGAATTGTGATATAAAATATGCTCGATGATGATTTAGTAAATGTTGCGATGATCAAGGGCAAAATGGAAAATTTTTGACCAATTGATTAGTTACCGAAGAGGAAACTCCATGGTAATTTAAGGATCAATGGTTAGGATTTTTTGTTAGTGGGGTGGAATCCTATGTATAAGGATTCATGTGTGGTCATGGTGAGAAAGCAAGATTATGGCATGTGACAAGATATGGACCATTAGATCAAAAGTTAAAATTTCAACATATTTTCTCTTCCTTCTCCCTCCAAGTCAGTTGGTGTTCATGGGAAAAGGGGAAAAATCTGCATCTTCACTATTTCCTCACTTTCTCTCTCATTATTCTCCATTTTTGCACAATAAAAGGAAGAAAGGGAAAATAAAAGGTCGGAATTTGACTTGTGAAAAACTCTCTTTAGCTCAAATGGTTTTCCTTAATGTTGTTCAAGAGGTTGAGAGCTTTAATCCTATGGTTTCAGAATTTTGAAAGAAGGTGTTTTGGAGTTTGCATAAGTTTGAAAGCTAGAGAATCAAGAAGCTAATCATTGAAAGTTGAAGAGGTGAGTATTTATAGTATTTTGGTATAATTGTTTTGGTCATTGGTTAAGTTTTGAGAACTTTGGATTTTTGCCCTGATTTTGGTCTAATTCTGAAATGAATGAATTACCTAGTGTCTTGGGATGGAATATGTGTTGTTTTGATGCTAATGGATTTAGTTTGGAGTTGGATTGGGAGGTTTGGTAATTTGGAGAATTATGTTTCATTTTGATTAAAAATAGAGTAAGTGTTAATTGAATGGGAATTTGGTTATTTTAGTGTTCCCAATAGGTTCCTTATGCCATTTTAGAGGGGAATGAGTGTTGGTAGAAGTTTTGGAACCATTGGAATCAGTTTTGGAAAATCTAGAAAATTTTGTCAGCTGCTACGATTCTGGCTTCTGATAGCCTTACTCGAGTAAGGTAGGGGCTCACTCGAGTGCAGTGTTATGTTCTTCCTTTTCTTCTGGCATTTTGGTTAAGTGTTCAGGTGGGAAGCAAGGGTACACTTCCTCGCCTATAAGTGATATGAGTCGTCACTCAAGTGAACTCGATCTCACTCGGGTGCGAAAATAGGTTTCACCTTAGAGTTGCTCTCGGGTAGTCACTCTCTGCACCTCACTCGATGGGACTCGAGTGATTGAGTGTTGTCACTCAGGTGCTGAGGTGAGTGCTCGAGTGCACTAGCCACTCCAGGAAGTATTGGTGCTCTTGGGTACACACTTTCTGTGTCTCACTCGCTAAGGCTCGAGTGAGAGTGGGGGCATCACTCGAGTAAGGCCTTCTTCACTCGAGTGAATCGGCCAGAAATAAGTACTTTTGCTCCCAAAAAGGGATCTTTGGTCAAGTATTCCCAACCTTTTAGGCATATGTCTTGGCTTTTAGTAGCCACCTAAAGAGTTCAAACGATAGCCAACTTAAAGTAAAATAAAGATAGAATTTGGAAAAAGAGAATAACCTATCGTCCTTGATTTTGATTTATAGGCTTTGACATTTGCCCTGGTTGTGAACAAATGGTGTCGGAGCAAGTCAGGAAAGAACAAGGTAGTGACTCTCTCTCTTATACTATATGTGATACATAGTCTGTTTGTTTGATCTATGATTGTAGGTCTATCACCTGTGGCCCATCGGTGTTGACGGTGGGAGGATCGTACCTTCGAGGTGGTGGAATCCAAGGGATGAGACTATGTGAAAGCCGTAAGGCCATATGTGAAAGCCGAAAGGCTATTTGTGAGTCTATCACCTGTGGCCCATCGGTGGTGACGGTGGGAGGATCGTACCTTCGAGGCGGTGGAATCCGAGGGATGAGACTATGTGATTGTGTGCATATATGGCAGCTTGCATGCTGTGTTTTATGTTGTGATGCTGCTTGATGATTTACTCACATGCTATGTGATTACATGTTGTATGAGTGATCTGTTACTACTGGAATTCTTTTGAATCTCATTCTTTCCATTGACTAACCTTACAGACAGGGCAAGTGGCTCCAAGGAGAAGGACGACTAGGAGCGGCTAGAGTCTTGTAGAGATATTAGTTTGGACTGTTGGCTATTCGCTTTAGATTTTTGGGATTACTGTATATTATTTTTGGATGTAAATAACATTTTGGATACGGTATGTAATCCCCTAGTTGAAAATTACAAACTTGATAGTTAGTATTTAGATGATTTGGGGGTTACCGGGATTTCTGTTTTACACTCTGATATGTTTAAATGTGATTCAACTACACAGGGTAATTATATTCGGATTATGAAATTTGAGACCAAGGAAGGCAGAAATTTTGAAAATGTTTGCGAAAACGCTACCGTAAGGAAGGGATCAAAAGTGAGTTTTGTTTTATTGGTCTCTATTTCATTCTAATTACAAATTTTGAATCATAATTACGGTGGGGGTTACATTTAGCCCCTTATTCCCTTTTTCAAACTCACTTCGAAACAAAATGTAACCATTCTTTACATATTGTTTTGCATATCTACTTCACTTGTCATTAGATAAGACCTACTAACTTGCAGCTGCAAAATAACGTCACAGTTTATTCAATTGAAATGAAGGAATCTCTTACAACTCGGGCTATTTCATTTAAGGGCCCAAACTCTGAATTTAACAATCCAAATATATATTATTGTGGACACAGCCCTTTTGGAGAAACCACTCATAGAAGATAATACATATTGTTCTATATAATATATAACTAAAGGAGTCTCATTTGTACAAATAAATTCCACTACGGTAGATCATAACAATTCAGTGGAACTCGTGGAGCATTTCACATCTTACTCCCAGTCACAGACAGCAAGAGGTTAGAATGCATGCTACTAAAATATGCCATTCAATTTAGTGGTAATCAGGTTTCAAAGGCAAAACATTGAAAATCCTCCACTAGGGTACTGTTTTGCATAAAGCAAAACAATGACTCCCCTTTCAAGAACATAGCTAAATGAGTTTATGCATAAGATTTTAGCTAATTCTAACATGAACAATCAGAAACCATTCTTGTTTCAGCAAACCAGTAGCTAAATCTGACTTGCAACAAAAGAGATAACTAAAAAGTCAACAGGTAATCAAACAATTGGGTCTACAATGATAATAAGTGTTAATTAGTCTGAATACCCAAAGGGAAATAGCCAAAATTCAATGTGTGGCAATGTACACAAAAGTGCAACTTTAAATTCTATCACTTAGAATTAAAATCCACCAGAATTCTGAATTCTAATTCTCAAACAAATTTTAAAGTAACAAATTATGTAGTAGGGATGTACAACTCAAAGCAACAATAGATATGCATTTTTTCCACTTGCAATCAAGTTTAACAATAACACAGATGTAGCAGGTACGATAATTCACATTCAGTAAAGAGAAAATGAACTATCTTGTGAAGAAATACTTTTTTAAAGAATTAAGCAATGGTATTACATTCTCAATGATGCAACTTCCTAAAATTTTCATTTTCAAACAAGCTAGCAAATAAATTTTGATTTTTCAATTAACTCTCAGACACACAGTCAATTAATTACAACAAGTCAATTTCTCATGAAGAAAGTACTTAATCCAACTGAATGTTGGGGGGAGTATTCACAAAAGTAGTAGTGACAAACACAAGAGTATACAACCTTATGGTTAAACATGCAACAACAAAAATTTAAGAAATTGCAAAAGCAAGTAAATCCCTAGCAAGAAATTTCAAGATAACTTTAAAGAGTATAAATTTCGTACTTAGAACACTACGACTTCAGCAAAATGAAGTTCAAACAAAAATTGTAAGTGTACAACCCAACTAAATTGCAGCATCTAAAAATTCTATTTTTGATGAACTCAATAGAGTTTAATCACAACACAAACAACTTATTCAAGATAAGGGGAAGTCAGGTCAAAGCTTTCTCAGTCACAAATGTTGTAAGTGGTTTTTCCCCACTAATAGTGTAACCCCCTTCATGTCAAGGCTGAGATTAAAGTTTATAAATACATAATTATGTTGAATTAGAGACCACTGGATAAATTGAGACTTATTAAAAATTTCTTTTCCCAAAATAGGGTTTACAAAAACCTGTTCAACACGATCTTATATTCACATTTCAAATACACAATTGGCCTGTACAGTTCGATTCCATTCATAAATATCAGAGTGCAACATAAATTCTCAACACACTCGAGTTCCATTAATCAACTAAGGGTTTACATTGCACAAACGCCCATAATTAGTTTCCTATTCTAGGGGATTACATAAAACTATTCAATATATGTAACATATACAATTAATTCTCAACAAAATATCTAAAAACTAAGGGTATGATAACCAACTATCTAAAATAAAACTCCTAGCCCAGAGTTCTATCCGCCCTTCATCACCTGCTTCTCTTTAGAACTATTGGCCCTGTCTGAAAATTGTTTTATGGAAAGAATGAGATTCTAAAGAATCCATGTAGTAACAATCCACTCATAGTATGCACAACTACAAAGCATGTAAGCAATTCACAACACAGCAACAAAACAATGTCATTTACAACGGCAGGGGTAGATGTGACTTGCGTCACTTCCATGACTACTCACGTTGTAATGCGCACGCTGTAATGCATAACGGTATATTTCACATCAACATGTTTCACAACCGTAGGGTTTCATATGACATATTTCACAACAACATAGCCACACCGGCATGTTTCTCAAAAGTGGGAAATTCAAATACCATAATAAAATAATGCCAGGGGTAGGCATGACGTGCATCACCCCCTACGACTGCTCACTCTAAATTGCTCACACTGTAACGCACAATGACATATTTCACGTCCACATATTTCACCACAACAAGGTTTTGTACAACATATTTCACAACGACAACACAATGATAAGTCATACATACTGTAACCCCCTCCGTAATTATTATTCGAAATACGTGATTAAAATGAATTAGAGATCGTCAGATAAACAAAACTCATTTTAATTCCCCATCCTTAAGATAGGGTTTTCACAAATATCTTTTGAAATCTAAACACCTGGTCTCATATTCATATTTCGAATACAATTACCTCACGAAGATAAATCACATTCATAACATATTAGAGTGCACAACTTAATAATCCCGAATTCATACCTCTACTAAGGATTTACAGGGCAAATTCGCCCATTACAGTTTCCCAAACAGAGGATTACACAAATCCATCTCGAATACATAACCAATTACTCATTCGAACAGATACATATCCAGATAACCAAATATACATCCAAAACATATACAGTCATCCCAACCCATAATTTATAACTAACTACCAAATCCACATCCTGAAGAAGTCCTCGCCGCCCTTGGTAGCTTACTCCCTCCTCGAGCCGCTTGTCTTATCTAAATTATTGGTAGGAGAGGGTGAGATTCGATAGAATCTCAATAGGAAAATAGTACCACTATGCATGCAAGATAAATGTTTAATGCATGACATGCTTGCCTTACATAGCTCATGATCACACAATGACAAATCTGCAAGCTCAACATTTCGAACAACATACTTATGGCCATAGCATAAATTGAAACAGAGCTTCAATCATTCATATATGTTTCACATAATCAAGCAAAGCAATAACATACATCAACATACCAACACAAATATCAAATACATGCAGGAGAGGTAAGTTCCCTACACTTATTCTTTCCACGTGTGCTCCGGCACCGGCTACTCACGATCAGGGTGAATATCAAACCCTATAACCAAATCAGGGACATAGGGTTAATTTCTACTCCAAATCCTTAACTTTTAAATGCTTAAGTTGGTTATCATTCATGACCTTTAGGTGACTACTCAAAGCCTAAACACATACCTAAAGGGTTGGGAAAAAATATACCAAAAACCACCTTTTAGAAGTGCAAAATACTGATTTTTGGGGGTTGGCCGCGGCTCACAAATCCACTGGCCGGGGCCAAAAATATGTCAGAAACATTTGGGCCGCGGCCAAGAAAATCCTATTTCTTAGCTAAACTTCCAAAAATCATAACTAATTCCAGAAAAATCAAAATGAGGTGATTATAAAGCCTATTGAAATATATTTAAGTCTTCTTCATAGGAAAAATATGAATCAAGGCTGTTCATAACTACACAAACACATAATTACACAAAATCCAACACTGCTCCAAAACATATTCTAGTTTCGACATCAAACTTTGGAAAATCATAACTCAGCTCACAAAATGAAATGACACAAATTATATGTCTATTTTGAAGCTTGGTATGTGAATTTTAAGACTAGAAAGTTTCAGAATTTTTAGACATTACTTGCCTATTCAAAATGTCCACACAAACAAACTTCCCAGCACAAAATTTCAATGGACATAATTTCATATTTTCATAATTGCTTCCAATGGTTCCCATTTTCACATCAAACACCATTCTCCCACAAATTTTCACAAGGAATCTATTGGAAACACCAAATCAACCAAATTCACATCGCATTGACATGATTTCCCAATGAACACAACATGTCACATAATGTCACATTTCAACCTAACATTGCAAACTCTTTCCATTTCCAATCCAAAACCAATTCCAATGGCATCAAAACACAATATGACACCATTGTGACCACAATACACAAACCAATTCTTCCATTTCACAAATATACCAAAATCAGGGAAAAATCCATAATTCTAAAAACTCAACCAATAACCACAATACTTAGGTCAAAATGCTTCAAATACTCACCTCTTCCTCCTCCAAAGGCCAATTCTTTGATTCCTCTTCATTTCAATTTCTTCAAGCTCTCAAACACCTTCTTTCATAAATCTAAAACCATAGCAATAAAGCTCTCATCACTATGAACAATATTAAAGAAGGATATTTGAGCATTAGAGGACAATATACCAACCAAAATCTCACCTTAAGTTTTCTCTTTCTTCCCTTAAGCTTGGCGTCCATGGGAGCTTTGGAGAGAGAGAATGGGATCAGATTTTTAAGCAAAAATGGCCTCTTGGCCAACCTAAAGAAGAGGAGAAGAGAGAGGGAATGGTTTGAAACTGTGACCCAAGATCAAGGGCTCACATTGAGCCTCTTATCACAATCTTGTTTTATCCTTATGAGCTTACATGAACACAAACACATGGGATTCCACCCTTTTGATCTCTAAAAATTAATCACAATAATTGATCTTTGAGTTACCAATGAGCTTTCTCTTTAGTAACTGATTAATTGGTCAGAAACTTTCCTGTTTTGCCCCTGATTACGATAATTCTCATTGAATCACCACAAAACACAACATATCATTCCATTTCACCCAAGGTATTAAAACCCGGACTGGGTATTGAACCGGTTGGGGGTACTGGGTTAAGGGTTAGTGGGTCAAACAGGGGCTAAATCGGAGCTAAACCAGGACCAAACCGGTGAGAAATTGAAAATTTTAGACTTATAATATGAAATTCTAAAGGAAAAATTTAAATTTTTTTAAATAGTAACCCGGACCGATTTTTTAAATTTTTTTCAACCACAATATGTGTCCTCCCTCTATTTTAAGTCAATTTAGATGTTAATCTATAATTGAAGTTAAATACAGGATTTAGGCATTGCCCATAACACATTCAAATCACATTTCACATCCCATTCTCCAAAAGTATTCATTTATCAATAATCATATCCACTTTTGGAGTCCTTAACCCTTAATCAAAAATTGGGATATTACACATACAATGTATCATACACAACACAAGAGAAAGGTCACTACCTTGAACTTTTCATGCTTACTCTGGCAATGGTCTCTCATGGGCAGGGCAAGTATCAAATCCTAGAATCATAATTAAGGGCGAAGAGTTATTCTCTAATCCAAAACTCAATTTCAAAACACTTAAAGTTGGTTATCATTTAAGACCTTTAAGAGGCTACTAGAAGCCAAACATATGCCTAAAGGGTTGGGAAAGACTATACCAAAAACCACCTTTCAGAAGTAAAAATGCTGATTTTTGGGGGTTGGCCGTGGCCAAGAAATCTTTGGTTACAGCCAAAAATAGCTCAGTTGGTTTTTGGCTACTACCTAGAGTCTTCTGGTTACGGCCAAAAAGAGGTCAGAAAGTTTTTTGCTGCAGCCAAGAATCCTCTGGCGGCAGTCAAAAGCTAGACATAAGCTTTTAGGTTGCGGCCAAGAACATCTCTATTTCTTGGCTGTCATAATTAAATCTAGAAAAATTGAAATGGGATGATTCCAAAGCCTATGAAAAGCTATTTAAGTCCTCTATAGAGGAAAAATATGAACTACTACTTGCCACTACCACAAAAATACAGAATTCAACAAATCTCTTTGATGTTCCAGAATTGATCCCAGTTTCGACCTCAAACTTTAGAAATTCATAACTTCCAACATACACATCAAAATGATTGTCATAATTTGTCCATTTAAAGCTTGGAATGTGACTATTAGACTAGAAAGTTTCATAACTTTTGTCACCATTTACCCATTCAAAATGTCCATGCAAACTGACTGCCTGCACAGAGTTTTCACTAACCAAATCTTGCAACTTTTAAACCTAAGTTTCCAATGGTTCAAAATTCACATCCAACACTACTCCCACGCAATTTTCCACAAGGAATCTAATGGAAATATCAAAATAACCAAATTCTCATTCCATTATCATGCTCTATTTTTGGCAACATTCAACACAAAATCCCAAAATTGCCAACTTGACATTTAAGCTTCAATTCAATTCTATCTATCTAAAACACACAACAAAACACCATTTCCATGACCATTTCATGCCAAACTCTCTAAGACCCTAATTTTTGAAAAATAGGTTGAAAAATAGTTGATGGGATCGGGGAAGTTTTACACCGAAGTAGTTCAGAGCGGTAACGCTGGAGAACTGTTTTTGACACCCCGAAACCTTCAAAGCCTGATAATCTTCCATTATCGAAAGATTTAAAGCTCATTTAGCCGGTTGAACATTTCGCTATAGCTATTCATTGGATGAAAATGTGACTTTTTTGCCCTTCCATCTTTTCTTATTGTATGCATCATCCTTATGTTGTTGATTTTGCTTTGTTTTCATTACTATAGTTCTTAAAATGCTCCGATTGATTAAAAAAAATCTAATTCATTAAGCAAAATTCTTTTATCATTATCTCAGGCTTCTCATTGCCTACGGGGACTAGCAGACCTCTTCAATAACGTGTAAGTATTTTGCATTTCTTGTTGGATATTCAATTGTGAAAAATAACAATTATGGTAGTGTTTGTGTTGTAACTTGTATGTTAAGTTGTTAACATTAGCAGCTTGTCACTCATGTTTTTGTGTTGTAGATCGTATTAAAAATGCTTATTGATCCAGATAAAGCTTTTACTGTGATTTTTTTGTTGTTTTATTTTATATAATTTTGAAACTGCCAGCTACCTGGTCCTTGTAGTTCTCATACTCTGTAAAACTCATTCTTTATTGTGAGGGTTCCATTCATCAGTACACCACTTCTCCTTGTCGTATTTGTTTATCAACATTTTGAAAGCTACTCAAAATAATTATATACATCTTCAACCGATATAAATATATATCTGAACAGAATTTATATGCATGCTTGCAAAGCATTTAACCTATTTAGAATACAAAATTTAAATCCTAAGTTGCTAACATATGGAAGTTGTTGCTATATGTTATTGATTCTGCTTTTTAATTCGAGAATCTTTTGTTTGCATATGGTAGCTGGCAACTTGGCATCATGGAATAGATTTTAAGCTTATATTCAAAATGGCATCCAAGGGGGAAAGTGCTCAGTAACCCATAGATGTTGGTTTGTATCATTAAACACTAACTTTGATAGCCTTCGAGTCTTGTGAATTGGATTATAAATGCTTTACCAGTTAAGGGGACAAACTGATCCAGGGGAGTAGTTTGGTGTTTGAAATGATCATGCCTTGTCCTTCGATGACAATAATATAAATGTGTTCAAGCCCTTTGCAAGATCACTTGCCATGACATTTGGAACAGATTTGAAGTTTTAAATGACAGGAATAGTGAAGAAATACTAATTTTCTTGCTTTGATTGTTTTAACACGGCTCCTTGAGAATTGTAGTGAGAAAGTGCAACAAGATCAAGGGCATTTCTTGTGCATTTATGAATTTTAGGTCCCAGGTCTAATTCTGTGTATCTTTCTCTATTTGAGTGCGTGCGCTTCCTTTTATAACCATGACACAACCCCTTTTGTTGAAGATTACATCTTGTACAGGTATATGAACAAGTTATTCTTCATTTAAGATAACGGCTAATTGGTTCATTGTTTGACAATAATGCTTCTTTCTCTGTGTTCTGTTGACTCTCTGTCATCTTTATCCCAAGCAAGAGACATGATTGATTGATTGTATCAACTGACATCATTTCTGCAAAGCAACAAATTGGATTAAACCTGAGGATGAGCTGTTGAATTTTTTGATGATAAGGTGAAAAATAGCGTCAGAAATTATTTTATGCAGAGACATAGAATTGAAAGAACCTGCTAGTAGAAATTTATTGATCTCCTGACTTGAACTGTGATAACTTGGAATTCCTAATATTCCCTTTTCTTTTATTTAATCAGGAGTTTATCGTAAATAACCTTGCTCTTGGGGATATTATTATAAAAATTCTTTAGCACTACGTCTGCAACTAGCTGAGCGCATCACTTGCTAATGTATTCAAAAGAAATGCAATTATTCAGGTTAATTCTTTATCTCCTTGCTCATTTCTGCAGCTCTTTCCTCTTTCTTCTCCAACATATTTAGAGTTCTGCGCAAATTGAAAGCTTTCTGATAAGTGAACTTGCAATCTTCAAATTGTTGGCCTTGATTGTAATACACGAATGAGGGGACATCCTGAGAATATGTAACCATATTCAAAAGAATGGTGTAAGTAAATAAAGTTTTGCACTAACTTTTCGTAGACAGCGATCTTGGGTTTATTACAGTGGCTTTTTAAGAAATCGATATCAGGTCTTCTCTAAGCAACTAGTAACCCTTCAGAAGACCCGAGATGATTTCAAGGCCTCTAGCAACCGGGTCACCACTTCAAACACTCCGACTTAGAGTGACGAAGGCAGCAGTAATCGAAGTCCACGATGGATCTTGAAGGCCGAGATAAACCAACGATGCCAAAAGGGATTTTTCTTCAAGTGTGAAGAAAAGTATAGTCGCACTCATCAGTGCAAAGGGAAACAATTGCGACTAATGGTTTGTGAAGATGAAGAAGAGACCGAGATTGCCGAAGGGGATTTCATCGATTTGGTGGAGGCCCAAGAGGAGAAAGAAGTAGCGATAATGGAGATGTCACAAGCCACCATGGTTGGCTTCGCAGGGCATCGCACTATGAAAATCCCAGGGGCTTTGCAAGGGCAGCCGGTGGTAGTGCTAATTGATAGCGACGCTACTCACAATTTCATGGCCCAACGGCTGGTAGATAAGGTGGGAATCGAAGTCACGACCACTAAACCTTATTCAATAATTATGGGAGACGGAAGAAAGGTAGTGACGAACGGAGCTTGTTAATGGGTAGAGTTGGAATTACAAGGAATGAAGGTCAAGCAAACATTCTACCCTTTTAATCTATCAAATATCGATTTAGTGTTGGGGATAGCCTGGCTGGAGACACTTGGAGATACACGTGTTAACTGGAAGCAGCTTTATATGAAGGTGAAACAAGATAAAGCTTGAGTGTGTTTATAAGGAGACTCAGCACTTTCCCAAACACCAGCGACTTATAAGGCTATCAAAAGGGCTCTTCAAGGCAAGGCCGCAGGGTACGTGTTAGAGATATATGCCATCGAGTGTGAGGGCATTCAGACACCTAGAGCGGCTGAGAATAGTCCGACTACAATACAGCAGCTACTAGATAAATACAAAGCCGTATGTGAGCCTATCCAGGTACTTCCGCCACACCAAGCACATGATCATGCCATCCTGTACAGCCAGGGGCACAACCACCCAACATTAGGCCCTAACGATATGCCTATGGCTATAAGGCAGAGATCAAGAGAATGGTGCGAGAAATGATAGATGCTGGAATAATCTGACCCAGTAGTAGCCCCTATTCGAGCCTATACTCCTTGTTGAGAAAAAAGATGGGAGCTGGAGTTTTTGTGTTACTACCGAGCTTTGAATAAAGTTACTATTCCAGATAAGTATCATATCCCAGCTATTGATGAATTATTAGATGAATTAGGGGGGCTACCATATTCTCTAAGTTAGACCTTAAATCTGGGTACCATCAGATACGAATCAAACTAGGCGATGAGTATAAAACTGCTTTTAGAAATCATGATGGACATTATGAATTTCTTGTTATGCCTTTTGGGCTTACTAACGCCTCCTCCACCTTTCAGTCCTTAATGAATGATATTTTCAAGGAGCATTTGAGGAAATTTGTCCTGGTCTTCTTTGATGACATACTGGTGTACAGCCTCGATGAAGCCTCTCATTTGACATACTTGGAAATTGCTTTTTGGGTGCTACAGCAGCACCGACTGGTGATAAACCCAAACAGGTGTAGTTTCGGTCAGAGTAAACTTGAATATTTGGGCCACATCATCTCCTCTCAAGGTGTCCAAGCAGATTCCACAAAGATAGATTTGATAGTCGCTGGCTGACACCCAAAGATGTGAAGAGCTCGAGGGGTTTCCTCGGGCTCACCGGATACTACAAAAAATTTATTAGAAATTATGGGAAAATAGTAGCACTGTTGACAACACTGCCAAGAAAGAATTCTTTTCAATGGGACCAGCGGACACAAGAAGCTTTTGAGGAACTCAAGATTGCTATGATATCTACACCAGTTTTGGCAATGCCCAATTTTGATCTCCCATTCGAAATTGAGACTGATGCATGCAGAATAATGGTGGGGGTGGTATTAATGCAATTAGGCAAACCCATTGCCTACTTCAGCCAACAACTTTCAGAGAGGGCCAAGAAAGGTTCAGCTTACGAGAAGGAATTAATTATAGTAGTGCTGGCTGTAAAAAAATGGTAGCACTATCTTTCTACTAAGCCCTTTGTTATTCACACAGATTAAAAGGCATTGAAACACTTATTAGAACAATGTATTACCGCTCCAGATCAGAAGAATTGGGTGTCAAAACTCATGGGATACAAATTTATCATTCACTATAAACCCGGAAAGGAGAATTGGGCAGTTGATGCCCTGTCTAAATGAGACAACACCGAACTGAGGTTGAATGCTTTCTTGTTATAGCAGTACAATAGTGTTGAAGAATTTGCTATTGAGATTACGCAAGATGAGAAACTTTACGGTGTATGGTAGCAAGTTCTCACTGAGGAAGAAGCTCTAGCAGGGTATTCTATAAAAAATGGTTTTTTGTTGTTCTATGGCAAGTTAGTAATACCGAACAGTTTGCTAAAGCCGCTGCATTGATTCAGGAATTCCACCACTCGCCGATGAGTGGACATTCAGGTTACTTATGCACTTATAAAAGGTTAACTGAAGTGGTTTACTAGGAAGAGATGAAGCGGGATGTTCAGGAGCAAAATGTGAAGTGTGCCAATGTAATAAATATGTAGCCCTCAACCCAACGGGATTGCTTCAACTTCTTCCAATCCCCTCTCAAGTTTGGAAAGATATAAGCATGGATTTTATTGTAAGGTTGCCCAAGTCAGATCGATTTGACACAATCATGGTTGTGGTAGACCATCTATCCAAATACACTCACTTCATTCCTTTATCCCATCCTTTTACTGCCAAAGAGGTAGCTGGCCTATTTATTAAAGAGATAGTCAAGTTACATGGTTCCCCCAAATCCATCATTTCAGACCGTGATTGAGTCTTTATTAGTCATTTTTGGAAAGAATTATTTACACAGTCTGGGACTACATTGAAATACAGTTCCGGGTACCACCCCCAAACTGATAGCCAAACCGAAGTTGTCAAAAGAACTTTAGAAACCTATATGAGGTGCTTTGCTGGAGAAAAACCAAAGTGGATGAAAATGCTGCCTTGGGCTGAATTTTGGTTGAATACCACGTACAACCGCTCTATTTATACTACCCCATTTAAAGCACTGTATGGCCGAGATCCCCCCTCCATTTTTAAGTAGCAAGATGACTCATCTATAGTAGAGGAAGTGAACGCGCACATTGAGGAGAGGAATGAGGCGTTAGAAGCTCTCAAAACGCACTTGGAACAAGCACAAATGCAAATACAGCAACAAGCCAATAAAAAGTAGAGAGATCTCGAGTTCAGCGTCGGGGACAAAGTGTATCTATGTATTCAGCCTTATAAGCTCAAAAATTTGGCTAAAAGGAAGCATGAGAAGCTAGCACCATGGTATTTTGGCCCCTACGAGATTATTAAAAGGATTGGGAAAGTAGCTTATAAACTCAACTTACCTGAGACAGCCAGAGTTCACCTCGTTTTCCATGTGTCCCAGCTCAAAAAATCAATTTACCCAACCAATCAGGTTCAACCGTTACTTGACTTCCTCTCGGAAGACTATGAGTTACAGGTGCAACCTTAAGATATTATTCGCACCTAAATCATGAATGATGGCACTGTTCAGGCCTTAATTAAATGGTGCAACCTGCCATACTGCGATGGCACATGGGAAGATGTACAGTTCATTAAACAACAGTTTCCCCTCTTCCCCCTTGAGGATAAGGTGGCTCTTCTGGGGTAGGCAATTAGTGGACCCAGCAACCAACCAGCCCAAGTATACAAGAGGAGGGTAGTTAGGGGTATTGGGCCGGAATAATGTTAGGTCCAAGAGGTAGTCTGAGTCGTTATCTAGGGTTGTGTGTCTTAGGAAGAGAATCAATGAGTGATTAGCCGTTTCGTGGGGAGAGCCTTTGGCCTCTCAAATGTCAAGGAGGTTCTCTTGTGTATTGTGCACCTATCACTATAGCTAGGATAAGTTAGTCAGTTTTCCCTCATTCCTCCTCTTCCTTTACTATAGAAGAGGATTGTACTAACTTTTCTTGGTTACACGGCAATAATACAGACTCAATTCATCTATCCTTCTGTTTCCAACACGTGTTGAATTATTTTTGCAACTTTATTTCTGTCGTTATGAATATTGTAGCCAACCATTGATACTTCTTTCTTGTCAACTTTTCACCCTAATAGATGTGACTGAAATTGATTCAGCTCTTTAATTAAAAATAATGAAGATGCTGTCTTTGCATGCAGAACTTTAGTAAAATTGGATCATTATGAGCATGCAACAACATTTGAGAGTTTCTTACATTTCAAAAGTACTATCAGATAATTGCATAACTTGTTGTAAAATTGGGAAAGTATGATATTCAAGACAGGAACCTCCGCACGGGCATGTGTAGATAGAGAGGGAGGGAGAGGGAGAGGGAGAGTTTGAAAGCATGTTCCCAGGCTAACTTTTTCATAGCTCATTATTGTAAAAAATGAAACCAGAAGCCAGGTTTTATCTCTCTTCAATCATGCAATGATTTTAAGTGTTGTATGATTAAGGAATTGTTTGGTTCCTTGGTTCTTTGGATGAAAATATTGCTTTGTTCTAATTATTTGAAGATGCTAATGTTCTGGGTCTGTCATCTAGTGTGAACATCACAGCTGGTGTACAAGAGGAGCGGATGATGCGTTCAGGATTGCATACGGTGGCCGATATCTTTTTCTGTTGCTGTGGTCAAATAGTTGGCCTGAAATATGTAATTTTCTGCTACTTTACCCTATCATCTTCTTGCATCTGCAAATAGTGTTAAAGATGAAAACTCTTAAAATACATAATCTGGATAGAACTGTTTGGTCTGTGGAAATGCCCGGCCGGTGGCCCAACATAATCTAGGCCATTGGTCTTAAACTCAAGCCCACCCTCCTATACATGGTATTCCCTTTAGGGCCAAGTTAGGGCTTGGCCTAGTTGGCCCCTTCCAGTATAAAAGAAAGATAACTGTGTTCTTCAAATATAATTTGATCCAAATTTTATTTGTATAAAAGATAATTGGGCCAAGATCACAGCTTTAGCCTTGGGTCATTATAGCGCTTTCAATGATGAGCTTAGGTCTTCTAAAGTCTATGCAGGGCCAACCTGGTCTTCAGGGAGATATAATTATAGAAGAGAGACAATGAAGTTTTTATCATGCGTAAGCTCCCATTTTCTAGTTGCAGTCAACTGTCAAAAGACTTTGCAATCCCTTTAACACTTTATTGTTCTGCCACAGGAGACTGCGCATGAGAAGAGCCAAAAGTATAAAGAGGGGAAGTTTGTTCTTGAAAGGTACCAATATCATCCTATTCTCTTTTTTTTTGGCCCCAAAAAAAATCTTTTTGAGAGGGATAATCCTATTCTTCTTTTTTTTCCTTGAGAGGTTCCATACTTTTCTACTGACATCTTTGCTATGTCTTCTTGGATTATACAATGTGGTTTACTGAGTGTGTATAATGTTGGTGCTTGCCCATGTCACAGACGAAGGATTGTTGTTGTTGAAATTGACATCTCCCCTTAATTCTATATTGACACCCATGCCAGCATGAGTGATGCTGAAGATGCTTAGCATATTTCATCCTGGTCATCAAACACTGCTTTTGTATGTGAATAATTATAATAGTAATAATGGTGTAGCTTTCTTCAGAATCAAGCATGCTTGCCTTTTACTATTTCTCTTTTGTTTTTTTTAAAATATATACTGGAGCAGATGAACAGGAGCGATTTCACCAGTATGTAAAACTTTTAAGATGCAAACTGAATAAAAGTATTGAACACTTCTTTAACCATTTCAGATTTTGTGCAAAGTTTGCGACTTTATTCGCCTTAATTTGTTTAATGCTCAAAATTGGTTATTGGAGAAAAGAAAAGCCCCCTTTTTATGGTGCCGCTTATGCTTCACCATAGGTGAACTGTACAACAAATACAGCAAAGAAGGCCGATTGGCTAAACTGAACAATAATATCATGCCTTTTATTTATGAAAAAAGGCTACAGTATAGTATTAACTATCATCAAGCATAGTGCTAGTGATATTAGAAGGGGTTTTGGCAATAAAATATGATATGGAACAAGAGCCTGCATGTGACTTGGAGTTGGAGGATGAAGATTGTGCTCTGGAATGCAAAATATCACAGATATGTATGTAAATGAAACCTCTAAATTTAAACCAATAAGGATATTTAAAAGCTTTTGGCAAGGGGAATTTTTTTTTTTTTCAGTTAAAGTTCCGTGTTTCAAGAGAAGGTGAGAAAATCCCACCAAAACATGCAAAATTTACTCAGTGAAAAGGTGAAAGTTGATAAATGATACAAAAGTTGAGCTCCATGAAATGGATAACTTGGCAATTAAAAGGTAAGGGCTATTTCTTTCCATGGGAAAAGTCAAAACACAGCGGTTTCAGAAGTTTTTTTTTGCAAATTGAAATAAAACTCTTCTCACATACTTACCTTATAAATCATAAAAGTTATTCTTCAAAAATTAATTTAAAATTGCACGTACACTTGTTCCTTTAGTAAGCATTTAGAACTTACTAGATTGTAAATAAAAGGGAAAATGAATGAAAAATACCATTTGAATTACAAAAACCCTTCAAAATATTTACTAAATTAGTAAAAGAACAAGTAGATGTTCGGATAAAAATATGAGATTTTAAAGTTTAAGTATTGAGAACTTGAGTATATGCAATGACAACTTAAAAATAACCATTAACAATTTGAGTATTACACTAACAACTTAGAGGAAATTTGTGAAAAATTCATCAATACTCCACCAGTTCTTTATATAAAATAATGCCTTTAAAAAGTTAAAGGGGATACAAATTGTGTTTAGTCAAAATATTATTTCATTTTATTCTTAGGAAGCAATTATTTTTATTGTTTATGATTACCTGTATATTTGGATTAATTTTTTTTAATAGCTTTTATAATTTATGAGGTAAATATATAAAAAGAGTTTTATTTTAAGCTGCATAAACATGATTTGAGAATTCTTCTATATATCATGGCTTCTCCAAATATAAATCTAAAACATCTACCTGTAATTTTAGTATCTGCCCAGTTTGGGGAAACTGGTTGATTTTTGGAGTGGGGAGGGAGAGATTTTCCGGCGCCGCCAGATCTTATCCGAAATTCCGAGTACACATAGCAGAGCCGAGTCTGTACTTCCCAGCCTGGTCCATACTGCTGTGCCAATTTCTAATTCTTCCTCGGTTCCTCTATTCCTGTCCCTGTGGACTTGAAATCTCCCTTTTCTCTTTTTGATTTAGGCAAGGTTCGGGTACGTGAGTCTCCATAATAACGAGAAACAGAACACGGAAAAAATGGGAAGAATCTTCGTCGTGGAGCTGGAGGGCAGGTCTTACAGATGCAAGTTCTGCAAAACCCACTTGGCCCTGGCCGATGATCTCATCTCTCGGGTATTTCTCATCTCTCGGGTATTATTCTTTCTATATTGGTAACCTGAGACCAATTTTCTGATTGGAAAGGGCGATTGTCCATTTATGTTAGTGTTTGTCAATTTACCGTCTTTTTGTGTAATTGGGGTCTGTGAGGTTTGTAATATGGATGTACAAGCATGGTTTAGTGACGATGAAGCTTTTTAAAACTTCAGCAGTAACTCATTGGATAGTTGATGGGATTGGGGCAGTTTTACACCCAAGTAGTTCAAAGCGGTAACGCTGGAGAACTGTTTTTGACACTCAGAAACCTTCAAAGCTTGATAATCTTCCATTATCGGAAGATTTAAAGCTCATTTAGCCGGTAGAACATTTCGCTATAGCTATTCATTGGATGAAAATGCGACTTTTTCGCCCTTCCATCTTTTCTTATTGTATGCATCATCCTTATGTTGTTGATTTTGCTTTTTCATTACTATAGTTCTTAAAATGCTCCGATTGATTAAAAAAATTTCAATTCATTAAACAAAATTCTTTTATCATTATCTCAGTCTTTTCATTGCCGACGGGGAAAAGCATACCTCTTCAATAACGTGTAAGTATTTTGCATTTCTTGCTGGATATTCAATTGTGAAAAATAACAATTATGGTAGTGTTTGTGTTGTAACTTGTATGTTTTGTTAACATTAGCAGCTTGTCACTCATGTTTTTGTGTTTTAGATCGTATTAAAAATGCTTATTGATCCAGATAAAGCTTTTACTGTGATTTTTTTGTTGTTTTATTTTATATAATTTTGAAACTGCCAGCTACCTGGTCCTTGTAGTTCTCATACTCTGTAAAACTCATTCTTTATTGTGAGGGTTCCATTCATCAGTACACCACTTCTCCTTGTCGTATTTGTTTATCAACATTTTGAAAGCTACTCAAAATAATTATATACATCTTCAACCGATATAAATATATATCTGAACAGAATTTATATGCATGCTTGCAAAGCATTTAACCTATTTAGAATACAAAATTTAAATCCTAAGTTGCTAACATATGGAAGTTGTTGCTATATGTTATTGATTCTGCTTTTTAATTCGGGAATCTTTTGTTTGCATATGGTAGCTGGCAACTTGGCATCATGGAATAGATTTTAAGATTATATTTAAAATGGCATCCAAGGGGGAAAGTGCTCGGTAACCCATGGATGTTGGTTTGCATCATTGAACACTAACTTTGATAGCCTTTCGAGTCCTGTGAATTGGATTATAAATGCTTTACCAGTTAAGGGGACAAACTGATCCAGGGGAGCAGTTTCATGTTTGAAATGATCATGCCTTGTATTCGTTGACAATAATATGAATGTGTTCAAGCCCTCTGCAAGATCCAATTGCCATGATATTTGGAACAGATTTGAAGTTTTAAATGACAGGAATAGTGCAGAAACACTAATTTTCTTGCTTTGATTGTTTTAACACGGCTCCTTGAGATTGAGGTGAGAAAGTGCAACAAGATCAAGGGCATTTCTTATGCGTTTATGAATTTTAGGTCCCAGGTCTAATTCTGTGTATCTTTCTCTATTTGAGTGTGTGCGCTTCCTTCTATAACCATGACACAACCCCTTTTGTTGAAGATTACATTGTACAGGTATATGATCAAGTTATTCTTCATTTAAGATAACTGCTGATTGGTCCACTTTTTGACAATAATGCTTCTTTCTCTGTGTTCTGTTGACTCTTTGTCATCTTTATCCCAAGCAAGAGACATGATTGACTGATTGTATCAACTGACATCATTTCTTCAAAGCAACAAATTGGATTAAACCTGAGGATGAGCTGTTGAATTTTTTGATGACGAGGTGAAAAATAGTGTCAGAAATTATTTTATGCAGAGACATAGAATTGAAAGAACCTGCTAGTAGAAATTTATTGATCTCCTGACTTGAACTGTGATAACTTGGAATTCCTAATATTCCCTTTTCTTTTATTTAATCAGGAGTTTATCGTAAATAACCTTACTTTTGGGGACATTATTATAAAAACTCTTTAGCACTACGTGTGCAACTAGCTGAGTTCATCACTTGTTAACGTATTCAGAAGAAATGCAATTATTCAGGCTAATTCTTCATCTCCTTTTCTCATTTCTTTAGCTCTTTCCGCTTTCTTCTCTAACATATTTACAGTTCTGCGCAAATTGAAAGTTTCTGATAAGTGAACTTGGAATCTTCAAATCATTGGCCCTGATTGTAATACACTAATGAGGGGACATCCAGAGAATATGTAACCATATTCAAAAGAATGATGTAGGTAAATAAAGTTTTGCCCTAACTTTTCGTAGACAGCGATCTTGGGTTTATTACAGTGACTTTCTAAGAAATCGATATTTGGTCTTCTCTAAGCGACCAAAATTTGGAAATAGTCAAATCTTTGTTGTTGGGCTAAGTTTGATCATTGCTTTGACTATACCCAAAATTTAATCTATGATGTGATTTAGACTTGCAGGAAGATAGGGTGCTCTGTTATGCCATGCTGGATTATCCAGCCAATTCCTGAAACAACGTGTCTTTAAAATTGATATTCCCAAATTGCTTAACTTGTAGGTGTATGCCTAAAATAAATATGCCTTTGATGTATCTGAGGAAGTAAAGCCATTATCATTTGTGTTTCTATGTTCAAAACAGATTATTTTTTGCATTGTGTCAGTTGGAATGTATGTTGCTCTGTTACAAATTCATTATTTCTTCATCCTCCACTTAAAATTTTCTTGCCTTCCATGTTGAATTATTTTTTGCGACCTTATTTCTGTCGTTATGAATATTGTGGCCAACCATTTATACTTCTTTTATGTCAACTTTTTGCCCTAATAATAGATGTGACTGAAATTGATTCAGCTCTTTAATTAAAAATAATGAAGATGCTGTCTTTGCATGCAAAACTTTAGTAAAATTGGATTATTATGAGCATGCAACAACATTTGAGAGTTTCTTACATTTGAAAAGTACTATCAGATAATTGCATAACTAGTTGTAAAATTGGGAAAGTATGATATTCAAGACAGGAAACTCCACACGGGCCTGTGTAGATAGAGAGAGAGGGAGAGGGAGAGGGACAGTTTGAAGGCAGGTTCCAAGGCTAACTTTTTCATAGCTCATTATTGTAAAACAAAAAACCAGAAGCCAGGTTTTATCTCTCTTCAATCATGCAATGATTTGAAGTATTGTATGATTAAGGAATTGTTTGGTTCCTTGATTCTTGGATGAAAATATTGCTTTGTTCTGATTATTTGAAGATGGTAATGTTTTGGACCTGTCATCTAGTGTGAACATCACAGCTGGTGTAGTAGAGGAGAGGATGATGCTTTCAGGATTGCATACGGTGGCCGATATCTTTTGCTGTTGCTGTGGTCAAATAGTTGGCTGGAAATATGTAATTTTCCACTACTTTACCCTTTCATCTTCTTGCATCTGCAAATAGTGTTAAAGATGAAAACTCTTCAAATACATAATCTGGATAGAGCTGTTTGTGGATTAGTTTGGTCCGTGGATATATGCACGGCCGGTGGCCCAACATAATCCAGGCCATTGGTCTTAAACTCAAGCCCATCCTCTTATACATGGTATTCCCTTTAGGGCCAAGTTAGGGCTTGGCCTAGTTGGCTCCTTCCAGTATAAAAGAAAGATAACTGTGTTCTTCGAATCGAATTTGAGCTAAATTTTATTTGTATAAGAGCTAATTGGGCCAAGCTCAAAGCTTTGTCCTTGGGCCATTATGGGCTTTTAATGATGAGCTTAGGTCTTCTAAAAGTCTATTCTGGGCCAACCTGGTCTTCAGGGAGAAATAATTATAGAAGAGAGACATTGAAGTATTTATCATGCATAAGCTCCCATTTTCTAGTTGTAGTCAACTGTCAAAAGACTTTGCAATCCCTTTAACACCTTATTGTTCTGCCACAGGAGACTGTGCATGAGAAGAGCCAAAAGTATAAAGAAGGGAAGTTTGTTCTTGAGAGGTACCAATTTCATCCTATTCTCTA
Organism: Inga leiocalycina; assembly: GCA_963242795.1. Taxonomy (NCBI): domain Eukaryota; kingdom Viridiplantae; phylum Streptophyta; class Magnoliopsida; order Fabales; family Fabaceae; genus Inga; species Inga leiocalycina. Next base: position 50,538,082 of record OY725329.1, read on the forward strand.
TTTTTTGGCCCAAAAAAAAATCCTTTCGGTATCATCCTTTCTATTGACACCCTTGCTATGTCTTCTTGGATTATACAATGTGGTTTACTGATTGTGTATAATGTTCGTGCTTGCCCATGTCACAGAGGAAGGATTGTTGATGAAATTGACATCTCCCCTGAATTCTATATTGACACCCATGCCAGCATGAGTGATGCTGAAGATGCTTAGCATATTTCATCCTGGTCATCAAACGCTGCTTATGTATGTGAATAATTATAGTAGTAATAATGGTGTAGCTTTTTTCGGAATCAAGCATGCTTGTCTTTTACTATTTCTCCTTTGGTTTTTTTTCATATATATATATATACTGGAGCAGATGAACAGGAAGGGGTTCACCAGTTTGTAAAGCTTTTAGATGCAAACTGAATAAAAGTACTAACACTTCTTTAACCATTTCAGATTTGGTGCGAAGTATGCGACTTTAGTCGCCTTAATTTGTTTTGGGGAAATATCTGTGGTGTATGCGCTTACACAGTTTAATACTCAAAATGGGTTATTGGAGAAAAGAAAAGCTCCCTTTTTTGGGTGCCACTTGTGCTTCACCATAGATCAACTGTACAACAAATACAGCAAAGAAGGCCGATTGGCTAAACTGAACAATAATATCATGCCTTTTATTTATGAAAAAGGCAACAGTATGGTATTAACTATCATCAAGCATAGTGCTAGTGATTTTAGAAGGGGTTTTGGCAATAAAATATGATATGGAACAAGAGCCTGCAGATGAGTTGGAGTTGGAGGATGAAGATTGTCCTCTGGAATGCAAAATATCACAGATATGTATGTGAATGAAACCTCTAAATTGAAACCAATAAGGACATTTAAACGCTTTTGGCAAGGGGAAGTTCTATTTTTAGTTAAAGATACGGTGTTTCAAGAGAATGTGAGAAAATCCCACCAAAAACATACGAAATTCACTCCCAGTCAAAAGGTGGAAGTTGGTCAATGATACAAAAGTTGAGCTCCACATGATGGATAAGTCAGCCTAGTAAAAGGCGAGAGCTAGTTCTTCCCCATGAGTATGGGCTATAGACACTTGATGGTTCCTTTGAATAAGTTATCAATTGGGTGTCCGTTTACATTAGTGGTATAGAAGTGATTTTTTTACAATTTGACTTTTGTAAAAGTAATATAGGATAAAAGTCATATTATAAATGTGAGTTGTATTTAGATTGGCGGTAGCAGAAGTGATTTTTTTTTGCTTAAGCCCATCTAGAAGCAACTTTAAAAAGCACCTGAAAGCAGCTTCTTTGAGAAGCTGTTTTTTCTTTTTCTTAAGCCCATCTACCCCAATTGTCAACCCAAACGGAGGAAAATGAGGCAATTGGGCTTTCGTGAGGTAACTTGGCTTTTTTTTGCCCCAAACAGATTCTGAGTCTCTAAATAGATGAGTACCATCATGTCCTCTAAGAAGCGGGTTATTATCGAATACTTTAGAAATTACTACGTCCGGTCTTAAATATAAGATAAAGTTAACTTTTTTTTGAAGAGATTAAGGAAGCTAAATAAGTTACTTAATCATATCATATGTTATGTATCCTTAGATTATATATTAGTTTATTAGTCAAACTAATTAGTTTGAAGAAAAAAATAAAAATAAAAATACTCTAAAGTAATTTAATTAACTTATTTAATTTCTTCAAAAAAAATCAACTTTGTCTTATAATTAGAACCGGAGGAAGTATTATCAAATACTTTAGAAAGCCGCTATGTGAAGTCTGAGAGAAAATAAAAACATCCCGAACTTACTAGATTGTAAATAAAAGGGAAAATGAAAGAAAAATACTATTTGAATTATAAAAAATCCGAAATATCTATTAAATTAGTAAAAGGACAAATAGGTGATCGGGTAGAAATATGAGATTTAAAGTTTGGGTGTTGAAAACTTGAATATATGTAATAACAACTTAAGAATAACCATTGGCAACTTAGATATACACAGCAACAACTTAGGGACCTTGGGTTATCAATCTCTATATCCAAGTTGCTAATTCCTATACTTAAGTTGTCAACACCTAAACTTTAAAATCTTAGATTCCTACCGGATTACTTATTTGTTCTTTTGCTAATTTAGTAAATATTTTAGAGTTTTTGTAATTCAAATGGTGTTTTTCTCTTAGAATCCTTTTCTCATTTTCTTTTCAGAATCTCATCTCCATCCTTAGATTTAAGAAAATAAATAGTCCAGATTTTATATTTTATAAAACTATTATTTTAAACATAAATAAGTAAACTTAGACTGTTAAAACATGATATACACAATTCATAATTGCAATACAAACAAAATTAATAAAAAAATAATTTATAAAACACTATAATCATAGTTTTAGAAAATATTAAATCTGAACCATCTAATTTGTGATCTAACGGTGGAGATGAGATTCTAAGAAGACAATAAGAAAAAGGATTCTAAGAGGATCATCTTCCAGTTGTAAAAGTCCAAATTTTCCCTGTCCATTTTCAACAAGAAGCGGGGGTGAGAGACTAAAGTGGAACAAGGGAGGAAGAGGGAAAAAACTCAATACACAATATTATTCAATCAATTAAAGTTAAATATAAATGAGAACCCTTAAATAAAGTTTATGAAATAATAAAATAATAATAATTCAAAGGGAAAATCCCTGAAAAAGAATTTCAAAAGTGTGAAAAGATAGAGAGGTGTTACGAAATTGGATAATCTTGCAGAGGTGCTACTGACTGATCAAGGATTTACAATTTGGAGAGCAAATGATCGGTTTGCCCATCTAAGCTTAAGAGAAAATAAGTGAGAGATATGTTCAAGGTATGTACAGACGAGCAAGACGAGAGTAAAGTTTATGAAATATAAATGAGAACCCTTAAATAAAGTTTATGAAATAATATAATAATAATAATTCAAAGGGAAAATCCCTGAAAAAGAATTTCAAAAGTGTAAAAAGACATAGAGGTGTTACGAAATTGGATAATCTTGCAGAGGTACTACTGACTGATCAGGGATTTACAATTTGGAGAGCAATTGCACTGTCATAGCGTGCTGATGTTTACAGAATTATGCTGCAAAAGTTGTGAACCAACATGTTAAAGGTTTATCTACATATGGGAAATTCTAATCGTTTCTTGACGACCTCTTATACGATATTGGGAAAAATCATGCAAGTGTGAGGGATTTTGTTGTGCAAGTTGATTAAAAAAATCGAGAAACTACAGAAATGCTAATCTAAACATGCTAAATACGTAAACAAAATTGACAACTGATTATAAGAAATTGGTAAAATCATGCATGCGTTAGGGGATTAAATGTACGAAGATGGGGGAAAAGATTAGCGTTATCTGCGGAACTGCTAATCTTAATTTGATAAAAGCTTACAGAACCTTGATAAAATGTAATATAAAATTGGGAAAACAAAAATATGTTTAGTTTATCTTGGCAACCAAGTTGACAAAATTGTGAGGGCACCTGCGGAAATGCTTATCACATGTTGCGAAAAATATTAAAACCATTGATAAATGTTGATCGGGAATTGTGGAACCAGTTTCATGTTCAAGGGATTAAATGTATGAAGATTGGAAAAATGTGAGCGTTATCATCTGCGGAATTGCTTATCTAAAGTTGATAAATTATAATGTAAACTTGGGAAAAACAAAATAGCTTCATGGCATCTTGGCAACCAAGTTAACAAAATTGTTAGGTGACCTGTGAAAATGCTTATAAAATATTGTGAAACAGATAACAAAACTTGATAAAACCTTATCTAGAATTGTGGAACCAATTTCATGTTCAGGGGATTAAATGAATGAAGATCGAAAAAATTATGGGTGTTATCATCTGCAGAACTGCTTATCTAAAGTTGCGAAACGGTTATCTAAAGTTGATAAATTATAATGTAAATTTGGGAAAAACAAAATAGCTTCATGGCATCTTGACAACCAAGTTGACAAATTTGTTAGGTGACCTGTGGAAATGCTTATTAAATATTACAAAATAGATAACAAAACTTGATTAAACCTTATCTGGAATTGTGGAACCAGTTTCATGTTCAGGGGATTACATAAATGAAGTTTGAAAAAATTGTGGGCGTTATCATTTGTAGAACTGCTTATCTAAATTTGTGAAATGGTTATCTAAAGTTGATAAATTCTAATGTAAATGTGAGAAAAACCAAATAGCTTCAAGGCTTCTTGGCTACCAAGTTGACAAAATTGTTAGGTGACATGCGGAAATGCTTATAAAATATTGCGAAACAGATAACAAAACTTGTTAAACCCTTATTTAGAATTATGGAACTAGTTGCATGTTCAAGGGATTAAATATGCGAAGATTGGAAAAATTATGAACGTGATCTGCGAATGACTTATCTAAATTTGTGAAACGCTTAATGAAAATTGATAAACTATAACATAAACTTGGGAAATCCGAAATATCTTCTTTTTGTCAACTTGGCAACCAAGTTGACAAACTTGTAGGGCCACCTACGGAAATGCCTAGCACATCTTGCGAAACACATTAAAAACGTTGATGAATGGTTATCTGGAACTGTAAAACCCGTTTCATGTTTAGAGGATTAAGCATATTGTGAAAACGTAGTATAACATTGTGAAAGGCTTATCTCAAGTAGGGAAACATTGAACATTTTCGGGGGAAATTTTCAAGGAAGCTGATAGACTCTTATGTCATTAAATGTTTGTCTGAATATGCCAAATCATAATAGAAAATTGATAAACTTTTATGTCAAATGGGAAAACTATTAACACAGGACAAGTGTTGTCATCCAAATGGATTAATACACAAGACAAGGCCAAAACAAGTTGTGCCCTCTAATATGATAACAGCAAAAAAACATAACAACTTTGTGCATAGAAAGTAGTAAGACACATTAAGCACGTTTTATGGTCATGGATAGTGTACGGGGAATGAGCTTTAAAGCAATGTCACGACGTAAATTCAGGGGATGATTCACTAACCACTACATGATGTTGCTCCTTAATTGCTTAGTCTCCTCCTGTAAATAAGAGACAAATTAAATTTTGCTTCAATTTGAATAATAAATGACAAGGTTACAGTTTCAGATGCATACATTTTGATATTCCAAGACAGCATTGGGATCCCACTAGTTCAACCATATCATCATGTACACACCACAACCCTTACTATCGTTAGATAGATATTCAAAGGTTGCATTAGTTTACATGACAAAAAAATCAATTATTTATTCAAACAAAATGCCAAAACTCACAGATTATCTTGCTGGAGAATAGGAGGCCACACAATTTCACTCTTTAGCTTCTTTCCGACCATATCTGGCTTAACTATCACCATAATGTCAAGAAAATGATTCCTCTATCGGCAAAAACATAATACATAACAAGTTCATGACATGGTGTGTGAATTTGAGCATGTGACAACAATATCCAGTTGCAGTGAGGTGAACTTACAATTAAGTTGACAACGAAAATGTAATCATCTTTCACTGCACCCTTCTTACTTGACTTCTTAATGGCCATTTTAGGCTTCATTGAGTCCAACACGGAGAAGTTCATATTCTTCATCTCAAAAGTAACACAAAACCAGTTGCCACTCATAAGTGTCAGGCCCATTATGAAATCACATTCCCCAATATTGTACCCAATAGTTTTGGGCAAAAATTGTCACTGCACACTCTAAACTTTCCAACCTAATGGGATACCTAACAATTTTGTCTACGACAAAAATTTCGTGGTGGGTGATATTGACACGACATTCTCACATGAAAACATGTAAATGAATGGGTCGACAGTTTAACTTACCATGAACCATGCATCAAATATATGCTGCTTCGGTTGTCCTCCCACCTCCTTTAACTCATACTTTAAAGTCTTACAAACTACTGATATGACCTGCAACACTGAACATATGAATTATTACTTGACAATGCTTTAATATATACCCTACCATTTATACTAGTACTCATACATATCGTATTACTTATTCTTTGAATTCCCCCAACGTATACAGCCGATCCCGACTTATTTCTTCATTTAAGATGTCAATCAACGGCCTGTAATAGTTTTCCAAAAAATGCAAATGTCAAGGTAGTTATGACTTAATCTGTTATTCACATGTAGTAATGTCACACTGAAGAACAAAATTGTTGTACTCACACATCATGCTCTAGTCTTGTTGTTAGTCAGGAAACAATTTCGAAAAAAGTCTCCTGATCATCTATTGGCCTCTTCCTCTTTCAACCCATATGCACCTCTACAAATGGAGATGTAATCACCCTTTTTAGCTGCCTCTTTGATCTCCATAGTTGTTCAGGTCTGTCAATAATGGTACCTCTTCTTACGCCTTCCCTTTCTTCTTGGTCATACATTGAAAGGGGGGATATATTTAATGGAGATAAGGATATGTCATCCCCTTTATTAGGTCCTTTCCCACTGTCCCCTTCATCCCCTACCTTAACTCCCTCTACATTAGCATCATCATTATCACTTTCTTTATCATTCGTATCATCACTCTATTCATCATTATCATCAGAAGCATTATGTTGCTCACCATCATCACCTGTGACATCAGGCGTATGTCCACCATCATCTTCTTTATCATCATCATCCCCTCCACCATCATCATCCAAACCAGTACCATCCCAATCATCAACTGTCACAATAGGGATGTTTGGTTGCGCTTTTCCCTTCCGCCCTCGTGCATTTTGCACATTGGTTAACTCTTCGACCACAACATTGATAAGTCAATTACAATGTTCATTAATAACTTCCACAAGCCACGCATGAAGTTCTCTCAACTCCTGTGTCAATAACAGAATTAAATTTCTGATTTAATTTGTTCAGTGAAGGAAAACAAGTATTAACCAAACAACACACATACAAGGAATAAGGCATCTATTGTGTGGCCTCATTGGCCGCCCTTACTTCACTGTCCGTCCTTTGGTACAAAATTCCCATATTGCTCATCTTTTCGTTGTTCACCATTTCGTTGATCTTCTCCTTAGTCTAGAATTCAATAGGGCTAGTGGACTCATGTTGGACACTTTGTTTTAAAGGAAAATTTACAACAAAGAATAGCTACACCACCAAAAAAATAACAGTCATTAGTGTTAACATGAATGATAAATTAATGAAAATGGAACAAGTTTCATACCAACAATAAGTAGAGGCAAGCACCCACATTGCAAGTCCCTTTGCGTTCATTCTTCTTCCTATATACTTTTACGTAATCGTTCATTTCCTTCCACAACTCTTTGATCATATACGTTGCCCAGTCATATTTTTCAAATCCATCCATTATGCAACATATGACTCTCAACATCCTATCTCTTATCACTCCACTTGAGTATGAGCATAAAAAAACTCCTAAAGTGTACATGATGAAGAGAAACTCAAAGTTGTCCCCGCTTTCCCCAGATTTTATGTGCTTCAAGATGTTGGTGTATTTCTTTTTCCTATACTCAATATTCAACCTCTTATACAATGGATCAGAGTCCTCCACATCGACTCTAACCTCAACCCCTTCACAAGTAATACCAAGCAACTTCTCCACATCTTTTGCTTCAATTTCTCGGGTCTTCCCCCTTATCCTAAATTAATGTATTGGTGGGTCATATGCTCTAATTATGGATACAACCAAGTCATGGGGGAGTCTGTCCAATTCCACCTTCAACAATTTTCCAAAACCTATTCTCCTAACCCTCTCCTTCAAATATTCATTCTCATTGACAAATTCCACCAACGATCTAAATCCTTGAAGTGAGCAACGGGTATGAAAGGACACTCTAATTTTGCTCTTCTTCTTTTTTGACCTTGATTGCCTAGCTTTTTCAGTGTGCTCCTTCTTCTTATCATCCGGCAGCTCACTCCATGCCTTTCTTGCAACCTTACTTTCTTCTGTCATCTTCTTGTTCTCCCCCAAGTTTGCAACAAACTCATTTCTAAACAACATAAACCCATCCTGTACTAGTTTATTCTTTACAGGTTTGCTGTTTTCTCCTTTTGTCCTCACATTTGTGCTTTTTGCTTGTCTACTCTTTACATCTTTCCCCCTTACTGGTTCTGATTTTGATGTGTCCCCTTTTTGTAACTTCATCTTCTTTGACCTGCACAAGAATCATTTCACCGTCATGAACATTGTTCAGTCACAATTTAAATAGTTCTTTCACAGTCTCAATTCTTGTCAATCCTAATTCCCCTCATTTACACAAAGTCTAACAGGTTTGGATAAAAGGATTCACAACTTATGATAACAATTTCGCTGCTTGCTTACCAAAATTAACCTACTCATAGAATTTCACAACTTCTCATTAAGGATTCCTAATTTAGGATTACGTTTTCACAAATTGGATATCAAACATCCCCACATACCAATATGTTTTTCAATTTCAGATTAACCATTACCAAAAACTATTGATGTTTTCCCACGTTAAGTTTAGGATTTCACAACCAAGCATCCTAATTTTACTACTTGGGAATACTCAAACTTCCCCACATCATTACACATTTTCCCAAGTTCTCATTACGTATTCACAACTTCTACATATAGTTTCACAACTTGAAAATTATAGCTTCCTACATACCAACACGCTTTCACAATGTCAGATAAAGAATTCCCAAGTTTATATTAGGTTTTCACAAGTAAGATTAACCTTCTCACCACCACGCTTCACACAATTTCACAACTTGGGATCACTGAAATTTCCCAAGGGGTAACACAATTTCCCAAGTTCTCATAAAGGATTAACAACTTCAACATATGTTACCACAAGTTTCAAATTAAACATTCCCACAAACAAACATCTTGTCATAATGTCATATTAAGGATTCCTATATTCATATTACATTTTATCAATTTAGGATTACACTAAATTTCCCACATTACAACACTGGTTCGCAATTTCTCCAAAACAATTCACAACTTTTACATTTGTTTTCACAATTTGCAAATAACACTTTCCAACAGGCTTTTATAACAGCAGATCAACCATTCCCACATTCAAATCAATGTTCAAAAAACTGGACCGGACCGGCCGGTTCAGACCGCAAACCAGTGAACTGGCCAAAAGTTTGGTTTGGTTTAGGTCATGGACCAGGGAAGACTCAACCCAGTGCAACCCGCCTTAAACAGAGGAAACTCAGCCTAAACCTGGATAAACCACTAGGTTGAGCGGGTCAGCTAGGTTAGTTTTTTACCCAAAAAAACTTTGAATCCCTTGAAGAAAAATGGAAAAGAGTCGAAGATGAATGGATGAAGAGAGTAAGAAAAGAAGAGATAAGGCAAATAGCTGAGTATCTTCAAACCTTTTTCATTTTTTTCTACTCGTGTCCATATTTTAACAAGAACTTGATTTTGGATGGAGAGTATGTGCTTCGAGAAGAACTTGAATCTAAAACTGGAAGCGCTATTCGCTGGAAGTTTGAAGGAGAAAGCGAAAACTGAAAAGCTGAAGAGAAGGAATGGTTGGAAACGAAGAGAGGGAACATAGGGAGCATGTGATAAACCAATGATAGACAAGTCATAAATGAAGACACGTCTACCAAGAGAGAGAGAGTATGAGAGTAAAGAAAGAGAAAAACACATACAGAGGGAGAGAGAGGGATCAGATAAAAGGACAAAAAGAAGAAGAAGAAAGAGAAAGTATTTTAAAAGTAGTGTTAAAATTATCTTTGAAAAATAATTTATACATATTATATAAATTATATGAGAGAATTTTGTCTCATAACAAAAATAAAAGAGTTTTCTTAAAGTTAAACTAAGCATTGCCTTTGTTTTTTTAAAATATGATTAAACATTATTACACATTTTAATTAAATTACATTATTTTATTATTATCGGTTTGACCCACCAACCCTTAAACCACTACCTTAACCAGTTCAATATCCAGTCCGGTTTTTCGTACCTTGGTTCAAATTACCTTTTCTCATGTTAGGTTTAGCTTTTCGCATCCAGACATCAAAGTTTCACAATTTCAGATTAAGCATTCCCAAATTCAAATTAACTCTTCTCATGTTAGGTTAAGCACTTCACATCCACGCATCACAATTTCACAACTTCACAGTAAGCATTCCCAAGTTGCATTTCAGTTTTGTCATGTTATGCTTACAATTTCACAACTACGGCTCAAAAATTTCCAACTACCCATTCAGCTTAATTTCCCACATCACAGACAATGTAACAAGTTCTCATACAGATTTCGCAACTTCGAATTATGCTATATCAACTTTCAAATCACAAAATTTCCACATTCCGACAGGGTTTCACAATTAACCATTCCCAACTTTATATTGTTTTGACATTTTAGGTTTATAAATTCACAACTACAAATGCGATAGATTTTTAAACCCATTCACTTACCAAACTTTCGTGCCTAGCTATAACTTTACACCAGAAGAGCGATTTCGTAGGAACTCACCAGCGACTCTCTACGCCAACCCAAGAAATAGCCAAATCCAAACTGACATCGACGACTTCTGTCAACCTAAAATGGACCAGCCAACCTTCCGTCCCACTCTCGTCCATCGCTACAACCAACCACTAGGGATTGACACCTCTTTTCGACCACAATCACACCTAACTTAGCCTAAATGACAGCTTTTACTGGTTTATGTTGTTCTTCTCTGTCATTTTTCAGCTGTAGGAACAATCCACCTCTTCTCTGCTTGAACGAAACAATACGGCACACTCGCTAGCCCCATCAACTCCTTCCTTCCTCCTGAAATGGACTATATCCACTTCGGACCCACTCCTCCTCTCAATGCAACCAACCCCACCAATCCCTACCACTCTTTTCCTCCTTAAAAACCGCTCACTAACAGGAAATGCCCCCATGCCTCGATAGAACGCCTCCCTCTCTTCCTCTTTTTTTAAAAGTGCCTAGGGGCAAACCGGTCATTTTCTCTCCAAATTGTAAATTCCTGATCAGTCTGTAGCACCTCTGCAGAATTATCCAATTTCAGAACACCTTTTTGTCTTTTCACACTTATAAAGTTCTTTTTTAGGGATTTTCCCTAATTCAAATTCAAATTCTAAATCTAACTTAAATTTAAGATAATAATAGGAAGATATGACTAACCTATATAAGTAGGTATCCTATTTTTTTTAAAAATAAATAAATCCAAAACCAGGAAAGATAATGATAAGAAAATCTAATAAAATCCTAATTAATATATCTAATTATTTATTATCCCATATCGCACCACTTAATACTAATTAAATTCTAAGATGCAAATACTACTTAGTACTTACTATTTTTTAGGCATGAAAAGATGAAACTAATTGATATTAAGTTAATAGTATTTTAAAAAGAATAATGTATGCTTGTTTTAAGGGAAAATCGCTCAAAAAGAACTTTTAAATTAGTAAAAGACGCATAGGTGCTCCGAAATTTAATATCCCAGATCAGTGTGAGTGCCTGAACTGAAATATTAGAATTGAATGTAAAATGACAGATTTAGCCCTCTGATGAAAGAAAAGAAGTTGATGATAAAAGAAGGTGATGCGATACAGGGTGAGCGTCAGCGCGCGGGAACGTAAATGGGAGGCGAGACAAACAAGAGTGAGGTATGTATTTTATTGAGTCGACAATGTTCTTCCCCCACGTGGTCGAGCTGAAGCAAAACCATTCTCGTCAATTGGTGAAGTTGTGACACGGTGTTGAGATGTAAGAAATTGTGATTTTATTGTTGTGAGAATGTTATACATACAATTGCGAATGACTTTAGTGAAGTTGTGAAACAAAACCTATGAAAACCCAAAGATAACCTGTGAAAATCGAATGTTATCCTATGAAAACATTATCGGAGTTTATGAAAACCTAATGAAAAGTTGGTAAATATGTGTAGAGGTCAATTTAGGTGAGGAAATTGTGAAATTCATAGAAAAACTTGTGAATCCTTATGCAGAACTTGTGAATGATTCTCCATAAGTTGTGAGACCTTATTTAACTGTGGGGAGATAGATTTTTCCAATTGTTTGTGATGGGAAGGTTGTAAAATAGTATGAGAATGCAACCCACTTGACTCTGCTATCATGACCTTCTAAAACATACTTGACTACAGCAGCTATGCTACCTAAAAGATCTGTGTTATGTAACCCAATGTAAGTACACATTAAACTCGAGATTAATGAGGTGGTTATATTTGATCTTCAGCAGAGGATAGTTCTTGGTGATATTCAGATACCCTTTATGAAGTATGTTGTTTTGTCTAATGATATGGAACGTGTTGCCTTGCTCAGCAAACATGGCATTGTCATCGCTAGCAACAAGCTTGTGCATCAATGTACCCTGCATGAGACAATCCGTGTAAAAAGTAGAGGCTGGGATGACAATGGTGTTTTTATTTACACAACTTTAAATCACATCAAATATTGTCTTCCAAACGGAGATAATGGCTTTATAAAAACACTTGATGTCCCAGTTTATATTTCAAAGATTTCTAGAAATACAATCTTCGGTTTGGATCGCGATGGGAAAAGCAGGGCTATGGTTGTTGATGCTACCGAGTATTTATTCAAACTTTCTCTGATGATGAAAAGGTATGATCTTGTTATGAATATGATAACAATCTAATCTAATGAGATAGAAACAAGATCCTGTTAAAGCACACATTAAACTTGAGTTTGATGAAATTTATACTCGAGTTTTGCTTAGCACTGGAGGGTAACGAAGAGTGATGGTGTGAAGCCGCATCAAACTCAAGGTGTTCAGAAGCTAACTCCAGTGTGTACTTGTATTACTTCCGCATGATGACTCGAGTTGGCCCATATATCACTCGAGTTATAAACATCACTGGAGGGTAACCAGAAAGTGCGTGTTTCAAGCTGCATGAACTCGAGTTGTAAAGAACAGATGACAGTGAGGTAGTGTTATGAATCCACGGACGGACTCGAGTTTCTAGTCTAAAAACTCGAGTTATCCTGATCACTATAGGGTAACCGAAGAGTGATGGTGTCTAGTAGAACCAAACTCGAGTTGTAAAAAACTCACTCCAATGCGTTCTTGTGTTCAATCCGCATGTGGACTCGAGTTGGCCCATTAGAAACTCGACGTTTCCCCATCATTGGAGGGTAACCAGAGAGTTATCCTATCAATATACACAGAACTTGTGTTGTAAATAACACACTCCAGTTAGGTGCTACTGTCAATCCATGGTTAGACTCGAGTTTACCAATTAAAACTCAAGTGAAGATCATCATTAGAGGGTAACTGGAAAGTCAGGAACAAAAAGGGGAAGAAGGACTCGAGTGGATTGATTATAACTCGAGTTAAGCAGCCCTCCACGCTTTAAATCCCTCAATCCCCAAACATTTCTATTGACTCCACTTGACCTCCGACTTCTATAGCCCTCGAGTTAGCTGAAGAGAAACTTACTATTAGTCCGTTGTTGTCTGTTCTGTCTCATAAGTTATCACCGTCATCCTCTGTTTATCCCTGTTTTTTAGCGCATATATAGAAGATCCTACAAAATAAGTAAAGGTTATCATAATAAAGCTGAACCAACTTTCTTTGCTATTCTTTGTTAGCAAAGGTTATCATTTCTTTTCCATCAGGATTAAATTGTTCGACTGGTAGCTGTTGTTTCTTGTTGGACATTAATTGTTATGAGTTAACTGGTTGGCTAGAAGAGAATGCGCAAGCTCACTCACACGGCTGAGTGATTGGATCATTTTGTTTTAGTTTCTTTAGAAGTGCATGCAAGATATATTGAACTGGTTTTTAAGATTTTTACTTTTGGTTAGTCTATTAATCGATTCAGAGGAAAACGATGCAATCGGTTCGTAAAACCTTGGGCGCCAATACTGTACGCTCATGCCTGTATATGCATCTGTCTGCAATAACTCTAGATGATTAGATTAAGATAATCGCATGTCAAACTCCTAAAGTTTTGAACCTACTTTGGGAGCTTGCATATCATATATCCTCTAAGATTATGTTTAACAATGGTAGAGTAAAAGCAAACATCTTGCAAAAGTTGAGTTTTACTTATTGTGTTTGTATAAGAGTTTTTTTTCCAGAGAGTAGTTACATGATATTCTCCTCATGAAACCAGTCAACTACTTTTCATGTATAAACTGAAAATTTTGACTTTAATAAAAATACTTGATTATCCATATTTGAAAATGAAGGGGTAAATTACTAATTTGGATATCGACCTTTTATATGAGGTGTTATAATTAAGTTTTTGTTCTATTTGATCAAGGTTGAGGAAGTGAAACCTTTCTTTAACTATTTGTCAGGATCCTCTTAGAAGTGTTGTTGTAGATTCTTGCATACGAGTCACAAACAATGGGAGGGAAAGCATTAACAGAAAAGTATAAGCACAATTTCTTTGTGGTTTAATGTTAATATTTGTCTCAACTTTCTGTTCCAATCAATATGCACCAATGAAATATGCTTAATAGGAATTCCTTGCACAAATTGCAAGTATTCTTTATATTTACTCTCTACAATACTTCAAATCACTGTGATCAATTAAAGATGAGATCACTATTAGGCTAAAAAAAAATTTTTGTTGAAATTTTAATGCTAAATCATGTAATGTGAATGTTATAGTTAGGAGTAAGCCGCCCTAACTATATTAATGCTAAATCAGGTATTCTTTATATTTACTCTTTAGAAACTTTTGCTATGAATTTATGCAGCATGCTCCTGATCTTGGTGATATTCCTGTAGCTTGCTCTAAGAGGAGATGGCAGTCATTTAGGTAAAGTAACTGAATTTTTCATGCAATATGAAAAACACTTGTATTGCAATGAATTTTCAAGATGCCTGAATCGAAAAACTTTGAATTATTATTCACTTGTGATGTTATCTTGATATTTTTATTGCATAACCCTTAATACTATTGTTGTTTTTATGCTTACAGATTAAGTGGTTTTAGCAGTAAAAGCCACTCAAATTCTTTAGACTGGACTCTTTTTTCTTCTACAAATTTGGATCCTATGACATCTGATGTTGTTGCTCCTTCACCCTGGATAATCTTTGGTTGCCAAAATGGTAAACGTTATAATTCAGATTTTGTTGATTGTGGTAGTTAAAATTATGCATACATATTCACATGAGAAGGTTGGTAAATTTTCTATTCAGTAATTGCTTTACGAAGAAAATTGAATTATTGAATATGGTCTTATCTCCAAAAGTGGGATGATCACCCTGCAATGTTGTGAAAATGGCAAACTCGAGTTGTGAAAGTCTAATAGGATGTTGTGAAAATGTAAGACTGTTTTGGTAAACTCGAGTTATCAATAAAGAACTCGAGTTCTTTATCCTATAAGCCTAATCACTTGTTGGTTGCCCTCCAGTGACGATATGAACTTGAGTTGTGAAAGTCTAACTGGATGTCGTGAAAATGTAAGACTTTGTTGGTAAACTCGAGTTATCAATTCATAACTCGAGTTCTGCATCCTATAAGCCTAATCACTCACCGGTTACCCTCCAGTGACGATATGAACTCGAGTTGTGAATGGCAAGCTCTAGTTGTGAAAGTCTAACGGGATGTCTTGAAAATGTAAGACTGTGTTGGTAAACTCGAGTTATCAATTCATAACTTGAGTTCTGCATCTTATAAGCTAATCACTCGCCCATTACCCTCCAGTGACGATATAAACTCAAGTTGTGAATGGCAAACTCGAGTTGTGAAAGTCTAACGGGATGTCGTGAAAATGTAAGACTGTGTTGGTAAACTCGAGTTATCAATTCATAACTCAAGTTCTGCATCTTATAAGCTAATCACTCGCCGGTTACCCTCCAGTGATGATATGAACTCGAGTTGTGAATGGCAAACTCGAGTTGTGAAAGTTTAACGGGATGTTGTGAAAATGTAAGACTATGTTGGTAAACTCGAGTTATCAATTCATAACTTGAGTTCTGCATCCTATAAGCTAATCACTCGCCGATTACCCTCCAGTGACGATATGAACTCGAGTTGTGAATGGCAAACTCGAGTTATGAAAGTCTAACGGGATGTCGTGAAAATGTAAGACTGTGTTGGTAAACCCGAGTTATCAATTCATAACTCGAGTTCTGGATCCTATAAGCTAATCACTCGCCGGTTACCCTCCAGTGATGATATGAACTCGAGTTGTGAAAGTCTAACGGGATGTTGTGAAAATGTAGGAATGTGTTGGTAAACTCGAGTTATCAATTCATAACTCGAGTTATCCTATAATCTAATCACTCGCCGGTTACCCTCCAGTGATGATATGAACTCGAGTTGTGAATGGCAAACTCGAGTTGTGAAAGTCTAACGGGATGTTGTGAAAATACAAGACTGTGTTGGTAAACTCGAGTTATCAATTCATAACTCGAGTTCTGCATCCTATAAGTTAATCACTCGCCTGTTACCCTCCAGTGATGATATAAACTCGAGTTGTGAATGGAAAACTCGAGTTCTGCATCCTATAACATTCAATTTTCGCAGGTTATCTTTGGGTTTTCATAGGTTTTGTTTCACAACTTCACTGAAGCCATTCGCAACTGTATGTATAACATTCTCACAACAATAAAATCACAATTTCCTACATCTCAACACCGTCTCACAACTTCACCAATTGACGCGTTCATATGCTATTTTAACGGTTTAGAAATTTCAAAAGTTGCAATTCAAACTTCCTCACTTAACAACAGAGTTTCACAACTTATTTTACAACCTTCCTTATTACGTTTTATCCACATTTCCCAAACTTATCTTAACCCATGCACATTCTCACAACAGAGTTCATAGGTTTTGTCACCGTTACATTTTATCCAGATTTCCCAAACTTATTTTAACCCATGCACATTGAACCGCTATTCTAATCAGCTGGAGAAGTTAAAATGAAATACATTTTTAAACACAACCACTTACCGAACTTCAGCACCGAAGCTCAAATTCGCATTCGAACACCAGTACCTCTGCAACTATCCAATGCCTTCCACCACAACCTCTCCTCGCCTTCACTCCTCCTCAAATCCACCCCAAATTCGCCCCACAGTGTCGCTGCCACTATCCTCTCTCAACGTCACGGAACTAGGGTTGACCAACGGCACCGACGACACCACAAGAAGATGAAGAGTCCTAACCGCATTTTCGCACAATTTCGCCCTTCTTATCACGGCTCCCTCAACGTTTTTCAATTTAAAAACTTACAGGGTTACACACGTCATTTTGCCTCAAATTCAATATCCCAGTTCAGGCACTCGCACTTTTTTGAAAATATGCAATTTCGGATAACCTTTTTGTCTTTTACTAATTTTAAAGTTCTTTTTGAGGGATTTTCCCTTATTTTAATTAAACAAATGCATGCTTACTCTTTTTCCAACAGCTAAAATTTAAAAAAAAAAAATCAAATGAAATTAAAAGTGTGATAAGAATAAAATTAAAAATACATCAATTTTTTTTTTTGGTAATGATATATCAATAATTAATACTATTAATATCATCAATTAATTAAATGTACAAATTATAAAAGACAAAGTTGAACCTTCAACCTAGAACAAGCAAACAAGAAACCTAACAGGTACATCCTAAAACGGAAGACTCTGGAGTCTGGATAGATCAAGTCTGAAAGGTGTAGTACAATGAATCCAGTCCTGGCGATGAACCAAGGAACTCGTAAAGTAAAAATAGAAACTTTTTCAGTGAAGTTAAAACAACGATTACTATTATTATTATTGTTATTGTTTATTTAAAAATCCCACCAGCCAAAACCATGACCTGGTTCGGATCCTCTTGAAAAAAATTGTGGGTTAGAAAGAACCACTTTATCTTGTCGTACTTGGCGGTGCCTTTCCCAAAAATTTTCTTGATTTATTAACAACTTTGATTTCTTTCCAATTTTCTTTTTATTTTTCCTCTCGCTTGTTCTTAAATTTTCGATTTTGCAGAGTACTCGAATGGGGAAATCGTCCACTTCGCACAAGAAAAAACGTTCTAAGAAATCCTTGAAGGTATGATCAATTATCAACATCCACTCAATTTTTGTTTCTCCTTGCTACTACTGCATTCGTTTTGTGTATTAAGTTTTTTGCTTCAGATTTGCGATTGTTCCGAAAAGAGATCCACTTTCGGATTCACCGTCTGCTTTGAGAACTGAAATTAGTGAACGTACGAATTATATTCTTATCTGAGGAAGATACTTTTTTCTCTATGGATACTAGAAATTCTTTGCTGGGTTTAAATGTTTCAAGTTTTTCTTCTTACAACCTATGACGATTTTTGATTTGGTTGTTTGTTTTTCGTACTCATTCTTGGTGCATTTGGCTTGTATCTCTGTAAATTTGGTTGCTATGAAGCACAGAGACTTCTAGATTCATGACTTACCTGGTGCATGGTTTGTAGGTTTGCTTCCAAAGTTTTGACTCTGAATATTTGCTTGCACAATTTCGACATCACATGTTTCTTAGGTATCAGATTAAGTAACTTAGGTTAATATTTTGATTGATTACACATTCATGTTCTACTTTATTATTTTAATGTTGTCATATATTTAAAAATACTCTCCATCTATAAGTATATATGACCATATCAGTTACCTGTTCGATACTTGTAGCCATGCCTATGGATGGTTGAAGTGGATTATTTGACTGTTGAAAGGGTAAATGGGAATCCTATATAATTGTATGTTTAATATGCTGGTTCAGGTACGGGTGAGTGGTAAAAGTAAGAGCAGGAAACATAGATCCAAGAAACTTCGGCGGCGGCGCAAGGCATCTCTTTCCATCTCTGACTATAGTGATTCATTAAGTTCTGACTCATTGTTGTCTTCTAGTTCTGAGGATAGCTACAGAAGGAGAAGGGCTCGGTCTTCCAAAAGGAAAGATGACAAAGGTCGAAGGAAGATGGCCAAGAGACGTTCAAATAGACTTGAAAGCAGTGATGACTCTCGTCGTGATAGGAAGAGAAAAAGGGCAAAGAGAAAGAAGAGTGAGCAAGAGGTGAGAGAGAAAACATATAAGAAGAAAAAGCTTAGGAAAGATGAAAGTGTTATTTCTATGAGCAATGGGTCATTGAGCTGCTCAACTTGTTATGGTGAGAGTGCTAGCAGTGATGATAATAAACCTGAAAGGCATAAAGGAAGAGTAGAAAGAAAGGGAAATGAAAAGGAAAAAAGATTGGATAGAGGCAGAAGTGAAAAAGAAAGAAGCGATAGATACAGAGCTAGAAGTCGCTCATCCTGCAGTTTCTCTAGTGAAAGCAGTGATGAACGGGCTGAGGAGGAATATGTCAGTAGGAACAACTCAAGGCGGCTCAAATCAGTTATTACTGTTACAGAGGTGGCAGAGGAAGCAAGAGAATTGTGTCCCAGCAGGACTAAAGAGGAGATCGTTGATGATCACGATTACCCTTGTAGAAGTAATGACAGTAATGATGGGGGCAGTAAGACAGAATCAGACCATCATTCGCTTCCCTCTCCAAAAGAAAACTTGGGAATCGAGGAGACAGAAGTTGGCAGGATTGCTGATTCTAATTTAGCAGAACCTGAAAGAGATCAGCAGTATAACAACAACAGCCAATTTGACAGAAGTGAGCTTGATGTTTATGGTGCTGGGACCGGTGAATCTGTGGAGAAGAAAACAAGTGAGACTCCTGGGGCTAGTTTGGATGGCGAAGACTTGGAGGCAATTCTAAGAAAAAGAGCATTGGAAAACTTGAGAAAGTTCCGAGGTGAGGTCCAGTCAAGTGCAAAAGCTTCCAGTCAGAAGATTAGAATAGATAATGATGTGATTCAACCTCCTATTAAGAGCCATGAACCAATTCAAGGCCAGTCTATTGTCAATAATGCAGGCAAGGCGGAGAATTTTGACAAGATAACCAACACAGAAGGTACTAATTTGGCTACAGCGAGGAGAAAATCAGTAGCTTCTTCAAGTGAAAATGAAAAGGATGTAAATGGCGTTAAAGGTGAATCTGTATCACTGAAACATCATTCTTCCTGTGCTCCAGAAAAAGTAACGGATACAGAAAACCATAGTGAAACAGTCACAGATAATGCCATAGATAGGCATGGTTCTGATCCTGTTCACAGTAGCAATGATAATGTCAAAAACTTTAGAGCATTGTGTTCTAAAGGGCAAGATGAAGTTAAGGATCACTGTCAATTTGAATCGAAGCAAACATCGGACCTGGACAAGCTTCATCATCCTAAGAGCCCACGGACCGGGGGTAATGAAGACCTGAATGCCACTGCCAAGACTCATGATGTTGATAAGCCATGTGTTTCTGTTATCGATAAACCTTCCTCAGAAAGTTCGCCAGTAGAAAATGGCTCGAATAATTTGCAAGGTGAAGCCAGTCAGGGATCCCAATTTGAGCAGAAAACAATGAACGTGATGCGTGGTGGCGAAATGGTACAGGTTAGTGTATGATATTATCTTAGATTTCTAATATTTCTTATCATGATGATCTGTTAGTGGCCTTAAATATACATTCTTATCTTACAATTAGTCTCTGTGAAATCTCAGGTGAGCTACAAGGTCTATATCCCAAAGAAAACTCCAGCTTTGGCTAGAAGGAAACTTAAGCGATGATCATATATAACCTTGGAACTGTAATACTATAAATATAGGTAATTTTATTTTAGATGATGGACTAGGTGATTATGGAGATATTCTCAAGTAAGCTTGGTTCATTAAAAATAAGTTAATTATAAATAAACATGTAAGCATGTAGAAGATGGATTTTTGTTAACAAATTTTGTCAGGCATATTTATATGTCTATTTATGATTTAGCTTTATTTATTTATATTGGTGAAAATGATGCAAAGGGAAACTCTTGGTCTTTGGCTTACTTGCAAGTGACTCACTGAATTTTCAAAATTTATAGTTAGATTTTGAACTTTTACACTCCAAGAAATAGGTGGTCGTTTTTAATTTTCTCCTAATAACGTTAACTTATATGCCTCTTGAGACGCCATGTGTGGAAATTGTGGTTGGAAGTTTTGTCTATGTGAGGAAGTTTTGAAACTTCTGGTTTTGAAAGTTCAAAACGTTAATCTGTTTGCAAGTAGTCTAAGACTTGAAGGAGCTTCTGAGAATATTCTTCCCATTTATCTTTTGCAATTTGAGCTTATATAAGAACTTTGTGTTCTAATTAAATTAATAATGAAAACAATCTCTGATTATTAATGTATGTGACATATTTTAAGCGTTACAACCTTTGCTCCTCTAAAGGGGTTTTATACTCGTTCAAATTTAAATTAGGGGTAATTACATTTAAGTTCCACACAAATAAAAAAATGATTCCTGAAGTTGTCAATGGACATCCCTTGACTTGTTATTAACAATTTCAGGGACCATTTCTTCATTTTTTTTCTTTTATATGGAATTTGAATGTAATTGTGCAAAACCAATTGAAGTGTCATAAAACCAATTTGTTAGGCTCTAAATTGGATAAGGTTAATTATATATTCATGGTCAAATTCCTAAGCAATTTTGCTATTTTTCAAAAAAATCAAATTAATTATAAAATTATATCTTTGTTCATTAAGAGTATGCACTTCAGGTGATGCATGTGTCTCAAGCTGACCCTAAAACAATTGAGGGAATTAATTTTTGGTCATGTAGTCAGGTGAATTGGCTGCACATATAGAAAAAAAAAATAAAGGATTTGTTTATTGAAATTTTTTATAAATAATTTAAAAAGAAGGCTTAGTACAAAGAAATTTTATGTCTTGTACAAGAGAGGAAATAAATTGACGGCTTATTTAGAATAACATTTGGTGCTTTGTCAATGAGTTTGAACTCCTCAGACCAGTTTAACTTTCTTTCCAACTAAAAAATAAAAAAAAAACTAATTGTGATTTACAAAGATGAGCATGCTCACAAACCCAATTCCTTCTTATAGCAAGCAATGTAAAGTGAAAATCTTTGAGGGATCTTCCAGTTTCATGAAAGTACAAGGTGATTAATTAAGAGAATGTTAAATATAATTTTTTCCATTTGAATAACTTAACACGTTTTGAAAGCTCTCTTCAAAACGGAGAATAGGGAAAAAAGAAACCAAGAAGAGAAGCCAATTCCTAATTTGATTTGACTTTGACTACATGTGGATCGTATATAAGAAATCTACTAACTAACTAATTTATTTTGTGAGTATTTTATAATCTGTCAGTCAGGGACCTCCAAAATCTTTCCTATTTAATAATTCCTTCCTCAAAATATTTTGATTGTTGAAGTAAATATAAAATTAAGAATATCACATTGAGTTTTATGAAAATCTCCCTTAAATGTAACCATAATTTCACAAATTACATTAAATTTAATTTGAATGTTTTCATGTGAAAATTATTTCGATTAAATTAATTCTCATTTAGACTGTATTTTAAAATATATATGGTTGTAAAAAATTAAATAAATTTATTATTTAACCAAAAAAATTAAATGTATAATTAAATATGAATTCTTATGGGTACAAAATTGAAAAGAATTTGCCTTTTGAGAGTTACAATTACAAAGGAATCCTAGGCCATCAAAATTATGACGTGTTAATGAAACTTATTACTAGAGTAACTTGTAATTAAATTAATGACTAGAGTGACTTGTAATAAAAATAAAATAAGGAAACTAATTAAATAGGAAATTTTTTTCCTTGACCTGCAATTAAGTAGGAAAGATTCCAAATATAAAAATTGTGGAAGCCCAGCCCAAGGGAACAGACAAAAGGCGCAAAACACAAAAGCGCGCAAAGAAGTTGTCGTTTTGGGATTTGGGAAGAAGAAGAAGAAGAAGAAGAAAGTCGATAATGGCGTTCGCACCTAATCCCTTGGCTCTCAGCGTTCCCGAACCTGCCTTCGAGTCATGGCTTCGTGACAGTGGCTACCTCGAAATTCTCGACCAACGCGCCGCCGAAGCCGCCGCAGCATCTTCATCTGCCGCTAATTCCGACGCCGCACCGGGGGTCACCACCGGATTATTCGCCTCATTATTCTCTCGCATCTTCACGTTTCTCTCGCTCTTCACTATCAACCCCTTCGCCAAGCTAACTGCTGAGGATTTTTCCGGCGACACACCCTCTTGGTCTCACTCCTTTATCGGCTGTTGTGATTCCTACTCTTTCCCTCCGTCTTCGTCTCAGGCTCGCTTGAGGGTCCAGGAGAATGTCAAACGCTATGCTCGTAATTATGCGTATCTGTTTATCCTCTCCTTTGCCTGCACTCTGTACGGTTTTCTTCGCCTTCCTGTTCTTACCTTTTGAAGTATCTAATCTATTTGCTTGCCCTGGTTTTCTTGTCAACAGATGGAACTTCAGTTATATTCCTTAGAAGATAGTTTGTGGTCCATTATAATTGGAATTGCAGAATATTTGTGACTATGTTGCAACTAAATACATTTCACAGAAGGCTATTTCTTTGGTGAATGATGAATATTTACTTATAAGGATGAGAATTTTATTAATTGTTTTCTATGTTTTATAATTTTTGTATTTGTGGTATGCAGGACTGTGTCATTCTGGTCCTTCTTCCCTCTTTGTTGTTTGCTAATTGTGTTTGTTATTGATGGTTACAGGTATAGGATGCCAGTTCCTCTTTTTGGGTTGATATCATGTTTAGCGTTGTGGGAATTTTTCAATTTTTGTAGTGACAGATGGGGATTGGCTGGATATCCAGTGACTCGGCTGTGTTTAATCCGCCTTGTCCAATGTGGTGAGAATCATTTCTATGGGATTATGTCTTATATTTATTATTTACTTTTCTTTACTTGAGTAGGAATCTAGTATTGGTTTCAACATTTGGCTTTAGTGTACAACACACTTCTAGCGTCAATAAATCCTCCAGTATTTGCAATTACTGCTAAAAGTCCAATATAATTTGTTAATATCTCTCCCTGGTGGTTCCTTACTTAAGAATGCTATGGCTTTGTAAGTTTATCATATATGATCCTGATCAAAATTCACATTCCAACTTGTCCAAACCTAGATCATCAGAAGTGCCTCATTTTACCATTTCAGGAACTCCATAAGGGCTTATTCCTTGGCATTTATCTCACCTTTGAGTATCCTGATTTCATTTACTTGTACGTTGTTGGAACCCTAAACACTTACCTCCAACAATAACAACAACAAAACCTTATCCTATTAGGTGGAGTCAGCTACGTGGATTAAACAACGCAGTTGAGCTCGGTCGAAAACCATATCTACCCTAAACACTTACCATACACATAAATCGACCTTGGGGTAGAGAGCAAGCAAGGAGGGAGGGAAGGACAAACTTCTTCTCTGGCCTTATCTTTTGCAACATACTGAATCTTGTGAACTTTGTGGTTCTTGTGGCATATTATTCGATGAAAATAATCTTTGTTGATAATTTCTTTTCTGCATATGTTTTCTTCATCTTTCCCATGTACAGTATACCATTTGTGGCATATTATTGCATGAAAAGCAAAACTTTTATTCATTATCTTTACAAGGTTTAACTGGTTTTCTGAATCCTTAATTTTGCAGCTACTGCTATTGTTCTCATCTTCTTCAACGTTCAGTTGGCTCTCTTTTGTGCATTAAGTGTCAGTTATGCTGGTGAGTCTCTTGTCATATTTGCCTCCCCCGTTTCTCTTCCTTAACTGGTTTTCTTTATCCAACTCCTTCTGAGGCTCAAAATCCAATTTGCAGGCGTGATTCTGCATGCTGCATTTCGAAAGTTGACCCCTGCAACAAAGCAACCTTCTCGACGCAGAGTATGGTGGTAGTTGTGGCACTAGGAGCGGGCAACATGCTCAGAAAAACTCAAGGGGCTCTAGACTTTAGTACAGGAGTTTTTTTTTTTGGGCCCCAACAGAAAATGATGCTTATCATCATGTAGGAGCCACTGGATAAAGTCCATACTGTTGTGTGGCAGGACTATAGTGGATATTTAAGGACTTTGATGTCCTCGGGACTTGCTTCTGAAAAGTATATGACAAATAAAGTGTACAGCAATAGAGCTTTTTTTTGTTTTGTTGGCTTTTATATTGACTCCAAAATTGATACTTTCTATAAAACCTTTTTGATAAATGATAACTAAATGGTCTAGGTGTTCATTGATGGGCAGATAATGAGCGCACCTAGTACAACTATATTGTTCAATGACCTGCAGTGCAACGGGTATGATTTTTGAAATTTTATGTATATAAATGGAGATGTATAATGATTACCTTAGTTTTAGAGTTATTATTTCATCCCTTTTTGTTATTGCTTTATTTAGAAATACAAATATGATTTTTCATTTCACTTTTCATGAATTACATTTTACTACCCAGATGGCTGATTTGACATTTAAAAAAGAAAGAAAAGAAAGGATGGCTGAGTTGATAATTAATTACTGAGAAATTTCATGACTTTTACCTATAAATCAGTAGTGGATCAATCTAGTTATTAATAAACTTGACCATATCGATGCACTTTCCAACCCGCGAGAAAAATGAATTGTGATCGGTGTGTGAATTCAATTCAAAGATATACATCTATATATCACAAAAGACAATTTCAATTCACAAAAACAACAAAAGTAACAAAAAATTTAGCCAAAACGCAAATAACCAAGTCTTGGCTCATTCTTCGCATTGCCACAAGACAAACATCAGTAAAATGTATAGTAAGCAACAATCTTTTGTTACCATACAAACCCCTAATGTAATTGAACAGCAATGCTTCTCTATGTGAAAAAAAAAGAATGTGGAAAAAGAATGATAATAGTAATAATAATTAGAAAATTGACAAACAAGATCTTACAATTACCTATTTACAGTTAATAATAAGGTTAAATGCATAAACTGAAAAACACCACAAAAAGGTGACTTCTAACTCCACTTCAGAAGACTGCATTTAGATTCCCTTTAGGCTTGACCTTGCCATCTGTGAAACAAAAGAACCAGACACATTCACAAGCATGGTTAGTGCCAGAGGAATCTGAGGGAAATATGCCCTCTTTTGGTAATATTGATATACCTAATGGTAATGTACAAACAATCGTGTTTTTATCATGTTTGATTTATTACCAGAAAAATGAATATCACACCCAATTTCAAACAAAGTGGCCCAAATGTTAGACTTGAGCTAAGCTTTGGCTCGCCATTTTGTTTCAAGCATACTTATCAACATTCTCCTTATAAAGGATCTAAGGAATTTACAGTTTAAGGATTAAAGTTAAAGGGCAAACAATAACTTCCAGTAACCTTGAGAGAAGAAATCTTGCAAGAGGGCCTAGATTGCTATTTGAATGAAATTCTCTGTTCTGTTGTTTCTTCCTGGCTTCAACTTCTGCCGTTGCACTTTGGGATTCTTCAGGAGCTGACTTGGTCTTAATGAATAATTGAGCTGCTAGCTCCTGCAGATCCTTAAACGAAGATTCCTTCGAACTGATAAACAATTTTTCATGGGGGGACCAGATTAATTCATACAATTAACATGAAAAAGGGAAAAAAAACATTTATTTTTGTTTACTAGTATGCAGAATCAATTTTGCTTGGAATAGAATGCAAACCTTGCCAGTCGCAGAAGCAACTTTTTGACAAGAGCATCACATGATCCAGACTTTATGCGCTCCATGTGTTTGAGTGAATTGATTACTTCTTGTATGGTAGACCCTTCTGGATCATCGGCAAAGGCCTGCATAATTAATGCCCAAAAAAATGAATTAAAAGTTTTAACACATTAAATCCATTCAAGCTAAAAGAAAATAGAGCACGGAAAAACTTGAACGCTGGAGAATCCTAAAAGCACTACTTCATAAAAATTGAGGGCACTTGGATAGAAGAACAACAAACTTCACTGCTAAAACAGAATACACAGACAGATTTGATTCCAGTGCCACACACACACCCCAGAAAAAATAGCACCAGAAAAAAGATCCCACAAGACTATCAACCTTTAAACAGCAGCTACTCAACTTGAAACCTAACATATAAAAGGTAAAAGAATGAAACTTTCAAGAGGCTAGAGTCCCTCCCAGGTGAAATCCTTTAACATGATTCTTCATACCCCTCCCTCACTACCTGAACCCTTCATCAATCCCATACCATATTTTCGCCTCATCCACTACTCTACAACAACTCTGCTAGTGGCAGAGGTAGTCATGCCTCTTTTTCAATCCCTTTTCTGCAACAAGTCCTTCCTGTTGTAATAGCACTTGGGCCAGCAGGCCCACTATACTTCCAGAATAGTACTGAAAAGACATGCTTCCCAAGACTCTAGCCAAGTTAGTAGTTTTTTGCAGGGAACTTGTTGCATTGTTCTAGGGCCAAGACTCTGCAAAAGTTCCTTAAGTGTATATTATGGGGTTTTCTAATAGAAACATAACAGGAGAAGAAACTGTTTTAAAATAGTAAATCATATGCAGAGTTGTAAAACTTATCCATGTGTCAAGTTTCTACAGGAGAACCTGATAGCAAAATCTTAAAAAGAAAAAGAAAAAGCACTTTCATAGTCAATTTGTTGGGTTTTTTTTCTTGGTTTATTTGAAGGAGCAACTATATTTGCGTGTGTGACATCATTATGAAATCTTTGCATTTATTCTCTGAATAGTCTATCATAACTTGGCCTTATTATTTACAAATATGTGATTCAAAAAGAATCCAAGTTCAAGCTAGAACTATATAGCATAGTATATGAACAGATTTAGGAATTTACATTATTTACTCAAGTCTGAGAAGCATGGACATGGGACAGGAACAGTAGACAGACAAAACAACTTGGCAAAATCTAATACTTAATGAAGTTTCACATTTTGACGTAGATATGGCTTTGTTTTAGACGAGCCCATACTTGATGGATGCTATCAGCTATATATCATCACCTAAGGTAGGCCAAGAGTTATAATACAATACAAGATCTACCAGACTGCTTAAGAATAGTCACCTCTTTTAAAGAAGGAATAAGTAAAACAGATAATGCCATAGACGAAGACAATATTCTGCCATTGTCTTGATCCTCATCGGCATGGCGCAGTTTTGAAATTCCCTGTTGTGGACCATTGTTTACACGAGATGATCTGAAAACAAAATTGAGAATATGAATGACCCTTCAGCATAGAAATACTTGGTCTCTTCTGAATGTACCTTGAGAAATCAGAACTGCTTGTCACTTGGTCTCTTCTGCTTTCCTGCACATCATTGCTGGTCTTTCCCTGTGCAACTCTCTCTCGAGTATTTCCTTTCCTTGGTCTTAGGATAGCAGCCTTTGCCTAGGCGGATAAAAAGATTCTGTCAAAGACAATTCTTCTCCGTCCAAGCAATAAAATTGCTCATAGATAATCAAGAATATGCAAATTCTTGGGTCGTAAATTTAAAGTATCAACAAATATGTAATCAGAGAAAAGTACTAAAATTGAACCTGTCAAATGTAAGGTTAAATCAGGCAAATACAGGACATAGTAGAATAATAAAATCAAATTTTGCTTTTTGCTAAATAATTTCCAAATATCAATCAATCAATCAATCCCTCACAAAGAAAAAGAAGGGGAGAAAGATATTTTCTGTTTTCCAGCAACTTGCATTCATGCAAAAGTCAAAAAGCACATCTGTACTTCACATCTTATATAACAAAAAGAACCTCTGCAAGATTTGAGGCGCTATCTTCAAGTAAGGCATTTGCAGTTCTCTCATTAAGTCCCAGCCTGGACCTCGGTGTCTGTGAAGACTCATAATCATCATGCTGACCACGGACAACAATAGTTCCACTGGAAGAACTATCTTCAAAAGAACCATAGTAACTGCTAGACTGCATATTAGAAAAAAGCTTCCATTAGGCGAGTGCATGGAACCCCAATAAGAAATAAAAATTTCATTTTACAGCAATTCTGCCTGGAGAATACCTGGGAGCTTTGGTCATGAAAGATTGATGATTTTGATCCTTTTGGAGATCGAATAACAACAGTTCCTGATCCATTCCCAGACAGTTCATCCTGCAAATTGACCAATTTATTTAGTTAAATGGATTTCCATCTACTTCATGGTCGACACTCTTTTTTCAAACATCAAACCAGGTCAACTTTCGCCTCAGATATTTTATTTGCTAAATATCTTCTAAATTGGTGGTAATATAGAATGAAAATACGCAGTTTCACATGCTAAAATTCAAATTATATAAAAGTTCGGCCATTCAGATTTCAGGGTTTAGCACAGATCATTAAATTCAGCATATCAGACATGACCAAAAGGTCCAAATACTCCCAATATTGATGCTTACATGAACAACAAAGAACTGATCAAGCTAACTTATTTGACAAAGAGAAGCGAGTATAAACAAATATACTTAGTAGAAAAGTCAGTTACATCTTCAAGGGAAGTTTCTGGTGATTCATTAAGAGCATTTCTATAGGAAGATGCCCCAAGATAGCCACTGTCTGTTGCCTTCTTTTGGTCCAGTTGATATTGTGAATCATCTGTTTTCTTGTCTCTATACTGAGGTGGCCGTGCAACACTGCGAAAAGTTCCAGTACCCTCTGATCCACCAATGCTGAAGTCCCATCCAGAATTTTTCCGGGTTTTATCCTGACCACTGTCCATCAGAAAATTTCCATTAGAAAAAATCAATTTATGATAAAAAACAATGAGCAACATTAAGAATCTACCTGGGAATGGATTGAGTAGCTCCTTCTCTTAAATTTCTTGCCACTTTCATCGTATCAGATGGCTCCCCCATCCCATTTTGACCACTTCTAGGTGTCCCCCCTTCTTTTATTTGATACTTGGGACGCTCCCTATCAAACCACGAGGCAGGATGTCAAATACAAGCTAGGGAATATGAATGTTAAATTTTCTTGCTACAGATAACATGAATGCAATGTTTCAGTAGATATTCTACATATATTTCAAATTTCCTTTATTTCCAGTACCATAATGTAAGAAGAAATAGTAAGATGATAGAAAAAATAATCACAAAAGCAACCTAGCCAGAATAAGATGAAACAAAATATAGCAAGATTTTAGCAGTGATTCACACCTTATTCTTTCCAAAAGCTTTGGACTCTTTCTAGCAGATCGAATAAAACGATGTTTGAGAAGTTCCTTAGCACTTGGCCTCTGAAATGAAATTCAAAAGAAGAAAACTTATGAAACAGAAAGACTTGCTTAGCTTGTTTCAATTCCAGTTTAACCCGGGGCAAAAACACAGTTATATGAGAAATCCTTAAAAATCATATCGAGTACAATCATATAAAAATTATTTTCTGGATATGGTGTCAATAAAGTTGGCAAAAATAATTCAAATCAAAAGTTTAGGCCATTAAGTGAAAGCTTATGAATGGTTTTATCATAATCTCCAACATATCTCCTCAAATGAAAACCGACTGGACTTGAAGTTCGGACAAAACATAAACCCAACATAACTTGTGCTAAAACTTAAACTTAACCAACAGATGGGAGCCCAAAAAAACTCCAGGCAACTTATGTTATGATGAGGACCACTTCAACTCAAAAATTGTTTAAAGGCAACGAATATTTTTACCATAACATCAAACAAAAGTGAGCATAATAATTTCAGAAAAGTACTTTATTAGCTTGTCTCGCTCAATTAGGAGTCTACAACTAATTTAATTATACTGTGTATTCAAGAACATAAAACAAGTCTTATCCCACTAAGTAAAGTCAGTTACATCGATTGCATGTCATAAGACTCATCAGCAATTACCTATTGAAAAATCATATTTTGTGATAAGCAAAAAAAAAAAATCATACTAAGTACACAATTAAAAAAAATTCATACTATGTGCTCAATTGGGGGAAAAGAAAAACGGAAATTGAACCAGCAGTAAGAATGGGAATGGCTTAGACCCTTGCCTCAGCTGGAGGCTTTTTTAAACACAATGAAACGAATTCTTTAATGGGACGAGAAAAATGTTCATCTAGCTGCACAAAAGAACGGTAATTGTCAGCTCTTTTAAACTGGGAAAAATATTTCTGGCCACTGAACTTCATATGAACCAGTTTGACAATAAAGAACACAACCTGTGGTGGGTTCTCACGTGGTATGATGAAAAGCACTCTCATTGGATGGAGGTCACTAAGTGGAGGCTCCCCTTTTGCCATCTCAATTGTTGTGATCCCCAGAGACCAGATATCTGCCTGCACAAACAGAATATATATCAGTGATCTCTAGGGTCTAACAAGAATACGAAACAAACTAAACTTGAAACAGAACTGTCTCAAACAGAAAATTAAACAAATGGCTCAAAAAAATAGGTATGAAATAACCTTCTCATTATATCCTTCAGCAGTCTGAATGACCTCTGGTGCCATCCAGAATGGTGTTCCTACAAATGTCTGTTGTTGTCAAAATAATTAGCATATCCAGCATGAGATGAAAAATAATTTATATTTTACAACCAAAGAGAATTAATTAAACCGTATTTAAAAATCATTGAATGAAATTATCATAGTAGAGAAGGTGCACTATAGGAGAGATCTAAAAAGGGACAAAAACAGCAAAAGCAAACCAAAATTCACCGTGTCCAAATCAAATTAGGTTATGCAGCTCTTTTTCGTCCATTTCACTTTTGAAGTCTACAGCAACAGTCTAATTGAAAGAAGAAAGAGAATTTTGTTCTAGAGAGGAGGTTAAGATAGTAGCAGCAAGTGATAAAAGAACTATTGTGAGTTTGAATACAAATTTATAGAAAAATGATACACCATGTTAACAGCCAATCCATATCCAACTGATCAAGGGTCTACCCTTAATGAAAAGTGTTCACCTTTCTCCTTGATATGGTCCTAGTTAGCTGGGCAGAAACGCCAAAATCTGCAACCTGTGACAGTCACAAATTGTCTTAGAACATCATATCCAAATGCATGCAAGCCCACTCACAAAATTATTTTATATGATTTGTTGAAATTTTTGAACTCATCCTTTGTAGGAAAAACAATAATTATATCCTCGTTGGGAATAGGACAAACCTTTACATCACCATTCTCAGACAATAAAATGTTTGCCGCTGCAGAATTAATAAGTAGATATTGTCAACTATAAAATTAAAGGTAAAAAAAAGGTCCAAGACAGCATATAGCAAGTCAAAAGTGGAGCACTTTCAAATCACAACATAGGGGAATGGAATAGGGGATGCTACCTTTGATGTCTCTATGAATTTTTCCTTCAGCATGCAAATAATCAACGGCATGCAACAAGTCACGTAAAATGCAAGCAATTGATACTTCATCAAGGGGTGGGCCTGATTGAAGCTACAGAAGCAAAATTACAGTTAGATCCACTAAAACTATATGCCATACAGCTATATCAGAGATTACCGTCAACAAATATACAAAATGATAAATAGAGCGGAAAATAAATAAGTAAAACTTTCTTTAAACATAATATAAGTATAAAGATTAAAACATGCAAGACCAACATCAACGACAGAAGCCAATTCTACCAAAACTCATCTACAAACGATGCAGCCAATGACACTGAAGAAGGTCATGTAACAAAGCAAATAGCCATAGTGTTGGTAAATGAATATACCTAAATCTAACATCAATGCTTCATTTGCTTGCATTAAAATATGCAACATCATAATCCCTATCTATGCATATTTTGAATGCACAAATATGCCAATTACATTGTCACTTTTCAGAGATGAATTGGTACACAGTTCAAAACATAGTAAAACGATTTTATCAAGAATTCAAGAGAGTAGAACCAGAATTTTGAGAATCATCAACATCATTTTCCATGTATTGAACATACAGTAGTAACTAGCAAGTTCACAGAAGTAACCTACTAGGTCAGCTACAGAGCCTCCAGCCATGTACTCCATTATTATAAAAAGTTTAGTTTGATGGAGATAGGAGCCATAATACTCGGTAATATATTGACAACGACATTGTGATAGAACAGAAATTTCCTGGCAAAAGTAAATTAGATTTTATAATCAGTAGCCTGAAGCAGATGGAATTACAAATAATTTCTAAGATAATACCGTCTGAATGTCATCAATCTCATCCTCCCTGCAGCAGAAAAGAATAAGAAAAAGCAGGTGATGAAGTAGCCCAGAAAGCAAGAAATGCATAAAAGTTCTTGGTGCAATGTGGCAATTGAATGAAATAGATAAATTCTTCCACAGCATTATTTTCAATTTAATTGCTTTCCATAGAAATAGATAAGTTTCTACATAGCATTATTCCCAATTTAAATGATTTCCATAAATGATGATAATGGATAATGGTAGAGAGAAAGAGGTGAGAAGGGAAGAGAAAAGAGAGAGACAGATAGCTGAATTGTGCACTAAATATTAGTCACAAAACATAGCTTCCCATACAATTCATCTCCCTTGTATAGGCTTCTTACTCCTTAGCCTTCTAACGACTCCCTTATTACACGTACCTTATAACTACCTTACACGTGTTAATTACAAATTACACATCAGATAACCATTTTATTTTCTCTGCTTTATTTTCCTAGCATCATGCAATGTGTAAATTGCGCCTACAATAAGTAGAAAGTATTATACTCACGATTCATCCAAATCAATCACTTTGATAGCAACCTCTTTGTTGAGTTCCTTGTCAAACCTGAAGATAAGGAAGCACAGCATATAACTGGCCTAGTTTAATATTGTGGCCTATTACTAAAATAATGTTCAGAGAAGACCAAAAAGTTCTTTAAACCAAAGTTTTTTATAACTGTATCGCTTTATTTCATTTATGAAGAAAAATGACAAGACATGAAACAATTTGGGAGTTCCTCTAGATCTCCTTTTTCAGTCTCTTGAAAAATTCGTATAAATATTCACAAACTTGACAAGTTATATGCTTTTCTTCCATCTATAGGGTCAAAATTAATGCCTGGATAAAATAATCAAACAGAAATTTATATAATCACAACTTATAAGGTAGACGTTAATTTGAAAACAGAAAGAATTAGCAATTACCATGAATCATAATCTACCATCTTTTTATATCCAGAACAAATCACTCAACTAAATAGGACTGCAATCTACCAAGCAGTCTATGCACATAAGTAAGAATTGCCAGCCCAAATAACAACGACATTAGGATGCCAATATCTCCCAAAAAGGAAGCTCTCTTGGAACTTGGACGTGTTTTAGTTAAGAATACAGTGATATACTTAGTAATTATAAATTGTATGCACACCTGAGCAAAACATATCACTTTAATTTCTAAATTTCCAACAAAAATTGGATCTTTTAATTGATATTGAAGTGTCAGCAATGCCATTGGTCTATGAAAGAAACTTTGGGAACAGAGAGCCAATAGAATGACACGCTTGAATTTGATCAGCTATTTCAAAGATTCACAGTATTTATCTGAGACAACAATCAAATACTTGATGATTAAAATATTCAGCATAAATTGTGTCGAAACACCCAGTTCTTGACAAAATGCAAAAGTGAAGGCATTTTATATTTTACAACTTGGTTTGCGAATCTTGATGTTTTGCATGGCATCCATTTTTAAGTGTTCTGTTTTTGGTTGGAGAAACAATTTGAGTTATTATAAATAAAATATGGTAAGGAAGTTCAGTATTGTATTTTCCTTAATAACAGCATTCATACACAGCTTTCCTTTCTTACAATATTCATTAATTGCCCTTTATTTTTTATTGCATCAAATTAAAGATTACAGAAGTTGGGCGTTTTTATGTGCCATGGAACAAATAAATATTTGGAAATAAGTTTATCTAATACTAACAGGATCTAGTTTGCACGATTGCAACCCCAGAAGCAGCAGTACGAAAAGTCTAACACTTAAACTGAAAAATAACCATTCATTTGATTAAACAAAAGCCATTTAGAAGAACTCTGAACTCAATGGGAGAACATGAAGTCTCTACTTACATTGACAATATATTAGTCCAAGAGTAAACAACTTACGCTTTATAGACATCACCAAATGAACCTTGTCCAATAAGCTCCAAGGAAGTAAATCTTGATCCTGCTGCCTCAGCTAAACCCGCTGCCTCAGCCATTCTCACAAGCAACTTCTTAAAACCTTAGACGGTCGCTACATATACAACTAAAACACCAAACAGAACAACTGAGATGCACAGATTACCCAAATGTCTCCACGTTCACAATCCAGATCAAACCAAATGCTCATACAACCAGAAACGGGAATGCATACAATATAAATGTAGACTTCGAATTGGAATAGCAATTGTCAATACGAATTGTCAGCATTCGAGAAACTCACTACATGATTGTGCACAAGAAAAGTATTGCATCCCAATTCTGCCGCAAATAATTCTTTTTGTTTTTTTTGGAGGGGGATTACAAAATGTATTGAAGCTCTTGGACAAAAAGCAAAGCAATGAGCTTGGAAACGTTTCCTGAGTATTGTTAGGTGGGAAGTAGGATGGTAAAGTGACCACCCAACAGAATTGAATGCGCGATAACACTTAACATCCACTGGCGAAAACGAAATGAATGCGAAATAACAGCACACGCATGTGTGTGTGTGTGTGTGTCGGGTTTGTGAGGTTTTGGCAGTGGCGTAAACATTCATCATATTGGTATTATTTTGCGGAACAAGAATGGGGATTCGGGATTCCAACTCACCCATGAATGCGACTCTGAGAAAGGAGGGAACTTTGCGTTCCACTATGTTGTGGGTTTAAGCCAATGATCTATCATCAATTACATGGATTTTTTTAGACTACGTCTATGTCACTCCTCCTTCTACGTTGCCACAGTTGAAACCTCCTAAAACAGAGGCTTTAGGGAGCTTCAATGGATCGAAACCAACTCTTTCCTTTGCATTGAGGTTAGAGGGCCCCTCAT
Organism: Inga leiocalycina; assembly: GCA_963242795.1. NCBI lineage: Eukaryota > Viridiplantae > Streptophyta > Magnoliopsida > Fabales > Fabaceae > Inga > Inga leiocalycina. The sequence continues at coordinate 50,573,766 of OY725329.1, forward strand.
GTTTTGTAATATGGAAATCAATCATCATTGGTTCGTAATACAAAGGTGCATGATCCGGGCCGGACGTATCCGAATGGCCAAGGATTCCCGTATCTGTTTTTTTAAATTTTTTAGGAGTAACAACTTCCCAAATGATATAAAATAAATTGTTGGTTAAGATTAGTTAAAAGTTATAAAATATACATAAAAAATTTAATTTTCTTTCAAGATACCCCAATGTATGCATATGATGAGTGAGCGAGGATAGGGGGAAGAAAGAGATGAGAAATGCATGTAATTAATTAGGGCGAAAAGAAAGAAAAAAGTACATTGAATAATTTTAGGACAAGACCATTTTTTTTGTACAAAGGACAAGACCGAATTGTTCGTTATGTCTATTGATCTATTGATTATATAAAAGTCTCTCATTTTGCAATCTGACACGCCCTTCTCCTCTTGTTAAATACACTGTCGGGTATTAAATGTGGGCACCTCTTCTAATGGAAATTCGAACCTTGATTCACCATATTATGAGGAACTAGCTCCTTCCACTAGATCCAAATCTCATTGATTAGTTATGGGAAAATTTATTTAGCTATTATTACTAGTGTATATAAAGATTTAGTATTTAGTATTGAAGGTATTAGAGTAGCAAGAGGATGCCCAAAAATTACCCATAGTCTGTTTGCGGATGATTCTGTCTTATTTTTTGAAGCAAATGTGAGTGTATGTAGAAGAGTCAAAAGGGTTTTGGATTTATACTGTGAGGCTTCAAGGCAAAAAATCAATACAAGCAACTCTTGTCTGTCTTTTTCTAAAAATACATCAGCAATGATGAGAAAAGAAATTGGCCATGTTTTTCAGGTTACTGATATTGATATGCCTGTTTCTTATGTGGGGTTGCCAATTATTTGGGGAAGATCAAAGAAGCAGGCACTCAATTAAGCCAGAATTTGTAGCAAACTTTATTCCTCTTTATCCCATGTCATGCTTTCAATTTCCAAATAATGTGCTTAAACAACTGGACAGTTTGATTAATAATTTTGGGTGGAAGCACAATGAGACTAACAGGAAAATCTATTGGGTGTTTAGTGAAAAATTAAAGAAACATAAAATGGAGGGGGGTTAGGCTTTAAAAACTTTGAAGCTTTCAATCTTGCTCTGGTAGCTAAACTCGGTTGAAGGTTAAATGCATTAAGATTAGATTTATTTCTATGGCGTATGCTCTCAAATGCATTGCCAACTTTTGAGAATCTACATCGCAGGAAATGTTGTATGGTTAACAGATGTCTTATTTGTAAGACAGAGCCTGAAACTATTCAGCATTTGCTCTGCTTCTGTCCGTTCACAAACTTGACTTGGTTTGACATATGAAGAGAATTTTGACATAAAGCTTTGGATGAAACACTGTTTATGTAACTTGAATATGGATGATAGACAAAAAGCAATATTTGCAGTTAATTTATGGAAAATTTGGAAGGGAAGAAATGCTTCTCTCTTTAATAACCAGGCAACTGATCCTTTGTTTCCTTTCTCCGAAGCAGAAAAGATTGTTGCAGAGTTTTGGGATGCAAATGGATGGACTTTTAGAGGTGTTAGTGGACAACAGGGAAGTGGGTCACTGGTTGAAAAGCATGGATGGGAAAAACCTGTTAATCTCCAGATTAAAATCAACATAGATGCAGCTTTTAATAATGAGAATGGTCACACAGCAGCAACTTTCATAGTCCGTGATGCCAATGGTTGGCTTTCAGATGGCAAAGTGAACATCGTGAAAGCATATTGAATATTGATTGTGTCACCATACCACTAGCACAACTTAATCGAATTCTTGTGAAGGATGTATCGTTCTCAAATGGCGGACAATGGAGGATGAAGATTAGAAAATTATTGCAGTCTTGTTTTATTTGCTTTGTATTGTTGCTTTAATTTCGATTTTCTGATTTCATGTCCGGACCCTTATATGTGTTCTCAATATAACGCATCTTTATGGCCAAAAAAAATAGTCAAGTGAGCATTTAACTTGTCACACAGCCACCTACTATCAATGTTCTTTTTTTAACCGAACAAGTGGTCGTTTTACAATAGCTCACTTGTTATGTACAGTCAGTCCTACCATTGTCACTCATATTATATAAATAATAGATGTTATACTATTTGATTATTGAACAAAATATGTGAGTTTCAACTCACCTGTTCTTCGTGCAGGATTTTGAACGCATTATATACTCCCTCCGTTTATTTTTATAAGAAATGTTTAACAGAATCTCAAGGTTTAAAATGTTGATTAGGAATAACAAATGTATCAAAATTATAACCATTTTTTACTAAAATACCTTTATTTATAAGAATAGAGGGAATAAGAAAAAAATAAGAACATTATTATAATAAAGAGGATTGTAAAAGAGAGAAAATAAGAAAATAAATATGGTAAAAGTAATAGATCTTTGGGAACTCTGAAAATTTATTATATTAACATTAAATAGGATAATTAAATAAGGGTAAAATAAGAAATTAAAAAGTAAAAAATAAGACATTGTCTAAATGTTCCTTATAAAAAAAAACATAATATGTGTGGTAGTTGTTTCTTATAAAAATAAAAGGAGGGAGTATAAAATCAGCCTCTAAAAGAGAAAGTTGCTTAAAATTTAAAAATAAAGGCGCAGGGCGTAAAGAATAAGTCTCGTTGTCCTCACCCCAGTTAACTTTAAACTAACGGCATCAGTAAGTTTAATTAACGGAAGGACTAACCCCAATAACCATACAAACTATAAGAATTCAATAAAAAAGGGAAAAAAACTATAGAGACCTGATAAAAAATATTATAAAATTATAAAGTCTGTTAACTAATTTTCCCATACATGAACGGATGAAGCCCAAGGAGCAGGAATCAGTAATGACTAATGAACTGGATTCCTCTTTAAGGCTCCCCAATAATATGGGCCTGTCATTTTAGGCCCAATAATGTCGTTATCCGAATTTCCTTGGGTTGGGCTCTCACTTGTTTCAATCTTGAGAGGCATGGGATTACTCCATTATAATGATAAAATAATACTCCCTCCAGTCCTAATTATAAGATAAAGTTGATTTTTTTTAGAGAAATTAAGGAAGTCAATTAAATTACTTTAGAGTATTTATATTTTTAGTATCTTTAGATTTTATATCAGTTTATTAGTCAAATTAATTAGTTTGAAGAAAAAAATAAAAATATAAATACTCTAAAGTAATTTAATTGACTTCCTTAATTTCTCTAAAAAAATAAAATTTGTCTTATAATTAGGACCGGAGGGAGTAAGAAAAAACTAATCCAACATAGAGTTAGATATGTGAGTGTTTGGAATGACATAATTTTAGGAAATAAGCACTTATTACATAAGTCGAGACAAAACTCCTCTCACATACTTACCTCGTATACCGTGAATCACGAATTATAAACACTTATTGCCCAAAAATAAGCTATCCCAAATGAGCACAGAGTTGGTTTAACGGTATGAGAATCCGTTAGGTTTTTTTGGGTCTTGAGTTTGAATCTTAGAAAAGACACATGTGTTAGGAGAGACAGTCACAAACCCTGAATCAGATACCGGATGATAATATTAAAAAAAAAATAAGACAAAACTATTTTTTAAGGCAACTTGTTTCCTATGTTAAACCATTTATTTCATGATTGGTAACATGTGATTCAGACTGTGGGGAAAATGTGTTCCAAATTATTTCTTTTGTAGGTGAATCGTATGCATTTAGTCTTTTAATGTTATAGGAAGTTTTAGTATGTTTTGGTATGATTATTTGATATTTGATTTTACCCAGTTTTTAAAATTATTTAACTTAAAAATACTGTGAAAATTCTTATTTTCTTTTATATCTTTAGTTTGCATTGTTAACTGAATCAAAAAAATAAAAATAAAAACTATTCATGAGATGATTACAAGCTGTTGGAGGCATTACAATAAGAGTTATCTAGCATTTGGGTGAAACCAATAACTTTAGACTTCAAAATTTTAAAGAGGGGTTATTATCTAAGTTAATTTCCCTCCTTGGGAGTGAGATCCAACTGTCATTCACATCTTTACCCCGAAAGTGAATGGCTCTTTATATATATACCACATAGAATTACATTAATTCACCTCTCATAATTTCTTTGGTACATTCATGTATCACTTTTTATGGATAAAAAGGGACACGTATCTTTGATCACATGACCATACGAACAAAGCAACTAAGAAATTATTTGTTATTTTCCTAATCCTAAAATTTTCAATTAAAAAAGTTAGATATTGCTATGTTTGAAAACCCTCACAATTCTAATTTGAGGGCAATTGTGACTAAAAAAAATTGATAGTTAATGAAAGCAAATGTTATTTCTATTTAGTTTAGATAAACAAGTAATAGTACGGACAAATATAAAAATCTTATTGAAAAAAATTGTTACAGGTAGAGTTTCACACCGGGAGAGAGGTGTCTCCACTGACCTTTCTCCCCATTTCCTTTGTATTTATTTTCTCTATCATTGGATCAACTTCCAATTGTTTGGATTTAACATTTAATAATAATAATAACATTATTATTATATTAAATATAAAAATGCCTAAGAATAAATTTAAACTATTAAAATTATTTCTAAATATTTCAACCCTGTATACTTTTATTAAATTTTTTTTTTCACTTTTTATCTCCAACAATTTTTTCCTGCAAAAAAAAAAATCTCCAACAATTCTAAAATTTTAATATTTTAAATTTATTTATATATTTTTTGTTATTTAAGATTATAATATATTTTTATAAAATATTAAATTAAATCTCAACCATTGAAAACTGATCCAAGAGAAATGTAAATGAAGAGAAAAGTCAATATAGACACCACTATCCCATTTTACAGCCATTTGCTTGTACTCGGCTTGAACTAAAATTAATTGAGATTAAATATGGGTTTATGAAACAGGTTGATATATTTTTAAGAAAAATGCTGTGAATCTTGTTAGAAAATATATAATATATTTCAGGGATGCATATCTGAAGTCAAAATTTGGTAAATTGAAGGCCAACTTCCAAGAGAAAAACACAAAGAAATTGGTAATTCTTGGGTGAAAAAGCCAGCATTTAGATAGAAATTCAATTTCTAAGACTGGTATTTTTGGTGTAGCAAGTTAAGGTAAACGTTGAATCCCTAACAGTTTATTATTGGTTCAACATTGAAGTCTATGCATGTCCTAATTTGACATTTGGGTTTTATAAAGTCAAACTTATACTGATTAATCAACACAGAGAAAAAGATGACAGATAATCGCCATGTTCATGAATTTTCACCAACAAATTAAGATCCATTTTGCTTATTGTAAAGGACCAATAATTTGGTCTGCAAAATCGTGGTCAAAAGGCACAAGCCAAAAGGAACATTCGATGTGGTTTAGAAAATTTGTGCTTGTGTATCTATCTTCTCTGAAGAAAAAAGGGAGTTTAACCGACTGAAGTGGGTCAAACTAGAAGAAGTTTTCGTTGTTTAAACATAAGGTTTTGAAAATTTATATGAAAAAGCTGCCTCTAATTGAACCAGACAATGTCTGAATACGACACGGTCAAATTGTTATAAAAAATAAAGTTTAAATTCATCCTAACAAAAGTTCAAAGTGTCAATTTATTCTTACAAGCCTGGTTAAATTCATTTAAATATATTTTTTTGGTAAGCAAATGTATTTTTTTATCGAAAGCAATCATATTTGATACACTATTGAGCGTCATGTGAACACTTTCTCTTTCTGTTAACGAATCTTTGAATTTCATTTCGTTAAATTGTGAGGAACCAACCTCTTTTACTTTACCTAATTCTCATTAGCTCATGTACATATATGTTTCGATTGACAATTTAGGTAGCTATTGATAATGGACTCAAATGTGAATGTTATGAAAAATGTGCATACATGTTAAGCCAACTTTGGTCTCGAGTCAACCCTGCTACAGACAGCTTCAACTTTCTAGTCTTAAACTCTCCAAAACTCGTTTAATTTTACTGGGAAAAATACAACTTTTAGATTTTAAAGAAATATATATTCAGTCATATATAACTACTCCTATATGATATTCAATTGTCAATATTATTAAATGAGATTCCAATATGATGGATTTAATTAAGGGTAATTTTCCTACGTGTGAAATTATCAGTGTTCATGACTTGTGAACAATGCAGGGATTCTAATTATACCCATTAACTCCCCCCTGGTTGTCCAAGATATAATAATTTGTTGATAAAAAATAAATGTAATAACTTCAATTCCTTATTTTTATGGCAAGCCTGTTCTACGGTGCAAAGGATTTCGATGATCCATGATCGTATATTTTGGATTAGATTATTAATTGGGAACAATGATAATTAAGTCTCAAAATATCAATTTTATGAAAATTAAGTTTCTGATAAACTTTTCTAAAAAGTGGAATTAATATATCAAATATTTAAGTTGGAGAAATATTTACATACTTCAGAGATGCCACCTCATATGTATTATGATTAATTAAAATACAATAACTCATCTTATTTTATTGACAAAAACACTCATCTTATTTTAATCTTACATGGTAAATAAGTCATATAGAGAAATTCAAATTTTATGATATTAAAAAACAACAATTCATGGGAGGGAATTGCATTTTTTTGTTTTTCTAAATTATGAAGTGTATGTTTTTTTAAAATTATAAAATTTGAATTTCTCCATATAACTCATCTGTCATGTATAATTAAAATAAGATTAATTATCATATTTTAAGTAGTAAAGTACATATAAGATAACACTCCTGAAGTATGTAAGTATTCTCATTCAAGCAGTTACAAATTTTGTAGTTTCAATTGCAAAACAAGTAGTGAAGTTATAAATGTAGTTCTCTTGCTCATTTTTCCACGAAATGCCCTCATTTAGATACAATTCTCTTTCTCTTAATTAATTAAAAGTATCGTTTCCAAAGGATATTTTTGAGGGAAAAAAATATTAACTACTGTCTAAATTTGGTAAATTATCTCATTGGTAGAAAAATCCAACCCTACCAACAAGTTATTGGTTGAGGTGGTAAGAGACCTCACCTAGAAGGAGAAGAACATAAGTTTGAATTCAGGAAATGTATTTGTTGGGAGAGATGAGAATTATTTATTTTCTAAGCCTTGAGGAGGAAACTTTTGATCAAATAAAAAGAAAAAGAAAAGAAAAATCCAACCTTTATCTATTTTATCTTCTAAAAAACGAAAAGAGTGATACTTTTATTCGAACACAAATTATTGATATATGATGAGTTGGGGACAAAATAGATAAGCTTCAAGTTTGAGACAAAATAGTTCGGCGAAAAAAAGTTTGGGACAAAATAGATAAGCTTCAAGTTTGGAAGTCAAAATTGAAAACGAACTAGTTACATGATCTTATCTGATGTGTCTAAAAGCATTGTTAATAAAAAGAGTTAGTTCTTGTTGATTGGTACTTAGGCGATTAATCTAATATTCCTATATTAATATTATTTGGACAAAAAAAATTGGGGCTATGATTGACCCAAAAATACAAAAAGTGAAGCACATATCAAAGAAATAAAGAGTCAACTCCATTATAAAAAAAAAAAAATAGAGTCACCAACGAGGTTAAGTCTAACATAAGAGATTAGCCTTTTACAATATGACGAACCAATATTTAAATCTCAAATAAAAAAGATACCCACATTTAATATCTAACACTACCTCAAATAAAATTACCTTCAATTAAAAAGTACATGTGCTTAACCCAAAAAAAGAAAGAGTCAACTCCATGTAATCTTTTAAAGTTGATACGTCCTATATTGTAAGCGGTGCATGATATCATGTTTATCATTGTTATTAGGATGCTGGCAAATAAAATCATTGCTATTAAGATAGTATCATTTTATAAGTAAAAACTATTTAAATCACGTAAAATAAATTGGTGATTAAAATTATTTAAAAGCAATGAACGTATAGGAGATAGATACTTATGAAGACGATAAACATGAGAGAGAATAAGTGTAAAAAAAAGTCAGAGAGACATGTTATTAATTGAGAGTAAAAGTAAAAAAAATGAATTAAATTTGTAGACAAAACAAAATTGTTGATTGTAGGGGTGGAAACAAATAAGGTCAAGTTTGGCTAAATAGGCCTGAGCCTATAATATACCTCTATAGTCTAAGCCTAGACCTGTATATAAGCTTTTTTTTAGGCTCAAAACTAAGCCTTAAAAAGGCCTGTAACACCCCAAATTTTATATTCACAAAAAATATATTGTAATTAATTGAGAAATTCAATAAAATAGTGAATATTCATGGAAATTGGATCGTGTGAATTTTGGAAATATTCATATTCATAAGGAAATGGGTAAATTAATTCAAGAAATGAATTAAATTATAAAGGTGATAGCAAAATCATAATTTTGCCAATGTAGCCCAAGATTAATTATTTTCTAATTAATTGAAGTTAATTTCAATTAATCAAAGAAAATAAAGGAAAATGCATAATTGGATTATTCTTGGTGGAATAAATCAATCATTGTGAAATTAGAGGGAATTATACATAATACAATTATATGAATTATGGAATGTGTGAAAAACATTTTTCTTCTCTTCTCCTCCCTAAATTTCTACCAACGCATGGAAATGAGAGGGAAAACAAGAAACACAAGTCAAATGCTACATGAACATTTCAATGATGACAAAGGTGGAGTGTACACCAAGTGAAGACATGTGCATGATGGTCATGATAAGTGAAGGTATGGCATAAAGTAAAAGGCATGGTTGGAGGTATGGGAAGAGGGATGATGCAAAAACAAGTGGTGAAATCTCAACCCTTGATGAGATCAAAGGCTAGGAGGAAAGAAGACTTGAATTAATAAACCCATTCTCTTCCCTTTCTCATGCAACATTTCTGCCAAGCAAGGGGACAAGAGAGAGAGAGAGAGAGAGAGAGAGAGAGAGAGAGAGAGAGAGAGAGAGAGAGAGAGAGAGAGAGAGAGAGAGAGAGAGAGAGAGAGAGAGAGAGAGAGAGAGAGAGAGAGTGAGCTTATGAGTTCTTTGAAGATTTAGAGAGCAAGAGGAAGCAAAATCTAAGGTAAGGATTTGTGTTTCAAGTGATTAAGCTTCATATCTTGTGTAGTTTATCCTCTAATCTCTTATTCTTCATGAAAATCATGGTTTAGCAAACTAATCTTCAAGGTTGAGGAGAGAGAGTGAGGACGCCCTAGAGAGAGAAACACCAAGAATCAAAAGGTAGCCTCAAATTCTTAGTATATTGATGTTGTTGATGTGATTCTTGGGTTGTTGGTGGTTTGTTGTTAGTTTTGTAAAATTGGGAAGAGGTAACTCTAAGGTATTATGCTACCCAAATTTCCTTGAATCATGGTTAAAAAGTGTTTAAATAAGTTAATAAAGGATTATAAGTGGAAAAGTACAAGTTTTAGAAGTTAAAACACAAAACTACATTTTTTCCACTTTCTTTCAAAATTTTGGCTAGAACTAGAATTGGTATTAGGAGCTGGATTTTCATGAAATAAATAGTTCCATTGGATTCAATGGGCAAAAATAGGTGGGATTACAGTTGGGCATTTTTTCGGTAGAAGCCGAAAAAGCATAATTACGAAAAAACATAATTTTTTATTAAGTTTTATCATTTCCTTATCAACTCTTGATAATAAATATAATTTGAGATTTTATAATTTTAAAATTCTTTTTCTATCTTTTTCCTTTTTAAAACAAACTTTCGACCTTTTTTTTAGAAAAAAAAACTTATAATACCAAAATAATTTAGAAGTTAATCGGATTTTGTATGGCGCGGGTCCCCCAACAGTCATGGGGGGCCAATGCTGGACCGATCAATGCGGAGGACAAAGAGGCCCAAGGGATTTAGACTGGCATCCATTGGGAGATATATCCCAAGTGGACGTATTCGCGATTGTATCACACGGTCCAGTCAACGGCTCAGAATTCATCATTGGTCACAAGAGGAAAATACGGACGGATCGATTCCGGTAACCTAAAGAGATCACGTGATAGAGAATAGCGAGTGTTGAAAGTTCAACCTTTTGAAGACGCATTCGCCTCCCAAGTCCCAATTCATGCGCGCAGGCATTTGTTTATGTGAAACGACGTACCATAGCACGTGCGCACGTGACTTCTTAGCCTCAATGTTGCTCTTTATTTCACCCTTTTGTTTAATTTTTTTTATAGAAAATATCAGAAAAATACATTTAAAATAGTGAAAAAATAAATAAGGGAGTTCAACATCACAAATCTCAAGTAAAACTTGAAGGAGAAATTTGGGATTTAAAAATGTTTATAAATGACCAATCAGCCCTGAAAACATTTAGGGAGCTCAAATTATCAATATGTACACTGGAGTTGTTAATTGTGATTCTTAAATTGTTATTCTCTATACCTCTATTGATTATATATCACAATTAATAACTTCAGTATATGTATTCACAACATAACTCCCCAAATATCAACAATCTTATAGGCAATATTTTGAAGTCCTACATATTAGGCGCCACTAACTACTTAGGTATATATAAAGAATGTCAACCTAAAAATTACAATTAACAACTTTAATATATATTGATAATTTGAGCTCCTCAAATAATATTAGGTGCATATTGATCATTTGAAAATATTTATAAATCCCATATTTCTCGAACATGTTTGACTTGAGATTTATAACATTGGACTCCTTAATTTATCTTTTCTTTGAAATGTCTTTTTTTTTATCCCCCCACAAACCCAATTTTCCTTTCCTATCATAATCCTTCCTCACAGGAAAGGACTCACAGACACCCAGCTCATTCACCCGCTTTTATATCTTTTGCGTAGAACTCACAAGCCTACCCAATAACATGCTATTTGGTACGAAAGGAAGGGGGAAATTGTTTTGAATTGGATTTATAAAGTTGGAGACGTGGATTAATGAGGTAGTGGTTTGACTAAATGTGTACTTTTTCCCCCCCTGAAATATCCCTGTTGTCATTATCACTATTGATAAAAACCCTTCATGGAATCAATGATTTTAAAAAATTATAAATCTGGGAGGTAAAATAAATTAAAAAGATCTTATATTTAGAATTAAAGCAAATTCTCTCAATTAAATCTTAAATGCAGGAGCTAATTGAATGGTTTGCTTCAATCCTAAATGAAAGACAACAATCCATTTTACCGCTAAATTTATATTTAATGCTGGCATTTTTCTTAGTTCCAATAACGTTGTTGGTGTCCCAATATTACTTCGTTGATATTATAATAAAGTCATTGGTATGACTGTAAGAAGTATAAGTAGTACTCCCTTCGATCCTATTTATAAATTTTTTTTTATTGCACAAAACGAATTGATAATTAAAAATAATAAATGTTTCAAAAATGATATATTTTTTTCATATATACCCTTATTTATGAAAAGAATACAGAAGAGAAAATGGATTAAAAAAAATATGAGAGATAATAAGTATTTAATAAAGATAAAATAGGAAAAATAAACTTACATTTTTAGACAAAAAATAAAAATTTCTTATAAAATAGATCAATCATATAAAAAATTTATTTATAAATAAAATTGGAGGGAGTGTCTTAAAGGGCAATCCTTCCTTCCATTGAAGGTAAAAATGGATCGAACAACATCGACGTGGAGATGGGAATATTCCTGAGCTATCCAGGAATTTATCAAAGTTTGGAGAATTTTAACCTAAGGGTGTCATACTGCTCAGTAGTGATGACTTGAAGGCCACACTAGTGGCATCAATTGGGAGAATTCTTCCTTAGGTAGCTGTCTGGGGATCTGAATGATAGAGGCTTCGTCAGATCTCTCTGGTACCATATAAAAGGCATCTTTTGTGGAGTTTGAGATATTCCTATTTATTATATATATATATATATTAAAGGGAGAATTATACTCAGGTCTTAAGAGAAAAGAGAAATGAAAAAATGGTTACTGAAGATTATAAAATGAAAAAATAATCCTATGCAGTTGTCAATAAAAGTTTCTGGAGTTGTTAACTAGTTGTCAATACATGCTCCTGAAATTGTTAATGGAAACATTTTTTCATTTTGCAATCTCTAGGAACAATTTCTTCATTTATTTTCTTCCTTGAGACCTAAGTATAATTCTTCCTAGATTAAATGGTTTTTTCATTAACAAGAGTAATAATTAGATATCTTATTACAGGTAAACTAACATATATTTGTTATAGATAAGCAATTTAAACAATTCCTTTAATATTTATAAATTATTCATCTAACCCATCCGAGGGGGTATATTTTTATAAAATGGTCTAATGAAATATCTTACTATTGATTTATAAATTTTGTCCCTTCTGTTCTGGTTCAATAGACGCTCGTTGGGGTAGGGGTAAATTTGGGATTTCAGATAGCTTAATAGGGAAGAATGAGCAAGAGGGTGAGAGCCACATGTTGCGTTTGGAGGGTAAGATAGACAGAGAGGGTCATGGAAATATAAATGCAAAAATTGCAATAATGCGTAAATGAGGGTAAAAGTGGTAAGGCTGCTTGAGTGGGTGCTGACGTATATAAAACCAATATCTTAAGATGCCTTTGAAATAATAATACCAATCTAAGCCTTCAATCCTCCTTCCTTCTTACTTTTGACCACAACATGCTCTCTTTTCTATTCCCCTCCTCGTTTCAGCTTATTTTTCTCCTATCACATCACCTTTCACTGTAATCATTCTGATCTTTTTGATAAATAACTTTTTTATTTTTTCAAATTAATCATCGGTATAAATAATTTTTCACTTGTATCTTAAAATTTAAATTATTTTTTTATATCTATTAAATATATTTTTTTATATTAATTATTTTATAATCACCGTTAATTTTTTTTATCTAATTATTTATTATATTTTCTCTCATATTTTATATTCATTCTCTTTCATATTTTTTACTCATTCTATCTCCTATGATCTTTTCATAAATAGGGTTATATTTAGAAAAAAACATGACATTTTTTATATATTTATTGTTTTTAACTAATCTTAACTGTTAGTTCATTTTATGCAATTAAACAAAATTATTTATAAAAAAAACTGGAGGGAGTATATAATCTACTTGTCATGCTCAATATAGAATATATATATAAAATTTCCCCCTAAGTCGGTTATAAAACTATGACTAATTTCTCAGACTTCATACAAAACTATGACTAGTTGAAAAATTCTTCCTGTGTTTCAAAATACAAGACATTTACCAATAGTATTGGACACAATGAAATAAGTATTTTGTCAATTAAATACGAGGTCTCGAGTTTAAATTTGCGTGAATGAAAAAAAAATGGTTATTATGAGAGCTATCATCAATTGGGCTTGATAATACTTGAATCTCATTCAATCGGATAGCTATATAAAAAAATAGGGTTAGTTCAACTTTTGGTTCCTTAAATTTGTTCTCATTTTGATTTTGATCTCTAAAGTTTCAAACTATAGATTCTTGTCCCTCCAATTTTATTCTATTAAAAATATCAGTCCTTATAACTTAACAACCAACTGGACTATTTTGCCCTTTTGAGAGATCTAAACTTATGGTTTAAAATTAAGGGATTAAAAACAAAATAAGAATAAATTTGAGAGATTAAAAGATTGTATAAACCCAAAAAAAAAAAACCAATTAACGGAAACTATAAACTATTCAGATCATTGAAATGGTCTGAAAATAAAATAATTTTCAGTTTTACCCATTACTTAAAAGTATGGTTTGAAAACAAAAATAAGTCTTTGAAAGTTATTAATAAAGGTGATTTTTTAGGGAGCATTATTTTTAATACGATGAGTCAAAAGCCTGATGAAAAATTAAAAAAAAAACAATTATTCACAAGTCATAACGTGTGTCATTTGTATACTGCTTAGATTCTAAATGCAATGTATACAAATTAAAAATATATCAAATTTAATGTAAAACATACTTTTTACTATAAAGATGTGCCGTTTTGTTAAAGCTTTCGATTTTCAAAAGTCACTGTAGTCTCCGAGTGAGCTGGGGGATTTTGGTCCATATGTCATTTTTCAAAATCGGTCCAAGACATTGTTTCTTAATTAGTATTTTCGAAATTTAGGATCTTAACATTCATTATTCTTCAAGAAGGTCCCAAAGTATCATCTTCCCCGATTAAGAATTTATGATCCTTCAAGTGAAAGAAAACATTGGAGCAGAGTTCACATATAACTTTGAGAATTTCAAATAAAAATTCATTTTTCAATTTAAGTAATCCTATTTAATCTAAATTTTTAGTATAAATAAGAATGGAATAAATTTTTTGTGCTGTAAACATCAGCTTGAATTGTTACGAATATTAATTTCAATTATTTTAGAGCAAGAAACCAAAAAGAAAAAGAAATCTTTAGCAGTTTAGCCTGTCTTATCAACAATTTGTCTCTATTTTTTTTTTTTTCAAAAAAGCAAACGTGTGCTATTTTTATATGGAAATGATCTATACTCTTTTTATGCACACATTATTGCATTGACAAAACTAGAAAATGGACAAATCGTTTCAATTTCTTTTTCTTTTTGCCAGAATTTCAATTTCATTAGTCAACAGGTCCTATGCATAAAAGTTGGTTCTGAAATTTGTCCATCCATCTTATTTTAAAATAACCAACTATATTTGGCTAGGGCCGGGTATTAAAAATCAAACCCTTAAATAGTCATTTTAATAAAAAAAAAATTCAGACAACCCAATCAATATCTATAAAAAAATTATACTGTTCATGGTTATAAACAATGTAACGCCCTTTCAAAAGCCGTGTAAAAAAAAGGACTCACGTCAAATTTAGTATCCTGCAAGAGAGATATATTCAGTTAATTCATATTGCATTCAAAACGTTTTTTTTACTTTAGGTTTAATTTTTCTTAATTTTAAAATAAAGTGCAAATTTATAAAAATTTATGTAATCAGGATATCAATATGATTAAATATATTTTCTTAGAATAAAAAATTTTCTATTATAAAATTTATTTTTCAAATGTGTTTACACACGCAAGTAAGCATGTGTAGTTCTTCTTTAGTTGTATGTAACATATATCTAGTTATGTGTAAATATTTTTTGTTTTGCACATTGTTAAAATACGATCTAGCTTAAGAAAAGTTAGACCTTAGAACAAGATTTTACGCTAAACGGAATGATGAGCACCGAGAGTTTATTGTCACCATGCAACATATTTAAATCTAATTTAGGTGTTTTAGATTAATTTTTTTTAAATTATTGTAAATTCAAAATAAACATATATAGTCAAGCTTTTTTTAAAAAAATAATTTTTATTTAAATTTAAACCGTTGAAACTGTATGATTTCATCATAACCTTGAACAACATGGCGCTCATCATTGCAGCGATGAGAACTGTAATTGGTTCCTTTGCTGTACTTGATTCTTTAAACAAATTTGAGACTGAGATGCCTTTAAACAATAAATCTTGCAGTGAAGAATTTTTGAGCAATTTTTCCTTTTTTTTTTCCTACTTATTATGAGATTTAAAATATGAAAAAGAAAGATGAAATATGGAAGCAAAAAGGGTTTTGAGGGGAAAAAAGACCACGACCTCTCCTTCTTTCCCCTCATCTTCGTTCTCCCATGTTCCCCTGTATCTTTTCTTTTGGTTGTTGTGCTTTGCAAGAGACAGAGAGGCAGTAAAAGAAGACAAAAGCTGACCCCACGTTTTTCCATGGTTACACACTTATTACAATCCCACCTCCTCCCTCTCTCTTCCAAAACATAAAGCTCACATCACTCCCACAACTCCACAGATGAAGAATCATTTGTTCTGCTTTTCCAAGATTCCACCAAATCTCTGTAATTGAGTACCTAAACCCCAGAAGAATTAACCCAAAAAGAAAAAACAGAGGAGACGTTTCAGGGATAGATCATAGGGTGAAGAAAGGTATAGAAGAAAGAAAAAAAATGGTGGGCTCAGGAGGATCAGGATCAGGATCAGACAGAAGCAAAGAAGCTGTTGGGATGATGGCACTTCATGAGGCTCTCAGAAGTGTCTGTATCAACTCTGACTGGACTTATTCTGTCTTCTGGACCATACGTCCTCGCCCGTATATATATATGCTTCTCTTTCTCTGTTAAATTCTGTTTTCTCTGTCATGAAACGTTATTTATTTGGACTGTTTTCTCATCTGGGGATTCTCCATCCTTACTTGCAGAAGACTCAGAGGTGGTAATAATGGATGCAAGGTTGGGGACGATAACGGTAGCTTGTAAGTATGGTTGGTTTGATGGTTTCTCTTATCCTCTGTTTGGATCCTAAGAAAATACCAAATCCTCTGTTCCTTCGTACAACTGTCGGAACACTTTCTCAGCATCCAAACAGAGTAACAATAAGACAGAAAATTTAAGCAGTTTTTCACTCTGGGTGTGCACTTTACAGTAACGAGAAAACGGAGGAAAAACATAAAAATTCCCAGATTCTCTGTGCTTTGCACTTGTTGTTGCAGGGGAAATACTCTTTTTTCCTCAGCATCCAAACAAATTTTACATTTTTTTTTTGCCTTGGAAAACAGAGTAAGTTGGGAATTTGATGTGCTGACATGGAATTTTGGTTGGAATTTTATGAAAGGATGTTGATGTGGGAAGATGGTTTCTGCCGTGGAAGGACATCGGAAAATCTGGAAGACATGAACAACGGAGAAGAAGATCCAGTGAGAAAAGCATTCAGCAAAATGTCCATTCAGTTATATAATTATGGAGAAGGGTGGGTACTACTGGGTAGGTGTTTTATTTTATATATATATATATATATATTCTATGAATATTAGTGGGAACCTGGTCTGTTCATTGTTCTCTCTCTGCATATAAATGTTGTGATCCAATGTTTGAATCAGGTTAATGGGGAAGGTTGCATCAGATAAGTGTCATAAATGGGTATTCAAAGAACCATCAGAAAGTGAGCCAAACATCTCCAATTACTGGCAGAGTTCTTTTGATGCTGTAAGAACCAAACCAAACAAGAAGAAGCAGTTCATTTCATTTGATTCTGATTTCTTGGTTTTTGGTTTTGGATACTGACTTCGATGTTTGAACAAACAGAATGTGGCGTTAAACTTGGCTTTTTGTGTATTTGATTGAGTGAGGATCTGAATCTGACCCTACTACGTTTGTCTTTTATTGATTGATGATGAGTATTAATTGTTGCAGGTTCCCCCAGAATGGACTGACCAGTTTGAATCAGGCATTCAGGTCAGAATCACAGATTCCTTCAACTTGCACTTTTCTCATCACACGCCTCTCACAACTATTACTTTTATTATTATTATTATTTTGTTTCATATTTAATTTAATAGACAATAGCTGTGATTCAAGCTGGGCATGGACTTCTGCAGCTTGGTTCTTGCAACATAGTGAGTACCCATCACTTTGCTTCTCTATGATTTGCCCTTGCTGCATTTTTATTTTTCAAGGATACGTTAATTTGGGAGAACATTGGTGAATTACCATCTTCAGCGTATATTCTGGATTCATGGAGATAAATTAGATGTTTTGTTTTTTTGGGAAATTGGAACACATGGTTTAGGATATGTCATATGGTATTTTAGATGCGTATAACCTAAAATATTACACGATATTTTATGTATTTATATACGGTGGTTTTTTTTTTGTTGCCTATAAAAAGTTAAAGAAAGCAAATGTGTAAGTGATATGTAGATTCATATATAATTACATTTTATCTCTTTGACTATAATGTAATGACAAAATTAGTATATAATTTCTAAATATGATCATATATATACTCTCATCAATATCAATAATGTAATATAGCATTGCTCTATTTACTTTGTGTGTGTATAAAAGGTTAAGGGGTAAAAATACCCATAAACTTTTATCAAAAGTATATCCACCATCATAAATTTTTTTTTAATGTAAAAGTAACATGAACTTTTAAAATAGGAGCAAAAATGACACTTACGTTAAAATAAACTAACTGTCATTAATTCCTATGCAAAAGTACCAAAATACCCCTATCTAAAAAAAATTAAGGGGCAAAACTATCCATAAATTTAGCTTGCAAAGATGTTGTCTTGCTGATTACAAAATACATTTATATTCATACTAAATACTAACTATACCACCGATAAGATGTTAATTGAGATGATAAATGAGTTTACTTCATAAGAAGAAGAATACAAGTTTGAATTCAGGAGGTCGGGAGAAACTATAAGCCTCGAAAGGATTATATCCATGATCAAATTAAAAAAAAAATTACACCGCCCTTCTAGTTGTTGGACAGAGTATAATAATATCATGCGATTTCATATAGACGAAGGATAAAACATGTGTCATGTGCAGTTCAGTATTATGTGTTTGATGTCATAGTGATGCATGGGTTTGAATTTTGTGAGAATATACAGATTCCAGAAGATCTTCATTTCGTTCTGAGAATGAGGCACATGTTTGAGTCTCTGGGATATCAATCTGGTTTTTACCTCTCTCACCTCTTCTCTTCGACCAGAAACCCTTCCTCCTCCCCCATCTCCACCACCGTCACCGCCGTTCATCCACCGTCTCCTCTCATCAACTGGCCTCACCACCACCACCGGCCACCACTCCTCTCTTCTGCAACCACTTCCATGAACCTCTCCTCTCCCGCCAACTTTCACAACTCCTCAACTCTACTCGGATTGATGAACAATACTATCCCTCATCATCAACCCAAAGACCAAACCCACCTCTTCTTCCACAACCATAATCATCACTCCGATCAGCCCCCACCACCAGTGATCGGACGCCACGGAAACGACGACGACAACCTCAAATGGCAAAATGGACTGTCGTTTTTCAATGCTGATGGAGCTTCTGCAAGTGAGTTCCACAAGCAGGAAAGCGACATGGACAAGTTCAAGAGGAGCTTCACTCTACCTTCTTCAACAATAATGGCTTTGTCTTCGTCTTTGTCGTCATCCTCTTCTTCTGCCGCAGCTTCATTAATGGATCGTCAACATCATCAGCAGCAACCTGTGGACTATTACAGGAAATCTGAAGGAGGGCCATACCAGGATGTGATGTAGACCTTTTTGGAATATTAATGGTGGGGGTCTAGCTAGCTAGCTAGCGGTAAAAAAGAGTGTCATTATGGATTATGAGAAAATGATAAGATGATCAGTCTGTATGATCTATAGTATATGTCTAAGAGTACTTATTTGTGTTTGCTTTTTTCCTCTTCCCCTTTTTTCCAATGTGTTAATTGGCTTTTCACTTTGTACTTTTGTCCCTTGTGTTCCTTTATATACTTCATATTTCTTCATCATTAATCATAATTGCTTTCTTAGCTCCATACAAGGTGGTTCACAATTTCACATGTTGGTCTTTTTCACACACATGAACGTGAATGATGGATATATTTATTATATTATCGGATTTAATTTCAATAAAAATTTGAAGCGTGTGAATTATTATAACACACTATCATATAGTTAATTTTCTTACATGATTAGTATATTATAATATTAGAAAATAAATATATAAATAATTGTGTGTGTGAGAGAGAGAGGGAGAGATCCTAGTTCAAATTCAAAGGAGAAAACATATCTTAACTTTCTTGGTTTGTTTTTTTCTATTCCACTCCAAGAAACTTTGGGTGTAGCAAAAGGGAGGCACAAAGAAAATGCGGAAAAAGAACAAAGGATAAAACGGTGTCGAAAGTTATAATCATACATATATATCTATACTGCGTTTGTTTGTTTGTTTTTTTTTTTTTTGGTGATACCATATTGTGTTTTGTTGCAAAACGAGCAATGCATTAAGGGTTAGTTAGCTGAAAATTTTCATAACTCAAGGATATTTTTAATGGAAGTTAAAGAATATCGGACTGAGAAAATACAAACTATTTTTAATACAAAATATTAATAAAAAAATTAAAAAAGAGGTTATTAGGAAATTACTACATACTAAGTCTATCTCTTGCATGCATTCCTCTTTCCTATAATATAATCAGGGGGGGAAATCAGTAAGTCTCTTTAGTCTCACCTTATTTTTAATGAAGTTTTTGTCCTTTTTTTCCCTTTTTATCCTGTCAGCTCCACATGATTTTTTACCATGTTCTTGTAGTCCCCCCCCCCTTTCAATTTTTTGTAATTTCATCTAATTTTTAATCAAGTTTCTGTAGTTTCAAGTGAACCCATTGAGGCATGATAAAAAGTAAAAGAACTCACAAATATTTGATTAAAATTTAGGTAAAACTATAGGTGTTTGTAAATGAATTTTTCTGCCATAATCAATTATATGTATGATGAAGAAAATTCAACATTTAGTGTATGTCATAGCCAATTAGTGTTTTGAATGGAGTCAATGAATGAAGAAGTTGGTTCATTTGTTGGGTTGAAGAAATTAAAGGAAGCAACAAGAGGTTACGTGTTCGTTTGGAATAACTTATTTTTAAGCAATAAGTACTTATAAATCGTGATTCACAGTATACGAGGTAAGTATGTAAGATGAGTTTTATCTCAGTTTGCGTAATAAGCACTTATATTCAAAAAATAAGTGTTCCTAAATATGCACGTGGTATGTGAACGTAATCATGTGTGTTGTGCAATTAGTGGTAAGTAGATGCCAACTAAACCTAGCTAGAGATTAACAAATGGTAATGATGGTGTTACCAAGTTTTGATGAAGAACTAATTATGATGGTTTTGGAAAAATTAAAGATAAGATATTTGTTTCATCATATTGTCACTAGGCACTAGTAGCTAATATAGCCTGCAAGCTGTTGATTACTCAATCTTTGTACATCTCCCAATATTCAATAAAATTACTCATTCTTTCTTGTCCCATTCCTTTTTTCCCCCTCCTCCAAAACAACCCTATTTAAGAATTCCACTAGTAGTTTTGAATGAGGGACCAAAAGCTCCTACAAAGAATTTATATTTTATTAGATGTAAAATATAAGTCATTTTCTTTTTTTATTTGATAAGGGTATCAAACTAAAATATAAGTAATTTTCAACCATATTAATTAAAAAAATTTCTAACTCGTTTTCGATTACATGAGAAGAAACCAAATCAAAATTACAGCTCTACATCTGCACAAATAATTAAGTCAAATTAAAAAAGAAGGGACAGAACTAAAGTAATTTTCTAACTCTATTCATAATTTAAATGTCTCATATTTCTCCCAGTTCTCAATATTCAATATGATTTAATATTAGATATAGATAAAATTGGAAAATGATAATTAATAACTCTTTAGATAACTTATTCTATGGACCAATAATTTATTCTCTCCCTGTATTTTGAACAAGATGGAGTGTGTATAAGAAAAATGGTTTAAAATAAATTAAACTAGAGAATATGATATGATCAAAGACGTTTTGATTAATATGCTCATTAATCAAGGAGACAAAGTATGAATTTGAACCCAATTATTTGAGATCTTATTTGCTTGGGACCACCTCTTTCAAATATAACCCAATTATTTGTCAACTTTTCCTACAAAACGGCAATAGCACTATCAAAATAGGGAAACATAAATTATTAATTTGGTAGAGAAATTTGTGGGTTTATATGTTGGGCCGATCCCCATACTAGCTCAGGCCCAATATCATCATTATCTTGACTTCTTAGAACTTCCGAACAAGTTTTGAAATTTCGGCAAAAAAAAAAACAGAGAACAAGGTTGGCAATTTCTGGCCCAAATAACAGCGAAATGGCTTATTCCATTTCTTTGGACTAAGCTGAGTGAAGGTGAGCTAAGTCCATCTTGTTGGCCGGTTTCGCAAATAAAAGAGCCAATAAGAAAATTTTAATTTTAAGATACCTTTAATAATAAATTTTACCATAGGAAAACTTTCAAACAAATAGAAGAGTGCTCTAAAATTAATACAATGAGAAGATTTGCATTCTATAATTTAGGTTAAAGTATACTCCAAGGTTTTGCATTCACGTATGCACTAGCACAACTTATCCCAATAATTACTCCAAAATATTCAATTATCCAAACTATTAGCACTTTTCTAATAACTTAAAAATAAGATTAGAAAAACTCACTGGTGATTGAAAGATGAAACCGTAAAGTGACGAATTTGATGTACTAAAAGCCTCACTTCTCTCAACAAGACTTGTTTTTGTAGAACAGTTATCGAAAGAAAAAAAAAAGTGAAATTGGAGGCTCTGCTAGTTGAAGCACTCGTTCCAAAATTCGAATCACTCGAGTCATGGTTGGTCAATCTTTGTGATCTTGGATGCACTAACAAGCAACCTTACATGCTCTTGTCAAGTCTTTTACATTCACTTCACTCTCCCACTTATCTGCCAATAGGATCACTTTTGTTTCGTTGTTTAGTGTATTTAATATACTAGCATTAAAAATAATCACTTAACTATTCGTTTGACTCATTTGTTGTGTTTATGTTTCTTCTACCAGAGATGATCTCAACAAGCACTAGATCGTACTTTATATACTTAAGATATTGGTATATGAGGTACTAACCAACGGTTTTTAGGTAAACCTATCACACCAAAAGTCGGTGTAAGTGCCTTTCGAGATCATATCTGGGAGAAGAAATATGAATACTGTTAAATGAAGAGTTAAGTGACTATGTTTCAATGTTAGTATTGAATGCACTAAACAACGGAGTAGAAGTGATGGCGTTGAAAAATCCTAAATTTGAGCGTGGAGTGAATGTGGAAGAGTTGACAAATAATTATAAAGTCATCTCAGAGCTCCAAACAAAAATCTACAAATTTACAGGTATAAATATCTATCAACATATAACTCAAAACTATCTTATAGTTACTCTAAAGCTAAATACTCTGAGGCCTTGACACTACCCTCTAAAAACTCAGCCATAATATTATATATGTATATGCTATATTCGTGTGTGGAACTACAAAATGATAACGTGTATGTTTGAATTAGCTGTAAAAGCTGTTTTTTCAACATGATTTACGATATACGAGGTAAATTTGTGAGAGGAGTTTTGTTTCAACTTGCGTGGATATGCTTTTCCATCATTTTCTCAAACAAGCATGTACTCTTAGAAGGAAAATAATCTAAATCCCTTGAATTGTAATGTATAAGAGTATGCCTATTTATATACATATGATTGTATCTTTTTTAATAAATACTATGATCCATTTCCTTATTTATATCGATACAATCCCGAATTATACAGGATATGATTCTAACACTTTTCCTCAAGTTGAAGCATATATATTGATCATGTCCAACTTTAGTATTGGGAAAACGGGCCAGCCTTGACGGGCTCATGCCTTAACGAGCCGACCTTTTTAGGCTTGAGTCCAAAAAAAACCCCTAATATTGGCAGCTTGGCCCATTTAGGCTTAGTACTGGGAAAACGGGCCGGCCCGTGACGGGCTCGGGCCTAAACGGGCCGGCCCGTTTAGGCCCGAGTCCAAATCCGTACTCCTGTAGGGCGGCCCGGCCCGTTTAAGTTAGGGCCCGCGGGCTTTTGGCCCGTTTATATATATATATATTTTTTTTTTGCCATTCCTTTTTTTGTTTCTTATTCT
Organism: Inga leiocalycina; assembly: GCA_963242795.1. Classification (NCBI taxonomy): domain Eukaryota; kingdom Viridiplantae; phylum Streptophyta; class Magnoliopsida; order Fabales; family Fabaceae; genus Inga; species Inga leiocalycina. The sequence continues at coordinate 50,597,229 of OY725329.1, forward strand.
CATAAAGACTAAAATACCTAATTTAAAACATAAATATCATCAACACTAATTTAAAACATAAATATTATCCAAGTTTAATAGAACACAAACACTAAAACTTAAGTCCAAACCAAAATTAATGTTCATAACCAATTAAATAAGTTCACAGCCACAATCAAACAAGCCTACAAGCTTCAAATGTCAGTAATAATATAACACCTGATTTGGATTTTGGCGTATACATGCAAAAAAAGAAAAAAGAAAATCAAAGAAGAGAAGCTTCAAATGATGTCTGAATCAATGTGAGAGCATTTTTGATATGAGGGTTAGGTTAGGTTAACTCTACCTCTGACCAATGCTTACTGCCCATTGTCTTGTGCACATTTAAAAAAAAAAAAAAGTTAAACGGGCCTAAAAGGGCCGGCCCTCAGGGCCGGCCCTACAGGGCTTGCGGCCCTACAGGGCCGACCCTTTTAGGCCCGCTTCCATTTTCAGCCTCCAAATCATAGGCCCGGCCCTTGACGGGCTCGGGCCTAAACGGGCCGGCCCGACGGGCCCGGCCCGAATTCCCGGCTCTATTTAGGCTTAAGGCGAATTTAACATTTTTTTGTTTCTTATACGCCTAAAGACTAAAATACGTAATTTAAAATATAAATATCATTAAAACTAAGTTAAAACATCAAACATTATCTATGTTTAATAAAACACAAACATTAAGACCCAAGTTCAAACCAAAATTAATGTCTAGTTCCATAACCAATCAACCACTACAAGTCCACAAGACCACAAGTCCACAACCACAATCAAATAAATAAGTAGTTAAAGTCATAACCATAAATTAAACACTAAATAATATCAATAACATTGTCATTTTCTTCTCCATGACCATCATCACTATCAACAAATAGTTTCGCATAAAGTCATTTAATATGCTTCGTACGAAGATTTGCCACGAATAAAGTGATAGTCTGTTTCAATATGCTTCGTCCACTCATGGAACATAGAGTTTAATGCTACATGTAGTGCTACTTTATTGTTACACCATAGTTTCATGAGCAATGTAGTAGTGATGCCAATTTCCTCCATGAGTTGAAATACCCACTCAATTTCTTGTACTGATTATGACATGGCTCTGTAATCAACTTCTGTACTTGATATTGACACAACACTTTTCTTCTTACTTCTCTAAAATATCATGTTTCCACCAACAAACACACAGTAACCCGTAGTGGAAAGTATTGTGGCCTTAGACCCTGCATGATACGCATCACAAAAGCACTCAACTTTATTGTGCCCATAATCTGTATAGAGAATGTCATGACCTAATAAACCTTTCAAATAATGCAAGATATGCTCTAAAGCTTCCTACTATGCCAATGTTGAAGGCCCTATAAATTGACCAAGTACACTGACCTAGAAGCTTATAACAGGACAAGTTACGGTTAGATAATTCAGCTTTCCAATGAGTCTTCTATATCTCTTAGGAGATGCCAACGGCTTCAGTTTCTCTGGATCAATCTTCTTCTTCAAGTCATCAAGAAGCTAATCAAACATGCTATCATTAAGATCCAGGAATGGATTCGGAATTATGGGAATGCTACTTAGTGCAGTTTCAAGCTTTCCAGTCTCCTTTAAGAGATCGAGAACATACTTCTACTGAGTCAAAAGGATGTCCTTCTTGCTTCTCAAAACCTCAATACCAAGAAAGTACTTTAATATTCCCAAGTCTTTTGTCTGGAAGTACGAGTTAAGGAAGACTTTAAGTTCTGAGATTCCAGAGGTATTATTCCCAGTAATAACAATATTATCAACATACACTACCTGAAGAATCATGCCTGCATCAGATTGCTAGTAGAATAGAGAGTGATTATACTTGCTTTGACTTAACCCAAATTTCTTGACCACACCACAAAATTTATTGAACCAAGTATGAGGACTTTGCTTCAAATCATACAATGAATTTTGGAGGTAGCACAGTTTCCTATACTCCCTTTAAGTAACGAATCTAGATGGTTGCTCCATTTAAACTTCCTCAAGGAGGTCACCATTCAAAAAAGTATTCTTAACATTCAACTGATGCAAATCCCAATGATAGGTGATAGCCAGAGAGACAAGAAGACAAACTGAAGTGAGCTTAGCCATAGGAGAGAACGTCTTTAAATAATCAATTCCATAAGTTTGAGCATACCTTTTGGCAACAAGCCGAGCTTTCAGCCGTTCTAAAGAACCATCAGCCTTAGTCTTAACAACAAACACCCATTTACATTCAATGGCCTTCTTCCCAGAAGCTAGATCAACAAGAGTTCAGGTACCAATCTTTTCAAGGGTCATCATTTCTTCTTCCATTACAGTATGCCAACTAGGGTGATAAAAGGCTTGATGAAGGGTGGTAGGGGTAGAGATGGACTCAAGGGTGGCCATAAGGGAAGAAGAAACAAGGGACAAATGCTGGTAGGACACAAAGGAGGAGATAGAATAGGTATAGTTAGCATATCTTTTGGGAGGACAATGAGGACATGTACCTTTTCGGAGGGCAATGGGCAGATTATCAGATGGGTCAATAGAAGAATTAGGTACAATTGGATTAGGGACAGGAATGACGAGGTCTAGGGAATCAAGACCAAGAACCAGGGAGTCATGAATGGAATCCATTTGCGAAGCAGTCACTAGCGAAGGCGGAGCATTGTCAACATCAGCACCGTCGATAATATCAGGTTCTAGAACAGCAGCCTGTACTGGTGAGATGGGGACACGATAAACCAGGACATCATTAGGCTCATCAACTGTGGAGGGAGACTCAGGTATTATCGAAAACTTAAAGAAAGGAGAAGACTCATGAAAGGTCACATCAGTGGACACAAGATAACGACGGAGATCAAAAGAGTAACACCGATAACCTTTCTAATCTCAAGAATAACCAAGAAAGACACACTTCAAGGACTTTGGATCGAGTTTACTGACACTGGGACAAACATCCCGAATAAAGGAGACATAGCCAAAATTTTTTGGATCAACAGGAAATAGCTTAGTGGTAGGAAACAAAACGGAATATGGAACGTTACCACAAGGACGGTCGAAGGCATAAGATTGATGAGAAAACAGGCAGTAGATACTGCCTCAGCCCAAAAGGATTTAGGGACACAGGAGTGCAATATGAGAGTTCGGGCAGTTTCTAAGAGATGACGATTCTTTCTTTCAGCAACACCATTTTGAGCAGGTGTATCAACACAGGAAGATTGATGAAGGATGCCATGACTATACATATAATTAGTGAATGGGGCAGAAAAATGTTCTTTCGCATTATCACTTCGAAGGATTTTCACATGAGTATTAAACTGAGGTTGAATTTTAGCACAAAAATTACGAAAATGAGTAAATAATTCATAACATTGTTTTATGAAGTAAAGCCAAGTGGTTCGAGAAAAGTCATCAACAAAAGTGACAAAATATCGATAACCAATATGAGACAAAATTGAACAAAGATCCCAAACATCAGAATGAACTAACTCAAAGGGGCATGCAGCCCGTTTATTGACTAGAGGTTCCAAATGAACACAATGGTGTTTGGCAAACTGACACGACTCACAATCTAAAGCAGACACAGAAAAAAAACTGAGGATACAATCTCTTGAGAGACGAAAGTTACACATGACTTATACAACAATAGACTTTAAAGTGAGATAACCCACCAGAACAAGCAATGGAACTTTGTACCTGATCATTAACGATGTAATGCTCACCAGATTTATAGCCTCTACCAATAATTTGCTTTATCAAAAGATTCTAAATTAAGCAATATTCAGAAAATAGTTAGATAAACAGTTTAATTAAGAGTCAGTTTACTATGAGACAGAAGATTAAACGTGAGATCAGGAACATTAAAAACAGAAGATAACGAAATGGATGTAGTTGGTTTAAAGATCCAAATCATGGATTAGGGAACCATTTGCAACGAATATGGAGGATGGGTTGGCATAGGGGGATACGATGAAAATAAATTAGGGTTATTTGTCATTTGGTCGGTGGCACCAGAATCAATGACCTACTTCATGGAAGTAGTAGAAAGACCAGAGGACAAAGTACCTGTAGCTGGGGCCCCTATAGATGATGGACCAAAATTAGACTGATCAGGTGTCTGGGCAATGTGAGCAAAACTACGCTGCTGATCACGCTGTTGTGTATTCTATAATTTACGTAAATTTTTCTTAATGTGACAAGGTTCATTGCAATAATTGCAGATAATATTGTCAGAAGTCATATTCGGAGCACTAGTTTGCTATTTGGCCTATAATTCTTGTTTTCAAAGGGGCCACGCCTAACCAAAGCACTCACATTCAGATCAACAGACAAACGAACCAAACTATCAGCACGAAGAACTGGTAAGAACACATCTTCAAGAGATGGAAGCTCTTGACTTAGACAGAATCTAAGAGCGAATAGTCTCATAAGAAGGGTCAAGAGCTTCAAGAAAATAGATGATAGCCTGAAGTTCCATATTCTTGATACGGGTTGGTAGATCCGCTTGCAAAGACATGAATACTTTCAGCTCCTCATACAACCTCTTGAAGTTTAAGAAGAAATCCTGCAAGGGACGACCCTGTTGTTGAGAGCGATAGAAGCCTTTACATACTTCGTGAACCCAAGTAATATTCCCTTTACCAAATAACATAAATTCAAGATAACTCATAATTTCTTTTACGGTGTTGCAGTGACTAACAGAAGATAGAATCCATGATTCAATAGAGTTCCAAATTTGGAAAAAGATTCGAACATCAGCTCCATTCCAAGCCAAAAGTTGTTTTTTATCACCAGAAGGGGATCCTCAGTTAAATAGGCTTCCTTCTCAATGTCCAAAATATAAATCCTAACAATTTTATTCCAATCGCTATAGTTTGTCTAATTCAATTTTAAATCAGTAATCTTAGCAGATATTGGAAACATATTAGATGTTATAGATTCAGTCATGAAAGATTAACCAATAAGCAAACAACAAACAGTTCCAATGAAATCCCGAAGGGCTACAAATGTCAAAATACCACAAACAGAGCAAACAAGGACCTCTAGATCATCTAACCAGATGCAACGACAACAACAAAAGGTAAACACCCTCAAACAGAAGTAAGACCCACGAAACTGAGTAGAAATCACTAACCATTGCAAAAAAAAACATGAAATCTGAAGTAAACCCTCCAAATGAGGACAAGAAAAACATAACCATATTTGAAACCACGAACCCAGAGTCTGAAAAACACCAGGGGCAGGTCGGAAACATGATGAACAATATGCGGTGAACACTGACCTTGTGAACAGTACGTGGTGAACAGTGTGTGGGATTAACAGTGCCGACAATAGAGAATTGAGCAGGAATTCCTAAGGCTCTAGTACCATGTAATCTTAGAAGGAAAATAATCTAAATTCCGTAAATTGTAATGTACAAGAGTATATCTATTTATATACATATGATTGTATCTTCTTTAATAAATACTAGGACCCATTTCCTAACGTTTTGATACGTTTCCTTATTTACATTGATACAATCCCGGATTATATAGGATATGGTTCTAACAAGGCACAAAGTTGCGAACACAGTCTGATGGTATAAAAATGAATGCAAAAATGTTAGATTAAATTGAAAGAAATATTCTCTCTCTCTCTCTCTCTCTCATTTTACCTTACACTATACCCCTCAAGACCTGACCCTTGTAGACATGGGGAGCAGCTACCATCCGCTGCTTTCCCTCCTTCAATCAAAGCCTTCCACTTACACCAAAAGAGAAAAGCAGCAAGCAAAAATAATTGAATAGATTTGATTGTTTTTCAAAAAATAATTTTATAATCCTTAATTATTAGTTTTTCTCAATTATTCAACATCTTGATGTATTTTTTTAGTACCAGTCAGTTCCCTAAAATATTTTTTCAAGATCCTAAAATAATTTTTCAGTATTTCCTAATATCCTGATGTATTTTGAAAAATACTATTCAATATCCTGAAGTATTTTTTTAGTATCATTCAGTTCCCTAAAATAATTTTTTAGTACTATCCAGTATCTTGAAGTATTTTTTTATTGCTAGTCAGTACTCTTAAATATTTTTGGTGCAATATTTTAGTATGTTGTAAGCACTAAAAATTAGTTCAAGTGCACCAAAAATATTTTAGAGTACATACTGACACTAAAAAAATACTTCAGGATACCATATAATACTGAAAAATTAGTTTAGTCAATTGATTTGTACTAAAAAAAAATACTTCAGGATGTTGAATAGTGTTCTTCAAAATACATCAAGATACTAGATAATACCGAAAAATTATTTTAAGATCTTGAAAAAATATTTTAGGAAACTGACTGATACTAAAAAAATACATCAGGATGTTGAATAATTGAGAAAAACTAATAATTAAGGATTATAAAATTATTTTTTGAAAAACAATCAAATCTTTTCAATTATTTTTGCTTGCTCCTTTTCTCTTCTGATATAGGTGGAAGGCTTTGATTGGAGGAGGGAAAGCAGCAGATGGCAGTGGAGGGAATTGGAAAAGGAGAGAAGCCGCTCCATAGACACAAAACTCCAAGGGTCACGAATGGAAAGGAGAAAGACCAAAAAAAAAAAAAATCACACACAGGAACGGGATGAATAAGGGAGAATGTCATTTAAGTCCCAATTATAAAAAATAATATATGGATAAGTCTCATAATTTATCAATAGTAATTTTTTTTCACTTATCAATGATAACTCTTTATTTATTAATAAATATTTTTTTAATATTATTTTCTTTACTTGAGATCTAAATAATATTCTCCTTTACAAGCGTCTTTCTCTGCTTAGTATGTTTTTTCTTTTTTTGCCAACTCTTAGTATGTTTTCAGAGACGAGTCATATGCATTCTTTAATTTAATTACCAAGTTTCTGTAATTTATAACGAATAAATTAATTATTAATTAAGTGCAGAGAAAAGGTAAGGTGGGCCCGCCAAGAATCTGGTGGGAATCCAGAAGAGATAAGGATTGAGGATGGAGTAGGAGGCTAATGATTTCTTGTTTTAAGAAAAATAAAATGGGCTTGGGCTCTCATGTAGAACGAAACAGTTGGATCCTTAACTATTCGATGTGTGGTCCAAACTTTAGTTTGAGGGGTCCTTATCCTCTTATTTGGTTTGAATTTTTGAATAGAAGAGAAATCAAAATTTTGACTCTCATTTCTTTTTTTCTTTTATTTTTGACACTTATTATAAAAGATCCCCTCCTTACCCCTTTAATAAACCAAATAAGATAATATAGCCCCTCCCACTTAAACCAAACACTAAGGCTCTGTTTGGTACGTGGTATTGAATTTTGATGGATTGGGATAGGGATAGGGATTGGGATTGGGATTGGGATTGGGATTGGGATTGATGCTTTAAAAATATGTTTGGTATGAGGTGTTAATTGGAGGGAATGATTTTACCAATCTTATTTAATAAACAAGTACTAAATATAAAAAGACTCAAATACCCTGTCCTAATCCCAAACTTGATCGATCAACCAAATCCTCAGGGAAATCAATGTTGAACTCGTCGTCGCGATCGTCATAATTGGAAAGGTTCACCTAGTAAAAACTTCAAATATATTTCTAAAGAACCAAGTAAGCAGGGTATATTTATTGCCGTAAAATCAGCAAAACAGGAAAATCAGAAGGCTATGGATTCAAAGTGACCAAACAAATAAATAAAAACCCATTTGCGAAGCTAACGAACATTAAAGAGCTCTCGTCTAATAGGTTCGTGGCTTTGACTTCTGATATAGAGATGAGAGAGACATCTCGATATCACAATCAAATCGCTAATTAATAGCCAACAATGCACATCTTCAACGGAGAGAAAGGGGAAAAGTGATCGGTGCTGAGGCGACGGAGTGGGCAACAAAGTGAGGCGGTGAGGGAAACCGTGTGAAGTTGAGACGTCGATGGTGAGGGGAAAAAAAGAGGTAGTGAATATTTGAGAGGGATTTTAGGTTATGATTGGGGTGATTTTAGTCTAGAAATATTTTATTTAAGGGTATTTTTGTCTTCACAATTTTGCAATCCCAGGATTCAAAACACAATACCAGGGGGGAGGTGGCTTTGCAGCAATCCCACTTTCGTGGTATTCCCAATCCCTAGTTACCCATAGTCCCTCATACCAAACGACACATTCTGACTTAATCCCTGATCCAATCCCACTCCATATCCTCAAATACCGCGTACCAAACAGGGCCTAAAGTCTTTCTAACACAGTTTCTCATGAATTTGTCCAGTATGAGAGTGGGCCCATATGGATACATCTAAGTGTGTGTTCTTATACTCTCAAAACCATGGTTTCAGAAGCGTTTTTTTGTAAATCGAGACAAAACTCCTTTCACATACTTACCTCGTAAACTATAAAAGCTATTCTCCAAAAGCTAATCAGAACACACTAAATGTAGTGAATGCCGGGCGAGTGACTTGTAACGAGACCCATAGTCCACACAATTGTGTTTTGCATTTGATGCAAATAGCCACACAGTTACTCGGGGTTAGGTTTAACGAAAAGAATTAGTTTTTTATAATGTGACGAATCAAGATTTAAATCTTAATTGAAAGATGTGCCTATATCTAATGCTTGGCAGTATTTTAAACATGATTGCCTTCAATTGGAAGACGCCTGTTCCCTAGCAAAAACAAAAATGAAAGCCAGGCACTTGAAATCTAAGGGTCTGTTTGGTGTGAGGGATTTGGAGGGGAGGGGAGAGAAAATTTTTATGAGTTGAATTTTAAAAGATTGAAGAAGTGGGGTAATAAAATTTTAATAAAGAGAATATATAAGATAAAAGAGTAAGAAAAATTAACTAAAAATTTTTAACTCCACTTCTCTAATTTTTTTAAATTCAACTCAAAAAATTTTTCCCTCCGCCCACTTTCCCTCCCCTCCCCTCAGACCAAACAAGCCCTAAATGTGAAATTATTCATATTTTTCCTATAGTGGAGTTGAGTTTTTAATTCACGGAAAAAGGTTTATTAAATACTCCTTTAGTCCTTAATTTAAGACATATTTAGAGAGTTGATTTTGATCCTAAATATAAGACATGGTTTTTATATTTGTTAGTATTTTTCTAATTTATCCCTATTGATACTCCCTCAATAATAATCAAGGAGGAGGGAAAATGAAGAAATTAAGGAAGAGGACTAAAATATTTTAGAAAATACATGTTATATTAACTAACTTAACTAACTTTCTTATTCTAATCAAATTAGGTAAATATATATTATATTAAGCATCAATGGAGTAACTCATTAATATATGCAGATGGGTCAAAATACAATATCTATGCTTGAGGATCATTTCCTAAGGGTTTGTATAATTAAGATTAGAATTTACTCTTTTATCTTACATCTTCTCTTTATTAAAATTTTATAACCCTACTTCTTCAATTTTCTTAAATCCAACTCATAAAAATTTTTCCTCTCCTCCCCTCCCCTCCAAATCCCTCACCCAAGAGACCCTTTAAAGAAAAATACTTATATTAAATTTTTTATATCTATTATGCCAAGTTATTTAATCATGCTTGCTTATGTGTCTTATGAATGAAATATTATTATTTAATTATAAACTTATATGAGAAAATATGACATATGAGCTTGTGTGATACATAATGGACATAAGAAACTTGTGTAAGCCCGGTGCAATCCTAAACACACGAGTTTATATATGTCAAATGTGTGTGTGTAGTGTAATCATATACCATTATGAAATTTTAAGAGCATAATTGATAAATTTAGGAATTAAAATGCAAGAATTTATTATCCATTAAAAACTTTAAAACTAGATTATAAATGAAAAATAAAATCTAATTTAATAAAATTAACAAGAAAAAGAGTACAAGCCATCCTAACAAAAATTTGGAGAAAAGAGGGCCAACGGACCTTACTTCTCTCCTTTTCTTTACCTTCCGCTACCGTTTTTTTTTTCTTCATGACTATTGGATCAAAATCTAATAATTCATATTTAATATTTTATAATAATATTATTACAATAAAGAGAATGATGAAAAAGAATGAAGTAAAGGATGTAAATGAAATATTAAATATGAATTATTAGATTTTGATTCAATAATTATAAAAGAGGAAAACGACTGCATCAGATTGTAAAAGAAAATCAATTGGTAAAAGAAAATGAGAGAAGCAAGATCTCCGATGGGGCTATTTTCAAGGAAGAGACAATGTCGTGTCATGGCGCGTACGGATGTGATTCATGGTTAGGATTGAGAAATGAGAAAAAGAGAGAGAGTGTGGTCGCGTCAACAAAACAATCTTCGTCGGCTTCGATTCTGCACCCTCGTCTTTCCATTCTTCCTTCGCCGCTCTCTTTCGACTTCCATTATTCCTCGTCTCTGCCTACCTCGATCTGCACATCGCATCTATTCATACCTCCTTCTATTTTATATACACACCCCAAGCCTTCCCGCCATGACCGGCAAGGAGATCCTCCATAAAATAAAGGTATGGCTCCCCCACTTTTCCTTTTTCTTGTCTTCAATCATGATCCTTTTGGCTGAATTTTTTTGGGCAATGGCTTGTTTAAATGATTGCATCCCATTTTGTATTGTGCAATTTGCTTTCTGTATTCTGTGATGGATGAATGTTTTAGATCTTCATGTGTTGGTGGGGTCCTTTTTGTGATCAATTGAAGATATTGGATATGGTTGTTGGGTGGTTTGAGCTGTAATTGTATTTAATGCTTCCATATATGTGTGCCTTCTCTTTCATTGGTAACTATTGACATGGTATCCTCCTTCTACGTTTCTGAACTCGAATGTTCAAAACTTTAACCTTTTTGGGTCTGTAAAGAATGATATGTCACTGATTGAATGATGATCGATCATGTTACCTCTGTCCATTGTGTTTCATCCCTTATACTGATATTGGGGTGCTTTCTTCTAGAACCCAGCTGTTACTTGGAATTACTGATCAAGGTGGCATGCTATCCATAATCAATTTTAGTCAAAACAAATTTCATATTGTATGCACTAGATCCTCCTGTTTTAAATATAGTTTCTTTCAGTTGGTTGGGATTTGGATTCTTTTGCTTCATTTATGGCTGTTGGTTTGGCTAATGGTCGGGAAATATCTTTTTTCTTGTGGCCAGCAATCTTCGGAATTTAATGTAATGCACCTTTGTTCCTGTAAGAGCAAAGTAGGTTGGATCACGGGTTGAAAACTCAGTTTCTTTCCTTTATAACCATAGAAACATAGAATCATTCATGTGGAATGAATTGTTCCATACTTTTGTATACTCTCTGTCAGTTATGATTCATCTAGCTGCCAAGCTAATCACTCTAGTGAAACTAAAATCGAGAGATTGTTTTGCATTTAGCAGGAGCATCTTATTGATGCCTCAAATTCATGATATGACTGGTATGGAAAGTGACACAATGCTGGTAAGATGAGTAGTGAAATTGTTGTGTTTATCGTTAGTTTGGTATTGGCCTAGTTAAAGAGCATTGGATTGGATGATTCTTTAGAGGATTGTGGTTTACTATGACGATTTGCTGATGGATTAATGGACAAACAAACTGATTTGGAAGGGCTAGATTCTGAACTGAATTAAAAACAAACTACCATCCACAAGATACATGATTAAGTACTCTTCCAGATATTGTTTAATTGCAATAAAGAATTGATATAGTGGATACATTGCACACCACTACCCTTAGTGACTGTATAAAACCCAGGTAGAAGAAGGAAAGGCCCCCCGCCCCCTCAAAAAAAAAAAAAAAAAAACAAAACAAAGCAAAAAGAGTTTTGAATCTATATCCAGTTATTGGGAAAATACACCAGGAATTATTTTTAGACAACAAAAACGAGTTAATAAAACTTTGCAGATTTCTTTCAAATCTGAATCGTAAACAACGGTATTTCTCTCATTTTTTGTCTTAACTTTGGGCAAAATGCATCCACATTCATTCATTTATTGACTGCGATGTTTGTACTCCTAGAGTTAAAAGATTCAAGAGTATAACACTCTGTTTTGCTTATGATATTGTAGATCGTTTACAATTTTGCTCTAGGACGAATGAATATATACCAAGTATGAAGTGTCTGTCTGTAATTTGAAGAGTTGCCTTGTGTCTAATAGATGTATTTTTAAGTATCAGTGCTTAGATTTTACTATCTCGGGCTGTAAATATTAGGACCGGAGGTAGTACCATGTATTCTCATGTAGTGAGTCTTTGACAAACATACATTGCTTGCAGGAAAAAGTTGGATTGTCAGATCCTGATTCAGGGAAAGGAAAGAGCAAGATGTCAAAGCAGATAAGTCATGGCTTTCACTTGGTAAAGGGAAAATCAGCTCATGCTATGGAAGATTATCTCGTTGCAAAATTTAAGCAAGTTGATGATCATGAATTGGGTTTGTTTGCAATATTTGATGGCCACATGGGTCACGACGTGGCTGACTACTTACAGTCCCATTTATTTGAAAATATCTTAAAAGAGGTAATGAAGGATCCCGGCTTACTCCAGTTGCTTAAGTTCTGAGTTGCATCCATTGTAGGAGTATTTTCATTTGTGAACTATGTTGCCCTGATAGGTATAGAAGTTGACATGCTCATATCGGGCACATATTTGAAATGATATGTGTATTTCACATTGTGACGTGTTACATATTAATGTTGTTTTTTTTTGTTGGGTTCAAGAGCTTGTAGAAAATTGTAATGATATAAGTAAAGATGACCGGTGATATTTGTTTCGAACTAGAATTTATTTTAGTTTACCTTATACTTTTATTGGTGACTTGTTAGGTACAATTTTATATTATTTAAAACTAATTTTTTTTACTATTGTTAATTATTTTCTATTAATTTGTTCAATAAATATACCCAAATACGTAGTCACATCATACAGTTTTCAAATTGTATCACATCATGTTGCATTTTATAGGCGTTCTCATTTTTGTTTTGTAATGTTTCAATGTACACTTGTAAGTACATTATTTCAAACCCTTCAAGCTTTTGTGTTGTTTTTCCCAATAGTCTTGTAGCCTAGTGGCATGAAAGCTTTTAGTTGCAGGATTGATTCCGCATCTAATCTTAGGCCATTACTGCCTGCCCCTCTAATTCTTAAAACAAAAAAAATCCAGTTTTTGGGTCTCTGTTGTCAATTATTATGTCCTTCTGCTTACATTTACTTAGTAGTGACAATGGTTTTGGAACATGATATATTCCAATAACCCTTCTCCCCTTATTCTTCTTTTCCCTGTAGCCTGACTTCTGGACAGAAACTGGGAAAGCTATCAAGAGAGCATATCGTATAACTGATTCGACCATTCTTGAGAAAGCAGTTGAATTGGGATCAGGGGGCTCCACTGCAGTCACGGCAATATTGATTGATTGTCATAAGCTGGTAATAGCCAATGTTGGGGATTCAAGGGCTGTCCTATCCAGGAATGGTGTGGCCAAACAACTATCAGTGGATCATGAGCCGAGCACCGAAAGAGAGAAGATTGAAGACAGAGGTGGTTTTGTATCAAACTTTCCAGGTAAGCAGATTTTAGACTTTGAGGTCATTTCCGCCTCATTCTAGTTAGGCTTCTTTTTTTTTTTTTTTGAGTGGAGCATTTGGTATCCTGGACCTACCTCCTTTTAACTTGGAGGATTTATCGGGGGTCTAGACTAATCCTGATCAAGCCGGGTAGGACTACAAGGGCGGCAAAGCTCTACCACCAAGCACTTGGTCCAACTGGCACAGGTCATTCTAGTTAAAATACTGCACTGGCTCATCCATTTAATGGCGGTTGTGGTACAATGGGCTTATGATTATAGCATATTTGTCTTTCTGATCTAGTTGATTTGGTATGATTCTCAGATCTTTCTGAGAACAAGATAGGCTTTGTTTCAGGATTAACAATCTGGGTTTTGTGATTAATTTAGGGGATGTTGCACGCGTGGATGGACAGCTGGCAGTGTCTCGTGCATTTGGTGACAAAAGCTTGAAGAAACACCTTAGTTCAGAACCACATGTGGCAGAAGAGATTATAGATGAAGATGCAGATGCAGAGTTTGTTATACTAGCCAGTGATGGATTATGGAAGGTCAGATTTAATAAATGATATACTAAATCATGATGCACCTCACAGATTCTGTTTTGCAATATACATATTGTTGGATTCACTTCCGTACTTATCTGTTGCTCACACTTAATTAATCAAATCACATCTATCCTAGGTAATGACAAATCAAGAAGCAGTTGATACTATCAAGGATGTAAAGGATGCTCGATCAGCCGCAAAGCTTCTTACTGAAGAGGCACTCCACAGGAAGAGCTCAGATGATATCTCCTGTGTTGTCTTGAAGTTTCAATGATTGCGACTCGCAAGAACTCATCATATGTGCAATAAGGTGTGCAGACTTGGAAGTAGTGTATAACGTAGTTTGTTGTTTGGAAAACTTGGTGTCCACCAGTTGCTATGCTTGAGTCCTTTAAGTTGTGAACTGCTGTTTGATATAAAAGTGTAGAAAAGATATAGTTTTTGTGATTGTTTAGACAAAACAATCATGTGTTAATGTATAATTCAAGGATGTTTGCTCCGGTTAGGAGATCTTTAAGACAGACACATTTTTTTTATTAAATACAAGTCATCTTCTGTTTGTGTTTGTTTCTGTTCTTGAGGTGAAGGGAATGGAAGTTGGTAGAGTTGTCTCTGTAACCAACAAAATAAAATGAACAGAAAGGAGCTCAAGGTGTGCACTCTGAGTATCAAACACATGTTATTTTTTTATTTTCCTGTGAGAGTTTATGATTTTCCTTTTGTTTTCTGGTTTTTGGTATTACAATTGAAGTGTTCTTGTGAGTTTTGTTAAGAAGAGATTATATTTTTCACGGGCTAATAACTCCCGTTTGGACAGTTTATTCTCATAACATAGAATAGAACATACAATATGTATAAAAATAATGACAGTACAAACGCACGTAAACAGAGAGCTCCTGGCAAATAGTCTAATTCAAGTACTAATAATAATAAAACTCACAAAAGCCACACTTTAAACAATGGATCGTTCATTTTAGACTTATCCTACCCAAATCCCGTACTAATAACTATAACCCAACTCGGAGAAGTCACCCTCTCTAGGCAATGGAAAGTTCTCTCTGGCTTATTCTGATAACATGCAAATATTCTATCTCCGCCTTGGAACATAAGAAACCAGAGGATGACAGAAGAGAGAGAGCCTCATATATAGTTAAGGCTTTATTTTATGTGAAACGATTTGTAGCCAGAACTCCCAGGAACGCTCATTTGAACTCTTCCTCTATCATCAGCATGCCTGCAATGGCTCTCCTTTGTGGGTTGACCTTTGCCACGGCTGCAGCTCTCATTGTAAATTTCGCCAGTGCTTTTGCGGCGACGTTCGTTGTGCCCAGCCAAGCGCCTTCGGCAGCTTCTCTTGGCCTCATCAAATTCCCCCAAATCATGGAACCTGCATAGTCATTATAGGTTCATATTAAGAAGAAGAACTTCGAACATTTATTCGGAATTTATTCTCCCTGGGATTCATGAGGAAAATAAAGTGAAAAAGTCTCGAGGAAAGAAGTTCGAATTCAAAGACAAGTTCATCAGAACATTGGTTCTCAATTGGCAGAAATGGTAAACAGGAACCCACTTTTTCTGGCTTATATTATTAGGTGAACTTAAGTGATAACAATTTCTAACCATTTAACTTGATTTTCCTATATTCAAAGGTACTATCCCATCCCTATTAGCATGTTTATATAAATGCTATTGTTCCTTCCTCTGCTTCATGAAAACCAGAATACTGTAAAGACACAGTGAAACAAATATAACATAGAGATGAAGCTCTAGTTGACTAAGGGATTGAGCACCTGCTACATTGCTGGCAAAACCTCTGCCTTAGCCCTGCAACCATGACAACCGGTGCCTTGGAGTGGAACTCGCACACCCTATGGCGGCGATGGTAGCGCTTTGCATCACTCAGATCAGCTCCACACCTCTCTGCTTGACAGGAAGGTGGAGAAACTCCACCGCATCCACTTGACCCTCTTCTACCACTTCCCATGACACCTTTCCTCTTCTGCTCTTCTGCAACACCACCGTTGCCTCCCCCACCGTTTTCTTCTTCCTCTTCTATCTCATCCTCTGCTTCTTCTTCTTCAACTATGTTATTATCCTTCCTCACCTTCTCAACTAAAGTTCCCTTCCTCTCCATCTTGGCTTCCATTGTGAGAGCTTACAATAAGGTGGTGCTAATGGAGGAGAAGGAAATGGTGGGGCAAGTAGTACACTGAGTGGAACAAGCCATCTGGGGAGCTAGGAAGTGATGAGGGAGTTTATAAGGAGGGAAAAAGGTAGAGAGGGTGGACCACAGGTTCCACTTTGTTAAGTGTGTGCTTTTTATTCATATTCTGGGGAATATGCATAGAGGAGGATTTATTGATACACAAAACTTTTGTTTTTGTTTTTTAAAAAAACATTTTTATTAGAGAATTAGATAGCAAATACTTGAAGAACTTCATTAAAGCCTTGTCCTTATGCAATAGGTGTTTTGTCTGTTGTGGTAAGCTACCAAAAAGTTTAGATCCCAATTCTTGCAGCAAGTGGGAAGTGGGGATTGATTTTGTACAAAAGGTGCGTTGAAAGTGATAGTGCTCTCAGATACACTTACATGTCAATTCAAAAGCTTAACTATTGGTGCTGAAGGAATTATATATAGAAAAGGGGGAAACTCTGCTTTTTGTTTGTTTTTGTGCTGTATGATAAGCAGAAGGATCCACATTACATGCAATGCAATAATGAATCCATGTCTTCAAAACCGTATTTACCAAAAATTTATTGACATCCTCCAAACTTTTGCAGAATCACCACAAGAACTTTTCCAGGAAGTTATTCACTGCCACTATTTATTTACATGTATAGGGTAAATGGTAAACATTTCAGTAGATTAGTAGGTCTGAGCTATTTTCCAGTACCCTCTCACTAAAACTTTGTGGGTATTTTCGTTTAACTGAGGTGGATAGGGTGGATGGTACTGGTGCTCTGCATTTTTACTTAGAAGTCTATATGAAGAGCTCAGTGTACTGAGAGAGGTTAGGAAGATGAGAGAGACATACCAAGTTTTACCCAGAAGCCTTTTTTAAGTTAAATGTACAGTCATATCAAACTGTTTTAATTCTGCTTTATTTCTTGCTTACCCCTTGGCCTTCAAAATTTGAATCCTGCTTTATTTTCCTCTACCTAGCTTCTCCCTTTGTATGGATTTCTTTACTATATTTTCAATCATTAGCTTTAAGTTTTTGGACTAAAACCCATTTTTGTTTCAGTTTGGTACCTTGGAGTATGGTTTTGTTCGTCCCCTTAAAATATTTATGTTATCGCTCTGAACATATTAAGATTGCACTAAACAACCCGTAAATCAGAGATTTCATAACGTTGAAATAAATTCAAACTTTCAACTATTTTACCGAAGAACAAAATATCAGGGTACCAAATTGACAGCTGCACCAACTGTTCAGGATCATAATAGTTTTTCTGTTATTTTAATACTTCTGATACGTAACATCAGAATTGTTGGCCAAAAAACAAGTGACATCAGAATGAAATTACTATCAAATTAAAGAGAGTTGTAATTGAAAATAACTTTCTTAAAAGTTGTAAAAAATCCCGGTAAAATTTGATGCAAACTTTTGATTTTGAAAGTTTTTTTTTTTGAGACAGACATTTTCTACGTCCTCTGGTCCTCATATCAGATGTATTTTATTTTATATATTGTTCAAATCTTTTTGAGTATCAAAGGGATAATCATACCATATTCTTCAAAACCAAAACAAAAAAATTCTGAACCATGACGCTTTGGGTGTGTGTGTGTGTGTGTTACAACAATAGTACTGAACTAGCAGGGCCACAAAGAAAATGATGTTTTTGCACTGACATGACCAAGGACGCTAGCTCCATTCAGAAGATGCCATAGTACTAAGTACTTGATGTGAGCTTTCACCATGGAAGGTATCTGGATATGGAAGACAAAAGCAGGTGGGTTCTAAGACTTGTTAACGAGAAAAGATCTGAGCATTTGATGTTCACATCTGTACTGCTTTAGTATTAGACTGCTCCTAGCTTAGCTTGTTCTCACTCACACCCGTTAGTGGGACATATCACTCACGTTCTGTGTTTTTTTACTGATTTGAAAATTTCCAAAACAGAGGTTCAAGCACCTCTTGGCATCTTCCAGGAAACTCTGCAAGGTAATAATGCCTTCTTTAAGTATGGAAGTGCTTAACCTAAGTCTCTTATTTGAAAACCTGACGGATATTTAAAACCATGCGAGGAACCGTCAATCAACAGCTCTAAAAAAAATTATTATTTGTAGTGTTTCCGAATTCTAGAGAGTGAATTCAGAGTAACGGTAAGGTTGTTATTATGTGGCCTAAAGATCACAGGTTCAAATCTTGAAAACAGACTTTCTCATTGCAAGGTTAGGCTGCGTACATCCCCAACTCTCACTTGGTGGAAAACCTGATAGAAGCCTTATGCACTGAGTTGCTTTTATTTTGTTTCTAAACTCAAAAGAATTAGCTAAGAAGTGCTTCATACAACCAGAGTTTCCATGGAAGCTAATGTCTATAACTGTATAACATTCAACGGCATCAAGACTTTTCATTGGCATGCATGCATGACTGTTAGGCCATATTTGTATGGTTGCAATAATCCTCCAAAGCCTTTAAAACTTGGAAGTACTTCATCTATACATCAAACGTTTGGTAGATTTGATACTACATCAAACATAGGGTTGAGTGTTTGGAAACCACCAAAACCGTGGTTTTAGAAGCCCTTTTCCGCAAACTGAGATAAAACTCCTCTCACATACTTACCTCGTAAATCATAAAAGTTATTCTTCAAAAACTAATCCAAACGCACACGAAGCCGATACTGATGTGGAGTATAATATATATATATATACATGAAACAATAATGCATGATATGTAGTATTATATTCTTTTTTTCTCCACAACAAGAATCAGAATATATCAATGTTTTGAGATCGAACTAGCCGGTCTGGCCCGGGAACTAACAAATCGGGCATGGAACCGGTTTGGTTCTTGAACCAGACCGGTTTAGTATTTTTTTTTAAAAAAAAAAAAGCGATGTTTTTAATTTTTCTTTAGAATCTTATATTAAGGCTTGTTTGTTTCAGCGTTTTGTACAGGAAAAACACACTTATTACGCAAGCCAAGAAAAAACTCCTCTCACATACTTGCCTCGTATACCGTGAATCACGAATTATAAGCACGTTTTGGACAAAAATAAGCCATTCCAAACGCACACTTAATAAGCCAAAAATATTTAATTTCTCATTGGTTTGACCCGGGTTAGCTCCGGTTTGACCCACTGACCCTTAACCTAGTATCCTGACCGGTTCTGTGATCGGTCCGGGTTTTAGAACCTTAGAATATATCACAACACACACAAAAACTTCAACGCTCCAAAATCAACGTCACAGTCGTTGAGTTGTGTTATGGCCCCCTCTCCCCTTTGGATCATATTCTTCTCTCTGATTTGCTGTGACTTGTTATGCAATTGCAGGTGATGCATCCACCATGTCCATAAAGCCCTGCAAGAAACCGACAAAGGTACGTCCGTGACTGGGACCAGTTAAGGTGGCTACACAGAGAGAGAATTTTGTAGGACAGTTGTGAGCAATTGTTATTGTGAATGGACAAAAGCAAAGAATTGCTGTCAAGTGGATTCTCCTCCTCCTCCTTCCTCTTCTGCTGCTTCCATGTGTCTTTGTGAAGACAGCTAGATGGTTGAATGATTGATAAGATCAGAGGAATTATAAGTCATGTTCATGCAAGAGCATATGGTATTTTTGTTGGTCCCAAGTACACACTTCCATTAAAATTAAAAGAAAGGGAAAAACCGAGGACTTGTCTTCACGCCACACTTAAATCTTCGGACAATGATGTGTGTGAATGAAGGGATGGTACATTTGAGTCTTGTCGCACACACTTGTTTGCTTTTGCTGTAGCCTTATGAGAGGAGGATTTGTGCATGGGTGATAAGATAATTGACTAAGGTATTGATTCTTTATGGAATTTTTTACACGTTTCTACTAGGTTCATACATAATTGAACCCCCTTTTTTGGGTTGTCTTGGAATCATAATATATATATATATATATCCCAATGTCATAAAGTTGAGATTTTTCATTCAAAACGCCCCGCTTGGATTTAAATACTGTTGCATTAAGGTGATTTCTAGAGTTCCGAGAGCATGAACAAACAAGCAAGTACGTACTTGATTTGGTTCAAGAGATGTGGTAGTGGGTTTGATTTAAGAAAATACAAGGTAAATTTTTTGTAATATACAGAGTTGATCTTGGTCTTAAATATAAGATCTATTTTTCATATTTATCAATCTTTCATAATTTACCCCTATTAATGCTCATTTAATAATAATAAAGGAGAAGAGGGAATGAGAGAATTAAGGAGAATGAATAAGGTGTTTTAGAAAATACATATCATATTAACTAACTTCCTTAATCTAATCAAATTAAGTAAACATGTCTTATATTAAGGACCAGTGAAAGTGTTAAAAATTCATCAATTGATCCAACTCAGCATGATTAATCTAAACCAAATGATAAACAATAAATCAAAATATCAACTACTAACCCTTTCCTAAATATAAGAGTTAGACAAGAGATTTACTTTGATAATAAATATAAAGACCCTAATCCACTTTTTTCTCCTAAATTTATATTTCCCCCAAAATATCCCCTATGGATTGCACAATGCACATAGTAAGGGCCTTTCCATCAAATGTAGTTACAACAATGCATATAGATTAGAAAGGGTATTCTAGAAAAACTAACATACATTTTGTACAAATAAATGACCTAACTAATTTTCTTAAGGTCCACAAATTAGTTATCTAACTCTTAATAGGATCAGTTTTTATATGAAAACAAGAAATTAGAGCAACACTGTAGAAAGAAAATTAAGCACATACAGCCTTTGGACCCCCTGTGCTGAAGCAAGCCCTTATAAGAAAGGCCAATATTTTTACCCAGATCTTCTCTCTCACAGCTGAATCCTTAATTGTAATTTAGGGAATTTCATATTTTGCTAATTGTATATAAACATATCAAATACCTCCCTCTGATTCAAAATATAAGAGCCAGATTAAACTTGAGAGGTGGTGTGGTTTTTTCTTGATTATTAAAAGTGGAGCAATTTTAACTAACTTTTTCAATCTCATAATTTAAGTACTAATTAAGTGGAGCCATTCTTATGATATTCAAGCAAGCCCTTGTGCAACAATCTGCTTCAATTATTGTTTGAGCCTTTCTTATTGTGCTCATCATTATTAATAGTGTTGAGCCGGCCTGCAGGTTGGAAGTTCTTTGAGCTTCTTTCCAAAACCTTGGTTCATGACGCCATGAACACTGTCCCTTGCAATATCTGACCCTTCCACAGCTCTTATGGGGTCTTGCTTCACTTCCTACATTTCCTCTCCCGCCACCGCCACTTCCTCCTTCACCCTGCATGCATGCAAAAACCAGAACTTACCCATTAATTAAACGCAATATATATAATACCATTTTATTTTGAGGATATACCTCTTCAGTCCTTAATATAGAACATATTTTAGAAGTTGATCTTGTTCCTAAATATAAGGCATAGTTTTCATATTTATCATTCTTTTCCCAATTTACCCCTATTGATGATCACTCAACAATAATCAAGAAGGAGAGGGAATTAAAGATGATGATTAAGGTATTTTAAAAAATACATGTTATATTAACTAATTAAATTAACTTCCATTATCTAATCAAACTAGTTACATATGTCTTGTATTAATGCTCAGAGGGAGTGTGTGTGTGTGTGTGTGTGTTTTCATTTGCAGACTGAGATACACTCACACTTGGGGACGATGTCGGGATGCTATGGAGAAGCAAGAGGCGGGCTTTAGGGGAAGTAGGAGGTGAGCTGAAGAACGTAGGGATGAGACATGAAGAAGAGGGAATGATAAAGATGTGGAGATATAGAGGATGCTGTTTGTGAACCTTAACATTGTACTGTAATAATGTGGTTGTCGCCGTATGTTTTGGTGTATGTACTCTATATATCTCTCTGCATGTCTATTACTTCCTCCGGTTTTAATTATAGAACGATATTTGAGAGTTGATCTTGGTCTTAATTATAGAACAAAGTTATAATTTTTGTCAATTTATTCCCAAACTTCCCCTTATTGATATTTTCTCAATAATAATTAAACATAATAATAATTTAATAATACACCTATATGTTCTATAAAGTGAGTAATGTTTGGAACTCATTAATGCCACATACATTTCAATTCTACTGTTTTTATTATTTTCTTTAATAAAATAATTTTAAGCAATTTTTGTCATATTTTTCCAGATTCAAATGGAGATCGTGATCGAAAATGATCCTCACAATCTGTTTTCCACCGTGATTGGCGGGTCATGCAATTACCAAATCCATTTCATCTGTACTGACCATTGACAAATTTGTTTTGTCCGGAGCTCAAAGAAGTCGTTTGAGAAGTAAGAGAGATACGATAAAAAACAGAGGTACAATATAACTGATGCCATTTTAAATTTTAGATAAGGGTATTTTAAGAAATTAAATATGATTAACTAATTTAACTATTATCTTTAATTTTTCTAAAATTAGGTAACTATATCCTATAATTAAGGCCGGAGGGAGTACTCCATATCACCCTTTGAGAGTGTACTTAAGTGGCGAAAGGTGATTGAGTATAAATATAATATAATACTACCTCCGGTCCTAAATATAGGACAAAGTTTATAGTATAATTTACACTATAAATTTTGTCCTATATTTAGGACCGGAGGGAGTATCACATAATTCCTTCATGGATTTCGGACACCTCATCCACACTTGCCTCTTCCATCGCTTTGCTTAATTTATACCAAAAAAACCTGAAGAACAAGATTATTTTATGTTGAATCAAATATATAATCCATACCCGAGAGTTTTGGTCATGTCATTTTTTTCAGGCAATTTTTTTACACATAAAAAAATAGATAAACCCATGCATATTCCTCCATCCGTTATTAAAAGTAAGAGATACAATAGGGTTTAATTTGTTTTGTCCTAAATATAATACTTAATCTATTTTATTTTCCAAATTTATAATTTTTTAAATTTTTATATTGAGTGCATACAGTAAGAGGGTTTTCTTCTATGAAAAGAATAATGTCCAATACGAATGTTAAAACAGGCACTTAAAGAAAATAAACACATATTTTTTTATAAACAACTAATTTAACTAATTTTTATAATCTCTGCAAATTAGCTACTAGTTGTTGGTTATAAATAAAGTTCTATCTTTTGCCCTAATATAAGAGTTAGTTGGTGGCTAAATTTATTTTAAATATAAAATCTCAATCCATTTTGTCTTCACATATTTATCATTTATTTTCTAAATTATTTTTATTAATGATACATGTTAAGGGAGTTCGCATTAGAGGGTAGCTTCAATTTAAATGATTTAAGAGTATATTTTAAGAAAATCAATGCATATTTTTAACAAATAACTAATTTTTTAATATGCATAAATTAATTAATGTTATGTGATTGTAATATTTCATTTTTTATATGTTAGTTAATTAAGGAAGTGAGCAGCACTAGCTGTTAACAGTACAAGCCGTTATAAGAGCGGTACTAGCCAAACACCAAACACGGCCTTAGCTGTAACTAATTAACTAAACGAACACTAGTGATTAGGCGCCCTTTATCCCTTTGCCTCTGCCTTCAATAAATATGGCAGAGCCCTATTGTATTTTCTCAGTTTTGCATCTTAATGAAATCTCAGCAGCACTACTCAGAATATTTCTCTCTGTTGTTTCTTCTAATTCTCCTCTACTTCTTCTACCTCTTCTTCTTCAACCCTCACTTCTGGTTCTTCTCATTTTGCTATTAGTGGCATCAGAGCCCTCTATTCTCGGCTGCAGTTATTGGCTACACGCTTCCCAATCTTGAATGGTAGAAACCAAACTTCAAGAAAACACAAGAACTATGGAAGATAGAGTCTAGGCAACTGAACAAAAGGTGGAATCAGTTGATAATCTGCGAGACTCTCTGTCTTGGGTTTTCGAGAAGAGTTGCAGTTGATCAAACGTGGGATGCAACAAAATACTGATGTTTTGGCTTATGAAATTAGAGCTCTGGCACAAGCGACACAACTCAACAACCAGCATGAAAGTCCCAAAAATCAAGAACGTCGACAAGGCTACCAACGTCCGACCCAGTTCATCAAAATGGACTTTCCTAAATACTCTGATCAAGACATACACACCTGATGATATTAATAGCTGAACGTTACTTTGGATTCACTTAAAAAAATCAAGTTTGAACCAAACGGGTGTGTGTTTGGGAGCTTTCCAAACCATGGTTTGCGCAACCCAAGACAAAATTCCTCTCACAAACTTACCTCGTAAGTCGTAAAAGCTATTAAAAAAAGCTAATCCAAACACACACACCTAGATTTTCATAAAAAACATCCAAACACTCGTAGGTTTTCAAATAATCTATTTTGAGCCCAAACCATGATTTTGGACCTCAAAACCATGGTTTGGGCATAATCTTTTTTTTTTTTGCTTTTTGTATTTTGTGGGCCCCACCCTCTCATTCGCATTGGTTCTTTTTCTGTTTGTGGGTCTTACGTCACACTCTCTCACTCTCATTGGTTCTTTTTCTATTTGTGGGTCCCACATCACATATACTCTCTCTTCATAATTTCCCATAATCTATTCTCCTCATAATTTATTCTTAAAAAGATAATTCAAACACACTCTAAACCCCAAAGGGTAAGGTGCAAACGGGGCCTAATCACTAGTATTTATTTAGTTAGTTAGATACAGCTAATGCCGTGTTTGATGAGTACCGTTCTTATAATGGCTAGTGCCGCTTATCTCCCTAATTAACATTTGAAAATGAAATATTACAATCACAAGACAGTTAGGCGGATTTTATATTAAAAACTAGAGGTAGTATGTTTTTTTTTTTTTGATTGCCCATCCGGTTTATCAGAGTTTTGCCCCGACTACATCCGGATCCGATCTGCGTCGCGCACTTGGCTATGGTGGGAGAGTCTCCCAATGAGAATTTTCTGCATATACAAGACTCGAACCCGAGACCTTGCTTAAGCCGAACCAAGCCGCTTACCACTTGGACCAACTCCCATTGGTAGGTAGTATGTTTTTTGGAAGTACCATGCATTCTTGTTTTGGATCAGACTATCCCATTTAGCAACCTGCTACATATGGGGGAAGGCCCAATAAAGTAGGAGGCCCACAAAATTCTCAAGTGGACGAAAATTTCAAGCCCAATTATTTGGAACTCATGTTTTCCACCAAAACGACCACCAATAAATTCTAGAACCATGAGAACTGAGAAGTAAAGAAAAAGAAAAGAAAACGTGAGTAGAAAGGGAGAAAATAAATCTACATACAAAAATTCATTTATGCCATTTTTCTTTAAAATTTAGAAAAAATCACAGGAAAAACTGCAAAGAGTCTAAAGTGAACCATAGTAATAGTATAATATTTTTCAAATAAGGAATTTCTTCTTTCATCTTTCGTTATCTTATCAATTTTTTTTTCCTAAAAGAAAGAGAGCACTGATGATGGGAGTTATTGAGAATTTCTCAATCTCATACATAATTTTTAATCGATAGAAAATTTTTAAGATATTTGAAAAATGCAATTTGAACATTTTCTCTCATACGGTCATAGCCATGTTTTTCAAGGAGACAGAGCGGAGGAGTCAGGAGACCGCGTCCAGAGCATTTTCTATTTTGTGTTTGAATTTTTTATTAATTTCAAAAGTTTGAATATTTTGAACCTTATTTTCTGGATGATGACTTTGACCTGCATTACCATTTATCTTCTGTTTGATAATATGTCCAAAGTTATTTCCTTTAGGGTGTGTATGATTTGAGGATGGAGGGGGTAAATTATCTTTTTGAGCGAGAAGAACTTAAAATTTTTTCTTTCATTATCCCTACCTTTAGGGTCTGTTTGGTATGAGGGTTTTGGAGGGGAGGGGAGGGGAGGAATTTTTATGAGTTGGATTTAAGAAAATTAGAGAAGTGGTGTTATAAAATTTTAAGGGTTAAGGTGCAAATTTACCAACGAAGTTTTGTCCGAAGAGCGTCTGGCACAAATATATTTTAGAATGGGCAAAAATATCAATGAACAATTAAAAAAAGGATTCCACCACAAAAACCGTTAATCCGTACTAACAACGTTAAATTATAAGAGAAGAAAACCCTTAACGGCGTTAGTACGGATTTAACGGTTTTTGGGGTGGATACCCCTTTTTAATTGTTCATTGGTATTTTTGCCCCTTCTAAAAGATATTTGTGCCAGACACTTCTCGGACAAAACTTCATTGGTAAATTTGCACCTTAACCCAAATTTTAATATAGAGATTATGTAAGGTAAAAGAGCAAGAAAATTTAATTAAAAACTTTATACTCCACTTCTCTTATCTTTTTAAATCCAACCTAAAAAAATTTTCCCTTCGTCCACTTTCCCTCCCCTCCCCTCATACCAAACAAGTCATTAATGAGAGGGTAAATTTTGGATTTCTCCCACCCAAAAAGATAATTTACCCCCTCTCATCCCCTCAAACCAAAGACACTTAGTATAAGCATTATAGCTTATAAGTCGTTATCTCATGAAGAAAAGAGAAAAATTAGTGAAATTGCCACTCAATTTGTAATGGGAAACGCATTAGGCAATTTCACACTATCCTCCTTATCACATACTATAAAAAATTTGTCATAATGAAATCACTAAATTAGATAAATTAAAGATTTTGACTAATTATGCAAATAATAATTGCATGCTGGGTCGGTCTTGTGCT
This sequence comes from Inga leiocalycina, assembly GCA_963242795.1. Taxonomy (NCBI): domain Eukaryota; kingdom Viridiplantae; phylum Streptophyta; class Magnoliopsida; order Fabales; family Fabaceae; genus Inga; species Inga leiocalycina. Next base: position 50,624,132 of record OY725329.1, read on the forward strand.
TTTATATTTTATTTTGAATACTAATTGATATATTGATGTGGTGATTACGTTGATCATATATTAAAACTAAAAAGAAGATGAACATAAATAAAGAAAAATTAATCTAGATACTCTATTTAATCTCATCCATTCTACCTAGTGTATGATTAATTGATTTCATGATTATAAAATATTTTATTTAAATACAATAATGACCACACAATACATCGAGTTATATTATAAAGAATCTTCTCTCAAATAAATTTTTAGAACACCTTATAATAGCAAGTCCTTAAAAATTTTATACATATGCGCTTCAACTCGACTGGATTAAAATTAGCTAATATTTCAATATGACTTTAAAAATTACTTGGTATTTAATGTCTTATCATAACATCAAAGAAATACTAATATGAGGACCTAGTTTTGTTGGTAGATTTTGGTCTTAAATGTAAGAAATATATCCATTTTATCTCATATATTTATCATCATTTCTCAAACAAATCTATCTAATTTATAAATAAGGTTATAAAACCCGGACCGGTCACTAAACTAGCTATGTTATTAGGTCAAAGGTCAGTGGGTCAAATCGGAATCAAACCAGAGCTAATTCAGGGCTAAACTGGTGAAGAAATGAAGATTTTCAATGTTATTTATATGAAATTCTGAATAAAATTAAAAGAAAAAATAAATTAATTTAATTTTTTTTAATATAAAAAATGTTGAACTGGTCAAACCTACTAGGCCGGACCGGTTGGACCACAAATTGGCCGGTTTCCAGTTAAAGCTGGCCGGTCTCGTCTTCAAAACACTACTTATAAAGGGATATATAATATAATTTTATATCCAAGTATTTTGGAGATATCATGTCAAATTTGTTATAATTAAATAATTTATTTAGTTTTCTTAATCATCCCAAATTTAGTAAGTAGGTCTTACATTAAGGATTAAAAGATTAACATATATAGATATACTGTTAGTTACACATTATGAGAAATTTGGTCCATTTCAATATGTATTGTAAAATTGATTTAAGGCCTTAATATTTAGTAAGTGTTTGGGTAACTTTGAAACCATGGTTTTAGAAACCCTTTTTCTGTAAGCTGAGACAAAACTTTTCTCACATAATTATCTTACAAATCGTAACAACTATTCTCCAAAAGCTAATTCAAACATATTGTCAGCTGTATTTCTAAATAACTTCTAATCACCATATCAGTAATCCAACAGAATATTATTTTTTTAAAAAAAAATATAAAACCACAGTGGAGAAAACACCTGTGAAATGTTTGGCTCCAGCACTAAATATAGACAACAAACTCATTGGGATTGAATCCACCCACCAATATTTTGAGTGTATCCTTGACTGTCTGATTTGCAACTTTATGGTTGGTTTCTTAGGCATTTTAATGTTTGATCAAAGGCTTTTTTTCCCCCACTCTCTGATAAGAAACTTGCATGCTTCTCAACCACATAGATTGGCTTCCCTTTTATGAAAAAGAAAGAGGTCACTTTCAGAGTTCCGCAGCCAGCACTTGCCTCTTAAAGTAAAAACACAAGATTAGAGTTTCAAACAAATAGAAAAAAGGATCATCCCAAGTAATATACTGTTACCAAGTGGGATTCCACATCATATATATATATAAATTATATACTGAGATGGCATTTTCTTTCTTGAGCCAATTGGTTGATTCTAAAGTGCAGATTTCACTTAATTTCTACTCAAAATCTCTGCTTGCGTTCTTGCCAATGATCTGATCCCACTTGGGTTTTTGGATCTCCATCTGTTTTGTCAACTACCCTTTTAATTTGAACCACTATGAATTTTCTAGTAGGTGGAGAGATAATCTTCATATCAATGTTTGGTTGATAAAGTACTCGTTTGGAATAATATATTTTTTTACTTATAAATACTTATAAATCATAATTTACAGTATACGAGGTAAATATATGAGAGGAGTTTAATCTCGACTTACGTAATAAGCACTTATTTTCCAAAAAAAACTATTCCAAATATAACTAAGTGCTCGTTTAGGATAACTTATTTTTAGACAATAAGTACTTATAAATCGTGATTTACGGTATACAAGGTAAGTATGTGAGAGGAGTTTTATCTCGACTTACGTAATAAGTGTTTATTCTTAAAAAATAAACTAATCCAAACATGCTTGTAGTTGTCTCATTGAGCCACAGCAACAACAACCACCACAAATATATCAGAGTTTTAATTATAACCTGGAGACTTTTGATAAGGCAGCTAGTCTAATTCCCACTTTGGAATTTCCAGAAGGTACTTACTTGGATGTTATACTAAGTTATAAGCAAAGAGCAGTTAGATGAATTACACATGCTTTGTGATATTGAAAGTTGAAACTCACAATTTTACAGCACAGCTAATGGGAAGAAAATGCAGATCTTCTATATTTCTTATTTGCAGGAACATCTGGTGGCCAAAAACCAGCCTTTTCTTACAGAGTAAAGGTATCAGTATAGTGTGAAAAAGGACCAGGAACAAAAAATTAAACAAAGAAAGCCCACCCCCATACAACAAACTTGCTATACATGTACATTGGCACATTCATAGAACAACCAAAAGCCAGATAGCTAGCTAGCTGTGTCATGTATTTATGTTAAGAACTGATAATCATTGTTGTAAACCATCAGCTCCTACACGGTCAAGCGACGAAACAACTTCTTCGATGGAGGGTCTTTGCCTTGGTTCCTGGACCAAACACCTACAAGCAATGGACAGTACCTCTAAGAGCTGCTTCTCATGATCCTTGTCCCAAATGGCCGGGTCAAAAATTTCCTGCTCCTTGTTTTCGGATTTCATCTGAAAGACCCAAGACACCAGGTTCCTGCAGTTTTTACCCTTGATGACTTCTACCGGCCTTCTACCAGTGAGAAGCTCGAGAAGAACAACACCGAAGCTATAGACATCGCCCCTGAAGGTTGCTGTTAAAGTCTGACTATACTCTGGTGGAATATATCCCAATGTACCCACTAAATCTGTTGTAACATGGGTGTCATATGGCTGAAGTAGCCTTGAAAGGCCAAAATCAGCCAAATGAGCTTCAAATTTATCATCCAGAAGTATATTGCTAGATTTAACATCGCGATGAACTATGAACGGCTCACAACCCTTGTGCAAGTAAGCTAATCCATGAGCTGCACCTTTTGCAATCTTGAGTCTCACATCCCATTTCAGAGCTGAATTTGCATCCACACACTCATGCAGCCAGTAATCCAAACTTCCATTCTCCAAGTAGGAATAAATTAACAACCTGACATTGCCATGCCGGCAATAACCTTTAAGAGAGACAAGGTTCCTGTGCTGAGCTCTGGAAAGGGCCTCTACTTCGGCTTGGAATTCACGCTCCATCTGTCCACAGTCACCAGAAAGCCTCTTGACCGCAGCTTTTGTGCCATTGGGAAGATTTGCCTTGTACACCAGACCAAACCCACCACAACCAATAATGTTTGCCTGGTTGAAATTGTTTGTGGATTTCAACAAATCTGCAACCGTGAGATCTTTGCAATCTGAATTCTGAAAAAGAACCAATTTTGAAGAAACAAGTCCCTCAGATAACCTGGGGGGCCGACCCAATTCCTCATCGAAGTTTTCAACCGGCTTCTCTTCATCCCTTTTTGATACTTTTAGCAGAACAATAGCAAGAAGCAGGGCAAGCCCTACACCTATACTGATTGTTATACCAAGGACATTGTTTCTACCAAATCTGCTGGAAGAACCAGAAGGCATATTGGACCTCCATTCCACATCGTTGGTTTTGCATTGAGAAATTATTCCCCCACAAAGTCCCGGGTTGCCCTCAAAACTTGTACTAGGAAAGCTTAGAAACTGTCCCCCAGTTGGAATTTGTCCCTGCAAGTGATTATATGCCACGCTGAACTTTGACAAGAATGTGAGGTTATTAAACGATTGGGGGATAATCCCAGAGAGATCATTATATGACAGCTCTAATATTTCCAAGTTCTCCATCACTGAAATACTGCCAGGAATTGTACCAGAGATTTTGTTCCTGCTCAAATCCAAGACATGCAGTGCTTTGAGTTGCCCGATTTCTGGCCATATCGTTCCATTCAATCTGTTGTTGCTCAGTAATAATGAAGGAGGGAAACTTGAAGCCTGGTTATATTGCAGGCCATTAACACTCTTGTTTCTCTTAACATAGAGAGGAACACCGGCAGATGCAGATAGATTTGGTCTAGTGCAATTTGTGGATACAAGGCCCTTCAACTGTGTCAAACTTTTCGGCATTTCTCCCGTGAAAGAATTGTTCGAGAAATCCAGGTAGAATAAATTGTCCATCCTACCAATCCAAGAAGGGATACTACCTTCCAAACGGTTCCAAGACAAATCAAGGACGGCTAATTTGCTGCAATTCAATAGCCAATCAGGGACCTGGCCTTTGAGACCACAATTTCCCAGTGCTAAAAGCATAAGGCTCTCAAAGCCCAAAACACTTTTGGGTATTTCCTCACCATGGAAATTCTTTGTGAGGATAAGTGTAGTAAGGTTTTTACAATGCTGCAGCACTGATAGCACGCCGGATAAGTTCTCAAAGCTGTTGTTTGACAAAGACAGAAAGAACAGCGATGAAAGGTTCACATAGTTTTCAGGAATTGAACCAGTCAACCCATTCTTAGCAAGGCTCAAAACTTTCAATTGGCGGCAATTGGCCAAGGAGCTAGGAAGAGGGCCAGTAAAATGATTAGATGCAAGATCAAGGTTACACAGATTAGACAATCCAGTGAAATTAAGATCAATTCGACCTGCCAGAGAATTGTTTCGAAGATCAAGCACCCGAAGCTTTGAGCATAAAGCCAGGCTAGATGGCAATGGCCCAGAAAATGAATTGGTGTGTGCTGCTAATTGTTCTAAATCAGACAAATTCCCAAACACATTTGGGAGTACCCCAGAAAACCGGTTCCCAGAAATCACTATGGACTTTAGGCTAGAGAGCTTACTTAGTTGTGTGCTTAACTGACCGGAGAAATTGTTCAAAGACACTGAGAGTTGCTCCAAGGCTGACAATGAGTACAAAGCACCTGGAAGAAGCCCTGAAAATAAATTATTATCCAAATGCAACTCCTGAAGAGACGTGTTACATTTGTCCAAGCCTTCAAGGCCACCATCAAACCGATTCCCCGATAAATCAAGCACACGAATTCCCTTAGAGGAACTGCAAATTTGAGAATTGAATTGACCCTTGAATAAGTTGTTGCTTGTGTTCAATGCAACGAGATGAGGAAAATTCCCAAACTCAGAGAGATTTCCAATAATTGAATTGCAGGAAATATTGAGAGTCCGAATAGATTCCAAACCAGAAAGAGCTTCAGCAACAGGTCCTGACAGCATATTATGGCTCAAATCCAGATATTTCAACAGCTTCAACTTGGAGAATTCCGCGGGCAACGCACCTTGGAGATGATTGAACGAAAGATCCAGCAAAATTAAGCGATCTAATTGAGCTAGAGAACTAGAAATTGCACCTTTCAGACCCATTTGAGGCAGAATCAACTTGGTCACTCTATTACCAGTTGTCTCATCAGTCAAATTATTATCACAGCCAACTCCATCCCATTTGCAGCAATCAATATCAGAGGACCATGATGTGATAATAGTCCCATTTGTGAGGTTACCAGCAAATTGCCTCAGAGCCATCAGATCACGAGAGTCACAAGATGGGTTTGAGGTTTTCAGACCCAGAGATAAGCAAAGAAAGCAAGCCAAGAACACCCATTGGAGAAAACTCATTAAGAAAAATCTCAGTACCACCATTATGAAACCAGAGAATATAATATCCTCAAAGCTCAAATCAAGGTAAGGCCATTAGAATCACAGGGCCTTTTTTCAGAAGGAGCTTGAAATTGCAAGTGAAGAGACAGTAATTATAAATAAACAAAGGAGTATCACCAATCCCTAAGAGGAAAATCAAATCCCTAGAAGAGAGATCGAGACAATGGGAAAGAAAACCCTACTTAATCTGAACGCACTCTCACGAACAAGCTCTTGAAGAAAGACATAACGGAGCTACAAATGAAGAAACTTATATCCCATACCCCCAGACGCTTAAGAAAGCACAAAAAGGACCATCTAAGAGCAGCTTACGGGTGAAGCGAACAACAGTGACCATGAGAGAGCAAAGCCAAAAAAAAAAAACGAAAATGTGAAGGAAACAACAATCAAATTATACAGGTAGAGCTGGTGATCTTCCCTCGTCCCCACCAGAAAATTAAGATCCTTGACAAAAAATCAAGAACCCATAAATTAGAAATTGACGGGACATAATCAAAATCTTAAAAAAAAAACAAAAACCTTAAAACAAGAACCACACAGAATATTTTTAAATGCAAACTAAATCCCACCAGATCACAGGAAAACTACAAAAAACCCTTGAATAAAAACAAATCACTTGGCTGCTTAAGGAGACAGAAGTTGAAATTATGAGCTAAGGGAGTTGACAAAGAAGAATAAAGAAAGATGGGAGTAGGAGGATGACAAGGCCCTGCGAAACCTAACCTCAGCGGAAAACAATTTTTTCGTCAAAGGGCATCCCTTGGTTTCCAAACCCGACGATCTTTTTTCGTTGTTTTTTCTCCACGCTCTTTTTCTAGTGCTACAGTGAGCTTTTTTTTTTTTTTCCCCAAACGTACTAGCTGTCTTCTCCCTGTTTTTCAAACCAAACACAGAGATGAGGGTAGAATCTAGAGGAGAGAGAGACAAGGGGAGCAGATATTTCAAATCAACGAAATAGTTGCAAGAAATAGAGAGAGAGAGCACTAGGAGGAGACACATAAAAGGAAAGTTCTTTCTCTTTCTTCAGAATCTAATTTTTTATTTGGTTGGGTCATAGTAGTAAGGAGAGAGAGAGAGAGAGAGGTTGAAACGTGAAACGAGGATGAAGGTAAAGAGAGCTGACTTGAGCGCTATAAATTTTGGTTTTCTCTCTATCGCTTAGATTTCTTTCCTTCTTTCTTGTTCACAGTGGATCAATTACGAGCTTGCCTGCTCTTTTGCATGCCATCTTCTCTGTTTTTCTCTCTCTCTATTAAGTGTGTGTATGTGTCTGAGCGTCAAAGCGCAGTACCTGCATTTGTCTGCTTTCTCTCTCTCTCTTTGGAATAAAGAGAGCCGATGGGGTTATGAGGTTCAACGGATTCGGTAGGGGTGGTAAAACGAGGAGGGAAAAGGGATTTTCAAAGGCCCACGCATTCATTACGCGCGTGCTTTACACACGTGGCATTGCTATTATTACATAATGGGTGTATAGCTTTCTTTTGACTCTCATAAAGTGATCGTTTGGAAGAGCTTATTTTTAGGTAATAAGTGCTTATAATTCGTGATTCACGGTATATGAGGTAAGTATGTGAGAGGAGTTTTTTCTCGACTTACGTAATAAGGGCTTATTTCTCAAATTTAAGCTCTTCCAAACACACCAAAAATGTTTTTTTAATTCTTTTATAGGTAAAACATATAAAAAAATTGTTAAAAAATCCCCATTGAGAAATTTATTATCCTGTGGAATATTTTTTAACCAAAATGCAATCGATCTATTGCTACTTAGCATTACATCTTTAATTATGTATAAAACTAAAAATATTTACATATAGTTAAAGATAAAAATGAATTGCACCCATTTAAAAACCTAAGCATTTAGATACTTTTCATAAATTTTGCAATAAAATATTCGTCAACAAATATTTTTAAAAGAGTTTTTTTTTATAGAAATATTTTTAAAAGAGTTTTAGTTTGATTCTAAATGTAATACTCAATTATCTTCCGTCTTTTATTAAGCTTTTTAGTCTTTATGTACTAAATTATAATTATTGAATAATAGGATACTATAAAAGAAGTGTCCCCAATTTTATATATATTAATTTTTTGAAAAAATCTTAGCTATTTTCTAGAAAAAAAAATCTATAAATTAATTAAGAGGATTTTACATTTACTTATTTAGAACTACGGTGTATATCTTTCTTTATTGATTTTTCGCTAGCATGTGTTTAGTTATTATATGAGAGTAATATGAGTCTATTTTATTAATATAAAATAATCCTGAAAATATGTTGTTCATAATTTAAAAATAATAAGGAAATTTAAATTTTAATATTTTATAAGAGATTAAATATTTCTGTTTAATAATATGTATAAACTTTGAGAAAATTAATATTCCTTAAATAATATTACATGTGTAGGTCAAAAAATTATATTGGCAAAATCAAGTTTAAGTTTAAAAATGATTAAATAATACACGTCTTTAATATATGAGTCGGTTACTTTTTTTTTACATAAATAATGGGCGTGGGCGTGGGCGTGGGCGTGGGCGTGGGCCCCTGCCCAATGCTCAATCCGACGGATGAAGGGGTTACATTTTATAGCTTGATATCCGGCCCTACCTAATAAAAATCCTAATTATTTTGGATTAGGTAAGAGTGGATTGGGCAGGGTGGACTTCTCTGCCCAAGTAATGACGTTTTGCCTTGTCCACATGCGAAAAATATAATTTCATATAAATTTCATAAATATTCTTGTAGTTACTAATACTATATGTCTTAACTTCCCTATAAGTAATATGAACTTCAAATACATTTGATAATTCCACATTTTAGGATATTTTAAAATAAGTCTACAACTTGAGTCTTGAAATTTAAAAACTACCATATTTCTTAATAAATATCTATACTTCAAGAACTAAACAACATCCATAATCTATTATAAATAAGGAAATAAAATGATTGTAATTAAAGTTGTGAAGTTCAAGTAGTTTGCATCAATTCAATGTCCCAGAAATTGATCAAATGATGAAGTATCTGGAAAAAATTAAAAAAACAACTATAATTTAATACATCACAAAGTAAAGAAGAAAGGAAGAAATCTATTTATAAATAGTGTTTAGCAACTAGGGCAAAAAAAGAGGATCAGGAGAGCATTATATAATATACAATATATATTTTAAATAAAAAATATGAAATAATTTTTAATTGATATGAAATTATATATTTTAAATAAATGAAAATAATTTTCTGGACAGGGCCAAATGGATAGGGCAGCACCCCCTGCCTGATGCCTAGCCCCGCCCGATAATTAGTTAGCCCAAAGCTACCCAAAATCTTTTCGAGTCACTTTTTTAGGGTTGGACTGGACAATTTTTTACTAGATTCGGGTGGGCGCACCGGGCAATTAGGCATCATATTCACCCCTAACAAATAATTAAAAAAACTAAATAAATTATTAAATCCAAAAATATTTATATATTATTGGATTATATATTAATTTATAAATAAATTAAATTATTTAGAGAATAATAATAAATATAAATATTTTAATATGGTTTATTTAACTTCTTTCATCTTAAAAATTAATTATCTATTTTTTTTTTACTAGTAAAAAATTAATTATCTATTTCGTTAAGGAGGACGTAGCATGTAGGTGGAAATGTGGGATTGAATGTACAGGGATTTAATTTGATTTAACAGTAGAGTATGACTTTTTTTGGGACTGAAAATAGTAACATGGGGAGATGTGGAGAAATGAAATAGGACGCGCTGTAAATAGAGTAGGTGGGAAGGGAGCGGCGATACGGTAGGCGAACGTCACGGGTTGAACAACTTGTGTTTATTTCATCACCTTCTCCCCCTTCCTCTCTCCCCTGTCTGGTCAACTCCTCTCTCTCTCTCTCTCTCTCATTCATGGGATTCCCTTCATGGCCTCTCTCTCTCAATCATAATTATCCTCAATAGTTAAGTTACTCTTTTGATTTGTAATAGTTCGATAATCAAATTAAACAGTTTAAGAAAATAAATAAAATTCATGAAAAATAATAAGTATGTCTGAAATAAATTTTATTTTTTAAATATGTCGTTATTTATATGGCGCAAGTAAGAAGAGAAATAAAATAAATTTAAGTATCATCAACCTTTTAATTAATGCAATCCATAAAATTAATGTGAAGTAAAAATGGACAAAACTCATTAAATATTTAAAAAACTCTTGTCACATTTTAATAAAAAGATCCAAGGCAATTTAAATTTTGGGTTTTTATAAAAAAGATTGAAAAGAGTATTACATATGTCTTAAATTTATAAAATTTTTAAGTTTTTTTCTTATTAAAGAATGTGTACTACTATACTCCATTCTATCCACAATATGAGTCACTCCATTTAATTTATTGGAACAAATAAATTATAGTTAATTCATTAAATTTATCTTAAATTCAAAAAAAAATTTAACTTTACCCATATTAAATGAGGTCTTGAAAGAAAAAAATATATAATGAGTATATTTAAACATTAACTACATGGGCAAAATTGACAAATTAGCATTAATTGATCTCAAAGTGACTTATATTGTAGACTAAATTATTCTTCTAAAAGCAACTTATATTGTGAACCGAAAAGAGTATTGAAAAAAATATGATACTACCCCATCCTTAATATAAGAGTTAAATATGGAAAAAGATAGAAAATGCCGTTGAAATTAGAAAAAGATAAATAAATATGTTGAATTTCAATAATTCAAAAATGATTGATTTGAAATTTTAAAATGTTGCAAAATTTGAGAAATTATCTAAATGCCCTCAGTTTTTATTTTAATAAAAAATCCTCAACCCCTCTTGCCGACACTAGAGACTAGAGGCAGCTGTCATCACCATAGCTCCACGCGGTCTCATATGTTTTTTTTAATTTCTCTAGTTAAAATTGTTAATATAGATACTTAAGTTGTTATTATAAATAATAAAGTTGTAAATATGGTTTGCTGGAGCTCCAATAGTCTCATGTATTTTTGAATTTATCTAGCGAAAATTGTTAATATAGATAATATAGTTATAAATAAGGTTCATAGGAGCTCCGAAGGTTTCATATATTTTCTTGAATTTCTCAAATAAAAGTCTTCAATATAGATACTGGAATTGTTAATATGGATACTAAAGTTTTAAATATATGAGACCGTTGGAACTCCGATTCACCTTATTTACAACTTTAACATCTATATTAACGACTTTTATTTGGAAATTCAAAAAAAATATATGAGACCGCCGAAGCTCCGATGAACTTTATTTACAACTATATTATCTATATTAACAACTCAAATATCTATATTAACAACTTTTGCTTAAAAAATTTCAAAAAAAAAATATATATGAGATCGCTAGAGTTCCGAAAAACCATATTTACAACTTTATTATATGTATTAACAACTTGAGTATCTATATTAACAACTCAAGTATCTATATTAACAACTTTTACTTGAGAAATTCAAATATATATATATATATTAGGGATGAGCAAAAAACCGGGTGGTCCAGGTGACCCGGTCTGACCCGACCCGGTTTGTGAAAAAATTTTTGGCCCAAAGCATCTTCTAACAGACTAGACCAAGCTGGTCTTCTCAGGTTGGACTGGACTTCGATCCAAGGCCTCAAACCCCTTGGACTGGCCCGGTTTGACCCGAGTAGCTGTGTACTTTTTTTTTTAATCCACACTTAAAACACTAAAAGATAGAGATCAGACACGCCACGCCACACTTCACGACTCGCAGGAGTTCACACAACTCGCAGGAGTTCATGGCAAATTCGTATCTGTACAAATTTATTTGGCAAATTCGTATCTGGGCTAATTTATTTGGCAAATTCGTATCTGACCTTACCTGGAAGTCTGGAACCTTAATTCTTTGGCAAATTGGTGGCATATATTTTGAGTGGCAAACCAAAGCATTTGACAGATGGAGAGATCAATGTCTGCTGAGCCACCCCACCTCCTTTGGTTAATTCAGTTTTTTTTTTTTAGTTTTCTGACCACATGATGGATACTATCAAGTTGATGAAAACGAATGAATGATAATGGGTGCTCAAGAAAAAGAAATTAAATCTTAATAATTTGTTTTCCACTTGTATGTAATATGATAGACTTATTGTTACTTATTATGTTTAATTGATTGTCATGGATTATATTAAAACCACTTTAGAATGTTGTTGCTTTTTTTTTTTTAATGTTATTGGAGATTATTATGGATTTATGGTTGGGTTTAAATGTTTTGTGATGAGTTAATGAGTTTCATATGATTGTATGTATTGTTATGATCTTCATAGGTTCAAATATTGCCTCTCAAAGAAGGCAAACTTTTTTTTAAAAAAAATATCAAATAGGTCCTGGACTGCCTGGATTGGTCCAGGTAGTCTGCTGGACCTGGTCTGGTCCAACCCGAGCTCGGGCTGGTACTGGACCAGACCGGACCTCAAGCTGCCTTGTTCAGCCCGAGGTATTTTCCAGACCAGACCTCGGGTTGGGACCAAACCCAATCTGGTCTGGTCCATGATCAACCCTAATATATATTAGGCCGCCGGAGTTTCAATCAGCGGTCGTCAGCAAGGTCTCCAGCAACTCAAATTTCTAGATACTGATGATTTGTTTGTTTTAAAGTTTTGATTTTAACAGTGTATACATGTATATGAATGACTGTAAATATATTCTGATTTATTTTATTGTTCTATATATGAATAAATGTAAATATATATTTTGATTCGTTATATACAAAATATATATACAGGGGATATCGAAAGCAAAAACCACCCCTTACCCCTTCCCTTTTTTAAAAAAATTAGTTTTGATAAATCATGGTTGTTATTTAACAATTGTTATTTATGTCAACTGTATATAACAATTGTTAAAATGAAACCGTTATATATATAGCTGGGAATACGGGCCAGCCCGCGGGTTGCGGGCTGGCCCGCACCAACCCGCGGCCCGCGCGTTGCGGGCCTGTGCAGCCCGCACTTCTGCGGGTTGGCAAAATGTCAACCCTAACCGGCAGTGTGCGGGTTGCGGGCCAACCCGCGGGCCCGCTTTTTTTTTTTTGAAAAAAAAAATTCATATTCTTTAAAGAGGATTGAAAATATGAGACACATATATACGAGTAATTAAATTTACCTTCCTAGTATCAATCATTGCTTTTATAAAAATTTAAAAACATAATCTAAAATTTAAGAGATAAAGTTATCAAATTTGTTAAATTTTATAAATAAAACATAAACTCATCCTCAAACAACCAATATATAATAATTTTGTTTAAAGAAGAAGGAAAGAAGCTAAGATTTTTTCTCTTTGGATTGGGCGGTATCAAGATAAGAGTGAAAAACTTATAAGTTTTATAAAATTTTCATATGTAAAAAAAAATAAAAAATTTTGAGGGCCAACCCGCGAACCCGCGGGCTGGCCCGCATTAACCTGCGGGTTATGCGGTGCGGGCCTGTGCGGCCCGCATTTTTGCGGGTTGGGATTTTCCCAACCCTAACCCGTCAAAACCCACGGGCTCACGGGTTGAGCCCGCGGGTTGAGCCCATATTACCGGTTACTTATATATGACAAATGTTTTGAAACCCGGATCAGCCACTAAACTAGTCGGGATACTGAGTCAGATCAGAGTTAAATCGGGGTTAACCCATGACTAGACCGGCGAGAAAATGATGATTTCAAGGTTATTTATATGAAATTTTGAATAAAATATTAAAAAAATCGATTCAATCGGGGTTAACTGCCAGACTGGTCAGACCATCGGTTGGTTGGTTTCCGACCTAAACTGGTAGGTCCAATCCGGTTTTCAAAACATGGTATATGACACCATAAATCACGGTTGTTATCTAATAATTATTGTTTATGTCAACTATATATAACAATTGCTAAAGCGGCACTGTTACATATGATGTAAACATTATCATATATTATGATGGGTGTTGACGTGTACTCGTTAATTATTATCACAGCAATGAGCATATTAGGGTCTCACCAAATCTCAATGTATAACAGGTGTTATATTATAATAGTTATAATATGTTCAGAATAAATAACAGCTCGGAGCCTTAATGTATGTGCACTGAGCTTTATAGAATTATAGCACCCGCATATATGATAGTTATATTATCACAGCAATGAGCATATCAGGGCCTCATCAAATCTCAATATATAACGAGTGTTATATTATAATAGTTATAATATGTTCGGAATAAATAATAGCTCGGAGCCTTAATGTATCTCCGCTGAGCTTTATAACGCTCGCATATATGACGATTCGGAACCGTGAAGTATGACAATTAATAATCATTATATATCATATATCACAAATTTTATAGTAGTGTAAATATCTATAAGGCACTTAAAATGCTGTTTGTTTCACTCTATAAAATTATTCACGAGAAAAAAAAAATATTCCCTTTGATTCTAGATATAATATATAGTTGATTTTTTTTGAAGAGATTAAAAGCATGTTTGGATCAGCTTATTTCTGAGAAATAAGTGCTTTTCACACAAATCAAGACAAAACTCCTCTCAAATACTTACCTCGTATACCGTAAATAACGATTTAAAAGCACTTATAAGTAAAAAATAAGTTATCCCAAAGACACACTAAGAATGTTAAATAAGTTGCTTAATTATATCATATATTATCATTAGATTATATATCGGTCTATATGTTAGGCAAAATATTTTGGAGAAAAAACAGTAAATATAAATATTTTAAAATAATTTAATTAGCTTCCTTAGTATTTAAAAAAAAATAGCTTTGTATTATATTTAAGACTGAGGGAGTATAATTTAATATAAGATAAAACTTAAATCTAATATTATATTTCATAATCTGACCAAAAAAATATATAATATTTCATAATAATATTGAACATCATATACTTATAACTATACTTAATAACAAAAAAACTTATACATCCTGAAAAACTTGGGACAAATATTAATGCACGTTTTTATGTGGTAATGTCTTTATTAATTATATCTCACGCACTTGTCCTCACTCTACACCATCAAATCATGGAAACTCAAAAACTTCATTCGTTAGTACAAAATAATATTATATGAATAATAAAGCTGAAATACTGGTATGCGTGTGATTAAAAGTTGAGATAAGGGGTAAATCTATCAATGATCTTTTAAGAAAAGAGTATCTGGTACAATTATCTTTTAGAAGGGGTAAAAATACACATGAACAATTAAAAAGGGGTATCCACTACAAAAACCGTGAAAATCTGTACTAACGGCGTTAAATTATAAGAGAAGAAAACTCCTAACGGTGTTAGAACGGATTAACGGTTTTTGTGGTGGATGTCCTTTTTTAATTGTTCATGTGTATTTTTGTTCCTTCTAAAAAATAATTGTGCCAAATACTCTTTTCTTTAAAGATTATTGATAGATTTACCCTTAATCCTTAAAAGTTCAAAGACAATAATATATATTCGCACTTAATTAGTCTCACTCAAATCATAGGGATCTACACACGCGCGCGCGCGCGTTCGTACTAATCTCTCAAAATCTAAGGAAGAAACAACTTGCATATATATGCATGGGAATCCCACAATTATTATAACTATACACATCAACTTGTTCATACACATCAACTTGTTCAGGTTTAACTGTACTTTTCATGCGTCTATTTTCGAAAGCGGGCTTCTAAATTCTACTACTATGTCTACGGTTAAGGTATTTCAGATTGTTTAAAAAAGTAGTTTATATTAAAATTTAAATTTAAATTAACATGCAGAAAATGTCTAATGAGGACATTTACCACTTTCCATGGTTTACCATCGATCACTATCTTGCTGGATAGGAAACATAAATATTGTTCTTCCCAGATTTAATTTACCACCCTGGTCCTTAACAGTATAAAGTATATTCTAAAAGGTTTTTATGGTCTTATATAATAGTATAAACATAAATCTTATACATTTAATTTATTGCTTTTAATTTTGAACTACGTTATTTTGGTAGTTAATCTTTAATTATAGAGTAAAATGCTTTAACATTTCTTTTATTTTAAAAATAAGCACTTAAATCCAAATTGTTAACTCCATTAAGAATTTTGTTTTTTAGTTAAAATTATAAATTTTATCTACTAATTGACCCTTCATCATTTACTAATTTCCTAATTTTGATAAAATTGTTTAAATACTTTAAGAGTGTTTTATTTTTATTAATTTATTTTTTTAATTTTGCAAATAGTTTTATGTTAAATTTTTTTTATCATATTGGGATAAAGGCTTAATTGATTTAATTAATGAAGACATAGAAAACTTAATTAAAAATATGATTAATTATTTTAATAGATGCATACTAAAATAGAAGTTTTTATAAATGTTTGCCCAAAAAATATATTTAAAAAATTAAAAATTAAAATCAATATAAATTATATAATATCTCAAATTTACATTATTTGTAACATATGATGAATAAAAATATGCTTTTCAAATATGTTTTTAATCCTGGTCCTGTGGCAAAAAGAAAAGAAAGAAAGAAATATATTTTTAGTCATTTAAAAGAAAAATAAATAAATAACTTTCAATAAATATGATTAAAATTTATAATTTAAAATTCTATAATATTATAAAAATTAATAAATTTTATATTATATTGGAAATTTTGAACATATATGTATTAAATTATTTTTTGGTTGTATAAAAATTATTTTTTTTACAAATATAAATGTTTATTCATTTGTTGAAAGAGGGGTATTTTGATCAAAGCAAATGTTTGATAGTCAAATTTAACAGTCAACTAACGGTTAGGTAAGGGATGTTTATATAATATGCATTTTAATTTCAAGTGAGATTTATATACGTTTCAAAAATAGATAGGAGATTTCTATAATTTAGATAAATCACAGGGGTAGTTAATTTATTTTATCTTAATTATAAAAAGAAGTATGATCTTAAAAAGTAGCAAAATAATTTTTACCATCTTAATAATACAAACTACTTTTAACTATTTTTCTTAATTATTGAAAAAAGTAGTTAGAATTTAGAATTGTTTTATATTAAGGATAAAAGTGGTATATTCCCAACAACAATCTTCCAAAAAAAACAAACATGTTTATTCTCGTAAAGTTTATTGAGTTTGGAGATATTTCGAAATAGAGCTTGTCCTAACTAACCATGCTAATAAAGAAACGTAAATATGACAATTTTTTGGTATATTTTCATATCTTAGTAAAAGGACAAGTATGACTTCTTTACATTTGAGCGTAATTGATAATTAAGAGCCGATATTAAAGATTAGGCACAAATCAGTGAGGAGTGATCGAGGAGATAAAATATGTGAGGGTAAGATAGAAGACGAGCCAAAATTGGATTGGTATTTTGCATGCAAAATATGAATATAATATATAAATGAATTTGCATATATCACTGAAAGGAAATGTGGAAAGCAATCAACTTGTCTCAGAGATCACAGTTTTTTAGGAGTTTCCATGGTCACAGTTCACAAATAGACTCCTGGTCAATGGGACCAACCTAACCTGGTTGGTTCATCCATCTTTTTCAATGTTTTGAAAATGGGATTAGACTGATCAGTTTAGTGGTCCCATTAGTTCAGCCTGATAATTAACCCCGATTCAATCAGTTTTTTTGTAGTTTGGCCAATTTTTTTTTAAAAAAATATTTTATTCAGTATTTCATATAAATAATATTGAAATCTTCAATTTCTCACCTATTTAGTCCCAAATTGACTTCGATATATCTTATTGACTTTTAACCCAATACTCTGATCGATTCAGTGACCTGTTTGGGTTTTAGAACCTTACTCTTTTTATCATCATGTTAATATAAAAGATACCAAGTTTTTGGGGGATGCATATTATCTATGAAGTTTCACAAACATAGGTATCAACAAAAGCGGTTTTTCCTGTTTAAATACGAAGGTTTGGGTTCAAATGCATGTAAATATAGAAAATGTCTTTGAGAAGGATACCCTTAACTGAATTCAACAATACATAAAAACAAAAGTTTCACCTGAGCTTGAAAATATTCCCCCCCACAACCATATGATGTGAAATGGGTATTTGTATCAATATATTATACTCCTTATGTCTTTAATGTAAGATCTAGTTAGGAAGTTGATCTTTGTGCTAAATATTAAACATGTTTCCTATGTTTATTAATCTTTATATAATTTACTCTTATTGATATTCCCTAACAACAATTAAGCAAAAGAGCGATAAAGAAAATTAGGAAAGATGATTATATTGTTTTAGAAAAAGATTTTATATTAGCTATTTTACCTAACTTCTTTAATTTAATCAAATTAAGTAAATATGTTTTACATGTAGGATTGAAAGTAGTATCATATAAAATCTACTAATAAAGTAGCTGAAGTTTCTCGTGGAAAAACATGTCTAGTTAGCTTCATCAATTAAGTCTAAATCTTTCATACAGACAGTTAACTTACCAACTAAGCAATTACATATATAAATATTATATATATAATCAATCAAGTTGAGTAAGCAATACCACTTTTTACTTAAAAGAGTTGGTTTTAACTATGATAAAAGGAACTTTATAAACTTTAAAACTATGAGGTAAGCCAGTATTTCTGGGATTATCTTCAGCAGAACCAAAAATTCAGCAGTACTTGTCTTCTTGTCGTGTAAAAAGTCCACATTTCCCCCCTATAAAATCAACACAATGCTCCTTAATTATAGGGCATAGTAGGGACCTTAGTCCTTAATTTCGGTAACTAACAAGGAATTTGTGCTTATTAATGGGGCCTTGAGGCATCAGCGTCATCAATTATACATGCACCATTTTTCATATTTAATTCATCAACAAGCGGGATTAGTTTTTTTTTTCACCTTAATTTTCTATTCTAATTCCTTTATTTGGAAATAATTAAATAATGTCAAATATCCCCTAAATTTTATTTAGAGAGAATGGCAAAAAAGAATCCTGCGGGAAAATTGACACCAAATAAAGAACTAAAATTTTGAAATTTACAACTCAAAATTCAATAATTACGACTTGAAAATATTTACCTTTATTTTATATTAATTTTCTTACAAAGTCTTTAATTGTTTCCTATCCGATTTTTGGGAGAGAGTTGTATGTTCTTTTAAAATAGAAATTAAACGACGCATATATTTTAGGATAAATTTGCCTTAAATTTTAAAAATTAATAAATAATTTCTGTTGGTTATGAAGAGTCTGTATTTTTTTTTTAATGTATATCAGGAAGATTAGTTTACATATATTATCTATTGATGAAGATATTCTTCATCATGCCATGAAAAAAAAAATCCTTTTGAACGAAAAGACAAAATCCTATTAGTGGATCAATAAAGGCGAACCAAAGAATCTACAACTGTTGAAGGAGAAGAATCAATTCAACTACTTTAGGTAATGATTCTACCTAAACTTTGAATAAAATTGTAACAGTTTTGAAAAATAAAAATATATAATTTTAAATTAAATCAAGAGATATAAGCAAATATATCCATCTTTGACGGAAACATCAAATTCATTTGATGTATGTACATTTGGCAGCCGTGAATAAGGTCATCAAACTCACGAGTTTGATAGTGGTGTAAATTCGTATTATAAACTCGTAAGAGTTTATTTTTATCATTAAATAGATATTATTAGTATATAATTGAATAATTAAAATATAAAAAGTTGACAACAATTTGATTTAAATATATTTTAAATCCAAATAATTGAAATTAAATATATCAACATTCACAATTTATAGTATTTAACAAAGAAATTTGTATAAAATTCATATATAAAGCCATTGAATATAATCAAATTGAAAAAGTTGACACGAGTTTAAGGGTGCGTTAACATAGTTTTGTAAGCTAGAAACGTAAAAACAGTAAACTCAATGTATAAACTCATGAATTTAACTGAGTTTACAAAGGTCACGAGTTTATCAATGACTCGACTCGATTTTATAATTTAGAAACGTAAAAACGGTAAACTTGGAGAGTCAACTCGCGAGTTTGACAGCAATAACCATGAGTATTATTGATCCCAAAGAGAAATAAAAGGAAGGTAAGCCAAAAGAAAACAAAATCAATTTTTAAATTCTTCATTATTGATATTTACAAACAGCAAAAGAAATAAAGAGAGTGGATGAATATCCTAGTATCAATTTATCCAAGTCCTTTCGAGTTTCGACCTTTATTCTTGATTTTACATATATAGTATTTAAATAGCTTTACACACTTTGTATGATTTAATCTGACTTAAGTCGAAATTAGTTTCTGTGTGTACACAAAATTGGTCGGCTTTTAGAAAATTAGCCCATGCATGTATTCTTTTTCAGCTATTCTCATTGAGAGCATATGATGAATGGAGACAAATTGATTTGACAAAAAGTAAGTCAAATATGTTTTTGGGTTAAAAGAAGAAGAAAACTACTTAATGGTGTGAATTGAAAGAGATTAAAAGAGGGTTGATGATCATAATGCTAATTTGGCTTGTAACTAAGTCACTTTCTGTTTCTAAATAATGGTTTTACACCTTCTTTAATTTTTAATTTAATTTTGGGGTTGAAATTAAAAAAGTTGGTTATGACAAATAATGTTGCAAAGCAAAGCAAAACTTGTGAAAACACTTGACCATCATGCCATGGTACCAACTCCCACCATGAACACTTCAATCATACCCCCTTTTTCCCACTTGTTCCCTTCCCCTTTTTCCCTTTTTCCTTCGTTGACATTTTGAATGTCTCTAATAATTCTCACTCTCATTCTTTTAATCATGCAATAAATCATAATGCCATCCAAATATTATATTTCCATTTCTATGGATATATATATATATATATATGATTGTTTGCCTTTTCTTTTCCCAATATATATTGTGCTCGTTTGGATCGGCGATTGAAATACTTAAAAGTAGCTTTTTAATCGTAATTTACGATATACAAGGTATGTATGTGAGAGGAGTTGTGTCTCAATTTACGTGAAAAGCAACTTATAAATAATCAGATCGCTAAAACAAACATGTCCATTATATGTCTAGTTTCTATTACCATATGAGCATTCAGCATTGTCGGATAGATAGAATTGAGGATGGTTTTTCCCAACATGATTTACTACTTCTACAACATTTGAGGTATAACTTGGAGAAAATCGAGTTTTTGTCACTATATTCTACCATTATAGGTAATTGTAGGTTAGTTTTAAAATGCTTTTGGGGAAAATTATTGAAAAATTCTTCCATTGCAAAATTTATTGCTCAAAGATATCTAAGAATCCAAGTTATTCAATAGGTGTAACTCATTTTTAGTTGCATGCAACATATCTTTAACCATGTTTAAATGTTTTCTATTTTACATATAATTAAATACATATTGTAAAACTATAGAATTATTTCACTCATTGAAGATATGTTGCAACTATGTCTTTAACCAAATTTTATTATGTATTTTGGACAATAAATCTTGCAGTGGAAAAGTTTTAGCAATTTTTCCATATTTTTATGTAAGGATAATTATGATTGGCCACAACCCTAATCTTATTGGGCCTAATTTCTCCAACTATATAATAAGTTCTCCTTTATAAAGAGTGTGACTTAAGAAAACAAATTTTAATATTGGAAAACGCGTCTAATCTCCAACAAACCATCTAACTTTCCACACCAATATAAAATGTAAACTCTATAATTAGTGACACCATTTGACAAGTACAAAATATAAAAACACAATTATGTTTTAGTTAGGTTCCTTCCTTTTAACAGAATAGGACTTTATGTGGAATTTGAACCCAATCCATACGAAGTGGCTCAACTTCTTGCTGAATCATTATCTTGTAGACGAAATTATCCTAAACTCACCTAAACTTTTTTAATAGCAGGTAAATTATACTCCCTCCGATTCTAAATATAGGATAAAGTTTGTAGTGCACTTTGCACTACAAACTTTATCCTATATTTAGGACCGGAGGTAGTACTAAACTCATGTAATTTTAAGTCAGTCGTATATAACTTCATAATATTCTAAAGTTTAAATTTAACATCCTAATCTTTTTTTTTGTTAATCATGGACCACATGATAAGCTACTGTTATCTTTTTTTTTTTTTAAAAAAAGGGAATTGCTTCATTATATTTATAGAATACGTATGAACCCTACATGGCACCCTATGTAAGTTAACAATTTTATAAAACCTCCTAAACATTGTTGTCATGAAGCTTAATTATGATATTTATTAGGAAAATTATGTAAGAGAGGCAAGATATTGAAATTAGGAGGATGGATTAGAGAGGAAGAAAGAAGGAGGGAAAAGGAATGAGGAATGAAGAAAGCAAACAAGTGTTGTGATGAATCATAATGGTGCTTTTCCCACTCAGCCACGCAACCTCAAAGGGGAAAATAAAAAGAAGCAAAGAAAGAAAAGGAAAAAAGAAGCAAAATTACCCTCTTAGCTTCTTTTTCTCTTTTCACTTTCTTCCTTTTCCTTAATCTCTCAGTTTTCTTCCTCCAAACAAAATTGAATTCAAACATGCAATCACCAACCCTACTCACTTGGTTTAAGCCACAACTAAAACTGGCCTAATTTATAAAATGTCAAAAAAAAAAGAAAAAAGGAAGCGTATGAAAGGCTAGTCAATATTTAAATATTTATTAAAGGGGAAGAGGAACATAGATACCTTTATATGCTTCAAAAATGTGTTATTATGGTTTGGTCTCAATGATAATTATCTGTAATCCAAGAGAACAAGCAAATTCACTTCATTGGATTCCTAAGCAATAGTTTCAATGGATTCATATATATATATATATATGGCATATATATATGAAGTCAAAGAGTACACGAATGTTGAAAACAAATTGGACCACAAGGACCACCCTTCTTAAAATCATCACTCTAACTGCATAATTGTCTTAATGTTTAATTTGTTTCTTTCTTGCTCTTGTTATTATTAACCACACACTCACGCCACACACAAAGCTCCAAATATATAATTAATACATCCCCATCAAAGAAAGAGCATAAGTCTAAGATTTCGAACAAAACCAAACTCATATGTCATTTCCTAACAAACACACGTTCACGTTGAAGTCTTTTGATTTAAGTATTTGTTCAACAGACATTTTGACACCAATACAAAACACATTTTCTACACACACACACACTCCATCTCGGTACCAAATATATGAGTTAGCTTAGGGTAATGTTTTGATCATAAATATATATAATACATTAGTTGATGTTTAACGCCTTTTCTTTTTTAATTATCCCTATTATTAAATATATTAAAGGAGTGTTTCTATCAATGATATGGTTTTTCACGCAAATGATTAAAAGGAATAATTTTATATCTTATAAAAAAGAGATGTTTTAGAGAAATCAACACATATTTTTTTATAAATAATTAATTTAAATCATTTTTTGAATTTTTATAAATTAATTACTTAGATTCGGAGAGAAAATTAAGGGGAAGGAATAAGGAAAAGAAATATTTATTAATAAAGACCTTAAAAATTATAATTATTTTGAAGGATCAAAAATTAAAATATAAATCTTCAATTACGAAATTAACCCCCACCAAACTCCCTACATTCTCTCTAATCCTATCTCAACTATATCATAGTTAGATATTAGTGATGTTTCCTTGTCAAGTGCATTTCGCTTTTATTTAGGAATTGACATTCCCCTGATGATATTGGTAGTTTATTTAAGAATTTTAAATTTTTAAATTTTCATTTTTATAACATTCTTTTTAGGGTACATCCCGTTTGTTTAAGTTTTTTCCATGAAAATTACATATTTCTAAAAGAAATATATTATAAGATGTTTTTTTGTGATTTTTTAATTATTTAAAAATAATAAAACCTAAAAAGAGGGAGATATCTAATTATTCACAAATTTTAGAAGCTATTTTTATTTGGGTAACTTTTAAAAATAATCCGATGTGTACCCAACAGAATATTATAAAAATATTGACTTGCATATAAATTTTTTTAATCAAAATATATATGAAGATATCATCAAATTTGATAACCATAACCATCAAATAGTTGAATTGAGTTAGATAAGGGTAACTTCGTAATTGATAATTTATATATTAATTTTTTATCCTTAAAAATAATTATAATTTTTCAGATCTTTAATAATAAATATTTTATTTTTTTGGTCCTTCTCCCTAATTTTCCCGAGTATATATATATTGGATCAACACAATCGCCATATAATGTTCAACATTTAAGACAACTGTGAAGGGTTAGAGACTGGGCTGATGAATCATAATAAAGCAGCCCACAGACAATACAAAAATTTGGGTTTATTATTTTGGGCCTTCATATTCAAGTTGTAATCTGCTTGATGGCCTTGCTGGGCTAGCCTTAGAGTCATCGTTCATACAATAATCTTGTTATTCTTTAAGGGTCTGTTTGATACGAGGGATTTGGAGGGAAAGGGAGGGGAGAGAAAATTTTTATAAGTTAGATTTAAGAAAATTGGAGAAGTGTGGTTATAAAATTTTAATATAGAGAATAGGTAAGATAAAAGAGTAAAAAAAAAAAAATTTAAAACTTATAAACCACTTTTTTTTTTTTTAAAATTCAACTCAAAAAAATTTTCTCTCTACCCACTTTCCCTACCTTCCCCTCACACCAAACAAGCCCTAAGTGTTGAAAATTCTTGGTTTATAAATTGGTAGCTGGGTTTATTAAGGTCTATAGATGAAAGTTACTGAA
Organism: Inga leiocalycina; assembly: GCA_963242795.1. NCBI lineage: Eukaryota > Viridiplantae > Streptophyta > Magnoliopsida > Fabales > Fabaceae > Inga > Inga leiocalycina. The sequence continues at coordinate 50,648,607 of OY725329.1, forward strand.
GAATACTCAAGTTATTGAAGAAAACACGTTTGAGAGAGTTACTTCTAATTGGGTCCATAATACTTAAATTTGCTCTAGTCAAATAGCTATATAAAAAATTTATGTCCTTGAATTTCATGGTGAGGTGATTTTATTAACTTTACTTTAAATAATGGAAGAGGACTGAAGTTTAACGTCATAACACAGTTTAAACTCGAATACAACATTTTCCTTTATCCAAGATTATTAAATACTAAACCCTTATTCCCATAGTATGCTAACTTAATCTTTTAGATCTTGACATACGTTTTTTTCTTCAGCATATAATTATGATTTTATTGCTTGCCAGCTTAGAAATCATTATAATATTAGACAGAGAAATGAAAATTTTTGATCAAAAGACAGAGAAATGAAAAATCCAAAAAAAGGAGTGTCCTTTGGTCCCAAATTCATGGCCATGTTGACCCACAAGGTTGACACACAGTTGAGATTGCCTCCCATTCAATATTTTACTCTTTTTCTTTCCCTTTTTAATTTTAGTAAAAAGCATGACATCTTTTTAAATTAACAATTAAAACCTTTTCATTTTACATTTTACATCTCCTGAAACAAAAAATAAAAAAATAACAATAAACTACCAAAGTAAATACTCTCAAAATTATTTAACTAACATGAGTATTGCACATTTCAGGTCAATTTCTGAGAGTATTTTTGTGGCATTTTCTTATATGAACTTGAATTTCTGTATTAACCTAGGGTCCCATAATTGAAGAGAGAAAGATAATGCATAGTAAATTGCATATGATAGGTGGGATTTAAATTTAACACTATATTTCTATCTCTCTTCAATAATGATACAAATTTGAACCGTTGATGAAGACTCATCTTATTTTGCACTACTATGCCTAGCTAGTGTAGCCCCACTTGTACTCCTCCCTCCATCATTCTAAAAGCTGTCATTACCAGGCAAGCATATTCATTGAAAGTGAAGGAAATGGAATCTAATAATGGGTCAAGAATAAAAAAAGGGCCCAAAGGGTAGGGGAAAAAACGAAGAACAAAATTGGTGGGGACAATAAATAAATCGAACAGATATGAAATAAATAAAAAACTAAATAAAAAGAGACAACAAAGAAATCACAAAGCTGAAACCTTTTATTAGTACATCAACTCTCATCAGTACACACAGATTCTTCTGAGAAAGTTTGAGATCTGAGAGCAGAAGAAGGAGAAAGGAGAAAGAAGAAAGAAGAAGAAGATGAAGTTCTTGTTTCAGTGTCCTTGTTGCTCCTGCTTCTGCTTTGTGAAGCCCAAGAAAGGGCAAGCAAAGGTGAAAGAAGTGAAGGAACAGAAAGAAGTGAAGGAAGAGGTCAAAGAAACCAAGCAAGAAGAAAAAAAGACAGAATGAAACTTTGTTCTGATCATTTGTCAGTTTTTTTTTACCCTTTTTCTTTCTCTCCTTTGTGCTTCGCCTTTAAATATTTTTATTAGTCCCATAAGCATTATATATGCATGTACAACAACAGATCTTTGTCTTCTTTGTACTTGCTTCTTCATCATTTGGCACTGCCATGGCATTTATATATATCTATATATATAATAATAAGATTAAGAAAAATATGTGTCAGTAATTATTATTTCTGTGCTTCTGGTGTATATTATTTTGCCTTTGGTTAGCTTCAGCCTGTGTTTCACATAATGTGCAGAGATATCTTCTGGTATATATCTGAGTTCACATTGTTGTTTTGTTTCCTCATTGTTGCTTTGGGCATTATGAAAGGTTTCTTCATTAAGGAGATGTACTCATGGAAGATAATAGGCAAAACTGAAGCTACCTTGCCTGGTTGCTGTTAGGTGAATATAATTTCTCAGAAATATAGGTCTATTATTAAGCTTTAGAACATTGTCGGTAGAGTAAATCCATCGTTTTTATTCAAATAAAATTGGCAATTACATATAAATTTCAAGTGTGTATACGCGTGTGTGTGAATATTGATGTCAGATCGATAGTGAAACATAAGCATATAACTGTTTCAGATTTTTCTAGCTTTATTAAATCAAGTATTGAAACTGATGTTTTATCATCATTTTGGAATCAAATAAAACTGTAGTCATGAGATCACTGATAAATGTCTACTTGATGAGTGTGACTTTGTTTCCATCGACTCAAAAACAGATTCTTATAATAATTCATTCACTGACTTGACAAGAAAAGGACATTCATCACGATAATTTATCTCCAGCGCACGCACGCGCACACACATTTTGCTCAAATCCAGCATACATATATTCAGATATGAAGGATTTTTAAGTCTTTTTCTATATGATACTATCATATAGAATAAAAATCATGCGAGGAAAGAGAAAGATAAGCATAAGGAGTCTAATAGTTTTTTGGGAGATTTACACTTAGATCCCATGCAAGAAATAAAATAAAAAAATGGTCCCTATAGATTGCAAAATGAAAAAATAGTTCCATGGAGTTGTTAATAAAGGCTCCTGGAGTTGTTAATGACAACTCTAGGAGCCTGTATTGACAATTCCATGGGACCATTTTTTCATTTTGCAATCTATAGGAACCATTTCTTCATTTCTCCTCTTCCTTGGGACTTCACTGTCATTCTCCCTAGTTTTTTTGGTTTTGTATTTATCTCTCCCTTTACTGTATAACTTTCATCATAAATACATACGCCTCTAGCTTGGATTCAAAAGTCGGGATTATTATCTCGTAGAATTCTAGTATTATCTCCAGTCCTAAATATAAGACAAAGTTAACTTTTTTTGGAGAGACTAATGAAGCTAAATAAGTTACTTAATCATATCATATTTTACGTATGATTAAATTATATATTAATTTATTAGTTAAATTAATTATTTTGAAGAAAAAAATAAAAATAAAAATATTCTAAAGTAATTTAATTAACTTCCTTAATTTCTCTAAAAAAATCAACTACTTTATCTTATAATTAGAATAGGAGGGAGTATAAGACTAATGTAAGAGGATGGCCCTTAAAATTAATAATGAGATAGGCTGGCCAAACATTATTGGTAATTATAACACAAAATGAAGATGAAGAGGTGTGTGTGTGTGTGTGTGTGTGTGTAAATAAGGTTATGATAGGTTAAACAAGAGCACATGGTAGGAGGAAAATTGCCAAAGCAAATAGGCATGAGTGATATGGAAAATGGTGTAAGGACAGACAAAATAAACCCCACAAAAATATTGAATACACACAAATGCGTTTTTGTTTGTGCTTTTAATTGGTACTACATGCCTCTCTCACTCACTCACGGGTTAAGCCTATTTTTCAAAGCAACATCATGGTGAAGAAAGAAAGATAAAGTAAAATCCAAGTTCTTTATCTTTATAGCTGGATAATAATAATGTAAATGGTGATGATAATGTTATAAAATTGACGGAAGAAGAAGAAGAAGATAAAAAAGGTGACATGGCAAAGAAGTTCTATCGCCTACTTAAGTTGACAAAATTGATAAAAGGTCCAAGTTCTTTCTATTTGATCATTTTGTCAGTGATTATTTGTCCCCACACCATTTGAAAAAACGGAAAAATTAGTGAAAGTTTCGTGTTTGAAAATTTTATCCGTAAGAAGGACTCCTTTTTGTCAAATAAAATTTTCAAGTAGGAATTTTTCACCAATTTTCTCAAAGACCATCGCACTTTATCTTTTTTTGATATTTTTTTAATTCAACCGGCTGTTCAATTCAATGTTACTTTTCCAATGAGATAAGCGAACTAATTTTATTTTTTTTGACATAAAATAATTTATTTAATTCTGAGACAATAATATTATTAGATGGACTGACATCATATTTTATTTTTGGTCACGCACAATTACACAAATCATTAGGCTTCTGATGTAACCCTTACTCCAATTAAAAAAAAGGAAAACAAACTAATTTTATTTTGAAAATATCAGTGAAAAGCCCGTTTTAAAAATTCTTATTAATGACTAGAAAAGTATGATATGCTTTTATATACAAAAAGTACCATAATTCGAACACATTTTATACAAAAAAAGTACGCACTCAATCATTTAGATAATTTATGGCCAATAAAATTTTGGGAAAATCACTCTAAGGTCTCAAAGATCAAAGATAATATTAGAAATGTTCCTGAAAAAAGTCAAATAGGAACTTTTCTGATATTATTTTCCAAAGTTAAATGACAAAGATGCCCCATACAAAGTTGCAAAATGGAAGGTTCAGAAGTTGTTAACATGACAGAAAATGTTGTGAATACATACTTTACAAGTTGTAAACAAAGCATTTCGTATAATTAATGTGAGACATGATTGTTCCAGACAGACATGAGGTGGAAGTTTTTAACATAACTCAACATGTTATGAATACACGTCTCACGAGTTGTAAACAAAAAATTTCGTTTTGCAATTTCTATGGGGCATCTTTATCATTTGACTTTGGGAAATAATATCAGAAAAGTCCCTGGGGACTTTTCTGATATTTGACTTTTCCCAGGGACTTTTATGATATTATCTTTGATCCTTGGGACCTAGAAGTGATTTTCCCTAAAATTTTTAAGTAGCAACATTTCATCGATTTTCCTTTTTCATCTTTCCAAAATAAAATTATTCATTTAATTTTGAGATAACAATATTAGAGGGACCATAAGAAATTCAGGCGTACATGAAATTTGACTTGTTGAAGTACCTACATGAAATCAGAGCATTGATGCAGATCCTAATTATGTTACATAGCAAATTCACTATGGAGAGGAAGAGAAGATAACACTCTTATGAGAGAACTTTCTTTAGAGGCAGGAGAGCATTATTCTGCTTGTTATATTCATATTACTTACTCCATCAATCCCATATCCTTTACATAGCATACGTATTGTTACATAGAAATAGATATAACTTTTCAATGTAAGGTTACATGGGAATTGATAGCTCTTGAACATAACGGAAAAACTGTCTCTTCGACCCATATTTCTTCATATTCATACAATAGCTCCAATTTACATTTTTTGGGCCCTCACTACTACAGACAACACTTTTAACGTCCGTTTTTTAAACCTTTTAACGTTCGAAAATAGAGGGACGCCTATGCCCAAGTCGTGGTAAGGTCACAATACAGCATCCGTTATAAAAGGGATCCTCCAAAAGGGACACCTAAGGAGGAGGGATGCATAAAGTCACTTTAGGCGTCCCTTTTGGTAATAAGGATGCCCAAAGTCCTATTTTAGGCGTCCCTCCCACAAAAAGGGACGCCTAAAGTCCTACTTTATGCCTCCCTTTTCATAAAAGGGATGTGGAAAGAATTTTTTAAAAAAATTATTTTGGTAATCTTTCGCTGACCAGAATTAAAAGTATAAAACCACAATATCACAATGTACACATCCAATAGAAATAAAGCATCAATACATAGAAATAAACCACCACCACAAATTAACCATCTACAGAAACACCAATGGCCAGCAATTAAACCACTACTAGCTAATTAAGGCAACAAAAATAGTATGAAAACATCTAGCACTAGTTAATTAAAGTGTAAGTCTTACTAGCTAACTAATACTATGTACAATCGCCACAAAGTGTCAAGAAGTTGTCTATTGCACAACTAATAACTTCCATAAAGCATACTTCACTGATCTATTTGTGGAAGAAGATGTCTAGCTAAAAGTTCTCTAATCAAATTAATGTCTTCATACAAGTATACAGCATCATCATCAAAAATCTGCAAATTAGAAAACAAGCTTAGATAAAAATCAAGCAAGTAAATTAATTAATTTACAATTCAATTACAACACAAAAACTATTGTCATTTGAGAATGAAGAAGGAATACCTGTTCGAACTCGGTTGTAATTCCGCTTTGAATGATGTTACACATATAAAGTATAACGTAGTACCCGCATTTAGTGTTGCTTGGTTGTTGAAGGCACTATAAATCAAAAGCAAATGGTTAAAAGCAATAAAGGCATATATATATATATATATAAAGTGACTGTCAATGAAAGAACTTGAATTGCAATAACTTACTTTTGGATGAAACCACTTCGGGTGTCTAATAACTTTACCCTCGTGTGACCCGCCAAGCATTCTATATGTCTGGGTCGCACTATCATTGAAATGAAAATCAATAGAAGTAACAACAATTCATTTAAAGTATATAAATGAAATACACATAAAATAACTTACGTATTGAAGACAGATTTTGTTTCTTTGTCTGGTTTTTTACGCAAAGAATCAAACTAATACAATGTGTTGAGGCATGGACAAACAACACACAGGCTCCAATGGTAGCTATAACAACATATACAGATTAAAATAAAGTTAGATGATAATATAATTATTTATTAAACATCTTCAATAGACAAAATTAAGTAAAAATATATACCCTTGAACAATTGGTGCTATATAACAATGAAATTTAGTCTGTCCCATTGCATAGCCCATGTAGCTCATCCTTGCTTCCAAAGTATTGGTATCCCTTGTCGTATTTGCAGGACATAAGAATCTATAACAACCATGTCTTGCCATGTCGATGCATATGCGGTGGAAGGAGATATAGTAGAATTAAAATGATGAATCCATTATTGAATGTATGAAACCAAAAAGCCACTGCATTAATTGAAGAGAAGAAATGAAAAAAAACTTACCAAATTGCCAATTTAACCCATCCTACATCTATCTCCTCCAATTTAGTGAACTCTTTAAGATCTTTCTGGTCAATTGTGAAGGGATACTCCAATGTTAGGCCTACAATCCCTAGAGGCAAGTGCAAGTCGATCTGGGGAATGCCTTTGTAGAGTTGTTGTAGTCGTGTCAAGTAGGGCCATTTTCCCACATCTTACTCATCCTATTAGAACAAAAAAAATAGATTATTAGTAGGATGCCAACATATCGCAAGTAATCATAAGGTAGTTCCTATAATTGGGGTTATTGTTGCTGAGCCAATAAGATTTTGAGGTCAAAGGATGAAAGATCCTAGTACTTGACATAGCGTGGCAACCTCTTCATCAGGAACAGGCACGGTTGTACTGTCTTCCCCATCTCGAACACATGTCACAGTCACCCTACGTAAATGCTATGGAATTTGGTTATGATGGTGGGTGGTAGCTTCAGTGTGAATGAGAGCATCAGCAACATGACGTAGCATTAGGGCATCTAAATAGAAGATGGAAGGTTCTCCTGACCCTGGAGTGGGAGAAGGGTCGCCAAGTGGTTCCTCTAGCGGGTTATAACTTCCCTTGGTGTTGGGGAAGTCGGGGACTCGTAGCTTTTACGCTCGTCACTTGCCCTTCACTAATCAAACATATATTTCATTTCAGCTTGCAGCTCTGGCAGCATCTCTTCTCATAGCTTGTTGCGAAGTTTGGTCTAGAGCTTGTGTTCGACTTCCTTGTGAATCGTGGCCACAAGCTCCCGACTGGGTTCAACTTGTGACGAATAACGTGAGGCTTGTCTAAAATACTTCACAAAATGAACTCCCCTTGTCTCCCCTCAAACACGATCGGGGTGATATACCTTCCCAATCGCCGTTGACAAGATGTCCATCAATCCACTTGGAGTAAACGAACCTTGGCTACTTTGATCTTCGAGTTTATCCTGTAGCATACAAGTTATCGTAAATGAAAATTAAACACTTCCGATATGAAACAAATTTCAAAATTAAATACTTACGCTTTAACTACTTACAATCATCGCTGCAACCTCAACAACAGCTGGATTTACGTACTTCCCACCTTTAATCATCCTTGCTTTCCATTTTTTGTGACACAGAGGAGGAGCCAGGGTCGGGGCCTGGACAACAATAACAGGATATGATTTGGCTGCTTCCTTCATTCTCTCCAACTCTTCTTCCATCATCCTCCGCTCAAGCTTCCGATAACCACCATGAGACATATAATGCTGATACTTATTTTCTGCTTACCTCTGTGTATTTACTGCACTTACTTCCTGTAAAATGACAATAATGAAAACCAAATCATGTTCTGACAACAATGTCAAGTATATTCTAATAAAAAGTTATATACTATGATGAAAGAAAATTTACCAGAAATTGAGGATCTTCCCGTGATGCCACAAACAACCTCCAGTCCTCTGGAGATAAATATGAATACTCTTTACACGGATCATGACCCCTCAGTTCCCCTAGAATGTACCTTTGTGTAAGCTTGTTCTTGAAATCTTTCCATCATAGACGAACCTCCCCCATCCAATACTTGTACATCGCCCTGGTGTCTGAGACATCGTATGTTTGCTACAAGATAACATATAAGATAATTATAATTGAAGCAATTGGAATAAAGCTATAAATGAAGATGTATCGAAACTTATATACCAAAATTTGTTGCCAAATCATGTCTTTCGTTTTTGGGGGAATCAACTTCCAATTGTCATAGATAACACGAACTTTGCTTCGACCCAAAAAGCTTACATAGATAATGAAATGGTCTTCCCCAGGACCAATAGGATTCATATCAGCATCGAAGTCGACATGCAACCTCTCCTGTTGATATTGGTGATGTGCAACCAATACGGGTAGCTTTATGACACCTCTAACCCTTCTTCTCCCAATGGGTTCATCTCTAGGCATTTCATGATCCCTATCACTTTGTGAGTCACTAGAATTGTCTATGTTCCTGTTAATACAAAAATCATTGTTAAATAGGTAAATAAATTGCAATTAAATGAATAAACTAACCATGATAAAAACAAAAAGAACACATTACTATTTTCTAAGTTAAAGTCTTACTCTATATTGTTTCCTATATTCTTTCACCATAATTATTTCTTACAACATATTTGTCACACCCTTATCTTATTTCAGAGTAATAGCGGAAAATGATACGCAATACGGTGGGCAACACAAAGATAACATAATTATACTGATAATATGTACATGATTACATAAATAACCCACAGGGGTTTGTACATGATAATTACCATCAATGTAGCCACATAGGGCTACTTGGGTGTCTAAGCTTATTCTAGTGAAACAGAGACATCTTCTCGTCTTCGTTCCACCACTGTAATCCTTTTATATAGTTCTCTTCTTTGATCTTTGCATGCCTTCCGTATTCACTTGTCTCAATTGTTGGTAGGGGAGGGTGAGATTCAAGAGAATCTCAGTAGGAAAATAGTACCAATATGCATGCAAAATAAATGCTTAATCCATGACATGCTTGCATTACATAACTCATGTTCACCTAATGACATATCTGTGTGCTCAAGGTTTCAAACAACATACTTATGACCATAGCATAAACAAAAACAGAGCTTCAATCATTCATATATGTTTCACATAATCAAGCAAAGTAATAACATGCATCAATACACCAATACAAATATCAAATACATGCAGGAGATGTAAGTTCCTCACCTTAATCCTTTTCCACCTCGAATAACGTGCCTTGTAAAGCGTGTCACTGCTCGGTTCTCCACTCGATCCTATAATTCCAAATGTACCATTTAGATACCTCTATAGTGTTTCTGGTGGTTTTATGAGTCTATATTGAAGAATGACCAAAATACACCTGGGACCCTGGCCCGGCTGTACCCGGTTCGACTGTACTTTTCTCAAAATTTTGACCTGGGCTATTCTGAAAAATTTTCACCCAAGGAATCCATTTTTGACCTTGGTTTTCTCAAATTCCAGACCCAATTACAGATTTACCCTTGGCAGCCCTTATATGAGGGTTTTAAGGTTGTTTTTGTCATTTTACTTTCTAGGACTTTTCTGACTTCACACTCAACATGAACCCTACACAATTTTCCATTCTAAACATAATAGAATTATCAAAAACACCAAAATCTAGTCCAAATACAGCCTAAAACAGATCTGGACAAAATTCTCTAAAAATTGGAGAAAATGAAGTTTTATGATTTCAATCCATAAAACACCTTCTTATCACTAGAGGTGGTAATTCGGCCGGCCCACCCAAAATAAATGGGTTCAGGCCACCATTTGAGTTCAGGCTAAATGGGCTGAGCCCATTTATCCTGCGGGCTGGCGGGCTGGCCCGCTTTATTTAATTTTTTTTAGTTTTTTTCTCAAATACCCTTGGTCCTTTATCTTCTTTCCTTTGATTATGTGTTTAATTAATTCCGCATACTTTTTATTTGACACTTATTTTCATATTATATTTATTTATTCTATTATTATTAAATTTAAAAGAGATGTGTTTATATAGTTTTGTGATGTGAATAGATGAAAAAAAGGAAAGTAAGAATGAAATTGACTTTATAACACAAATGTATAAAAGAAAATAAGTGTGATATTAGCAAGGGAAAGAGAAAGAGAGTAAAAATTTAACAAAAACGAGTGAAATTTAAAAAAAAAAAATTGGCGAATTGGTGGGCCAGCTTGCCTAAACGAGTTAGCCAGCCTGTATAGCCTGCCCCATCACATCTCGCAACCCGCGAGCCAACCCGAATTACCATATCTACTTATCACCTTTAATTACTTGTTTAACTACTTAATCATATTCTAAACATAATTAGACTAAATTTGGGCTACACTTCCCCTTAGGGTTTCAACATCCCAAGTTTACAAGATCCACAATCAAACCACAAATCATGACAATAACCACAACAACAACAACAATACATCAAGAGAATCAAGGTTTTTGAAGTTACCTTGGAGTTCTCAAGCTTTCTCTCTCTAGAATTTTCCCCCCCTTTCTCCCCTCCCTTGGAATCTTGCTTGCTAACATAGTGTTTCATGGAGAAGAAGAGATTAGAGAGGAGATTATACAAATTGGAAGCCTTAAAACTTGAATCCACAAGGTCTTACCTTAAGATTTCTCCTCCTTCTCTCTAGATTTCCCAAGCTCTCCCTCTCTCTATCTTTGTTGTTTGGACGTGAGAATGAAGGAAAAAGACAAAGGAAGAGCTTTTAACAAAATATCCTTCATAACCTCTATTTAATAAATGGTGGCATAATGAATTATGACATCACATGTATACTTGATCTTATCCACTTCTAACTTGTCCTTATCTACTTTAAACTTGTGTCATGAGTCCCATTGTAATTGAACCAATTCCTTTCTCTTCCTTGGCCCACAAAATGACGCCCCAAAGCCCCTAGTTACACCAAATTTGGGCTTTATCCAATTCTCTTAACCACATATACCCATATATATTATTTTATGTTTAATTGAACATGTGCTCAATTTCAACAATTATAATTTAATCTCTTGCCTTTAGATAATGACATTTGGTATATTTATGAGTCAAATAATTATTTCTCTCTCCTATTTCCTTATTCTACAATTTATACAATTGCCAACACATTTTATTTTCCAATTTTTGGAATAGTTGGTCTTCTTGGCAGATTTTCTGCCCAAACTTTAAAAAATCATAACTAAATTTGTAGATATCGTTTTAGAGTGATTCCAAAGGCTATGGAATCCTTACTAAGTCTAGTTTCAAGGAAAAATATGGAATTTAGCCAGTTGGAAATACATCATTCCCAGATTTAATTTCTTTTACCGTTGCTCCAGAAACTTTCCAATTTTTCTGGGCTAACTTCAAAAATTCATAAATCTTTGTATATAGCTTTAGTTGATTCATACGACCTAGCAAGTTAAAGCTTAGGATGTCTACTTTTACCCTGTAAAATTTCATAATTTTTTCTCTTCATTTATTCTTCCAAAACCTCATGACAAGCTCATTAACTTATAGGAAATTTCACTGGAAGCATAAGCACTTTCTTCAAAATTCACCATTTTATTTTCTATAATTCCCCAAAGAAATAAGAAACATTAGAGAATAGATTTGGGACATATACTAAATTAAGGCTTAGCAGTCTACTTAATTCATGCTTATTCTCTAGCCTCCAATCCCAAAATTTGGGACATTACAATATTCATCATCATCTACCAATTCTACTTCATTTGTTCTAGATGGATTTGTTGTGAAAGGTAGTGTGTCCTCAAGGTTAAAGGTTGGATCACCATACTTCTGTTTCTTACTTTGAAGTACAAAGGACATTTTCTTATTTGTAGGATTGGTCACATAAAACACTTGTTTAGCTTGGCTTGCTAGAATGAAGGGTTCATCTCCATAACCAACTCTTCGAAGATCAACTGAGACAAATCCAAATTGTTGACCTATCACCACAACATTATTACTAACCCACTTACATTTAAATAAAGCAACTTTGAACTTGTTGTAGGTAATCTCCTATATTTCTTCTAAAACTCCATAATAGGCCATAGATGCCAAGAAGGGGTTTTTGTCTTTTGAAATAGAAAAGTGTATGGCTTCAGCTTCTACCATCACCCACTATTTTGCATGATACTTCTGTCATCTCAGTATTTTATGTAAAAGGAATACCCGTTTATATCATAACCTATCCAAGTAATGACCTGAAATGAAGGCCCCCAAGCTGGCCACTCAATTATCTCAGACACACCGGTCTCATGCAAAACCTTTTCCTCAAACCACTCTATGAATGTCTTGTTTTTCTCAATAACAACTTGCATGTCATTCTTCCTTGGATTCATGGTCTTCAAACTCTTTCTGTGTTCATCTATGTACGCTTGAACTTGTTTCATATTATTCAGGACATACAAGTATGCTTGCAACACCTCTTCATGAGGTATATTCTTCACTTTCAGTCCTTGTGTTCCCTTGCTTCTCCTCTCTTCATGCCGAGATTGTTCCTTCTTCCCCGATAGATAATTTTACAAAAGTTCATAGCCTCTTCAACTATATATCTTTCAACAATTGAGGCTTTAGGTCCATAAGGATTTTTAGAATACCCTTTTAAGATCTTCATGTATCGCTCGAAAGGGTACATCCACCTCAGGTAAAATGGATCACAAAGTCTTACCTCCCTTACCAAATGAACGATTAAATGCACCATTATATCAAAAAATGTAAGAGGAAAATGCATCTCTAGTTGGGACAAAATAATATAACCCTCATTTTCTAGTTCATCTAACTTTTCAGTGTCAATTACTTTGTTACAAATAGCATTAAAGAAAACACACAATCTTGTTATAGTAGTTCGCACTTAATCTTTCATAATGCCTCTAGTAGCTACTGATAATAGTTGTTGCATCAACACATGATAATCATGGAACTTCATTCCAACTAACTTCAAACCTTCCATAGAGACATACCTTCTCATATTAGAAGAATACCCTTTTGGAACCTTAATTTCATGCAAACACCCACATAAAATTTTTTTCTCTGCTTTTGATAGTGTATGTGTTACTGGCTCAATGTATGGCCTCCTACCATCATCTCTTAGATGTGGATGTAACCGTTCTCTTATTCCTATATCAACAAGGTCTAGTCTCGCACTAATTCCATAATTAGTGTTCCCAGGTAGGTGTAAAAGTGTACTAACAAGGCTATCACAAACGTTTTTCTCTACATGCATCACATCAATACTGTGTCTTACATTAAGACTACGCCAATATGGAAGATCAAAGAAAATTGATCTCTTCTTCCATATGTTCTTCTCACCCGCAATCTTCTGATTCTTACCAAATATGACATTGTTACGTTCCACCCGACTGTAAACTTCCTCTTCAGTTAATGCCTTTGAAGCCATTACATGCTCTGGCATGCCGTTAAAACGCTTTCTTAACCTACGATACAGGTGGAACCGATAAAGAAACCTCATGTGACCAAGGTAGACCATTTTTCTTCCATGCTTAAGTTGATGGAAGTGTGTGTTTGCTTCACATATCGAACATGCTTTATGTACCTTCACACTGTACCCTGACAAGTTTCCATATGCAGGGAAGTCGTTTATCATGGTGAAAATCAATGCACGTAGCTTGAAGGACTCCTTCTTATATGCATCATACACATCTACGCCTTCCTCCCACATCTTCTTCAAATCCTCAATCAAAGGCGTCAATTACACATCGATATCGTTCCCTGACTGTTTTGGTCCAGAAATCATCATAGAAAGCATCACATACTTGCGTTTCATATATAGCTAGGGAGGCAAGTTGTATATTATGAGGAGAATCGACCACGCACTATGTGTGTTAGTAAGAGTTCCATACGGATTTATTCTATCTGTACGAAGCCCAAGTCGAAGGTTTCTCAGCTCGCTGCCAAATTGAGGGAACATGTCATCTATTTTCTTTCATTGTGGAAAGTCAGCTGGGTACCAAAGATATTTTCCGTCAGATATTCTCTCATCAGAATGCCATCTCAACTTCTTCATTTTTTGCACTCGCAAACAAATGCTTAAATCGAGGTATTATTAGAAGATACCACAACACCTTTAAAGGTTACCTTTTAGTTGTTCCATCGCCATAACCACCATCTTTCTTCACTTTGTATCGTGAAGTTTTACACTTAAGATACTTACTAAGACCTTCATACTCCTTTTTGTGTAGTATGCAGTCATTAGGGCAAGCATGTATCTTTTTATACTCCATACCCATAGTAGATAGGATTTTCTTGGCCGCATATATACGATTTGGAACTACATTATCATCTAGAAACATATCACATAATAATTCAAGCAGCAATGTGTGAAACTACTATCGGTCCACCCACAATTGCCTTTAAGTTAACCAAATGCAATGTTTCTGTGAGTCGTGTGTACTTACTCCCAAGGTACAACAGTTTTTCTGCATTACTCCGTAGGATGTCATATTCATCTGACTACGCAAAGGATTCTGCCTCAACATCGTGAATCATTTTCTCTATTCTATCTTCATTTATATCAAAGATTTATTCCATCACAAAGTAGGTGATTCCTTATAACATCAACATCTTGTTGACTCTCATTTAAACAACTGACACAAGGACAAAATACATGCCATTTTTTGTTGGAGCATTCCTTTTAGCAAATTCAATAAACTCTTCCACCCCATTCTCATATTCTTCATTAGTTCTCAAAGCATTCATCCAGTTATGATCCATTTTATTATCACCTAAGCCATTCCAAATAACATTCAAGTTTAGAACTTTTGTCAATGATGTGATTGCCTTTTTCACTTTTTCCAAAAAAAGGGGGCAACATCTCCCATTAAAAGCAAGGCATCCCAAAATTTCAATAACAAACCATTTCAACTTAATTCCAACAAAACAAACTAACTGAAGCAATTTAGGACAATATCAGTAATTTAATCAAACTATTTTGCATGACACATTATTAATTGAGATATTGGCATATATGGACAATTGTACATATCTAGAAGTGAGGTATTTTTTTAAGTTAAAGAAGCTAAATATATAGTTGGGGTTTGGAGGAGCAATATCTAATTTTATGAAATTCATACGAAATTTTTATGCTTTTTTGGTTTATATATATATATATATATTAAATTTTAAAGATTGTATATAAACATTATTATTTTTGGATCAATTAATTTCTTATTTCTTAAGTATAATTTCTTATGCATAATAATCAAACTTCAACGAACAAATAATAATTCAAATTTTCAAGACTTCAATTAATTTATTTATAAGTAAACACAAAAATGTCAAATTAGTTTGTTTGACTTCATTCATAAGTATGTAAACTTCTAATAAAGCAAACAAAAGTTCTAAACAAACAAACAAACATATACTTGTAAAGTTCGAATAAAGACATTTCACAAAAAAAAAAGTTCCAAAAAAAGCAAACAAGAGTTCCATATGTATGTCTGTAAATCTAATAAAGTCAACAAAAGTTTCAAACAAACTCATTGACAAAGATAGTTTAATTCATAAGGTTGTTCTATATAGCTAGACAAGACAAGGCATAAAATATTTGGCAAAAAAAAAAAGACAGGGCATTATTATATTGAAAATAAAAAGTAACCAACCTGGAAAGGAGGGAGCAGGGCCGACGACGACGGTGTTGGTGAGGATGGAAGGAGGAGAGTGTAAAGAAGACGGTAAGGATGGAAGGATGAGTCGTGTGCTCATGGAGGATGATGACGGTGGAGGAGAGTGAAACGGTGGAGCTATGACAATAGAAGGAGGAGACACGGTGGAGTAAGAAGAAAGAAAGAAGACGGTGGAAGGCGGAGAGAAAGAATGGAAGGAGGAGGATAGAGGACGAAGGTGAGTGAGGTTGAAGAAGACTGACGGAAGTTGTTTGGTTGAATAAAGGAGGAAGAAGAGAGCGGGATGGGAGGAAGAGAGAGGGATGGACGTGTCAGAAGTTTCAAAAGTCGTGACTGATAAGCGTCCTAAATTTAAAAAAGGGAAGCCTAAAGGGAACCCTTAGAAATCACTTTCAGTTTTAGTGATGTATAAAGTCCTTTATGCATCCGTAAAACTAAAAGGGACCCCTAAAGCCCGTAAAAGTTTCCTCTAATTTACAAAAATGCCACCATTTTTTGTTTTACGTCTCTTTTTCTAAAAACGGATATCTTATAAGGAAGTAGAAACTATTCCCTGTAGTAGTGCCTAATCCACTAAGGTGGATTAAGCATATTCCAACATGATTGACAACATAATTTACTTTTGGTCACAGAGAAATTTTTAAGCTTATGAGGTAACACAATGAAGTAGCAGCCGAAGTAACAACTTATTTTCAAATATAATTAGAGGGACATACCACAAGCACTAACAGTGTGGGATTATAAGCGGTATCAAACTTATTACAACTTTCCACTTAAATAAGAACTTTTAATTACTGATCGAATTGATGTAAGAAAACGCTCTAAATGTGCTGAGTGAAAAAGAGGGTTCGCCGCTGCTGGCAGTGGATAGCCTCCGATCAACCAAGGTACGTATATGGGATGGTAGTGACGTCTAGGTTTCGGCAAACAAAATATAATTTGAGGATACAGAGATGGTTCAAACTAGGAACGCTGGTTTTGTTTCATATAAAAACAAACTGATGAATGTGGATAAGGTAGTGGAGAATGGAGGTTCAGTGGGGGAGATTGTGGTTAGTGATGAAGACTACGTATTGGGCCGCGAGGGGGAGATTCCAACAATTGATTTCTCTAGTAAAGTAAGAGAGCTACTTACTAAACGGATGGAAAGAACACTAGTGATTAAACTCTAGGGGAAAACCATATACTATGGACATTTGCTGACGAAGATACCAACTCTATGGCATCCAAAGGGCTCTTACCAATTAGTTGACATAGAGGGGGACTTCTTCTTTGTGATTTTTGACTATGAAGAGGATTATACGAGAATCCTAATAGGAGGACCATGGATGGTGTTAAGGCTTACCTTACGGTGCAACTATGGTCTATTAACTTTGATCATCGCATAACAAAAATCTCCAAGGTCATGGCTTGGGTGAGGATTCCTGGTTTATCCTTCAAGTATTATCATAAAAGCACAATAAGTGCAATCAGGAAATTGCTTGGTGATGTTATTAAGATTGATTACATGATGTAAGTGAAGGGGCGTGGGAAGTATACGAGAATAGCTGTTCTTATTGATCTGATGCACCCACTTATTCTGCAGAAAAAAGTTGATGGGAAGGCATATAGCGTTGCGTACGAGGGATTACCTCTTATTTATTTTGGCTGTGGTAAGTACGGACATACCAAGGACTAATGCAGAGAGGGGTAACTGGTCATGAACATGCCATAACAAAAAATGTGGTGCAACAGATAGTGCTGCTAACGGAGAGGGCGAGCAACACAACTAGAGAATCCTCAATGCAGAAAGACACCATTTACGGCGAGTGGATGCAAGTAAGGTACCCCAAGAAAGGAAACCGTTATCAATGGGGAAAGGCGGCAAAGTTTGGGGGATTAGCTAGCTATGGTGGATCAAGATATAATGTTCTTTTTGATGTTGATAATCATGATGAGTATTTTTCAGCGCCATCAGGGGAAGAGACGGGAAAATTGAAATTAACCATTGAAGGAGGTGTTTATGGAGAGATTCACTTGATTCATGGGGTGGGTCTATTTAACAAGCAAAGTGCCAAGCCCAATGGTGCAAAGAAATCTTTTTCTCATGATGGGCATAGACATGGTACAAAAAACCAGCCCAAGAATACCGGATAAAAGTTCCACCTGTAAGACCCAAAAGTGGGATTGTACCAAAGAATGTCGTTGCAAAGGTCACCGATGCAAATGACATAAAGAAAGTGGAGGCTAACACTAGTGGCCCCCATCAAGAAGATCATAGATTAGCCCAAGAGACTAAATATAAAGACCCAGTTGAGATATCTTCTAATGACTCAATCCTTGCGTCCATGGCTTACAAGTAATGTTTTAAAAGCCGTATCAGAAATTAAGCTGAACTGTACAAACTTATGAAGAAGAGAGGAAGAGGAAGAGAGAGAGAGAGAATATAGGAAAACAAAATTGTATTATTGATATGATGCAAGTACACTATGTAATATATAGAATTACAAGGGAAGTCTACTAACCAACCATGATAGTCTACTAACTCAGACTATTACAACTATGGTTAACTTAACTAGAGTATAATAGTTTAACTAGTTCAGTAACTACACTCTAATATCTCCTCGTAAGCTCATGGTGTCCTGAACCTTGAGCTTAGACTTCAATAATGCAAATCTGGAGCTAGACAGGGGCTTGGTAAATATATCTGCTATTTAATGAGCAGAGGGAATATGAGAGACAACTAGTTGGGACTGTAGCACTCTTTCTCGAACAAAGAATAAATCAAGTTCCATGTGTTTGATGCGATGATCTAGAACCGGATTTCGTGAAAGTGGTACTGCACTCAAGTTATCACAAAGAACTTGTGGAACACTTATAGAACAAGGAATTTTAAGTTCAGTTAATAAACTCTTGAGCCAAAGTAGTTCAGCAGTAACATGGGCAAGGCTTCGATATTCTGCCTCTGTACTTGACTTAGAGACAAGTGGTTGTTTCTTAGCAGCCCATGAAATGAGATTGCCTCTAAAATAAACATAGAAACCAGATGTGGATCGTCTGTCATCGACATCTCCACCCCAGTCAGCATTACAGAATGCTGTGAGATGAAGAGAAGTTGGCTTGGTAAATACTAAGCCATGTGACATTGTTCCTTTGAGATACCTGAGAATGTGTTTAACAGCAAGCCACTGACTGGCCTTTGGATTTTGCATATACTGGAAGACCTTGTTAACGCTGTAGGAAAGTTCAGGCCTTGTGATGGTAACATACTGCAGACCACCAACCAGGGACCGATAGAGCTGGCTGTTGGAAAAGTGAACTGGATCATTGTGACTGAGTTTTTTAGAAGTAGTCATAGGTGTACTGACACTTTTGGACTGAAGCATTCCAACCTTAGTTAGTAGATCTTTAATATACTTCTGCTGAGACAAGGATATCACATAGGTGCCATGCCGCTGGACTTCAATACCAAGAAAATAATGGAGATCCCCAAGATCCTTTAACGCAAATTCATTATTGAGCCATAGTTTGAGCTTGTCAATAAACAGAGATGAGGAGCTAGTAATGAGGATGTCATCCACATAGACAAGAACATAGGTTAAATCATTAGCAAATTGATGAATAAAGAGAGAAGGGTCACATTTACTAGAGAAAAAACCAAATTTATGAAGAGCTGTGCCCAGACATTGAAACCAGGCTTGAGGGGCTTGTTTGAGACCATAAAGGCTTCTGTGTAGTTTGCAAACCAGAGAAGAATCTGTGGACTCAAATCCTGGGGGCTGAGACATATAAACCTTTTCTTTTAAATGACCATTAAGGAAGGCATTGTTGACATCGAGCTGAGAAATAGGCCAAGAATTAGACATAGCTAGAGTTAGAACTGTCTGAATTGTGATAGGTTTGATAACAGGAGAGAAAGTTTCATTATAATCAAAACCATAGGTTTGATGAAAACCTTTGGCAACTAGACGAGCTTTGTACTGCTTAATAGAACCATTCTGATTGTCTTTGATTCGAAGAACCCATTTATAACCGATGACTGGTTTATTGGAAGGAGGTGGAACAAGAGACCAAGTAGAATTTTTTAGGAGGGCTTGATATTCGGCATTCATTGCTGTGGCCCAGTGGGGAATTTGAAGAGCTTGAGAAGGATTAGTGGGAATGAATCTGGAATCAGGAGAGGAAGCTATGGCAGATAGAACTTTAGGTTTGGAAATACCATTTTTGGCTCTGGTGATCATAGGATGATGGTTAATAGGAGGAGGACAAGAAGAGGGTGAAGTGGACTTAGAAGAGAGGATAGGTGAGACAGGACATGGTAGGGACGAAGAGGAAGAAGAAACAGTAGGAGAGGATGGAGAAGATGTAGGTAAGGCAGGTGAGACAGAACATGGTAAGAGCGAAGAGGAAGAGGAGGGTTTAGGAGTAGGTGGAGAAGAAGAAGAAACTAAGGGAATAAGACCAGAAGGGACAACGGAGGAAGGTGAAGAAGAGGGCACAATGGAAGAGACCGAGCTAAAAGGGAAACGAGATTCATTAAAGTGGACATCATGAGAGATGAAAGGGCGACCATCGGGAGCAAGACACTTATAGCCACAGTGAGCAAGACTGTATCCCAAAAATGTACACTCAATGGACTGAAAAGACAGCTTGTGAGACTAACTGTGGCGCAAAAGAGGATAACAAGCACAGCCAAAGACTCGAAGAAAAGAATAATTTGGTTTTTTATGAAAAAGTTTAGTAAGGGGGGCAATGTGGCCAAGAACAGAACATGGAAGCATGTTAGTGACATATACAGCAGCAATAAAGGCATCATCCCAATATTTCATAGGTAAACTAGATTGCGATAATAAGGTCAGGCCAATGTCAACAAGGTACCTGTGGTGCCTTTCAACTATACCCATTTGATAATGAGCATAAGGACAAGAGTATCTGTGACTAATGCCATGTTGGGCTAAAAAATGATCGAAGCATCGTAACTCACCACCATTATCAGTTTGAATAGCCTTAATAGAAAGGTTAAGTTGGTTTTCAACTAAGGCTTTAAACAGAAGAAATATAGCAAATGTATCAGATTTTCTTTTGATAGGATAAATCCAGCAATATCGAGAGTAATGATCAATAAAAGAAACATAGTAAAGATTGCCATTAACAGAGGGACAAGAGGCAGGTCCCCAAAGATCAATTGAAACTAGTTCAAGAGGTGAGGTGTACACAGCAGTAGAGGCATGGGAAAGCTGTTTATGTGACTTTCCCATACAACAAGCGGTACAGAAATCTGACTTATTTGATGTAGAAAAATGAAGGTTACAACCTTTCAACAATCTAGGAAGAACAAAAAGTGGAAGATGAGCTAATCGTTGATACCATAGCTCTAAAGAAGGTAGTGTACGTGATACATGAAGTGCAGTACATGCTAATGTATTATTAAAGCAAGACTGAAATGCAGATGGTGCAGAGCTAGACAACTTGGGAGTTGTGGAAAATTCATAGAGGCCATCAGCTCTGCGCTTGCCTTGAAGCAGAACCTGATTTGGATCCTGTATAGATTTCACACAGCACCATCTTGGATAAAATTCAATAAAGACATCATTGTCGTGAGTTAACTTTGGAACACTCAGCAGATTATTCACAATAGATGGCACATGTAACACATTATTCAAGGCAAGTGATCGATTGGACAGACATGTAAGAAGATTAGTAGATTCGTGATGAAGAATAGACAAACCTGAGCCATCACCGACAAGAAGCTGGTTGGAACAGAGTAAGGTGTAGCAGTTGTCAGAGTAGCCAGATTCGGTGTAGCATGATGAGTTGCTCTAGAGTCTGCAATCCAAGAGTTAGCAGCAGAAGGATTAGTAGGAAAATATTCAAGTGAGTAATAAGCATATGGATCACAGACATACGGATCAAAATTGGACAGATTAGTCATAGCCAAGTGTGCTTGAGGACGAGAAAATGCATAAAATGACTGATCAAACATGTGATAGTAGTAAGCAGCAGTATGTCCAGGCTTAGCACATAGTTGGCAAAAGAATGATGATCGATTGCCAAAACCACGACCATGATATCCTCGACCTCGAGAGTGACGGCCACCACTACTGCTACCGCTACCGCCAGAGCCACTGCCTCCGGGTCCACCGCCTCGTCCACTGTGAGAGGGCGAACGCTGTGAGTGAGAGTGTGATTTGTTTGACGACACAGAGGCTTGTGCAACCTAAGCAATTGGTTTGATTCCTTCAGATAGCACAGCCTTGAGAGATCGAGCAAGTTTAAGTTCATGCGCAATTAATAGAGACTTAATTTCACTCAATGAGAACGGTGTGCGTTGCGAGTTGATTGAGGCCGTCGAGAATCACTTCAATTTGATCTTGTTCATCAATTGTATAGCCAATGGAAAGCAATGTGTCGGCTAGGGCTTTGACTCGAAGCAGAAACTCAGAAATCTAGCGATCATCTTTTCTGGTGTTCCGTAGTTCTTTCTTGTACTGCAAAATCTTTGCACGAGTGTGAGCTAGAAAATTATCAAGAATACGACGCCAGGCAGAGTAAGAGGTGGTACAACCAACAATGCGAGGTAGCATCTGATCAGAGATAGTGGATTGCAACCACGAGAAGATCAATTGATCCTGTTTGAACCAGGAAAGATACTTAGACGAGACGAGACTAGGGTCAAGATCCTCAGAGGTGGCAAATTGTGGTGGAGATTGACTCGATTCAAGGAAGTGAATCAATCCATGGCCTCTGATGGCAGCTTCAATCTGTTGCTTCCACACAAGGAAATTCTTCTCATCGAGCTTCAAAGACACAGAGTGATTAAAGGCAACTATCTCACTTGATTTGTTTGAATCAAGAACGAGTTTGGCTGACTGAGAGGCAGAAGAAGAAACAATCGTCATGGTTTGGCAATGGCAGCTCTGATACCATGTACAAACTTAAGAAGAAGAGAGGAAGAGAAAGAGAGAGAGAGAATATAGGAAAACAGAATTGTATTATTGATCTGATGCAAGTACACTGTGTAATATATAGAATTACAAGGGAAGTCTACTAACCAACCACGATGGTATACTAACTCAGACTGTTACAATTGTGGTTAACTTAACTAGACTATAATAGTTTAACTAATTCAGTAACTATACTCTAATATGAACATATTAGCAGGTCATGGTTTAAATGGTTAAAATGGTTGAGCCTTTCAGTTGGACTGACAACATAATAATTAAATTAAAAATAATATTATATGTATATATAATATTGTACTTGCCATATAATGGAAAGTAATATGTATATGAATAAATTTTACTACCTCCTATTCTAAATATAAGGCCTAGTCAACTTTTTATTTTAGAAATTAAGGAAGTTAAATAAGTTACTTAATTATATCATATGTTGTATATGGTTAAAATAAATATCAGTTTATAAGTTAGACGTTAGTTTAGAGAAAAAATGATAAATATAAATATTTTAAACTAATTTAATTAGTTTTCTTAATCTCTCAAAAAAAAGTTAACTGAATCTTATATTTAGGATAGGAGGAAGTAGATAAAAATATTTATTTATATACACAAACAGAAAACATAAAATTTTAATTACTAATAATGAACTTATAAAAAAATTATATTTTATGGATTAAGAATTAAAATTTTTATACTATATTAGAGTATATTAGAGTGAGAACTAATTTGAATATATTAGCATTTCAAAATTTTAAAGATAGAGAAGTTTTTTTCTAACTCCGAACCCATAGTACCTTGTATGGCCTATAACTTCATAGTCTTCATCAGTGTTCAGAGTAGTATTGAAACGTGTGTGGGCTGAAATAATGGGAAGAGACAGGATTGAGATTGATTGACGGTGGAGATAAGGCAAACAAAAATATTAACGGTGGAGAAGAGTGAAAAATGGGTAGCTTTTATTTTTGAAAATAGAAATTATGATATGCTAGCTTGTTGAAACACCACATCATCACCTTTTACTTTTCAGTGTTTTGGCCACTGGGTATTCGAACTCCTTCTGCTCTCTTGCTCTCTCTGCCATATTTTCATCTTCATTCTTTGTTTCTCCATCGTTTCCTATCAGACTGGAGGATCTTAGATCGTTCTCTATTTTTTAGGCTCCCTAATATCTAATCTAAGTAATTATTTTCATTGTTGATTCTCTACTAAGTTTGGATATGCTCAATGTTAATCTGGTAAAGATATTCTTCTTTTTCCTTCTCTTCCTTTTACTTTGTCTCCCTTCTCTTATTTCCGCCCTTCTTTCATTACTACAAAATAAAGATTTAATGGTACTGATTTTATGACATTTCTTTAAACAAATACTGGAGGAGACTTCTATTTTTTAAAAAAGAAAATATATGTGGTAGTTATGGCGCTTTCTGTGGTAAGCGCTGTAGCTGCTGAGTACTTTCTATGCTAGGAGAAGCGTCATATAAGGAGTTATTTTTAAAAAAAAAAAAAATTAGACACCTTGTATAACGTTTATTCAGACAAACGCCATAGCTAGGTACCTATCTTTAATGGCGCTTTCTCTAAAAAGCGCTATTAAAGGTATATATAATATGATGTAAGCATATATGCCTTTAACACATGTGTCTTATTAATTTTTAAGCTTACAAATATAATTTTATTAGTTATTACATATTTAATTTATTTAATGTCTTTTATATTTAATTTATTATGTAAAATTATTTTCTTAAAAAATATTTTCTATAGGAAGTGGCTTTAAAAGCCATACAAAGTGGGTTATTTTTTTAAAAAAATAAAAATCAAAACTTATAAATAAATCGCCCCTATTAAAATATATTTTAATAGAAGACCTTGGACGACGCTTGGTGTACCAAGCGCCATCCAAGGCACCTTGCACCAAGTGCTTTCGATGGGGCTTGGTGCACCAAGCGCCATCCAAGGTGCTACCTTGAATGGCATCATATGGTACCTTGAATATTCAAGGCACCACGTGAATAGGCATATGGTGCCTTGAATATTTAAGGTACTTAGGTTTTGAATTTGTAAGGTTGGGGTGTATTTTTTTAATTTTAAATTTTTTTAAAATTAGGAAATTGTAAAAGATACGAGCTATGTTATTTCATTTTATTATAAATTGTATTATAAATTATTATGGATTTTGGATTGTAAATGGAGGTTTCCAACAAAAAAATAAAATAATTATAAAAAATTATTGTGGCAGTGTAGTACAGTTTTTTTAAAAAAAAATCCTCTGAGTAAAAGGCTTTTATATTTTTAAAAACAAATCTCTTATACATACAAGTGCCAGATAATACTTCTATTTTTTTAAAAAAAATGTGACACATATAGCTGTCTAATATCTTATATGGCACTTGCTTAACAAAACGTCATACAAGAGATCAAAAAGATATTAATTTTTTTTTAATAAAAGGCCTACCTTAGATAACCAAGCGCCATCCAAAACACTACTTCAATATATATTTAAGGGTCTTGGACGGCGCTTGGTAGGGAAAGCGCCGTCCAAGGGGCCTTATATTCAAGGCACAATGCCATGAATATATATTCAAGGCACTGTGCCTTGAATAGTCAAGGCACTACGTGGGTGCCTTGAATATTTAAGGCACTGGGGCCTTGAATTTGTAAGGTCGGGGGAGTTTTTTAAAAAAAAATTTAAAATTTTTTAAGATTAGGAAATTAAAAAAGATATGTGCTATGTTATTTCATTTCACTATGGATTATATTGTAAATTGTTGTGGATTTTGGATTGTAAATGGAGGTTTTTAATAGGAAAATAAAATAATTATCAAAAATTATTGTTGCAGTGCGGTGCAATTTTTTTAAAAAATAAATCCCTTGAGTAAAAGGCTTTTATTTTTTTAAAAACAAATCTTTTGTACATACAAGTGCCGAAGGATACTTCTATTGTTTTTTTAAAAAATGTGGCACCTATAGCTATCTAATATCTTGTATGGAACTTACATGAGAAAGCGTTATACAAGAGGTCAAAAAGATAAATAATCCTTTTTAATTTTTTTTTAATAAAAGGCCTACCTTGGATGGCCAAGCGCCGTTTAAGGCACCAACTTAAATATATATTTAAGGGCCTTGGATGGCGCTTGACAGGGAAAGCGTTGTCCGAGGTGCCTTATATCCAAGGCACTGGTGCCTTGAATATATTTAAGTCACAATTATATCCGGTATTTTAGATATAGTCTTTTTTTTAAGATTGGGAAGCTATGACGCTTTGACGAAAAGTATTGTAGCTGCTCCCATCTTGTATAGGGTGCTATTTAATTTTCACAACCCTCCGTTCTTATTTTCATTTTCATCTTTTTACATTTCCTCTAGCTTCATTTCCCAGAAGACAATTGCAATACAAAACTTCCTCTCCCATGTGTTTTTTTTGTCTCGACCTCTTTCAGAAACTTTATAGCATGTAAGTGTTTTTTTTTTCAACATTTGGTTCATGCTTTCTTTTTAGTTAAAATCTATCATTAATCTTATATATGTGCTCATAATTCTTTTTAGGTATTTATTTGAAGTGTCAACTCTGTCTTCTTGAACTTTCTACATATTGTAAGTTTTTTTTTTTTATTTTTGAGCTTACAAATATAATAATACTTAGTTTAATCCTCCGTAGAAGTAACGTATATGACTCAAGTTTAAGCAACTTAAATGTTGGAGTTCTTTTATGCTTGATACATGAACACGCAATATTGCAAAAGATACGTGCTATGCTATTTCATTTTACTGTAAATTATATTATAAATTGCTGCTGATTTTGAATTATAAATGGATTCATTACGAATATAAAATAATTATAAAAAATTATTTTTAAAAAAAACTTACTACAACGCTTCTCCAAAAAAGTGCTATTAGAAGTTATTAATTATTTTAAAAAAAAAATTCTTATGGCGCTTCTCTAAGGAAGAGCCATGAGAAGTCAAGTGACTTCTAATAGCACTTCCTTCAAGAAGCGTCGTAGGAAGTGCCACCTTCCTATGAAGTTTCCCTAAGAAAGCGTCGTAGTTTTATATTTAAAAAATAAATAAATAATCAAGCTACGGCACTTCCATATATTTAAGAAGCGCCGTAGCTTATTTTAACGACGCTGGAAGTTACAGCGCTTTTCAAGCGCTATAGTGTTTTTTAAATTAAACGTTGCAGCTTGTGTTTTTTAAAGTAGTGTTCTCCTCTTCTTCTTTATAGCCGTGAAGCAAGAAAAGATGAGTATTGGGGACATCTGATTAAGATTCTTAAACCAATTTTGAGGTGATAAATTTGCTCCAGCCAAAGTTGCGAGCGTATTCTGGAGATGGAAAGTTTGACTGACTCTGGCTGGATGGTTTTTGATTCCCGCTCCCGGCTCCCGGCTCCCGGTTTTTTAACATTTGGCGGCTCAACAGCGGCCTAACGACAAGCAATCCAGTCCAAACATAAAAATGAGTTTTTCATCAAATCTGAGCCAGAGTCATGTCGGTTGACGGCCAGACTGGTCCAACTATGTAAACATTGCTTACAAGGCTTTGGAAGTCAAAACTACTTTGGATCAAGTAAGCATTCTACTATGGAAATTTAGAGCAATCATATACCCCTACAGGAAACAAGTGACATGGCGATTGATGGACGCTCTACTAACATTCTTCATGAACCCTCTCAAGCATCAATAGGAAGAGGGAAAGAGAATTGGGCGACGAAACTGCCTGATAAGCGTTCAAGCTCACATGGAATTAAGCTTCAAACAAACATAATGAAAAACCTTAAAGTTCGTAAGAAGCTAACAGGGAAACATATTTCAAAGGATGCCATAGGGATGATCCGCGAAACTGTCAAAGATGTAGAAGAAAATATTAAGCAGATAGCGAATGTTTAGAAGGACAGGAGATGAGCCATAATGGCGATGATGATGATCCCACGGGAGTTGGAATTGTTGTATGATGATTCTCTTCTTCCCATGTTTTTGTTTATGGATTTAAATATTCTAATATGGAATTGCCAAGGGGCAGCTAACAAAAGGTTCTTTGGTATGCTATTGCATTTTCTAGTAGAACTTAAGCCTGGTATATGTGTACTCGTTGAGCCTCGAATTTCAGGTGCTAAAGCCGACAATTTCATTGAATGGACGGGTTATGAATTCTCTCATCGAGTTGAAGCAAGAGGTTTTTCTAAAGGAATATGGATTTTGTGGAAAGATACTGTTGAAGTGAGCATATAGGTGAACCGTACTCAATTTATTCATACTAGAGTTAAGATTCTTGAAGCTGATAAAACTTTCATCTTTACAGCTATATAAGGTAGTCCGAATAATACCTTGAGGAAAGAATTAAGGAAGGATTTGCAGATTATTTCTCAGTCGGTGGTAGAGCCTTGGGTCTTGGCAGAAGACTTTAATGCTATTTTAAGCAGTGCTGATAGGGCTGGGGGGGCCCAAGATCGAGCTTGAGGTTGCAGTATGTTCTAGAGGTTTGTTTTTGACTGCGGTTTAATGGATTTGGGTTTTTGTGGTCCAAACTTTACATGGAGTCGAGGTGCTTTGCTACAACGTTTGGATCTTGCACTTGGAAATATGAATTGGGCCTCGGATTTCAACATGACAGTAGTGAAGCATTTGCCCAAATTGCATTCTGACCACTGACCCCTCTGTATACAAGTGAACAGAGATTCAGCTAGTCGGCAAACACAGACCTTTTCGCTATCAGCAGCCTGGGCAACATCTGCGTCCTTTGAACAAGTTGAAAGGAAACTTAGTCTCTCAATGATATGATTATGAACCACATAAATAATTTTATAAAGAAGGTGAAGGTATGGAATAAAAAGGTTTTTGATTGTATTCAAAAACACAAGAGAAGAATTATGGCGCGTTTGGGGGTATTCAGAAAGCTCAAGAGCTCCATCATTCAGTTCGTTTGGAAAAACTTGAAACGGAGTTGTCTAAGGAATTTGAGCTTGTTTGTGAACAAGAGAGTATGACATGGGTGCAACGAGCAAGATGTGCCTGGATTAATTTTGGTGATCGAAACACGTCTTATTTCCATGCCAAAGCAGTGACGAGGAGTTGTCAGCAAAAGATAATGGCATTGAAGGATGACAATGGAGAGTGGTGTATGAATGAGAATACTCTCCAAGAGTGGGCTGTGGTTTTTATTAAGACGCTATACTCTAAAGAGGACGAAACAGTACCACCTTATAATGGTGCAGGTATGTTCCCCTACTTGATAATCTTCCGTTTCAATCTCTTGTTGCTAATATCTCTAATGTTGAGGTTCATCAGGCACTATTCCAAATGAAGCCATCAAAGGCCCCTGAGATAGATGAACTCCATGCCTCTTTCTTCCAAACACAGTGGACAGTAGTAGGCCCCTCGGTGTGTAATATGGCGTGACAAGTTTTTGAGACGGGATATATTGATCAAAAAATTAATCAGACCCTTATCATGTTGATACCTAAAGTTGATAGGCTAGAAAGAATGAAGGAGTTCCGCCTTATTTCTCTGTACGGTCTTGTACAAAATAGTCACCAAGGTGTTGGCTAACAAACTTAAAAAAATTACTGCCTCGACTTGTACATCCCAACCAATCTAGCTTCATCGAAGGCTGTAATATTACTGATAATATTATAGTGGCTCAAGAAGTAATACATTCCATGCTTAATAAACATGAGCGAAAGGGGTGGATGGCTGTCAAGGTGGATCCAGAAAAAGTTTATGATAGATTACGATGGGATTTTATTGAAGAATCACATTATGATGCATGTTTGCCAAGAAGTTTGTGCGAACTGTCATGCTTTGTGTTTGCTCCTTTAGTATGCGAGTTTTGTGGAATGGTGTACAAACGATGGAATTCAAACCCATAAGAGGTGTTAGGCAAAGGGATCCTTTATCCCTGTATATTTTTGTGCTATGCATGGAGCGCCTCTCACAAATAATAGCTAAGCATGTCCAAGAGAACCATTGGAAGCCTGTGAGGATGGGGAGAGGAGGACGTATGACACTTGCCAAATCAGTCCCCTCGCCCATGCCTACATATGCCATGCAAACTACTAAATTACCCAGTGGTTTGTGTGCAAGAATTGAGAAGTTGATTTGAAATTTTATCTGGGGGAGCTCGGAGGAAGGACGGAAAGTAAGTTTGGTTAACTGGGAAGCAATGTGTCAACCTTTCAGGAGGGGTGGATGTGGTATTAAAGAGCTGAGGAGCAAAACCAGGCTTTTATTATGAAAATAGCCTTTAAGTTGCGTACTAAATTAGACTTATTATGGGTGCAAATTTTGTGGAGTAAGTATGGGTGGAATGATTTTGACGGGCCTTCTCGGAAGAACAACATTTACTCTTACTTATGGCGAAGTGTAAAGAAAGTATGGTTGGAGGTTGAAATGGGCACACGATGGGAAGTGGGAGATGGGACACGTACTCGGTTCTGGTCAAAAAATTGGGTTGCTGACATGGGGCCTCTAAAGAATTCAGCATTTCGTGATGTTTCTGAGGAGGAGGCAGCACTGACGGTCAATCATTTTGTTGAAACTGATGACACGTGGAACTGGAGTCTCTTCAGCTGGGAACTCCTAGATCATATTTTATCTCTTATTGCAGGTTTTACACCCCCAACTCATGATGATGGGGATGCACAATGCTTCTGGGCTGGAACAGGTGATGGGAAATTCTCGTTCGGTCAGCATATGAGTTGCTGAATGAAGAATGCTGGATGGATGACGATCGCAAATGGGAAGTGGTCTGGAGATGGGAAGAAGCACAACATGTACGAGTCTTCTTATGGCTGGCGTTGCGACAAAATCTTCTCACCAATGCAGAAAGATATCGTCGCCATATGACTGGTTCTAACTTATGTACGAGATGTGGACAAATAGAAGAGGATGTTGACCATGTCCTGAGAAGGTGCACCCATGCGTAGGAAGTATGGAAGCATCTAATGCCGGCGAACCACCTATCTAGTTTCTTAAGGCACAATTTCCAAGAATGGCTGATCCAAAATCTGAGCAAGCACGAGTATTGTTTAAAGAAGAGGAAGATGGAGCACGCTCTTTGGACTTGCTTGTTGGAAGTTATGGGAGGCTAGAAACACGCAAATTTTTCAAAACGAAATTGTGTAGGCTCATAAGTTTTGCCCAGGAAGTGAAGATCATGACCGAGTTTATCAAGAGGCTGTAGGGCAGATTAGAAAGGCGTAAGGAAGTATATCTAATAGAGAAGAGAGATATATAGCTTGGCACAAACCACCTCAGAACTGGGTCTCTCTGAACTATGATGGTGCGAGGACAGGTCACTCGGGGGAAGCCGAGGCGGGAAGTGTTATTTGGGATCACCTTGGGACTTGGTTAGTCGGAAGTTGTCACCATATTGGAAGTTGCTCTACTCTTCACCTGGAACTGTGGGCCATGATTGTGGGTCTTGAATTAGCGTGGTCAAGGGGGTTTAGATGTATCAAGATGGTACTTGGTTAGTTGGAAGTTGTCACCATATTGGAAGGTGCTCCACTCTTCACCTGGAACTGTGGGCCATGATTGTGGGTCTTGAATTAGCGTGGTCAAGGGGGTTTAGATGTATCAAGATGGAAGTGGATTGTTTGCCAGCTCTAAGCTTATTGCGACAAGAGAATAATAATGCAAGTGCAAACATGAGGCTTATCAGAGAATGATGTCTTCTCTTCTTTTCTTTGTTGTATTTGCTATATAGTGTAATTGAAGTCCGCATCGGTGTTTTGGTTTCGTGTGGGTACTTTAGCGATTCATTTAGATTTCATGTATGCTTGAAATTCTTACAATGAAACAAGATCCATTAATTTGTAACTCTACATGTGAATTGTTAATTTACCACATTAATTAGCTCAGCATTTGTACGTACCAAAATGAAGAAATAATGGCTATAATGCAAAACTGAAACAGATCATTATATTATCAGTAAATATATGAATGATGGATCTGTGATCTCTCTCTATATATATTTAAATGAGGCTTAACATGATATTTTAGTTTTAAATCTAAATTTAAATATGTAATTTTTACCTTCTTGTGCAGATCATAGATGCTCTATGTAGAAAGTGATATGCGAAGAGGCTGTAAAAAATGTTGAAATATTAACTATATAGTATTATCATTTTCCCTCAACAAAAGGTTAAAATTACGTGGTGGATGGCCAATTAATTTGGAAAAAATAATTTTAATGTACCAATCACATTACTAAAAATAACTTTCAAACCAAACCCTCATGATCATTGTTGCAAACTAGCGGGTTAACTTTCTAAGTATATCATTTTTATGTTTTAAGTTTACATAATCATGTCAATTCATTCTTGAACTTGCACTAATCACAAACTCAGTCAAACTCGCTAGTTTATACACCAAGTTTACCGTTTTACGTTTCTATCTTATAAAATCATGTCAAGTGGTTTTTAAATTTGTGTTAACTTTTTATAATTGATTATGTTCATAGGCTTCCTTCATATATTAGCTTTATAAAAATTTCTTTGTTGAATATGTTTAAATATGAATGTTGATGGATTTTATTTCAAGTATTAGGATTTAAAACATATTTAAACTAAATTGTTGTCATTTTTATATTTTAATTATTGTCCAATTATATACTTTTAAGAGAAAATCCTATATAAAGCTAGTTAAAATATTGAAATCCTAAATTAGGCCTATAAACTTGACAAATCTTTGATAAGGACATTGACCCAAAATAGGATTTTAAAATGTTAGTAAAATGTCTTTAATGCCCTCCCTCATCAATCTCACATCTCTCTTCCTCCCTCTATTCCTTCTTGGATGGAAGAAGCATGATTTTCTTGTTCGAGCAATGGTACGTTGGTTGAAAACTGATCTTTGTTAGTCGCCTACTTCTGAAAGAGTGTCACCCCAATGCACTACAAAAAATCATGTTATTACCGACGGAATTACCCACGGAATTATTTCCGTCGGTAATTTCCTACGATTTACCGACGGATTTTCCGTCGGAAAAATTACCGACGGAAAAAAATTCCGTGGGTAATTACCGACGGAAAATTTTCCGTGGGTAATTTCCGTCGGTACTTACCCACGGAATTTTTTCCGTGGGTAATCCGTCGGTAATTTCCGACGGAATCAAAATTCCGTCAGTAAATTTGACTTTTATACCCACGGAATTTTTTCCGTCGGTAATTACTCACGCCTTACCCACGGAATTCCGTGGGTAATTTGAATGAGAAATTACCGACGGAATTCCGTGGGTAATCCGTCGGTAAAACTAATAATTTTTTTATCATATTTTAATAATTTATATAAAATAATAAAAATAAAAATAATATATAACAAATAAAAATTTAAATATTATAAAATTAATATTTAATATATTAAATATAAAAATTTTAAATGAAATAAAAAAATTAAATATTTTAAACTTTATATCATAAAAACAAAATATATAATTATATATTTAATATTATATATATTTATATTAATATTAAATATTTAAATGAAATAAGAAATTAATAAAATTTATATTTATATTATAAAAAACGAAATATATAATTATTTATAAGTATATATGTAATTTTGTATATATTTATATTAATATTAAATATTTAAACGAAATTAGAAATTAAAAAATTTTATATTATAAAAAATGAAAAATATAATTATATATAAATATATATATTTAATTATATATATTTATCTTAATATTATATTTGTTTTTAAATTATTACATTATATATATTATTACGTGAATAAATAACACAAGGTTAAAGCAGCTCAACTGGCAAAGGCATCAGAACACATACCAAAAGGTCCAAGGTTCAAATCCCACCTTCGTCACAAAATGCAACAATTATCTCACAGAGACACGTGGCGCAATGTTAGAGGGACACGTGGCCCTTGCTCAGGGGCTGACGGGGCCAGATGTGGGGGCGGGCGGTGGGGGGCTTTCGGAGATGTCCACGTGGCCTTTTTTAAGATTGCCACGTGGAATTTTTTTTAAAAAAAATTAATATTAAATTACCGACGGATTACCCACGGAAAAAATTCCGTCGGTAATTACCCACGGAATTTTTCCGTGGGTAAATTCCATGGGTAATCACCGACGGAATTTTTTCCGTGGGTAATCGCCGACGGAATTTTTTCCGTGGGTAATCGCCGACGGAATTTTTTCCTTGGGTAATTTCCGTCGGTAATTACCGACGGAATTTTTTCCGTGGGTAATTTCTGTCAGTAATTTCCGACGGAATAAAAATTCCGTCGGTAAATCAATTTGTCAAGGATTTTTTAGAGACGGAAAAAATTCCGTCGGTAATTCCGTTTCCGTCCCTAATCCGTGGGTAATTTGATTTCAGAGACGGAATTCCGTGGGTAATTTCCGTGGGTAATTTGCTGTTTTTTTGTAGTGATGGCAGGCCCGTATGTAGGGAGCATTAAATTTAATGTGAATGGTTCTTGTGTTGATGGCGGAGATAGCGGAGGTCAACTGCATTGTGGATTTGTTGAAGGTGGTGTGTTCTTTAGTACTCCGTTTTCTTGACCCTATACTTCAATTTGATTTGGGCGTTTTGATGTTGCAATTTTTTGTTTCTTATTTCCATCGTAAAAAATAAGGATAAAAAACATTACACAGTTTTTTATTTCTTGCTTCAGTCTACACACGTATGGTTGGAAGTAATTGTTTGTGCCTTGTTTATAATTGATTTTTTCTTATTTTTGTTTGGTTGAAGAATAAAATATAGTTCCTTTTATATACAGGAGGATGTTTGAATTCTTCTGAAACTTTCACCGAAGCTTTCTTATTCTTTGCTGAATC
This sequence comes from Inga leiocalycina, assembly GCA_963242795.1. Lineage (NCBI taxonomy): Eukaryota > Viridiplantae > Streptophyta > Magnoliopsida > Fabales > Fabaceae > Inga > Inga leiocalycina. The sequence goes on from OY725329.1 coordinate 50,683,110, forward strand.
AATCTTGTTGATACATATACCCTTAATAAAGAAAGAATGATGATTATGAAATATAATATTGAAGTTATATTTGGGTTTTGTTGCATAGAAGGATATAATTAATTAGAAGTTTATTGTGTAGCCATTTGAGCCATTAATAACTTTAGAGCATGTAGGTAATTTGACCCAATTTTTAAATCCAAGTTTAGGTCAAATAGCATTATTAATAATTTGTTAAGTTCAGTGACCCAAATTAAAAATTGGGTATTTCAAATGGCTTTTAAAGGGATTCTCCCTACTTTTAATAGCTATTTATTGATAAAAACAAACTATTACGAGTTTACGGTTTGAGTTCGCTACTTGAGGTTTCATCCTTAAAATCATGAGTTTACTTAAACTCATGAGTTTCATAACCTTACTCACAATCAATAAGGGACAGATTTGAAAAGGATAAAAAAGAATCAAATCACTCAAATATTCATTGTGTACGTTAATTCAGTTCAATGACTACGATTCTATAATCTCAAAAAAATTATGAGTTTACCTAGTAAACTCGTGAGTTTCAAAGCGTTGCTCATAATCAATAACTGACTAATTTGAAAAAGGATAAAAAAGAATAAAATCGCTCAAATATTCATGGTATATTAATTCAGTTCAACGACTACGATTCTATAATGACAAAGAAAGAAAGTCAATGCTTCCGTTTGAATTAAGCAAAAGCTATTTTTCGATTCTCACATATTAGATAGCAGAATAGGACCGGTTATTTAGACTTAGCTTTTGTATGCGTTTTTTTCAATTCCATTATATCCAAAAACAAAGATAAAAGAATAGGAAAAGCAATCAAAAGTTTTCCGAAGTGATATATATGGCTACAAATAACACGATCAATCTCAATACATTCAAAGAATTTGATTGTTAATGATGAGTGATGTATATAAATAATTAAGAAGGTTTGGAAAGGAGTGGAGCAGGGAGAGGAAACAGAAATGGCTTTGAACAACAAGGTGAAGGCATATAGGCCGGTGGTGATATGGCTAGTGGTGATGGTGGTGACGGTGGCGTTAGTTGCAGAGGTCGCCGGACAAGAAGACGACCCCGTCAAATGCATCCGTGAATGTGAGTCGGCCTGCGAAGGTGAAATCATCGTAGACCCAAATTGCTCAAAAACTTGCTTGGATGTGTGTTGCCCTCCTGATAAAAGTGGTAAACCACCATGTCCCTAGATTGATAAATGGACTGTGAGTTCTATTATATGAACCATATAATGTATATTCGGAATAAAATAAAATAAATAAATGGGTTTCATCCCCAGCCAAGGCGAAGCAGCCAGCTCTGGTGCTTGCCCCACCAAGTGCCGGCCAAGGATGCTTCACCCCAAAAAAAAAAAAAAAGCAGATACAGTCTAAACTTAACCAAAAAAATAAAAAATAAAACTAAGGGCCCTGGCCAGCGCTTGGTGTGGCAAGCGTTGGCCAAGGCGGTGTAGCTAACTCCGGCGCTCGCCCCACCAAGTGCCAGCCAAGGGTGGTTCACCCAAAAAAACACACACAAATATAGTCTGGGCTTAACAAAAAAAAAATAAAAATAAAATCAAGGGGCCTTGGCCGGTGTTTGGTGTGGCAAGCGTTGGCTAAGGCGTGTATCCAACTCTAGTGCTTGCCTCAACAAGTGCCAGCCAAGGTGGTTCACCCAAAAAAAAAAAACTAAGGGGCCTTGGCCGGCGCTTGGTGGAACAAGAGGCCAAGAGTCATAGGAAGGGCGTCATTAAATCCTTATTTTATAGTAGTGGGTATACAATATATTTAAATAATATATTCATCATAAGAAACAAAATCTACTTCCTCCGGTCCTTAATATAAGACATATTTGAGAGTTGATATTGGTTATGTTCTAAATATAAGATATATATTTCGTATTTGTAAATTTTTTTTCTAATTTACTTTGATTGATACTCTCTCAACAATAATCAAAGAGGAGAGGGAATAAGAAAATTAAGGAAGATGGCTAGGGTATTTTAGAAAATATATGTCATATAAACTAACTTAACTAACTTCCTTAATTTAATCAAATTAGATAAATATATCTTATATTAATGACTGAAGGAAATACTAAGGAGCCTTTTTGGTAAATAAGTTGGAATGACTTAATTAAATGGTAAATAAGACATTTATGACCAACACAAAGATGTAAGTAGAAGCTGATTTATTTTTGTCGCCAAGAGTCCCTTGAACACCAAATGTAATACCCCGAAATTTGGGATTGGAGGCTTGGAAATAAGCCTAAATTAAGCGGACTGCTAAGCCCCAATTTAACAGGTGTACCAAATTTATCCCCTAATGATTCTAATACCTTTGAGGTATTAAGAAAGTAAAATGATGAATTTTGGAGAAAGTAATTATGTTTTTGGTGAAATCGCCTATGTGGTAGTAAGCTTGTCATGTTCATTTAAATGAACAAATGATGATAACAAATTATGAAATTTTACAGGATGAAAGTAGACATCCTAAGCTTTAATTTGATAGGTCATATGACGCAATTAGAGCTATACACAAAAAGATATGAATTTTTGAAGTCAGCACAGATAAACTGTGAAATTTCTGGAACAATATGCAAAGATTGAAATTCTGGGAATTTTGTGATTCCAGAAAGTAAAATTCTATATTTTTCCTTGAAACTAGACTCAATAAGGGTTCTATAGGCTTTGGAATCATCTCATTTCGATTTTTCTAGAATTAGTTATGATTTTTCAAAGTTTGGGCAGAAAAACTGTCATAAAATCCGAAAATGGGAATTATGACATCAGCATAATAAAACATGACATCAGCATGATATTAAAAATAAAATCTGCATCTTCTTCCTCTAGTTTCCGTCATTTTTTCGTGAAGCAACATGGAGAAAGAGAGAGAGAGATTTTTAGAGAGAGAAGAGGAAGAAACCCGCAAGGGGTTGGAAGCTTGAATTTCAATGTGGGGAAGAGTTAGGGTTCAGCACAAGAAGGAAAAGCCAGAAAGAAGAAGAGGATCGAATATGGAGCTCCGAGCTGTTTGCACGTAGATCGATGCACGTAGATCGATGCACGCATTTCGAGGCAGAAAAGGGTTAAGGTAGGGGACTTACCTTACTTGCATGTATTTGATATCTTTACTTGTGTAGTGATGTATGTGATTGCTTTAATTGATTGTGTAGAGCATATTTGAATAAATGAAGCTCTGTTTCTGTTTTCGCTGTGGCCATAGTCTTGTTGTATGAAACATTGAGCATGCATAAATGTCATTATGGGGCATACATCTAGATAAAGCTAATATGTCATACACATAGCATCAATCATGCATGCATTATGGTATCTGTTTCCTACTGAGATTATCTCGAATCTCACCCTCCCTTACCAACAATTTAGACAGGAGACGACAGAAGATATGTAAACAATAATGCAGAGTACCGTACGAGGGGATTACAGTAGTGGAACGAAGATGAGAAGATGTCTTTGTTTCACTGGGACGAGTTTAGACACTCAAGTATCCCTGTGCGGCTACACTAATTGTAATTATCAGGTATGAATCCCTTAGGGGAATTTCTGTAATCATGTACATATTATCAATATAATTATACTATTCCTGTGTTGCCTACTGAACCCCATATCATTTTCCGTAAATACTCTGGTAAATGTGAAATTAAAATAAGGGCGTGACACCAAAGCCAACAAGAAAATATTTGTATAAGGACTTATTATAGTCTGAATCCAACGGGGAACCACTGAAGCGTGGGTGTTCATTTAATAAATAATAATCATAAAAAATTAATATAATTTAAATACAAAATTCATATAAATTTTTTTTAAAAAAATTATATCTTGTTGAAATTTTCATTCATTCGTTCAAATTTACGATAAATAATGCTGTTCAAGTTCATCTTATTACTGGGGAAGCTTTGATAGCTATATAGATTGTAGTATATACTAAAATATATGTAATGCCCAGACCAGATAAATCCTATCATATAGTAAGTATTAGGGTTGTGCAAGATTGAGACTATCAGAAAAAGAAGAAATATTGGCTATAATGCAAAACCCAAACATATCATTATCCGTAAATATACTGATGATGGATCTGTGATGCCTCTCTCTCTCTCTCTCTCTATATATATATATATTTTGATATTATCATCCAATATCTGGTTTGAGATTCGTAATTGCCTCTCTCAACACAAGTATTTTATTTATAACTCGAACTTGAGACTTAGAGGGATCTAGTGGGCCTTATACCGCTAGATCAACTCTATATTGGTAATACATATTTTAATGAGGTATGACATGATATTTTAATTTTAAATCTAAAGATGAAAATTTTACTTTCAGGTGGAGATCTTAGATGCTCTACGTAGAAAGTGACAAGTAAGGAACAAAAAACCGGATCGGGTAATGAACCGGTCATAACATAGGTTCAAGGGTTAATAGGTCAACCGGGGTCTAACCGGTAGTTGAATCGGTCATATTAAAATATTATAATTTATTAGCGGCAATATATATTAATATATTTTTAAACTTCTATAGATAAAAATGAAGATTTTTAGAAAAAAATGCTTAAAATCTATTAGTATTAGTTATAATGCCTATACTTATGCAATGATATCTCTTTTCTTATAATTATTATATCTTCTTAAATAATTTTTTTTCATTATCTTCTTCATTTTTTTAGATTTGTTCTTTTTTTACTTACTTTTCTCTTCATTTTGATCTTTAACTTTCCATTTTCCCCTAAAAAAATCACAAAATAAAAATTTGAAAAATAAAAAAAATGAAACCGGTTCAACCGATTGAACCTCCGGTTTTACCGGTTTCAGACCGATTCAACCGGTTTCACGATTTAACCATAAAAACCATACAGGACCATTGACCGGTTCCTGGTTCAAACGGTTGAACCGGCTAGTCCGGTCCGATCCGATTTTTTGTTCTATGGTGATAAGCAAGGAAGCTGTGAAAAATGTTGAAATATTAACTGCTATCATTTTTCCCTCAATTAATAAAAGGTGAACATTACGTGGTGGATGGCCAAATAATTTGAAAAAAATTTAATGTACTAATCATATGACTAAAACTAATTTTTGTCAAACTTGTGAATTGAATATTCGAATATACCTTTTTTATATTTTTAGTTTAAAAAATCATATCAACCCACTCTTAAATTCGTAGTAGCTACAAGCTTAGTTGAATTTGCAAATTCGCACATTGAGTTTACTGTTTTTGCATTTATATATTATAAAATCATGTCAAGTTGTTCATAAACTCATGCCAATTTTTTAGATTTGATGATGTTCAATGGCTTCATATATAAATTTTAAAGAATTTTTTTATTGATATGATTAAATATAAATGTTGATGGATTTAATTTTAATTATTTAGATTAAAAATATATTTAAACCAAACAGTTGTTATTTTTATATTTTAATTATTCAATCTTGTACTTTTAATAGATATTTATGGATAAAAAGTTAAAAAAAAAGGACTATTATGAGTTTATAATTTGAGTTTAATTACAATTCATAGTTACATCACATTACGAGTTTACTTAGGGCTTGTTTGGTATAAGGGGAAGAGAGGGGAGGGAAAGTGAGTAAAGAGAAAATTTTTTGGAATTGAATTTAAAAGAATTATAGTAGTGGAATTAAAAGTTTTTTATTAATTCCTCTTACTCTTTAATCTTACATTTTCTCTTTATTTAAATTTTTTAACCCCATTTCTCTAGTTTTTTAAAATTCAACTTATAAAAATTCTGCATCCCTTTTAAATCCCTCATACCAAACAGATTCTTAAACTCTTGAGTTTTACAATAATTGACTAATTTGAAAAGGATAAAAAAGACTCAAAATCTCAAACATGCATTGTATATATTAATTAAGTTCAATGAATAGAATTCTATAATCACAAAAAAAAAAAAAATCAATGCTTTAGAATTAAGTCAAAGCTGTATTTAATTTGGATTCTCATTAATTAGATAGCAGACAAGGAAAAGCAATAAACAGTAGTCCAAAGTGATATGTATATGGCTACAAATAATCACAAACAACCTCTATAAATAAGAAGGTTTGGAGAGAAGTGATCGGAAATGGCTTTAAACAACAAGGTAAGGACAACGCTGGCGGTGATGTGGCTGGTGGTGGTGACGGGCGGCGTTAGTTGCAGAGGTCGCCAGACAAGAAGACCCAGCCAAATGCATCAGTGAATGTGAGTTGGGCTGCCAAGAAGGAGACCCAACTTGCATGGAAGCGTGTTGCCCTCCTGGTCAAACTAATTAAACCACCATGTCACCCTGGAATCTAGATAGATAAATGGACTAGAGTTCTATTATATGAACCATGTATGCGAATTGCGGAATCAAATAAATAAATAAGTGGGATTTATCTCCACATTATGTTTTTTAAAATTTATTTTTATGGTATACAATACTCCATCCGGTCCTAATTATAGGACAACATTTGGGAGTTGATCTTGGTTCTAATTATAGGACAAAATTCTAATTTTTATCAATTTCTTCCCAAAATACCCCCTATTGATACTTTCTCAATAATAATTAAACACAATAATAATTTAAGAATACACCTATGCATTATATAAAGTGAGTAATGCTTGCAACTCATTAATGCCACATACACCTCAATTTTACTGTTTTTTTTTTAATTTTAAGTTTTAAATAAAGGCATTTTAGGAAAATAAATATGATTACCTAATTTAACTATTATCCTTAATTTCTCCAAAAGTAGGTAAATATGTCTTATAATTAGGACCGGAGGGAGCATATTAAAATAAAGGCAATTTTTATTTTCAAATAATATATTCATAAGAGAAAAAACTGAAGAACCTTTTTGGTACATAAGTTGAATGACTTAAATGGTAAATAAGACATTTATGACTAACACAAAGATGTAAGTAGAAGCTGATTTATTATTGTCGCCAGCAGTCCCTTGAACACCAAGACCAACAAGAAAATGTTTGTGTAAGGACTTATTTGTCTGAATCCAACGTGGAACTTAACCACTGAAGCATGGGTTTGCATCTCAACAAATAAGAATCATAAAAAATTAATATAATTTAAATACAAAATTCATATAGTTTTAATAATTTTTTTTATATCTTGTTGAAATTTTCTTTAATTCGCTCAAATTTACGTTAAATAATGGTGTTCTAGTTCGTCTTATTAATTGGGAAGCTTTCATAGCTAAATTTTAGTATATACAAACACATATGTAGCGCCCAAACTAGATAAATGCTATCATATACTCTTGTATTTAATTTAAGAGCTAATTGACTAATTTGGGTAAACAAAAGAAGTCAGTTGTATTAGTTATTTGTAATATTCCCTCAAGTTCTAGTTGTCTGCCTCCTTCTTCGTCTTCTTCATTTTCAGATCTGGTTGTCTGCCTTTCAACCATTAGCCACAATCAACTAGAATCGCCGTGGTCGCCATTGAGATCCAGAAATTTTTAAAAAAAATAAAGAAACCACTCCATCGCCTGGACCTCAATTTTTGAAACCATATAAACAAATTAATGCAATTATGATTTCACAGTTCATGGCAAATATGAATCAGATCCACTCCATCGCAATCTCTGAAGCACAGTTCATCGCAATTTCACAAATCTAAAGCACACTCCATAATGCATTTATGATTTCTCAAATATGTGGTTTCGCCCATCTCAAATTCAAGCAATATATGTAAAGCAAGAATAAGAATAAAGAAAAAGATTGGTTTTTGTTCAATAATAATAATAAAAATTCTTAAAAAATAAAAGAAAAAAAACTTGCAAAATCCACAATATACTTTATCAATGGCAACGGTGGCTATCGAGAACATAGATGTCGCGGCCTTCTAAGATCTCATTGTCCGAGTCCATCGGATCGATGGGGGACAGAGATTCGAAAACTGCGATATACTCTGGATGAAGGGGGTCATGGAGAGATATTCGATGGGGGAGAGAGATTCAAAACGGTTGTGAAGCACACTGCATATAATCCAAGTCCATCGGATTGATGGTGGAGGGAGATTCGAAACGGTCGTGGAGGCAGATATGGGTTGTGGAGGGAGATTGGAAGTTGAAGAGATCGAAGGGGGTCATGCTCCGTTACCGTTTCGAACATGTTGGGGTGCTCATATTCATGGAGAGGAGGAAGAGGAAGAGAGAGTGATGCAGGCGACGGCGGAGAGGAAGGCGTTGCCGGTGTCGGAGAAGGAGCCTTGCGGAAGGGGACGAAGGTCTGGTGGAAGAAGAAACTTAAAAGGATATTTGGGTTTTTTAACATGGTGGACTCACAATGAGTTGGATTGTTGAGTGCCAAATGAGAGTGGCACGTGCGATTTTACAAAACAGTCAAACTTAACATATATTAACATAAGGGCAACATTGCTACGTTTTTAAACTTTCAGGGTGACATTGAGACAAAAAAATCTTTGAGGGCAACATTGAGACTTCACGATTACTTTCCTTGCACCTTAGCCCTTTTATATAAGATGCAGTTTGGTTTTGTCTTACCATTTAATACATTTTTTCCCAAAATTAATTACTCCATCTGGTCCACAATATAAGTTCTTCAACTAATTTACCATAACTAAAAAATAGTAATAAACTCATTCAATTGTCTGAAATTGAAATGAATTTTCAATTTTACCTTTATTAAATAAGATACGAGTATTGAAAGAGAGAGAAAAATAAAAGGAGTCATATTTAAACAATAATTATAGGGATAAAATTGTAAGGTACTGAAAACCGGACCAGACATTGAATCTGTTGAGGCATTGGGTCAAGGGTTAGTGGTTTAGACCAAGGTCAACCTGAGGGTAAGATTGGGGTCAATTAAAAAAAATATATTTAAATGTTCATATATACCATTCAAAAAACTACATAAAAGTTTTTTTTTTCAATCAATAGTCTAATATAACATCCTAAACCTAATATCCACAAAAGTATGATTAAGTACATAAGGATTTTTCTCCAACCAATACCAAAAATATTCCACAATCCTTTTAAAACCCCTTGCAAATTAAAAAATTTTAGGGAAATAATTTTTTTTTAAAAAGTGAAAATGACGTTGTTTGGAACATAAAAAAGTTTAACAAAAAATGGGGCAACCCGAGACCAGTCGGGTCACCTCGGGTCAGTTGAGCCAGTTCCCCCTGGTTTCCTGACCCTTAACTGGACCAGTCCGGTGTGCAGTTCACCAGTTTCCAGTCTAAACCAGCCGGTCCGGTCCAGTTTTCAATACATTGTGTAATACCCCGACTTTTGAGACTAGAGTTTAGAGAATAAGCCTGAGATTAGTGGATTGCTAAGCCCCGGTTTAGTAAGATCCCAAATTGTGATTAATGGTTAATGACTCCACAAGTGGATGTGGTTAGTGATAAATAACCCTTTTAGAGAATATGATGTGATTTGGCACTCAAATGTGATTCGTGTGTGTTGTGAGCAGCGCCGAAATCCTGTATTTGTGTTCAATTGTGGATTAACATCCAAATTGACTTAGAATAAAGGGAAGAATTGAATGGGGTATTGTGTTGGAAATGGTGTCATAATGTGTTTTGATGTCATTGAAATTGGTTTGGAACTTTGGAATGGAAAAGTTGCAATGTTAGGTTTTGAAATGTGAATTGTGTTGACATGTTGAGATTGTTGTGAAAACATGTCAATGTGATATGAATTTGATTGATTTGGTGTTTCCAATGGATTCCTTGTGAAAATTTATGTGGGAATGATGTTTGGTATGAAAATGGGAACATTGGAAGCAAAGATGCAAAATCTAAAATTCTGTTAAGTGAAACTCTATTCTGGGCAGTCAATTTGTGTGAACATTTTAAATGACCAAATGGTGTCTAAAAATTCTGAAATTTTCAGTCTTAAAGTTCAAATCCCAAGCTTCAAAATGGACATATAATTTATACCATTTCATTTTGTGAGCTAGGAGATATGACTGTCCAAAGTTTGAGATGGAAACTGAACTCTGTTTTGGGGCAGTGATGATTTTTATGTAATTTTGGAATTTTGTGGTAATTTTGGGTAATGGCCCATATTTTTCCTATAAAGAGGACATAAATACCTTTCATTTGGCTTTAGAATCACCTCATTTTGATTTTTCTAGAATTAGTTATGATTTTTCAAAGTTTGGGTAGAAAATCTACCAGAAAATCCGAAAATGGGAATTATGACATCATTGAAATAAAAGATGACATCAACATATAATTAAATATTTTCTCATCATCTTCCGCTCTCATTTCTGACGTGTTGAACCAGCTGAAACTAGTGAGAGAAAGTTGAGAGCTCTTAGATAGAGAAAGAGGAGAAATCTCACAAGGTAAGTCGATTTCTCTGACGATCTAGCTCCTAACGCGTATAACATTGATCCCAAGCTTCTCTTTCATGTTCTTTAAGGTTTTGGAAGCTCAATTTTCATGGTTAAGAAGGGCTAGGGTTTCAGCCACTCTTGAGAAAAGCTAGTGGGAGCTTGAGGTAACTTCCAAACTCTTATGTATTGACTATTTTGGCTGCTGTGGATAATTTAATTGGTGAAATTTCGCCGGATTGTCATTGGTTTTAAAAATGGAAAATGGGTGTGTGGGGCTGTTATGCTGCCCAAATTGGTACTAAATGGTAGTTATAAACTAACGGAATAGTCAATAAAGTGGTTAGGAGTATAAACGAACGCGTTTAAGGAGCCGAAACCGAAAAACCCCAATTTCCCCCGGAATATTTGAGAATTTTGGCCAGCTCTAGAAATGAGTCTTAGAGTTGGATTTTCAATGATTTGATGATTCCATTGATTTCATGAGCGAAAATTAGGTGGGGTTACAGTTGGGCACCTTTTCAGCAAAGGCCGAAAAAGCATAATTACGAAAACGCCCTTGAAACCCTTAAAGTGGGGCTGCCAAGGGTAATTTTGTAACTGACATTGAATTTGATAATTTCAAGTTCGGAAATGGATTCCTTGGGAAAAAATATGTTAGAATAGCCAATGTCAAAATTTCAGGAAAAGTACAGCCGGACCGGTATGGTAGGCCGGTTTGGGTCCCTGGGGGCATTTTAGTAAATTTTCAATATAGCCTCATATAACCCCTAGAAACACTATGGAAGTGTCTAAATAGTACATTTGACATTGTAGGATCGAATATGAAGCCTCGAGCTGTTTGCACATAGATTAAGGCACACGTTTCGGGGCATAAAAGGGTTAAGATAGGGAACTTATCTCTCCTGCATGCTCTGATAACTGTATTAATGTGTTAATGCATGTTATTACTTTGCTTGATTATGTGGAACATGTATGAATGATTTGAAGCTATGTTTCAATATATGCTATGGCCATATGATTTGAAGCTATGTGTGCATGAGTTATGTGATGCAAGCATGTCATGCATTAAACACTTATCTTACTTGCATATTGATAATGTTTCCCTACTGAGATTTTCTCAAATCTCACCTTTCCCTACCAACAATTTAGACAGGGCAAGTGCCTCGTGGAGGAAGCGGTTAGGACTCCTTCGAGATGAGAGTTGGTAGTTAGTTATCAATGAGTTGTGAGGATTTGTTATGTATTTGAGATGGATTTGTGTAATCCCCATATGAAGGCTTGTAATGGGCGAATGTGCCCTATAAAGCTTGAGTTAATAAATGGAATCCAGAATTGCCAGAATTATTACATTACATACTTTGATATATTAAATGTGATTTATCTTCGTGTAGTAAGTGTATTCAGAATGTGAATGTGATACCAGGTTATAAATGATTTCGAAAGGTATTTGTGAAAACCCCGTTTGGTAGATGAGTTTATAAATGTTATTTGATTGTTATTGGTCTCTATTTCACTTTAATTGCGTATTCCGAATATTAATTACGGAAGGGGGTTACACATTGTAAAATTGACAAATAAGCATTGATTACTCTCCAAATGACTCATATTATGGACCAAACCTTTTTTAGAAGCGACTTATATTGTGGATCAGAAAGAGAATACGTCTCTCATTTCCTTTTTTCCACTCGTTTTCTCTCATCTCCTTTTCCACTCATTCTCTCTCCCACTCACGTACCCTCTCCATAAATAAAGGTATTTTAAGAAAGTAAGTTATATTTTTTTTACATATTTATTGTCTTTAATCCATTTTAACTAAATTTTTGAATTTCGTAATTTAATTATTTGCATCTTACATTTTTGAACCAGAGGTAGTAACTAATAAATATAGGTTAATTTTTTTAAAATACTATATGTTATTATGACTATCTTTAAATAGAAACTCATATAGTGTGCAATCAATAGGGATATTTTAAGAAAATTATAAACTTGGGAGATAAAATGGACTGAGATCTTATATTTAAGACCAAATAAAATTCTCAACTAGTTTTTATATTAAAGACCGGAGCTATAGTAGTTAGTATTTAGGGTTGTGCCTGGGAGGAGACAAGATTGAGACTATCTTATCCCCTGTCTCATCTTGAAAAGGAAACAATAATACAATATTGATTTTCATCCTGTGTATTACTCCCACTTATCTTATATATAAGAAATTTTTTTTTTGGAATGGGCTTGTCTTTAAATATAGGATCCTTTTTGAGTTTGTCTCAATAATAACTGCATTTTTGTCTATTTTACCCTTAATTAATTATTATACTACATATATTCTCTTTCATTATTTTCTCATTATTACTCTCTCTCACCCATTCATAAATAAGAGCATTTTTGAAAAAGAATTTAAATTTTCTACATAATTATTATATCTAACTACTTTTAATTATTTTTTAGAATCTCACAATTTAATTGAAAGGCTCATATATATATATATATATATATAGACACACACACATGAGGGAGTATTAATTATCCCCGTTCAGAAGGTGGTTCCGTCTTGTTTAAGATTGGGGCGATATATATAGGACGAGATCGAGAAATACTAATAAAAAAGATAGAGCGGAAGAGAGAGATGGAGAAGTGATATCCACGTACGTCTTCAAAGATTCTAAGCAATTAAGCAATTTTTTTTTTCATTTTTCCGCAATAAAAGGTCCATTTATTCTCATGTTCCCTCCTTCAACAATCTGATCGAGATATAAAATTATGAGAATTCTTGTAAATGTAAAATAAACGGTTGAGGGGTAAATCTGCTCATGAAATAATTTATCATTGGCACTAGATATCATAAACTTTTCTTGAGTGTAAAAGTATACACATGAAATTATTAAAATGGGGTAAAAACGTCATAGAGGCAAAATTAACTAATGTTGACCGTTCAACAAACATTTCAGTCAAGAAAATAATGCAAAAAATACACATAAAGTTTAAAAAATGGTACAAAAATTTCATACTGTTGAGTAAACTTATGTTGACTGTTTTGCAAGCTGTCTTCACACAAGTTCACAACATTTTCACTCCAAGCAGCCTGTCCGCGACTAAGGGGTCATCTTCATTATATACAATGGTTGAATTAATGAGGCATAACAGATATTTTAGTTTTAAATCTAAATTTAAATATGAAATTTTTATTTTCATGTGGAGATAGTAGATGCTTTATGTAGAAAATGATATGCATTATGAAAAAGAAAAACAAAAGAAAGTGATATGCAAAGAGCCTGTAAAAAAGGTGATATGCAAAGAAGCTGTAACATGTGATATTTTAGTTCTAAATCTAAATTTAAATATGAAATTTTTTATGTAGAAAGTGATATGCATATTATGAAAAATTAAAAAAAAAAAAGAAAGTGATATCCAAAGAAGCTGTAAAAAATGTTGAAATATTAACTACTATAATTTTCCCTCAATAAAAGGTTAAAATTAAGTGGTGGATGGCCAAATAATTTTAAAAAAATTAATTTTAGTGTACTAATAGCATCGCTGAAAATATCTTTCAAACCAAACCCTTGTAATTATTGCTGCCCAACTTATGAATTGACTCTTAGAGTTTGTCTTATTATATTTTCAGCTTATAAAATCATATTAGCTTGCTTTTAAACTCATAATAACTGTATATTTGGTTGAACTTGCAAGTTCACATATCGAGTTTACCATTTTTATATTTTTAATTTATAAAATTGTGTGAACTTGCTGTTAAATTTTTTATAACTTTTTGAATTTGATCATGTTCTGTGGCTTCATATATGAACTTCATAAATTTCTTTATTGAGTATGATAGATTATGAATGTTGATGGATTTTATTTAATTATTTGGATTTGAATTATATTTAAATTAAATTACTGTTTTTTTTTATATTTTAATGATTTAACTATATGCTCTTAATAGCAATTTATTTATAAAAGCAAACTCTTACCAGTTTATGACTCGAGTTGATTACAATCCAAGTTTACGACCTCAACACAAGTTTACTTTAACTCGTAAGTTTGAAATCCTTTTTAGTTCATGGTTGGACTTGTTGCAACTTATTTTTTGGTAGGCCTATATATCCACAACTGGTAGTGATAACTAATTCTCTTGCACTGTAGGCTTCTTGCAGGGGTTTTAGTGCTGTCCACGAGATCCTCTCCATACACACCATCAGGAATCGAACCCCTGACTAGCTAGATGCTTAAGGAACATAACTAAGTGCCAATTGTGCTTGGTTTCATGCTTGCATGTTGCAACTTGTAAGGGAATGATAATGGAAAGGAAGATGGGTACAAAAACGTACGATCTAAATTTGTCAAGAATATCCCTATGATCAATATCGCAATATATCAATATCTGACTAATTTGAAAATAATAATAAAGAAACAAATCGCGAGTATATCCATAGTAGATTCAGTTCAATGATTCTAATCATGCATTTTATAAATTCAATGCTTCCGTTTGAAATACCAAAAACTATAGCAGAATGTTAGGAAAAGCAATCATTAATATTCCCAAGTGATATGGCCTCGAATCAGAACTCATTAACTTCAATGTTAATCTCTGGGGGTGTACGCGCTTGCGTGCGTGTATATATAAGAATAGATTAGGTTTGAGATAATCACAAAGAATCTCAAAAAATGGCTTCAAACCACAAAATAGCAGAAGCGGTAGCAACAGTGTTGATGTTAGGGTTGATGATGACGACGACGACGACGGCGATAATGGCAGAAGCAGAGAATGATGTTGGGGTGAATCAGAACAGCCCAGATTATTGCAGAAAAGAATGTGAATCAGAATGCGCCTTCGTTGGAGCCCCAAATTGCTACATTGTTTGCTTCAATCGGTGTATTCGCTCTGGAACTTGATGATGATTCCCATACGGTACTCCTATGTTTCACTGTGTGTTACTAAAGATATAAATAGTAAATAATGGTGTATGTTACTCTCTCTTAGAATACATACATACATACATGCTTGTTATGGGGATATTAAAATATCTTATATTTCTTTGGGTTGATGTGTTCTGTTTCAAGTTCTTCTTGTTCGTTTGTTCAGTTGCGGATATCAGGTGTTATTTCTGTAGTTTCTATGTACTCTTTTGTATCCAAAATATGAGGCACTTCAACTAATCTATCAGAACTAAGAAATGATAGTTAACTGATTAAATATATCTTAAATTGAACTTTTTTTCTAACTTTACCCATACCCATAGTAAATTAGGTTTCAAAATAGAGAGAATATACAAAAAGTCATATTTGAGCATTAACTACATGGGCAATATTGATAAATAAGCATTAATTATTCTTCAAGTGAGTTATATTGTGGACCAAGATATATTTTTTTGTTCGTTTGTTGTCTGTATGCATGATTGGTTTTACTGTTTGTACATCAGTTTTTGTTATGCAATGTATGGAAGAAACGAAGCAAGGAAGATTAACGAGAGTGTGCTTATAAACAAATTATACTGCCTTAGATTATAAGATCTTGTACTGCAAAATACATATTATATTAATCTAGATATTACTATATATTAAGAACTATTAAACCCAAATTTTCATACAAGACAGTTTTACATGGTTGAGCCCCAAAGTTTGATGAACTAATAATGAAGTCTGAGTCCTGATTTTTTCATCAGTAAAACATTTCGTTTTTGGACAACTCAGACTACAAGCATATATAGAGGCTGAGTAATAGAAGGCTTGTCCCTGTAGAGTAAGCTATGTGCTCATAGTCCGATCTATCGTATAAGTCATTACAATTACTTTATCCGAAGAAATAATAGTGAACTCATTAAATTAAATATGCTTTTAATTAAATTTTTTTCCAATTTTACACATATTACTTAGGTTTAGAATGTGAGAGAAAATACAAAAAGTCACATTTAAATATTAATGACATAGGTAAAATTGACAATAAACATTAATTACTTTCCAAATGGATTATAATGTAGATTAAGACATTCTTCTAAAAGTGACTTATATTATATACCAGAGAGAGTAATTCAGAAAAATTGCTAGTAAAAACTAATCTTGAGAACCTGAGCAAGAGTTATCTCAATATTTAATGAGTCTTCATTTGATGTCAAATAAAAAAGATAATGAATCGTGATAAAAGAATCTTTATTTAATATCATATTAATTTTACTAATCAGGAAAAAACTTGATCATAGATGGTTTTGACGGTTTTGATTTTAGTGGAAAATAAAATTCACATTGCTATAAAAAAGGAAAATAAAGTTCAAGTTACTTTTAAAATCGAAAGTATGAGGCATTGTAGGAGAGAATATAGGAAGTTTAACTAGGGAATTTAGAATTTTTAAATTTATATTTTGATGTTAAACTTGTAGTTAAGGGTATAATCACTTCCAAAATTGAATCTAACTATTTAAGGACAAAGACGCTTGGAAGAAGATGATTGCCTTGAAGTGTCTCGTATTGCAGACTGAAAAAGCCAAAAGCCATTTTGGAGGGTTGAAGATAGTTTCTTGTGAAACTGAAGTGGTGCCCCTCTTCCTCTTTAGTGAGGAAGATGATATAAAGAGGAAGATGATCTTGGACCAACTCTGGTTCTACTTTCTTCCACCAAATTGCCAAAAACTTCATACCTCAGTAATGGATGTGGACCAGTACTCCTTGCTAATTCGTTCCAACCTTGGTTCTGGCAACTTCTACGATAACCTTGGTTCTGGAAACTTCTACGATGGGAGATCCATCACCCTACAAATCTTTTGGCTGTAAATACAAATCTACATTCTTAGTCAAGCGTTCCCACATCCAGCATACAAATGAATCACTTTGATCTCCCAAGATATGATTCAACTGATTTCTTCCTTCTTCTTTGTGCTTCCCGTTCTTCAATAACATGATGACGTATTTCACATCTCCTTCAGCTTCTCATTCACCCTTTCTTTGAATTTCAACTCTGCATCAACAGTGAGATATGTCCCATCGTTCGCCCTATCCACCTTCGCCATCTCCAACTAACAGAACCTTAACCTTCTCTTGCCAAAAGGAAAAATTCTCTTACAGAGAAGAAAAAACTCAATCTACACTTCTTTTAGAAAGAATTTGAAAAAATCAGCTGGTCGTTTATATAGAAAACCTGAAGCCAAGATATCTTGGAAAAATATCTCGGACCATATCATGTTACAATATCATAATAATATTATAATATTGTCATAATATTATAATTATATTATTAACTAAATTTAATAAATATTAGTATGGAGATAATATATATATAGTAATAATATTATGATTATATTGATTTGATATTATAGTATTACAATAATATTCTGAATATATTGTTAGGTAAATATTTGCATGGAGATAGCATATATACACATATATATACCGACAAGCTTGGGAAACGCACTTGTTGGGAGGGTGAGAGCTCTTTGTAGAAACCGTCTAGCCAGCTAATGAAATGAAACATTATTTGAGCTTCAACTCTCCGTCAACTGTGAAATTAGCTTTGAATGTCCTCGTCTTTAGCCCATCTATGTTTGCCATCCCCAACTAACAGAACCCTAACCAATTCTTATGTCTGCTGCAATCGAAAACCCTAAAGAAGAAAAAACTCAAACAAGATCGCGATGCTCTCCAAAACCATATTTGCCACAAACGAAAACCCTAAAAAAGGAAAAACTCAACAATGCTCTCCAAAACCTAACACATGATAAAAATCAACCACATCTACCGCAATCGAAAACCTAAAGAAGGAAAAACTGCTCTCCAAAACCACGTCACCCTAAAGAAGAAAAAGTTTAACCAAGATCGCGATGCTCTCTAAAAGCGTCCGCAAGCAAGGATGATAAAAATCTTCAAATACGAGATTAAAAAATTCGAACACTCTGCGGATAAGAGGATTGGGGCGAGGTAGAACGACGAATGTTGGACAGATTACAATATTGTGATAGTATTATCAACTAAATGTTTCAAGTATTGGTATAGAGAAAGTGCGCACATATATTATAAGCTTGTCTCAACAATTAATCAGTATGTTTTTTCCTTAATGCCCCTCATTAATTATATATATTGTATTAATTAAAAGTTGATGATATTTATATTTATTCTATTTCTCTTTTACTTATCCATTGATAAACAATGGCATACTTGAAAAAAAGTTTATTTCAAGACATGCTTGATATAACTAATTTAAACCACTAAGTAGTTCTCAAAAAGCATTAGATATTTTTTTTTATGTATGCCCATATTTAATATGGGTCGTGAGAGTAATACAGTTTAGTGTGATTAGTAAGGGTAGTATTGAAAATTACTTGAACTTTAGAATAAATTTAATGTTTTTAACTTTTTATATTTGTATGTAAGAATAAATAGTTGTTGGCAAAAAAAAAAAAGGTAAGAATAAATAGTTGGTGCTTGTAATAATATCTTGTTTGAAAATTGAAACTCTAGAAGAGTAATTTTGTGAATGTAAAAACGCCGGACATGCGTGCATTTATTAATATTGATTTCTATGCCCGCATTTAATTCATTTAATCCTATTCATATTCCGTTTGTTGAAACAGATTTCATATACTCAGACACTCAGTATTCTGTACATATACATATACATATATATATTGACCTTGCCTTGTGCTTACATAAATATAAATCCAATTCCAAGGTATAGCTAGCAATCTCAACCCTCAAGTATGGCTTCAAACAAAGTGGCATCGACAGTTTTGAATGTGGTGGGGTTGATGCTGATAATAACGACGTCGTATCCGAATATAATAAAATTAGTTATAATTTAATCTAAACCATCCATATCCATATTAAATCTAGGGAAAATTTATCTTTTAGCCCTTTAACTTTTGCCTCACTTATAATTCAGTCCCTCAACTATGACTCAATGCGACTCAGTCCCTGAAATTTTGAGTCGTCTATGACTTAGTCTTTAAACTTTTGATTTTTTTATTATCACCCTTGTCATATATAACTCAAGAAAAGAGTGCCTCTACTAATTTCCCTCTCTACTTCCTCTTCATTTAATGTTTCAACAGTTGAATCATGTTTTAATGGGTGAGATTTAATGCTATGTAAAAATTCTGCACTTTTTTTTTTTTAATTTTGTAAGAAAACCCCAAGTGGAGTACTGAGTAGGAAGGCATTTTCACCACATAGGACTGAGTTATATATGACAAGGGTAATAATATAAAAAATCAAAAGTTTAGGGACTAAGTCATAGACGAATCAAAACTTCAGGGACTGAGTTGTGTTGAGTCATCGTTGAGGAACTGAGTTAAAAGTAAGCCAAAAGTTAAGGGATTAAAAGATTATTTTTCCCTTAAATCTATATCATATATGCACAAATGGCAATGAACTATCCGAGCTCATCATACTCAGCTTAGAACTAAAATCCATTCCCTGTTATTTAAGGGGAAAGAGTGGGTAAGAGATAGTGCGTGTGGATATATAATTAGTACACTGAGATTCAACAATGGCACTAAAAATTTCTGATATAAAAAAAAAAAAACTTTAATAGCTCATAATTTATGCCAAAATACATGACCCCAAAGAGAGACCATTAAGTGCCCGTTTGGTTCACGGAATTAGAAGTAATATAATGAAATGTAATGCAATATAATATAATGATGATTACATAAATTTGTTTGGTTCGTCATTAAGGAAAGATAATGTATGTGCATAAAAACGTTTGGTTGAATTATATCGTACATAAAAATATATGAGAATAATATAGCTAGAGACAAACTTACCCATGACTACACATATACATGTTGGGTTCATGGTAATTTTTTCAATTTGCGTAGTGTTCAAGTTGGGTTCATAGTAATTTTTAAATATTTAATGGTGAAAATATTATGCAGTGCACATGTTTGGTTCATGGTAATTTTTTAATATTTAATGGTGGCAATATTATTTGATGGGATCTTTTAATATTTTTAATTGTGGAATATACTTTTTTTAATTGGGATTTTTTTTTTGAATTTTTATATCATTAATTAATTTTTTTACTATTTAATGGTGATAATTATTTAATATTTAACAGCGTTCATTGGTGGGCACTTTAACCAATTTAAAAATTATTATGGTAATAATGTCTTTTTCACTTGATTACATCATGTCTGCATCTCCATTCATGAGTCATAGCAGTATACTCCTGATTACATCAAATGATGTAATCAATATTATAAAATGTAATCCTCTTTACATTATATAAGCCCAACTAAACGCTTTAATCGGTCTATTGCATCTGGATTACATGTAATCCTCTCCCATGAAATCAAACCAAATTGGTTATTAGAGGTTGCCTCCAATATTTTGCTCTCGTTTAATTACTCATATTAATATCATTACATTTATTGTCAAGGTTAATCATATTCTCTCTCTTATGCTACATCTCCAAAAAAAAATAAGGGTCTTTTTAAAAAAATGTTAAACTTTTTACGTAATATATTGTCCCCTACTAATTTTAACTAACTTTTTTGATCAATGTAATTCAATTAATTGCCACTTATAAAAAGAAAAGAGTATTGTTTTAGACTTTTTGTTTCAAACATTGTCTTATCTAAAAAATTTAAGCCTTGTTTATTTCTATTTGTGTTTTTATGTTTTTAGAATAGTTTTATAAATTTTTTATAAACAAGTTTTGAAAAATAAGAAAATAACTTTGGATAATTGTTTTAAAAAATTACATTTGAAAACAAATAAATATAAAAATTCATTTGAAATAATTGTTCTTAAAATTAACTTGAAGAACTGAGAGAGGGTGAGAGATAAAGTAGAGAGTGTAATGGCGATGGACGGAGAGAGTCAGATGACCGGGTGAATTGATTGACCGGATGGGGGCTCATGATTAAGAGGGTAATCACTAATGAGAGGTTAACAATTAATCCTGCACACAATTAACTGTCAATATATGAACTTGAATTTAAAGTGAACATTCAGAAATCATTGAAAAATAATGTGTTCAGACTTCAGAGTAGAGCCGGTAATATGGGCTCAACCCGCGGGCTCAACCCGTGAGCCCGCGGGTTTTGACGGGTTAGGGTTGGGAAAATCCCAACCCGCAAAAATGCGGGCCGCACAGGCCCGCACCGCATAACCCGCGGGTTAATGCGGGCCAGCCCGCGGGTTGGCGGGTTGGCCCGCAAAATTTTTTATTTTTTTTACAAATAAAAATTTTATAAAACTTATAAGTTTTTCACTCTTATTTTGATACCTCCCAATCCAAAGAGAAAAAATCTTAACTTCTTTCCTTCTTCTTTAAACAAAATTATTATATATTGATTGCTTGAGGATGAGTTTATGTTTTATTTATAAACTTTAACAAATTTGATAACTTTATCTCATAAATTTTAGATTATGTTTTTAAATTTTTATAAAAGCAATTATTGATACTAGAAAGGTAAATTTAATTACTCGTATATATGTGTCTCATATTTTCAATCCTCTTTAAAAAATATGAATTTTTATTTCAAAAAAAAATGCGGGCCCGCGGGTTGGCCCGCAACCCGCACACTGCGGGTTAGGGTTGGCATTTTGCCAACCCGCAGAAGTGCGGGCTGCACAGGCCCGCACCGCGCGGGCCGCGGGTTGGTGCGGGCCAGCCCGCAACCCGCGGGCTGGCCCGTATTCCCAGCTATACTTCAGAGAATGATACTCAGGTAATGTTTTTCAATTTTCATCAATTGGATATATATTATTTTACACAGTTTGTATTTGTTCGCACTGCCCGTACACGGGTCGCAACAAGTAATCAAGTGATAAGTGAAGATTGTTCCCACGGAGATTTGGTAACACAATGGTCAAGTAAGATGCTTAGTAAATTCAATTAAGTTGAGTTAAAACAAAGTTTTGACGTGCAATAAGAATTTTGAAAACTATTTCCAAAACTAGAAATTGATAAAATCAAATGATTTTTTAACTTCAAGGATTAAATGGAGTTTAGGATTATTTGTCCCCGTTTGTACTTTATAAAACTTGATTAATTTCCTCTCTAATAGTATTTCAACAAATATATATATATATATATATATGTTAGTCTAAGATTCAAAAGCATTTGACAAAGCTCTCTCAAATCAAAATCAAGTTTCTATTTTCATTAGAATGCACAATCTGCTACAACTAATGAAAATCCACTTTAAGCAACAACTTTAATATAACAATGCAATGTTAGCATATATATATATATATATTACCTACAAACCATCCATTTATCATGTAAACTTCAAGTCAAGCATGATTTTAACCAAGTTCTACATCTAGATTAGCTCTTTCTAGTCAAACCTAAGTGAACAAATAAATCTAAATGGTGGCCAAACACTTAGAAGCATTAAGCAAAGGATAAAATCAACACATACATATCATTAGCTACCAAAAGAGAGGACTATTCAAGTCTTAATCCATTCAAAGTTTTAAAATAATCACTGAATGAAAATACACCCAATAGGTATAGCCATATCAGAAAAATGAAGAAGAAAGAGAAAGGAATTAGCGAAACTAAGGGAAATGAGCTTAAATCTCTTCAAATCTTTAATCTTCACTTGAATCTCCTTTAAGAACACCAAACCCTACAAAAAGAAACTCCCAAATTGCCCAAGAAGTGAAGAATGACTCTGCTGTTCCTGAATTTCAGTATTGAAAGCCCTAGAATCAGTTCAAACCTTAAAACACAGTTTTATTTAATTTTCCATCGTTGGCTGCAGCCACTTTCTGTCTCAATCTTTGGCTGAGACCCAAGAGCTTTTTGCTTGTGTCTTTAGCTGAGGCAAAAAACTTTGTCTTGTCTCTGGCTGAGGCCAAAAAATGTTTTGACTGAAGCCAAGAGCTCCTTTTTTTCTTGTCTCATATTTTTTGTTTTGCCATGGTATCTTAACTTTCTAAACTTCTTTCCAACTTCTTAGTCATTGATTTGTATTTCAAATGGTTTCACATATGGCTCAAATGATAACCTATCAACACAAGAAAGTCCATAAAAGCCAAAGTTGAGAACTATGGCAAATATCTACTTAAACCAAGAATTCTATCCCTTACCCTAAATATCAACTAGGCACATTTCCCTTGCATATGTATCCCCAAATATATATGAATTCACCAAAAAGTGTAAGAAATTAAAGACAAATGTGCCAAAATGACATAAATTTCATGAGGTTAACAGTTTTGTTTCCAAAATTGTTATCTTAACAATTCAAGTTGTTATATTTTTGAAATAATCAATAAGAGCTTTCATTTCTTAAGCTAGTGGTTGACCATTAGACTAAATTTAATTTACATACCTTATTTACGCAGACTAAACTTAATTAATTGGGAGAAATTTACTTTTAGCCTTCGTTATGCTTGTGAGAGGAAAATCTTCGATGAAAAAAATGTGTTCCCAAAATACCTTTATTCGTTGAATAAAAAGGAACTAAAAAGTACATCTAGGGCGTTGTCTTTTCATAAAAATTTTTTTCTAGTTATATCCTTTTTACATTTTTGTTTTATCACTTCTTTAATTTTTCACCCATCATCTTCCCCTTTATAATAATAATTTTATTAGGAAAAGTTTCTGAAAAATAATCTCAATTTTAAAATCTCAAATCAATGATTTTTTTCTTTTTACTAAAACACGTTTTCATTTGCACATTAAATATAGTAAATGGTTAATAAAGTACATAGTAAACCAAACTGATTGGAACTTTGATATTTTTAGAATATTGTTATGAAATTTTCCCATTTTATTACAATATTCTATACATTCGATGTTTATTGCAATCATCTAAATAATAAATTTATAGAAATTAATAAAATTAGTTACTTCTTGTAAAATATTAAAATTTCCCAATCAAAATTATTAGTCAGAAGAGTTTAATTAATTAGTTCGAAAACCTATAATTATACATTAGCTTTAAAAAATGAATGTTTTAGACTAAAATCGTTATGTACTTATATTATTGAAAGGGTAAAGGAGCAAAAATGGCCTTTATATTTTCAAGAAGAACTATTGGCGCAATAAACAAATTTGGATGAAAAAATACCTATGATGATTCTAAAATAGCCCTAAAAAGCCACTTCTGTTAAATTCCTCAAGCTTGATGGTTTAGTCAAGCTTTTGAACAAATAAAGTTAGGGTAAATGAACAAAAATACCATTTATCTTTTTTAAAAAGAGCTACTAGCACCATAAATAAATTTTGGGTGCAAAAATACCTATGAAGATTTTAATTAAAAGGGCCTTAAATGCTATTGCTGTTAAATTCGGCTGTTTAGTTTGACTTGTGGGTACTATTTGTCCAGCTATAGTTCCCTTTTCAATTCTCACACAATCTTTTGCCTTTGCCACCGCAGCGTAAGAAATCCCACCCCGTTAGAATGAAGAATGAAGTTGTCATCAGATTTAATGAACATCTTCCACCAACCTTCATCTTCAACCAATTTTCATGCCGCCCTATGCCTTTGACGCCACCACAGGCGAGATCCACTTTCCCACCTAACAAGAGTGACGAAGTTGACCTCAGCACAGTGCAACGGCAGCTGCGTTGACCTCTAGTCTTCATCTTCAACACAGGAATGACCTTCTTCTTCTTCTTTGTTTCTTCCTCCAATAACGCACTAAACCTTCATTGCCTTTAGGTTAAAAATAGGAGAGATCCATATCATACGGTCAAAATAACTAGGGTGGAGCACAGCTGAATGAGTAGTGGGGTGGTAATAGCATTTTAGGGTCCTTTTAAAATTTTTATAGTTATTTTTGCACCTAAATTTTATTTATGATGCCAATAGCTCTTTTTAAAGGAAGATAAAGGATATTTTTACTCCTTTACCCTTATTAAAAGATACATTAGAGTCTTCGAGATAGTGGAGGGAGACTAGTGTGAAACATGTTTTTTTCGTTTTGGCCCCACATCGGTCCACTTATCATACTATTCCTTTCCTCAAACACTACTGTCTTTTCCTATCCTCTCAACAAGTCAACTTCTTTTCTTTTTCTTTTTTGTGATAATTTCTTTTCTTTTTCTAAAAATCCTTAATTTCACAAAGTGATGATATTATATTTATATTAAGTATAGCTTTTCAGCAGTGTACGACCTTGCTTCAACGAAGAACTAATTTGCATAAGTCCACAATTAAATTTTATATGAAGAGATGCTATGTCTCATTTATTCATTTGGTTGTGCATATACACAAATCCCAAAGACATACATGATATGATGAAATGATGGAGTATTTATATTGTTTCTTGTTATGGTAATGGTCCAACTTTACGTACTGGAGGAACACAACACTCAAGTTGGTTACAACAAGAACAATTTTTGCCGACGCACTTCTCCATCGTCGCCGCCTCCTTGTTGCTTCACTGCTCCTCCTCCTCCTAGGTCGCTGCCGTCCACCGCCTCTGCAACTATCAGAAGAATGAGCATCAATCCCCACGTTACTCTCACTTTGTTCAAACCCATTTTTGAATAATTTTTCTCACACTTTCTCCAAGATCTTCCATGTTTATTGTTAGCACCTCATTAAATTCTACATAAATTTACAAAATTAGTTATCTTTTTAATATCAAAATTACCCCATAAAAATTATTAGTTAAAGAGTCTTTTTATTCTAAACTCTTTTCATATCCCCTTTACTTACTCCTACTATAACGAGTGTACAACCTTGCTTCAACGAAGAAATAATTTGCATAAATCGACAATTATGTTTTAGATGAAGATCGAGATGATACGTCTCATTTATTTGGTAGTGCATATACATAACTCCCAAAGACATACATGATATGATGAAATGATGGAGTATTTGTATTTTTGCTTGTTATGGTAATGGTCCAACTTTGCGTACTGGAGGAACATAACACTCAAGTTCGCAGTAACAAGAGCAATTTTGCCCGACGCACTCCTTCATGCAATCGTGGAAACATTTGTCGCCACCGCCTGCTTGTTGCTTCACTGCTCCTCCTCCTCCTCGTCGGCCAACTTTACGTACTGGAGGGACAAAACACTCAAGTTGGCAGTAACAAGAACAATTTTTGCCGACGCACTTCTTCATGCAATTGTTGAAGCATTTGTCTCCGCCACTTTGTTGCTTTACTGCTGCTCCTCCTCCTCCTAGGCCGCTGCCGTCCACCGCCTCTGTGACTATCAGAAGAATGAGCATCAACCCCAACGTTGCCCTCACTTTGTTGAAACCCATTTTTGAATAATTTTTCTCACATACACTTTCTCAAAGCTCTTCCAACCTATGTTTATTTATATTGGGGAGGTCATTAATAATTTTGATTTTCAATTAATGTATGAATCATACGTTTAATTTTTTTTGGCTAATTCAAGGAAATGTTGTCCTGGCATTTAATGTAATAATATATAACTGTGAATTATGATATATGAATTCAGGAATACTGGACATTAATTATTCGATCATTTTATCGTACGTTTCACAAACGTACGCCATACTATTTATTTTTTCCCCATTCAAACATTTTAATAATTTAATAAAGGAGGCGGGAACGAATTTTTTATGAACTGGTCAAAAATATTATTTCATTTGATTAATGATTTGGAAATTTAAAATGATTTAATTACGTGATGGCTTTAAATATGATTTCAAGGATTATGACAAGTGTACAGTGTCAATTCCTCTGATTTTGCCGGCAAAAAATCCTCTTATTTTATCTCTGAGACACTTGGAGAAGGAATTTTATTTATGGTCACTTTACAAGGTGCGATTAATTATTTATTTCATTATGTTGATATCAAAAAGTATAATATTTTTTTAGAATCTTCACTAGAAGAGACACCCATATTTAGCGACATTGTGTCGAACAAAATAATTATCACTAATAAAAGTATGTGTTGCTTATAAAAAATAATAAAATATAAATAAAATAAGTGAGTTATATGAATTAATTTTGCTCTTACATTTTGCCGGTAGTGCATTAAATATGTAATAGATACTCTCACAATTTCTCTTAATGCTACTACCTCCGATTCTTACTATAAGTGCTAGTTGATTTTTTAAGAGATATTAAATAAGCAAAATAAATTACTTAATTATAGTATATGTTGTGTATCGTTAGCTTATATATCAATTTATAAGTGAGATAAATTAGTTTAATTTGGAAAAGATGATAAATATAAATAGTTTAATTTAACTTATTTAGCTTTCTTAACTTCTCCAGCAAAAGTCAACTGACTCTTATATCAAAGACCAGAGTGAGTATTATTTAGTTGCTTTTCTTTTTTGTTTACCGTCAATGTAATTTGCAGTTAGCAGGTCTTATTTTCATACTAAGTTGTTTGGTCTTAATTAAGGTCGTGAGGCATCAAGTTCTCTTGCTGCCTTCTCTCAGATCACAACAGATCGATTCCATTGTTCGCTGGCTATCGCTTCCACATGCATCAAAATTACTCATTTGCTGGGGTGAATCATCGAAGTCATTAGTCTTAGGATGAGCTATGGCCTACTTCCTTCTAGCTGGTGTTTAAGTGGGTCTCTAGCTAGTTGGATCTTTGTTTCTTCTAGTATAGGTTTGTTTGGGATATTGTATGCACTAAATTTTGGCTTCTCTTCTTGTAGGTTACTGCATGAATAGGGACCAATATATAGTGTGTACTAGTAATTTTGTTTAAATGAATTGTCATTTTTTTAAAAAAATAGAATACACACTACTCCCTAATTATTAGAGTAGTGTGTGATGTGATTCTTAATTATATTAAGTTAATGATATTTGAGTTTCTATATGATTGTATTTGCTTTGTTTCCTTTGAATAAATTTATAAATAACATGCAAGAGGATTTAAATTGATCATACTGAATTGATCCCCCACGAGAAATCACTGCTTGGTGGGTTAACATGAGTAAAACCGGCTCTGGTTCTTTTTCAGATTCAAGATACATGCCAAGTACTAATAGCCTGAGATCATAGGTGGGGGACAGAACTCACAACCTCTTATTTATAGAGAATTAGTTTAACATGCCATAAGGCCAATGGTACGGGCCCTTGTTTTGTAAACAAGTAATAGTGAAGGGATTGATTTATGACCTTTATATGTTATAGGGCATTAAAGGTATTTATTATATCTCTTGAAGAGCTTGTAGTAACGGATTTGTTTTTTTTGGGACACCGTTAGTCGATCTTGATAACTTATTATTAATTAGGAGAGACGAAAATACACACAAACACATCATACACTTAATGTTTAAGGAAATACGAGAATTCCCCCCCAATAAATCCATCTTAACCTTTGTGTATAGACTGAATAATGTATGCAGAGATATGCTACGAAACATTAGCTTTTACTTACTGCGGCAAAAGTACACAAACGGTTGGTTTAATTTGATTTTAATTGCAACGAGAAAACAAACTAATTTTATTTCGAAAATAGTGAAAAGTCCTTTGTTTTTTAATTTTATTGACCAGAAAAATTTAATATGTTTTTATACACAAAAAATACTATTACTCTGAAAGATTTTATACAATAAAAGTAGTATTCGATGATTTAGATAATTTTGGCCAATAAAATTTTTAAGCAGAAGCCTTTTATTGATTTTCCCTTTTAGTGTTTCCAAAATAAAATTATTCATTTAATTTTCAGATATCCATATTAGAGGGACCGACATCATAATTTATTTTTAGTCACACAGAAATCATTAAGCTTATGAAGTTACACAATTAAAGTAGCAATCGAAGTCGTAACAATGCTTATTTTCAAATTAGAGGGACAGACAGACAAACACTAATAGATTTAAGTTACAAGTAGATCGAACTTATGACCTTCGGCTTAAATGAGAGCTTTCATGCCACTAGTCTAAGCACCTTACAAAGCTTGCAAATAATGCAGATTAAAGTTGGATCAAAAAAGAAATTAAATTAAACAAGAGCAATGAAACAAGATCCATTAATTTAAAACAAGAGGAAAGAATATTGTTTTAGACTTTTTGTTTCAAATCTTTTCTTATATTAAAAATTTAGGCCTAGTGTATTTCTATTTTCTGTTTTTATATTAGTTTTATAAAATAGTTTTTTAAAAGAATTTTTGGAAAGAAAAAACTTTATTGGGAAATTTGGGGATAAATCCTTGTTTGACATATTAATTGGAAAACATTTAGGTTTTTGAGGGTCAATAAGTATGAGGGGTTACAGACCAAATCAACCTTAGTGGAAAGCTCATTTGCAAATAGTGGGTGCTCATTTGCAAAACATAGATGTTCATTTACAAATAGTGGCTGCTCATTTGCAATTAGTGGATGCTCATTTGTAAATCATGAATGCTCATTTACAAATCATGAGTGCTAATTTGCAATTAGTGGATGCTTATTTATAAATCGTGGATGCTCATTTGCCAAGTTTGGTAGTTTTCTACCACCTAAGATCTCCACACTCACAATCTGATAGCCTTCTTCCCCCATCGCTGGAAACTTTTTAACTCACCTTCTCACACCCTACCTCCACCCCATCTCATCATATATTTGCCAATTTCAAACTTCACATCATCCCATCGCTAGGATCTTATCGTCATATTCTTCATTGTCGATTCTATCGCTGGGAATAAACTACCTTGTTCTTCTAGATCTATCACTCACTGAGCCATTGAGGGTGAAGTGTCATCAAAATCAAAGTCATTGGACTTGGTTAATTTGAAGAAGATGAAGATAGTAAGACCCATCACCGTTCATCAAAGAGACCCATTGCCATTCATTGAAGAACCATCATTGTTGTTATCGTCCCTGCTCGTCACCGTTTGGAAGGAGAAGAAGCTTGATAAAGAAGAAGGGGAAACCCATCGCCTTTCAACAAAGACCTATCACTGTTATGTGATTTTTGAATCTTGATTTTTAGAAAGTTGTATTTTTGGTTTTATTTGCGCCTTTGTGGATTCCATAGTGTAGAGGGATTTTGATTGCTTTGTCTTTGTGTGGAAGGGGATCGATCGTTTTTGCCTATGATTTGTGGGTACCTTTACTGGTTCAAGTTCACAATGTTGCGAACTCGAGATTGGATAATGTATTTTTTTTTTAATTTTCTAATAAGGCTATTTGTTGCCATTTTTAAAAAGGGTAATTTAGTTTTTCCGCCCTCACATTTAGTGACACTTAAGGACTTGAATGTTTCAGTTCCCATTTTCCAATTTTTTTTTTGCCAACAACCAAATTAATAGAATTAAGCATAGCAAAGATACAATGTCACATAATTAGAATTACAACAGCCTAACATACTAAATGAAAAGATAAAAACCCAAAACCTAGCTAATAGGCTTTATAAGTAAATATAAAAGAGTTTTTCAATACAACAAAGACATAATAATAGAATTAAGATATCCTCCACATCAGTCGATACAAAAGCCAACATCTGGGACAAAGGTCAAAAAGCCCGAACACATGAGCGAGACCTTGCCAATGAAGCTTTGGCAATCCTCCCGACTACCAAATCAGCTTCCCTGGGAACACACCTGCAAGAGAGGTTCCTAACCAAATTCCTTGGCACAAAAATGTACTCAAGGAGAAAAACATTCAACAAAATATTTGAGAATGTACAATTGAATAGACAAAAGGGAAAGGAAACCCAACTCCGGACTGAGGTTGGGCAGAAATGCCATACATACTGGACAGGCCTATGTCATGTCCTAAAATGAATAGTGTTGATCACCACACCGAACAGGCACATATTAAACCAAAAATGAACAATGCTTACAGGCATACTATACAATCCCAGAATAATATTTGCCAATTGTCTATCTATTGCGCACTCCTTAAATAATATATGGACCCACCAAACTCATGATCTCCCTACCACAATCAGCAATCTTCAACCAAATATACTTAACTCTTACAGGTGTCCGAAGAACTTTGGTATTGGGACTTAGAAATGTCAAACCTGTTCTTTCCTACCAAACATTCTTCCACACCAATTCAAGTAGAGCAACGACAAATTGGGTAAGTGATTTAACCATAATTTTATATATTTTCTCTTAATTAAAAAGGGATTCTTAATGTATTTTCCAGGGTATTATCACATGATTAAGCACTCATTTTAATTGGAGACATTTGTATTGGATTAATTGTAATTAAAGGGTAAAATGACCATAATTATTAAATATTTATACATATGATCTCTTGAACTTTTAATACTACCTTGTGCTTAATCTTGCAGGTGATTTGGGATGCAGTTGGTGATTTTTGGAGGCCGAATTAATATTTTGAAGACAAAAAAAATTATAGAAAAGGGCCAGAGAAAATTATAGAAAAGTACCAATCAGCTTTTTCATGAAGAAAATTTACTGGGGCAAATTACAGAACAAGACCCAAGCCACAAATTCAACATTCAAACAGACAGAAAAGCAAAATCTAGGGGGTCTTGTCATGTGAACTTCTGGAATATGTAGAAATTACATGCGCGCACATCACGAAAAGATTTGTGTTAAACACAGTGAACACATTTTTTTTCTTTCTGGCAAACAATCGACAGTTTGCTTTCAGATTGCAATCAACGATGGCTGCACCTAACAATTAGTAGTGGATATGGTTGGTGAAGGGAAATGGATGTCGACAATCTCACTATATATACCCCCATCTTCACCAGCATAAGGCATCCAGAAAACCTGCAGCTCTTCCTTCTTTAGTTTTTCGTCTTCCATTTTCTTTTGCCGATGTACTACAGAATGGGGAGTTGAAGTAAGAACGAGGTCACCACTCTCACCACCAACCTCTTCCCTTCATCACCACCATTCACCTTTACCAGCCTCAGCATTTTCCTCTGCTCAGTTTCTCCGCCTTCATCATTTTCTTTCCTTTCTCCTTCCTTTGTTATTAACACCACCGTCACCTTCTCTTCATTTTCATCCCAACCACCATCACCTTCGGTCTTCTCTATTTTCTCCACCAAAAGCCATCGAAAACTACCAGTGCAGCACCCTCATCTCCTCTATGAGTTGCAGAAACAGAAGCAGCTGAAAGCTCAGTTACACCGTCAATACCACCTGGAGCCATGAGTTTGAGGATCTGAGAATCAGAAATGATTTTCATCATCAATACGTGTTGTTCTCATTGGATTAATTCACGCTGACATCATCATATATTCACGCTGACATCATCAATATGCATGCTGGCTCCTTGACTACATGCACGTGACAGGGGAGTTTATTTTTCTTGTTTGATTTAGTTTTGTTTCCTCTCTCTCTATATATATATATATATATATATATATATATATTTGTTTTGTGTTAAACATGATATAATTGTTTGTATAATGGTGTGAATTAAATTTGTGTGATTAATTTGTGTTTGTGGGATTATTATGATTTAATTGAGTGGCATGTTTGTTTATTTAATTAAATCGCATTTTCTCTTTTATTTTGGTGTGTTTGTTTAATGTATTTAATTTTAAAAAAATATTTAAATTTCTAAAACCCTTTTTAATCAATTTTTCTTAGTGCTTAGTTATACCCAGGGAGTCAAAATAAAAGACTCTTCAAGTGAGACAACCCGAGTTTTGTACTACACTGTAATTCTTGGATTTAAAATTTTGTATTTGACCCTGAGGCGCAAAGACATGGTCAAATCAGTAAGGCATATTGATTTATAACTCACACAGACAGTGAAAATAGATAATAACATAACCAATTATGTAAGACTAACCCAACCATAGATGCCAGAACTTTCAAGTTAACATCAGGAGTAAACATAGAGAATCTAGCACCTAAAGAGGCTAACCAACCAATCTCAAATCTCAAACTCAGTAAATCATTAGTGGGAAAAGATCGAACCTTTTGTAAGCCACTACCCTCAGGAGCCAAATACCACCAAAAAAATACCTTTAACCACGTTTGTTCCGGTGCCTTTGGTTTCCTTAGGTCGTCAGAAGGGCCCCCATTCTCACTAATCCATTGATTTCGCATTACCTGACCCTCTCTTGATAGTCCGCCTGCAGAGAGGCCCTCTGACTCCATGGAAAAGACTCGTGATTTCACTGTGCTCTGATAGCGCGTGTGCCTTGTCCCCACCATAGATATGCCCTTAGTTGCTTGAAAAACCATAGTCTCAGCCCTCCTATCCTCAATCATTACCGTTTGTGGATTAGGAGAGGGAGAGAACCATCGTTTCAAGACCCCCAGCAACCTCGAAGGCCATGGAGGCACCCATCGGAGGTCATCGTTGGAATCCATCAAAGGGGTTTGGGGTTTGAACCCCTCCTCATATCCCTCCACCCTTGTGATTTCGCACCTTGCCGTCACCAGATTCAAGTACAACCAAAGCATCCTCCAGCCACGGCATAAGAAATTGACCGATAAACCCCCTTGAAGGGGAGAGACAGCCCTACCGACCTGGAGGAGCGGTCGACACTCGATTGGCATTTGGCTTCGTCTTGTTGGCGCTCACATCCTTTCAAAGGGATACAAACCCTAGCAGAGAGAAGTTCTCGCATGAAGGCAAAGCACCCCTGTCGCATCTGCTTGTCAGTTCCCATTCCCCAATTAACTTGTCAAAGAAGGATTTATTCCCAATTTTCCCATAATTGTTTTAAAATATGGCATTTGGAATTAAAAAATCAATAAAAACTTGTTGGGAATAATTGTTAAAATGAATTTGATGAACGGAGAAAGGGCGAGAGACAAAGGGGAGAGGGAGAGTCAGATGTCGTGATTGAGTGACGACTAGACAAGAGGAGTAGTATTTGTATGTATCTCTCTATTAGGAATAAATGTTTATGATTCTTTCAAGAAACTAATATTTAAGTATGAAATATGGTGCATTGATTGAACGGATGTGTGGTCTCATGAGAGATTAAATGATAATAATACGGCATACAATTATATTAAAGTGAACATTAGGAAATCATTGAAAAAGAATGTGTTCAGAGAATGGAACTCAAATAATGTTTTTCAATTTTCATCCATTGGATATACATAAACACACACACACACACACACACACACACACACACACATCTATATCTGTGTGTGTTATAGATTATTTTACACATTTTTATTTGTTTCCAAAATTATTAACAATTCAAGTTCTTATATTTTTTAAATACTTATTGTGATCGAATGATAAGAGCTTTCATTTCTTAAGCTACTGGCGGTTTACCGGCCATTAGACTAAATTTAATATACATCCCTTATTTATACTGACTAAACTTAATTACTTAATTGGGAGAAATGTATTTTGTGCCCTCGTTATCACTATATTCCTACTTTTTATTAATAAATGAGATCATTTGAACGAGGATACTTATTTTAGTGAAATTCTAATAATAAATATTGTACTTTTTCTTTATCCACATGTCATCCATGACCTTGAATGTCACGCCCATATTTTGATTTCACCTCTATCAGAGTATTCACGTAAAATGATATGCGGTTTGGTAGGCAATACAGGAATAGCATAAATATACTAATAAAAAGTGCTCGATTACAAAAATTCCCCATAGGTGTTCGTACATAATAATTACCATCAATGTAGCCACACAGCACTACCAGGGTGTCTAAACCTGTCTGAGTGAAACGGAGACATCTTCCCATCTTTGTTCCACCACCGTAATCCCCTTGTATGATTCTTTTCTTTATTCTCAGCGTATCTTCTATCTCCTCCTATCCAAATTGTTGGTAGGGGAGGATGATATTCGAGAGAATCTCAGTAGGAAAACAGTACTAATATGCATGTAAGATAAGTGCTTAATGTATGACATATTTGCATTACATAAACTCATGCTAATACAATGACATATCTGCGAGCTTAATGTTTCGTGTAACAAAACTATGGCCACAGTATAAAAAAACAGAGTTTCAATCATTCATATACGTTTCACATAATCAAGCAAAACAATAACATGCATCAATACACTAGCACAAATATTAAATACATGCAGGAAAGGTAAGTTCCCTACCTTAGACCTTTTTCACCTCGAACCGTGTGCTTTGATTTGCGTGCCAATCCCTCGAGCTTTCAACTTGGTCCTAAAATGTCAAATGTACTAGTTTAGACACTTTCATAGTGTTTCTGGTGGTTATACTAGTCTATCATAAAAATTCACCAAAATGCCCCTGGGGACTCGGCTCGACCCTGCCATACCCGATTCGACTGTACTTGTTCTGAAATTTTGACATGGGCTATTCTTACATATTTTCACCCAAGGAATCCATTTCTGGACTTAGAATTATCAAATTCATTTTCAAATTATAAAAATACCCTTGATAGTCCTTATTTCAGGGTTTCAGGGGCGTTTTAGTAATTATGCTTTTTCGGGCTTTTCAGAAAAAGTGACCAACTGTAACCCCACCGAATTTTCCCTCCTGAACTCAATGGAATTAGTAAATCATTGAAAATCCAAACCTAAGGCCCTCTAATAGCCCTAGCCAAAATTCTCAAGTACTCCAGGGAAAATTGGGGTTTTCGGTTTCGGCTCCGCAGATGCGTTTCTTTCTACTCCTAACCACTTTATTGACTATTCCATTAGGTTACAAGTACCATTTAGACCAAATTTTGATAGCATAACCCCTAGGCATACACATTCTCAAAATTCAAAACTAACGGTAATCCGGCAAAATTTCACTAATTAAATTGCCTATAGCAGCCATAATAGTTAATATACGAAGGTTTGGAAGTTACGTCAAGCTCCCTTTGACTTTTCTCAAAATGGCTGAAAACCCTAACCCCTCCACACCAAAATATGAGCTTCACAACCTTCAAGAATACCGAATAAAAGGTTAGGAGTAGAGTTATATACATTAGGTAAGGATTTACCAGTGAAATTGGCTTACTGTACAAGATCTCTTGTCTTTTCTCTATCTAGAACTTGGCTGGACTTTCTCTCTCCAAATGCTGAACTTCACGTCTGTTTATGAGAGCAAAAGGTAGGAGATGAAGTTTTATTTCATTAGCTTATGTCATATTTCCTTTATTTACTAATTTCCAAAAATTACCAAAAACCAATTTTATGTACACAAACCTATATACATGTAGCTTTTCTCATTAAGCCAAACTAATATTTCCTTCTTCTTACTACATGTAGAAGACTTGTAGGGATCCCTCCCTTTAGTCTCAATTGGCTTCACAACTTGTTTCTGTTACATATATACATAAAGTCTCAATTTTGGTCAAAATTGCACTTTTTACTCAATTTTCCATAAATTCATATTAAATTGACCAAAATATTATAAATATACTTTTTTCTCTTATTTTACTTAATTAATTGAAATTAAATTCAATTAATAGGAAAATAATTAATTTTGTGCTTGTTTGGAAAAATTACAAGTTTGCCATTATATTTTCTTTCATTTTCAGATTTTCTGCCCAAACTTTGAAAAAGCATAACTAAATTTGTAGAAATTATATCAGAGTGATTCCAAAGACTATAGAACCCTTATTGAGTTTAGTTTCTAGGAAAAATATAGAAAGTTGCCCATTGGAATCACAAAAATCCCAGAATTTAAATTTTTGAATGCTGTTCAAAAAAATTTTCAGTTTTTCTGGGCTAATTTCAAAAATTCGTAAATTTTTGTATATAGCTTCAAATGAGTCATATGCATATCAATTTAAAGCTTAGGATGTCTACTTTCACCTTGTAAAATATCATAATTTTTGGACATCATTTGATTATCCAAAATCCCAAGACATTCTCACTGTCTCGCAGGAAATTTCACTAGAAGCATAATCACTTCCTTCAAAATTCACCATTTTATTTTCTTTAATGCCCTAAAGATATAAGAAATATTAGAGAATAAATTTGGGACACCTGCTAAATCAGAGCTTAGCAGTTCACTTAATTTAGGCTTATTCCCAAGCCTCAAATCTTAAAATTAGGGATATTGCATTTTGCCCCCCGTTCAATAAATTTCGTCCTCGAAATTTGAACGTCTACAACTTGAGGATTACTCCTATCTCATTGTGTAACTCATCCCTAGGTTATACATACTTATAAAGCGTGCACCACGATTTACCTGATATATGTGGTTGAACTACATACAACTCTTACATAATCAACATGTTTTGTACTCATGGGTCACCCAACCCCTTATTGTATTGATTTTTTATCAGGACACTCAGTATATTATCCTCAGCCTCATTGCCTTGTTGGAACACTGCCCCAATATACTTAGCCTTATAACGTATCTTATTCTATTATCACGTGCAAGCTTACAAGCCATGCAACACCATAGTCATATCCCCATCACTAATCTCAGCTAGTATTTAGCATTGATCATCCATTCCGTATGCAGTATGTAGCATGTAATCAAATATAGGACCCATTGGTCCATTCCTACAACGATTGGTTCCGTAGGCCTCACAGCCTCTTCGAAACTCCGCTCGGATCTCACAATTACATCAACCATTGAACATAAGTCGCCCAGCAATTATAACATGCCCTGGCCTCACTGCCTAGGCAATGATCATATCAAGAACTGGATCTCACTGCCCAGGCCACACCAAAGCATTCGGTTAATCTGGTCTTACTGCCTCTGCTACAACCTGGTATAGTCTGAATGTTTTGCCGGCATTGAGACATACCATAGACATACTGGTCCAATGTCTTCGCATTGAGAACAATCACAATGCCAACTACACAGGTCTTACAACCCAAGGACACCGCCCCATGCAAATGCACACATCGGGTCTTATTGCCTCGAGCCCCCACTCGATACAATTCCCACATAAATCATGTTCTGTCAGCCTAAGGACTTACTAGCCCACCAGGTCTTATGGCCTAAACACATACAATATCATGCTACCGCTGCACCACTCTGATGTTTCACACTATCTAATACATTATAGGTAGGACTACATTGTCTGCCCACACTTGTCTTACCTCCTCAGTTGGATCCTACTGGACCTCCATAGTAACCCCTACTTGTTTTGTAATTCAGTATGGTTGAAAACGTTCAGTGCAACCACTATTGCAAACATCATCTCTTGTACACATGAGTAGGGCTCTTGCCCTACTAACAATATAAACATCATCGTCATGTACACATGAGTAGGGCTCTTGCCCTACTAACAATATAATCATCATCGTCATGTACACATGAGTAGGGCTCTCACCTACTAATCGTACACCAACAATATCAAACATTATCATCATGTATACATGAGTAGGGCTCATGCCCTACTAACAATATAATCCTCATCGATATGTACACATGAGTAGGGCTCTCACCCCACTGATCGTACACCACCAATATCAAACATCATCGTCATGTATACATGAGTAGGGCTCATGCCCCACTAACAATATAATCATCATCGTCATGTACACATGAGTAGGGCTCCTGCCCCACTAACAATATAATTATCATTATCATGTACACATGAGTAGGGCCCCTGCCCCACTAACAATATAATTATCATCGTCATGTACACATGAGTAGGGCTCTTGCCCTACTAACAATATAAACATCATCGTCATGTACACATGAGTAGGGCTTTTGCCCTACTAATTAACAATATAATCATCATCGTCATGTATACATGAGTAGGGCTCCTGCCCCACTAACAATATAATAATCATAGTCATGTATACATGAGTAGGGCTCTCACTCTACTACTCATACACCAGTTGGATTCTCATCCAATTCCTCAGGTGTGAGTGCGCTTCCGGTAATAACTGCCCTCTCTAAATATACCACGTTAATTAATAAAAGCACAAACCATAGTAACTACACATTCATATAAACTAAGGCATGGAGTATGAAGGATAATGTCCCTACATACATTTCATTACCTCATTTGCCATCCACCAATCGACTCTTAGTATAGCCTCAAATTAGTGGGATAGTAGGCAAATCAATTCGGTCTTTCATTCATCAGAGAGCTATCACCTTGATCGATCTTTTAAGGGAATATTCTATTATTAAGATCTTTCCCTATGCTAGACTTAATAGCTAGCAGATTTTCAATATTCCTTTCTACAAGGATTCATGTTCGTAAGAATCTTATTCCTCAATCCCACAGATCATCACTGGCTCAACATAATACTAAATAAACTTACCAACCGATCCACTAGGTCTTAGGGTTTCTGGACTCACAGGTCCACTACCACATCGCTCGCCTGTAAAATTTTGCAGCCTAGGGTCTCTCTAATCCAACTTTTTGATTCATCATGAGATCTAGAACCTTAACATAACATAGATCAAAAATCATTTTTCTCAATTATACCTAATAGGTTCCGCTAAGAACCAAGATTAATAGCTCCTATTCTAACCTTCACGGTATTTAGGTAATATCCTCCAACCATTACTAAAGGTTCAACATTATGCACAAGGTTCAAACTTCTGTCATGCATCAAACCATAGTGCAACCAATTCACATTTTGACCTAAGCGTCATGTCAGCTTAGATCTAATTCAAGCATATTCCCAAACTTCAGTATTATCGGTTCATATCCTTTAGGATTCATATACGATATAATCATCACTCATCATATAGCACTGTATATCATATCTATATTCCTTTAACCCTACAATGTTCCTAAGGATCATCACTTAGCATGGAGAAACTGCAAAACATTTACTATGCCTCAAATTTCCATAACTCTATCAAATAGATCTTTCTGGGTAGTATTCACTACAACAAAAATGTTCTGATTTAAAATCAATATTTACATCATTATTGTCTCTATGAGTCTAAGCACCCTTTAAATAATCTAACATAAATGATTATTAGTCATGGAGAAACCTAAAGACAATTCACTATTCCTCAAGACTCCATGACTTTACCAACTTAACCTCCCAGGGGTTCACCCATCCTAGAATACTCTGGGTTGAGCAAGCTCAACTTTCTGCCCTATATAAAAGGGCAGATACCGGCTCTACCTACTCCTGGACACCGGTACCTTGAGACTACCCTCATCTTAAACATCGTGTCAGCTGCCTCCAGTTGACTAAATACAGTGTAGTCTAACCACTAGCCTTGGCTGTACCCGCTTTCTCGAGTCCCGCAATATCCTTAGACCATTCTTGTCTAGTATTGCACCACTAGATGCCCTTCGGTACTCGCCATTTCTCAGGGCTGATTGAAAAATCGGGAATATACCCTCCTTTGGTACCTCTTGTCTGTAAATATTTTCCAGCATTGTGTAATCAAGACCATATCAGTATACCATCCTGTTGCCGGAACTACCCCTCTGCTAGAACCTCTTGGGCTCTTCCAGAACCGTTTAAAAGCTCTGATACCAAAATGCCATGCTACGAGAGTATTAGCGAAAAATGATATGCGGTTCGGTGGGCAACACAGAAATAACATAAATATACTGATAAAAATTGCTCATTACAAAAATTCCTCATAAGGGTTTGTACATAATAATTACCATCAATATAGCCACACAGGGCTACTAGGGTGTCTAAACCTGTTCAAATGAAACGGAGACATCTTCCCATCTTCGTTCCACCACCGCAATCCCCTCGTACGATTCTTTTCTTTATTCTCAATGTATCTTCTATCTCCTTCTATCCAAGTTGTTGGTAGGGGAGGGTGATATTCAAGAGAATCTCAGTAGGAAAACAGTACCAATATGCATGCAAGATAAGTTCTTAATGCATGATATGCTTGCATTACATAAACTCATGCTAACGCAATGACATATCTGCGTGCTTAATGTTTCGTGTAATAAAACTATGGCCACAGTATAAACGAAACAGAGTTTCAATCATTCATATACGTTTCACATAATCAAGCAAAACAATAACATGCATCAATACACTAGCACAAATATTAAATACATGCAGGAGAGGTAAGTTTCCTACCTTAGACCTTTTTCCCCTCGAACCGTGTACTTCGATTCGCGTGCCAATCCCTCGGGCTTTCAACTTGATCCTAAAACGTTAAATGTACCAGTTTAGACACTTTCGTAGTGTTTATGGTGGTTATACGAGTCTATCATAAAAATTTACCAAAATGCCCCTGGGGACCTAGCCTGGTTCGACCCGCCGTACCCGATCCGACTGTACTTTTCTCGAAATTTTGACATGGGCTATTCTTACATATTTTTACCCAAGGAATCCATTTCTGGACTCGGAATTATCAAATTATAAAAATACCCTTGACAGCCCTTATTTCAGGGTTTCAGGGGCATTTTCGTAATTATGTTTTTTCGGGCTTTTCCGAAAAAGTGACCAACTGTAACCCCACCTAATTTTTCCTCTTGAACTCAATAGAATAATCAAATCATTGAAAATCCAACCCTAAGGCCCTCTAATAGCCCTGGAAAAAATTCTCAAGTACTCCGAGAAAAATTAGGGTTTTTCGGTTTCGGCTCCGCTAACGCACTCCTTTCTACTCCTAACTACTTTATTGACTATTTCATTTGGTTACAAGTACCATTTAGACCCAATTTCGGCAGCATAACCCCTAGGCATACACATTTCCAAAATTTAAAACCAATGGCAATCCGAAGAAATTTTGTCAATTAAATTGCCTACAGCTATCAAAATAGTTAATATACGAAGGTTTGTAAGTTATGTCAAGCTATCTCTGACTTTTCTCAAAATAGCTGAAAACCCTAACCCCTCCACACCAAAATATGAGCTTCACAACCTTCAAGAATACCGAATAAAAGGTTAGGAGTAGAGTTATATACATTAGGTAAGGATTTACCAGTGAAATTGGCTTACTGTACAAGATCTCTTGTCTTTTCTCTATCTAGAACTTGGCTGGACTTTCTCTCTCCAAATGCTGAACTTCACGTCTGTTTATGAGAGCAAAAGGTAGGAGATGAAGTTTTATTTCATTAGCTTATGTCATATTTCCTTTATTTACTAATTTCCAAAAATTACCAAAAACCAATTTTATGTACACAAACCTATATACATGTAGCTTTTCTCATTAAGCCAAACTAATATTTCCTTCTTCTTACTACATGTAGAAGACTTGTAGGGATCCCTCCCTTTAGTCTCAATTGGCTTCACAACTTGTTTCTGTTACATATATACATAAAGTCTCAATTTTGGTCAAAATTGCACTTTTTACTCAAATTTTCCATAAATTCATATTAAATTGACCAAAATATTATAAATATACTTTTTTCTCTTATTTTAATTAATTAATTGAAATTATCTTCAATTAATAGGAAAATAATTAATTTTGTGCTTGTTTGACAAAATTACAAGTTTGCCATTACATTTTCTTCCATTTTTGGATTTTCTGGCAGATTTTTTGCCCAAACTTTGAAAAATCATAACTAAATTTTTAGACATTATATCAGAGTGATTCCAAAGGATATAGAACCTTTATTGAGTCTAGTTTCAATAAAAAATATAGAAATTTGCCCATTGGAATCACAAAAATCCCAGAATTTAAATCTTTGAATGCTATTCTAGAAACTTTACAGTTTTTTTGGGCTAACTTCAAAAATTCATAACTCTTTGTATATAGCTTCAAATGAGTCATTTAACATATCAATTTAAAGCTTAGGATGTCTACTTTCACCTTGTAAAATATCATAATTTTTGGATATCATTTGATTATTCAAAATCCCAAGACATTCTCACTGCCTCGCAGGAAATTTCACTAGAAGCATAATCACTTCTGTCAAAATTCACCAATTTAATTTTTTAATGCCTCAAAGATGTAAGAAACATTAGGGAATGAATTTGGAACACTTGATAAACCAGAACTTAGCATTCCGCTTAATTTAGGCTTATTCCCAAGGCTCAAATCTCAAAATTTGGGATATTACATTGAACAATACTAACAAGTAACAAATACTACTATGCATTCTATGTTTACTATAAGCACCTAATAATAATTTTATATAAATTAATAAAATTAGTTATTTTTTAATATCAAAATTATCCCATAAAAATTATTAGTTATTAGAAGAGCCCCTTTACTCTAAACTCTCTAATATCCCTTTAACTTACTCCTATCAACGAAGAATTAATTTGCATAAATCCACATATATATTTTAGAATTAATTTTCCCCGACGCACTCCTTCATGCAATCGTGGAAACATTTGTCGCCACCGCCTGCTTGTTGATTCACTGCTCCTCCTCCTCCTCGGCCAACTTTACGTACTGGAGGGACATAACACTCAAGTTGGCAGTAACAAGAACAATTTTCGCCGACGCACTTCTTCACGCAATCGTTGAAGCATTTGTCGCCCCCACCTTGTTGCTTTACTGCTGCTCCTCCTCCTCCTAGGCGGCTGCCGTCCACCGCCTCTGCGACTATCAGAAGAATGAGTATCAACCCCAACGTTGCCCTCACTTTGTTCAAACCCATTTTTGAATAATAATTTTTCTCACATACAATTTCACAAAGCTCTTCCAACCTATGTTTATTTATACAGGGGAGGTCATTAATAATTTTGATTTTCAATTAATTTATGAATCATACGTTTAATTGTTTTTTTTTGGCTAATTCAAGGCAATATTGTGCTGGCATTTAGTTTAATGATATATATAACTGCGAATTATGATATATGAATTCAGGAATACAGGACATTAATTATTTGATCATTTTAGCCTACGTTATAAAAAACGTACGCCAAAGTATTTATGTTTTTCCCCATTCAAAACATTTTAATAATTTTAATAAAAGAGAGAATGAATTTTTTATGAAAAGGACAAAAAACTTATTTCATTTGATTAAGGAATTGGAAATTTAAAATTATTTATTGAACAAAAAAAGAAATTTAAAGTTATTTAATTAAAGGATGGCTTTAAATATGATGTTCAAGGATTATGACAATTCTAAAGTCTCAATACCTCTGACTTTGTTGGCCAAAAAAAAAAAATTATAAGACATTTGAAGAAGGAATTATAATTCATATGGTCCATTTTATAAGGTGCAACATTGATTATTTATTTTATTTTTATTCTTATATAAACCCCCTATTTAATGTTGATGTCAAAAAGTTGATTTTTTTTTTTTTCAGAATCTTCACTGAAAGAGATACTTATATTTGGTGTTTGACAGTGTCTCAAATAAAATTGTCTTGCTTACAAAAAAGAGTGACTTATAAATAAAATAAGTGAGCTATATGAATTAATTTAGCTCTTGCATTTTGGTGGTAGTATATTAAATATGTAATAGACACTTTCTCAATTTTTATTTACTATACGAAATTTCGGATAATAATTTATTTCTATTATTATAAGGCAATTTATACAAAATTTGAGAAGTGTATAATATTTTTTTTTCTCAATATGTCCTTATT
The DNA here is from genome assembly GCA_963242795.1 of Inga leiocalycina. NCBI lineage: Eukaryota > Viridiplantae > Streptophyta > Magnoliopsida > Fabales > Fabaceae > Inga > Inga leiocalycina. Next base: position 50,727,532 of record OY725329.1, read on the forward strand.
GACAAGGTTTTTAAATTCACAAATTTAAGTAAATTTGTTATGTAAACTGTAGACTCATAAATTCGAAAAGTTTACCTCTATTGATAAATATATTATTATTAAAAATATATAATTAAATAATAAATATACAAAAAATGATAATAAATTAGTTTAGATATATTTTAAATCCCAGTCATTGAAATGAAATCATACTTAGCATATATAAAAATTTTTGCGAACTTCATATATATTTCAAAAAATATTATTAAACGTTAGGTTAGACTAAAACTAACTTAAATTAAAAGATAGCAAAAATAATATCAGATCTTAAAAATAATAATTTAAATGTATTAGCACTAAAACTAATAACTTTCAAACCAAAATATTCATAATCAATACCTGACTAATTTGAAAAGAATAAAAAAGAATTAAATCACTAAAATATCCCTAGTATATTAATTCTGTTCAATGACGATTCTGATCAGTAAACATTAAACAGTAATCAAGCATTGATAAAAGAAATTCAGTGATTACGTTTGAATTAAGTAAAAGCTATATTTTGATTCTCATTCAGTTTTTTTTTTGGCCAGAAGATTCTTATTCATCAGATAGAGGGTAGGAAAAACAATTAACAGTATTTTAGTACTTCTAAACAAAAAAAAGTAGCGATAAATAATAAAAAATGTTGGTAAGGAAAAATCCCTATAAAAGATAGCTGGATTATTTAAATTCTAACTTGAATAATTAAATTCAACTAATATTAAATCAGGTTATATGTCCTAAAACAAGATTTTGGAATTCGATAATTTTACCTTACAACCTCTTATTTGCAAGCTATTAAAACCCGAACCGGGTATTGAACCGGTCGGGGTACTGGGTTAAGGGTTAGTGGGTCAGACCGGGGCTAAATCGGAGCAAAACCGGGACCAAACCAGTGAAAAAATGAAAATTTTAGACTTATAGTATGAAAATCTAAAGGAAAAATCAAAATTTTTTTTTTTTTTAAAATAGTAACCCGGACCGGACCGGTCTACCGGCTGGTTCGCCGATTTCCGGGCCGGACTGGCCGGTCCGGTCCGGGTTACAGAACCATGCTTATTTGAGATGGAGTCCGTTTTTTAAATCTTTTTTATATAAAAAAATACGGATTCATTAATTACACACACACTCTCCTTTGCAACAATTTTCCTTTTCCAACTATGCTATTTATAATTTGATACATCATAGAGTCAAATTGTGGGCCAGTTTATTTAAGATCTACAAAAAATGAATTTAGTTAACTTTGCCTTGATTTGCTGGGAAAACAATAGTAAGCTAAGCAAGTTTTATTTAAAAAAATTATTATATTTTTATTTTTTTGATAAACTATTTCAAATAATTTATTGAAATAAGATTTTTTGCCCATAGCTTAAATTCTCTTAGAACAACTCCCTCATAATCCCAACAATTTTCTCATATTTAATCTAACTAAAATCATTTTTTTTAATCTTGAACAAACTGGCTCTCCAAGACTAGAGTAGGGAAATCGGGCCGAATTTATGATTTAGAGCTTCTAGAAGGAGTCGAGTCTAAAAGGGCCAGCCCTGTAGAGCCACGGGCTTAAAAAGGTGGGCCCCTTTTAGGCCGATTTAATTTTTTTAAAAATAAATTAATATATGTAATATCATTATATCAAATTATTAATATAAAAGACACCTAAATACCTAATAGAGTATTAGTAATAGACTAACTCTTATTAAATGATTTGATTTATTTGATTTTCTATAATGGTTTATTCATTTAAACTTTAAAAAAATAGCTGAATTTGGACATTAGATAATTATTTTAATTAGAAATTTATGAGTTTTAAAAATAATGTATATCAATTTAAAGCAAAATAATGACTAAATTATAAAAATTTAAAGTGAATTTTATTTAAATTAAAATGAGTTTAGGCCTATTTAGGTCCGAGCCCATGAAAGACCAGCCCTGTAGGGCCACATGCTTCATAAATTAGGGGTTTTATAGAAGTCGGCCCAGACCTAAGCCCGTGAAGGGCTGACCCTTATTCTTAGCTATATCCAAGACGTACTTACCCTCACATACACACACATATCATGTATGCATATTAATTTTTGTCATCCCAATAAGGTTAGTCATTTCTTTCACGAGGAGGCCATTTCTTGTCTTCGAGAACTATGTTTGGCCTAAGAGATCCATTATTTCTTATTCTAATACTTGTATTATTATTATTAGAAGCATCGTTAACCTCAAATAGGTGACACCATCCAATATAATAATTTTTTGAAATAAAACTTTCATAATTAGCTTACTACTGTTTTTTGCTTTTTCCAACAACTCAAGTGTCAAGTTTAACTACATTCATTTTTTAAAATCTTAAATAAACTGTCCCAGAATTTGACTCTATGATGTATCAAATTATAGAAAACATAATAGTAAAAGGAAAACTATCGCAGATGAGAGAGAGTGTAACTAATGAATCCATTTTTTTTTTGTAAAAGATTAAAATAATAGAGATGGATACCCAACTCAAATGAGGGATAGTAAGGTAAAATTATTGAATTTTAAAATTCTATTTTAGGTCTTATGACCTAATTTAAAATTTATTGGATTTAACGACTTAATTTAAAATTTAAATAATTTAACTGTTTTTTATAAGGATTTTTCCTATTGGTAATGTTATGATGAGAGGGAATCAATTAAAAATTGAAACAAATCATTCAGGGGTTATTTGTTTTTTTCTTGAACATATTTTTTTATTTAAAAAAATCTAAAAAAATTGTTTGGAAAATTGTTTTCAATAATTTTTTTAAATAAAAAAACAAAAATTTGTTTTTAAAAACTAAAAAAAATAGTTTTTAGTTGTTTTCTTGTTTTTGTTCTTCTATTTTTATTTTTTTGAGGTTGTCACCAATCCACTATCAATACTATACTTTTGATGATAGCTGCCACCACATCACTTTTAGACTAGATTTTTTAAAAAAATTTTCAAAACATATTTTTTTTTCAAAAATTTTTTTGAACAATAATCTTATAAAACTGCTTTGGGAAAGAAAAAACAAAAAACAGAAACAAACAAGCCTTTAGTTTTAATGCATTTAATTAGTTCTATGATCGTCTTCTATATCTTGCTGCATGAGTTAAAACTTACAAAGAGAAACAGTACGGTATGTTGTGAATTGATCAATTCAATAAAAAAAAGAGAGAGAAAATATGGCTAATTCTCCAATAATACTGTGACTACTGATTGATCATGAGAACCAGTGCTATATATACATACAGATAGGGAGGGGAGAAAGTTCGTAGTAATATATAGTACACATTATATCAAGTTCATGATATGTAAGCTTCTATATATTTGATTGTATTTGCTTTGTTTCTTTTGAATAAATCTATAAATACATTGTTGGGATTTGGGCCTTTAAATTGTTTGAATGATAAAAAAATGTTATTATTATTTTAAAAAAATATCATGCCTAATAAAATATGAATCAAAACCCAATTTTTTGTCCCTATGTCCCGCTATCAACATCTAATAACTCATATTAAATATAACATACAAAAAAAAAAAAAACCATGAACTTTGGGCCAGATGCATATCACCTCCCTATTCTTTAAAAGATTAAATTAAAGATCCTAATATATCATGCTTTGACTATCAACTCTCCTATCATTAAAATTACCGTAAAAGTTTACGATCGAAGAGTGAAAAAAGAAGGTTGTGTTGTAAATATCATGTGTGAGTGTGTAGAAGGAAGAAGTATTATGAAACTCAAGATTGAGAATGCCTAATGTATAATAAAATGTGAGTTGAGTTAATAACAAGGCTAATAAGATGGGTCTTTGAATTGATTATTGCAGATGATCATTGGATCTTTCATGTGTTTCAATTAACATGTTTTAATAACATTTAATTGGTTTCATTACAATAAATCATTATTAAATCTTATGTTGTAACTGGCATTCTAATTGTGATTATGACTTTTAAATGGTCTTTATTGTTGTTCAACGATCACATTTTCTTTACCTATAAAAAGTAGTGCACGGTCTAAGGTGAGTACTGAGTATTGAGGTTAGGTGATACCGAGCTCTATCCCCTAGGTTCCTCTCTTCTCTTTTATTCTGAGTTACACTGTTATTTTTGTTGTTGTTCTGTCACAATGCCCTCTGTAGGAAATGTTCATTTTATCGTGGGGAGTGCCACTTCTTGATTTACTAGGGGTCGTGGAATATTTTCTAAGGACAATATCATTGCACATGACTCAAACTATTCTTTTATTGTATTTTTGTAGGTGCTAAACAATCTATACAGTGTAAAGTGCTCATGCCGACAGGTTGGGGACGTGGAATGGAAATGATGAAGAGATAGCTAAAGTTATGAGAGGGACATGAACGGCAGAAACTAGTACACATGCTCTATACTATTTATGTCTCACTTTTTGCCAATAATCAAGAAGTTTGTGTTCATTTCAACGCCTATTTAAATTTAAACGTGCTAGGAAAGCATCCACAACATTCACGGCGAGACCGCGAGAGATTAAAGTTGAGTGTGAGAAAACACGAAATATACAGAGAAAATTTCATTCAACCCCTATGAAAGAGACTTAATTTCAATCAAGCCCTAAAAGACACTGAAACTTTAGTGCTCCCACTTGGGCCAAAATGAAATTAAGTTTTGTGGACAAAAAGATAATGATGCCCTTGCTTTTTTTTTTTTTTCAATAAAAGCATTCACAAGACAAATAAAGAAATTCACTAGATAAATAAGGACATTTACAAGATAAAGAAGGCGATTCAAAAAAATAATGCAAGGGTATTATTGTTTTTTCACCCACAAAACTTAATTTCAGTTTGTCCCAGGTGTAATGAAGTTGTAGAATCTTTTGGGTGTTTGACTGAAATTAATTATTTTTTCATGGGGCTGAATGAACTTTTCCCAAAAGTAAAATGGGTACACGTCCTTGTGAGGAAAATAAATAAAATGGACAAAGAAGAATATGGAAAGTACATGAAAGTATAGAAACTGAGGCAGTTAATAAGAATCCTGTATGCATTGATGAACAGGGAAATGACGTTTTATTAAGCCAAATAAGAGTAGTCAAAGTTACTGTTAAATTACATTTTTATCCTGAAAGTATAAATACAATGTTGGACAATAGTTAAATTTAAATTAAATTAACATTTGAACACTTTCCATTCCAAGCCAACCTTGTTGACAAAAATCACCTCAACAATTTTGTGGGTGAGGTCAATTAATACAAATGAAATCACATTCATCATGGTTATTAGAATCCCATTAATCTAGTCGTATCTCATAATTTGATTAAAAACAAGTGGAAAGGATATGAATGTGTTGATGTATTTTATTTATGCATGTATCTTACCATTTCAAGAGCAATACAAGCCAAGAATCACAACGATTCCTGCGATTCTAGGTGAACTAGGCTGCATACAGATCGAGTATGATCTTGCGCGACCCGACTTTAGAAAACTCTTTTTTCATTTCTTTTTCTGATTTTGCCCAGGTTTATTTAAGAATTTCCTTTCACTTCTATGATTATCCTTGATTTCCTCTTACTTATCTCAATCAAAACCGTATTAGTTTTTCTTTTCCAGAAGTGTTATTTGGCTTTAAAATGTTAACATATACAAACCTTTAATATTTTCTTATGTGAAAATTACATTAATATCATCCTTAAAATTAATCAAGAATCTTACAATTCACGATATGATATGTTTTGATTCATGATTATGAAAATAGGCTTTCGGTTCATGATTCGTATCTCGATCCGATAATTCACACATAATCTCAGGATGCCACCAAAATCATCAATTGCACAAATTTAATGAAGCCGTCTCATCCTCACCCAACTATAGAATATGATGAAATAATAGCAATTGACAGAAAAATATGGTTTCTTCCACCACGTTCTCTATTCCAGAAACCTATTAAAATTAAAGGTGATGGTGATGTTACTCCCAGATAGGATATGGAGCGGGGGCAAGACAGATTATTGGCATCTGGTAGATTTAACTTTAAACCAGAACGTGACATGTCCACACTAACCTAATGTGGTCCACAGTACTACAAGTCTCTAGTCTGTTATGTGGTCATTAAACTCTAATTTAAAACTTAATAATTTAAATTTAACCCTATTGAATATACTCCTCCGATCTCTAATATAAGATATATTTGGAAAGTTGGTCTTCGTCTTAAAAATAAGACATAATTTTCTTATTTATCAATCTTTTCCTAATTTACCCCTATGGATGCTCTCTCAACTATAATAAAAGAGGACAGGAGATGAGAGAATCAAGAAAGATGACTCAGGTGTTTTAGAAAATACATGTTATATTAACTAACATAACTAACTTCTTTAATCTAATCAAATTAGGTAAATATATATTATATTAATGACCAGAATGAGTAATACACTTTCCAAGAAAATGATACCCCCGGGTCCTTTTTAATGAAGAACAATTGTCGAAATCATGTTATTCAAAATATCAATTAAAAGTAATAAATACATAAGATATATATGTATTTTTTTTTTCAATTATACTCTTGTTTATAAAGAGAGTACATATTAGACAATACGTGAAAATTTATTGTAGAAAGATAAATGAGTATATTTAATGGAAAGACTACTTTAATTTAAACTTTCAGACAAAAAGGATTTAATTTGTTCCATATATTAAGAATTATTTATATGAGAGAGATTGCTCCTTATAAAAATGGTTAGAGGCAGTATTCTGTTAGTGACACTAGAGGGAGTGGTCTATCAGTCCTTCTAATGAAAACATTTTAACTAATTTCTATATATTAAGAAATGACAGTTAAGGTATTAAGTATGTTTTAAATTTATAAAAAATTTTAAGTTTGCCGATATTAAAGAATGTGTATTGAAAAATTATGCGGTATATTTTCTTTCACCTATTTTCTCATTCAATAAAGGAAAAACTGAAAAACAGTCATTAATAATAGCCCTATAAGTAACTACTCATTATTTAAGACCAAAAGTTTTTCTAAGAGAGTTATAACAAGGACCAATGTGCAGTACACAATTGTATTGTTACAAGATGGCCCATTCCATTACTACTCCCTCCATCCCTATTTATAACATCTATTTAACTGAATTGTATTGTTAAAAAATAATTAATATTAGTTAAAAGTAATAAATCGTAAAAAATATACTTTTTTTTAAATATGTCCTTATTTATAAGTAGGCAAAAAAAAAAAAAAAAGATAGTAATAATGAGAACATTGATGGAAGAGTGTAAGGGAAAATTAATTAGGAATAACATTAGTAAAAATGTATTTAATGATCAGACAACACTAAAAATCTTATAAAAGGAGAGGCACTACTTCAGATTTTTTTATTTTGCCATGACCAATTCAAAAAAAAAAAATTATAAATATATAAGGGCCTCATTCATGCACCATTGAAGACTTGACAACCCAGTCCGGAACCCTTCCTCTTCCCTCCCTATTCTCTTCATTTTTTATCCATTAGATCAATATTTGAATGGTTCTAATTTAATTTGATATAAAATATTATTTTTAATTTCTTTATTGTGCTACTGAATTTTTTATATCACAATTTAGCAACTTGTATTTAATTAATTATTTTCTTTTTAAATTTAACATTTTAATAATAATTTTATAAAAGAATCCAATCTGAACAAATGCTGATCTAATTGCTAGAAAAAGAAAGAGGACGATTTCCAAGCTGATTCCTTTCAAACTCCCTCTTGACATGTGGTGACACCTCTTCTCTACAATTAACACCAGAGTCATAGCTTACCTTAAATACACAATAGAAGCTCTGCGTTATATAATTAATTAATTCCTTACACGAAGATTAATTGATAGAAATCAATCGCAGATGGTTGGTCCATGAAATTAAAAAATGAATATGACTGGTCTCTTGTAGTCTTGTTGGGGGAAAAAAAGGAATATGAGTGGTCTCTGAAACATACTAACCAGAGAAGGACGCGTGAAATTTAATGATAGTTTAAAGAAGGAAACTTGATTGAGACTCGCAACGGAATGGTTTATGGAAACAAAGAAAAGAGACAAATCGGCAATTGAGAAATCAAATGAATTAAAAATGGAATCACAGCTACTGTGCTCGCATGTGAACATAGGAAATATTAGACATATTTTTATTAAGTAAATAAACATGAGAAAAGGCAAGAATGAATTAAAAGTAGTTTTTCAATTGTAATTTATAGTGAATAAAATGATGATCAGACCCTTCAAATGCTTGTTTGGAATTATGACTAAAGATTCATTTTTTGTTATGATGTATGAGGCATGCGAGAAAAGTGATTTTGTTGTATTCAATCGTGATCCCAAACAAACACAATTGCAAAAAATGCAAAAGACACAATGATTAGACTAATAAGATTAGTTAATTTAGTATTTTTTTTTATATTATCATCTGGGTATCTAGTTCAGGGTTTATAGTTGTTTTTTCCAACATAAGTGTTTCCTTTGAGACTTGAACTCGAAACCCAGAGGGATCTAATGGGCCTTACACTACTAGACAAACTCTAGATTGGTAGATTAGTTAAGTTAGCTAATATTATATGATTTTTTTTCTAAAATATCATAATTATCTTCCTTAATTCTCTCAATCTCTCTTATTTAATTACTATTTTGGGAGCATCAAGAGAGATAAATTAAAAAAAATATTGATAAATATAAAAAGTATATCTAACAGCCTTTATGATCAAGGCCAACTCCCTAATTATTTTTTTACCATGAGATTAATTTTGTTTTTTAACCTTTCTAATCTCTCTCTCAAGTGAATGGCGTCAGTCAGAGTCTTGACTTCCTTCTCTTTATAACTTCATTCTTAAACACGGCATGGGCATCAAAGTTGTTCCCATGAGTGCTCTGGGTTTCAGTTTCTCTAAACAGCCTCCTCTTCCCACGACATTTTCTTGCTTCTTCTTCCTTTTGAACCTTCTGCTAACTACTGTCTCCTTCTAGCTTCCATTAACAAAGAGATAGACTTCTTCCTCCTTGCCTTCAATTCCACCATTAATCCCACGAGTACGCGTCGAGTTTTGGGAGTTTCATCTCTCAGCAGCAGTATCCTTGGCTTCTCCGGCCACAGATCTGGTGGGCGACTATCTAATGAGTGAGGTAAGTGTGTGTTTGGCAAGCACCAAAACCATAGTTTCAAACCATGATTTGTGCAACTCGAAACAAAACTCCTCTCACACACTTATTTCATTCTTTTTGTGGGGATTGGTTACGGTCCTCTGCTCTTACCGTTCTCTTTTCATCCTCTTTTCCTCACTACTCATTTTAGCCTTTAGATTAAAATCTAGGCGGTTCAGATTTAATATTTATAAAAATATTTTTAAAATATCAAATTATTAAAAAATAATTAAATAAATTAAAAAATGCTAAATTTTAGTTATAATAATTTAAACATGTGATAAAAATATTTTAAAAATAATATGTTTATGAAACATTAAATTTGAATCGCTTAGATTTCAATTTAAAGGTTGAGATAAGTAGTAGAGAGGAAGAAAACGGAAAGAGAATGATAAGAGAAGAGGGTCAATTCCCTTTTTGTGTGGGTGTGTATTACATATATTTCTTTGATCACCCTACTATTAACCCCCCTTTTGTTATTTCTTATTTATTTATTTCATTTTATTATTTATTGCTATGGTTTTCCGTCTCCCACATGGCAAGCCTTCATTTTTTTTTTTTGGGTTTTGGGAGAACTATAACTCAATAGTTTCAATCACAGTTGATTTTGAGGTTATTTGGCGAGTCAGGACCCTGTTCCCATTCCCAAACTTGTTTAACTCGGATTCTATATAGTCTTGGCAATCTCAGATTCTTGTGGGCTTTATCTTTTCATGAAAAGTTTCGATTTTTATGAATTTTTTTAAAACTTTTTTCTTTCGATTGGTGCTTATATATATCTTTATTCATCTTTTCCTCTCTACATCCCTCCATTCCACAAACTGCTTTCATTACTTTTGTGCTTGCAACCTGTAAAGATTCTTTCAAACATTTGTACCTACAGCTGTTTGTTTCATTTATGCAAGAGAAATACAAAAACCCATTTATCTGATTGAGTTTTATTGACTCGCCATTTTCTTTATCTCTCTCTAGATCGGTGTTTCAGAAACTTTTACAGCCTGTTTGGCACGAGGAAGATTTGAGGATAGGAGGGAAAGGAATTTAGGGGAAAGAAAGGAGGGGGAGGGAAGATGGGTTGTTTGGTAAGAAGAAAATTTAGGGGTTGCAGTTGGAAAAGAATTAGGAAATACCTATTTTATCCTTAAAGTAATTAATTAAAAATGAAAAGGAAAAATGTATTTTCTTTTATAAATTGAAGATGAATGCCTTGACCTTGAACCGCAGTAGCGAAATCGCTCGATTCCAGCGACGAAGAAGATTAAAAAATATACAACAATATATTGTTAAACATTAAAAAAATATAATTAAGAAAAAATTAAAAAATAAATAAATAAATATAAATATTCAAAAAAAATATATAAAAATTATTGTAGATGACGATATTTGATAGATCACTGGGATAATGGATGATATTAAGTGTTAAAAAAATATTACGAATATATATTTATTTAAATAGTTTTTAGATATTTTTGATTTTATTTAAATCATTAAAGCTCAAATGTTTTCAGCGTTGTTTACTAATTTGATCCCAACTTCAAAAATATAAAGATTTTTTTGAATGGATCTTGCTTCATTTGAAACGTGATTCAAAGAGCTTTATAAAAACATGTTATTTACTGAATTGGAATTTAAATTGACAAATTTATATTTAAATTTTAATGTAATAAGGAAAAGAGCAAGAAACATAAATTCGAATTTGATGTCAAATTCGAATTTGCAAAATGGTAGGCTACCATACAAGTTTTGTACTGTACGTACTGGGCTCTCCACGCCTCAGTCTCTCCTTGTCTCTTTATCTCGCCATGGGACTTGTTGGTTTTCACATTAAGAATTAATATCACCCAAGTCCCATAAGATTTTACTGTAATTTGATAATTTCAAGGGGTTTGATTGTTATTATTTCTATTATGTGGGACTAGTTGCAATTTTCCCTTTTTTGGTCCTTTGCATTTTGGGTCATATCATATCTGCACATTTTTTATTAATTGTGATTTCTTTGGTTAATTCAAGTAACAATGATGACTTTTCTTTTATAATTTTCAAATTACTATTTCCATTTTTTCTCTTTTGCTGCATCAATAACTCGTACGTTTCTTGTTTTCTCACTCCGCTGTAATCTCTCCCCGTGAATGTTTTGGATTATTCTTTGTTTTTAGAAAACCTCTAGCTTCATACGGATTCTTTCCTAACACATTTAATTTATACCGGTGTTGAAACCATGAACTTCACGTCCTCCCTCTCATGTCTTTAGCTTATTCTATCCCTTCATCTTCCTTTGTTATGGCTCTCCCTATATCTCATGCATAACCACACATTATGTCGGGCATCAGACGCAAATTTAAAAAACACAATCAGTGCTTGATTTGGGATAGCATGCATTTGATTTTCTTATCGTTAGGCCTCTTCTTGCGACTATTAAGAATGCAAAGGCAGGCAAAGTAGAGAACAAGACGCATCTACTTCTCATATCCATTGCCTTTGAGCTTTTTATCGATTGCTCTCATAGGATTTCCTGAAGCCAACACCTTCCTCATCCATCGCACCAAACTCAACTCCTGTGTTATGGCCCTCCTTCTACAAAATCACACCTATTACGCTTTTCATTATTCTCTCTTTTCTTGATCATCCATGCCAAAAGATACATCCTTATTCCTTAATACAGATAATTCATTTGCAACAACTGCTCCAAAATCCATCAAGAACCGTTCGGTTCAACCTGCTCCAACTCGAGCTACTATACCACAATATCAGGGATACAAGTTAACAAAGGACAAACTGGGTGGATATATTCTTGGATCCTGCTACGCATCCAAAAACATCCACCCAGTTTGCTCTTTGTGAACTTGTGTCCGCGATTTTGTGATGTTAGAGCTCGGGCTGGAGCAGTTTCAACCGAACATTTCTTCATAGATTTTGGAGCAGTTCTTGCAGCTGAATTCCGTATTAATGATGTATCTTTTGGCATGAATGATCATAAAAAGTGAGAAGTGAAAAGAGTAACATGTGTGATTTTGTAGAAGGGAGAGCCATAACAGAGGAGCTGAGTTTAGTGCCATGGATGAGGAAGGTGTTGGCTTCAAGAAATCCTAGCGATAACAAGCGATGGAAAGCTCAGAGGCAATGGATATAAGAAGTAGATGCATCTTAGTTCTCAAGATTGCCCGCCTTTGCACTCCTAATAATCGCAAGGAGAGGCCTAACAGTAAGAAAATCATGTGCATGCCGTACCAAATCAAACACTGATTATGTTTTTACCTTTTTCTTTTCGCCTGATGCCCGATATAATGTGAGGTTGTATGCATGAACTTTCTAATGGATTATGCTCCATGCAGCCATTGACGTCATAGGATATGCACGGACCACTTAGTGTCATACTCTTAGTGTCAAGTCAAAATTGCTGTATAGAAATTTCTGGAATATCATTATTCTTATCTGCAACATAATTTTGTTTCATTATATGTGCGTATATATCTTCATTTGAAGTATTGAGAGCTTTCAATAACAAGATTAGAAAGATGTTAAATTAAAAGTTAAAGTAAGAATTATTATCTTGTAAGAGGACATTAAATCAATGATGTGCGTTTGGCCAACTATTAAAAAAAACACTTTTTCAAGGAAAATCATGGTTTTGCTTGACTTCATCCAAACACCCAAAAAAAAAAGGAAAAAAATAAAAGCGGTTATAGAGCCTGAAATCGTGGTTTGATAGAACTTAGAAGCATTAGTGTGTGTGTGAACGATGCTGTAAGTTCAGATTTTAGTCTCTCTGAGATTATTATTATTAATTGAAATAAAAGGTTGCAACTAGTATTTATATAAAAAATATATATTAATTATTTTTTATTTTTCTTCAAAATCTATTTTTTTAATTCTATCATCTCTTGGTTTTGCGAAGTACTTGAATTTCCTCGATGGACGGATTTGAACCACGTCTATTTTTACGTTTATACTTATCTGGTCCTTTCCATAATATATATATATATATATATATATATATATATATATATATATATATATATATATATATATATATATATATAAATAGAAAAATCAGGTGGATAACAAAAGTTCGTTATAATTGAAACTCATTCCCCTTTATTTATTGCGGGAAGAGAGCGAGTAATTGAGTGAGAGAGAGTGTACACTGAGTATACATTATAGTAATTAATAGGGGCGAGAATAAAAAAATATAGCACTAAATAATTCAGATAGTCATTACTAATATGTTTTGTAAATAGCAACATGTCATCCTTTAAAAAATTTATGTAAAAAAGAAGAAGAAGAAGAAGAAGAAGAAACCTAGTAATCCGTTAATAACTACTCGTAATTTATGCCGTAATACTTGACTTTCAACTTGAATTCAGATAATTGTAACAGATATTTCCGCAAAAGCATTCAAGTTTCATACTCTATTCTTCAAACTACTTCTATATATTCAAGTTTCCGTGCTAATCAGTGCGATGTGTGGATATTTATAAGAAGACTATATTAGAGTTGAGAACTTGAGATAATAAAAAATAATCTTGTTGGACGAAGCATATCTGGACCAATTGGAATAAATCTGGGCAACCTGATGATTGTCCTTTCTTTCTTATACTAACAATGTAAAATGTTTCTGTACAAAATATATCTTGATCACCAGAATGATCATATACCTACATATATACAACTAAACACAAGCACGGTGAACTACGCTTCAAGCCCAATGGACCTGGCCTTAGCCCATATACAAACGATATATACATATCCAATGTCTAATACTCCCCCTCAAGTTGTGTGCTAAAGACATCTATTGCACCCAACTTGCTGAGAATCCTATTATGAACAGTCCTTGTAACAGGTTTGGTCAAAATGTCTGCTTGTTGTTCTACTGAATTAACATGATGTAAATTAATCAACTTTGCCTGAACCTTCTCACGAACGAAATGACAACCAATCTCGATATGTTTAGTTCGTTCGTGAAAGACAGGGTTAGTTGCAATATGGAACGTTGCCTTGCTATCACAAAAGACATCAATCGGCTGTAATTGAGGTAGATCCAGCTCTTTCAATAAACCTTCTAACCATACTACCTCAGAAGTTGCTGAAGACAAAGCTCGATGTTCTGCTTCTGCGGAAGACTTGGAAACAGTGTGTTGCTTCTTCGTCTTCCAATGCACAAGCGAACCTCCAAGCTTAATCAAATATCCTGTGACAGACCTTCTTGTAGTTTCACACGCCCCCCAATCAGAATCACAATAACAACTCATAGTCATATCTCCCCTGAACCGATCAATACTCCTAGTCCCGGAGTTCCTTTAAGGTATCTCACCACAATCAGAGCTGCTGCCATGTGACTCTTCATAGGTTGTGCCATAAATTGACTTAAAGCCTGCACAGAAAAACTTATGTTAGGGCGTGTAACTGTAAGGTAAATAAGTCTGCCAACTAACCTTCTGTAATGTTCTGGGTCTTTTAACAGTTTGTTCTCTTTGTGTTTACCTTTCTCATATGCTACCAACTTAACATTATGCCCCATAGGCATCCCAAGGGGTCTATAACCACTCATACTCATGTTTGCCAACAAATCCAAAATATATTTCCTTTGACACATAATGATTCCTTCAATGGACCTTGCCATTTCTATACCCAGGAAGTACTTCATAGTACCTAAATCTTTAATCTTAAACATGGTATGAAGAAAGTGTTTTACCTCAGCAATATGCTCATTTGAACTTCCAGTCACAAACAAATAATCAACATATACCAACACTAGGAGAATGTCACTGTTACACTTCTTAAAGAATAATGAATAGTCATACTTACTTTGAGTGAATCCTCCTTGTATCAAGGCAGATGAAAGCTTACAATTCCATTGTCTAGAGGCTTGTTTAAGCCCATATAACGATTTTTGAAGCTTACACACAACATTTTCTCCTTGGCTATTAAAGCCTTGAGGAATGTTCATGTAAACTTCCTCATCTAAATCACCCTGCAAGAAA
Source organism: Inga leiocalycina (assembly GCA_963242795.1). Classification (NCBI taxonomy): domain Eukaryota; kingdom Viridiplantae; phylum Streptophyta; class Magnoliopsida; order Fabales; family Fabaceae; genus Inga; species Inga leiocalycina. The sequence goes on from OY725329.1 coordinate 50,742,664, forward strand.
GCATTATTCACATCCATTTGATAGATATTCCATTTATTTATTGCAGCCAATTTTAATGCCATTTTTACTGTTATCATTTTGACTACGGGAGAGAAGGTTTCATGGTAATCAATGCCTTCCCTTTGATTATAACCCTTGGCTACTAATCTAGCTTTATATTTATCTACATCTCCATTAGACTTGTATTTTATCCTGTATACCCATTTGCACCCAATAGCTTTCTTATCTTTGGGTAATTTCACTATTTCCCATGTTTTGTTATTTTCTAAGGCTTCAATTTCAAGCCTCATAGCCTTTACCCATTCTTTATGTTGCACAACCTCCTCATAATTCCTAGGTTTAGAAATAGAATCCAATTTGCAAAGAAAACACATATGAGCTGAAGATATTTTTTCATAGGAAATATAGTCTTCAATTGGATATAAGCATTTACTTTTGGTCTCATGTGAATCTTTTATTACTAGGTTACAAACATAGTCTTTAGCCCATATAGGTGGTCTTCTTTCCCTACCAGATTTTGCATAACTCTCATTTGGCATATTTTCTCTAGGGTCAATAGTTTGTTTTGTCCTAGGCAGTAAAGTGCTTGTTCCTTCACTGTCTGCTGCCACCATTCTATGGGGAATGGATTTATCTACATTACTTAATTGGGGTACGAGATCATCATCAAAGAAAAACATCTCTCTAATCTCCTTTGTCACTCCCCCTTGATTGGTGCTCATTTCCTCTCTAAAGGGAAATTTAGACTCAATGAAGGTCACATGTCTACTTACAGTGAGAACTTGACTATGCAAGTCCAAAAGGATAAATCCCTTTTGGTTATTCGGATACCCTAAGAAGACACATGGATTACTCCTAGGTTGCAATTTATCTAAGTTGGTAAGATTTGTGGCATAAGCTAAGGACCCAAATACTTTAAGATTCTCATAACTAGGCTCTACACCATACACCTTCTCATAGGGGGTTTTATGACCTAAAACCTTAGATGGTACTCTATTGATTAGATATGCTGCCATACGGACACACTCTCCCCAATATTTAATAGCAACACCTGACTGTAACATAAGACTTCTAGATACTTGCATCAACGTCCTATGCTTCCTTTCTACAATTCTATTCTGTTGGGGAGTATATGGGCAAGTTGTTTCATGAATGATTCCCTTATCCCCAAAGTAATTCCTAAGTTCATAATTAGCAAACTCAATCCCATTATTGCTCCTCACATGCTTAATATTAATTGAAAATTGATTAGAAATGTAAGACACAAAGTTCTTAATCCATCCAGCACATTCAGATTTAGATTCCATCAAGAAAATCCAAGTATTACATGAATAATCATCTACAATAGTAAGGAAGTATTGGTGTCCTTGATGTGTGGGTGTTCGATATGGACCCCACACATCCATGTGTACCAACTCAAAGCAGAAATTAGTTTTATTGTAGCTAGAATTAAAACGGAGACGAGTTTGTTTAGACTGAATACAAACAACACATTCTTTATTCAAAGATGCAGATTTATCGTTTACAATGCTTAGATGGCGCAAAACAGAAAGTGGGGCATGTCCTAATCTATTGTGCAATAAACACAAATCATCAGAATTTCTAATTTCGGTATTGACAGCATTTTTCTTAGGGAAATTTAACATGTATAATCCCTCTTCGATCTTACCATTCGCCTTCTTCTTCCCATCTGGAAGGCCCTGCACCAAGCAATGATCAGGGAAAAATGCTACTGTGCATTGGAGTTCATGTGTGAGTCGAGGAACATATATCAAATTAAACTTTAACTGAGATGCATATAATACGTTGGTCAAACATATGTCAGGGGAAAGTTTAATTGTCCCTATGTGTGTAACAAATACCCTTTCCCCATTGGGAATTTTAATTGCTCTAATAGAACTATCATTAATACGGTAAGTGTCAAATAAAGATAAATTCCCAGTAATATGTGTGGTAGCACCCGAATCAAGAACCCAACGATTATATGTATTAGATGGTTTCATATGAAAATTAGAAAAATGCAAACTTGAACCAGTACTAGTCAGTGCATGTACAATCCCTTCAGTATCTCGTTTCAACAGGTCAAGAAGCTTTTCGTACTGTTCCTGAGTGAAAGAGAGAGATGTAGTAGGGGCTGGTTGTATGCATTTCTCCTTTTCAAATGTTGGGTCGGTTCCTAGGTGGTTGGCAGAAGCGTCATTAGCCTATTTTCCTCTGCCTCTTTTGAAATTACTAGGATACCCGATGAGCTCCCAACAGCCTTCCTTGTTGTGTCCTCGTTTTCCACAATGTGAACATTTAGAGATAGAACTAGACCGTCCACGGCCCCTTCCTTCCCCCTTCCTCTAGCACTCATGGCGACCCCGTCAGTGACTCCATTCTTGGGAGAATTGGCAAGCGTCTTCTAAGCTTCGTCCTCGGCCACCATAGCAAATGCTTGATTAACAAAGGGGAGAGGTTGCATTAATAGAATTTGGCTTCTAGCGGCAGCAAAACAGTCATTTAGCCTTAAGAGAAATTGAAGAAGTTTCTGTTGCTAGATCATGTCGGCATACAGTTTTGACGTGTCACATCTACACGATGGAATCGGAAACAGAGTAGCTTGCTCCTCCCATAGCTCCTTTAGCTTTGTATAGTAACCAGAAACTGAGGAAGAGCCTTGCCGAAGAGAGGTAATTTCCCGATGCAAGGAAAAAATGCAGGAACCAGTAACTTTATGGAATCGTTCTTGTAGGTTAGACCAGACAAGATGTGCGTCTTGGTAAAAGATGATACTGTGGGCAAGATCTTTAGAAATCGAATTAAGGATTCAAGAGAGTACCACAGCGTTCCTACTGTTCTCGGAGATCTTCAGCTTGCGATTCCTTTCGGCAGGTACCGTCGATGAAACCAAGTTTGTGCTTACCACGAAGGGCTATTTTCATCGCGCGGCTCCACATAGTGTAATTTTCACTGCCAACAAGTATATGCGGAATAATCGTCAATCCCTACGTTTCAGAAGGGTGGAGGTATAGCGGATGATTGAATGTGAGTCCGTCGACGGCTGTGGCTTCAGGTTTCTGTGACCATGCACCAGCGACGTCGGATTTGTCAGTTGCCATCGGAACCTAAGTACAGAATTGTGAGAATATGAAGGAAGAAGGAGACGAGAGTTTCGCGATTATTCTGGAAATCAGATGTTCAGAGTCAGATCTTTTTGAAAGTCAAAAATTAGACCTTTTTGTGGGGTCCATGTGAAGCCTTTGGGAGTTAGATTCTTTCTCAAGTTTTAGAATCGCGAAAGGTTGGGGGCGTGTGAAAATCCAAAATGGGTCTTTCTTAATTTCCAGAATTGGATCTTTGTGAAGCGGGGTTGGTGTGTGATCTTTGGACGTTATAGGCCTTCTTGGATCTACACATGCCTTCTTTGGGCATTTCTTGATCAACCCAGTCTTCTTGTTGCTTTCTTTATTGTAGATGTGCCTCCTTTTTGAAACCAAGGCTCTGATGCCATGTTAGACGAAGCATATCTGGACCAATTGGAATAAATATGGGCAACCTGATGATTGTCCTTTCTTTCTTATACTAACAATGTAAAATGTTTCTGTACAAAATATATCTTGATCACCAGAATGATCATATACCTACACATATACAACTAAACACAAGCACGGTGAACTACGCTTCAAGCCCAATGGACCTGGCCTTAGCCCATATACAAACGATATATACATATCCAATGTCTAATAAATCTCAAAAAATGGCTTCAAGTAATCACAAAATAGCAGCAGCTATAGCCATAGTGTTGATGTTAGGGTTGATGACGACGACGATGACGGTGATAAAAGCAGAAGCAGGGAATAGTGTTGGGTTGAATCATAACAACGCAGAATATTGCAGGAAAGAATGTGAAGCAGAATGTGCCTTCGTTGGGACCCCAAATTGCCTAATTGTTTGCTTCAATCAGTGCTTTCGCTATAGAACTTGATCCTTTCACAAACACTCCTATGTTTCACTTTGTGACTAGAGATGATAAATAGTAAATAATGGTGTTATATTCTCTATGAGAATATATATTATGGGGATGGGAATATTAAAATAAGTTATATTTCTGTGGGTTGATGTGTTCTGTTTCAACTTCATCTTCTTCTTTGTTTTGTTGTTGTATTTGGACATTGCAGATTTCACCACAGCCATAGTGTTGGTTGTCCAAAACTAGTTATGTACTTATGTGTTTTGCTGTGATTTGTATGTAGCTTGAGTTTGTTCGTTATCTGTATGGTTTGGTTTTACAATAATGATATTATGAAATATGGAAGAAACGAAGCCAAGGAGATGATTAACGGGAAGGGAGTGCTTAGATAAAGTGATATTATATAAACCCAATTTTGCACACAACACATTTTTACAAGGTTGGGCCCCAAAGTTTGATCAACTAATAATGAACTCATGAACCCTCAGTTTTGGAGTTCATCTTCTGTAAAACATATAGTTTATTTTGGAGTTCTCTCAGAATACTTGTGGTAAAAAAATTTCTTTTATACGAAAAAGACAACGGATGGACTAGAAAACAAATATGATATATAAGAATGAGACATCCAGAAAACTTGTCTCTTGCAACCCTAAGCACAATTGGAATAGGACTTTAAGAGAACTTTGGGGCTGTTTGATTTTGTTTTCAAAAACTGTTTTTTTTTGTTTTTAAAAACAATAAAGCATGTTTGATAAAATGTTTTCAAAAAATTGTTTAAAAAAAAACAAAAATTTGTTTTTAAAAACTAAAAAACAAAAACAGTTTTTAGTTGTTTTTTGTTTTCCTATTTTTTTATTTTTTGAGGCTACCACTTATTCACTATCGACACTATACTATCAGTGATGACTACCATCACGTCATCACTTACGACCGCACCACCACATCACTTTAAAAACAAATTTTTCAAAATAACTAACCAAACTGTTATGAATATTGTGGTAGTGGATGTTCATAGTCTCTTAGGATTCCATAACACCTATAACCTCCCATGATTTTATGTAGCTTTATGTTGTAGATTAATTCTTATGTTTATGACATTGTAACTCCAACATAATGTGGGTTAATTCTTGTGTTTATGACATTGTAACTCTTGAGAGAATTGGAGGCCTATATATAGAGGCTTAACACAAAAGAATGTAAGCACATGAAAATTCCATATGAATGAGAGTTCTTCACTCTTCATTGCTATAATTCTCTCTTGTCTTTCTTCATCTCTTCATCTCAATCTTGTATATTTTCTTGATTTCATAACACGTTATCAGCACGAATTCGCTCAGAAGACCTATGGTCTAGTTTTCTATCTCTTCTACTCTCTAACTTTCTCATTTCCATACTATGTTTTGTATTGTTTATTCTCTATGTTATTTTATCTTTCTAGTCTACATTATCAATATATTGTTCCATATTATTTTTATTATTTTTCTTTTACGCTATCTATTTTTATCCATCATGTTGTTATCTTTTACATATATCTAGGATAATCTAAACCATTATATGAAATTAAATAGACTCTTTTACTGATTGTTTTATACATCGGGTTCTATGGCTCAGATTTGATATTATATTATCCTTCACAAGTTTTCTTTCCTTTCACTTTTATTTATCATTTTCCATTAATCTCTTATTATGCAAAATTTATATTTATTTATTTATTTATTTATTTATTTTATATTCTAGTATTCTTTACATTTTATGTTATTATATTATGTTATTTCATTTTATTTACACTTATTTAACATTTATATTTCTTTATTTTATTTACATTTTATGTTATATATTATTGTTTGTTTCTTTATTTTATGTCATTTATTTCATCTTGTTTTATTGTTATTTTATTTACATTTCATTTATTTATGTTAACACATTATTGTTATATCATTATATCAATCTTTTATTTTCATTTGTTTATTATATTACATTAATATATAATAGTATTATATATGAGCATGTAATGTGGTCTATATGATCATGGGCTTATCTATTATTTATTTTTGATTATGAATTTGAATTTTTTAAATTTATTTTCTAGTATTTTGATTTTATCGAGAGGCCAGAAGTCATAATATTCTTAATTTCGTGATTAGATGACCAGAAGTCACATCACTTTTGTATTAGCTCTTATGAGAAAGAACGCTATTGGTTTCATTAAATTGCAAGATTGACAAGAAAAATTTTGGCACTTTGATGATTTAATTGTTACAAATATCAAAGCCCTGATGGCTAAAGGTTCAAATATCAAACTAAACAAAAAAAAAAAGCTTTGCAAGATTTTTGCTGTGGTCCTGAAGACCAATATTTGGAGAAATTGATGATGCTATTGAAAGTAAAGAAAATATGTAAGAGTGAAAATGAGCATGATCACATTGCATTTGTAGAATTGATAGTTGAAAGCTAAGAATACTTTGTCTTAGCGATTGAACTACAATCATGGAAATAATAACATTTCTAAGATGATCAAAATTATGAGCAAATATTATACTATGACTAGAAGTCATATGGATAGAAAAATGGTATAATATGACCGGAAGTCATATAGACTAATATGTACTAATTTATTGAAAATAAAGATCAAAATGATTGTGAAGAGAAAAAGACCATGAAATATTGTGAAAAATATAAAAAATAGTTATGATGCTTAAAGTAATAAGTTACGAAGAAAGATGATCAGCTTGTATAGCCAAAAGAAATAATTGTAAGCCCTGAAGGCTATATGATAATTGTAAGCCTTGAAGGCTATATATTTTGATTCTTTATGTTTAAATTTAAATTGATTGTGATTAATTTGTGAGAGAGAAATTAGTATTTAACATTGTGATATCAACATGAGTGATATATGAAATCAAATAGATAAAAAGGTAATGATTGGTCATTTTAAAATTTCAGTATAGTGCCAATTTATTTATAAATTTAAACATTATTGGTAATTATTGATATATTTTGATTTCATGGCCTTTTAGAATTCTAACTACCTCATGGTTAATCCTTATAACTCCCATATGAAATGGTTTTCAGTATTTATTCATATAACTTTCAATTATAAAGTTAAGTTGTTTAATTACCTTCTTTATGTATAATTGTACAATTTATTTGTAATTTTAAGTATATTGTGTATGTGAATACTAATCATACATCAATGGAGTTTACCACCTCTATTTTCTTCTTGGGACTTGTATTTCTCTGTTGCACCAAAGATTTCCCAACAAACATTCAACTCATATACCTCAACATCAAGGTACTTTCTTTCATTATTAGTTATATTTTTAATTTTAGTTAAAGATTTCCCAACAAACATTCAACTCATATACCTCAACATCAAGGTACTTTCTTTCATTATTAGTCATATTTTTCATTTTAGCTTTGTCTTCCATCTCTCTTCTCCTCTTGAGCACTATTATATTGCCTTACAAATATATATGCAATTTTTCTTAGTTCCAAACTTTTGTTATTGAAAGGCATACAAATACTCTTCAATTTATATTTTATTTTAGTATTGATAATTTATTGCCTCCTTTCCCAATTCATTATATTGACATTTCTTCTACTCCTTAACATTCTTATATGATATGTGCGAGTTTCATACATTAATTATGATATAATATATAATATGACATATATTGGAATCAAATTGGTTTTACGTGACATTTAAGGGGGAAAAATCCTATATCATATTTGAATTAAGAGAATGAGAATTTAATGAGAAAATTCATTATGAATAGTTTATGTTTGTTAGACAAAATCATTTTTATAATGTGCATGAATTTTATAGTGCAAGTCAAATTTATGGATGATCAAACAGTAAGGAATATTTGAAAAAAGACTATGTATATCATAAGTATTTATTATTTTATATTATAATGTATTTATCTTTACATTTCTCTCAAATTAATTTTAGCCCCTAAAGATCAGAATTCATTGCAATAAGATCTTTATGTATTTTGATTATGGATCTTCTCATATTTCTTTATGTAGTGAAAAATTCTAAACATTTCATATTTTGAACATGCATCAAAAGAGACAAATTGAAGCATATTATTATTAATGAGTAATAAAATTATATAAATATGTGATAATATATGTTAGTTCCTGAAGAACACAAATGTAATAAAATTGATATAGTTCATGGAGAACTAATATAGATTTTTCTTAAATTCTATGGGTAGAAGAAGAATTGATTAAGAAAAGTTATAACCCATAGATTTACATTAGAGTTTTACTCTATTATAGGGTTTAAATGATAACCCAATTGACTGAAATCCATGATTAGTTGTGAGTTATGAAGTACTTGAGTTTTGAAATGAAAGATATATTATTAGTTTGCTATATACAAATTTGTCTTTGAAATAGAGAAATAAAGAAAGTATATTTATATAACTCACACTTGAGGGGGAGATTGTTAGAATATAAGTGTGAGTTAATATTGAAAAGTTTTACTCATATACTTCCTCACAAAACCTATTGATCTCCGAAAAATGGATGTCATATTGACATTTTATATCAATACTTATGGAAATTGAAAAGTTTGTCGTTGGTTAAGCAACATGTTACAGTAAACTAGTAGTTTACTGATCCAAACAAATTTATGTTGGCATGACTTGTTTGATTCATCTGAGTCATATATAAAAGATTACGTGTGACATCCATTGAAGAACTAGAAGATTCTTCATAAATAGCCAACATATTATATAATTTAAGAGTTATCATGTGCTGCTTGTTCTCAAAGAAATTTAATTATGAGAGTATCACAAGCTATGATTTGGAATGGATCTCTATATTTCTGGAAATAAATAAACTCATGTATGGGCCCATTCAAATATCATGTAAACCATATCAATGTTCAATAATTTTGATAGATGCATCTATAAGATGGTTACATGTAATATTAATATTAGTTTGCAACCTGAAGTTTGCAAGAATATTTGAATAAATTATTATGTTACGCGCAATTTTCAGATTATACGATTCATTCATTGAAGCCTCCATAAATAGCTAGACTAATACTTATGAGAACAAAATTTATGTTTCAGTGTTGGCATATTTGATCTTACATATTGCAGCACTTATACTAGCCAACCAAATTCTCCCGATAAAATTGGCTTTTGGTCAGAAGTCAAGTATATTCCATCTTAAAAAGTTTGAATGTGCATTCCTATTGATTCACCACAATGCACATAGATGGATATTTAAAGGAAATTGAGATAAATGTTGGGTAAGAACCTCCTTCTTCTTGTTTGTCTCTAAATGAAACAAAAGGATGTTTCTAATGGAAACAAATGGATTTAGGAGACTTATACTGCATGATTAGTCGATTGTCATTTGACAAAGTTTTCCTAATATGAGGGGGAGAAATTAAATAGCTGGAAAAGAAAACAAAAGGAATGCATTATTACTATCAAATATAGATCCTCGAATATAATAATATGAACCAGAAGTTCATTTGGTTTGCATTCATGAAATATTACATAAAATCTGTCAGATGCAATTACTAACCTAAATGGGAATTAATAAATCTCATATTCCAACTATAAATGGTCTAATCAGCATAAATGAAAGTGAGACATACCCGAAGTATGAGAGAATAATCAGTTCCAAAAGAAAAAAGAAAGAAGCAAATAATCAAGATAATCATATTAAGGAGGCAGACACTCTAGAAGAGGTCAATACATAACTACTTGCAGAACCCTCAAAAGAGGTTCAGGTACCTGAAAGTAATAAAGAGATCTCAATGAATTATATCACAACAAGAAAAATGGAACTGAAAAGATAAAGTTGTCGACTATAGTTTTAGTAATAATATCACGTGATCAAATGAGGATCTTATACATAAATATGTCGGTAGAAAAAAAAAGGTGATTGGCCAACTGAAGAAGGGGACAAGACGCAATGAAAAATGTTTTTTTCAGCATGTGAAATTTATGGACCTGTAGTCCAAAACATTTGAAATATTAAGTTATTTGTGATATATGAATATTCATGTGAAAATAAAGATTTTCACAAGGTTTAATGATGATTATGATGAGGTACAACATTTGGTAGTGGATACAATAATTGTTGCATATATTATTAGTCTGGCAGTATATGCAAACAAAATAATGCGTCTATTAGATATCATTATATATAACATATGCATATGGATAGGGAATATTATATGAGACTCTTTGAAGGATCTAAAATGCCAGAAGCATATACAAGAAAATCATTCTATATATAAAATATTGTGCGAGTTTGAAAATAATTCAAGCATATATAATTGATTGAAAAATATATTGAAAAATGAGTAATTTTTCATTTTACTTGACTCGTAGATCAAGTTATCAAATGCATCAAAGATTTCAAAATCACATATTTTTACCGTGGTGAATTTTCTTATAAAGATACATTGAATTTAATGGTCCAGAAGTACCTTATACTTTATGAGAATATTTTTGTATTATGCTAATATTGTATCTATTATGATTTTATTGATAAAAATTAGTTCTTGCAAGTGCACAGTGATAACAAAAATGAGATTTGTTGTGATAGTCCTATTAACATATTATATAATATTATTTTATTCAAAACAAACTGAATATGTTGATGCAAGATATATTTTGATGATTTTCAAAATATTTTTTTTTATTGTTTTCACAATGAATAAGATAAAGACATAATATACTGATATTTTAGCATATCCAGAAGATATGTCAGAGGAATACATCTAGTAGAACATTTGGTGACAATGTATCATTCATAGTTTGGCGGCTAAAAGAATGATATGCTCGACAATACATTAGAAATGATGTTCTTATCAGGGGGAGTAAAACTAATGTTATTATCAGGGGGAGTAAATACGATATTATCATCATGTGAAGTAGAGATCATGCTGTACTCTTTTCCTTAACCAAGGTTTTGTCCCACGGGGTTTTCCTGGTAAGGTTTTTAATGAGGCAGCTTCAATTTGTATTGTGTACTCTTTTTCCTTCACTAGGTTTTTGTCCCACTGGGTTTTTCCTAGTAAGGTTTTAATGAGGCACAACATTTGTTTATGAACATCCAAGGGGGAGTGTTATGAATATTGTGGTAGTGGATGTTCATAGTCTCTTAGGATTCCATAACACCTATAACCTCCCATGATTTTATGTAGCTTTATGTTGTAGATTAATTCTTATGTTTATGACATTGTAACTCCAACATAATGTGGGTTAATTCTTGTGTTTATGACATTGTAACTCTTGAGAGAATTGGAGGCCTATATATAGAGGCTTAACACAAAAGAATGTAAGCACATGAAAATTCCATATGAATGAGAGTTCTTCACTCTTCATTGCTATAATTCTCTCTTGTCTTTCTTCATCTCTTCATCTCAATCTTGTATATTTTCTTGATTTCATAACACAAACAAAATTTTTTTTGTTTTTTTATTTTTAAAACTTATTTCCAAAAATTGTTTCATAAAACTGTTTTTTAGAATAAAAAATAGAGAATATAATCAAATAGAGCATGAAGACACCACAAGGTTGATCACTCCCCATAATATCAGAGTATTCTTATGAGAACATGAATATGCAACAATCGTTCACACAAAGAGAAATAAAATTATCAAATTCTTATTCTTTCAAATCTTCTTTGAATAGAGTACATATCAAACTATGTATAAGTTAAGACTCTTGAAAAACCCTAATATGAAATTAAAACCCTAATTGATAACCAAATAAAAACCCAAACGATAGATGAAGGGAAAAAACACTAATTAATGCACGTCATCCTCACTCAAATTTGGAATAACTTTTTTCTGGAGTTGTTATATGGAGTTTGGAGAATATTTTTGGGTGCAATGGTTTGAAATGAGTCAGAAATTAACTTGTAATTTACCTTAGTTGTCTTGTAGTCCAGTATTGTGTGCTATAAATGTGTCATAATAAGAAGAAAACAACTTATGATATAAGTTCTGTCAGAGAAAGAGTACATGAAGAAGTGATGTAACGAATAATTTGTACTTCTAGTGGTCGAGATATTGTTAGGATGGGTCTTAAAATGTTTATAGGATTGTGTGATATGTTAGAATGCGATAGTGGCCTAAAGCCAACATGATATTCAAGTGTGGAAGAACAAGTTGCTAAAACCCTTTGCATCTTATCACATAAATAAAAAATACCGTAGTTTTGGTTTAGGTGTTCAGGTGAGACAGGTGAGACGGTGATGTGCAATCATAATAACATATTAAAATGTTAGTTAGGTGTTAGTTTAGAGGAATTAGCCGTTAGATGTGAACAACGCCTAATACCTCTCCCTTATTATAAATAGACAGAGCCCCATTGTAATTCATGAGATTTGTCAGTATGGAATAACATTGCAGTATTCAAAGTTTCCCTTGTCCCTTGTTCTCTCTTTCTCGATTCTCTCCCTGTCTTCTTCTTCAACCCGTCTATCTCTTGCTCTTTCCTCTCTTTCTCTCTTCTATCCTCTATATCTTCTTCAACATAACTCTATCCTAATTACAGAGTTGTAGCAGTGGTATTAGAGCTTTACGCTCCTCGGCACCACGCAGAAAAAATGCACAAACATTACTGGTTCACAATCCTAACATTCAAGAATATGGAAGAAAGATTAAGATGCATTGAGCAGCAGCTAGCCTCAGTCAATCAATTGCAGAGCGTGGTTCTTGACCTGTTCACGCAACTATAAAATCTGAGGTGACAAAGGGATTTGTTGCCCCTTCAGTAGTAGGGGTTGTTGGCAGAATTCAACGAGGCGTTCGTGTCCCTATGTGGCACACTGACCAAAAAAATATCTTGTAGCTGTATATGTTTCAGCATTATAAAAAGAAATCTAAGAACCAGTTTGGTTGTTCAACCCCCGTACTATGCTTGAAGCTCATCGCTTGGCAAGTTTATATGAAATAATCGTGCAGATGCAAGCTGAAAAGCAAGAACAAACTTTGAAGATCAAAGCAAGAAGAGAACGCATTTGTTTATCAAGAACGAGACTCAAGAAGTGCACCCAGAGGCGCAAGAACCCTTATTTGCACAGTAGAAAAATGACAATGAGCAAGAAGTTCCTGTCATTCTTAAAGATGATGGATCTTCTTCATCTACCCAGGAATGTTTTCCTAATGCGAGAACTTCTATCGAAGAACAAGATGAAATTCTTGAAGCCCTTGTTTCTACACACGAACCAAAGAGTGATAGTGATGCCAAAATTGTGCAACCACACCTCCTATGGTCAACACAGGCATTATCGCACGCAACAGAGGAGAACGGAGAGCAAATACCATCTTGAATGGATTGGGGTTCTCTCCATATGGGATTAATGTGGGAATTCAAGTACTAGAGACATAGTTAAGTACAAAGTGGGTGATTGCAGAAAGTGGGCCCCTGTTAATCAAGGACAGAAGTAAAATTTCAGTAAAACCCAAGGACCCTGCATCAAGTTTTAGGGCTGTTTTGTACCATATGGACAGGTGTGAGGTTGTGAACAACACATCGCATGTTAGTGGGTTCTAGTTGGTGCCATGTAGAGTCATATTTTTTCCAGCTTATCCTATTTTCAGTATTGTTCAACCTGCTGCAGAAACTATTCCTTGGTGTACAGGGTTACAATTGTTCTCCACCTTCTTTAAGTGACAAAAATACTGTGAAAATCCATTGGTAGTGGTAATACCATATAAGCATGCGGGCTTTAAATATGGCCTTAAAGAAAAAAGCCCAAAAACCTCTACAATAGGGTCTTCTGAAATCTGTAGAAACATTCAGTGGTGATTTGTTGCAAGGAATTCTTCTACGCTCTCCTACAAGAATTCCACGCTAGAATTGGTTTATGGGAGGACTAATTACAATGCTTTTTGGAAGGTTCTCCTCTCTAAGTAGGAAAGAAAAGAAAAAGAAGTGAAGTATGAGGCAGTACCAAAGGTCAATTTGCAGGAAGTAGCTTCTAGGTTCAAGATTCCAAGTCACATATTTCATCACTTACTAGCAGAAGTTTTCCAAAATTTAGAAGCTTATGAAGCTTGTGCTTTGGTTGTTTCAGCTTTGTATTTTTTAGGGTCAGTTTTGTTGTTTCCATCCTTAAGGGCAAGGATGTTTTTGGGAGGGGGTATTGATGTGTAATCATAATAACATATTAAATGTTAGTTAGTTGGTAGTTAGAGGAATTAGCCATTAGATGTGAATGGCGCCTGATACCTTTCCCTTGTTATAAATAGGCAGAGCCCTATTGTAATTCATGAGATTTGTCAATATGGAATAACATTATATTGCAGTATTCAGAGTTTCCCGTGCACCCTATTCTCTCTCTCTCTCTCGATTCTCTCCCTGTCTTCTTCTTCAACCCCTCTATCTCTTGTTCTTCCCTCTCTTTCTCTCTTCTATCCTCTATATCTTCTTCAACATAACTTTGTCCTAATTACAGAGTTGTAAAAGACAATTAGTCATTATTTCCATAATATGTTAGGAGTTATCTTTGAATGAGAAGATAAATTCCTTGTACAACCAGATGGCTCTAGAGTCCCTCTTGGAATTCAAGTTCATAACAAGTTTTACCCTTCTTTTATAAGGATTGCGTTGGAGCTATAGATGGAACACATATACTTGCAAAAATACCTATTGTAGATGCTCCTCGTTATCGTGATTTCTAGGTAGCTATTTGAGTGAGAGAGAAAACACTAACCAGATAAAATACATCAAAAAATAGATTGGAAAATAGAAAAAACAAAAAACAAAAGAAAACCAAACGACCTTCAAGAGTAGTCTAACTTTCTAGTCAAGACAGAATAATTTATATCACACATATTACCTAGAAAGATCTCATTATTTATGAAATGGATACCTTATTTGACTCTCTAATTAATGCAATATAAAATAGGTGGTCTTTGTATGTCTTCAAGAAGCAATCAATACAAAATAAAAAACCATAAAATAGGAAACTAATTAAAACAAACATAATGCTAAATATTGTCATATAAGACCATCATGATGCTTCTTGAACATTCTTAGACTTACCAATGATATCTTTATCTTACTATATATTCATGTTCATGACCATGTATAGGCCTTTTAGACATTCATTTGGGCTTGAATATGGTTGAATTAGTTTTAAAACTCTCATGATCCACTACACAATGCATTTGGGCTCCAAGTTAAAAGATCATAACTCCATCGGACTCCTTCGTGCACATATATTTGCATTGGGGCTTTAGAAATGTTATATATGATCTCAACTGCTCTCTCTCTCGCTTTCTCTCTGTGCTGACAAAGGAATTATTAGTATTAAAATCAACTGAGTTACAAAGTCTCTTGGGTAGAATTAATACAACTAACACCAATAGAACGGGAAAGTAAACTCCTTACACTACCAGACAACATAAAGAAACAAATATTTAAAAGTTCTTTAATACAACAAAAACATAAGACTAGAACTAGAACATCTTCCACACCATAGGGCAAATTTGCCCGCAATTGAGATGAAGGTCGTAACACCCCATCAAAAGGGCAAGACTCTTCTACTGAAGCTTTGACAATCCACCTACTTGCCAAATCTGCTTCCATGGAAACTCTTCTACAAGAAAAGTTTCTAACCAAATTACTTAATTGGGACACATATGTACTCAAGGAGAACAACACTCATCATATTATTAGAAAAAGCATAATCAAATAGACAATAAGAAAAGGAAGCATAACTCTAGACCAAGGCTAAACAGTAATACCATATACATTAGACAGGCACATGTCTAGCCCAACAATGAACAATGATAATCTTCACACTGAATAGGCACATGTTTAGCCACTGATGAATAGCATGCACAATCCTACTAAATAGGGCCAAATTGATAATTCTAAGTTGTCTATGTAATTCACTTTCCTTAGACATCTGGCCAATAGAGTGTTTTACCTACCTTTCACATTCAGAAACCCTAGACCAACCATAGCCAAATTTTAACAAGGTCTTAAGTCCCCTATCTTTGGGGCATGAATCAACTGTTCCTTCTCTTGTTCCCTTAACCTCCTACACTAAAGCTAGTAGAATAGATACATTTTGGATGAGGTATATTAACCTATAAGACCTACTGAGCAGTGAAGAAATATATTGGACCACCCATACAATTGATTCTAACCAAGTCATACCGGGTATGAAATCTTCTACACAATCATCAGGATTTAACATAAAGAACCTACTATCCAGAGAATCTATTCTACCAATTGCAAATATCAACACTACAACAAAAGGCCAAATCACATACAGAAATACCGACAGAACATCGTCTGTGGGTAATTGCCAAGGGAACAAGGATGGACATTCCGTCTATAAAATTACTGACAGATTTACATATGGAAAGGTGTCACACATTAACAACAGAAACTTTGCGTTGGCAGGTAAGTGAACATTACCGACAAAATTCGCCAACAAATAAATTCTATCGATGATCTTACACAGAATTTCAAAAGAATGCCGATAAAACTCTGTCGAGCAATTTTTCTGTCGATATCATAATAAATCAAAAAAAAAATGGTGATGGAACTAAGTAGGTAGGTTCGTCGGTCAGTGATATGCTTTATCAGAATCAACGAAAAGCTTCAAGTGCTAAAAATTTTTCCCTCCTCACCAAAAAAATTTCCCTCCTATGCGATAGCCCTAACCCCTTTCTAAGTTCAATTTGGTGCTCCTATAAAGGCCATCGGTGAGTTGTACCTCTTTCTACAAGTGCAATTGGCCACTCCCTCGATTCCTTCATGGAGACGACAAGATTGAGGTTCTGTGAGCCAAGGTGACGCACGCGACGGGTGTAATCCAAAAGCCCTACCTTTTTCTGAGTGTCGATGGTTGCTGCCTCCTCACTTTGTTGCCATCTCTAATATCTCCTTCCTCCCTCCCTCCCTCCCTCCCTTCGTTATTGGTGCTCAATCGGTGAGTCCTCAGTGTATACTCTCTCATCGATTATTACCATCTTTTGCATAGTTGAAGGCAACTCTTGGTGGAGTAGATTTTTTTTCATAACAGTGGGTTGGATTCTTTTGTGACTTGTTTCAATGGTTTTGAACATTTTCATGAAATATTTTCTATGGAGGGATTTTGGTTGCCCTTGGCATTAAATGAGGAACAGCATCAAGATGATGCTTGAAAGTAGGAATCACGGTTAATCATTGAGCTGTATTGCATGATAACCTCAATTTGGATGTAGAATTGTGTATAATTATTTCTGTAATTTCTGCATTATGGGAGGTAGCTGAGGGCACATGGTTGTTTCCATGTCTGATGAAGGTATATCAGTAGACTAGAATCTTTTATTATTGGGTTCAATGTTAGATTTGTTGGTCACGTAAAGTTAATTCTTCTTGCCAATATTGTATAAGTTGGTAAGTTCTTCAAGAACTTGGGATTTGAGGTCAAAACTTGTTAATCAAGACATGACGCATGCCTCTTGTACTTATACAAACTTGAACACATTTAACAATTTTGGTTTTAGGGGTTGTTTGCGATTATTCTGAAGTAAACCTACATTTGTAGATTTGGCTTTCTTTGTATGTATTAATTTGAAAGGGGATTGGTATATGATGATATATCAATATTTTGTGCTTCAGAAAATAATTCTCGCTTCTGCTGGTTCTTTGACTATAACTTATTCAATAACTAAATGTTGCTTGCTTTGCTGGTGTAATTTTTTTCAAATTACCTTTGAGTTTTGTGTTTTTTTCGAACCATGCTTTTTTAGGTTGCATGTGGATTCATGAATTCATTAAGCATTCAGATTTACATTTTTCTTATCATAAAGTCGGATTAGCTAGGGAGTATTCACTTTAGAACATATTGTAATCAATTGTTATAGTCTTGGGAAAATCAATGCATAAGTTTTTTCCTCCGCTTTTTAAGTAGGAGTGAAAGTTTATATTAGAGAGGTGTGTTATTCAAAATATGCTACTCATTGAATATGGTTGTAAGCAACAAAGTGATATGCCTTTATTTGTTGAAGTTGATGAAGGCACCTTCTCAGGAAGGAAAATGTTCAAAATCCAACTTTATGCATGCTGCATTTTTTATAATTCCTGGGTCTTGGGTCTTGCATTATTTATGATCATTAGAAGGCAGAGTAGCTATAGCCAGGTGAGGATAGATACTTTCCTAACAGGAATGTAATCAAAAGTGATTGAGGTTTTATAGCTATTTAGGCATGGTCCAAGAAGAGTAATTCAGCTTCTGTTAATTTGAGAACCGAATGTTCTATCATCTAAATGTTGAGTTCTAACTCTCTGTTGTTGCCTTTATTTGGTTATACAATATAGTGATGCTTGGTTACAATGTTTCCCTGGTAGAAATTTAGAGGTGCTGATGGCATTTAAATGTTGATTAAGTGAAAAAGTACAAATAAGGTAGAGGACCTAATTGCAGCCTGTTATGAGTGGTAGTTTGATGTGCCCTGCTGCTCTGTGTAAATATTTTCACAACTTTTGGCTTCTGGGTTTTGATCTTTAGCTAGTTTAAGGTTTGATTTATGGTTAAGATAGTCAATTTGACATTATTTCTGTTTAATCTAGAATATACTAAGCTTATACTTAAGCATGGTTGTTATGAAATATTAAAAATTGATATTAAGGAATTGGCATGTCTCTACTAATTTTGTTTAAGGAGAAGCAGATAAGTTTTGATAATTCTTAGGCTAGATTGACACATGATTGATGTTTATTTTTGTACCTGTCATCATCCTCCACCTTGCTGTTATTCTGAATTAAGACTTAGTTATAAAATTGGTATATGAATTTTAGATATATAGCAAGCAATCGATAAGATTAGGACTATCTTAGAATTTAAAAATTACTACCAAAATGACTTCTAGCCATTTGGTTTGTGTACTGTGCATTTAACCAAATGGTCAGAGGTTCGAATTGGCAGGAAAGAAGAATATAACAATCACTATTTAAGAACTTTATACACACGAAGTTCATGAAATGGCACACTACTTTAGGACAAGAGAAGGCAGATATGCGATAGCAGAATCAAGTATGAGAGTTTCCAACCCTTCATGTTACTTCCCTTGGCAAAGACTGGCTGAATTGAAAGCCAATATACTAATTTCTTATTGTTTGGAGAAAAGTGCTTGATATATTTTTATTTCTGGTGAATAATATTTTGGTCTTAAGTTGATACTTCACCAGTTCAAGAGGTTGGGATTAACTTCATTGATTAATCTCTCATTATTGTTATTTGCCAGTAAAATCAATAATGCTACTTATACTAGTGAATAGAATTGTCCATGTTATTTTTGGTAGATATGTTCTCTCGTGTTTTTCCTCTTGTAGAAAGCACTTTCATTTGTTCTTGGACGGTCCCCTTACACCAAAACCAGTATATGTAAATGAATCTGATATCCTTTTTTCCCTCTTAATGCATATCTTTGCTGTGTTAGTACCAATAATTGCTCTTGGTGTTTTCCTTTGGTGGTCTGGCCGTGATATAATGCAGGGGAGTGTGAGGCTTCTTTAATTTTTCACTATGGAATTCCTTGATTATTTATATCACCATTTATGGATCAGTTGATAGTAGGACTATTTAACCACATTGTATTACTGTTTTGGTGGTTCGCTGCAGAGCTTCTTACTTTTGCCTAGAGCCATATTTTCAAATTTCCATGTTTTGTTTCAGGACTTGGTGCCTTAGGCTTTAGTTGCTGTGTTCTTTCCTTATCTTTGATATGATTAATTAAATTCTTGGGTTCGAATTTAGTATTAACAAGAATTCTTTTTCTTTCTTTCTAAATTGATTGTTTATCGAGGAAAAAATTTTCAAGGGAAAAATACATTTCTTGTTTAAATAAAAATAATACAAAAGTAGAACTTACCAACCATGCCAAGAAAGCACGGTCTTGTGTCATTATGTTACAATCATGTTTTTATAAATGTCCAAAGCTGTATTAGCCTGTCCTAAAGTTATTTGTACCTTATAAAGTACCCCAATTGCGGAAATGCATTTCAGGCTTTCAAGTAAGTTTTGTTTGAAACATGTTAATAAGGAATATTTGTTTTTTTTAAAAGAAAATTTTCTCCAATTGATCACCTTTTCATTTTGGTGATCTTTTCTAGATCTCTAAATAATGATTTGCAGCTGTGCCCCTTCTATGGTCTGCCTTTTTCTGGTAAGGGCATTGTCTTGGCCTCTTGTTTTACTTAGCTTTTATGTCTTGCAACTCTCCCTACCTCTTCTATTCCGTATTATACTATGGGCGTTTGCTGATAGTGAAGCATAAAACCACCGGTGGCTGTCTATTCTCTTGTATAATTCTTCCTTACAATGCTTAAATGGTTTCATTTCCAATTTTTGTTGATTACTTATCCTGTTTTAGAAAAATAGTCTTGTATTTTTTTTCATTTTTCAGAAGAATTCAATCCCCTACAGTATGCTAGAATTGTCTTTGTTCTAAGATTCATTCTAAATTAAGATTTAAAGAATGCCATGCATGACTTGGCATGTTATGTATGAGGATATTTAATTATTCTTTGCATGCATATAATAGTTTATTTTTATATTGGTAGTTGTTCATAATTTGTTGAGAAATATTTTTTTGATTATCATACTTGCTAATGCCTTGGCGCATAAACTTTCTACAACTTCGTTGATATTTTAATGACTTCTACTTTCTTGGTTACCACTGTCCTTTAGGATATGTCTCCCACTATTCAAATTCTGAAGTATAATAAAGCTGCCTAACATGGAAAACAGTGAATTTCTTCCCATGAGTTTTGGGCCCTTTTGCTGTCACATTCTTATACTTGTTAGAGCTGAAAGGGTTCTAAATTTTAATTGTCTTTTGTTGTGAAAATGCAGCAGTCAAGTACTTTGAACTGTGACTGTCCTCCAAAAACTTGTACTTCCTATGTTCAGCCATGTATTGTTTTGATAAGTTGTTTGTTGATGTTAGGTTGAATCTGAGTAAGTGAACATGATGAGGACTTAAATTTAAATCGACAGCGATGTTGAGGTAGTTCCTTCTCATATGTTATTTAATTCTTAAGTTTCAGAACATATCAGTGTCATGTAAATGTTTTATCTCTTCTTGATGCTCTCTTGGCATTAGTATGTTGATTCAAATGGCTGGTACATTACTGGTACACCATTTCAGTTGCATACATTATCATGACTTTACATACATATTCCCATAGTTTTCTTTATCACTTTATACTGATGCAAATAGTTTTCATGGCAACATCATATACATTCCTATTGCCATAAAATTGTGATTTAGAATTTACTTTTGTCTACTTTAAATCATATTTAGTATTTACTTAGAATTCCTATTTCTTAGAATGGAAGTTCCAGAACATCGAAGATGGAGGTATAACAAAATTAATCAGAGTACTAAATAGGTGACGATAGAGTTCGAGCAAGGTGTTGATGGGTTTTTTACATATGCATATCAATTACATTATTCTCAAAAATGGGGAGAGCTTAGGTATCTATGTGTGAAATGTAAATGTAGATATTATCTACCTTTTGGTAACGTTAAGGTATACCTATATAGTAGGGGATTCATGCCGGACTATTATGTATGGACTAGTCATAGTGAAACATGAGTAGAAAATCATCTGTCCATATCGCCAATACCATGTGCCCTACATGCCTCACATGGGACACTTAGAACCCATCCAAGTCCATATGAGACGATGATGATGGATGCAGCTGGGCCTAGTTTTAGGGATCACTATAATGAAGGTGTTGAAGAGATGTCAAATACTACAGCAAGAGACTTTTATGATATGTTACGTGCTATACAAAAACCTTTGTGGGAAGGTTGTGAAGAGTCTCAACTTTCAACAACATTGCAGTTATTAAGTATTAAGGCAACAACAAATATGTCTCAGCATTCCTTCAATTTAGTTTCCTAACTCATGTGAGGACGTAACCTAAAGACACCCTTATGCTTCCTGACTTGTACCAAATAAAGAAGTTAGTATCGAAGCTAGGTCTAAATTATAAGAAGATTGATTATTGTGTGAATTAGAGCTGGGAAAGGGGCCAGGCCGGCCCGTGACGAGCTTGGGCTTAAACGGGCCGGCCCGTTTAGGCCCAAGTCCTAAAAACAGCCCTTAATTGATGGCCCAACCCGTTTAACTGAAGCCTGCGGGTTTCAGGCCCGTTTAGCATTTTTTCCCTCCTTTATGCCCCTAATGACTAAAATACATAATCTAACACATAAATATCATCAAAACTACTTTAAAACATAAATATCATCCGTGTTCAATAAAACATAAACACTAAAACCTAACAAACAAACCATAATTAATGTCCACAACCAGTCAAATGTTCAAACAAGTCCATAAACCACAGACAAAAGCCATAATCAAATAAGTCTACAAGAACAAGACCACAAACAAGCAAGTTCACATACCACAACCAAAGAAATTCACAGACACAATCAAACAATACGAATAATATTATCATTTTCTTCTCCATTACTATCAATGAAATTTAATTGTGCTTCACTAGAAGTATGCTCCTCCTCAGCTTCAGGGGCAAAAATATCTAGCCTCTTCATTTCTTCTCCACTATCATATGCATTATCACCTCCATTATCTGCAATAAATAATAAATCACCATTATACGTAATTTGATAATATAAATGAAATAACTATAACAAAATTCATATAAATTACTAAATCACCATCATATTTGAATCCATGCAACCAGTTGTGAGTACAAATAAGAGCCTGAACATTAGTTGGAAGAATGGAACTCCTATACTTTGTTAAAACACAAGAACCAATAATGAAAGCTGATTTACTAGCTACTGTAGTGATTGGAATGCTAAGGATATCAGTTGCCATCCTTGAAAGAATTGGGAATCACTATTGATTGTTCTTCCACCAATTCAAAAAATCCAAATCTTTCCAATTACCAGGCTTCAGTATTGGTTCTTCCAAATATGTTTCCAATTCAGACTTATTCAAAGAAGAATGATCCATATTTGCATAGATATCTTGATAATCTTACGCCATTATAAAACATCCAAGTAAATATCAATAGGGTAATAAGAATGAGTTGTAATTATTGACAAACAAATTTAAAACTTACATCAAATACATCATCAAAGGAAACTGTGGAAACATTAGAAGTGTAAGAAGAATGAGCTACAATCATTGATGATCTACCAATTGATCTACTTGCAACTCTAGAAGTTAAAAGAGATCTCTCAGAATATTCGTCAAAAATGAAATCCAGCTTACTCCTTACATTGGCAACCTTCTCATAGGAAGTGATAAGATCAATCCTTTCATAGCAATATTTTATTATGTTGAGCTTCCATCGTAGATCAAACACAATTGCAAGTGTAAGAAGGACATTATAACTATGCCAGTATTTGTCAAATTTCTCCTTTATTGGTATACACATCTCTTGAATCACAAGGTCAAGGCTTGTCATATTTGCTTCAAGCAACATTTGAATTTTTGAAATTTGCATAAAATAAGAATTTGAAGTCAGATAAGATGACCCAGAAATCAGCCTTGCAATATTTTCAAATGGCCTCAAGAAATTGCACATTGCCTCTGCTCTAGTCCACTCATTATGTGCTAGACCAAACTTATAGTTTTTATCATCTAAAGACAACTTTGCAAAAGCACGACGATATTGAAGTCCATTTTCAAGTATTGCATAGGTAGAGTTCCATCTAGTGGGCACATCTAATCGCAATCCCGTTGAAGTGTCAATGCCACCAACTTCCTCAATGCATTGTTTGAAAAGCATCATCCTAGCCTTAGAGGCCTTCACATATTTAATACTCTCTCTAATCTTATACAAAGCAGGAGTTGCTACTTTTATGCCTTCTTGAACTATTAGATTGAGAATGTGGGCCCAACACCTCACATGACAGAACTCTCCATTAGAGACCAAGCTGAATTTGTCTTGCATAAGTAGCCTCTCTTTCAGTAACTCCTACATGTTATCATTTGCAGATGCATTGTCTAGAGTAATCAAGAACACTTTATCTTGAATTTCCCATTCTTTCAAGTAAGCATACACCTTCTTAGACAACTCAAATCCAGAATATGGTGGCACCATCTTACAAAAAGCAAGTATCTTACTTTTTAGTGTCCACTTTTCATCAATAAAATAAGCTGTCAAACATATATATCCCTAAGAAGTCATAGCAGTCCAACAATCCAATGTCAAACATATTCTACCTATACTTTTCTTCAATTTATTTTTCAAGTTCTCCTTTTGTTGGCAGGAGAATTTCATAACATCGGCCACTATTGTTTTTCTACTTAGGAGCCTCACATCAGGATTTAATGTTTGAAGTAGTTCTCTAACCTATCTATATTCAATAAATGAATAAGGAAGGTCATGCTCAATTATGGCCATAGTCATCATCTCCCTAACACGCTTGTGATCAATTTGCCTATTCCTAAGTTTGCCTTCTCTATCTAACATCATCACCCTAACATAACGATGTTTTTCAAGATCATTACAAGTCTTCATTGGCAACTTAGATGTGAGGTGCCTTTAGTCCTACCACTTGCATATAGAGAATTACAACTATTACACTTCGCCTTTATAGTACCATTAATGTTTACTCTAGTAAAATACTTCCAGACATCAGAGGTTAAAGTTCTAGGCTTCTTAGGCTTTGATTCTTCACTTTCTTGGATGGAAGATGCATGTCCTTTAACATTTATGCCTAATGATTCATCAGTCCCTTGAGTTCTTTCTTGTTATAAGAAAGACATTATCTATGGCTATGCTACCTATCATCAAATTAAAGACCATATTTAACAAAAAAAACATTACCAAAATAATTCCAACAACTCCAATCCAATATTCCAACAAATAATAGCAGTTCAGTATTCTAGTACAAGTATAACAACAAATAATACCAATCTAATATTCCAATTGGTGAATAAAGGCCACAGGCACAGCTAGCTTCAATCAGTTCAGCGCAATAAGCCAATGACAGAGGAAAGCTTTCAAAACAAAAATTATTCTTGTGAAGAAAATTAAAACATTCGATATTATGGTATTATCAAAATTAACAAATCAATCTCAAACATTCAACTAATCAAACAACAGATTCACAATTTGACATTACCAAAAGCACAAGAGATCACTAGAAAACTAGATTAATAGATAAATTAGTAGTAATACCAAACAAGATCTGAGGTGAGATTTGAGGTTTGAGGAGCTGTCACCAATTTGACGAATGAAGGAAGGAGTGTCGTCGAGTGAGGACTAAGGTTTGACGGTGACGAGCTCCAGGTTTAGCAATCAGCTCCAGGTTTACGTCGGAGCTCAAGCGCGAGTGGCGAAGGACAACAGGTGACGGGCGACTGGGCAAGTTCTCCAATCCGAGCTCCAATGTCTTCCAGAGAATAGAGATTAAGAGACTGAAGGAGTGAGAGGCAGAGCCACAGAACCGCTAGAACACAGATCAGAGACATAGATCAGAGATTCAGAGGTGAGTGGATCACCGAGCTGATCAAAATGGGATTAGGGCTCGAGGTCGAACGAGAGATGGACAGACGGAGGGAGTAGTGACTAGCAACTTTATTTCTTTTCCCTTCTTTTTCCAGTCCTATTAGCCGAATAGGGAATAATAACCTTGATAAAAAAAAAGGGAATAATAACAGTTGCTACAGTGATTTCTAAAAAAAATCTAAATATACCTAAAAAGGCCAACCCTACAGGGCTATAGGGTCGGCCCGTTTAAGCCCGCGGCCCTACAAGGTCAGCCCTTTTAGGCTCGCTTCCATTTTTGCGCTCTAAATTACAGGCCCGGCCCTTGATGGGCTCGGGCCTAAACGGGCTGGCCCGAATTCCCGACTCTAGTATGAATAGGTGTATATTGTATTATAAAGATGATGCTAATGCAACAAAATGTAAGTTTTGTTGTGAGGAAATATATTCCTTTAAAAAGTGTCATAGAAGAAAAAAGAAAGTTGCAAGGAAGCAGTTGTTTTACTTACCTCTCATTCCAAGATTACAAAGACTATTTGCTTCTAAAAAAACGGCAAAGGAAATAAGATGGCACTTTGAGAATCGTCGAGGTTCCAATGTTCTCTCTCACCCTTCTGATGGTGAAGCATGAAAAGTTTTTGAAAGAACATATTCAGACTTTGCATATGATCCAAGAAATGTGAGATTTGGATTTATGTGCGGATGGATTTGTGCCATTTGGCCAATTTGGAAGACAATATTCTTGTTGGCCTGTGATAGTTACTCCCTATAATCTACCACCGAGATATGCATGACACAGGAATATATGTTCTTGAAATTGATTATCCTTGGTCCTAATAATCTAAAGGGAAAAATAGATGTGGATTTACAATCACTGATAGATGAATTAAAGTTATTGTGGGGTGTGGGGGTGTCAACATATGATGCCTCTTTGCGACAAAACTTTCCTATGCATGCTGCACTATTGTGGACAATAAACGACTTTTCAACTTATGGTATATTGTCTGGTTGGATGACCATGGGGAGACTATCATGTCCTATATGTATGGAGAACTTTAAAGGGTTCCAACTGAAGCATGGGCAAAAAACATGTTTCTTTGACTGCCATCGTCAATTCTTTCCCATTAACCACCAATTCTGGAGAAATAAAATATCTTTTTTGAAGAACAGAGTCAAGAAATCAGCGCCTCCACCTCGGTTTAGCGGAGAGGAAGTTTGGCAAAAAGTTAAAAATCTACCCAAGGTCACTGAGTATGGGAAAAATTTACCAATTGAAAGGTATAAGGCCACTCATCATTGGACAAAACAAAGCATATTTTGGGAATTTCCATATTGGAAAACTAATCTCATTCAACATAATCTTGATGTCATGCACATTGAGAAAAATGTCTTTGATAATGTGTTTCACATTGTTATAGACACAAAGGGGAAAATAAAAGATAATACACAAGCTCTACTGGATTTGAAAGAGTATTGTCAAAGGAAGGACGATGAACTTGTTGAAATCAGAGGGAGAATGGTGAAATCGATTGCAAACTATACATTGAATTTAGAACAAAAATGACATATTTGTCAATGGGTGAAGAACTTGAAGCTTCCTGATGGATATGCATCTAATCTAAATAGATGTGTGGACATAAAGGAAGCAAAGTTGTATGGAATGAAGAGTCATGATTGCCATGTGTTCATGGAACGCTTACTTCCCATTGCCTTTGTGATTTTGCCGAAAAATGTCTTGAATCCTATAATAGAGCTTAGTCAATTCTTTACACAACTTTGTTCCACAACCTTGTTGCGAGATCAACTAGAGTTGTTAGAGAAAAATATTGTTGTGACATTGTGCAAGTTGGAGAAATTCTTTCCCCCAGGGTTCTTTAACTCAATAGAGCATTTACCCGTCCATCTTCCATATGAAGCTAAGGTAGAAGGGCCTGTCCAATATAGATGGATATATCCATTTGAAAGGTACTAAATATTGTTTTATGTGAGTTGACAAAAAATATATGATAATTGTATAAAATAATTGAGCAATAGACTTCACTATATGTAGGTTCCTTTATACCTTAAAATAAAAGGCGCAGAACAAAGCTCAGGTTGAAGCATCTATATGTGAAGTATATATTGCTGAGGAGACTGCCATATTTTGCTCGCACTACTTTGAGCCAATTGTTCCACCAAGAATAACAAGACCTATTAGAAATGACGATGGTGGAGAACCATATTTGCCAACTGTTTCAATTTTTAATCATTGAGGAAGACCTTCTGGGACTTTTAAATCTCATTTCTTAGGGGATGAAGACGTCAAAGCCGCGACCATATTCATTCTAATGAATTGTGATGAGGTGGAACCATATACGAAGTAAGTGATGTTAAATCCTGATAAATTAAAATTTATACCAAATATATGATGGTTAACACATAACTTGCAATGCAGTTTTTTTGTACAGCAATTAAAGGAAGCTCACCCTCAAATTACAAATAATGAGATAGAAGCTCATATCAATGATAGATTTGCAACATGGTTTAAAGATAATGTAAGTAGTTAATATTACGAATGAAATACCTAAACAAACTATTTGACATGATTCTTATTGATTATGTCACGTAGGTTGAAAATCCTGCCAACAATATTGAGGATTCATTTTTACATGACATTACTTGGGGCCCAAAGAGAAAAGCGAGAACATGGCCTATGTACTTTGTGAATGGGTACAAGTTTCATACAGCTGAAGTTACCCTTAATAAATCAACCAACAATAGTCGTGTATACATTAAGGGAATTAACTATGCACAAGCAGAATATGACTTCCATGGCATTCTACATGAAATTGTTGAACTTGAATATATGGGTGTCCCTATGAAGAGAGTGGTGTTATTTAAATGTGAGTGGTTTGATCCAACACCGAATCGTGGTACCAAGGTTCATCCGCATTACGGGACTGTTGAAGTTCATGCATCACGGAGGTATAACAAATATGACCCATTTATTTTAGCCCAACAAGCAATGCAGGTTTACTACATGCCTTACCCTTGTTGTCGTCAAAAAGAAAATTGGTTAGCTATTATTAAGATCAAGGCTCGTAGCGTAATTGACACTCCTACATCTGAAGTAAATGTGGGGCCATTTCAAGTGGATGACCTTGAAGTTATACTGCCAATAATTGTCGATGATGATGAAATCCCTAGGCCAATAATTGACACTCTTGCAACTGAAATTCGCTATGCAGATGTAGATATGCCGGAGGCTAACATGGAATATGAAAAAAATGAAGATGAAGATGAAGAAGATGATGATAAAGAAGAAGATACAGATGATGAGGTTGAAGATGTTTATGTGGATGAAGAAGAAGATGAAGACAATGATGAGGAAGAAGATTAATGTTTAGACATTTTGTTGTAATGAAGTTTTTGCCTTTACCTTTGATTGCATTGACTTTTAATTGTTTAATTTTTTTATTTTGATTTAATTTTGTCATCATTTATGTATTTCTTATTACTAACTTAAGTCTCATAATGAATATGTAGATGTCAAGCCGTGGTTCAAAGCGTGATAATAGCCAATCGAGTACTCCACAATCATTTCTTCCTTGGCAACGTCCTAAGTTGTCTCTTCCTCATACAACTACTTCTATTCCGTCTATTCCTAAGGTAGTTAGACCATTGTTGTCATTTGTATCAGCTCCTCAATTGCATGAACCACTTTTCCAACCCTCATTACCACCTCAAATCCTTACTCCAATTGTGAGACCCAAACTATCCACCCAAGTGCATCATGACTCAGATGAACCCTCACTTCCACAATTGCATGAATCAATTGGTAGACACTCATTATCACCTAGCCCTTCTCCATCTCCAGTCCTATATCCTCAAATACCATCTCCTGGAACAGAATCTTCGCACCCCCTTTCTCCATAGGTTCCTCGTGGTAGATTATCACCTTTGGGTCATGATCCCATGGATGGTCAAATATGGATATATCCTGAAAAAACAACGTAAGTCATTAGCAAGCTTGCTGTAATTTGTATCTTCATTTAGTATATCTTAAAGCCATTCTAATAATGACAATGATATTTTTAAAATTGTTATTAGGTTCAATCCTGTTGTTTGTTCTATATGGCAAATTCTTCTAGTAATTCAAGGAAAATTTGACTATCCATGTCATTGTTGGAAAGCAACACCAGCCAATTATAGGAAAATGTGATTTGAAGAATGGGAGGTATATGATATCTTCTATTTCTATTATGTCTACTAGTTTCCTCATTATATTTGTATTTTTTATCTTTTTCATTTCTCATTTATATAGAGAAAATATAAATGGCTGCCACAATATGAAGATGGCGTTAAGAAAATATGGAATACAAAGTGTTCAGAAATCCTGAGAAGTACAATGCATACTATCAGGCAGGAGTTGTTTCACAAGCAAGTTAGACCTAAGTGGATTCCACACGAAGTGATGAATGAGTTAGAGAGAATGTGGACAACACCAAAAAATCTAAGCAAGTGTGAGATAGCAAAGACTAATTAAGCATCTAGCAAAGGGGGCACTCAACACAAAGGGGGTAGTATTCCTAATACTGAGCATAAGAGAAGGATGGTAAGAATTTATCTCCAAATGGTTCAATCATTACTTATTTGATGCTTCGTATAATACATCTTTATAAATACCTACAGGCTGCAAATTTGGGAAGAGAGCCTTCTATGTTTGAATTGTTCAAGAAGACTAATTATAATGAGAAAATTGGAGAATTTGCGGACTATCGTGCAACTACAACTCATGTAAGTATATGGTTGTTACTTCCTACATCTATCCCATTTGTATAATTAATAGCTATTCACATGCTTGAGTATATAATTCAAGAGACTTAAACAATGGATTATATTTATCCATAGCTACCCATATAAAGATTACTCACTACTCATTCTTTTTCTTGGGATATTCTTTATATTAAATGCATAAAAGAAAAGAGTTAAATAGTTTTTCTATTTCATAACCTAAGATGATATTAAAAACTAAACAGTATAATTTCTATCTTGATCCTCAGTAATTTAGTTTAATAAAGGATTATTTTTAACATCAATTGGAAAGAATAAATCAACTTCCTTTTGATGTTGTTTTGCTTGAGATATTTGTGGACCAACCGTCTTTGCTGCATTTGGGCCACTAAAGTAAATCATATGCGACAAGAGATTATCTTTCACCCAAAAAAATGCAAGACATGATATGAGAGCACAAGCTGTAAATAACAGTTTATTGCTTCACTTAGCCTTAGCCACTTTTTTTGGATTTCATAGCATATGGTTCACTTGTTTCCATGTGTCAGCCCCATATAGAACTTAAACAATTGGTTAGTAATATCTCTATTCTTATATGTTAAATGATACTTCAAATCTCTTAGGAAAGTATCATCATTGCATATCGCATGACCTTGTAAAACAAAATTTTAGGTCTTGAACTATATATCATGTGAAAGAGGTTACAACTGCTATAATAGCTGTTGAATGTAAAAGTAGTATCTCTTAGCAGATTACGTTGCATGATTCAGACTAGCAGCTATCAGTAGAATTTTGGTCTGGAAATAAATTTGTTATGATGTACTTATTTTATGAATTTTTTTTTGTAGGATGAATTTCTGAGACTAAAGGCATCTATCAGTTCTGAGACAGGTAGTGTCCAATCTAATCAGGATGAACTTAATTTGTGATTAGAGGTTATAAGTGGTAAGAACAAGAAGGGTTGCATCTATGGGCTTGGATCTGAAAATCAACATATTGTTTCTTCTATCTCACCTCCTTCCATCAACTCGACGGGGGATTCTAATGTTCAAGTATTGCACACAAGGATAACTCACCTCACACTAGAGACTGAACATCTCAAACAGGAAAATCAACACCTTAAACAAGCAACTGACATGATTTTGGCTACATTGCAACGAATGGGGATTCAATTGCCTAATCTCTCTGACAATGCCAATGCTGAGGCTCCCTCTGCTACCAATGCAAATGAAGAACATGAAAATCAGAGTTGAGAACTTATAGCTTTCTTATGTTTAGTGTTTCCGTAGACTTGTTACTGCTAACTTCTAGACACACTTTTTTTTACAGTTTTATGACTTTGAACTTGTGACATATTGCCTTGTTCAGTGTTTTACTTACTTTAAACACATTTTAAGTTCAATGATTAGGCTACTCTGCTCAACATTTTAAATTTTGTATTTCAAAAACTAATGTCATTGAAATTATTAAAAAAATGGCGCAAAAACAAATACTATCAAACTTGCTTGCCAAACCAAATTTACCCACGGAATTACAGATGCAATTTCGTGGGTAATTACCCACGAAATTTTGTCTCCAATTTCCGTGGGTAATTACCCACGCACTCCCGTCTGTGAATTCCATGGGTAATTACCCACGAAATTCTGGCTACAATTTCCGTGGTTACCTTCCCACAGAAGTCCGTCGCTAATGTTCCACGAAAATTTCCGTCGACTTTCCATGGGTAATTACTGACGGAAATTTCTGTCGGTAATTCCATCTCAAATTACCAACGGACTCATTTTCAATCCCAAGAGCCCGTTGCCACGGTTTTTTTGCTAATGGAATGTGGTCTGTTGGCAAGTCCTTTGGTAATTGTTTACCAACGGAATTCCGTCTTAAATTTCTGTCTGAAATTATTTCAGTGACGGAATTCCGTGGGTAATATGCTATTTTTTTTGTAGTATAAACCCAACCAGCCATTATAGGGAAAAGATTGAAACTTTAGAACACTACAAACCTCAAGCTCTAAGAAATGCAAAGAAGATACCTTAAACCGCATATATGTCGTTGCCTTTGGCTTCCTTTGAATGGCTAAACAGCCCCCAATTCCCCTTATTAGTTGATTCTTTATCTCCTAACAATCATTTGGGATTGCTATCGAGATCTTTGAACTCTGCAAAATTGTGCACTACTCCTCCGCCATGGATTTGTCCCTAGACACCTAAGATCCCTTACTCCCACTACTCAAAGCATCACCCATGTTCGTCCTCTCTTTAGCGAGGGAAGAAATCCACCGACTTAAACCGTACCTCGACTTCAGTTGCCATGGGGTCACCCATCAGAGGTTGTTGGAGGAGGACATCTCAAAAAATTGATTCTTGAACACCTCACCGACGTCCACCCTACAGTCTCATTCACCTAAGCCGCTGCCATAGGATGTGTTCCCCGTCAACAGCTCAATTGACTGCAACATAAGGAACCTACCAAGACACTCCACCGAAAAGGTAGAAGAAACCCTACACCCAAAGGGACTGACCGCCACCACCTCAGCATCCGTCTGCATCTCAACAACGGAGGGTCCCAACATGGAGGGAGAATAAACGTAGCAAAGGGATATTTTCACACAAGGCGAATACAGTCTCCTTTTGAGCTCTCAAAACATGTTCTTGTGTTTCCCTGCATCCAAATGTGCATACACTAATGACTCAATGTCACGGTGGTTTTGGGGTGTCTTGTCAAGTGTCACTTCACATATGTAATTGTACATGCCTTGATGTCCAAGCAATAGTCCATGCCGTACTCCATGTAAGCATTGTCAAGCTATGAATTCCTTGAACACTTTGGAGGGCTTGCTGGGCCTCTAATTGGGTGAGTTTTTTTGGGCCAAGTGATCTCCAGATTGACTGCCTCCCGATATGCGTGCTATCAGTAAACCATGTGATCCAGAAAAAATTGATAGTGAAAAAAAATAAATGCGAAAACTTCCGCAGGTCCTTTTTTTTTCTATGAAGAGATGTAAAAAACATTATTGAACCTGCTGAATCCTCGGAACAATTTGTGAATGGTGTGATTTTTTTTTATAAAATCTAAAGTTTATAAATGTGTTATTATTTAATATGTTTTTTCATTTTAACATTTTGATAAAATAAAACCAAAAACTCTTAGCCTTAGTTAAAAGTAACAAACACTCCCTCCACTCCTTTTCATATGATCAAAAACTTTTAATTGCTTTATTTTTTTTATAAGAGTTTGATAATAGTTGTTTAAATATTTAATAATTTTTTTTTTCATTTTTGCCTCTGATTAATTATATGTATTTTATTAATTAAAAGGTTTGTGATACTTATATTTACTCTATTTTTCTCTCTTACTTACCCTCATAAATAAGGGTATACTTGAAAAAAAGTGTATTTTAGATGCACTTATTGTTTTTTTTAAAACTAATTTTAACCACTTTTTTTAATCATGTAATTTGGTTATTGAGCTTTTATAAATAGGACCAGAGAGAATATGTAGGAAATATATTCTTTCCGCCCCCCCTCAAATATGCCCTTATTTTTAGGTGGGTGAGTATATACTCCTTCCAGCTTACAATATAGGGCACTTAAACTATATCATGGGAAATAAAGAATAACAGTTAAATTATTTAATATGTCCTAAAATATAAATTTTTTTTCACTTTTACCCTTCTTAAGAAATGTGTTTAATTGCATTTGAAATGTTATTTTAGAGAGAAAGAAGGGATATAATGAGTGACTAATGTTGGAAAGTGAATATTAATTATAGAGACAAAATAACCAAAAAGAATATTAATTAAATTAAAGGTGACTTATATTATAGAGTATGCATTCCTTCTCTAGCTAGATTCCATATATTGTGGAAAAAAGGGAAAAGGTAAGATTGAACAGAGAGAGAGTGAGAGAGAGAAACTGTATGCATTTTATACTATTCATGTTCCATTTATTGATATTGATTTCTACGCCTGCATTTAATTCATTTAAATCCTATTTACTTTTTCATAATATAAGGTACTTCTAAAAGATAGGTATAGTTTAAAATATAAGTTACTTTTAATTTAATTAATGAATTTTTTTTTTCTATTTTATCCATGTGATTAATACTTGCTTTCCAACTGTAACTACTCTTTATATCCACTCTCTCTAAAATAACATTCCCAATGCAATAAACACAATTTTCAAGAAGGGTAAAAATGAAAAAATTATATTTTAGGATATATTAAATGCTTAACTATCATTTCTTATTTTCCGTAATATAGTTTAAGTACCCTATATTATTGAGTGGAAGGAGTATTCCATGTATTGAAACAGATTTCCTGATTCCTTTTATTCATTTAATCCTATTCATTTATTGAAACAGATCTCCTGATGCATTTAATTCATTTAAATAGAAATTTGTTCCAATAAAGGGAATATGAATAGGATTAAATGTAATTAATTAAATGCATCAGGAGATCTGTTTCAATAAATGGAATAAATAGGATTAAATGAATTAAGGGAGAATGACAGAAAAATACTGTTTGAACTTCAAAATCTCAAACTAGTCATTTGACAAAGATTTACATTATCAATCTCATTATTATTCTTATTAATCCCCTTATTCTTCTTATCCGCGGTTTTTAAAGTTTAAATAGTATTTTTCTATTATTCTCCCATGAATTAAACGGGGGCACAGAACTCAATATCAATAAATGCATGTCCGCCGTTTTTTCAGTCACAAAATTATTCTCTTTAATACTCATTCCCGTCGTTTTTTTATAAGAGATCTATAGCTAAACCACACGGTTAAAAAAAATAGTTAAATATAATAAATAGGTAGGAAAAAATTATTTTTTTAAAACATGACCTTATTTATAGTAATTCACTTCCATTATATTTCACATAGACCAAGAAAAACATTACACCTCATTAACTCTATCTTAAAATTTAATAACTTTTCAAATTTATCCATATTTAATGTACTCTCTCTAGTCTATAATACCATTATGGTCCTATTTATAAGTCCTTTTTTACCAAAAAATTTGATTCTATTTATAAGTCTAGTTTCAGTGTAGTAAATGAAATTGTGACAATTTTACCCTTATTTATTGTATTAATGAAGAAATAATTTAAAGATAGATAGAGATGAAAGAGCTGAAAAGTACCCATTCATAAATGAGGGTATAGTTGGAAATTTACCACATAATCATTGAGTTAACTACCTCTTCTTGGTATGTGAGATTTAGTTAAAATACTCTTATAAATAGGACCAGAGTGGTATAGGCCACTTTAACTAATTTGCGGGAAACAAGAAACGATAGTTAATTCATTAAATATATCATAAATAAAATTTATTTTTCACTTTTACCCTTATTGAAAAATGTGTTTGAAAATTTAATGAGTGAGCTAATTAGAAGTGAACTAACATTAATTATAGGAACAAAACTGAAAAATGATCATTCATTATCTTAATAGTGACCTACCATTCTGGCCCTATTTATAAATCATTTTTAACTAATTGTCACATACCAAGAAGAGTTAGTTAACTCATTAACTATGGGTTAAATTTCCAATTTCAACCTTATCTATTATTGGTTCCAAAAGTCAGTATAGATAAATTCTTTTTGTTTATTGTAATTAACAGGGGTAAAAAAGTATAAAACGTATTTACTACCATGAAATTGGATTTATAAATAGGACCAAATTTTTTTTATCAAAAAGGATTTATAAATAAGACCAAATAGTATATTCTGAACTAAGCTATTCTTCTAGAAGCATCCTATATTATCGACGGGAGGGAGTACAATATACCCTATGAATACAAAGTCAACATAATAATGAATAATTGTATAATTGTACATTCACATATGAAAATTTTAATGATATGACTTATAAATAAGGCCAAAATAAATCTTCTCTCTTTACCTTATTAATAAGATAAGAGGACAATACATATATACCAAGGTATAGCTAGCAATCTCAACTCTCAAGTATGTCTTCAAACAAAGTAGCAGTAGCGATTGTGGGGTCGATGCTGATAATAATGACGACTTCGTCTCCGAATATAATTGCCGAAGCAAAGGAAATAGTGGTTGATGCAAACCCTAATTATTGTCACTACTATTGCTATCAATATTACTTCCATGTACACCAACCTAATTGCATGGATCGTTGTCTCAAGGGCTGTCTTCGTCAAGGAGTTTGATAATATATCTCAGACTTTGTGGTGTTACAGAACTTACAGTGATGTGTATGAACGATGCTGTAAGTTCTGATGTTAATTAGTCTCTCAGTCTCTCTCTAATGAGATTATAAATAAAACGAGGCAAATAGCTAGCAACTAGTATTATATCTATTAATTATGTATTATTTTTCTTCAAAATCTTTCTTTATTTTTTTAATTCCCTCTTTTCTGGGTTCTGGGAAGTACTTGAATATCCTCGATTGACAGATTTGAATCACGTCTATTTTTAAGTTTATACTCATCCGGTCCTTCTCAAAATATATAAAATACAAAAAATCAAATCAGGTGGATAACAAAATTAGTTATAATTTAATATAAACCATCCAAATTAAATCTGAATAATGCACGATGGGATTAGCTATTGATGCTCATGAGTGTGCTTGACACAGAAACTTATTTCCTTTTATTTGTGGTGGGGACTGGGAAGAGTGGGTGAGAGAGAGTGTGAGGATAATTAATAAACTGAGATTCAACCACAATAATTAGCATTGTTGTCAAACTCGCAAGTTGATTATATAAATTTACTGATTTTACATTTCTGACTTACAAAATTTTGTTGAGTCATTTTTAAATTCTTGCTAGTTGTAAATTCAATTAAACTTATAAGTTCACACCAAGGTTCTGAAACCCAAACCAGGAACTGAACCGGTCGAGGTACTGGGTTAAGAGTTAGTGGGTTAGATCGGAGTCAACCCAGGCTTAGACCGGTGAGGTATAAAAAATTGAAAAATAATCTAATTTATCATCATACCATCCAAATTTTCAAGTACTATATGTCATTTCCATACCTTGAATTAGCAGCAAAATAATCATATAATCCAATACTTGTCATATATTGCTTACAATTTTGTCTACAAATTGACATCAATGTATCATGATTCATATACCACCCAAGTCCTAATGACACAAATGTTCATCATAGCAAAATATTCCCACCTTTAATCACTAAACTAATAAATTAATAATCATCATCATTGAGATCATCATTAACATCATTCAACTCCCTAGGAATTGAGACATCCGGAGGTGGAGCTATAGGAGGAGAAGAAAAGGCACTAGAAGCAACAGCATCATCATTTAAAGATGGAGCCCCAATACTAACATCATCATCACCTATATATGAAATGAATAAAATTGTTAATACTTATGTAAAAAGCATACTTATATTCTTTTGTGTAAGAGTATCATCTTAAATAATAGAAGAGATAGTTACAAACCTTCAAAATCCCTTGCCATTTGTTCAAATTGATGATTCGTTGCTTTTACATCATCAATTTCAAGAGTTTGATTTTCTTCAAGCACTCAAAAGTCAAGTTTATCAATTGACTCATAATTAATAGGGTCATAATTATCTTTCTTCTTCTTCAATTCACTCCTACAATACCAACATGATAGAAGACCAACATAAATATATAAAATGCATAGTGATATATATAGATTGGGAGGAAGGTTGATGAAAGCATTTATATGGTTAGTGTGAAATCGCTTTTAGTCCTCCAATGATTCTGCAAAACCAGGGCTTATACTTAGCTTCTCTTATGATGAAATCAAGAGCAACATTGCGTCTCTGCCACCTCCCCATCTTTAATGATAGAGACTTAACAGTCTTTTTATGACTTGATTAATGAAATGCTAATGCTTTCATGGTGTGCTTTGCCTTGAGTTTGGTTACTTATTTAATGTCATTGGTGTTTCATAAAATTAAGGACGATTGGGAATTTAACTCGGAGAAGCATCGAGGAAGTACTTATCCTCATAACTTTAATATTTGCCCATATATGGACAAACATTTTAAGTTCCTCATTATAACTGATTTTGAAATAAATTACCAAAAGTAACTTATAAAACAAGACATGAAGAAGAAGTTTACCTAAACT
The DNA here is from genome assembly GCA_963242795.1 of Inga leiocalycina. Classification (NCBI taxonomy): domain Eukaryota; kingdom Viridiplantae; phylum Streptophyta; class Magnoliopsida; order Fabales; family Fabaceae; genus Inga; species Inga leiocalycina. The sequence goes on from OY725329.1 coordinate 50,780,956, forward strand.
TTAACCTTAAGATTGTAGTTAGTGAAAACCAAGTCGTTAAGCCTTTAATGCTCCAATCTATTTCTTCTTTTAGTGTGGATACGCTCAAATAAACTCCAATTTTTTTCACAGCAAGAAGAAGAAGAAGAAGTTTGACTAATAACACGTATAGCAAATTTTTGCAATTCCGGTACTGAACCCCCATAGTACAACCATCAATCATCTGTAAAATAAAATCAAAGGCATTTAGTATGCATTAATAGCTCAATATGTGCTTTTGAATATGAAATTTAATATACTTATGAGGGACAAGTTTATGTGCTGTTTTTTCATATGAAACTTTAGCAAATGACTCTTTACATTCATGGTATACACCAATTTGCTTCATCATTGTAACATAATAATCAGCATTGCCAGGTGAGTTTGCCTCAAACAAATCGATCACAGCTTCCAAACATCAACGCTTTCTAACAAAATCAGGACTATACAAAAATGCAGGAGTAAGCAAATATGGTATTGCGTGAAGGTCATTCTTTAAATGCTTATCCCAACGACTTTGAAAATTTGTGTAAGACATGTATTGTTCCTTTTTCCTTTGAAACATGTCCTTGATAACATTTTTAGCCCTCTGCATACCTTCATAGATATAAGGCAATGAAGGCTTCTCATCTGAATAAAAAATTCTTAACAGTCTTATCAACAGAGACACAAGTCTCACAACTTGAAAGCAATTGTTCCAGAACCGATTATCTAGAATGATTGCACTGAAAGTTTTCCCTACTTTAGTGGTTGTGCTTCAAAAAATGATCATCAATGACCAAAGCCTGTAAGTCATGTTTGTGCGAATATATACTATGAAGGGTGATGAATGTGGTTGCAAATCTTGTTGCCCTAGGACGCACAATTTCCTTCCAATTAGGTCTTTTTCTTAACCATGACAAGAAGACTACATGGTTATATGCAAATACAGTGATTTTGGATGCCTTCTTTGCAAGGTCTGACACGTGAGGCATAGATGCAATGTCTTTCAAAATCAGATTCAAACAGTGAGCTACACAAGGTGACCAATAGATGGTTTTATATCTCTCTTGTATCAATCTACCACATGCTACATAATTAGCTGCATTGTCAGTCACAACATGGACTATATTTTCAAGACCAACCCACTCAATAACTTCTCTGAACAACAAGAATAATGTATTGGCATCTTTAATTAAATTTGAAGCATCAATAAATTTCACAAAAACCATGCCATGTATTGAATAGACTAGGAAATTAATCAAAGTTCGCTGTCGAACATCTGTCCAACCATCAGCCATGAGTGCGCATCCATTTTCTTTCCATTTAGCTCGATGGCTATCAATTACAAGTTGACATTCTTTTTCACAATCTCTCAATATGCTTACTCTGTACTCATGATAACTAGGGACCTTAAACCCAGGCCCTATTACAGTAGCAGCATCAATAGCTTTTTGAAATAAGGGATAACTCAATGCATTAAATGGAATACAATTCATATAAGCCCATTGACCAAAAACAATTTTTGCATTATGTTGGGTTTCTTGACTTGCCCATGCACTCTTGATACTTAGTTGAGCACTAGGAGTTGTCCTAGGTGCAAAATAATTTTCAACCCCCACAGCTTTCCTCTTTGAAACAATTGGCTCTTCACTTTCTTTAGCTACATTGACTTCGAACACATCATCATTATGAACAGAATTTTTCTTCGAACCTCCATTCAAAGATTCTTTCATTCTAGCACGTACATCATGGGAAACTTTTTTACAAGAACTCACTTGACCACTAACCCCAGCTAAATGTTGTTTCAGCCTATTTATCCCACCTCCCTTATAACTTGAACCACATAAAAGGCATGTAAACACATTTACTTTCCCCTCTTTCTTAACAAAGACATATTCCCAAGAAGGTTCTATTTTTTTGACACTTGATTATGGTGGCTTTGAACTATAGGTTGGGGGATTGGTAGACTCAGGATTGGGGGTTGTAGTATTCTCAATATTCTGATCACCTTCATTAGTAATATTTATATTTCCCTCCATTAACAAACTGAAAGCAAAAGAGCACCCTTCAAATCAATAGAGTTCGGTTTAATAACAACCAAAAGCACAAAAAAAATCCAGATGAGTCTCAATAATTAATATCTAATCATCCACAAAGGAAGCCAACACTCAGTTAATAATAGCCAGCTACAAGGAACAAACAAAACAATGACATATAATTATATAAACATCAAAAATAGAGTACCAGCAGAAATAAAAATTGAAAAACCGTAGATAAAAAACTAGCAATAAACCAGAATCATTCAACAGAAACCGAATCACAAAGCAATAAACCACAGAGCAACAAGGAAAAAAGAATGCTAGTATCATTCAACAGAAAGGGTCAACACTGCAACACAGCCAAATGGAAACACTACTAGTATCATTGAAGCTTGCCAGAATCATTCCAAAAAAATGAATATGAAACTATTTAGTATTTAGTTATTATTTACACAAACTATTTCAGTATTTCCACAACAATGCAACAGGGAAAAAAAAAGACCCTCTGGACTCTGGAGTGATAACCGAATCACAGATCCTCTGGAGTGATAAGTGTAACCGAGCAAGGGAAAAAAGGGGAAAAAGGGAAGACAAACTAACCGAGCAAGGCAACTCAACCTGTGACCGGTGACCTTCAAGCTTTGATGGCGAAACCAAATACGGCAAAACCAAACAAAAAGGGACCTCATAACCGGTGACCTTCAATCTTCGACGGCGAAACCAAAAAGAGAACTCAACCTCTGTAACCAACGACCCATTTCGGAACTAGGATGGTCACCTTCGAGCTTCCACGGTGGCAAAATGAGGACGACATTGAGACGGAGGGAGAGTGTTTCAAGGACGATGACGACTTCGCCGACAATTCCGTGAAGCCTGAACCGACACTGTCCCCTTCGTTTCTCAATTCTCTACTTCTCTTCTCAGTCACCCACTCTCCCTTAACCTCCAACGTCTGAACCAATCTCTAAGTTAAAGTGAAAGGGAATGGTGAAAAACTGCAAATGTCAAACTTCATAAGGCCTATGCCTATTCCTTGCACCACGAGCTCCTACTCACTTTAGTTTCAGTTTGAAATTAAAAAAAAAAACAGAGAGACGAAACGACATCGTTTTGTCAATTGGGAAAGGAAAAAAAAAGGTGCTGACTTGCTGACTCTCCAACTCGGCCGAGTCAAGCCGAGTTGCACCAAGTTGACCCGGGGTCAATGCTGACCCCGGTTTAAACACCGGATTTGAGGCCGGACCGTCGGTTTCCGGTCCAAACCGGCCATTCCAGTCTGGTTTTAAAAACCATGGTTCACACCATTTACGTTTATTGCTTACAAAATCGTGTTAACTCACTCTTAAATTTATACAAGCTTTTTCAATTTGATTATACTCAGTGGCTTTATATATGAATTTTATAAAAATTTCTTTATTGATTATGATAAATTATGAACGTTGATGTATTTAATTTTAATTATTTAAATTTAAAAATATTTAAATCAAATTCTTGTCATTTTTTTATTTTAATTATCTAATTATATTCTATTAATAACTATTTATTGATAAAAGTAAACTCCCACGAGTTTATGATTTGAGTTCACAAAACTAGTTTATATCATTATCACGAATTTACTTAAATAATACGTTAATAACTCATAATTTATGCCGATGAGGCGATGACCCCTCGATGGATCTCAAATTTAACTCAAATGGTTGGAAAGATATTTCCCAAAAGCATTGAATTGAAGTTTTTCTAAGTTACACTTTACATTTTTTTGAAAATTTAATAATTTTTTATTTTTACTCCCCATTAATTACATGTATCTCTTTTTCACGCTTATTCTCTCTCATTTCTTTTTCACTCAATCTCTCCCTCGCCCACCCATCTATAAAAAAGGTTTCTTTTTGCTAAAATAAGTAGCATTTTTTTTTACATATTTATTGCCTTTAATCAATTTTAACCAACTTATTAATTTTTGTAATTTCACTATTTGCAACTTATAAAAGAACTTAGAGTAGTGCTTCCTCTGGTCCTTTTTATAATATCCACATAAATAAATTGTGTAGTTTAAGAAATCTATTAAAATTAATAAATGTGTAAAAAAATGTGTTTTTTTCCTCAAATATGCCCTTATGGATAAGTGAGAAAGATAAATAGTGAGAAAAAAGATAAAAGAGAATATGTGAGAATATAAATTAATTAAAGCTAATATCAATACAAACGAATGTAATGTTCAGATAACCTCAAATAGAATCTTATAAAAAGAACCGGACCAATTCAAAATTTAAATCTTATAGATATGAGAGAGTATTAAATATAATTAAATTTGGAAGAATAATATAACATTTAATAGAGATGAGAAGTTAAAAGCATTAAGAACACGAGATTTCATACATGCAACTTAAATGCTCTTTAATTAAACATGTCATAGAGATATTGGCACTAATTGCACTTGATGAGCACCACGTGCATTTGCACGCTCCGCTAATAACCTCTACTACATATAAAAGGAAGTTCAGAATGAAATGCAACAAACATACATACATACATACATACATAGCTCTGAAAAATTGACAAGAAACAGAGAAATGGATTGGAAGAAAGGAATAAAGGTAATGATAATGATAGTGATGGTTATAAGTGCAGATGTTGGATCAAAGTCAGTGGAAGAAGACGAAGAGCCTCAAGAAACCATGGAAGAATGCCAACACAGATGCTTCAGAGATTGCGGCGGCGATAAGCAGAAGACTGCTGATTGCTATTTTGCTTGCTTGTGGAGGGAATGCCGTTTAGTTCCTCCCCATTCCCTTGCAGTAGTCATCTGATTCATCCTTTAAAAATATTAATATAAATATAATAACATGTGATTAGAAATATAGTATAATAACATGTGATTAGAAATATAGTAATAATAATAACGCTTATAATACCTCCCTGTTGTTAATTGGAGTGCCTTATCTGTGGAAGTTTTATGGACAAATTCAATAAATTATACTACATGTTACTTAATATATATATATATATATATATATATATATATATATATATATGTGTGTGTGTGTGTGTGTGTGTGTGTGTGTGTATGTATGTATGTATGTATGTATGTATGTATGTATAGGGTAGGTGCAAATCTGCTTTAGAAGTTTTCATTGAGGAGCAATGTTACTTTGAAAATTTTTTAGGTTTAATGTTACCTCAAATTAGAAGTGTTAAAAAGGAGTAATATTACCCATATCCATTAAAAAGTTAACAGCCAACATTAATTTTTTAACGGTTAACATTAGTTTTTTAATAGAATAAAGCAACATTGCTATGTTTTGAAACTTCTGAAGTGAAATTGAACCTGAAAAATCTTCCAGGGCAACATTGTTCCTGAACGAAAATTTACGGGGCAGATTTGCATCTTAACCCTATATATATAATATAAAGCTAGTCGGGAATTGGGTTTGGTCTTAAATATAAGACCTCAATCTACTTTATTTCCCAAATTTATAATTTTTTCCTTGAAGCACTTGTATTGGTTGCATATATTAAGGGGTTTCATCCATATATAATCATGATGAAAGATGGTATTTTAGAAAAACTAACATATATTTGTTACAAATAACTAATATAACTTATTTTCTTAGTCTATTCAAATTAGTCAACTAGTTTTTATATTAAGGATTAGATGTTGTAATAATTTTAATTGAAGTTGGATTGTCAATTGCGTCCATTGAATCCGACCATTCCATTAGATTGAATTAATGGTAGACTACTCCATACAAATCAAGCTTAACAAATGGGGTTAGGTCTAGCAGAAGTTATTACTCATATTTATAACCAAACTTTTCTTTCTACAACGTATAATAAGAGTAAAGTGTTACTTTTAAATTTGAGACCATTGACTTTTAACCGAATGCAGTGTACCTGAAAGTAAGGTTCTGAAACCCAGACCAACCATTGAACTGGTTGGAGTACTAGGTCAAAAGTTAGCGGGTTAGATCGGAGTCAAACCAGAACTAACCCGGGGCTACACATGTGAGGAAGTGAAAATTTCAAAGTTATTTATATGAAATTCTAAATAAAAAAAAAACAAATCCTTGAAAAATTAATATAATTAAAAAAAATTAATATAATTTTTTTTAAATTAAAAAAGGTTGAACTAGTCAAACCGACTAGTCCGGTCAGGTTTTCAAAACACTGCCTGAAAGAACAGAAAACAAATCCTTGAAAAATAATAAAACTCGTATTAAAGAGAATATGCAATGTACCTGAAGCAGATAATTAATTAATGAGGTGCATCCATCTGCAGTTTCTTTCCACAAACCTCCTCATATATATAAGTGAAAGGGGTGAGAGAGTTGAGAATGTGAAAAGTAATATAATTTTATATATAGCTTTAAAACTTTTAAGAAACATATAGAATAAAATATAGGTTGGAATAAGAAAGGAATAATAATGGTGGTGGTGGTAGGGATTGGTTTGACAGTGGACCTTGGGAAATACTTGGGAGTTCTAATCCTTCACAAGCGTATGGTTAAGATGACGTTCGCTCCGCTGATTCATAAGGTGAGATCAAAGTTGTCGAGTTGGAAAGGGAGATATCTAAGTATGGCGGGCAGGACGGTGTTGATCAAGTCTGTTTTAACAGCAATCCCTCAGTACCAGATGCAATCAACTTTGATCCCCAAAGGGGTTCTTTTAGTTATCGAGAAAATGAGTAGGGACTTCTTTTGGAATCAACATGAAGAATCCAAGAAAATGCATCTACTTTCATGGGATGTATTAAAAAGAAGAAAGAACAATGGTGGTTTGGTAATTAAAGACTTGCATTCCCAGAACAAAGCCTTTCTAATGAAGCTGTGTTGGAGAATTATTACTCAACCTGATGCTCTGTGGGTGAGGTGCTTACATGCAAAATACTTATGTGGGACAAATCCAATGCCCAAAGTACAGAGTTGGCGCAACCAATCGGCTGTGTGGAGAGGTATAGTGGCAGTTTGGGAAATTTTTAAGAAGGGAGTTGGAAGGAAGCTACGTAGCGGAAGAAACACACTGGCTTGGCAGGATTGTTGGGCTCCAATGGATAAACCTCTCATGTTTTACATTGACAAAAATGTGCAGTTAGTGGATATGGATGCTTGAGTTTCCTCATTTGTGACTCAGGCTGGTCAATGGGACAAAGCAAAATGGGGTTCCTTTCTCCCAAATTGGGCCGTGGATAAAATCATGATGGTGGCCCCCCTATGGGATCAGGGGAGGATGCAGTTTGTTGGTTGAATGCCTCTGATGGGAATTTTAGCGTGAAGTCAGCTTATGACACCATATTTCATCAGCAAGAACATGGGCAACAACCTCACTGGCGAAACCTATGGCACTGGGATATTCCAGAAAGAGTTAAGCTATTTATGTGGCAAGTATTCCATGAGAGACTTTCTACGAATGAAATAAGAGCAAAACACAATTTGAGTGTCCTAAATGTTTGTCCCTTTGAGTGTGAGAGTGATGAGAGTATTCTTCACATTTTAAGGGATTGTGATCAGGCGAGAAGAGTGTGGTTTTCTATAACTAACCATATATATTATACTATGTTTTTCTCTGGTAATTTGCAGGAATGGCTTTCATGGAACCTACAATTTTGTCCAGGGAACGAGAGGGTGACTAGATGGCCATGGCATAGAGTGTTCAGTACCATATGTTGGCTCTTATGGAAGAATCATTGCAGTAAAGCGTTTGAAGGAACTGCAGACAACACAAAAGGGATAATTCACATATGCACAAACCATCTCTCGGAAGGCATGGTGAACGGCAGATTTCGGCATCAGATATTCCAAGTGCGGGAAAGGGGACTAGATCACTGGCAACCTCCAGATCCAGGTTTTGTACGTGTTGATGTCGATGGATCCAGAGCTAGTGACGGACATGCAGCATGTGCCGGTGTTATCAGAGATCACCAGGGTAATTGGTTACGTGGATTTCAACAAAAGTTAGGATACAATTTCCCAACTGCTGCTGAAATCCATGCAATCTACATAGGTCTTCGATTATGTAAGTAGATGGGACTTTCTAAAATCAAGTTATTCACAGATTCTATACAGGCTATACATCTTCTGACTGTACACTGTGGGACAGACCACCCATTACACGACGTCATTTTGGATACTAGATCCCTTATTTATATGGACTGGGACTTAGAGATATCCCACACCTATAGGGAAAATCTAAGATGTGCTGATTATTTAGCAAGGAAGGCTCACATGAGCAATCAAGATTACATAGAAATAGAGACAGTGCCAAGAGAATGTATTAACCTCTTTACACGGGATTGTGAGAGGTCTTCACATGACCATCAGGTGTTACCTAATCATAGGTCCTTGTAAATTTCAAGCTTTGCTTGCCTTTGTACTCAAAAAAAAAAAATAATGGTGGTGGTGGTGGTGATCGGAGCAGAGGTTGGAGAAGCAGTGGAAGAAACAATGTCTTCGTTCAAATAGACATGCCGTGAAGTTTGTGGATGTGACACGAAGTGCTACCATAAGTGCTGTAGGAAGAATTGTTGGAATTGCCGATCTTCTTCTGATGATGGACAATGTCATTATATTCCACTTCGTTTCACTTGGAAAATCCTAATGCATGTCTTTGGGAGTTTTATGAATAGTTATATAAAGTGAATGAGATCTATTCATATATTTGTTGGGTTCATTTGTCACCACGCGCACGGAAATGCTACAGTGATTATAGAGCCAGTGCTTTAAGGTCCAGTTGAGTACTCAAGGTCAATCACAGTTAAAATAATATAGTACTAGCTTAGCTTATGTTCTTAATATAAGAGTCATTTGGTTTTTTTGGGCAGAGATTAAGGAAATTAAATTAGTTACTTAATCATAGCATATGTTATATATTATTATATTATATTTCAGTTTATAAGTTAAGTAAATTAGTTTGGAGAAAAATAATGAATATAAATACTTTAATATAATTTAATTAGCTACCTTAATCTCTTAAAAAAAATTCAATTGTCTCTTATATTAAGGATTGGAGGTAGTATAATATACAAAATATTCATATATATATATATTGAAATTACAATTCCTTTAATACTCCCTCCGGTTTTTTTTTATAAAAGCCCAACAACCAAATTACACAGTTTAATAAAATGGTTAAAATTAGTTAAACATAATATGTCATGAAATATTTTTCAAGCATGCCATTATTTATAAGGGGCAATTAAGAGAGAGAAATAGAGTAAACATAAGTGTCACCAACCCTTTAATTAATGCAATATATGTAATTAATTAGGGACACAAATGGAAAAAAAACTCATTAAATATTAAGACAACTTTTGTCGGCCTCTTATAAAAAGGATCAAGATAATTCAAATTTTAGGTTCTTATAAAAAGGACCAAAGAGAGTATAATCCAAGGAAATAGAACATTTAATAGCTAGAGAGATATGAGGTTAGAAGCATTAAATGTAGGAGTTATAGTATGTGAGGGTTTGTCATAATGGAAAAGTCCTACATTATACTCAAGAGTGTGGAAACACAAAAGTATAAATAATAACTCGTGAACATGAGTTAGTACATGAGCCAAGATGAGGAGTTAGCTTGTGCACACAGCAACGAGCCATAGGAAGACAAACACAGTTGAAATCCGACAATATTCATTGCATGCAAGTTATACGCGGACTAGGCATGTTTTTAACGAAGTCTTCTTGCGAAAATTCAAATTAAATTAATTGAATTAAAAAGCTTACCGGAAAACCTCATTTTACTAGCATTGATATGTTGAATATGGACGTTGCAAGCTTTATTGCACAATCGTTTTATGATAGTTTGTTTAATGCTAAAAACGGATTCATAAACCCCATTTAACATGTTTTATTCCTTCAACATAGAAACGTTTACGTTAATGGGATTTATGAGTAGAACGTTCATAACCGTGTTTTAAAATCGCATTTGACGAGGTTTAATATATAAGCCAACTTATTCTTTTTTTGGATTACAGAACAAGCCAACTTTGCTTGAGGAACAAGGACTTTGAGATTTTTTTGTTTTCGTTTTTGAATAACAGCGGCAAGCTGAAAAGCTTGAGAAAATATCCGGTACAAAATCAAGGGCTTGAAATTTTAAGATAACAAAAAGTTTTGAAAATTGAAATAAAAAAGCCTAAAATTATAATATCAGATGCATAAAAAATTTTGGGGACACCTATTAATTTGGAAGACCCAATAATGTTATCAGAATTTTAATCATACATGTACATAATTTAATTGTATATATATACACATTATTAGTTTTAGAACACATTTTTTTTGGACGAAAGTTATAGAACACATATTCAATACAACAGATTTCATAATTAAAATATTCCAATAATGGAAAACACGTATATATACGAGGTGCATGTACTTGCACCAGATGCGTCTAACTGCTACACCTTCTATTACTTTTTATAAGTTACAATTTTTTAAATAGGTCTAGTCCTTTTCTATAAGTTACACTTTGAATAATGTGTCTAAAATGTTAATGCACTCTTTGTTTTACCTTTAATAGATTATATATATGCGTTAATTATTTCCTACACATTCTTTCTCATAAAGTTTCTCATTCATTATCTCTCCCTCGCTCTTTCTAAAAACGAGGATATATTTTAAAAAAATGCATTAATTTTTTTAAAGAAAAAAATGCATTTCTTAACCATGTATGTTTTGTAACTTACAGAAAAAGAGTAGAGGGGAAATTTTTTAGGGAAAATCTCAATTAGGACCCAAGGATCAGAAAAAATATAAAAAAAGTCCCAATATAGATTCCTCCATAAAAAAAAAGTCTCAATATAGATTTTTCTATCAAAAAGTCCCAATCTTCATGGATTACCATAACCTATTTAGAATCAGTTGAACAACTTTAGTGGAATTAGCCATTAGATGTGAATAGCGCCTGATACCTCTCCCTTATTATAAATAGGCAGAGCCCTATTGTAATTCATGAGATTTGTCAGTATCGAATAACAATGCAGTATTCAGAGTTTCCTTGTCCCCTGCTCTCCCCCCCCCCCCGGGTCTTCTTCTTCAACCCCTCTATCTCTTGTTCTTTCCTCTCATTCTCCCTTCAATCCTCTATATCTTCTTCAACATAACTCTGTCGTAATTACATAGTTGTAACAGACAGTTAGTCATTATTTCCATAATGTGTTAGGAGCTATTATTGAATGAGAAAATAAATTTCTTGTACAACCAGATGGCTCTAAAGTCCCTCTTGGAATTCAAGTTCATAACAAGTTTTACCAATAATTTAGGGATTGTGTGGAAGCTATAAATGGAACACATATACATGCAAAAATACCAATGGTAGATGCTCCTCATTATCTTGATTTCTAGGTAGCTATTTGAGCAAGAGAAAAAACACTAACCAAATAAAATACATCAAAAAATAGCCAGCTTATTAAACCCGGACCGGACCGGCCGGTCCGGCCCGGAAACCGGCGAACCGGCCGGTAAACCGGTCAGGTTCCCGGTCCGGTCCAGGTCAATATTTAAAAAAAAAAAAAATTTTTAATTTTTCCTTTAGAATTTCATACTATAAGTCTAAAATTTTCAATTTCTCACCGGTTTGGTCCCGGTTTAGCTCCGGTTTGACTCCGGTCTGACCCACTGACCCTTGACCCAGTACCCCGACCGGTTCACTAACCGGTCCGGGTTTAATTACCTTGAAAAATAGATTGAAAAATACCCAAAAAAAAAAGCAAAAACAAAAACAAAAGAAAACCAAACGACCTCCAAGAGTTGTCTAAATTTCTAGTCAAGACAGAATAATGTATATCACACATATTACGTAGAAGGATCTTATTATTTATGAAATGGATACCTTATTTGACTCTCTATTTAATGCAATATAAAATAGGTGAGTCTTTTTATGTCTTCAAGAAGCAATCAATACAAAATAAAAAACCATAAAATAGGAAACTAATTAAAACAAACATAATGCTAAATATTGTCATATAAGACCATCATAATGCTTCTTGAACATCCTTGGACTTACCAAATAGATCTTTGTCTGACTATTCATGTTCATGACCATGTATAGGCCTTTTAGACATCCATTTGGGCTTGAATGTGGTTGAATTAGTGTTGAAACTCTCATGATCCACTACACAGTGCATTTGGGCTCCAAGTTAAAAGATCATAACTCCATCGGACTTCTCCGTGCACATATATTTGTGTTGGCCCTTTAGAAATGCTATATTTGATTTCAACTACTCCTTTTGAGCGCTCAAAACGTGTTCTTGTGTTTTCTCAGCATCCAAGTGTGCATACACTAATGACTCAAATGTCACGGTGGTTTTGGGGTGTCTTGTCAAGTGGCACGTCATGTTTCACATATGTAATTGTACAAGCAATAGTCCATGCCCTCCTCCATGTACGCATTCTCAAGCTATGAATTCCTTGAACACCTTGGAGGGCTTGTTGGGCCTCTAACTGATGAGTTTTTTTGGGGCTAGTGATCTCCAGATTGACTGCCTCCAGATATGCGTGCTATCAGTAAACCATCCAATCCAGAAAAAGTGAAAAAAATAAATCCCAGAACTTCAGCAGGTCCTTATTTTTTTTTCTATGAAGAGATGTAAAAAACATTATTGAACCTACTGAATCCGAGTAACAATTTGTGAATGGTGTGATTTTTTTTGTATAATCTAAATTTTATATATGTGTTATTATTTAATGTGTTTTTTCAATTTAACATTTTGATAAAAGAAAACCAAAAAATGTTAGCATTAGTTACAACAACAACAAAGTTTTTATCCCACTAGATGGGGTCAGCTACATGGATCGTACAACACCATTGTGTTCTGTCGAAAACCATATCTTTAGGTATATTATTAATTAAAAGGTTTCTCTCTATGACCTCATTAAGCCTTCGCTTCGGCCTTCCGCGACCTCGTTTTATATAACTTCATACTACTTGATCAACCCTCCTCACCGGTGCATTCAACGGCTTTCGTTGAACATATCCAAACCACCTCAAATGAGTTTTTTACCATTTTTCCTTCAATAGAGGCCATTCCAACTCGTTCACGTATATGATTATTATGAATCTTATCTTTTTCTTGTATGGCCACACATCCATCTCAACATCCTCATCTCAGCCACCCCCATTTTATGTTCATGTAGTCCTTTTAAAGCCCAACACTCACTACCATATAACATCGCTGGTCTTATAGAATGCGGTAAAACTTCCCTTTTACTTTATTCCCTCCGCTCCTTTTCATAAGATAAAAAAAATTAGTTGTTTTATTCCTTTTTATAAGAGCCCGACAAGAGTTGTTTAAATATTTGATATGATTTTTTTATTTTTGCCCCTCATTAATTATATGTATTGTATTAATTAAAAGGTTTGTGATACTTATATTACTCTATTTTTCTCTTTTACTTACCCTCATAAATAAGGGTATACTTGGGGGGAATTTCAGACACACTTATTGTTTTTTTAACTAATTTTAACCGCTTTTTTAAGCTGTGTAATTTAGTTATTCGGCTCTTATAAATAGGACCAGAGAGAGTATATGGGAAATATATCCCCCCCGAAATATGCCCTTATTTGTAGATGGGTGAGTATATACTCCCCTCAGTCTACAATATAGGAAGCTTAAACTATATCATGGGAAACAAGTGTTAGAACTGGCTGACACCCAAGAAGGGGGTGAATTGAGTGTAAGTTAAAAACTTAAGAACTTTAAAAATCTTTTCAGATCTTAGTAAAAGCAATAAATATGAAAGTAATGAATCATAAATCAACAGTAAGATTAAATAATATAAGCTGGAAATATAAGAGCTTAGGGAAGAGAATATGCAAATTGTAATTTATCCTGGTTCAGTCCAATTTGTGATGGCCTATATCCAGTCCCCAGGCTCCTCCTGAGATTTTCAAATCCATTATTTTCTTGTTTAATCTAGACACAAGAAAAGCCTTTACAAAGTTCTCACCAAGATACTCCCCCTTACAACAAGTCTTACGAGCAGAGCATTCTCGAAGATCTTTCCTTCCGGCTTACCCGTGCAAGTCTTACAAGCAGCAACATTTTCTCCTGCTTACACCCCTGTAAGTCTTACGAGCAGCAACATTCTCTATAGCTTGTACCTTATAAATATTACGAGCAGAAAGTCTTACCAACGATTCTCTCTACACTTCCTCGTAAGGAAATCAACCCACTCAAGGTCCCTCTACCTTGAGATCAATTCAGAAATATAGTTGAAAGTATGTACAGACTCTCTCACAGAGTAGATATAATGAACACTAAAGTACAACACAAATAATCTCTCTCTCAAATATACATGATATAGAAAATATATAAGAACAGAGAGTAGTTGGATTGGAGTAGATGATTCATGATCTTTTCATGTTTCTCGTTGGTGTTCTTGTTCGTTTGCTTGAGTTTGAAAAACTAGTCGTTAGAACGTTGGACACTTTGCTTCCGTAAATCAACTTTTTTCTCTTATCATCATCTTTTCATTGTATTCCTGGATAAATGCATTAAACACTAATACAATAAAGTGTAAGAATGATTGGAAGCAAGAATAGTGAGTTTCATAATTAATCCCATGATTTTCGAAAGCTTTAGTATGTTGTTTTGTTCTCCTGGGAAGCATTTCTTGAGTGGTTACTCGAGTAAGCCTTGGTCATTACTTGAGTGATCCCTCGAGTAATCACATTCAAATTCTGGCCTAGAGTATTTCCAACTTCATTACTTGAGTGATCCATCGAGTAAGCTCTCAAATAAGTTTGCATATTACTCGAGTGCTTCCTCGAGTAAAGCCTTTTCACATCTGGTTACTCGAGTGGTTCCTTAAGTAAAGTCTGTTAATTCTTGGCCAAGAGCTAATGGATGATTTCTGCTCTGGTTACTCGAGTAATCCCTCGAGTAAGCTTTTTGTTACGAGTTTGGATGATCAATTATATAGTGCAAGTGTACACTGTCGTAATCAAGTAATATAGAAGTGAGTAGAGTATCGTTCCCACGAGGATTGATCACTAAGTACCAAAATGGGTAATTTTAATTCTATTTAGTCGATCGATAAATCGGTGATTGAGAGTACAAATAAAAGAAAAATAATTAAATATGAGTGCAGATGATATGAAAACAAATATGAGAAAAAATCCTAGGGATTAGATTTCACTTAACAAATTTCGGATTGAATCACTTATCTATTCTAGCCCAATTTATTTCACATGATTGATAGTCGAGTTTCCCTAATTTAATTACTAGCCTCTTCCAAGGTCAAGCAATTCTATAATTAATTGCTAATCCAATATATTCCTATATGAATTTAAGCAATTAATTATGCATTAAGATTTATGGAACTCAATAAGACTACATAACTCATATGAATATATTCCTATTTCATATGCAAGTCATGGTTTTAATTATAGAATCTACACACATGCATCTCCTTCCGGTCTCAACATGCATATTGAAATCATTCAAAAGATGGCCAGTCAATCAAAAGCATTAAGAATAATAATTAAAACTCAATCATGAATGAGAAATTTAAACTAGATTTAATAAGTTAAGATTCAATCCGTCATTAGTAAGCTACGTCATCACCCTAGGAAAATGAAAGTTTAGCACATGATAAAATTAAAAACAAAACCAAAATAAATTATATAAAGCTAGAATGAAAGCCTTAAAAATACTGCATAAAATTGAATATTAAATTCTCAAACATAAATATACAACCAACAAGATGCATGAAAAATGGACAAATCTAGCCGTCCCTTTAGGAGGTAAAACCTTCCATGTAGGCGGCATAAAAAATGTAATACAATACTAAGCCTTCCATATAGGAGGCATGCAAGAAGTAATATAATACTAAGCCTTCCATGTAGGAGGCATGAAAAAAATAATACAATACATAAAATTAAAAATAAAAAATAACACAATTTATTTACAACTGTCAGAGAAAATATCTCTCCCTGTCAGAGAAGGATCTCTGACTGTCAGAGAAAATTCTCCACACTTTCTTCTCTCCTCCTTCTCCACACTTTTTGCAAAGAAACACACACATATATATAGGCAAGCGAGCGTCTGTTGCTTCTTCATTTTTTTTCCACAGGTGCTACAGTACTTTTCCTTCATTTCACGCATGAACATGACTTTTCAGCAAACCTACGTATTTTTTCCGTGTTGCTACAGTGCTACAGTGATTCCATCTGCTACAGTCACCTCCATCCGCTACAGTAACGTCCTGCTACAGTGATTCTGTCATGAATAGTGCCCGACGCTACAGTACTTATCTTTTTTATATTTTTCTTTATTTTTTTAAATACTATTTATTTTACACCCAAATATATTATATTAAGCTCAAATATCGTCCATAAAATCATCATATAAGGGAAAATAAATATGTAAATATTTTACTTATCACTTTTCAAATAACTTTGTAAATTACTCAAGTAATCCCTTTGAGTAATCCTATACAATTTACGACAGAGAGCTTTTTGAAATAATTTCTCACACATTACTCAAGTAGTCCCTCAAGTAAGTTTTAAATAACTTTGCATATTACTCGAGTAAGCCCTTCAAGTGATCTCTTCATTTTGATTCAAAACATGGCAAATTATATATCATCGGAAAGCTCTTGCCGTATACATTCCAACACAATAAGAATTAGCTCTAAACTCTTTGTATACAGAAATTTATGATCCAAAGAATATCTTCTGCACTTAAACAAAGTCTGAAACCACGAGCATCAACTTCCAGAAGTCATAGCTCTTAGTATATAACTTGAAATATGGCACATTATATGTTTGTGGAAAGCTCTTTGAGCCTACTTTCATATGGCACTAGTTTCGTCACAATCCGATGTGTATTTTGAGAGTTATGTCCAAAACACCAAAGCTATCCTGGAATATAACGGTGATTCATGTGTCAACTTCAACAAATCATATCTCCCTCATCTAAATTTCTTTTAATATGATCTTGGAGTCCATAGTTCGTGTTGGGAGTTTAGCTTCATATGCCACCGATTTTAGATCAATCCGACATGTGGTTAGAGAGATATGCCTAAAATACCGAACCTCTGTCCTGTCGTACGAAAACAGAGCACAATAAAAATGCATATTATTCGAGTGGTCACTCGAGTGATCATGACCATTACTCGAGTAACCACTCGAGTAATGCCTTCCAAAACATGGCAGAGAGCCACAACTCAAAGGAACACCTTAGGAAGTTCCATAACTTCCATATAAGTTATCTTGGCTTCGAATTGTCCCATTCCAACCTCCATATAATCAAAAAAACCTTCGGTATCACTTCTAATAACTTGGATCTTGATATTCTCATATGATCTTACAAGTTCTTCCTCCTTCAATCTCTTTCTTCAATCTTCTTCTTTTCTTGGCTTGGCTAATGTACAAGATATCTTTTTGTTTTTTCTCTTGATGATCATTCTTCATAACCCAACTAGATATATTCTTGAATATCTTCAATCTTCTTCTTTCTTCAATCCCTTGCTTCTTGATTTTCTTCTTGATGATCATTTTCCATTTATGAGGCCTTATAAGCAAAATAACATCAACCCACCATTAGGTTTATGACTAATCTACAAGATATACAACATTAAACATAGTAGTTAGTCAATGTAGAAGATAAGTATACTATACAAACTTTTTGCTCTTAATATTTAACATATATATTTGACATTATCAAAACTATTCATATCTAACAAGGAATGACAGTTAAATTATTTAATATGTCCTAAAATATAAATTTTGTTCACTTTTATCTTTTTGGAGAAATGTGTTTAATTGTATTTGAAATGCTATTTTAGAGAAAGTGGGGATATAATGAGTAGACAATGTTGGAAAGTGAGTATTAATCACATTGACAAAATAGAAAAAAAGAGCATTAATTAAACTGGAGGTGACTTATATCATGGACCATACATTCCTTCTATAAGTTCCATATATATATATATATATTGTGGACAGGAGATAGTAGATAATATTGAAGAGAGAGAGAGAGAGAGAGAGAGAGAGAATATGTCACTACAAAAAAAAAGGTGTTTTGTAGCGGTGACATTGTAGCGGTTATAATTAACGGCTACTAATATTAACATTTGTAGCGGTTTTAACCTAAACCGCTACCAATTTGTATCGGCAAGCTACGCACCAAGTGGCGCGCCATATTTGCTGTGTTTTTTGTAGCAGTTACCAGGGGAAACCGCTACAAATATGGCGCAAATTTCCCTCCAAAAATTATAGTAGTTTAATTGTAACGGTTAATAAATAAAAACCACTACAGTTTTCGCGCCACATGGCGTGCCAACAGTATAGCGGTTATTTGTAACAGTTTGACCAATAAAACTGCTACAAAATTCCAAACGTTGCATATTTTGTAGCGGTTACTAGGTTATAACCGCTACAGAATTTCAAAGGTCCCAAATTTGTAGCGGTTCTATACCTTAACCGCTACAGAACTCCAAATGTTTTTGTGATTTGTAGCGGTTATCATAGAATCGCTACAAAGTTTAGCCGCCCTAAGTTATTTGTAGCGATTATTTGAATAACCGCTACAAACGTTCCGCCTATATAAACTCTCTTCCCCCCTTCATTTCTCCGTTTGCTCATTTTATTTCCTGAAGTTTCTCTGAGTGTTTTCTTTAGATTTGAGCATTCAAACGTCAGTGAAAGAGTTTTTGTTACAGTATTTCTTGGTATTTGTACTTAAGGTAGGAGATAAGACGTATTTTATTTGTATTTATATTTTTATTATATTTTTGCATAATAATGTGACTAAAATAATTTTTTTTGAATTTTCACAGTTGATATGGCTTCGAGAGAGGATAGGGGGAAGGCACCTGAGATCCCTATACTGATTTTACAGGGTGGTAGCAGGGGGCAGAGGGAGGGGACAACGCTGAGGGAGGGTAACCTTGGTATTTCAGCCCATCCCCCCACAGGAGTCGACCCTACCACAGGCACCGCAAACGATCCCACAGGAGACGACCGCACCAAAGGTGCCTGAGTTTAGGGGGCAGATATCAGCATCGAGGACTACGACGAGGAGGACTTCGAGATCCTGATTGGGCTCAGGGAGATGGAGCAGTACCTCGATGAGGAGGAGGCTCGGGAGCAGAACAACCCACGAGGGTCGTCTTCGCGGTCCACTGGGTTTGAGGTACAAATCCAAGGTAAATAATTTTTTTAATAAATTATTTATTTAAATTCAAAATGTTAAATTTGAATTACAATTTATCTAACGTGCGGTAAATTATACAGATGAGCAGGGGAACATGTCGATGAGGAGGCTGGACGTGGCCAGTCTGAACAGCATGGACCGGACAATGCGAGTTATAGTGTCGTGGAATGAGGGCATGAACCAGCCCATCGACAATGGGGGTCACCTATTCAACCGCTTCCTGAACGACCTGGGTGCGAATTGGATACAGTTCCCCCTGCACTTCAGGACATGGAGGCACGTTCCGAAAGGGCCGAAAGACCAGGCTTGGGAGGAGGTGGTTCAGGTAATTAATAGTATTTAATTAATATTTTTTGTAATTAATTATATTTAATTAATATTTTTTATAGGATTTTTGTAATTATTGATATTTAAATAATTTTTTTTGCAGCTGCGGTTTACCGTTTGGGCCAACCGGAAGAGGTACACCCTTATGAAGATGGGTAACGGCTGGAGGAACAGGAGGAACCGTCTCTTCCACAGGGTGGATAAGGATGGGACGATGCCTCTAGAGCAGCTGATCAAGAGCGTCCCAGACGGCGTGCTGCCGAACGACTGCGCGAGTTTCGTCCAATTCAGGAAGAGCGCTGTGGGGCAAGTAATGTATTTATTAGATTATTTATATATAATTTTGTAATTGTTAATTATTAAATTATAATTTAAATGTAATTAATTTTAAATGTTTTATATTGGTTTAATACATTTAATATTGTTTTTTTTCAAGCGCTTTCTCAGAGGAACACCAGGATCCGTGGGCAGCAGACGATCCACCACATAGCAAGATCGAAGACCTTTGCTGTCACCTACAGCGAGCTGGTAACTTTTCAAAATATCACTGACTTTTAGCTGGTTATTTCATAATAGTAATTGAATTATATAATTGTTTTAGGAGAGGAAGGCACAATAAAAGAACTGTCAGAAATAGTCCACTTCGTTCATAAAACAAAGCTCGCTGGACCAGTACAATATCGATGGATGTATCTGATTGAGTGGTACTCATTTTAAATATGTGCTTTATTCTCCATATTTAATGTTTGCTAGTCGTCCTTTTCAGCATTTAATATCAATTTTCTCTTCTTTACTTCGTAGGTTCCTTGGGAAATTAAAATCTTACGTAAGGAATAAAGCGTGGCCAGAAGGTTCTATAGCTGAAGGCTATATAGGGGATGAGGTGCTGTATTTTTTTTCAAGTTACTTTGATGATCTTGAGACGGCTTTCAACTACCCACCTCGTGTTGACGATTGTCCCGAACCTACACCAATATCAGGAGAATTTATCCCTCGTGTTTGTAAACCAGTTGGAGCAACTGAGAACTTCAAACTAACAGCAACTGAGAAGTTGCAAGCACAAAGACATGTCTTGATTAATTGCACTCAAGTTGAACCTTTCATACAGTAAGAATTGTACACTCACATGTTATTCTATATCTTTCGTAACATTTCTCACTTTCATTTCACTATCGCCTTTCCATTATTGATTATAGGGAATTTAGAAGTCATGTTAAGCGTCAACTCAGGATCCGTACACAAACATCCTCGAAAGTTGATAAGAGGGTCCACAGAGAATTCCTGAGCAGGTTTGCGCGCAGAATACTAAATGACCACAACCCACACTCACCAGATTTTAAAGCTCTCACAATCGGCCCTCTTGATCATGCAAAAAGATTTACAGCATACAATATTAATGGTTTTAAGTTTTGCACGGTTTCACGGGATCAAAGATTGCAAACTCAGAATTCAAGTGTTTATGGCACATTTGGGACAAGGAGTTCTGCGAGCAGCAGTGATGCTACCATGCAGTTCGGAGGCGTCCCTTACTATGGACAGCTTCTTGATATGGTCGAACTTAATTATCAAGGCCGTTTCACGCTGACACTGTTTAAGTGTTTGTAGGCAAATACCACTACTTCTCGGGGACTGACAGCTGACGACTTAGGGATCACTTCAGTCAATTTCTCACGGTCGATTCATACTGGTATTTCTCAAGATGATAAGCCGTATATTCTTGTTTCAGAGGCACATCAGGTTTATTATGTCGAGGACGAGAGGCACAGGGATTGACACATGGTCGTTCATTTAAAGCCACGAGACCTTTATGACATGGGTAAAGGTGATAATATTGCCTACGAGAGTGAGCCATTTCAGCCAGCCGATTTTGAAAACTACTTCCCTGAAGGCAATGACAATTTACCTCTACTGCGGTGAGTTTTTTTAAGTCCACATCATTTAAATTAAAATTTTTAAATTTAATAATACATCCCTAACAATAATTTTTCTACATAATTTCTGTACGGATGGCGATGATGAGTGATCAAATTCAAATTAAACTTTTGTCTTTAAAAAAAACTGGAAAAAAAAATTTTAAAAAAAATTAATATTTGTAGCGGTTAAATAACCGCTATTAATTAAAAATCGCTACAAAAATAAAAATAACCGCTACTAAATGAAAACCGCTACAAAATGGATACATTAATTTCTGCAAATGGTACGTGGATCCCTATAAATACCCATACCACAACTCATTTCAAACACTCCCCCCTTTCTTTTCACCTTACCTTTCTTTCATTTTCTCTCATTTACAACTTCTTTTGTATGAGTTGAGGAGCTAAACTATACGATCAAATATGGTAACAAGTTTTTTAGTTTTTTTTTCAATACTTCTTTCCTTTGTATAAAATTTATTCTCACCATTTTTTTTCTAGATATTTTACAACTTTATCTCATTTTCATTTATTTTTCATACACAATTACATTGTAGTAAACAACATAATAATTCCTTATTACCTACATATCCTTAATAATATTATCAATACAATTTTTATACTAATCCAATTAAATTAAATTATTCCTTTTAATTTATAAATAAGTTAAACTATTGAATAATAAGCTAATAAAATTAGATAAACTAATAAAAAAATAAAATATTTAATTTAATATTAAAAAAACAGAAACAAATTATCGTATTTTTTTTAAATTTTTTTTTAAATTTTTGTAGCGGTTCATAAACCGCTACTAATTAACGCGCCTTTTTTAAACTGAAATTAATTTTTTGGCGTTAATTTTGAATTTTCATGAAATTAGTAGCGGTTATATAACCGCTACAAATTTCATCAAAAATTCAAAATTAGTAGCGGTTTTATTAACCGCTATAAAATAGAAAAAAAATTTCATTTCTCTTTTCCTGCCTTCAAATTTTCAGTTTTTTATTTTTGTAGCGGTTATATAACCGCTACAAATATCTCTGAAAAAAATTTCACTCATGAAGATTTTGTAGCGGTTAGGTTAAATCACTACAAATTATGTAGCGGTTATTTTCTTTGAGTAACGGTTTTATATAACCGCTACAAAACCTCTTACAACATACGATTTAGTAACGGTTTGACTAACCGCTACTAATGTTGTTTATAGTGGTTAAAACCGCTACTAATACCCATTTTTAACCGCTACCAAATCACGTTTCTTTTGTAGTGTGTATGCATTTAATACTATTTATGTTCCATTTAATGATATTGATTTCTATGCTTGCATTTAATTCATCTAATCCTATTTGTTAGATCCCAAGTTTTGATGATAACAAAAGTCAATTATGTACAAATCATGTTTTTATAAGTTTAAGAAATGTTTACAAAGTTACCAAATGCATATAGCAATGTTTTGTGGTTTCTGCTGTCAAAATGAACTAGTATGCTCGAGCATGAGTCTAGCACTCGAGCATGGAACCCTTCTGTGCTCGAGTAGGTGCGAGTGATAGCCAGAAAGTGTTTGCCCGAGAAGCATGCTACTGTCATTTTTTACTAATTCACTCGAGCACTGGAGATAGCACTCGAGCAGAAGAGCCTTTCTCACTCGAGCACATGCGAGTGAGAGACTGCGAGTGCTTGGCCGAGAGCAAGTTTTGTCATTCATCCTTGATGCACTCGAGAAGAGAAATCAATGCTCGAGCATGAGTGTCCTGTACTCGAGCACTAGCGAGTGAAGGTATGCGAGTGCTTGGCCGAGAGTCATGAAGATCAGAGAAGCACAAGTATGCTCGAGTATAGCTTCATATGCTCGAGTAACACATCAGCACTCGCGAGTGAAAAATCTATCTCTCTCAAATTCTGATACGAGTGTTGGTATTAAGGGTATATTACTTGAGAATATTCTTCTCACTCGAGCAGGAGTATGTGTGCTCGAGTGAGGGCCCACATCACCTACGAGTGCAAAATCTCACTCTTGCCAAAATGGTATGCGAGTGCTGTCCAAAGAAGAAACTCCCAATGCAAAATGCAAGGCCACTCGAGCAGAAGGAGTTGTGCTCGAGTGAGACCCCACATCACTCACGAGTGAGAATTTTGTCTCTCTAAAATACTCTGCGAGCACAAACTCAAAACTGAAGATCAAGGAGTAAAATAGCAATATCACTCGAGTGAGCCCATCCATGCTCGAGTGATACTCTGCCAGATCACCAAATACACCAAGTCTCACAACGTTCAATCTGAATATGGTTTAATGTTATTTATTTATCTTATCATTACTTATTATCATTATTTAACATCATTTTGAATGTATTATAAGTATGATACAGGAGGATGAACGTTTGAAATAAGCTGACACAAAGAAAGTCAAACAACGACAGACAACATCATTACAAGCACGCACATACCTACCGCATTCAATATATTCAAACATGCGCGTGTCATTCCATAGTAACAAGCCTCACTCTTCAACAATCATTACTCAAACGGGAAAAAACTGAACATCTATAAATATAGAGATCCAGAGATCGTCAAGAACAACGAAGCACAAGAATTCACAAGCATATACACGAGTCTCTGCTATTCATAATTTTCTCTGTATACATATTGATCTTCAGTGTTCATTTATTTGCTCTGTAAGAGAGTCTTCATACAATTCAGATTCTATTTTCATTTGATCTCAAGGTATTAGGACCTTGAGAGGGTAAATTTCCTTACGAGAGAAGCAGTTGAGAGAATTCCAAGTTAAACCTTCCACTCATAAGACTTATAAGATACAAGCAGTAGAAAACGTTGCTGCTCGAAAGACTTACAGTGGTGTAAGCAGGAGAGAATATTGCTGCTCATAAGTCTTGTATACATAAGCAAGTGGGAAAGGTCATAGGTTGTTTTTCTGCACGTAAGACTTGTCGTAAGGGGGAGAGAAATTTCTTAGTGAGAGAATATTTCTGCTCGTAGTCCTTTCAAGGACAATTGTTGTTTTGTGGCGTTCTGAGAGCCCATTGAATCTTGGAAGAATAGTGAAAATCTCAGTAGGTCTTGATCTCTGAGGACTGGACATAGGCCTGGTTGTTAGGCCGAACCAGTATAACTCTCTATGTTCTAATCTTCTTAACTCTACTCTATCTACTCTATTTTTCATATCACCACATCAAGCAAAAAATTTATAACGTCACCCAATTCACCCCCCTCTTGGGTGAAGCTTGCCTCTTTCATTTGGTATCAGAGCGAGGTCTTCTCTAAAGAGCCTAACAGCTTGAGAAGGATCCGATAAATGGCAACAATGGGTGAAAACATTCTTCCAGACGGAGCTTCAATCACTAGACCTCCTGGTTTTGCTGGAGAACATTTTTCGTTCTGGAAAGCTATATTCAGAGTGTTCGTGATGGCTAACGAGTACGGCTTATGGAATGTAATACAAGATGGTGACTATGTTCCAATGAAGAAAATTGAAGATGGAGTCGTTAAGAAGAGCCTAGAGGAGTTTGACGAGAATGATAAAAGGTTAGTAACATTAAATAGTAAAGCAATTTTAATGATACAGAGTGCTCTTAGTCAAAAAGAATATTTTCGAATATGTACTCTACCAACTGCCAAAGATATATAGGATGCTCTTGAAATTGTTCACGAAGGTACATCCGGAATCAAAGAAAATAGAATCAATACTCTAATTACAAAGTATGATCTATTTCGTATGAAACCTGGAGAAGGTATATCAGAATTCGAACTCAGGTATACCCATCTTGTTAATCAATTATTTGCTCTTGGAAAATCGTTTGATCAAAATTCCCAAGTAAGAAAGATTCTTAATATTCTTACGAAAGAATGGGAAGCGAAGGTGACAGCTATAGAAGAAGCTAAAGGAGAATCTATGAGATCCGTAACTGCTCTCTTTGGGAGTCTTTCCGAGTATGAAGGAAAGTTGAGATTCAAAAAGGAACTTGAAGAGTTCGATGATAAAAAGGAAAAGGGAGTTGCACTTAAAGCTATCAAGGAAGAAGAAGAATCTTCCGAGAATGAAGATGTCCCTAATGATGATGAAATAGGAATGATCGTGAGAAAATTCAAGAGATTATATAGAAGAGGTCAAAAGAACTTCAAAAATTATCAAGGTGGACCAAGCAAGAAAGAAAATAAAGAACAACAAATAGTATGCTATGAATGTGGGAAACCTGAACACATCAAATCCGAATGCTTCAGAAACAAAGACAAAAAGAAGCAGAAAAAGAAAGCATATATATCATCTATCTGGGGTGATAGTTCGTCAGACGAAGAAAGTGACAATGACGAAGTAGCAAATTTATGCTTGGTAGCCAAGGAAGAAGAATCAGATTCTGAGGTAAGTGATTCTGAACCTACTTATGATGAATTGTTATCTGAATATAATGCATTGCATACAGAATTCATCAAAGTTGCTAAAGAAATGGTTAGCTATAAGAAGAAAGTAAAAGAATTAGAAAATACTGTCATATCATCGTGTGAAATGTGTAAGGAGAAAGATAAGAAAATAAGTGATTTAACAAAAATTGTTGAAAAATTTACTAAGGGAAGTGAAACTCTTAAGGTTATTGTAAATTCTTAGAAAGTTTCATTTGATAAATCTGGAATTGGATATAAATCTGCTCATGATAAGAATAGAGGATATAAGAAGAATAGTAGTAGAACGTATCTTAAATATTTCAGAAAGTATGTGCATACATCAAATCCCTTTGCATCATATAGTTATTGTAACAGGAAAGGACATTATACTTCATCATGTTATTTCAAAAAGGGACAAGTTATTGGAACATATAAATGGGTTCCGAAAGGGACACATACATCACATACTAACCACAAAGGACTCAAGAAAGTGTGGGTACCTAAAACTTGATCACCTTATTCTAGGTATGTCTCAAAGCATCTCGAGCGAACAAATGGTATATTGATAGTGGATGTTCGAGACACATGACTGGTGACAAAAATAAGTTCACCATGCTGGAAACCAGAGAAGGAGGAAAGGTAACATTTGGAGGTAATCAATCTGGACGTATTGCTGGAATTGGTGAAGTTGGAAAATCCGATGGTGTTCAAATCAATAAAGTATATTATGTTGAAGAATTATGCCACAACCTCCTGAGTGTAAGTCAAAGCACTGACAAAGATAACTGGGTGATTTTTGACTCAAAAGAATGCTTGATAGTAAACAAGAAAGATCTGCCACAAAACAAAGAATCTATCAAGGCAAAGATTCGAGCTCAAAGGGACGGTAATTGTTATACTATTGATTTAAACTCAAATTCTTCTGAAAATTGTTTTCTTAGTCGATCAGAGGAGAGTTGGTTATGGCATAAGCGTTTGGCTCATGTCAATATGAATCAACTTGACAAACTTATCAGAAAAGATTTAGTTGTTGGTCTTCCCAAACTCAAACTCAAAGATAATATGATTTGTGAAGCATGTCAAAAAGGCAAACAAACTAAATCCTCTTTTAAAACAAAGTATGAGATTTCTACTTCTAAACCCTTACAATTACTTCATATGGATTTGGTAGGACCAGCAAGAGTAAAAATTTTTGGAGGAAATTTATATACTTTAGTAATTGTCGATGATTTTACAAGATTTGCATGGACTATATTTATTGCTTCAAAAGATGAAACATTTGTTGAATTTATTATGTTTGCTAAAAAGGTTCAAAATGGGAAAGGTATTTCTATTGTTTCTATTAGGACAAACCATGGAGGAGAATTTGATAATCAACTATTTGAAAACTACTGCAACAACAAAGGAATAGATAATAACTTTGATAATTTGATAAACCATGGAGGAGAATTTGATAATCAACTATTTGAAGACTACTGCAACAACGAAGGAATAGATCATAACTTTGATAATTTGATAAACCATGGAGGAGAATTTGATAATCAACTATTTGAAGACTACTGCAACAACGAAGGAATAGATCATAACTTCTCCGCTCCTAGAACACCCCAACAAAATGGAGTAGTAGAAAGAAAGAACAGAGTCTTTACAGAAATGGCGAGAGCAATACTTAATGAAAAAGAAATGTCACAAGTGTTCTGGGCAGATGCAATAAGTACTGCATACTACATTTCAAATTGAGCATATATTCACAAATCACTTGGAAAGACGCCATATGAACTTTACAAGGGAAGAAAGCCAAATCTTGCTCATCTACATATCTTCGGATGTAAGTGCTTCATTCACAACAACGGTAAAGAAAACTTAGGTAAATTTGATTCAAAGTCTGATGAAGGTTTATTTCTAGGATATTCTAATAGAAGTAAAGCTTATAGAGTTTTCAATAAAAGAACATGTACAGTTGAAGAATCTATTCATGTTGTGTTTGATGAACTTGAATCTCAGACAAAACATATTGATGAAGAAGAAATGGATTTAATAAAGAAAAACAAATATATTTCAAAACAAGATGATTTTGAAACAAATGATTTTCAAAATTTAGAAGATGTCGATGATCATGCTCAACCAAAAGCATGGAGACATATGAAAGATCATCCAATTGATCAAGTTATAGGAGATATTCATGAAGGTGTCAAAACCAGAAATAGAATCCTCAATGAGGTAACTTTCTCTGCTTTTATTTCTGAAATTGAACCTTCTAATATGGAAGAAGCTTTATCTGACAATGATTGGGTGATTGCTACATAAGAAGAACTAAATCCATTTCAAAGAAATCAAGTTTGGAATTTGGTTCCTCGACCTACAGATCATACGGTTATAGGGACTAAATGGGTTTTCAAAAGCAAACTTGATGAATCAGCAATCATTGTGAGAAACAAAGCAAGATTGGTAGCCAAAGGTTATAATCAAGAAGAAGGTATTGATTATGAGGAAACATATGCTCCAGTGGCAAGATTGGAAGCAATACGAGTACTCCTAGCCTTTGCTTGCATTAAAGGTTTTAAACTTTATCAAATGGATGTGAAAAGTGCTTTTCTAAATGGTTATATTATGGAAGAAGTATATGTAGAACCACCTCCTGGTTTTGAAGATGAAACGAAGCCTGATCATGTTTTCAAACTTAAGAAAGCATTATATGGTTTGAAACAAGCACCTAGAGCTTGGTATGAAAGACTAAGCAAATTTCTTCTTGATCAAATTTTTGTCAGAGGTAAAGTAGATACAACTCTTTTCATCAAACATAACAAAAATGATATTCTAATTGTTCAAATTTAAGTTGATGATATTATTTTCGGTGCTACTAACGAATCTATGTGTCAAGAATTCTCTAAGATTATGCAGGGAGAGTTTGAAATGTCCATGATGGGAGAATTGAACTTCTTTTTTGGACTTTAAATAAATCAAACAAAAGAAGAATGGTATATTTGTATCTCAAACAAAGTATTTGAAAGAGTTTTTGAAGAAATATGGATTAGATAATGCTAATGGAGTTGATACTCCAATGAGTTCTACAACATTGTTGGATGCTGATATAAAAGGTCCTAGCTTCAACATCACTAAGTATAGAGGAATAATTGGTTCATTACTCTATCTTACAGCAAGCAGGCCAGATATTCAGTTCAGCGTGGGAATGTGTGCAAGGTATCAATCCACTCTTAAGGTATCACATGCAGAGACAGTAAAAAGAATCTTCAAATATCTAGGAGACACTTCAGAACTTGGTCTTTGGTATCCAAGAAGAGGGAACGAGTATTTAATGGCATATTCAGATTCAGATCACGGAGGATATAAAACTGATAGAAAGAGTACCAGTGGTCAATGTCAATTTCTTGGAGGCTCTCTAGTATCATGGTTCAGCAAGAAGCAGAACACAGTTTCATTATCCTCAACTGAAGCTGAATATATAGCTGTAGCAAGTTGTTGTTCTCAAGTATTATGGTTGAAACAACAACTTCAAGATTTGGGGATATACTTAAATGAGATTCCAATTTATTGTGACAATACTAGCACTATAAGCTTAGCCAAGAATCCTGTACAACATTCAAGGACCAAACACATAGACATTCGACATCACTTCATTCGAGATCACGTTCAAAATAAGGATGTCAAAGTGGAATTCATACCAACTCATCTTCAACTTACGGATATTTTCACAAAGCCAATAGCAAAAGATCAATTCCTATATATTCGAAGAGAATTGGGAATGGTTAATCCCAATGAGTTGTAAGTTTTCTTGTTAAATATCTTAATTAAGTGTATTTTTTATGATAACCATACTGACTTTGGTGTCAGAACATTAAAAATCATTTTGCAGGTCTGTCACTCGAGCACAGAGGGTGTCACTCGAGTGACAAGCTACATCACTCGAGCACGTTAGCTCTGCTCGAGCACAGCACCATTAAAAGTACTATGTTCCTTGATATGTAAAACAGAGATTAACAGAGGAGATAAGAATACCAAGAGATTATCTCAAAAGCAACAGTGAAAATTGAGCTCACTCGGGCATGAAGGACTCTCACTCGAGCATGATATGAACATGCTTGAAGTGAAGAGTGTGTGCTCGAGTAGAAAGAAAGAATTTCTTTCCAGAAGCTATCCAAAGCATGGTTACTCAAATGATTTTGGAGGATTTGGGTACAAAGATGCAAAACATATCAATAAATCCATAATCCAGGTACGCTTTTACATGTTTTATCAAAATTTCCAGTTTATCACTCGAGCACAGAATGAACACACTCGAGCATAGTATGAACATCACTCGAGCACTAGGGTTTATGCTCGAGCTCTGCCACTTATATCAGATACGCGATAGCTCAGACTGTCGCACTTCCTGCTCTTACTCGAGGTGTCTCGTCACTCGAAGGTCACAACTCTTCACCTCCAACCGTTTCTCTTCAATCAATCGCGTCCATTTGCTTCAAATCACCGTTACAACTCTCCAATCTTCTATAAAAGGTGAATTTTATCCTCTACATTTCTCATTCGGTGCCCTAATCTATATTGCCTTTCTTTTCTCTATTCTAAAAAACTCTGTGAATCTTGCCTCTTCTTCTTCTTGTTCATAAATGGCAAGAACTAAAATGCCCTCCATTCCTCAAAGATCTCACTCTCCCTTTCCTACTCATTCCGCTGCTAGTGCCTCTGCAACCCCAGAGCCAACTCCTCCATCTCCTAAAATGACTTCCTTACCTTCACCTCCTCCTAAACCCAAAACCAAAAAGAGGACTCTGGCTAAGAAACCTCACCCTAAGCCTCAAATAGCAAAGAAGGTTCAACCTCCTCAAAAGAAACCAAAGGGTGTGGTGTTCAAGGAACCTATAGTTACCCGGTCTCAATCCAAAGAGGTTCAAGGAAGAGGGAAGAAAAAGAAAACTGAGCAACCACAACAATCATCTTCTTCCTCTGATGATTCATTCAACAGGCAACTCCGGGAAGCAATGGAAAAATCCAAACTTGACAAGATAGTTGGAAAGATTGCTTCTCAAGTCGGTGTTTCAAGTTCACACCATGTTGGGCAATCTAATGCCACTGCTTCAAGAGCACCTTCTGCCTCACAAGCACCAGTGGATGATCACATTACAAGTCCTCTTAAGGGATTCAATGTTGAGGAACTAAAGGCATTGTCTCAGAAGGTATTTGATGATGAGTTTACTCATAGGCATTTCTGTCCAGTAGTGTATGTGGATTTAGATTACTTAAAGAAGAATTGCCATTTAGATTTATATCCTTATCTTCAATACTATGCTCCCTGGCTAAATATCCATATGCCATATTCACCCACTGTCATGAAAACCTTTTATTGCAACATGAAGTCCCATAACATTAAGTCTAGATCTGGTGAATTGATTGAGGAAGCAGTGTCTACTACTGTTAGAGGCAAATTTATTATGATATCTGCTAAGATCATAAATGACTTATTTGGGTATGTTGCACCTCCCCCTGATCCACCTTCTTTCTCAGCCAATGAAGTCTTTAGGATTTTGAGACCAAAAGACCTAATAGGCCCTCTCAATTTTAAACCTATTGATATGCCTGACTCTCACAGAGCCCTTCACTATATATATTCCCAGAGTATAGTCAATAAGTCCAAAAACTTTACCCATTTTGCTCAAAAGGATTATTATATGTTGGCTTCCTTTCTAGCTGGTCAACAAAGGAATGTGGAGGAGATTATTTTCAATGAGATGAGAAGATATCAATTTTCTTCTTCAAAATCCACGACCATACCATATCCTCAGCTTGTATCCTTCATCCTAATGAAAAACAAGGTATGGTATTTTGAAGGAAATGAGAGGGTGCTCATTTCAAGGTTTGGTAAGACTCAGTTAACCCATATGAGTATTAATCTTCCGGTGAGTCGAACCAAAGCCACATCTCAGAGGGAAGCCACTCCATCAAGAGGTGATGAGGCCCAATCATCTGCTCAAGGTCATATTCCTCCTCCTTCTTTCCTTAATGCTTCTCTTTCCAACCATTTGACTGAAGCAATCAATCAAGCAGTATCTAGTCTGAAGAAGGAATTAGTAACTGAGTATGAGAAACTTGTGGAAAAGATGGAGTCACAGGTTATCAAGTTGGTAGACAAGGCCAATACCAACTTTAACTTGATGTTCAAGACTCAGGATGAGATGTCACAGAGGATAACTGATATGGAGACCTTCTTACATTCTCACTTTCCACCTGTATCTCCAGAAGTGCCTCCTGAGACCACTCCGCCTCAACCTCACCTCCTCATCCACAGACACATGTTCTCTTCACCGATCCAGACTCTAATGTTGATATCACCTATGATCGGTCGCCTTCCCTACCTCCCTCAGCCTCTGTACCACAGCCATCATCTCCACCTGTTGTGCATGTTGACCCTTCCACTGCCATGGTACCCTTTGTCCGATCTTCTGATATCACTTTTCCTCAGCCGCCTTCTAATGTTGAAAAAATAGGGGAGAAGGATGTGTGATGGTTTTCTGAGCTGAGCTATCATGGGATGTATTGGGTATTTGAGTAGTTTTTATGTAATAGGGTAGGTTTTGATGTTATTATGGTTGTATACGTGGTTTATGGGTAGTTCATGACTTTTATGTTATTATGTTATCAAGTTTATCAAGTTTATTGTTAATGACTATTTCTATGATTCAAGTTTTTCTGTTTAAGTATTTGATTCCTTTTGTTATACTATGCTTATCTTGGTTGTTGAGTGTCCAGAGGAAGTATTGCAGGGAAACATGAACTTGAATCTAAAACTTGATATGCATTTGGAAACATTGAGATTGTACTTCAAAAATTTTTCTTGACTTCCATCACAAAGGTTTTGTCATCATCAAAAAGGGGGAGAATGTTAGATCCCAAGTTTTGATGATAACAAAAGTCAATTGTGTACAAATCATGTTTTTATAAGTTTAAGAAATGTTTACAAAGTTACCAAATGCATATAGCAATGTTTTGTGGTGTCTGCTATCAAAATGAACTGGTGTGCTCGAGCATGAGTCTAGCACTCGAGCATGGAACCCTTCTGTGCTCGAGCAGGTGCGAGTGATAGCCAGAAAGTGTTTTCCCGAGAAGCATGCTACTGTCATTTTTTACTAATTCACTCGAGCATTGGAGATAGCACTCGAGCAAAAGAGCCTTTCTCACTCGAGCACATGCGAGTGAGAGACTGCGAGTGCTTGGCCGAAAGCAAGTTTTGTCATTCATCCTTGATGCACTCGAGCAGAGAAATCAATGCTCGAGCATGAGTGTCCTGTACTCGAGCACAGCGAGTGAAGGTATGCGAGTGCTTGGCCGAGAGTCATGAAGATCAGAGAAGCACAAGTATGCTCGAGCATAGCTTCATATGCTTGAGTGACACATCAGCACTCGCGAGTGAAAAATCTATCTCTCTCAAATTCTGATGCGAGTATTGGTATTAAGGGTATCTTACTTGAGAATATTCTTCTCACTCGAGTAGGAGTATGTGTGCTCGAGTGAGGGCCCACATCACCTACGAGTGCAAAATCTCACTCTTGCCAAAATGGTATGCGAGTGCTGTCCAGAGAAGAAACTCCCAGTGCAAAATGCAAGGCCACTCAAGCAGAAGGAGTTGTGCTCGAGTGAGACCCCACATCACTCGCGAGTGAGAATTTTGTCTCTCTGAAATACTATGCGAGCACAAACTCAAAACTGAAGATCAAGGAGTAAAATAGCAATATTACTCGAGTGAGCCCATTCATGCTCGAGTGATACTCTGCCAGATCACCAAATACACCAAGTCTCACAATGTTCAATCCGAATATGGTTTAATGTTATTTATTTATCTTATCATTACTTATTATCATTATTTAACATCATTTTGAATGTATTATAAGTGTGATATAGGAGGATGAACGTTTGAAATAAACTGACACGAAGAAAGTCAAACAACGGCAGACAACATCATTACAAGCATGCACATACCTACCGCATTCAATATATTCAAACATGCGCGTGTCATTCCACAGTAACAAGCCTCGCTCTTCAACAATCATTACTCACACGAGCAAAAACTGAACATCTACAAATACAGAGATCCAGAGATCATTAAGAACAACAAAGCACAAGAATTCACAAGCATATACACGAGTCTCTGCTATTCATAATTTTCTCTGTATACATATTGATCTTCAGTATTCATTTATTTGCTCTGTAAGAGAGTCTTCATACAATTCAGATTCTATTTTCATTTGATCTCAAGGTATTGGGACCTTGAGAGGGTAGATTTCCTTACGAGAGAAGCAGTTGAGAGAATTCCTAGTTAAACCTTCCACTCATAAGACTTATAAGATACAAGCAGTAGAAAATGTTGCTGCTCGTAAGACTTACAGTGGTGTAAGCAGGAGAGAATGTTGCTGCTCATAAGTCTTGTATACATAAGCAAGTGGGAAAGGTCATAGGTTGTTTTTCTGCACGTAAGACTTATCGTAAGGGGGAGAGAAATTTCTTAGTGAGAGAATATTTCTGCTCGTAGTCCTTTCAAGGACAATTGTTGTTTTGTGGCATTCTGAGAGCCCATTGAATCTTGGAAGAATAGTGAACATCTCAGTAGGTCTTGAATCTTGGACGTAGGCCTGGTTGTTAGGTCGAACTAGTATAACTCTCTGTGTTCTAATCTTCTCAACTCAACTCTATCTACTCTATTTTTCATATCACCACATCAAGCGAAAAATTTATAACGTCACCCAATTCACCCCCTCTTGGGTGAAGCTTGCCTCTTTCACTATTAACTCCTTCCGGTCTATAAAATAAGGAATTTCTATAAAATAGACATGTTTCAGAATATAAGTCACCTCTAGTTTAACTAATGCTCCTTTTCCTATTTTGCCCATGTGATTAATACTCACATTCCAACTTTGCCTACTTGATCATTATATCCACTCTCTCTAAAATAACATTCCCAATGCAATAATCACATTTTTCAAGAAGGGTAAAAGTAGAAAAAATTATATTTTAGGACATATTAAATGATTTAACTGTCATTTATTATTTTCTATGATATAATTTAAATACCCTATATTATTATAGAGTGGAAGAAGTATTCCATGTATTGAAACAGATTTCCTGATTCATTTAATTCATTTAATCCTATTCATTTATTGAAACAGGTCTCCTGACGCATTTAATTCATTTAAATAGAAATTTGTTCCAATAAAGGGCATATGAAGACGATTAAATATAATGAATTAAATGCATCAGGAGACCTGTTTCAATAAATGAAATAAATAGGATTAAATGAATTAAATGGGGGCACAGAAATCGATATCACTAAATGCATGTCGCTTTTTTCAGTCAGAAAATTATTCTTTTTAATACCCATTCCTGTCATTTTTTTTTATAAGAGATCGATAACTGAATTACATAGTTTAAAAAGTAGTTAAATATAATAAATTGGTAGGAAAAAACTATTTTTTCTAAACATGACTTTATTTATAAGTCACTTCCATTATATTTCACACAAAAAAAATATTAAACTTCATTAACTCTATCTTAAAATTTAACAACTTTTCAAATTTATTCATATTTAATGTACTCCTTCTAGTCTATAATATAGATCACTTTAACTAATTTACGGAAAATAAGAAGTGGCAATTAATTTATTAAAAACATCATAAATTAATTTTTTCCACTTTTACCCTTATTGAAAAATGCGTTTGAAAATATAATGAGTGGGCAAATTGGTGAACATTAATTATAGGGACAAAGCTAAAAAATGATCATTGATTGATTATCTTACAAGTGACTTATATTTTAAATCAAGCTATTCTTCTAGAAGCGTCTTATATGAGGAGTACAATATACCCTATAAAAACAAATTAAAGTAAACATAATAATGAATAATGTTATAATTGTACATTCACATACGAAAGTTTTAAGAGTAAAATACATTTACTACCCCCTCTGTTTTATCTAAATTACACAAACTTCAATTCCTATCTATTTTAAAAACGTATATAGACCTCCCTTGAAATTAAAATGCAAGTTATAAAAACCTCCTTTACATATTTGATATTCCATTTCCATCCACCCAACTGTTAGTTGACTATTAAGTTTGACTATTAAACATTTACTTTGACCAAAATACCCCTTTTTCAACAAATAAATAAACATTTATATTTACCTAAAAATAAATTTTTATATAAAAAAATAATTCTAATACATGTATGTTCAAAATTTTCAATATATTATAAAATTTTTTAATTGTTATTATATTATAAAATTTTTTAATTTTAAATTTTTATCATATTTATTGAAACTTATTTATTTAGTATTCTTTTAAATGACTAAAATTTGAAAGGCAAAAACAAAAAAAAGAATTACGTTTTATTCACAATATATTATTAATAATTTAAATTTGATATTGTATATGACTTATATTAATTTTAAATTTTAATTTTTTAAATACATTTTTTATAAAAACATTTATAAACATATTTATTTTAGTATGCATCTATTAATAGGATTAATCATATTTTTAATTAAGTTTTTTATGTCTAAATTAATTAAATTAATTATTTATTTATTTTAATATGAAAAAACTTTAACATATAACTATTTAAAAAAGTAAAAAATAAGTTAAGAAAAAGAAAAAGAAATTCTTAAATTACTTAAACAATTTTAGTCAAAATTAGAAAACTAGTAACAAATGAAGGATAAATTACTAAATCAAATTTATTTTAATATAAATTTTAATTAAAAAATAAAAATCTTTAACGAAGTTAACAGTTTAGACTTAAGTGTATATTTTTAAAATAGAAGGGAGGTCCGTGTAATTAAGACAAAGCCTAATAGAGGTTCGAGTATTTTACTCGAATTTTAATGATATGACTTATAAACAAGGTCAAAATAAATCCTCTCTCTTTGCCTTATAAATAAGATAAGAGGGCAATACAAATATACCAAGGTATAGCTAACAATCTCAACTCTCAAGTATGTCTTCAAACAAAGTAGCAGTAGCAGTACTGATTGTGGGCTTGATGCTGATAATAATGACGACTTCGTCTCCGAATATAATTGCTGAAGCAGAGGAAATACTGGTTGATACAAAACTTAATCATTGTCGCTTCTATTGCTATGAACATTGCTTCCATGTACAGGACCCTAATTGCATGCATCGTTGTATCAAGCACTGTCTTGGTCAAGGAGTTTGATAATATATCTCAGACTTTGTTGTGTTACAGAACTTACAGTGATGTGTATGAACGATGCTGTAAGTTCTGATGTTAATTAGTCTCCCAGTCTCTCTCTAATGAGATTATAAATAAAAAGTGGCAACTAACAACTAGTATTTATATCTATTAATTATCATTTTTTTTAAGTTTATACTCATCCGGTCCTTCTCAAAATATATAAAATACAAATAATCAAATCAGGTGGATAACAAAATTAGTTATAATTTAATATAAACCATCCAAATTAAATCTGAATAATATGCAAGATGGGATTGGCTATTGATGCTCATGAGTTTGCTTGACACAGAAACTTATTTCCTTTTATTTATGGTGGGGACTGGGAACAGTGGGTAAGAGAGAGTGTGAGGATAATTAATAAACTGAGATTCAACAACAATAATTACTATTGTTGTCTAACTCACAAGTTGATTATATGAATTTACTATCTTTACATTTCTGACTTACGAAGTTGTGTTGAGTCATTTTTAAATTCTTACTAGTTGTAAATTCGGTTAAACTTGTGAGTTCACACCGTTTATGTTTATAGTTTACAAAATCGAGTTAATTCACTCTTAAACTCATGCAAGTTTTTTCAATTCAGTTGTATTCAATGGCTTTATATGTGAATTTTATAAAAATTTCTTTGTTGATTATGATATAAATTATGAACGTTGATGGATTTAATTTCAATTATTTAAATTTAAAAATATTTAAATCAAATTCTTGTCATTTTTTATTTTAATTATCTAATTATATTCTATTAATAACTATTTATTGATAAAAGTAAACTCCTATAAGTTTAGGATTCGAGTTCACAAAATTAGTTTACGTTACTGTCACGAGCTTACTTAAATTCATGACCTTGACAATTTTGATAATTAACATGGGTATAGAAAAATTGAGACATATTAGTATTTTGGATTGAGGAGCAATTTTATTAACAAAATTTCATGACAAGCAAAAATATAAATAAACTTTTTAAATGGGGCAAAAATAACAACATCCTTAGCCCATGCGAAACTTCCGTTTCTTTATATATTTATGGGCCCACAGAGTAAGATAAAAAATTTCTCCCTCCTACCCAATCATTTCTCTCTCATCCTCTCACCCTTCTCCTCTCTGCATCTCGAAGTCGGAGGAAGCGTGTGGGAGTTTGACATCGCTATGTCTATGTCTTTGGGAAGCTTTGCCATTATTGCTGCATCGTAAGAAGAAGAAGAAGCTATGTCTTTGGGAAGCTTTGTGCGAACAGCCCAAGCATCATTCAGATCATTATGAGCTCCTCCTCCCTTCTCTTGCTCTTTATTGTCACTCCTCTTTATATCCCCATGTTCTTCGGACTTCTTGATGGGTCATGAAATATTGCAATTATTAGCGCCATATCTGGTTTATACAACTTTATGATAAATGGACGAGTATAGCAGCTTAAATAATCTGTTAATAACTCATAATTTATGCCGATGAGGCGGTGATCCCTCGATGGATCTCAAATTTAACTCAGATGGTTGGAAAGATATTTCCCAAAAGCATTGAATTGAAGTTTCCAACTCCATCCTTCAAATTACTAGCTCCGTTCTTTAGTGTATGATCTAATTTTCAGTGGAAAATATTTTCCAAAAGCATTCGAGTTTTCAACTCCATCCTTCAAAATACTTCTATTTCCTTGTTGCCCAACAAAAGAATGATAGTAATTTTTTTTTTTTGAACAATTTCTATTAATTTGTCCGTCAAATATAAAGGTGTGCAAATTTTCCGTTAATCTCCAAGTAAAAATGATTAAACTCAGTAATTACCCTTGTCCAAAATAAAAACCCCTTGTTATTGTTCTCGACATTTCAGATTAAGAATGTTTTTACACTTTTTACATAGAGATTAACAAATTAATTATTAGTGATTGTTATTGTCCTGAAATTACAATACAACATACTCTCCGTTCTTATTATAGGAAGATGATAGTATCATTGTCCTCTTTCTCATTATCTTCCCATATTACACCCTTAAATCATGAAATAGATGGCTTAAATTTAATATTTTATAAAATTATTATTATAATATTTTATAGATTAAAATTTATTTATTTTTTTGCAATATAATTATGAATGGTACGGTATAGATTAGATTTTAAGAGATTAAATTTACTTATTTATGTTAATAAAAAAAATTTATAAAAAATTCAATATAAACCATTTAATGGTAGATATGAGATTATGAGAAGAAAATAAGAAAAAGGATAATGAGAGAAACCCAACCCCTTATTGCAAGGATCCTTCACGAATCAATAAATTAATTATCATTATAAGTAATCAATTGATATATTAATTATATTTTAAAAAATTGTCCCTATTTAAAATCTCATTACTTTGAGATCATTCATGGTACTACCTCCGGGAGTTTCATCAATTACTGCTTCAAATGATAATGGGAGTGTACTAGTTTGACAAATTTGCTCAAAAGGCTCTTTGACCTAACTTGAATTAAGTGAATTAATTTCTCCACACCAAGTAAAAATTAATCCCTCTAACCGAAACCCAATTTAAACACTAACAATTGAAATTAACAATATGCAAAATACAAGTAACCAATAACTCTTGCATTACAAACATAATATATTCATAGCAATTCCAAGCACAAGCTTAACCAAGTCATTACACAAAAAATTGTTACTAATTAAGTTCAAAGTGTTAAATGCACAAAGTTAAAACCAAACACATATCTAATCTCAAGAATTGTATGGAACCCTAATACAAAATTCCAATCCAATATACTAATTAAATTATAAATCTAGAATTTAACTAATATAAAAGATTAAAAATAGACATTAGATACTAGAACCCTCCCATTTGAAGTTCTAAGCCCAAGAATCAGCTCATTGCTCTAGGAGAAAAGAAAATTAGCCACTGCAATATATCATGGCAACTCCAACAAACAATTTCACAATTCTAGGCATATAAACCACTGACTAAAGTTTTTGACCAAAAAAAAAATCACTAACTAAAGTAACTAATTAGCACTTAAACCAATTTAATCAGGGACTGAAATTAAACCCAGAAGTTCAGGGGAAGCCACGGTGTGATGATGTTGGAAACAGAGGAGCTACGGTCTTGGTTTCTGGCGATGGCACTACTGTGAGGAATAGAAGAAACAGCCGTTGATGGTGTTGAGATCAGGATGACGGGGATGTTGATAGTGGTGGTCCGTGGTTCCCCTCTCCTCTCACTCTCGATCTGGAGTCTCTCTTCTAGGTTGCCGGAAGTGATGGAAAACGAAGGTGGCCGGCGAGAGAGAAGAACTTCGATCACAGAATCATAGAGCTTCGATCTCCAAGCTCTTGCGTCGCGAGCTTCTGTGTTCTCTAACTACTGGCTGTGATGGACGATGAAGGTAGGTGATGATGGTGGAGGTAAGGTTGAAGGAAGGTGAAGGTGAATGGTGGTGGTGGAAGTGAGATTGGACCTCCGCCGTTCATCCTCGCTGCAGCTCCCTCTTCACATTCCCAGCTGTTTTTCGGCCACCCCTGCACCGGGTCGGACTCTCTGCTGCAACCGGATCCGCATGTTTTGACCAAGTGACCAAAATGAAAAAGCTGAAAACTTTCATGAGGGACTAAGATAAGAATCTTGGAAATATTTTTGGGTCTAACTGAAATTTTTAATACATTTGGGCCATTTCTGTAATTGCCTCTGCTTTTTTTTTTTTTTTTTGCTTCATCGATTGGCATTTTCTAAAAATCCTGGGTTCTTCTCTGAAATTTTCACAAAATTGATCAGAAAATAAAATAAACCTAAAATGTAACACCTCATATTCTAAAAATTAATCAATTAAGGCAATTCAAAAAATATATGCCATTTTTATCCTTTTTTGACCTTAATTTCCTACAAACTCATTTAATTACAATTGATTACAAAAGAGGTATTTTAAGCTCATATATTATGACAAAAACCCCCCAAATAACATATTAGAATATATAATAAAGATAGGGATTTATTAATAAGTTTGTTTGTTTTTACTTCAAGTCCTTTTTTTAAGTTACACTTTATACTCTTTTTGAAAATTTAATAATTTTTTGATTTTTTTTCTCCGAATTAATTACATGTATCTCCTTGTCACACTTATTCACGCATTTCTTTTTCACTCAATCTCTCCCTCACCCTCCCATCTATAAATAAGGTTTTCTCTTGAGAAAATAAGTAGCATTTTTTTTTTACATATTTATTGCCTTTAATAAATTTTAACCAACTTATTAATTTTTGTAATTTCGCTGTTTGCAACTTACAAAAGAACTTAGAATAGTGCTTCCTTTGGTCCTTTTCATAATATCCAAATAACTTAATTGTGTAGTTTAAGAAATGTATTAAAATTAATAAATTTGTTTTTTTCCCTCAAATATGCTCTTACGGATAAGTGAGAAAGAGAAATAGTGAGAAAAAAGATGAAAGAGAATATGTGAGAATATAAATTAATTAAAGGTAATATTGATACAAACACATGTAATGTTTAGATAACCTCAAACAGAATCTTATAAAAGGAGCTAGACCAATTGAAGAATCTAAATCTTATAGATATGAGAGAGTATTAAATATAACTAAATTTGGAAGAATAATATAACATTTAATAGAGATGTGAAGTTAAAAGCATTAAGAACACCAGATTTCATACATGCATAAATTAAATGCTCTTTAATTAAAACATGTCATAGAGATATTGGCACTAATTGCCCTTGATGAGCGCCACGTGCATTTACATGCTACGCTAATAACCTCTACTACATATAAAAGTGGTTGGGGAGTTCAGAATTATACGCAACAAACATACATACATACGTAGTTCTAAAAAATTGGTGAAATTAATTAAGTTTGATTTTGACAAGAAACAGAGAAATGGATTGAAAGAAAGGAATAAACGTAGTGATAATGATAGTGATGGTTATAAGTGCAGATGTTGGATCAAAGTCAGTGGAAGAAGACGAAGAGCCTCAAGAAACTATGGAAGAATGCCAACACAGATGCTTCAGAGATTGCGGCGGCGATAAAGCAGAAGACTGCTGATTGCTATTTTGCTTGCTTGTGGAGGGAATGCCGTTTAGTTCCTCCCCATGCCCTTGCAGTCATCTGATTCATCCTTTAAAAATATTAATATAAATATAATAACATGTGATTAGAAATATAGTAATAATAATAATGCTAATAATACCTCCCTGTTGTTAATTGGAGTGCCATATCTGTGGAAGTTTTATGGACAAATTCAATAAACTGTGCTACATTGTACTTGTTATGAATATTAATTATATAGATATATATTGACTCATTTCTTAATCAACATTCATAAATACGTTGTTGAGAATTTAATAATATGAAAGGTCATATATTATTAATTGTACCATTTATATATTAATTGTGACCCTTGATAGTGATTCTAGGGGTATAAATAGAGGCCTTATACAAAACATTATAAATTTATAACCACAAAAAATACAAGTGAATAAGAATTGCTCCTCCTCCTTTCTCTCTGTAATTCTCTCTCTTCTCTTGCGCTTCTTTCTTATTCCAGATTTCCTTTATTTTCACAATAGTACTACACACACACACACAGAGGCTAAGGTGTAAATTTGCTCTAGAAGTTTTTATTGAGGAGCAATATTATTCCAGAAGTTTTTTTAGGTTTAATGTTGCCCTGGAAGTATTAAAATAGAGTAACATTGCTCATATCCGTTAAAAAGTTAATAGTCAAATCAATTTCTTAACTGTCAACATTCGTTTTTTAAAGGAATAGAGCAATATTACTATATTTTAAAACTTTCGGGGTGACATGGAACCTGAAAAAACTTTCAGACTAACGTTGCTCCTCAAAGAAAACTTCTAGATGGGAATTGGATTTGATCTTAAATATAAAACCTCAATCTACTTTGTTTCTTAAATTTATAATGTTTTCCTTAAAGCACTTCTATTGGTTGCACACATTAAGGGGTTTCATCCATAGATAATCATGATGAAATATGCTATTTTAGGAAAACCAACATATATTTATTACAAATAACAAATATAATTGATTTTCTTAATTTATTTAAATTAGTCAACTGGTTCTTATATTAAAGACCAGATATAGTAGTAATTTTAAT
Source organism: Inga leiocalycina (assembly GCA_963242795.1). Taxonomy (NCBI): domain Eukaryota; kingdom Viridiplantae; phylum Streptophyta; class Magnoliopsida; order Fabales; family Fabaceae; genus Inga; species Inga leiocalycina. The sequence continues at coordinate 50,824,144 of OY725329.1, forward strand.
TGAGGTTCAATTGTTAATTGCGTCCATTGAATCCGACCATTCAGTTAGATTGAATTAATGGTAGACTACTCCATGCAAATCAAGCTTAACAAACGGGGTAGATTACTCATATTTATAACCAAATTTTTCTTTCTACAAGTAAGTTATAATAAGAGTAGAGTGACTATTGACTTTTAAATGAATGCAGCGTACCTGAAAAAACAATATATATATATATATATATATATTCCTTGAAAGAATAATAAACTCTTATTAAATAGAGTATGCAGTGTACTTGAAGCAGATAATTAATGAGGTGCATCCATCCGCAGTTTCTTTCCACAAACCTCCCCATATATATATAAGTGAAAGGGGTGACAGAGTTGAGAATGTGAAAAGCAATATAATAAAATACTATATGGCGTGGAAGCACATATAAATACCAACTTGTAATCTTGAACTAGTAAATGGGCTAAGATGAGGAGTGGACTCATGCACACATAATGAGCCACACGCAGTTGAAATCTGACGATGCTCCCTGCACGCAAGTTAACTGTGGATTGGGCACGTCTTTACTGAAGACTTCTTGCAAAAATGCAAATTAAATTAAATAAATTAAAAAGCTTGCCGGAAAACCTCATTTTACTAGCATTGATATGTTGAATATGGACGTTGCAAGTTTTACTGCACAATCGTTTTATGATGGTTTGTTTAATGCCAAAAACGGATTCATAAACCCATTTAACATGTTTTAGTCCTTCAACGTAGAAACGTTTACGTTAATGGGATTTATGACTAGAACGTTCATAGCAGTGTTTTAAAATCGCATTTTGACTTGGTTTAATCAGCTTCCCAACGTCTCTATGTCCACAGCCTATATAAGGCGGTGTATGCAAGAGTTTCAGACATATGGCTCGAGTTTTCAAGTGCTCTCTTTCCTCCTCTTGTGTATTCTTCTGTTTCCTGCTGAATTCTATTTTCTATTGTGGTTCTTCTCACCCTATATTGTAGTAAGGGATAGTTTAATCCTTGTGAATGATGCTTATTATTTGCCAGTAATAACATAATATAGCTATTAATGACAGTGTCTTTAGGTACAACTTGAGTCAACTCTGTTTTCTGCTGGGGCTACACCAACATTGAAAACACCGGATTTCATGCATAAATTAATTTCTGTTAAACTAAGGGAGGCGAAAAATAGAACATCTCACGGAGATACTTGCACCAATTGCATACACGTCAGAACCACATACATTTGCATGCTTTACTAATAACCTCCACTATATCTCATTCAAAAAATAAAATAAAATAAAATTAACCTCCACTATATATATAGAAGTAAAAGGAGTTAGGGAAGCGTGTTACAGTAAGTGGGAAAAAGTAGAATTGTGTATTATTGAATATCTGATCTGTTTATATAAAGAATATTACAAAGGAAGGGAATAGCTAAATTACAATAATGAATAACAGAATTACAACTAATGACATTAATCAAGCTAACAGAAATTGTTATAAGTTAAGTCTAACTAATCTATAGTTGTTACCCCCCAAGCTGGAGCATGGATATTGATAATGCCAAGCTTGGAAATGAGCTCATGAAAACGAGTAGGATGAAGAGGCTTAGTAAACACATGAGTAAGCTGACAAATCCCAATTTTATTATATGTTTTTATACTTTATTTGAGGATTTTGTCATACTTATTGAGCTTAAAATGTCTTCTTTATGCTTAATTGAAATTAAAAGTAAATATATTAAATTAGGATTAAAAAGGGCAAAATTGTCATAAAAATTGTAATTACTCTGAATCATTTATTTTTAAGAAGATTTGATGTTGGGTTAATTATTTTCAATTGTAGGTACATGGAAAATGGGATTAAATTGAAAATGGCAGTTTGGGACTTGAATTTGAAAAATGCCAGATTGGTCCCATGAATTTAAGAAATTCCATTTTAGTCCACGAGTACAACACACCGTTTTGCCCTTAGGTCTGAAATTTTGACCAGGACGTGCTGAGATAGATATATTATGCACACAGAGACGGAGATCGCAGCCGCAACGCATCTTCATCTTCAACTCTCGAATCTCGCTTCCATCTCCTTCGCCTTCTTCGTCCTCTCTCGCCGGCGGCGTCACTCACCACCATAGGCCGCCGGCGAGCATCATCCCATCCTCACGACCACAGAAACTGACGCAAACCAGAACAGAGCAGAGGAGATCCGAGAAGCAGAGCTGCCTTGAGTTGGAGGGAGCTGGATTGGAGAGAAAGAAAGAGACTACTGCAGAGTTCATCCTGTCCACTACCACCGCCGTACATCACCGTCGCCCACCATTATCTCCGGCTCCCTCTCACTCTCAACCACTGTCCTCGTCTGGTTTTCCATTATTTCCAGCAGTCTTCATCATCCGAAACCAAGAATCAGAGCCTCCAGATCAGAGCCACAATCTTCAGAATAGAGCTTCAGGAGCCACGCAAGTGAGAGACGAAGAAGTTCATTTGATTCATCTTCACCATCCACCACCTTCATCGCCTCCACCTTGGTTTTCTCTATGTTCTTCAACCCATACATTGCTGTGGCGTGCTCTGTTCATTTTCTACCATCACCAATCAGCATTTAATTCTTCAATATTAACTTGTTATTTAATTGGTGATTTCATGGCTGGGTACTTAATTCAGATGGTGTTTGTGTTGGTTGGTGAAGCTGTGTTGATGGATTTTAGTGGCTGAATTCTTGATCCCTTGTAGCAAGAGGCAATGTCATGAGCTTGGAGCTTTAATAGGGGAGTTTTTGCTATTTCAATTCTCTATTTCTACATTATATTTGTGATCCCTAGGTCTTAGGATGAATTTTATAATGTTGAATTGATTTATTTTGATGTATTTGGAGATTTGTTGTGGCTTGAACTTTTGTTAGACACTTGACATTATGGTTAATTAACTTAATTATCATTTCTTTGTGCTGGTTAGTCATTGAATTGATAATTTTGTGAACATTTTGTGCTAATTTCAAGGTGGCTTGGTTAGTGGATCAATAGTGTCTTGTGTTTGCATTGGTTAATTGAATGTGAATTTATTAATTATATTTAGCATTGGGTTTTAGCATCATTAATCTTGATTTTTCATATGGGTGGCCATTGTTAAATTAAGATTAATGAGAAAATCAAGTGGTAATGCGAGGTGGCTCGGTTATTGAATCAAAAGCTAAATATGATTTTTAGGTTCATTTAATTGCTAGAGTGCTTAATCAACATAATTTAGAGAGATTAATATGCAATGTGGCTTGGTATTAATCAATCTCAGTTAGACCTAATCTAAGGGGTGGCCCTTATAGTTATTTTGGAATTAGCATAATTAAATCTCCCATAATCATTTGAAGTGAGGATTGCTTGCGCCATTGCTATGAGGGATTGCTTATTCCCTTGTTGATTTTCTTTTTTCTTTCATTTCATTAGTTCCATCATCATTCCATCTCATATTTTCAAGAAAAATTCCAAAAAGAATTAGTTTAGAACAATTTAATTCTTAATTGCAAAAGTAGTTTTTTTCATAGATAAATGATCAAACCATTTCTCCATTTTTTCCATTTTTAATCATTTCATGTCAATCATTGCACTTAGTTCCTAGGTAATTAATCAAAGGCTCTTCGAGAGACGATCTGGGATTGTACCCTATATTGCAATCCTTGGTTTAATTTTTGAAGAGGTTACGAAGGCATAAAAGCCGACAAAGCCTTATTCCTTCACAAGCCGATCTTGGGTACGAATAGGCATGAGCTGAATCACCTTGTTCTGCACTTTCTCACAAACTAGATGGCAATCCAACTCTATATGTTTAGTCCTCTCATGAAAGGTGGGGTTGGAAGCTATTTGAATTGCTGATTGGTTGTCACAGTAAACAATAGCAGGATCAATGTGAGAAATGTCAAAATCAAAGAGCAAATAAAGTAACCATTGAACCTCACAAGTGGTGGAACCAAGAGCCCTATATTCGATCTCAGCAGAAGAGCGAGAAACAGTAGTTTGTTTCTTGGCTTTCCAAGAAATAAGGGAAGAACCAAGAAAAACAACATACCCAGTAACAGAACGACGAGTGTCAACACACCAGCTGGCCCAATCAAAATCACTATAAGCACGAAGCTTTAAATCAAAATTAGTAGAAAAATAAATTCCAGCACCAGGATTGGACTTAAGGTATCATAAGACCCTGTAGGCGGCCTGAAGATGAGCATCCAAAGGGGCAGCAAGAAACTGACTTAATTGCTGAGTGACAAAACTGATGTCTAGATGTGGATTCATAGGAGTGGAAGCAGGCTTACAAGCCAAAAATCCTGCATCTTCAAGCAATTCAAGAGAAAATTTACGCTGTGACAGAAAAATTCCAGATTTAGAACGAGCCAACTCAAGCCCACGAAAATAACGCAACTCTCCAAGATTTTTAATAGTAAAGGCCTCATCCAAATTCTTCTTAATGGCAGTGATTTCAGCCAGGTCATTACCAGCCAAGACAACATCATCAACATAAACCAATATAGCAGTAAAAGAAGTAGAGGAAGCCTTGAGAAATAAAGAATGATCAAATGCTGATTGGGTGTAACCATAGGAAAGTAAAGCATAAGACAACTTAGAATACCATTGCCTACTAGCTTGTTTTAGACCATATAATGATTTTTGAAGCTTACAAACCATGTTAGACTGAGGAGGAGTGAAACCCTTAGGTAGCTCCATGTAGACATCTTCATGTAAATCACCATGAAGGAAGGCATTGTTTACATCAAGCTGACGCAAATGCCAATTCTTGGTGGCTGTAATGGAAAGGAGGAAACGTAAAGTAGTCATTTTGGCCATAGGAGAAAAAGTGTCAAGATAATCAATACCCTTTACTTGAGTATATCCTTTAGCAACCAAACACATCGTATGTCTCTCTATCTCACCATTGGCCTTATACTTAGTTTTAAACACCCACTTGCAACCAATAGGTCGTTTGCCCGATGGTAAAGTAGTTAGTGTCCAAGTCCTATTCTGCTCAAGAGCCTTAATTTTAGAAGCCATGGCATCCCTCCAAACAGAATATTGAATAGCCTTATTATAAGTAGTTGGATCAGAAGTAGAGGAAATAGATAAAACAAAATTTTGTAAGTGGGAGACAAGGCTGAATAAGAAAGAACAGAAGAGAGAGAATACCTAGGAATACCATGTGATGATGAGTGGGCAGCAGAGGAAGAGAGGGCACATTGATAATCATGTAGATAAGAAGGTGACTTATGGGTTCTAGTAAAATGGCGAGGTAATGAAGAAGAAGAGGAGGTGGAAGAAGAAGGAAGGGCTGAGGACTGGGAAATGGGTAAAGATGAAGAAGAGGGGGATAAAGGAGAAGGATCATCAAGGAAAGTGGGGAAGTCTTGGATGGTAGGATCAAGACAAGGGGAAGAAGGAGACAAGGCCGAATGGGAAGAGGAGTGAAAGGGAAACACAAGTTGATGAAAGACAACATCCCTAGAAAGAAAAATTTGATTTGAAGACAAATCTAGTAAAGTATAAGCCTAAGAACCCAAAGGATAACCCAAAAAAGGCACATTTTCTGGCTCGAGAGTCAAACTTGGACCTATGAGAAGCTAAAGATGTAGCAGAACAGAGGTTGCCAAAGACTCTAAAGTCAGAATATAAAGGTGCAGTATGAAACAAGCGTTCAAAAGGAGTGAAGTTGTTTAAAACAGTAGTAGGTAATCGATTAATGATGAAAACAACATGTTGAATTACAAAAGACCAATAGCAAATGGGAATATGAGATTGAAAAAGTAAGGCACGTGTAACATTAAGAATATGTTGGTGTTTACATTCGACCAAACCATTTTGTTGTGGAGTGGCCACATAAGAAGTTTGATGCTAAAATTCCCTTTGAAGCAAAATAAGAAGGCATGGAAAATTCAATACCATTATTAATGAGAAGAATTTTAACTTTCGTTGAAAATTGAGTTTCTACAAGTGCAAAAAATGTCTTAAGATGATCACGAGCTTCAGATTTGGTTTGCATTAAAAAGACCCATGTATAGCGAGAATAATCATCAATAACAGTCAAGAAATAACAAAAAACTTGAACAGAAGGCACAGAAAAAGGGCCCCAAATATCAGCATGTATTAAATCGAATGTTGCAATACAAGAACTTGTGCTTAAAGGAAAAGTAAGGCACTTCTGCCTAGCAAAATGACAAGTATCACATGGTAAAGGTAAAGGAGTTCATGTAATGTCTGTAGCAAGTTTATTCAAGACAGTAAGAGTGGTATTGGGAACATGGCCTAATAGGAGATGCCACAGAGTAAATTGAGAGGCTAGAGTGGTAATGGCTGAATGAACTTGAGAAACAGGAAAGGAGGTTGACTTATCTGTATGAAGAATATGAAACCCATCTAAACATCTAGCTGCACCAATCAACACCGAAGGCGGGAGTGAGTGTATCTGACAAGAATCAGCAGAAAAAATCAGTGCACAAGTAAGAGACTGAGTGAGTTTAGAATCATTGTAAGTGAAATCAAGAATAAAAAGGACATTATGTAAGACTAAAGAAGAAGATAGGCAAATAGAACCAGAGTATTCAGCAGTGGTATAAGCACCAGTGGGTAAACGAACACGAAGAGGAACGATAGATGAATAGGAAATGAACAAATCTAAAGAGCAACAAACATGATCGGAGGCCATGAAGATCGGTGGGAGAGAAAATGAAGAAGAATATATAGGGGAAAGTGACGGAGAGGATGACGAGAGAAAAAGGTAAAGTGGGAGAGAGAGAGAGAAAATCATACGGCTCTAGATACCATGTTACAGTAAATGGGAAAAAGTGGAATTGTGTATTATTGAATATCTGACCTGTTTATATAGAGAATATTACAAAGGAGAGGAATAGTTAAATTACAATAATGAATAACAGAATTACAACTAATCACATTAATCAAGCTAACATAAATTGTCATAAGTTAAGTATAACTAATCTATATTGTCAAAACGTATGAAAAATTACTGCAACTAAGGTTTTATTTGACAAGAAACAGAGACATGGGTTGAAAGAAAGCAAAAATGGTAATGCCAACGCGGATGCTTCAGAATTTGCTATTTGGGCATTTGCTTGCTCGTGAAGGGATAAAAAGAAAGTAACATTTTTGCGAAAATGAGGAGGGCCATTAGCGCAATCAAATATATAAGCCAACTTTTCTTTTTTTTTTTTTGGATTACTGAACAAGCCAACTTTGCTTGAGGAACAAGGCCTTTGATTTTTTGTTTTTTTTAATAACAAAGGCAAACTGAAAAGCTTGAGAAAATTAGAAAAAATTCGATACAAAACCAAGGGCTTGAAATTTTAAGATAACAAAAAGTTTTGAAAAGTGAAATAAAAAGTCTGAAATTATAATATTAGAACTTATTAATCTGGAAGACCCAATAATGTTATCAGATTTTTAATCATATATGTACAATATTTGATTGTATATATATATACATTACGAGTATTAGTTTTAGAAAACCTTTTTTTTCGGACGAAAGTTATAGAACTTCAATACACCAGATTTCATACTTAATTAAAATATTCCAATAATGGAAAACACGTAAATATATGAGGTGCATGTACTTGCACGGTTGCACCAAATGCATCTAACTGCTTCATTACTATACACCATCTATTACTTTTTATAAGTTACGATTTTTTAAATAGGTGTAGTCCTTTTCTATCAATTACACTTTTTATGTGCCTAAAATGTTAATGCACTCTTTTTTACCCTTAATAGATTTTATATATATATATATATATATATATATATATATATATATATATATATATATATATATATATATATATATATATATAGCTTGTGCATACCTGGGCAACATGTATTTTTTTATGCGGAATATAAAATAACAAAATTATATACATAGACAAATTCATAGACACACTTGCAAAATCAAAATTTGTACATATATTTACTAGAAGGACTTGATAAATAAAACTAGGATGAACTTTGACCGATGCTAATCCAGATTATAGAAGGAACCATGTCCTCTTTCATACATGGACCATTTACAGAGAATTCCTTTTGAATCTCACACAGAGTATTCATCCATTTGGAATCTCAACCTTCTCCCTTCAGACTATATCAGCACAGCCTTCCTTCGTTTCCTATTGGAAGCGTAATCATCATACTTTCTGTTGGACTTTGGGTCCAAATCCGCCCTTGATGGGCCGGACTATTTGATTAGGAAATAAGTAGCCTAATCAAATAAGAATAAAATTAGCATAAGATGCAGATTTGGGAATATTTAGCAATAATTATGGATTTGTTAAAAGAGGAACAAATCACCATAATTAGGGAATTAATTGAGAGACAATTAATTCCTGTCTTGGAGGGTAAGAAGGAGTGCACACGTTTCCTAATTAGTGGCCTCCATAAACCACTATAAATAGGGTGTGCCTCCTCAATTGCAAACCGCCCCGCCATTGAGTTTTTTGGCAATTCCCTTCTCTCCTACCATCTTTCTGGTTCTGGTGATCTGCTGTACAAATCACAATTAGGCTCTAGTAGTCTAATAATTGTGTGGGCACAAGTATGGAGTATTGGAGCTTTGACCCGGATCCGAACATGGATTCGTCCAGGTACGCCTAATCTCCTCCTTTTAGTTTAATATTTTTCTTACATTGGCATCAGAGCCATTTGATCCTTGAGACTGTGGTTATTCTATGTGAATAAACATGTGTTATAATTTTTTAATTATATCCCATCATGATTTTTATTTCCGCTATGCAATCATATATATGAGATTATATGATAAAAGAATATATGATGGTTCAATTTATTTTCGAATGCATACATAGATATACCATGAACAAGTGTCTCGCATATGTATATATATTTGGTCAAGCATGATATTTGTTTTTGTTTTATATATACATGTTCATGAATAAGCCTCCTATGTTTTTTCGATTATATGCGTGTCTGTGTGTGCTTCCCAGATTTGTTCAACATGCACACATAAAATACTAGGTTCATACGTTTGCTCATTTTTGGTTAGTTTATATATATATAATAACCGTATATATATATATATACTACGTCATGCGATTTCCTTCGTTTCTTCTCCTCCCTTCATGGATCTCTTTCAAGTTGATCTTTTGGAACCTATGTGGATTCAAAAACGAAAAGACTTGACCCCTCAAAGGTTAAAAGAGCCTTTGAAACACAGAGACACACATCCACGTCGGTTTACGTCGCGCCGACAACGTCGAGAAAAATTGGGTGTTTGAAACTCGGTGTTTTTGCCCAAAGTAAGGCCATGGATGTGTAGATCTCGAAGAGACGATTCCAACGATGCTTAGAACGCGTCAAACGGAGTCCGGATGAGGGAGAAACAAAGGAAAGAAGTTTGCGGGTCGTTAGTCGCCACCGCAACTTCACTCAAGATTTGATCAATGAAACAGATGTTTTAAGATCAAATAAATGCCATAGATTTGTAGTTCGCCGAACTACGATTCCAAAGACACCAAGAACGCGAAAAACGGAGCTAAAACGAGGGAGATATGGCCTCCCGAAGTTGGCAGGTCGCGATGACCCGTTGGAGCTCCAACCGGGTCGGGTTGACTCGGCTGGAGGTTGAAGACGATAACGTGGCAGTCAACGACACGTCATCGGTCAACAAATGACACGTGGCGCCAATGAGAGATCGCCACGTCAGCGTCGAATGCCACGTCAGCCTAGGTCAACGAGGCCACGTCATCTGTTGACCAGCCACGTTGTCCGAGACACGTCAGTGCCACATCACTGACACGTTATCGGTGACGTGTCACGGTTGACCAGTCAACGTTGACTGGTCAACGGTCAAACAGTCATCTGTTGACTGTTGACAAAAAAAAGGAAAGAGGACACTTGGCGCGTGGGGCCCATTGGGGTCTCTGTTTGACACGTGGCAAGCACCGTCGGAGAGAGGAGGCCCGTGGAGTCGTTTGGGCCGGCGCGTGTCACCGGCCAGTGGCCGCAAGGCGGTGCGTGTACGTCACACGCCACCGCCGAGAGTGGCCAATTCTGGAATTTTCCAATTTTTTAGGATTTTTCCATCCAGACACCTTCTAGGGGCGCGTGAGAGCGCGTAGGACCTCCGATTGAGATGTAGTTGGTTCCTAAAAATCCCTTAATTCGAGAGCTTCAATTTGATATATAATTTGCATATATTTGAAGCATGTTTGGATCTGTTTTGAGTCAAAAAGGTGCTTATGTGCACTTAGAGGGTCCCAAAAACGTTGGAATTGAATCAATGTTGATTCTATTATTTTTTGGGATAAGTTGGCTTATTTTTTAAGAGTATTCTTCAGTTACAACATAAGGTTAAATGCTGAATGATTCTTTAAAAGTAAGGGATTATTCAAATGAGTTTTTGAATATAAAATCCTATCCAACCTTGACTCAAACTCTTAGAGATAAAACCTGAAAAATTGCAGCAACTTAAAATTATTCAATGATTATTGAATAATAATAAGTCTTCCCAAATGTTGAAGCAATGACTTCTAAAAGTCAACCTTTTATCACATGTGTTGTGACAAAGGACAAGAGAGATAGAGATGTGAGAATCATCTCATCAAGTGGGAGGTATGCTTCAAATACATCCAAATAAGTGGATGTAGACATGGCAAAGAGGAGCTGGACATTGTAGCTAGAAGCTACATGAGTTAATATGGTCAGAAGGGCCTATGAGAAGGAGAACCTAGTTAAGAGACAATGATATGAGGCTTAAATTTTTGAATGTTCTTATTTTTTCCCATTGAATTTGAGATTAAATTCTCTGTTAGTTTATAGAATTGAATTCAGTATATTCTCTTCTTGTTTTCTTGAACATTCATGCCAGTAAGATGATAATGTGTTATTATCTTGTTAATATAACTGCTCTTTGATTGAGTGGGAGTTTTCTGGAATGCGTCTAGAAATCCAAAGGGGAAAGTGTTCAAATGAAGACTGTGGTTAAAAGGGTGATGAGCTAACTAGTATGATTGGGATGGGAGTAAACATAGTTGTCTCCTGAACATGAAACTAGTGAACTTATTATCTAATTATCCTTTGTCTTATTTGAACAAATCAGATTTGTATACCATAATTGTCTAAGTGACCAATTATAACCAAGTCTATTTGACTGAGCTTATGAAGACAAGCTCAATAGAGATATATGTGGAGTTAAAAACTCTCAAATCTCTTTCATTTAAGAAGAATGAGATGTCAGGGACATCCACTACAAAAAAAACGTGATTTAGTAGCGGTTAAAAATAGGTATTCGTAGCGGTTCTAACCGCTACAAAATAGGTTAGTAGCGGTTAGAAAAACCGCTACTAAATCGTACGTTGCAAGAGGTTTTGTAGCGGTTCTATAAAACCGCTACTCAATCAAAAATAACCGCTACAAACTTTGTAACGGTTAATAGTAACCGCTACAAAATCAAGAGATCTTTGTAGCGGTTATATAACCGCTACAAATATAAAAAATTTTATTTACAGCTTTAAAAAGAATTTTTTTTTATAGCGGTTAAAAAACCGCTACAATTATATAAAAATGAAAATTTGTTAAAAATGACTTTTTTTATTTGTAGCGGTTAAGAAACCGCTACCAAATTTGAATTTCATGAAATTAGTAGCGGTTCTTAAAACCGCTACTAATTTCATGAAATTCAAATTTGCCGCCAAAAAATTTAAATTTACCTTTAAAAAGGCGAGTTATTTAGTAGCGGTTTAATAACCGCTACAAATATTTAAATTTTTTTTAAAAAATATACGTTGATTTTTTTCTTTTTTTTCAATATTATATTAAATGGTTTAATTTGTTATTATTTTATCTATTTCAATTAGTTTATTATTTAATAGTTTAACTTATTAATAAATTAAAAAGAAAAAATGTAATTGAATATGATTAGTATAAAATTATATTAATGATATTATTAACGATAGTTAGGTAATAAGGAATTATTATGTTTTATAATATAATGTAATTGTATATGAAAAATAGATGAAAATGAGATAGAGTTAAGATATATCTAGAAAAAAAGATGTTTAGAATAAATTTTATAGAAAGGAAAAAAGTATTCTAAAAGAAATTGAAAATCTTGTTACCATATTTGATCGTATTATTCAGCTCCTCTACTCATACGAAAGAAGTTGTAAATGAGAGGAAATGAAAGAAGGGTAAGGTGAAAAGAAATTGGGGAGTGTTTGAAATGAGTTGTGATAAGGGTATTTATAGGGATTGACGTATTATTTGTAGCGGTTAATGTAGCGGTTACTAATTAGTAGCGGTTATTTATATTTTTGTAGCGGTTTAATTATTTGTAGCGGTTAATGTAGCGGTTATTATTTAGTAGCGGTTATTTATTTTTTTGTAGCGGTTTTATAACCGCTACAAATATTATATTAATTTTTTTTTTAAAATTTTTTTTTAACACAAATTTTGTGCATTTTTTGTAAAGAAAAATTTTTTACACTTGAATTCTACAAATATTATTTTAATTTTTTTACATTTTATTTTAACACAAATTTTTAGCATTTTTTGTAAAGACAAATTTTTTACAATTGAATTTGATCACTCATCGTCGCCATCCCTACAGAAATTTTGTAGAAAAATTATTGTTATTGATGTATTATTAAATTTAAAAAATTTAATTGAAATGACGTGGACTTAAAAAAACTCACCGCAGTAGAGGTAAATTGTCATCGCCTTCAGGGAAGTAGTTTTCAAAATCAGCTGGTTGAAATGGCTCACTCTCGTAGGCGATGTTATCGCCTTCACCCATGTCGTAAAGGTCTCTTGGCTTTAAATGAACGACCATGTGCCAATCCCTATGCCGCTCGTCCTCGACATAATAAACCTGATGTGCCTCTGAAGCTAGAATATACGGCTCATCATCTTGAGAAATACCAGTATGAATCGGGCGTGAGAAATTGACTGATGTGATCCCTAGGTCGTCAGTTGTCAGTCCCCGAGAAGTCGTGGTATTTGCCCACAAACACTTGAACAGCGTCACGGTGAAACGGCCTTGATAATTAAGCTCGACCACATCAAGAAGCTTGCCATAGTAAGGGACGCCTCCGAACTGCATGTTGGCGTCACTGCTGCTCGCATAACTCCTTGTCCCAAATGTGCCATAAACACCCGAATTCTGTGTTTGCAATCCCTGATCCCGTGAAACCGTGCAAAACTTAAAACCATTGACATTGTATGCTGTAAACCGTTTTGCATGATCAAGAGGGCCGATTGCGAGAGCTCTGAAATCCGGTGAGTGTGGGTTGTGGTCATTTAGTATTTGCGAGCAAACCAGCCCGGGAATTCTCTGTGGACCCTCCTATCAACTTCCGAGGATGTCTGTGTACGGATCCTGAGCTGGCGCAGGTTCAGGACAATCGTCAACACGAGGCGGGCGGTTGAAAGCCGTCTCAAGATCATCAAAGTACCTTGAGTAAAAATATAGCACCTCATCCCCTATATAGCCTTCAGCTATAGAACCTTCTGGCCACGCCTTATTCCTCACGTAAGATTTTAATTTCCCAAGGAACCTACGAAGTACATAAGAGAAAATTGATATAAAATGATGAAAAGGACGACGAGCAAACATTAAATACGGACAATAAATGAAAGCACATATTTAAAATGAGTACCTCTCAATCGGATACATCCAACGATATTGTACTGGTCCAGCGAGCTTTGTTTCATGAACGAGGTGGACTGTGAGGTGAACCATCACAGTAAAAAAGGACGGAGGAAAGATCATCTCCAAGTGACAAAGCGTAAGAATGATTTTCGACTGCAGCTGATCGAGCTCCTCAACGATCAAAACCTTAGAACACAACTTCCGAAAGAAAGAACAAAGTTCCACCAAAACGATGGAAACATCGGGAGGAAGTGTATTCTTTATAGCCAGAGGGAGTAACTGCTGCATAAGAACATGTGAGTCGTGACTCTTCAGGCCAGCAACCTTTCGAGCCTGCAAGTCGACACATCGAGAAATGTTGCTTGAATACCCATCAGGAACTTTTAATTTCTTCAAGGTCGCGAGGAACACATCCTTGTTCGGTTTTGTGAGGGTAAACTTTGCCGGTATAAATCTGTCATGCTCATCTGGCCAAGCGTCTTCACGAACTCCCATGTCGCGTAAATCTTTCCTAGCTTGAAGGTGATCTTTTGTCTTGCCGGGTTCGTTAAGCAGCGTATACAGCACATTGTCGCAAACATTCTTTTTAATGTGCATTACATCAAGACTGTGGCGAAGTAAATTAGATCTCCAATACGGAAGCGTGAAGAAGATACTTATCTTCTTCCACTGCTGAGGCGCCGAAGTCCTGCGCGTCTTTCGGCGAGTTTGTGCTGAATCGTCGCTTTTTCCAAACTCGACGTCAATATGCTCAAGCTGCTGTAAGATATCTGTACCGGACAAAGTCTGAGGTGGTCCTCTTTTCTCTGGTTTCCCATTGAAGCAATTCCGTTGCAATCTGAACTTATGCGTTCCATCGAGAAACCTCCGATGCCCCATGAAGCACCACTTTCGGCTGTGGGGAAGGCGCAGTGCGTCAGATTCAAAATTGCAAGCCGGACACGCCGACCCAGTGTGCACATTCCACCCAGATAATGTGCCAAGGCCAGGAAAGTCACTGATCGTCCACATCAAGGCTGCACGCATGTTGAACAAAGTCTTGCTGTGAGCGTCGTATGTCTCCAAGCCGACATTCCACAGGTCAAGCAATTCCGCAATAAGCGGTTGGAGATACACATCGATGTCATTGCCCGGTGCCTTTTTGCCTGGAATGATCATAGACATAATGAAAGAGCTTTGTTTCATACACATCCAGGGGGTAAGTTGTAGGGAACTAAGACTACCGGCCAAATGCTGTAACTTGTGCTAAGATTCCCGAAAGGATTGAAACCGTCGGTCGCCAACGCAAGCCGGACATTTCTGGGGTCAGTCGCAAAATCTGGAAAGTCGTTGTCAAACGTTTTCCAAGCAGCTGCATCCCGCGGATGTCTTAATTTACCGTCTTCGTTTTTATCAACGGCATGCCACCTCATGTGCTCAGCAGTTTTAGACGACATAAATAATCTTTGTAGACGAGGTTTCAAAGGGAAATACCTGAGAATCTTTGCAGGTTTCTTCTTCTGCTTTTTCCCCTTCCGAATTGTCTTGTACCTCGATGTGTGCCATCTCTTGCACGTCTCCCTGCTGGAATCGTCTCCCCAATACAACATACAATCATTTGGGCACGCATCAATCTTTTGATAATTCAACCCCAACCTGTTGATGATCTTCTTGGCCTCGTAGAAGGTTGTGGGAATCTCGGCGTCGGGGAATGCATCTTGTAATAAGTCGAGCAACATCGACATTCCCTTATCCGTGATCCCACACAAGCACTTGATATGATACAATTTGATCAAGAAAGATAATTTAGAATATTTGCGACAACCTTGATATAAAGGACGATCTGCCTCATCCATCAAGCTGAAAAAATCCCGAGCTGCTTCATTCCCCATAAAAGCCGGCTCAGAGCCGTGCACTTCTTCGTTGAAGTTGTCGCCTTGAAATCCAAACGCATCACGCACAGCATCATTCACAAGATCATCTTCATCTACTTGAACGCCTATTTGAGAACTTCGAGGAAGAGCCTCGTCATATCTAACGCCGGCCTTCTCACCATGTACTGCCCAGAACGTATAGTCCTCAGGGAAAGGCTTCACAAGCAAATGTTCCTTTACAACATTTCGTGGATGCCACTTCTTGAACTTGCATTTCCGACACGGACAGACGATCTTGCCGTTACAGCTGGCGTGAGTGAATGTGAAATCTAAGAAACTGTTTAATCCGTACAAATATTCAGGAGAATTGCGCGGCAACCTTATCCATGATTTATCCATAGCTACAAGTGAGAGAGAAGAAAGTATAGAGAAGAAGATGAGTGAGAAGATAATGACGAATGCCTAGAACCTTATATTCTGAAAATCCAACGTTTATAAATTTGTAGCGGTTATTAAACCGCTACACCAACCGCTATAGAAATTCCAACGTTTATAATTTTATAGCGGTTACATATATAAAACCGCTACTAATATTCAAGCCGTTAATTGGTGGGAAATTTAAAATGTACTTGTTGAGTATTAGTAGCGGTTTTACATCTATAACCGCTACTAATGTTCAACGTATTAGTAGCGGTTACCTATATAAAACCGCTACTAATATTAAAGCCGTTGAACATTAAATATAAAAATAATTTTCTAATTTGTAGCGGTTTTACATAAGATAACCGCTACAAATGTGCACAAAGGCGCCAAATTTCAAAATTCAAATGATTTGAGTGTTTGTAGCGGTTATTAGTGTATAACCGCTACAAACATATATATTTGTAGCGGTTTCTGAAGGGAAACCGCTACAAATATATAAGTAAATTTGTAGCGGTTATGAGTTAAAAACCGCTACAAATATACATTTATAAATTATTTAGAAATGTATATATAATTTATTTTTTTTAAAATATATTTAAAAAAATAAATTATATATATATTTAATTTATAAAATTATTATATATTTGTAGCGGTTATGTACTAATAACCGCTACAAATCTATATATTTGTAGCGATTTTATACTAAAACCGCTACAAATATTTACATTTGTAGCGGTTTTAGGTTAAAACCGCTACAAATATATATATAATTTATTTATTTTTTTAATTTAGATTTAAATCATTTATAAATTATTTCAATGCGATATAATAATATAAATATAATTATATAAAACACAATAAGAAAATTCTGAAATAAAATTTCATAAATATTTACAAATGTTTAAAAGAAAAGAAAAAGGTCCTAAACTAAGGAGCTGGGGGCTGATCCTCTAGTGCTCCCTCAGGTGAGGCTCCCTCAGATGCCGCTGGATCGGGCCGCTGCGCAGACTGAACCGCACCATCGTCATCAGCAGGAGGAGGAGCAGTACTCGGAACGACGTAGTGAGGGACAGGGGGAACCGCTGGATGCTGCTCGTTCGGGAACAGGCGACTCCATGCTCCCTCGAGCATGGTGTTCGCGATCTCACGCCACTGCGTCTGCTGAGCGTACATCGTATCTGCGTGCACCTGCAGCATCTGCTGCATCTGTTGCTGCTGCTGCGTCTTCTCCAAATCTGACCGCAGCTGGTCAATCGACTCGTCCCTCCGACGTCTGACCCCTCTAGAGCTGCCAGCCTCAGAGGCGGCGCTCCTGCCGTAGATCATGCTGGGTCTGGCGCCTATCCCCATCCCCCGCACTCGTCCGGGGTGCTCAGGCTGAGCCAAACCCGCCTTCAGAGGAGCCGTCGGGTCCACTGACCCCTGTGACTCCTCAGGCTGGGTCTGTCGCAGCTCAGCCTGCGACAGCTGCATCCGCTCCTGCCATTTTATGAAACAATTAATAATTACCATTTTTCATTATTAACTTGGTTTTATAAAAAATATAATAATAAAATAACTTACAATCGCCGCCTCTGCCTGCTGAGAGGTCGCAGTCCCGTCACGGTGTCTGTGTGTGATGGCGTACAGCTCCGCATAGTCCGTCTGACGGTTCTCCTGCTGTGCCCTCATCTCCTGAAACAATTACAAAACAATTAGTATTATGAAATAATCAGCTAAAAGTAAGTGAAGCACTTGAAAAGTTACTAGCTCGCTGTAGGTCACAGCAAAGGTCTTCGATCCTGCTGTGTGGTGGATCGTCTGCTGCGCCCGGATCGCGGCGTTCCTCTGAGAAAGCTCCTGGAAAAACAAATAATTAAATGTATTATAAAATTTGAAATTAAATACAAATTAAATTGAAATTATAATTTAATATTTAACAATTAGAAAATTATATATCAAAAATATAATAAATACATTACCTGCGCCTGAGGGCTCCTCCTGAACTGGACGAAACGCGCCCAGTCGTTCGGCGGCACGCCGTCCGGGACGCTCTCCTGCAGCTGCTCCAGAGGCATCGTCCCGTCCCCATCCACACTATAGAAGAGACGGTTCCTCCTGTTCCTCCAGGCGTCGCCTATCTTCACGAGGGCGTACCTCTTCCGGTTGGCCCGGACGGCAAACCGCAGCTGAAAAAAATACATTTAAATATCAATAATACTAAAAATCATAATTTAAAAAAAATAATTAAATAGAATTAATTACAAAAGATATTAATTAAATAGTTTTAATTACCTGAACCACCTCCTCCCAAGCCTGGTCCTTCGGCCCCCTCAGAACGTGCCTCCAGGTCGGGAAGTGAAGGGGGAACCGGATCCAATTCGATCCCAGGTCGCTCAGGAAGCGGTTGAGCAGGTGACCCCCATTGTGGATCGGCTGGTCAGTGCCCTCGTTCCACGGCACTACAACTCGCAGGGACCGGTCCATGCTGTTCAGACCGGCCACATCCAGCCTCCTCGTCGACACGTTCCCCTGCTCATCTGCACAGTTGACCGCACGTTAGATAAATTATAATTCAAAGTTAAAAAGTTAAAAAATTAAATAATTAAATAATTTACCTTCGACCTGCACCTCAAACCCAGTGGACCGCGAAGACGACCCTCGTGGGTTGTTCTGCTCCCGAGCCTCTTCCTCATCGAGGAACTGCTCCATCTCCCTGAACCCACTAATCGGGATCTCGAACTCCTCCTCGTTGAGGAAGTCCTCAACGCTAATCTCTGGCACCTCCACCTCAGGCACCTCAGCTGCGGTCGTCGCCTGTGGGATCGTCTGCGGTTCCTGTGGAGGGATGGGTTGAGATGCCTCGGTAGCCCTGCCTGCGCGCTGCCCCCTCCCTCTGCCCCCTGCCCGGCTCCCGCCACCCCGTAAAGTCGGTCTGGGGAGCACAGGGGCCTTCCCCTTATCCTGTCCTGAAGCCATATCAACTATACAAATTTAAAAAAAAAATTAGTCCATTATTATACAAAAATATAATAAAAATACAAATATAAATAAAAATACGTGTTATATACGTACCTCAAGTGTAAATACTGTGAAATACTGACCAAAAACTCCTATAGACTCGTCTGAACGCTCAAATATCGAATAAACCACTCAGAGAAACCTCAGGAAACAAAATGAGCAAAATGAGAAATGGAGGAGGCGAGGGGTTTAAATAGGCCAGATATTAGTAGCGGTTATTTAAAATAACCGCTACTCTAACCGCTACAAATAATTAAATTTGTAGCGGTTCTACAATAACCGCTACAAATCTTCACAACGTTTGAAATTCAGTAGCGGTTATTGCCTAGAACCGCTATAAATTTGGAGTCTCTTGAAATTCTGTAGCGGTTTTCAGTAAAAACCGCTACAAAATTTTGACCTTTGGTATTTTGTAGCGGTTTATGTGCATTAACCGCTACAAAATAACCGCTACAAGTTTTGGCGGGAATTTCGCGCCAAATTTGTAGCGGTTTTTTGTAGGAAACCGCTACAAATATTCTTGCCGCTACAAATTTGTAGCGGTTTAGGTAAAAACCGCTACAAATACTATAATTTTTAGCGGTTTAATATAACCGCTACAAGTGCACCGCTACAAAATAGCTTTTTTTTTGTAGTGATCCTACCAACTAGTCTTCAGCATTTAGAGGCTGAAGCAACTGAAGGATACAAGAGGTTTATGCTATCAAGCATAGAAAGAACAACATTGCTCAAACTTATGATGGTATGAGCAATGTAACCTTATCCAAGCCGTGTGGATAGTGTTGGAAGATAGTGAAATAGGTGATCTTCTTCCATAAAGTTAAAACTAAGTTAAGTTTTAACATAGTGTACTAAGTCCTAATATGTTGTTTAGGCAACACTTAAGGCAAATGTCAAACTAAGAAGTTGAGACAAACTAAATGCCAAGTTCTTTCTAACAAACAACAAGTGTATGTTGTGATAAGACATCTCCCAGTGAGTGGGAGGAAGCTATGTCTCCCAGTGAGTGGGAGTGAGCCATGTCTTCCAGTGAGTGGGCATATACAAAAGTATAAATTGCCCTGATATGCATATTGTAACCTTCAGCAATGTGATTCACCACATTGAACTTAAGTGTGAGAGACTGGAGGATCCAAGATCCATCAGTCAGACGAACTTAGCTAAAGAGTGGGAGGATTCATCCTCTAAGCCCAAGGGCAAGAAACCTATGAGGTAAACTTGATCTAGAGAAGGTCAAGTGGTTTCTACAAAGATGAAAAGCTACATTCATAATCCTTAAGGGTTATAAAAGTAGCGATCCACATGAGTTGTGGATATTTCAGAGAAGCATATGGCTTCAAGTCAAATGCAAAGCAACAAAGAGATAGGAACAAGGAATTGGAACTTGCATGTTAACTCTGCATAAGTAAACCACTCTAATTCACTCCATGCAATTGCAACTGACAGAATCACATCTTTGCTATCTCTTTAGTTAAGGATCGATGGGACTATGATTCTCAAATCCTTTGTTGGATTTTGATGTTTCTTTTTCTAGGGATAAAAGATTCCTTTTCTTGCCACATGTACACCTTGGTCAAAGGGAATGATCAAACTAGCAAAAGAGTATTTGCTAAACAACGTGTGCTAAAGGGTTAATACCCTTATGAATAAGTTGAAAACTTATTCTACCTGGCAAGAAAGACAAAGAAACATTTTTTTGAGAATATCCATTGCAATTGACAAATTATGGCGTTAGTGAACCAATTAACGTGAGGGCAAAACGCAAACAGCTTGGTGTTTCGTTAACGTTGTGGACGTTTACTCGAAATACATTAATGTTTACTTGATTTTTGGCAAGTGTGAAGCTGTTAGATAATAGCTGAACTAGTCAGGAATCAGTAAACTGAAAGAATGAGACCTTTCGAACTAATAAGGGTTTACGACACCAAGTGATTAGTTCAAGCAGTTTTGTGTATAAGAAAGGCATTGTTAGGCAACTATCAATACCTAGAACCCTTCAACATACTAGAGTTGTTGAAATGGAGAAATAGACCTCTCCTTGATTTGGTTATGAACATAATGGCATCAATGAGGCTATCAGCCATATGTTGGTAGGTGGACTCATAGCTATTATATTCACACTTAACCAAATGCCCTCTATGTCAGTCACGACCTTACCCTATGAATCATGGATGGGCCTTAGACCAAGGCCAAGTTCGTTAAGACCATAAGGGTCATCAACTTTATATTCACACTTCTTCCTATGAGTAAGGAAGAGTAGGGCTAAGGTATACAAGGTATCTCTTTGTGAGATGACATGAGAATTTGCAATGACACGTCTTCATTAGTGGAAATGATGGCGGTTCAGTGACTGAGAGAAAACCTTGGGACACAACGTTCATAAAACCCAGATTTCCTAGCAGGAAATGAGCATTAATCACAATAAATCTCTTCAAGAGGTTCACAAGTGACAAGGAATAACCAAGTGTTCCTAAGTTCACTGATCCGAGTAGGAGGATTGAGACCATTTTCACAATGAAAGAGGTAAGAGGTAAGTTACGAGAGAATTACTTCACTCATACATAGGAAAAGAATCCTATGAAATCCACCTCGGAGCAAATTGTCATCTAGCAAATGACTATAAGGGATAGATTCCCTAATGAATTGAATGCTCTCTTCATCACTTAGAAGGTGATGATAGGTACCTATAAGTGTTTGAAAGACACTAGAAGGACCTGCTAAGATGAATTGCAAAGTGTCATGCAGGAGGATTTGGATTCCTCTCAAGCCAAATACGTGTTTGGGTAATTTGTCACGTAGCCAAGAGGCGATTGGGAACAAGTAGATTCTCAAATCTGTTGGGGGCATGTAGAACCTAAAAACACTTTGTGGCTAACGGGTAATACAATGGAAGGTTGTCTATTGTGTGTTTTAACTCTGAACTTTAGCTATGACAATAAGCTTAGTCTTGAAAATTGCATCAAGATGATGTAAAGACCACCTTCCAATTTGGAATTTTGGAAATTGGATGATAAACTCTACATGAAGCAGCTTAAGGGCTTCGTAGAAACAATTACCAAAATAGTAGTATATGAGGTTTTTCACAAGGTGAAACCCTCACCATCTTTGAAATAATCGAAGAACACTACATAAGTTCCAAATGGTCTAGTGATGATTCTTTGTGAAGTCATCCCTTGTCAAGTGACAAATGAAACAAGTGTCAATGGAGTCAAAGGAATAAAGGATCAGAGAATCCTTAAATTCTGAGTTGAAAAAGTCATGGGTTGAACAAATATCTTGATCGACAAGATAAACGGAGTTGCACAAGAAAGATACAGTCTTTTCCACCTAAGATATGTACAAGTGTAATCCTTAGACATCTTAGGATGTCAAAGTGCAAACCCATGGACACCCCTGAAGTTAAGGGCATAAACCTAAAGAGGTTACATGTCCTATGAGGAATCCAACATAAGAAAGGTGGATAAAGTCCCATGTGAGACTATAGTTGGTAATATGAATGTACACATTGGTGTACATAAGACCAAATGTTTTTTGTCAGACTTGGAAGTTGCTTTTTGGTCCTACTGTGAAATGGGTTATGAGAATAACCATGGATTAAGTTGTCAAGATAACAACTTTCTTTTTTGAAAGGATACTCCAATACAAGACCTAGGCAAATGGTGATGGAATAAGGAAATATACATAGTATTTTTTCCTGTTATCCAAGGAAATAGAATGCAGGGCGTGTTCTGCCATCATTCAAAGTGCCATATGGCTAAAGTAATTCCTATGAGAGATTGGGAATGAATGGTGGATAGAAGGATCCAAACGATAACATCTTATGATGAGGATCCTAAGTATCACAGCAAGGCGAAACATACCTTTTTGATACATCTCTATGAGAGATATGCTTTCAAAGAGGCAAAGCGATAGTTCAATGACCTTCTACTGATAGAATGTTGGTAGATCCCCTTATTGAGTCCATAGCTTGATTTTCATTGAGTTAGTGAAAATCTAGGGGCGCAAATAAAATATAAGGTCGTAAACTTCTTTTATATAAAGATAAAAGAAATGGTATGTATGTTATGAGTAAATACATAAAGGTATACAGTTTTGTATGTCGTACAGGTCAAAAGAGGTTGGTTCACTCACACGAACAACCATCTTCCCATGTTTTGCAGGGGCATGGGAAGGTAAGACGAGCAAATGATCACCATAAGATGGTTGAGAAGAATCTTTGTGTTTGAATCGCCTCAGTTAGACTGAGATGAGATCCGCATGTGTGCTTATACACAGAAAATGGATCGAAGCATGAATATGGACCTGTAGCCAGGCAAAGAACTCTTTTTCACAAACGAGATTGTAAAAGAGATATTGTGAAAAAGAAAGTTCTGGTTTGAATGTTAAGTACATTTTGGAACTAATGTCTGTACGGTGAAAGATAAAGAAATCGACGTACACCTCAAACCATTTACCGTAGCATGCAATTCATACTGCATGTGCTTAAGAGTTAAACTGCAACACGGGATGTGGGTAAAGGATCCCTAGTTCACCACAGTGTGAGTCCCAGGAAGGAAGAATACTTCCACGATGCCCTTAAGACTTAGGCGGCATCATGAAAGCTTGGTTTGGTGACAGCTACTTTAGCTGAAGCTCCATGATCACACTCGATTTGGTCAGACGAGTGAAAACTAGGAAAGCGACCAAGTCAAGATAAACTGATATTTAGTCAAAAAGGAAGATTTACTCCTAGATACATAAGATGTACTAGTATCTGTGGTCGACCCCTTACTAGCTCTATGTGTAGCTAGTAAGTGCGGATACTATGTGCGTGGAAGGCAATCTGAGTTAATCAACATATTAACTCGAGAGGGATTAGATATGCCATGAGTAATGTGTATGGGAAAATCTGGGGCATATGAGGCAATGAACATATAGCTTACGGTTATATATAAAGGGTGTCCTTGGATGCTGATCCGATATAAAGGATTTCTAGTATCACAAGCACCAAATCTTAAAGACGTTTTTGCCCACGCAGTCACGACAGACGCCAAGTATGAAACAAGACAGAATAACGCACGCACGATGGGAGGCCCATCAAGTGCGAGTGGGAGATGTTGGACTTTGGGTCCAAGTCCGCCCTTGATGGGCCGGACTATTTGATTAGGAAATAAGTAGCCTAATCAAATAAGAATAAAATTAGCATAAGATGCAGATTTGGGAATATTTAGCAATAATTATGGATTTGTTAAAAGAGGAACAAATCACCATAATTAGGGAATTAATTGAGAGACAATTAATTCCTGTCTTGGAGGGTAAGAAGGAGTGCACACGTTTCCTAATTAGTGGCCTCCATAAACCACTATAAATAGGGTGTGCCTCCTCAATTGCAAACCGCCCCGCCATTGAGTTTTCTGGCAATTCCCTTCTCTCCTACCATCTTTCTGGTTCTGGTGATCTGTTGTGCAAATCACAATTAGGCTCTAATATTCTAATAATTGTGTGGGCACAAGTATGGAGTATTGGAGCTTTGACCCGGATCTGAACATGGATTCGTCCAGGTACGCCTAATCTCTTCTTATTAGTTAAATATATTTTTCCCTACACTTTCATTTATCTTATCCTGACACTAGAGATAACAAAATTTTTTATATCTTTTTTTACATATTGCCCAGTAGCATAATCTATAACATTTCCCTCATGATCGAATAAAATTTTCCCCTTAGATCCCTAAAAGGAGTTTAGCCCCTCATACCTGGTTATTCTTCAACAATAGATGATTAAAGATTATGTTGGTTGCAGCTGCTACAGAGAACTGATTGCACAGATCCGAAACACAAGAGAGAGAATTTAAGAAATCTTGCTTTCGCATTCAAGATTGATTTCAAAGTGTGGTGCCCAACTGAGGAGCTTACATGGGTTTTTATAGAATCGATAAATCGACTCTAGTTACATGACTCTAACTATAGTAACTCTAACTCGGGTTACTTTTACAGATATGATTGTAAAACGACACTTTAACTTTATAATTATTATCTGATAGAATAAGATTCTTATCTTTAAAGATAAGATTACATTTCTTTTCTGATGACTCTTCAACAACTTGTCGGCCACCATCTTCTTTTTTCTTCTTGTCCATTTCTGCCGACCATTACTTGTCTTCTTTTGCCGACAGATCTTCATAGCAAACTTGGATCCAAGGTGATAGATGGATTCTTATCACTTCCTCGAATTTCTTGGCAGAATTCACATTCATGGTTTGGATATTCACCAATTATTTGACAGATTTTTCTTCTAGTATCAGGAGTATTATCCATCTTATTCTTCTTTATATTATCATACCATATATAGGCCAAATTGTTTTTCATTTTTTGGCTTCTTCCCAAGGGAATAAATACAAGACTTATCAGTTGAGTAATATACCCAAGGCTGTTCATCTTTTCCTGGTGTCATATTCGCCAATTTTATACGATTCATCTCCTGGAAAATTATATAATAATCTTGAGCTCTAATGTTGGATACACGGAATTGGAAATCATCATCATCCTTTATTTCTTCTTTTATTTCTGGCTCATATTCTAAGGACTTCTTGGTAGTTCCAAGTCTGATGAGATTTATAGGCATGTAAAACTTGTCTGGAGTGATCTCCGCTACAGTTGAATAACATCTGATAAACACTTGGTTTTGGGTTACAATGTCAAAATATTCTCCTACAGCTTTTATTAGCCTCTGAGGTAATTCTGAGATTTCTGTCATGGCTCTAGAAGGATATATACTTTGGATCAAGCCATATCGATACAAGGTTCTTACAATTCCCGGAGGTGTTCCCGGATATATAATGGCTTTATTAAAGGCATAATGGGATACATACTTGATGGTTTTATGGGATAAAGATAATTGGTTCAATTTCTTGATAATGACTTTATAGAAATTATATTGCTTTGGGATCTCAAAAAGATCATTACTAGGTTCCTTGACTGGAGTAGGACTATTATCATTGGCTTTTTCTTTTTCTTGGATTGACATTATTTGGGAAAAAGATAAAGGTTCTGGTGCTGGTTGGCTTATAGGAGTTGAGGTTATAAATGAATTTGAGGTTAAAAGTGATTCAAGTCCAAATGACTCGATTAAACTTTGGTTATTGCGATTAGATGACTCGCCTGGAGTGAATGACCCCATTACAGGTAGAATTGGCTTAGAATTATCAACTTCTTTGCCCTTACAATTATTATTATTCTCCTTTTGGACATCTGTCCTTACAAGTGGGTTGGCATCAGCCTTACAGAGCTTCAGATTCTCAAACTGAATATAGATGTCATTAAGTGAATCATTAATACCAGATATAGAGCTTGTAATCCCTTGTATACTGGTACTAACTTGACTACTTAATAAACTCATATTCATTTCAAGAATATTCATCTTCATTATAAGTTGATTCATCATAGGGGAAGAATCTTCTTCCTTATTCGTCTGATTTACAAGACTTTTTCTTCCAAACCTGCTTACTGGTTCCATCTGCTTAAATAATCAGCAATCAAGTTATTCTTTCCTTTTATATATTCAACATCATAATCGTAATAAGATAAATTGGCTTGCCATTTAATCAACATCTTACTACTTAACTTACTTTGTCTTATACCTCTAGATAACCAATATTGTTTTACTTGTGTATTATCTGTTCTTATTATAAATCTATTATTTACTATGAATAATTCTAATTTTTCTATAGCTTTTACTACAGCTAATAATTCTTTCCAGTTCGAATGATACCTACTCTAAGAATCATTAAACTTTCCATTAGTATATCTAGTTATTTTTTCAGTTCTATCTTCATCTTCATAATACAAAGCTGCTCCCCAATAATTATCAGAGGCATCAGTGTATATAATCCATTTTATATTTTCTTTTAAAGGTATAGTCAACTTTGGCAAATCTTTACACAAAGTTTTTATATTTTCTACAATTTTTTCTATGTTATTATCCCACTTCCATACAATTTTTTCTCCTACTAACTTAGATATTTTAGAAGTTAATTTTGACAAGTTGGGTATATAATTTCTTGCTTGATTCACTAATCCTAAAAAGGATTGTAAATCCTTTTTATTATTTATTTTTTTAAACTGTAATATTTTTTGACTTATATGATCTTGTAATTCTATTTCATTTTTTGTTAAAACTTGTCCTAAGAAATTTACTTTCTCTTTTCTTAATTCCATTTTTGAAGGTGATATATTTAATCCTTTTTCTTATATTATTCTTACAAATTGTTCTAAATGTTTTGCATGTTCTTATTCATCTTTTGAAAATATTAATATATCATCTATATAAATTACGGCAAAATCTCTTATAGGTAATAACATTTTTGATACATATTCTTGAAATATACTATGACTATTATGAAATCACATTGGTAATACATTCCATTCATATAATCCTTCCGAGGTACTAAAAGCAGTATATTTTTTACTATCTTCTTCAAGTTTGATATGGAAAAATCCTGATTTACAATCAAATTTACTAAATATAGTTTTTCCTCTTATTAAGTTAAACAACAAATCCATCTTAGGTATAGGATATCTATTTCTTATAGCTAACTCATTTAATTTTTGATAATTTATTATCATTCTAGTTTTTCCTCTCTTTTCTTCACTATGTTTAAATACTATTATAGCTGGTGACGAATATTCTGACCTACTTTCTCTTATGAGATTATATGTTTTCATTTCTTCTATGTGCATTATAAATTCTTTCCTATCTTCTTTAGTCCATGCATAAGGCTTAGAATTTATTTCTTTACTATAGTCTTTTAATTCTATTTTTGCCATAGGTTTAGACTTTTCCCAATGTATTAAAGGATTTTCACTATAATTATCTATAATTCTTTGTTCTATGGTTTTTATCTCTATAATATTCAAAGTTGCTAACATAAGTTATTCTTATACCCCATGCTTCATGTTTACAAGGTGTTGTTAGTATTAAGGCTTTACTAATCATGTGTATAGGAAAATATTGTTCTAAGAAATCTAATCCTAATATTACATCACACGAGGGTTCATTATATTGATTTAGTTCTTTTATTACTAATTCATAGTTTCCTATTTGGACTTTTACATCTTTCGCTTCTAATTCTAACATATGGATTTCTTTTCCTGCACTTTTCATTCTTAACATTTTATTTTTTCTTTTCCATAATTCTGGTGGTATTATATATATATATGTATATATATATAAGGATATGTTTAAAAAATACATTTCTTTTTTTGAGAAAAAAATTACATTTCATAACCATGTATGTTTTTAATTTCAGTTACTTGTAACTTATAAAAAAAGTATAGAGGAATTTTTTTAATACACTAGAAATAAAGACAAATCTAACTAAAAGAAAAACTACGAACTAGTCTGAAAGGCTAAAATCCCCATTAGCAACTCTGGATTAAGGATTTTCAGTCTAATGGCTTCGTCTAGAACCCTTTTTGTTGGAGTATCTGCCGTGACATTGGAATGTCTACTTATTCATTAAATTTTTTCTTGCCAGACACGTTATATCATGCTTTTGATTCCAGAGACCACTCCCAATCTCCATGGGCTATTGGAACCTCAATCAGTTGAACAACTTCAGTGGAGTCCCTTCTCAGAATTATGTTTCTTGCAACTAGATCCCAGGCTCCTTTAAGCCAGCAGCAAAGGGGCACATATATGTTTGGATACGTATTAGATTTGGTCTAACACATAAATTATTCATCAAAGTAACCCTATAATGAGAATAATTTTATTTCAAGTTGTAAAATCACTTTTCCAAATTTAACCAGAAATACAAACCTACTCCATGTTTTTCAGTGAAAGGGGATTAGAGAGAGTAGAGACTGATCAAAAACAAATAAAAGGTGGAAACTTAGAGAGAGAGAGAGAGAGAGAATGGGTTTGAAGAAAGGAATAATAATGGTGATGGTGGTGATGATGATTATTGGTGGAGAGGGAAGAGAAACAGGAGTGGAGGAAGTGGCTCATTGCCAAAGACAATGCTTCAGAGATTGTGGAAGCAATCCTCAGAACGGAATGCTGTAACAAGATCTGTGTTACTAACTGTTTCGCTTCCTATTCCCTCATGCTTCTACAATTTCATCAATCCAAGTGAACTATATATGAAGAGTTATGTGAGTGGAGAATCAAATATAATTGCTGCCTTTTCTCTTTTAAACTATATATTACCCATGTATGTTTGCAACTGCGCATTTCATCAATTTTAAAATAATAATTAAGTAAAAGTTTGATTTTTCTATTTGTCCTATTATGATTGTTAAAATTGTGGGTTTCTTCAAATAAATTATTCCTTGAAGCAAGGTAAACGATCGTGATTTATTCTGTGGATGGGACGAATAAATAAGAACGATTAGAGAGAGTTTAGAACTAAAGCAATAATACGTATATGTCTGAAAGCTTTGTGAGAGGGGATATATGACTGCTAACTGGTCAAAAAGTTTGGGTGAATTGGGTCCAGACGCATATCAAGGTTTTTTTTTTCGGGGATCAGGTCTCACTAAGACTAGCACATGCCTCAAGGCTTGGGGAGAGCTTCCAAAGACATTTAGTACAGAAAAGCATTTGTTGTTCATTGCATCAATATTAATTAAGATAAAAGTACTAGTAGTGATAAAAGAAAAATATAATTGTAATAAAAAAGAAAAGTATAATTATTAAATAAGGATATAACTAGAAAAAAAAATTGATAAAGCCTTTGATTTACTTTTCTTATGTCCTTTTTCTTTGTGAATAAGGATACTTTTTTGTCAACTAATTAAAGAAATTTTTCTTTTAGATGTTGAGAGTAAAGGATATACCTTTTTTTAGGGAAAATTAATATAAGGCCTCAAGAAAGGATGTAATAACAAAAAAGTCTCAAAATAAGTGAGCAATATACACATGTAGAACTTGTCATGAAAATCATAAATATTTACACCTAATAGCTAGAGAGATACATATAAATAAATCATATTTTTTACAGAGAGATATGATAAATTAAATTGGAACGCTAGTAAGAGAAAGAAATCACTCATAATTAAATCAGGTAATTAAAGAACCTGACCGTAAGTATATAGTTTTTTTACCAACATAAGTATGCATAATTTACAGTACATAGGCTTTTTTGCCCTTTTAATTCAGTACAATACAAGGATTATCTGAAAATAGTTAAGAATTCTAGGGAGCATTCTAAGAGAATTTAGAACTTTGAAGACCGTACATTGAAAATAATACTCCCCCCTCAATAAGAGACATATATATCTAATTTGATTAGATTAAAAAAATTAGTTAAGTTAGTTAGTAAAATGTGTATTTTCTAAAATATCTTAGTCAACTTCCTTAACTCCATTATTTTCTCTCCTCCTAGATTATTGTTGAGAGAGAGCATCAGTAGAGGTAAATTATAAAAAGATTGATAAATATGTCTTATATTTAAGACTAAGATCAACTCCTCAAATAAGCCTTATATTAAGAAAAGAAGGGAGTACAAACTATACAAGCAAAATTAATAACTTTGTTTCATAAATTTGTCAAAATATTTTTGTAAAAGGAGCATAAATTTAATTTTTTATAGAATAAAATTATCTAATTCTCATGTACTAATAAAACTAACTTAACTAATAAATTCCTTAAACCTACTTCTAATTTTTGTTATTAAATATCCACTTTACTTTGCTGTCCTTTGCTGAGCAAGCTTATCTGATCATACCATGAACTCAAGCAAAGTGTTCTTTCACACCGCTAGTATAGCGATTAGTTCCATACCTCCTCTGTTATTCTCTTTGTAAAGCTACAAACCTGAAATGCTTCTGTGTAATAAAAGAAACTCAAAAATTAATAGGAGTTGAGCCTAACAGAAGGGACTAATCACTCATAGCATGGTGAAGCAGGGTTTGAATTCCGACTAGAAGATGTGCTTATATTAGTGCTCGACAGTATCTCAAATATAATTATCTCCAATAGAAAGATACTTGTACTTAAAACATTTTAAAAAAAAATCAAAAACATCCACGAGAGTACTTAATTACTGGACCGCAAATTGTATTCTTTGGTTGGAGTACGAATAAGGACTCTTATACACGTTCCCCAACCCCACAAACCTTAGAAATAAATAAATAATAAAATAATAATAATGTGGGGCCCACCAAACAAAAAATAGCAGAAGAGTTTGCATGAGCTATTAGCTATCAAACGTAGCATTTTTTCTTACATTTAGAGAGGTTTATGGGCGCTTTTGAACCCAATTAATTAAAGTTTATGGTGCTATAGGCACATTTGAGAAAAGCTCATGGACATTTTTGCACATTGACTCTAAATTTATTTGTCTCAACTCAAATCTATCTCACATCGTCTCTCCACTTTCTCTATATCCAATGTACACCACCACCATAAATAAATATGGTTAAAATTGAAAAACGTTATAGTAATTAATACATCCCACAAAAACTTGAATATTATGGATTAAGAATTTTTTCTAGAAGGTTGCCTATGTTTTTGCCAGGAGGGAATACTTAAAAGCCATCTCATCAGTTTTATTATGTATTAATTAATTTCGTAACTATAACCGAAAATATTTGTAACGCTTACAATAAATGGTTACATTCATCCTAAAAATAAAACTTCGGAAAAATTATACTCTAAGACGTTAAAAATAGTCAGTTGAGGGAAAAAATTGATAGGGATCAAGATTTATGACATGATCTCCTCTATATAGAAATAAGAAGGTTTGGAGAGGAGAGAAGGAGAGAAGCAGGGAGCTAGAGAAATCAGAAACAATAATGGCTTTGATGAACAACAAAGTGAAGGCAATGATGGTGCTGATATGGCTGGTGGTTGTAATGGCGGGGTTAGTTGCAGAGGTGGCGGCCGGAGAAGGAGGAGTGAAGGACGAGGACTTCGCCAAATGCATGCGTAAATGCATTGCAGACTGTCTAATTGGCGGAATCATCTCAGAAGCTGATTGCCAAAATACTTGCTTTGATGTGTGTTACCCTCCTCTTAGGTAAATTAAAGGTGCATGTACATAAATAATGGAACCTGGAATTCTATTATGAACCATTTATGGGGAATAAAATAAAATAAATGGGATTTATCCCCCCTCTTTCATTTCATCATCTTCTCCACGTTGTTTAAAATTTGGATACGTGTTAGATATGGTCAAGACATGAATTGTTCATCAAAGTAACACTATAGTGAGAGTAATTTTATTGCAAGTTGTAAAATCACTTTTCCAAATTTAACCAGAAATACAAACCTACTCCATGTATATAAGTGAAAGGGGGTTAGAGAGAGTAGAGAATGATCAGAAAAAAATTTAAAAGGTGGAAACTTATAGAGAGAGAGGGTTTGAAGAAAGGAATGATAATAATAATGATGATGATGATGAAAACAAATGATTATTGGTGGAGAGGGAAGAGAAACTGTAGTGGAGAGATAATGCTTCAGAGATTGTGGAAGCAATCCTCATAACGAGAAATGCTACTATATATGATTGCTGTAAGAAGACTTGTATTACTAATAATTGTGCCGTTTCTTTTAATTCCCTCCTACGGACAATTTCATAAATCCAAGTGAACTACCAACTCAATTGCTCTCTTCATTTCATCATGTAATGTCTTTTGGACTTGTATGCATGCTTGCCCGGCCAAATAAATGAGATATATCTTCTCTTCATGTAAATATTTATTTCCTTTTCTCTTTTCTTCTTACTATCCATGTTTAATTTGCAAATATTGATGTTGAACTCATAAAATGACTATTCGAATTTATCGTATCTGTGTTTTTAATTAACTTATAAAATTGTTGTTAATTGGCTCTTAAACTTGTCCTAACTGCAAATTTGGTTGGACTCACAGTTTGACTCACCTAGTTTATTATTTTTACTCAATTCTAATTTTTAAAATCGCGTCAAACTTAATCTTAAACTTTTATTAATTTTTTATTGTATTTAGTGACTTCACTTTTTAACTTTATTTACATTTCCACATTGAGTGTAATAAACTATCAATGTTGATGAATGTAATTTCAATGATTTGGATATTTCAGATATATTTAAATTGTTGACATTTTTTATATTTTAATTATGGATAATACTTAGATCAAGTTCCTTATATCTAATATATTAATTTTTCCAATCACACATATGACCATGTATATTCTATTTTTGAAATATAATTATTTAACTGTAAGGTTATAAATGGGACATATGACCACATGTAATTAGGAAACTTTACATAATAGATATAAGGAACTTAACTAACTTTTTTCCTTTAATCATTCAATCATATATTTTTATAAGCAAGAAATGCAATATTTGAGTTTTATAGTACTTCAAATTTTGAATCCTCACTTAAAATTTGAGATCATACATTGTTATTTAATTGTATGCATGCAGTATGAATTTTCATAGTTAATGTTTTTAATCCCTCATTATCCACTTCAACTTGAGAGCACATTCATTCAGTGCACCAGAATTCATACTTAACTATTATTAATTCCTTTGAAGAACTCCGAATGCAGGAATACATATAAATAAATCAAATTTGAAATCATATTGAGATGATAAATTAAATAGGAACACTTGTAAGAGAAATATTTATAATCAAATCAGTTAATTAAAGATTTTTTTTTTTACCGAAAATTTAGATTTTATTACCACAACCACAACATAGTCTCAAATCTCAATACAAACTACTAGTCACTACACATGCAAATTGCAAACAAACACCAGTACTAGAACCACAGTACATATTTAATGCAAATCAAACTGCAAAACTAGCCAACTCCTTCTCGATCGTGGCCATAGGCAGCCTTCCAAATCCCTCTTTAAAAAATCTAGAGTAAAATAATCTGACCACCCTCCTATTTTACCTTAATTATATGGACCTCCCCTCTATTTTGAAAACATACATTTAGTCCAAGTGATTAACTCCATTAGGAATATTCCAAAAAGATGCTAAAAATATATTTTTAATTAAAATTTAAATTAAAATAAAATTGTATTAACTAATTTACCCTTTACCCTATCAAATCCCTAATTCCATGGCCTCAACGATGAAGAGAAATGCCACCTTGGAGAATTATAATAGCCAAAAAGTACAAAGTTCATTAATTTTTCCTTTAAATCCCATAAATACTGTTTATTATATATTATATCAACATGTTTAAAGCTTTCTTTTAAATTATTTTGTATGAACAAGAGCTTTCTTTTTATTTTCCTTAATTTTATTTTTTATACAAATAGTTATTTGGTTAATTTTTATAAATGTTTAAAGAAAATTTATGTGTATAAAAATTATAAATTATAAATTTAAATTATTATATAATATATTTAAATTATATTATTTATGCTATATGATAACAAAAATGTGTTTGAAATATGTTTTTATCTATTTTAAAAACCCAAAATAAATACGTTTCAAGAAATATAATAAAATTTAAAATTATAAAATTTTACAATATAATAAAAATTAACAAGTTTTAAAAAAATATCATAATTTTGAAAATATATATTGGATTTATTTTTTTGATTGTATAAGTTTTTTTTGGCAAATATAAATGTTTCAGCAATTCTTTTTTGTCAAATAGGGGTGTTTTGGCACACAAAAATTGGAAGTCAAACTTAACGGTTGGTTGGATGGATGGAAAAAAAAATTTTAAATATAAGGGAGGTTTGTGTAACATATATTTTAATTTTAAGGGATGTTCATATGATTTTTTAAAATAGAAGGGTAGTTTGTGTAATTAAGGAAAAATAGAGGGGTGTTAGGGTATTTTACTCAAAAATCTAATAGGTGTGTGAGTCATGACAAAAACTCGTTAAAAACCCTCACGGTAGGTATTTTGAACATTGGAGCCCACGCTGAACAATGATACAAACTATACAATCAAAATGAATAATTTCTTTCCGTAAATGTAGAAGGAGCATAAATTTCTTTGTCTAGAGAATATGTACTCCCTCAATTTCTATTTATAGAAAATAAAATTAGCTATTTCGGGGTATACCAATTAAATTTAATTAATTAATAAATAAATATTGTCTTAAATCCACTTCTGTTTTTTTAAATAAAATTATCTACTTCTATTTTTGTCCTTATTTAAAGTCCACTTTACTTAAATTTCCTAACTTTCAATCGTAAAGACAGTATTTATAGTAAGTCATTTTGTATCATTAACTGGAGAAACACTTATATACTCTAGGATAAACTTATTAAACTAATGAGTTTAAGAAAACTCATGATAAGGATGTAAGTTTGTATCATGAACTCGAATAATAAATTCCGAAGAGTTCCCTTTTTTCTCAATGAATAGGTATTAGTAGTGTATAATTAAATAATTAAAATATAAAAATAACAATAATTTAATTTAAATATATTAACATTCATAAATTATCACACTCAGCAAAAAAAAAAATTCAATAAAATTCATATATAAAGCCACGGAGTATAATTGAATCAAAAAACATTAGCACGAGTGTAATAGGGAGTTACATGATTTTGTAAGTTAGAAACCCAAAAATAGTAAACTCTATGGGTGAATTCACAAGTTTAACTGAGTTTACAACTAGCAAAAGTTTAATAGTAAATCGACACGATTTTGTAAAATAGAAACGTAAAAACGACAAATTCAAATTCAGAGAGTCAACTCGTAAGTTTAACAACAAAACTCTAGTAGTGCCATTGCCACATTAATGTGAATTATGTTCAATGAAAACACAACAATTCATATCATTTTTAATCTTAATTGGCTAATAACTCATATAAAACAATTCTTTTTTTGTTTTGTTTTTAATAAAAATAAACCTCTAAATTTTAAAAACAAAACAAAAAAATCTCAGCTAACTAGGATTAAGAACATGTTTGGTTTAAACCCATTGTATGTATGCAATAATAATCATAATTACATTATCAAGATAAGAGTGTTTGGTTGCTTTTTAGCATGGTAATAGAGTTTACCATGGTAATGATTATTACAAAAAAAAAATTGATAATTCCCATTCACACTCCCCCCTATAAATACTTATTATCACTCCATTACATGGTTAAAAAAGTCTAATTTACCCTCTAATCTCATTTTTCTTTATTTTACTTGTCTTATTCCACCCACCACTCCACACCACACCTACCACCATCACTAACTCATCTTCCTCCACGGCCACTACCGCCACCCCATTGTCTCCATCACCTTTACCATAACAATTTTTGTCAGCACTGCCGCCGCAGCCCATTGTCGTCACCATCTCTACTATGATAATTATCGTTATCGCCACCACTACTTCCTCGTCCTCCACCACCACCCCTCATTGTCACCACCACCACCTCTACCATGACAATTGTCATCACCGCAGCCATCGTTGGTACTACCTACTCTTCCTCCATCGCCAGTACCGCCGCCCCCCATTGTCACCACTTACCATCACTGCCACCTCTACCATGACAATCTCATTACCGCTGCCATTGCCACCCACTACAAAAATAATGGAATTTCAGACGGAATTTAATTCCGTCGCAAAATTTGCCACGGAAAATATTCTGTAGGAAATTCTGACTTTTGCTACGAAAGTTCCGACGGGATTTGATTCCATTGGAAATTGAGAGGGAATTTCCGACGGAATTGAATTCGGTCGGAAATTCCCTCTCAATTTCTGAAGGAATTCAATTCCGTCAAAAATTCCGTAGAAAAATCTAAAAATTATTTTTAAATTATTTAATATTTTAAAATTTAATTTAATTTTAAAAAATTATTTTTATAAAATTTATTATTTATTATTTTATTATTTTCTAATTTCTAAAATATTTTTTATTTTCAATCATAGGTTTTGGTCCTTATAGGGGCAAAATAGTCATATAAAAAATAAAATTTATTAGTTATTTATTAATATTATTAAATAAAATATTAGTTAATAATTACTTATTACTTATTAATTAATGTTAATAAAAATTTAATTTTAGAAATTAAAAAAAATATACTCATAAGATTATATATATAATTGTGTGTAATAATATAACACCAAAGCAGTCGAGCTCATCCGGTAAGGCATCGCATACGTACGGATGAGGTCGTGGGTTCGAACCAAAGGAGGGGCAAGTTGAGTTGCATTTACAGGAAATATGAGGTTGCGACACATGGCGAAAGGAGATTGCGACACGTGGCGGACGGAGGTTGTGACACATGGCGGATCTAGGGCCGACGACAAGGTGGATGCCGTCGGAGCTGCCACGCACCATCGCCGGCGATGAGGGGGTGGTTGCCGGAGTTGCCAAGTGGATTTTTAAAATTTAAAAAAAAAATTTGCGATGGAATTTCCAATGGAAATGAATTCCATTGGAAGTTGTGAGGGAATTGAATTCCATTAGAAGTTGTGACGGAATATTCCATCGGAAATTGCAAGGGAATTTGCGACAGAATTAATTCCATCTCAAATTGTGACGGAAATAAATTCCGTCCCAAATTTCCGTGGCAGATTCCGTCGGAAATTGCGACGGAAATAAATTCCGTCGAAAATTTCCAACAGAATCTGAATTCTGTTGAAAAATTTTTTGTGACGCTATTACTACCAACGGAATCAATTCCATCGGAAATTCAGTGTTTTTTTGTAGTGACCGCCACTACCTCCTCCACCGCCACACCTCCGTTACCGTCGCCTCCACCACCACAACCATCGCCATCGGACGATCTGCGATGAGGTAGCACGACGGTTATGATGAGGCGGCACGTAACTCTTAGCAATTTTTTCTACAAGGATTATTTTAAGGCTAAAATAGAATTTTTAAAAAAATAAATATTAAAAAAATAACTCATTGCACCTTACTTAAAAATCAAACCAAGCACTAGTCCTGTAATTAATATTGCATTACACTACCATTGCATTGCAATGTACTACAGGGTGCAATAGAATCAAACCAAACGGGTCCTAAGATTTTTATATTTCTTTAAAATAAAATAAAATGTGAATTATTTAAGATGACTCATTAACCAACTAGAATTAAAATGATGAGTTACCTTTTTTTCATTGGACAAATTTTTTATGACGTGACATTCCGGAAGCATACAAGTATTTCTCCCTCAACGAATAGAGAAATAGTTATTGTTGTAAAATAGAGTAGCTCTTAAATTAAAGATTAAAGAGGGCTTATTGTTGTTTAAGGGCATGACACGTGGATAAAAGATAAAGCCCATCCTAGATACTCCATATAGGTCTGGTCCTTTAGAACAAGCCAACTTTGACTGAGGCATGGACAACGCCTTGATTTTTTCTCAGTATCATTAAAAATCTCCAAACAATGCTTTTTTTGTTTATTTTGTTGATCATAGATCTGGATTTTTTTGTATATAACAGATCATGAATGGATTCTGCCTTTAAATTCTTTTTTGATTCTTTTTATTGTACCAAATTTTCTTTTTCTGATTCTACCTTAAAATTTTTTTGGTCGGAAGATTCTACCTTTAAGTTCGAGATCATATACATATACCGACATTTATTTGTACCCAGTGATTAATTGTCACATTTAGTGTGATAAACTTCCTCGTTGCCCTCCATCTTGAGGCCACATTCAATGCACCAGATTTAATAGTTAAATAATCCTTTAAAGTTTAAACAATCATATAAATTGAATAAACAAATATTGATGATTAAATTTGAGATCATATATATACATGTATGACGTTGAATTTTATATACACATTATTCGTTTTCAATTCCTCATTATAACACATTCAGTACACCTGATTAAATGTTACTTTGATTGCTGTAAGAAGATCTGTGTTTCTAATTGTCAGACATTGTGGAAGCAATCCTATGAACGAGAAATGTTACTTTGATTGCTGTAAGAAGATTTGTGTTACTATTTGTCAGACATTGTGGAAGCAATCCTATGAACGAGAAATGTTACTTTGATTGCTGTAAGAAGATTTGTGTTACTATTTGTTAAGCATTAAGCATTATGTTTGCAGCTACATATATATGTTTCATCAATATTAAAAATAATAATAATTATTATTATTAGTTTTGTTTCTGTATTTATCCTATTCATATTGTTAAAGTCATGGGTTTAATTATGCAAACTCTTTCAAGCAAATTAAACTTGTAAGGAGGGATTTGAAAGCTGAATTGTAGTATTAGAATTGTGAACATACATGACAGGGATGAGATCAGGATTATTGTAAAAAAACCTGCTAAATACTGATGAGATTTAGCGACAAAATATTGTCTCTATTTTATGAATGGATCATCGAATTCTATCGTTCATCTATTGTTTTTTCTGGATCATATCCCGCAATCCCCGGTTTCTCATCCTGTCCTAGAGGTGGTCTCATTCCATTCCAATTGAAATCGGACATGATAACATCGAAAATCCTGGCTAAAAAGAAAGAGTAGAACAGAGATGATGACGAATTATAAGCAACTAATTAACCTCTATAACGATATCCATGAAGGTAATATATCTCAGAGAATATTACGGGATTTCATATTATAATATTGTGATATATTATGATTTTATTATTAACTAATATTATAAATATTAGTATGGAGATATGGTTATTATGATATTCTCCATTAGGATATACATGTACTAGCATTATATATATGCCTCTAATTAATCAATTAAAGATGTGCAATTTATTTTCATTTCAATATTTCACATGATATCAGAGTATGGTCTCCCTAATATTCAAACTGTGTCAGATGAGATAATAAAAAGCTCAGGCACATCTCATAACATTGGCGCTTCTCAAGATAATGGAGTTAAGTGAGATGGCAAGCGGAAACCATTAAAATGAAAGCATTGTGGAAGCTTGGACACACTAAAGATCATGTTATAAGATCATACGTTATCCACAAGACTTCAAGAAGAAAGGACATGACAAAAGAGAATGGATGCAATGTTCGAGAGTGACACAGGTGAGCTCTAATGAAAGCCTCATTCCTAGTCTCACACCCAAACAATATGATCACCCGGTACAATATCTCAACAAGGAAGAAAATCCCTTGAATCTTGGAAGAGACAACGCACCTATAGTAAATATGGTGGGTAAATTTATTCCTAATGAGCCTTGGATAATTGATATAAGAGTAATGGTACATATAACATTTGATGAGAGTCTCTTGTGGAGTGCGACTCCAGCAAGGCATCAACTTCAGGTAAAATGCCAAATGGGAAAACTCTATCGGTTAAAAGCATAGAAGATGTTCACTTGTCAAATGGGGTGATACTTATAAATGTTCTTCATATAAATGTTTCTATTAGCTAGCCAACCAAAGGTTATTTGTGCTTGGTAACATTTGTTAGACACATGATCAAACTTGCATTCAAGGAACATGATTAGAGTAGGTAGAATATGTGATAGACTTTATCTGCTGGAAGAGGGCCAACCAAATAAAATCTTTAATGTGCGGCAAAGCCAAACAACAAAATGACACCAGAGACTTGGGCACCCCTTTGAGGGGAATCTTAAAAGCATCAACTTACCTTGCAATTCTTTTAAATCAATTCATTGTGATTCTTGTATAAGAGCCAAATAGACTAGACTCAGTCTTCCAATTAGTTCAATAAAAACTTCTTCATCTTTTAGACTAACACATTGTGACATTTGGGGTAGTTTTCATACGGCCTCTGAGTGATGCACACTATTTTTTAACCATTGTGGATGATTATAGCAAGGAAACGTGGGTCTATTTGATGAACATAAATCAGGCGCAGCAACGTATTTAATCAATTTTTTAAACATGGTGGAAACACAATTCTGCAGGCGAGTCCAATGGATTAGAGTAGATAATGGCCTTGAATTCAAATCTGAGTGTATCATGTAATATTATTCTGATAAAGGAATTCTGTTACAAAATATTTACCCTATATGCCAAAACAAAATGGGTCATGGAGGGAAAACATAGCTACATACTCGAAGTTGATCAAGCACTACGTTTTCAAACAAGCTTACCGATTAAGTTTTGGGTGAATGCATACTTACAGTAGTGAATTTACTCAATTGACTACCATCCCGCACATTGGGACACAAGACACCATATGAAATATTACTTTGTAAACGACCTCAGCATCATCACTTAAAGGTTTTTGGTTGTCTAGCCTATGCTCATAACAAAACTGGAAAGATAAATTTGATGAGAGAGGCCGGCCTTGCGTTTTCTTATGAAGGGATATTATGTATATGATATTCGTGATGAAGGGATGTATGTTACATGTGATGTTTTGTTTCTTAAGGATCACTTTTCGTACGCCACATAAGAGCACTATAATGAATCATTACGAAGCAAACCTCATTATTGCCCAATCATTGATAATGATGAAGCTATTTAGTCAAGCCACACTAAGCGTGATGCCAATAATGTTACCTTAACTCAAGGGGAGTCTAATTAGCCATATGATAATGAGATCATTAAAAAAGAAACACAAGTGTTTATTGCAGAGGATCCACAACGGCCTCAATGAAGTAATCGTGAGAGGCATGTACCCCGACATTTAGATAGTTATAAAGTCAATTTACCACAGTCATTACCCCATGTGAATCCACCTCCTCTATCAAGAAACTCGGTAGGTATCATTTATCACACTATAATTTGAATAAAATATCTTCTGCCTCACATAAAGCCTATCATCAAGTCATATGATGAGTCCAAGACCTTTTGACAAGCATGTAAACATGCTCATTGGCGTGAGGCTATGCAAAAGGAAATATAGGCACTTAAAGCTAATGAGACTTGGACACTTGAACATCTTCCACCAAGAAAACATCTCATTAACTCTAAATGGGTTTATAGAAACAAATTCAAACTAACTGGAGAGTTGCATTCTTGTAAAGCATGATTAGTAGCATGAAGTTTTACTCAACGAGAAGGTATAGATTTTCATGAAACTTTTGCCCTAGTTGCAAAACTTGTTACTATTCGAACCTTGCTGGCTATGGCAATCAAACAAGGACTTATAGTTCACCAATTGAATGTCAACAATGCATTCCCCCATGATGATCTTCATGAAGAGGTTTACATGAAAATACATGAAGGCTTTGCTCAAAAAGGAGAGACATAGGTTTGAAAACTGAGGAAGTCTCTATAAGATCTTCATCAAGCCTCACGAAGTTGGAATTAAAAGCTTACTGGCTCATTGACAAGTTTGGGTTTCAGACAATCCCGAGCATATTAATTTTTATTCACTTATAGGCATGGCGACATATACACTATGGCCTTAATCTACGTTGATGATGTCATTCTCGCTAGCACTAGCAATGACCACATTAGCCATATAAAGCAGTTTCTTCAAGACCGATTCACCATCAAGGATCTCAGACCCTTAAAGTATTTCTTAGGCATTGAAATGGCTTGATCCC
This sequence comes from Inga leiocalycina, assembly GCA_963242795.1. NCBI lineage: Eukaryota > Viridiplantae > Streptophyta > Magnoliopsida > Fabales > Fabaceae > Inga > Inga leiocalycina. Next base: position 50,866,394 of record OY725329.1, read on the forward strand.
TTAAGGCATGGTACTTAGCCAACACAAATATGCCTTGGATATCTTGAATGAATAAGGAATGACAGCATGTAGGCCCATTAAGTTGCCTATGGAACAAAATTGTTGTCTTAGTAGTATGAGGGTGATCCACATCCAAACCCAGGGTGCTATTGGAGACTGGTTGGCCAACTCTTGTACCTCAAAGTCATAAGGTCTGACCTCACATATATAGTAAATGTTCTTAAACAATTTGTAGCTAATCTTCAGGTCCCCCACATGCGTGCAGCAGAACTTGTCCTTCGATGCCTTAAGTCTATAGTGGGACAAGGTATTTTCTTACCAAGCACAAGCTCTCTCTACTTGAAAGCATATTGTGATGTAGATTGAGGACACTGCCATGAGACTCGGCGTTCTTGGACTAGTTATTTATATTAGCTTAGGTGGGTCTCCCATCTCATAGTTTAGCAAAAGACAATATGTGGATTCCCTTTCTTCAGCAGAAGCTAAATATCAAGTAATGGATAGTACTCTTAAAGATTCGTATGGTTAAGATGGCTCCTTCATGACCTTGGGGCAACTTAATAGTGTTCAACTCCACTATATTGTGGTAATCAAGCTCCCATTCATATCACCAAGAACCCCATCTTCTATAAGAGGGCTAAGCATGTTGAAATGGATTGCTATTTTGTTTATGAATGAGTCCAATCACAGGACATCTGTTCATTAAAGTTTTGGACAAAGCATTAAGTCATTGATATCTTCACAAAGGCACTCGATGCTGACAAATTTCAAAAGCTTTCCAGCAAGTTGGGCACTCGTAATCTCCATGTGCCAACTTTAGGGGGAGTGAAGTCAATATATCAGAGAATATCATGGGATTTCATATTATAATATTGTGATAAATATTATGATTTTATTATTAACTAATATTGTAAATATTAGTATGGAGATATGGTTGTTATAATATTCTCCATTAAGTTACGCATGTACTAGCATTATGCATAAGGAAAAAGACATAAAAATACCATCAAAATTTGTAAAAGACAAATAAGTATATTGAATTTTAATAATTTCAAAGGAATTGATATGGAATTTTGAAATGATGCAAAATTTGAGAAATTACCTAACCACCCCTAGTTTTTTTTTAATCACTAGGAGGTGAAATCTGGCGCTGATGACCGATGGTGGCGGTGACCTATGAATTTTAATAATTAGGTGCTGGTGACCTGCGGTGGCGACTATTATCAAAACTCCGGAGACCGGCCGTCGAAGCTCTGGCGTTGATGACTGGTGACCAGAGCTCTGGCTACCTCATTTTTTTTAATTTCTCAAGCAAAAGTTGTCAATATAAATACTTGAGTAGTTAATAGTGATACTAAAGTTGTAAATGGTGACCTTATATATACACATATATTATAATTTCTCAGGAAAAAGTTGTCAATATTGATACTTGGGTTGTTAATAGCGCTACTAAAGTTGTAAATGAGATATTTGTTGAATATTTCCTAATAACGTTGACCGGAGCTCTGACAGTTGTTTTTTTTTTAATTTTTCAGGCTAAAGTTGTTAATATAGATACTTGAGTTGTTAAAAGTGATACTAAATGTCACACCTTTATCTTATTTTCACCTATTTCAGAGTATTTAAGGAAAACGATACGCAGTTCAGTGGGCAACACAAGAATAGCATAAATATACTGATATTATGTGCACAATTACGAAAATTTCCCATAGGGATTCATACTTGATAATTACAATTAACGTAGCCTTACAACGCTACTTGGGTGTCTACACTACTACAAAAAAGTAAAGCTGTGGCGCTTATAATTGCATTAACTGTGGCGCTAGAGAAGTGTCACATATCTAGACGTCACTAAAAAAAGCTGTGGCGCTTGGAAATTCCACAACATTTTAAATTTTTTTTTAAAAAAAAATACCCTCCTGTGGCGCTTGTTTGAGGAAGTGCCACAGGAGGGGGGCCTCCTGTGGCGCTTGCTTGGGGTCGCTTTTTCTTTTCTTTTTTTTTCTTCTTCTTCTTCTTTTTTTTTCCTGTAGCTCTTTTTTATGCTTCCTGATTGTGAAGCTTTATATAAAATGAGTGGCTTTCGTGTTTATCATCTCCACAAATTGTCAATCTTTCTATTTTATATTTCAACCTATTATATATATATATATATATATATATATATATATATATAATTTTCACATTTAAAATTCAAGTTCCCCAACAATAATGTTCTTACATTAATACTCTCCAAAACTAACATAAAAAATATCACAATACAAGAACTTGATATGTGAACACAGTACATCAACAACTAATTAAGTAAATTAAAAGATTACTAAAAAACGCAAGCTTGTCTGCAAAAAAATTTAAACAAAGCAAAAAGGAAAACGAAACAAGCTAGGTTTTCAGTCTTTCCTATTAAATTAGGAACAAAAAGGCAAACTTTATATTACGGTTTATCTTGACTAAAAAAAAATTTAAACAAAGCAAGCTAGAATGAAATAGTCTTCTTCTTACAAATCTATTAATTGACCACCGCAAGGAGTGGGAGACCACGTTGGTGATGCTAGCTTGAGTGACGAGTGAGCGTGTGGGTGTGTTTTTTAGTGTGAAGATGATAGGAAATGGAGGGAGGGGGCCGACGGATCCACTAAGAAGATGAGAAAGAGAAAGTAGTTTAATGGAGGAGAGAGTAGTTAAATAATTAAAGTGGAGTAGTAGTAAAAAAGAGAAGGAATGGGGGGCGGACACAGGACCACTACGCAGGAAATGAAATAATTAAGAGATACACTATCCATTTGAATTTTTTTTTTTTTTAAAAAAAAGGGGCAAGTGTGGCGCCTAAATAATTAGGCGCCACAAATTGCCCCATATTAGCTGTGGCACCTAATGCTTAGGCGCCACAGCTGATATAGAAATTAGCATGTGTGGCGCCTATTTATTTAGGCGCCACACATGCCTAGTTTTTCTAAAAAAAAAAAAATTAATGCTGCAGCTGTGGCGCTTGGTGGGTTAGGCGCCACAGCTGCTTTCCTGGCCCCAAGTGTGGCGCCTGCGTAGGTAGGCGCCATACTAGGCCTCCTCAATTATGACACTTAATCTATTAGGCGCCACAGCTGGTACCCAAAATTTAAAAAAAAATTATAGAGGTAAAAAAAAAGAAAGAGAAGCTGTGGCACTTGTTTAAAGAAGTGCCACAAAATGTGCGCCACCTTTTATCCTTTTTGTAGTAGTGCTAAACCCGTCCTAGTGAAACAGCGATATCTTCCCGTCTTCGTTCCACTACTGCAATCCCTTCGTACGGTTTTCTTCTTTATTCTCAGCATACGTTCTGTCTTTTCTTGTCTAAATTGTTGGTAGAGGAGGGTGAGATTCTGGGGAATCTCAGTAGAAAAATAATACCAATATGCATACAAGATAAGTATTTAATGCATGATGTGCTTGCATTATATAACTCATGCTCACACAATGACATATCTGCGTGCTCAATGTTTCAATCAACATACATATAGCCATAGCATAAACAGAAACAGAGCTTCAATTATTCATACATGTTTCATATAATCAAACAAAGCAATAACATGCATCAATACACCAGCACAAATATCAAATACATGCAAGAGAGGTAAGTTCCCTACCTTAATCGCCCTTCCCTGATCCTTGAATAACGCGCCTCGATTTGCGTGCCAATCCCTTGGGTGCTCTACTCAGTTCTAGTACGTCAAATATACAATTTAGACACTTCCATAGTGTTTCTAGTGGTTATATTAGTCTATGGTGAAATCTTACCAAAATTCCCCAAGGACCTCAACCTGGCCCTGCCGTACCCGTTTCGATGGCACGTTTTCCCAAAATTTTGACTAGAGCTATTATGATGTATTTTCACCCAAGGAATCCATTTCTGGGATTGAAATCACCAAATTCAGTGTCAAATTATGAAAATACCCTTGACAGCTCTGATTTAGGGATTTTAGGGGCGTTTTCGTAATTATGCTTTTTCGGCCTCTATCGAAAAAGTGACCAATTGTAACGCCACATATTTTTGCCCAATTAATCCAATAGAACAATCTATTTTATGAAAATCAAGCTCCAATTACATATTTACTCCTGGCAGCCCCTATGTGAGGGTTTTAAGGCTATTTTTGTCATTTCACTTTCTAGGGCTTTTCTCACTTTACACCCAACATGAACCCTACACAAGTTTCCATTCTAAACACAATGGAATCATCAAAAACACAAAAATCTAGTCCCAACACTGTCCAACACAGATCTGGACGAAATTCTTTAATGATTAGAGAAAATGGAGTTTTATTATTTCAATTCATAAAACACCTTCTTATGACCTTTAATCACTTGTTTAACCACTTAATCACATTCTAAACATGATTAGACTAAATTTGGACAGCACCTCCCCTTAGGGTTAGGACTTTCCAAATTTACAAACTTGACAAAAATCACCAAAACCAAACACAACCCCAACAACAACACCATACTAGTTTATATCTAAGGTTTGTGAGGTTACCTCTTGAGATCTTGAATCTTCTCTCTCTAGACATCTCCTCTCTCTCTTATTGAGCTAAGAATGGCATCTTCAAGATCATGGATGCATGAAGAATCACAGTTTAGAGAAGGATCTAAGACAAAATCACAAGAAATCTTAAGAGTTTAGCTTCTTACCTTCATATTTCTTCTTCCTCTTCTCTCTAGCTCTCAAAGTCTCCAAGGCACTTCCTCTCTCTCTTTCTCTTGTGGCTTGGACGAAATGAATGAAGGGAAGGGAAGAGAAAAGCTTCATAAAAATGCTCCCTTGATCATACACCATTGATCTTATCAAGAGTTGTTATGGTGACACATATTTCTCACCACATCTCCCTCCATATCTTCACCCATACTTTGACTCACTTTATGCCTTACTTGCTCCATACTTCTCTAATAATGTGACTTACCTGCTCCCTTACCATCACCCTACCATAATCATCATGTCCATACTTCATGTCATAGCCACCTTACCATTGTCATCATTATTCTTTTCTTGTAGCATTTTGGACATGTTCTCATGAAATTAATCATCATTTAATCTCCTCTTCACATGATAATGGTGCTTAGCATGTTAAATTTCATTAAATCAATTTTCCCCCCATGCATTTCATGCTAGGCAAAATTATGGAAGAGAAAGGGAATAATATGTATTTCATTAATTCCATAATTCAATTAAATGAATTATGTATAATTCCCTCTAATTTCACAATTCTTGATTTATTCCATCAAGAATAATCCAATTATACATTTTCCATTATTTTCCTTGATTAATTGAAATTAACTATAATTAATTAAAAAATAATTAATCTTGGGCAAAATTATGATTTTGCTATCACCTTTGTAATTTAATTCATTTATTGAATTAATTTGCTCATTTCCTTATGAACATGAATGTTTCAAAATTTATAAGATCCAAATTCATGGATATTTATCATGTTATTGAATTTCTCAATTAACTACAATATATTTTTGGTGAATAAAAATTTGGGGTGTTACATTGAAGTTATAAATGACAGCCTTATTTTTTTTTTCTTAGGAAAAAGTCATCAATATTTATACTTGAATTATTAATAGTGATACTAAAGTTGTAAACGGGATATTTGTTGAATATTTCCAAATAACTCTCACCGGAGCTCCAACTGATAAATTTTTTTTTTTAATTTCTCAAGTAAAAGTCATCAATATAAATACTTAAATTGTTAATAGTGATACTAAAATTGTAAATGAGGTATTTGTTGAACAAGTATATATCTTGACGACTTTTACTTGAGAAATTCAAAATAAAAATATATTAGGCCGTCGGATCACCAGTAAGGTCACCGAAGCTCCAGTGACGGTTGCCGCCACTAGTGAGCTCCGGCTACTGGCAAGGGGGTTGAGGAATTTTTATTTTTAAAAAAATAAGGGTAGTTTGGTAATTTTGCAATATTTCAAAATTCCAAATTAGTCCCTTTGAAATTATTAAAATTCAACATACTTATTTTTTTTTACTAATTTTGATGGTATTTTTCAATCTTTTCCCCTTTTATATATGCCTCTAATCAATCAATTAAAAACGTGAACTTCATTCTTATTTCAATATTTCACAATCCACACCTTCAACTTCTAAGTAATTAATTAACCATTCTTTTTAATTTTGATTAAAGAATTCATTTTTTTTATCATGTTACATCCTTTAACATTTTCGTTAAGACATAAAATAATGAGAATTCTTTCCAATCTAATATACTGTAAATCAAGATGTTACCTTCGATTACAAGTTGGAATGCACTTGTTATTAAACTAACATCTGAAATTCTTACAAAGGGGTTTTTTGCAAAGATAAAAACATAAAATGAGTCTTATTATCTGAAAAATATTAAAACAAAATCATATAAAAAAATTATACACACAATGAGTTTTAATATTATGTTTACTGACTTTACATATAAACTTCTCTAAAATATTTATACTGAGTATAGTAAACTATGAATTTTGATGGATCTAATTAATTTCAATAATCTAAATTTAAAATATATTTAAAATAAATTATTTTTTTATCTTAATTATCTAATCATGTATTTTTAATTACAATATATTATTAATAGAAGTAAACTGTTATGAATTTATGAGATAAAGATTTGGTGTGTTAAAACATTATCAATTAGGACATGTATATTAAGAGAAAAAAATTATTATACACTTCTCAAATTAGGTATAATTTGGCTTATAAATATAAATAAATTATTATCCAAAATTTTGTTTAGTAAATAAAATTGAAAGAGTATCCATTTAATGCCCTACCACCAAATAAAATGCAAGAGCTAAGTTAACTCATATAAATCATTTTATTTATGAGTCACTTTTTAATAAACCTAGGTATTAATTTTGTTTAAGGCACTATTGACATTAAATGCGAGTATTTTTTTTTCTGCGGGGATTTTAAAAAAATCTACCTTTTGATATTAACATTAAATTGGGGTGCAAGAAAAAATGGAATAAATAATCGATAAAGCACCTTATGAAATGGACCACATACAAAGTTCCTTCTCCAAATGTCTTATAAATAAAATTAGAGGAATTGAAATTTCACAATTGTCATAATCCTTGAGCATCATATTTTTTTGACCGAACTTGAGCAACATATTTAAAGCTTCAAAAAATATCACTTAATTTAATAATATTAAATTGCTAAACCATTAATCAAATAAAATAATATTTTTGTCCTTTTAAAAAAAATCACTCTCTTTTTCATTAAAATTATTAAAAAAACCATAAATAGCAGGATACATTTTTGAAACGTACGCTATTTTTAAAAAAAAAAAACTTTTCAGACATTCCCTTATCCTATCGTATAAAAAAGAATATGGCATATCCAAGAATTATTACATCTTAAAAAAGAGAGGGAGTATTAAATAAGGATATAACTAGTCAATAAATAAATTGACAACGCCTTAGGTGTACTTTTTATTTCCTTTTTCTTTGTCAATAAAGGTATGTTTATAGGCCAAAGGAACAAATTTTTTTTATCAGACATTTTTCTCTCACAAGCATAAAGGGGGCAAAAAGTAAATTTCTCCCGATGAATTGGCTAGTCTGTATACATAAGGGATGAAAATTAAATTTAGTCTTATGGCCAGCCGCTAGCTTAAAAAATGAAATCTCTTGACTCTTATCATTCACATTGATCATTTAAAAAATATAAGGACTTGAATTGTCAAGATGACAATTTCGGAAACAGAACAAAATGTGTAAAATAATATAATATATATCCAATGAATGAAAATTGAAAAACATTTCAACCAAAAAAAAATTAAAAAACATTACCTCTTAAGTTCTGTTTATAAGTTTTGGTTTGGGAAAATATTTTGGTCCTTATTATAAGTGATCAACTTTAGAGTAATAAATGATAGTGTTACAATTTTTCCCTTAATAAAGGTAGAGAGAGAAGAAAGAGGTGAAAATTATATATTCATAAATAAGGGCAAAATTAAAAAAATTTATTAATTTAGTCTATATTTATTAAGTTAACTAACTTTTTTTAATACGTAAAAATTAGGTAATTTGAACATATGAATAGGACTAAGTGGTATTTGAGAGCTTGAGTATCATTCTCTGAACACATTCTTTTTCAATGGTTCCCGAATGCTCACTTTAAATTCAAGATCATATGCTGACGTTTAATTGTATGCAGTATTAATTGTTAATCTCTCATTACCCTCTTAATAATGAGACCACATCCGTTCAAATTAATGCACCAGATTTCATACTGAAATAATAATTTTTTTAAGAACCCTAAACATTTACTCCTAATAGAGAGTTACATATAAATATTTCTCTAAAAAGGCAAAAAGAGAAGATAGTTTTTTATCCTGTTTAAAAGTCATATTATTACATTAATATAGTAGTTAGACAACAAGTCCATTTTACTATTTCAGTATTAAAAAATATTTTCAGTCTTTTTTATAAGAGCCTAAAATTCAAATTACCTTGATCATTTTTATAAAAGCTTTGCAAGAGTTATCTATACATTTAATGAGCTTGTTCCATTTTTACCCCTCATTAATTAAAAGTTTGGTGACATTTATATTTACTTTATTTTTCTCTCTTACTTAACCCTTATTAACAAGGTCATACTTGGAAAACAAAGTGTATTTCAAATATACTTATTATTTTTAAATAATTTTAACCACTTTCTTAAACTGAGTAATTCAGTTATTAAGCTATTATAAATAGGACCGAAGGGAGTTTAAAATATCAATTCACTTTGCCTTCTAAATTTATATTTTTTTTCCTCAAAGTTATCCATGTTGATTGCAAAAGTGAGTGGGTTTTCATTGTGGATAGTTATATTGCGCACGCTTAAAAAGGGTACTTTAAAAAAATTATTTCAAATAACTAACTTAATCAAGTTTTTTAATATTTACTAATTAGTTATCTAACTCTTTTATTAAGTATGTGAAATAACACTGAATAGTATATACTCTATATACGAGTTGGGTTTCTCTCATTATCCCTTTTCTCATTTTCTTCTTATAATCTCATATCCACCTTTAAATTAAAACAGTAAATGGTTTAGATTCAATCTTTTTATAACATCATTCTATAAGCATAAATAAGTAAATTTAAACTCTTAAAATTTGATCTATACCATTCATAATTGCAATCCAATAAAAATAAAACAATCTTAATTTATAAAATATTATAATAATAATTTTATAAAATATTAAATCTAAACCATCAATTTCAAGATCTAACTGTACGTTTGGATTAGCTTTTGGAGAATATCTTTTATGAATTACGAGGCAAGTATATAAAAAAAGTTTTATCTCGATTTACGAAAAAAGGCTTTTAAAACTACAGTTTTATGATTTCCCAAACACTCATTAAGGGTGAATATGAGATTATGAGAAGATAATTAGAAAGAGGATAATGAGAGTAGCCTCCTCCCTCCCTCTGTATACATGTGTGCAAGAAAGAAACGCAGATCCGAGGGAGGACAGAAAATAAGCACTGTAGCGCAAACTCGTGCTTGAATTCTCTTTGCCCCCACACGCGCATATATAAAAGCATTGTTCTCTTATTTTTCAAACATGTCCCTAGAAAAAGACAATAATAATGCTGGTCTTTATATCTTATTAAAATGTTTTGATCGGGGAAAAAACATCAAATAGTATGGCCTACGTTTTTTAAACGTATGCTACAATAATCGAATAATTAATGTCTAGTATTCCTGAATTCATACATCATAATTCACTGTTATATATAGCTTTAAATTAAATTAAATGCCAGCTTAGCATTGCCTTGAATTACCCATAAAATGAATGAATGATTCATACATTAATTGAGAATCACAAATGATTAATGACCTCCTCTGTATAAATAAACATAGGTTGGAAGAGCTTAGAGGAGCAGTGAAAAGTAGTGGGGACTCAAAAATGGCTTTGAACAAAGTGAGAGCAATGTTGGGGTTGATGCTCATTCTTCTGATAACTGCAGAGGCGGGGGACAACGGCAGCCAAGGAGGAGGAGGAGGCGGCGGAGGAGCCGTGCAGCCACAGGAAGACCTTCAAAAATGCTTCGACGATTGCATGAAGCAATGCGCCACCGATCATTGCATTGGTTTCTGCCAAATTAAGTGTCATATTCCTCCAGCTGGACGTAGAGTAGGACCATTCCCATAACAAGCTAAAATATAAATACTCCATCATTTCATAATATCACATATGTTGTTGGGAGTTATGTAAATGCAACACCAAATAAATAAAGACATATCTTCTCTTCTGATAAAATAATTGTTGATATATGCCAATTAATTCTTCGTTGAAACAAGGTCGTACAGTCGGGGTGTAGGAGTAAGTAAAGGGGATATTAAATTGTTTAGAATGAAAAACAATATATATACTCGTAACAAAAGCAATATGTGTGTGTGTGTGTGTGTGTGTGTGTGTGAACGCTTTGTGAAAATAAGCTATCTATATAATGTAATAAGTGGACTGATTTGGGGAAAAAACCAAAAAAAACATGTTTCATATAATGTATTTTATCTAAAATATTAATTTTTTTCAACTAACATCTATAATTATAGGATTTCTAACTAATTAATTAAACACTTCTAACTAATAATTTTTATTGAGTAATTTTAATATTTCATAGAAATAAGTAATTTTATTAATTTATATAAAGTTATTATTAAATGCTTGAAATAAACTTTGAATGTCTAGTAGTGTTTACTACTCCCTCCGTTCATTTTTTATAAAATATCACTAATTAAATTACGTAAATCAAAAAGTTATAATAAATTGAGTGTAGGAAGAAATGAGGAGAAAAACATATAATAAATTGAGAGTACAAATGAAAAAAAAAAATGGATTACATGTTTAGACATAGATATCTTATAAAAAAGAACATACATATACTCATCAAATAATGATATCTTTATATCTTATAAATTGAAATGGAGTGAGTATTGTTTAAGGTCATGGATGACAAGTGGATAACGAAAGCGTACAAGATTTATTGTTATAAATTGATTAAAACATCCTCATTCAAATATCTCCTTTTATTAATAAAAAAGTAGGGATATAGTAATAAAATGAAAAATTTTATAAGAATAATTATTCCTGCTCGCGGCCTGGACCGGCGGCAGGGTCGACAAGGTCTCCGCCGAGGTTGTTGGAAACTTTTTTTAAATAATCAAGGGGATTTCTGTTATTTTCCTTCACTTTTATATTTGTGGTTCAATTATAAAATCTCATTTTGAGATATAATATCTTCTCCTATATTATGAATATTAGGATCACATCCCCATCATTTTATAATCTCCGTGTTCTTAATCTAGGATCTTCCCTAATATTAAATGCACTTACCACCAAAATTGAAGAACTAAATTAGTGCATGTAACTCACTTTTTTTACTTATAAGTCACTTTTTTATATAAGTATAGGTATCCCTTTGTTGAATGTTATTTTGTTCAAAATATTGTCGAACACTAAATGTAAGTACCTTTCCCAATGAAGATTTTAAAAAAATTATACTTTTTGATATCAACATTAAAGAGGGGTATATTAATGCCAAAAAAAAAACATTTAAGAGGGGTATAAGAAAAAAAAATGAAATAAATAATCAATGCAGCACCATATAAAATGGACCCTAAAATTCCTTCTCCGAGGGTCTTATAAATAAGATCTGAGGATTTTTTTTCCCAACAAAAAAATCAAAGACATTGAATTGATACTGCACAATTGACATAATCCTTGAACATCATATTTAAAGCCATCATTTACTTATATATTTTTAAATTGCCAAATCATTAATCAAATGAAATAATACTTTTTCCCTTTTCATAAAACTTCATTATCTTTTTCATTAAGATTATTAAGATGTTTTTTATTGGAAAAACAGAAATATAGTATGGCGTATGTTTTTGAAACGTATGCTAAAATGATCTAATAATTAATGTCTAGTATTCCTGAATTTTTATATATATATGTATATCATAATTCATAGTTATACGCAGGATCAAAACTAAAGTAAATGCGAGCACAACATTGGCTTGAATTAGCCAAAAAATAAATGAACGAATGACTCATACATTAATTGAAAATCACAAATAATTAATGACCTCCTCTATATAAATAAACAAAGGTTGTAAGAGCTTAGAGGAGCAGTGAAAAGTGGGGACTCAAAAATGTGTTTGAACAACGTGAGAGCAATGTTGGGGTTGATGTTCATTCTTCTGATAGCTGCAGAGGCGGTGGACCACGGCAGCCAAGGAGGAGGAGGTGGCGGAGGAGCAGTGCAGCCACGAGAAGACCCTCAAAAATGCTTCGACGATTGCATGAAGCAATGCGCCACCGATTATTGCACTGGTTTCTGCCAATTTAAGTGTAATATTCCTCCAGCACGTACGGTTGGACCATTCCCATGACAAGCAAAAATATAAACACTCCATCGTTTCATCATATCATATATATCTTTGGGAGTTATGTATATATGCACAACCAAATAAATAAATGAGACATATAATCTCTTCTTAAAATATAATTGTTGATTTATGCCAATTAATATTCTTCGTTGAAGCAACGTCGTCGACTCGTCGTACACTCGTGGTAGTAGGAGTAAGTAAAAGGGATATTAAAGAGTTTAGAATTAGAATGAAAAGCAATATATATACTATGAACGCTTCTTGAAATTAAGCTATATATACAATATAGGGAAAATCGCACTCATGTCGACAAGAAAAAATATAAAAGAAATCGCAATATAGATTCCCCTATCTAAAACTTCCTAAAGACCTCGGTCATATAAATTTTAAATATGAAATTACCTTCTTACCCTTAATAATTGATAGTTGAAGTCAATTTGCACTTAGATTGACAAGTATAACCGCCAATTTTGACAAATTTATGTGCCATATATTGATATGTTATACATTAGCAAGTGTATGTGCCTTTTTTGATAAGTTTATATGTCTATATTAACAAGGAAAAATTACATTGAGGTTCCGAACAAGAAAAAATATGAAAAAATGGTCGCTTAAAATCTCAAAATTACATTTAAGTCCTGTAGGACTTTTTTGCAATAAATTCCAATCATTGACATGTCAATGGATACTTATGGACTTACCAATAAACGCCCCTGAACTTGTCAATGGACGCCTTTAGACTTGTCAATAATGAACCCCTGGAGTGCCCATGGATTTGTCAGCGGACGCCCATGGACTTATCAGCGGAATTGGAATTTATTGAAAAAAAAGTCTCATGGGACTTAAATACAATTTTGAGATTTCAAGGGACCATTTTTTCATATTTTCTCTTGTCTGGGGAGTAAATGTAATTTTCCCCATTAACAAGTTATATAGTGGCAAGTGTATATACCTCTTTTAACAAGTATATGTGCTTGTACTGACAAATCCATTTATATTAACTAACGCCATTTTTTCATTTTAATTTAAAACAGCTCTCGTCGACAAGTGTCTATATCTATATTGACAAATCATAGAGTGGCTACTAACAAGCCCATCTATGTTAACTAATGCCATTTTTCCAATACAATTTAAACCAACTTACATTGACAAGTATATGTTCCTATATTGATAAGTCATAGAGTAAACATTGGCAAATCCATCTATGTTAACTAATGTCTTTTTCTCAATACAATTTAAAATAGCTCCCCTTTACAGGTGTATGTGCTTATATTGACAAATCATAGAATGGCTATTAGCAAGCCCTTTTACTTCTATTTTCCTTTTTTAATCAATGGGGGCAATAAGGTAAATTCCACATTTGGAATCTATATCACTGCCATCCCCCAAGGAGTTTTTAGATAAGGGAATCTACACTAGAATTTTTTTTAATATTTTTTCTGGTCATTGGAACCTAAGTGCGATTTTCCCTATAATATAATAAGCAGACTGACTTGGGGCTAAACCAAAATAATATATATATATATATATATATATATATATATATATATATATATATATATATATATATATATATATATATATATATATATATGTTTCATAGTATGCTGCCTCCACTACCTCTGATGTATATGTTTCATCTAATATCTTTTATCTAAAATATTTTTTTCCAACTAGCTTAGCATCTACAACTATAATTATAGGATTTCTAACTAATTATTTGAACTCTTCTAACTAATAATTTTTATTGAGTAATTTAATATTTTATGAACAAAATAACTGATTTTATTAATTTTTATAAAGTTATCATTAAATGCTTTTTAATAAACATCAAATATATATACTAGTATTTGTGCTAATATCGAAATTTTTACAATATAGATTTGTTACTTGATAAATAAAAGTTGATAACATCTAAAGAAATTTATAAAATTTGTGAATGATCTCAAAATGTGAATTTGTTAAAAGTTGGTAATACCTAATGTACTGTAGGAAATACGTTAATGAAACCTGTGAACAAACTGCAGTCAAAATTAAGGAGTTAACATATATTTTTTTACATATTATACATACTGAGAGACATTGGCGGCCATTTTTTTTGGCATGTAAATACGTGCAGGATCAAATCCCACCTCTTGTATCAAAAAAAAAAAAATCCCACCTCTACCACTTGCCAAACTAATCATTCCCGTCAGTTACCAGTTGATGGGTTTTTGGGATTTCTGGTGAGATAGTTGGGGGATTTTTGTCTTTTCCCTTCATTTTATTTTATTTTTCCTCTAATTATACAATCTCATTTTAGAATATATACCTTCTAGAGCATTATAAATAAGAAAAATATCAGAAAAAAAAAATTTAAAAAAATTAAAGCGCAGAGTGGTATTTCAAATATTCATAATACCATATAGGTGTGAGTATTTGATTTATCTTTTTTAAAATTAAAATAAAATGACACAAATACCCTTTTATAATTTTCAGTTCTTTATATAAGATTTTTCCTAATATTTTTTCCTTTTCATAAAAAAACAAAAAACTTTAGGAGAATGATGTAGAGATCTAGGGACTAAATAAAATCACATTAAAATTTCTGTAAAAGAAAATAATAATTCATTCAGTGTATTTTCACAACATATTAATTTTTTTTTTTTATGTTTTGACTTTTGACAAGAATTTTACTGTGATTTTGTTTGGCTCTGGAGCTCTGATCATGATGATGGGCAATCATTGCCCGACGCCCAAGCTTTCTGCTACGTTAACCCCACTATCACACCTGTACTCTGCAAGGTTGATAAGCCGCAAGTCATCTTAACCTCCAAGTTGCAACTAACCATCATGAAAAAAATAACAGAGAAAGATCGAAGCTTGTGTGCTAGTTTTGGACCTAGTTTTGTCTTCATTTCAAATTCAAAATCGAAACCCTTCCTATACACCACATGGCGAAGCATACTCCTTCACCTTCTCCCGTGAAATATTTCTCTTGAAGCCTTCCATGGAGGCAAGGAGACTCGCCATTTTGTGTTCCCATCTTCGGCCCCTCGGGTTGAGTACCGATCATAGTTCGTTCTGCGTTTGCAGTTTTCAGGTTCGCCTTGTACTTCTTCTTCTTCTTCTTCCTCCTCCTCCTCCTCTTCCGATCGGGAAAATCAATTGCGTGCTACGCAGAAAGAGAAATTGCAGGATGATTGCATTTTCTGTAAGATTATCCGTGGCGAATCCCCTGCTTTCAAGGTATGCTTTGGTTTCTGGAATTTTTTACCTTCTTATTCTTATCGCTCTGCGCTTCTTGTTTTGGTAAATACGAGCCAATACGTGATTATTTTGTTTGATGGCTGAGAAAATTGTGATAATTTTGATATCTTGTGGACAAACTGGTATTGTAGTTGCTCTGATTTAGCATTAAATTGCATCGAGTTAAGAAATGGTGAAACTGATCGGAAAGAGAATTACAGGGAACAATCTTACACTCTTAATAATACCAAACAGCCATTGATATGGCAAACTGGAATGCAGGCCCGCATGGTTGCTTAAATATTATAAAGGGGATAATTTTATGTCTATGAGAAAGTGATATCATGACCAGCTTAAAAAATCATAGAGACTGTAAGGTTCTTACAAACACTGTTGTTATAACCTCATTCATTTCATGTCTTACTCTTATTGGCTTGGAGGCTCATGGGTTTTTTGTTGCCCACATCTTATAACGATTTTAGGATTAAATTTACAAGTTTTCAATAGTATTATGAACAGTTGAAATGTTCTAATTCAAGTAAAACTTTTACTTTTTAGAGCACTACAAATTTGTTGCCGTTGTTGAGATGTGAACTTTTTCCATACTACATATAAACTCTGCTGTCTTTACTGATAGTTTTGGACATTCTGACAAATTTTCTCCTTCTTTGATTATCTTTTCCTAATGTTTATTGAAATTGACAGCTGTGTGAAGATGACTTTTGCATATATATATATATATATTGGACACGAATCTACTGAGTTGTGGGTAAGGTATCTTATATCTTAGTAGCAAGCACTAATGGACATATTGGGAGGCATAAAGATGCACATAATTGGTGTTCCTTTTATTGTGATACTGAATATCATCAGTAATCTTAGAAGCTGATAAAGATGACGAGATTCCCCCCCCAACACACACTGTTCTTTTCCCTGACTGTATCCAACTGCACTCATAGATCAGATATTTCTTATCAGTAGAAGCTCAGTGAAAGCATGATAGAAAGAAAAGTGAAATGAAATTGTGATTGAGGGATAATTTAAATCAAAAAGTGTACGTATCTCCAATTGCCTTGGTCAAGTATCTGGAATTTTGGCAATGGGCAAGAATTTGAAGGGTGTCTCAGATGGATATAGGGCAATATTCAGCACTTTTTTTTTATAAAGAAAAAACACTATAAAATAGAGTTTTTAATGGTTAAATGTAAAACGTAATTGAGACCATTAAGTAGTATGACCAAAGATTGAATTACTAAACAAGTGAAAATAACAGGTCAGACATGTTCTCAACTGAGCATGGGATGACAGACATTTCATGAACATTTTGACCACCACCATCTATACTGGAGAAATTTACGAGAGATTCTAGGTAGATCAGTCTGATTCAGTAAATCATAGGAATGACCAAGAAAAGATGAGGTATGGGGGACCAGTTTAGGTTATGCAGTGACCAACAATCTGATGGAAGTGATTGTGTGCATTTTTTGTGTCAGTAAGATAACAAGAAAGTTCAGGCCTTGTTGAAATGTCATCACTTTTTTAGACGCTGAAACATGATATGTTAACGAATAGAAAATTGTGCCTACAGGCTACAGGCTTAAAATTTTGAGTGTTTTTTCACTGTTCTACATGGCACTGCTTGAGTATCAACTTCTCATATCCAATCTTTTTTTTCAATAGGCGCTCTCTCATAATCCCCAAATCTCATTTTCCTTCATTAGATGCTACTCCTCATCAGTAAGTAATTTCAATAGGTCTGAAGTTCTAATATATTTGTTGAGTGTTGATATCAATAGTTCAATAGTTTTGCTTCGACGGAAGGGAGGGGAAAAAATTTAATGGAGGGGAGGAGAGGGATTGGAAGGGTAGATTTTGGGGGGGGGGTATATAAGGGAAAGAGAGAAATTTTAATGATCCCTTTTTTAGATGGATTGAAGGGGAGGAGTTTTGACGGTACTTTGTTTAGTTGGGAGAGGAGGGAAAGCGAGCTAATATAATTTTACCCTTGTAAAATTAAATGGATTGTTAGTTGTTTTTTATCAATATATAAATATATATAATACAATTGATCAACTGTGATCTCCCATAGTAAAAACTATATTTGATCTCTTATTTGAAAAAAAAAAAAGAACTTTTTCAAAAATTAAAATTACAAATGTTATTTTTATTCAAAATAACCATAATTGAAGGGATCGATTTGAGGGACTCACCTAAGGAAAAGCCAATATGGCGCCGACAGGTGCTTATCAGATAACCCAAATTTTATCTCAAACAACAAATTGTCAGCATCAAAGGAATATATAAGTATTACAAAACATGAGGATATAAGGTTAATTTTATTTTTTTAATTTTTTTAATATTCAGGAAAATATTAAAATCCGAGCTAAATATTTGTACGGGATTCTCTAGCTGGTCACATAGTACTAAATAACGCACAATAAATCACTCACCACAATCATATCTTTTGAAATTTGTAGAAGTATTACAATTTATGACCGGTACCACAATGTTTGATCGTCAATTACCTTATTATCAAATAAAGATAACGATTTATCCGGAAAAAAATAAAGATAATGATACATTAGTATCTTATATGGATCTTTCTTTTTTTTCGGCATAAACCTACTAAAATTTGACTACATTAACATGCGTCTTATAAGAATTATAAAACATGAGGACAGGAGGATAATTTTATTATTTTAGTATGATTAATTTTAAAACATTAAAATATCTCACATATCCCCCCTCTAAAAAAACTCGAATTTTGGAGGGAAGACTATGAAGGGGATAGGAGGGGAGCGGAACACCTCCCCTCCCCTTTTGTATTTTATCCAAATAAGGGAATGGGCACAATTCTCCCCCACACCCCTCCCCTCTAAAAATACATATCATTTTGATTTTATTTATAAATATTTTTTAATTAAAAAATTTGGTTCTATTCATAAGTTTAGTTTTAACGTAGTAAGTGAGATTGTAACAATTTTATTCCTATTTATTGTATCAATAAAAAAATAATTTAAAGATAGATAGAGAAGAAAGAGTTGAAAAGTATACATTCATAAATAAGAGCATAATTAAAAATTTATCCCATAATCATTAAGTTAACTATCTCTTCTTGATATGTGAAATTTAGTTAAAAGAAATTTATAAATAGAATCCGAGTAAATACAGCGTTATGCCTGCTACGTATTAAAGGCCCACACGTGTATACGGTTTGACGCATTGAATAAAGATTTTCGGCTTTTCTCCTGTTTCTCTTGTTCTCTATACCAGTAATAATAAATCTTTTCTTAGTGTGAGATGATGATGGCATTTACAAAATAATAAGAAATTTGTACTACACTTTAGAGGCCAAATGATATTTTACATGTGTTAGTGTATGTACCCAAGCATGGAAAAAGACTTGCGACACTCAAGTATTAATGCCCGTGTCTTCTCGAACTGTTCCTGGATTCAGAACTTAAAGGTAAAATGTAATTTGCATTAAGGGGAGAAGTTTTAAAATTGAAAATATAATATCACGTACTGTTTCTCATTCCATAAATTGTGGGACATGAGAGAGGACCAGAAGAGGACAACAAACAGTAGAAGGCTGGATAAATAAAACAATAACAGTAAGAATAGCCAGCTCAAATAATATGTAATTATTGGCTTGTGTTTATTTAATTTAAACGTTTGGTGAATAAAACATTATTCCATTTTAGTTACCAAATTGACTCATGGTGCAGGTTGTGGCTGCAATGTGTTCAAAAGTGCCATTCCTTAGCAATGCCTTAAAAAATGCTACTGGCTGTGGTATTAGCATAAAATTCTTTTCTTCTGTCACAGACTATATTTATATACTAGTATTTTTTCTGCCCTTTCTACAACGCCTAAATTTCTTTCCTTCAGTTTAACCTAATAATTTCACTGATTAAGTATTTGACAGGCCATGCCCAAATACAATATATTATCCACTTTTGCTTTGGATTTGGAAACAGTACTAGACATTGATATTATTTCCAGTCTTGACTAGCTGTCCTGCCCAGAAAAATGAAATTTATGAGGCTCATTCCACGATCAGATATATTATGTTTTGACATTTTCCTGAAACTTCAAAGAAGTCACTTAAGAAATTATGTTTGCAAGATTAAGATGGCATGTGAGTCTATAAAGTTGACAATATCATTCCACTTCAAATTTCAGGGATGTTTGGAATTATGCAGATTCATTCAACGTGTTGGTTAACAATGGGAGAACTGCCGGACAAGTTATATTTCATGTGAGATGTTTTATTTAAGAATCAAACCCCATAATTTGTATGCAAAATTCAGTTTCTCGCCCCTCCCCCCAAGTTTTAAAAAATGTTCTACATGGCCAATTCTATTACTGAACATGTGAATTTCAGACACATATCCATATAATTCCTCGTAAAGCATATGATTGCTTGTGGACTTCTGAGGTAGTAATCATTCCTTTTGATATATGTTTTTGCATGTAATCATGTTGTGAGATTATAAACCATGGGTTAAATTTAAATCTTTTTGTTTTCAGAGTCTGCAGAGGCGTCTCCTGAACTTAGATGGAGAAGCTTCACATCACAGCTAGTTGCCCGGGTCCAAGAACAGTTGTTGCCGTCAGAAGACAACTGCCATGATAGCAAAAATCAAAATTTTTGTCCAAGCAAAGATTAGTTGTATCACTGAGATTTTGTAACTTTTAACTTCCATTTTGTCTGCATATTTGATTATTTGTACAGTCAATCATATTTTATATATAAAAGTAGTTTGATGAGGGGAATCTTTAAGTTGATTATTCGATGCTATCATTATGCTTGGATTGAAAATTTGTGCTTTCCTCTAAAGACAAGATTGTCAATCCGTTACACACACACATATGTATATTGAATTGAAATTTGAAGAAATTGGCTTTATTGTTTGTGACTTTTAAGTAGTTTTTGTTATGAAAATAACAAAAATATGAGATAAGAGAGCAAGAGATAAGAGTAGAGAAAATTCAAGAGAAAAATATGAGAGTAATTCTCATTCACTTGTATGTGTGATTATAATGCTTGCAAAAGGCCTCTACTTATAGGCTTTCAAGAGTCTTGCACCAAAAGCCATAATTAATAAAAACAACTTGAAGAGCAAGTTGGCTTGGATATGAGTCAATGGATATCCACATAATTAATATTCATAACACTCTCCCCTTGAATGTTTATTATGAATATGTCTCATTAAAAACTTTAACTAGGAAAAACTTAATAGTACAAAAACCTAGGCAAAGAAAAGAGTACATCATTCATTGATACACCATCTAGTATTGCCTCATTCTAGGAAAATTCAATGGGACAAAAACCTAAATAAGGGAAAAAGAGCACCGCGTGTATCGACTCCTCATCTTGACAATGTCAATTGAGATCTTTGAGTCTTCAAAGACCGATGTCATGGACAAGCTTTTCAAAGATTGTACCTAGAGTGACTTGGTGAATAAATCTGCTAGATTTTCACTTAAACGGATTTGCTGGATATCTATTTCATTATCCTTTTGAAGGTCACGAGTGAAGAATAATTTTAGTAAAATATGCTTCATTCTATCACCATTGATATACCCTTCTTTTAGTTAGGCAATACATGCAATATTATCCCTCATATAGGACTATCGGGATCATTTTGCTTGAAGATAAACCACAAGTGATTTATATGTGATGTGTTATTGACCTCAACCATACACATTCTTGACTTGCTTCATGCATTGATAGAATTTCTACATGGTTAGATGATGTGACTGATATAGTCTGTTTCATATATCGTCATGAAATAGTTGCACCTCCACATATAAACAGATAGCCTGTTTGTGATTTACCATCATGTGGATCAAACAAAAATTCAACATCTATATAACCAATCAGTTTATGCTTGGATACATTTGAATAAAATAATCCCATGTACATAATGCCTCTGAGGTAACGAAAAATATGCTTTACTCCATTCCAATACCTTCGTATTGATGAAGAACTATATCTTGCTAATAAATTAACAGCAAATAATATATCAAGACATATGTGATATCAAGATACATTAGTGCTCCAATAGCACTAAGGCATGGTACTTCTAGATTAAGTAGTTCTTCATCACCTTCTTCGCTAATTACTTGAGGTCTGAATGGGTCTTTATCCACCTGCAAAGACCTTACAACCATTGGGGTACATAATAGATGTGACTTATCCATGTAAAAACACTTTAAGACCTTCCTTATATAGGCTTCTTGATATACAAAGATCCAATTCTTGAGGTGCTCAATCTTTAATTCAAGACATAATTTTGTTCTTCCCAAGTCCTTCATTTCAAATTCTTTCTTTAAATAATTAATTGTCTTTTGAAGCTCTTCAAGAGTTCTAATGATCTTGATGTTGGCAATTGTGCCCAAAGGGCCAATCATTGTACTAAATAGATGTTGGATTTTTGTGCCCAAAGGGCCACCAAGCTCATTTGATATATATATGCATTACTAAATATATATCATATAAATACAGGTGTAATAGTTTTGACAAAGTTAGTAATGAAAATAAAAAAATATGTAATGGTATTGACTAAACGGGTAATATACATATGTATAATATAAATGAAGCTACAATAACTTTGACAAAATTAGTAATGAAATTAACAAAATCCGTAATGGTATTAATTAAACGAGTAATATACATATATATAATATAAATGAAACCACAATGACTTTTATAAATTCAGTAATGATTTTGACAAATTCAGCGATAGAAATAATAAAATGCTTAATTTATATTTTTATTACTAACTAATTTTATTATTTTCATTACTGAATTTATCAAAATCATTTTATTATTTTTATTATTGATTTTGTTAAATTCAAGTCATTATAGATTTTGTTATTTCTAATATTGAATTTGTGAAATATATCCTTCTAGTGTTGCTATGTGTAAATCCTTACAGGGCTGCTTCCGGTGGGTCAGTCAAACTTTCAACAATCACGAGCTTCTGTTGGATTTAGGAGTTTAAGGAAGCTAGATTTCGCCTTTCGTGATGATAAATTTCAGATTTGATAACGACGATAGAATCTTGATGGGTTAGTTCTGGCCCTTTTTATTTTGTTCTGCGTCTTGGTTGGTAGCTGACAGGATAACATCAATTTCTGTTTAGAATTAGAAACCTCGGAATCTCGGCGATTCTTTTATTCTTTTGGGGGTATTTGAGTTTCTTGTCTGCCTCAAATTTCTGTATTCCCTTTGCATTCTCAATTTCAGTCTGTTCCGGTGGATAAGACAACATCTTTTTAAAGCGCATCTTTGTTTCCACTTTGAAACCCACTTGTTTTCTGGGATTGTGAGGTGCTTAGCGTTGTTGTTGCCCAAATTTCCTGTTTCGATATCCACCTCTCACAGTCACTGGTCGAGAATTCTGTTTGCTAGCTTTTAAACGGGGGAAATTCTCTGGATTTGACAATGGTTCTCTCGCTAGACTACCTGGAATTAGCTCGAAATCGCATCCAGTACCTCCTGGAACTGTTTCTTGCTAACCTGCGTTAGTTACTGTGGTGGATGGGCCTGCTCTATGTAGTTGGATTTGGCCTAAAGTTGGGGCATCTACTGTTGGCGCTGTGTTTATGGATTATATCAGTCATGTTCATGAACTGGTTCAACAACGGAGGAATTATGGAAACCAAGGTCAGTTTTCTTGGTGGTGGTGGCAAGATGTGGCTTAAGTGGTGGGAGAAGATCTCAGGCAATAGTTGTAAAATTCATCAACACTACTACCATCGTATTGGATCCAGGAAAGTTCGGAGAACTCTGGAGAAAGCTTTTACTGACATAGGTACTGGGCTGGACCATGGTATCTTTGTGGATCTTTTTCGTCATGACCTTTCAAGCCATTGAGAAGAGGAAAGAGACTCTGGCAAGTATGTGTGACGAAAGGGCTAGGATGCTTCAGGATCAGTTTAATGTTAGTATGAACTATATCCAAGCCATGTCAATTCTCATCTCAACCTTCCACCACGCCAAGTCCCCTTCTGCGATCGATCCGGTAACTAGATCTCAATTCACTACCAATGATTTAACAAGGTTAATTGAGCATAGGCTGGGATGAGATCTGGTGTTTTTCTTTTTCTTTGTGAGGAAATCATTCTAAATTCTAACTTATAAAACCCGCAGAGGACATTTGCTAGGTACGCAGAACGAACTGCTTTTGAGAGGCCCCTTACTAGTGGTGTTGCTTATGCTGTGAGGGTGCTTCATTCTGAAAGGGAACAGTTTGAGAAGCAACAAAGATGGACCATTAAAAGGATGGATACCCTTGAGCAGAACCCCATTCATGAGGATGACTATGCCCCTGAAGCATTGGAGCCTTCCCCAGTTCTAGAAGAATATGCTCCTGTCATTTTTGCACAGGAAACAATTTCCCATGTCATTTCTGTTGATGTGCTGTCTGGAAAGGTGGGTTTCTTTTGCATCTTCTCTAATAATGTTTCTGAAGCGTTAATCAAGTTTGTGTTTTAACATGTCGCTAGTACACTTCAACCATTTTGTGTTCGATTCTCCCTCCCAGTTTGTTGGGGCACACATTTTCTTTTTGCATTGCCTATTTCAGTGGGACTATTTTTTTCTGAAAATAATAATGTACATGAATAATCTGTTTTTGTGAATTTCACTAAGTTACTCTTTCGTTCAATTACACCTATGTCAACTACATTTCGAATTATGACTCTTGTTGGCTTGTTCATCAACAGGAAGATCGTGAAAATGTTCTGCACGCTAGAGAGTTGGGGAAAGGAGTTTTAACTGCTCCTTTTAGGCTGCTCAAAACAAATAATCTGGGAGTTATCCTCACTTTTGCAGTGTACAACATAGATCTTCCATCAAATGCAACCCCAAACGAAAGGATTCAAGCAACAAATGGGTGTGTGTAAATTTTAGGACTTTCTGGGATTCAAGCAATAATCCGCTCTACTGGGTGACTTATCTCTGCTTTAACATTCAGGGAAAAAAACAATTCATGCATGATGTTTAGGTTAGAGAGAGCTTTAATGTTTAATCACTGTTTTGCAGGTATCTTGGTGGCGTCTTTGATATCGAGTCATTGGTTGAAAAATTACTTCAACAACTTGCTAGCAAGCAAACTGTGATTGTTAATGTGTATGATACTACTAATCATACCCAACCTATTCCCATGTATGGTTCAAATGTATCAGATGATGGATTCTATCATGTTAGCTCCCTGAACTTCGGAGATCCTTTCCGGAAGCATGAGATGCACTGCAGGTAATTGAAATGATGCATAAAGTGTCTGATGTCTCTATACTTCCTTGCTCGCAGGCAGAGTTTTTAACATGATGCTGCTTCTTTAAAATAGAAAAGAATATATCCAGTGTGATGAGGGTAGTCCATATAAGATGATGTCTGATTCTTGAGTCTTATGAGGTTTTGCCATTAGCATTACCAAAATGAGTGCCTTTTATTTTATTGTTCCCTTTTTTAGGGGCTTGCTGGTCTCAATGTTCATTTTTTTTTATTGCAACAATTGAAATGTGGAAATCATCTAAATATATGAACTTTGGATGAAATTCAAGTTTGGTCCTGGCACAGGTTCAAACAGAAACCTCCATTTCCATGGTTGGCAATTACTACATCAATTGGCATCCTTGTTATTGCGCTTCTTGTAGGGCATATTTTTCATGCTACTGTAAATCGAATTGCTAAGTTGGAGGATGATTACCGTGAGATGATGGAACTTAAAAAACGAGCTGAGGCAGCTGATGTTGCAATATCCCAGGTATGTGATCTTTCCATTTTCTTTGTAAACAACTCGAGGCTTCATATTTTTACTATTCAAGTAGGACTAACCAAATATTGATACTGCAGTTTCTGGCCACTGTTTCTCATGAGATCAGAACACCAATGAATGGTGTTATTGGTAAGTAGCTGAAAACTCTGTTCTAGACTTGTCTTAAATTGCCAAGGTTACACACACACAACACCGCACACATGAAAGCTTCTGCTCTGTGTACTGGCCTCACTCTAAAATTGAACATTCAGGAATGTTGGATATGCTTATGGACACAGATCTAGATGTAACACAGAAAGAATATCTCAGAACAGCACAGGGTTGTGGAAAAGCTCTAGTGTCTCTTATAAATGAGGTTTTGGACCAGGCAAAGATTGAATCTGGTAAGCTTGAGCTTGAGGCAGTGCTATTTGACATCCGAGCAGTTTTGGATGATGTATTGTCACTATTCTCTGAGAAATCTCAAGAGAAAGGAGTAGAGGTAACTTTTCTTGCTTTATGTGGTTGAACTTTCTTCATGTTGTTAATTATAAAATGTGCATCGTATAATTATAATTGGCTCTTCCTGATTTATTTTTTGGGGGTACAGTTGGCAGTGTATATCTCAGATAAGGTTCCTGAACAGCTAGTGGGTGATCCAGGAAGGTTTCGGCAAATAATTACAAATCTCATCGGCAATTCAATTAAGGTAATTCTGGGCTGTTCCAAAGAAAGCCTGTGGAGAGAAGAAAATATTCATCAGATTTTATCAAACTTCCCATGTTTTGTTTTGCAAAAAAATTGCTTCTCTGTTATGATGTTATGTTATTCTGGTACCCTGATTTTAACTGTTTTTGGTTTAAAAAGCGTGTCCTATTGCTCATTGGGAAAAAGTGGGCGAAGCCTAATTTATGTAGAGATCTACCGTAGTCACCTGTATTGTTAGTGTCCTAGTCAGTTAAATGTAATTTTATAAAATATTTTCCATAATAAACTTAGTTTTCCGTTGTTCCAGCCATTTGTAGTTATCAAAAGAGCTAAAGTGAGAAGTGTTTTTGATTTGGTAATTCTTTGGCAGTTCACGGACAAAGGGCACATATTTGTCACTGTCCATCTTATTGAGGAAGTTGTCAATTCAATTGAAGTTGAAACATCAAAGAATACCTTGAGTGGCTTTCCTGTTGCTGGTAGATGTAAAAGCTGGAAAGGATTCAGTTTTCTCAGTCAAGATGGACCTCTGGGTTCTTTCCCATCTTCCTCCCCTGGTTGCATTACTCTTATTGTTTCTGTAGAAGATACAGGCGAAGGAATTCCTGAAGAAGCCCAACCCCGCATCTTCACTCCATTCATGCAGGTTGGTCTATCTGTCTCCAGGAAACATGGGGGAACAGGTATTGGTCTAAGTATTAGCAAGAGCTTGGTTGGCCTCATGCATGGCGAAATTGGATTTGAGAGCACACCAAAGATTGGATCTACTTTCACATTTACAGCTGTCTTTACCAATGAATCCTCTAGTTCAACTAAGGGTAAAGCCCAGCAAATTAACAACCAACTAACCTTCCATCCTCAGAATTTCAGGGCATGACTGCACTTGGTGTAGACCCTAGAACTGTCAGAGCTCAAGTGTTGAGCTATCACATTAAACGGCTTGGCATTCGTGTTGAAATAGCTTCAGATTTAAATCAAGGTTTGTCGGTCATAAGCAATGGGGATATAATTATTAATATGATTGTAGTTGAACAAGAAGTCTGGGATAGAGATTCTGACGTTTCATCTCAGTTTATCAATAACATGAGGAAAATTGATCGCGGGGTTCCTCCAAAGCTGTTCGTTCTTGTTAATTCTAGTAGCTCTTGCAGAGCAAGTTCCATAACATTGGGCGTTCATGATCCAACTGTCATTGTAAAACCTCTGAGAGCAAGCATGCTTGCTGCTACACTGCAGCGACCCATGGGTGTTGGGAACAAGGGGAATCCTCGAAATTGGGAGCTTCCAAGTTTGTCTCTCGGCCACCTTTTGTGTGGGAGGAAAATCCTTATTGTAGATGACAATAGTGTGAACCGAACAGTAGCAGTTGGAGCTTTAAAAAAGTATGGAGCTGATGTGGTCTGTGTTAACGGTGGAAAAGATGCCATCTCTATGCTGAAGCCGCCCCATCAATTTGAAGCCTGTTTTATGGATATTCAAATGCCAGAAATGGATGGGTATGCAACAACTGAGCTTTTTCTTTGGAACTTAATTGAAAGTATTGATATGTTTTATCCTTTAATTTAAGTTAATTTGACAATGAATAATAATACAACTGTTAGCTTGTAACAACTGAGCTTTTTCTTTGGAATTTAACTGAAAGCATTGATATATTTTATCCTTTAATTTAAGTTAATTTGAAAATGAATAATAATACAATTGTTAGCTTGTACATTAGTTGCTAATATAGAACCTTGTTTCAACAGGTTTGAAGCTACTAGGAGGATTCGGGACATGGAATACCATGTAAACAAAGGAGAAGTGCCTGTGGAAACCTTGGAGAATACTTCAAACTGGCATATACGCATTTTGGCTATGACTGCAGATGTGATTCAGGCAACGCATGAGGAATGCCTGAAGTGTGGAATGGATGGATATGTTTCAAAACCATTTGAAGCTGAACAGCTTTATGGGGAAGTTTCACCGTTTTTCCAATCAACTTCATGAGAGAATACAATCGCTTTAGCTTGGTCATTTGGATCATTTGGACAAGTAAATTAGTTGATGAGTAAATTGACCATTCTTTGGGGTCAAATCTGTAAATTACCGGTTCCCAAAAAATCCCTTTGAATTTGTTCTCGTCGCCTTTTCCGAATTTGTTGTCGTGCCCTTTGACTTAACAGTTATCACAGTGATGATGAGCGAGCGATAAACTTGGGGAGATGTCGTACAGAGACAAATGTTTGATGTTTCACCGTTTTTCCAATAAACTTCATGAGAGAATACAATCGCTTTAGCTTGGTCATTTGGATCATCTGGACGAGTAAATTAGTTGATGAGTAAATCGACCATTCTTTGGGGTCAAATCTGTAAATTACCGGTTCCCAAAAAATCCCTTTGAATTTGTTCTCGTCCCTTTTTTCGAATTTGTTATCGTGCCCTTTGACTTAACAGTTATCACAGTTATGATGAGCGAGCGACAAACTTGGGGAGATGCCACTCAAGAGCTTTCATTTACCTCAAATGTTTGATGTTCTCGTTGCTCGTGGCACACGAAAAATGAAATATGCATAATAATTAATGATGCTTGTCTCTGAACGGCATCTCCCCAAGTTTGTCGCTCGCTCATCATCACTGTGATAACTGTTAAGTCAAAGGGCACGATAACAAATTCGAAAAAAGGGATGAGAACAAATTCAAAGGGATTTTTTGGAAACCGGTAATTTACAGATTTGACCCCAAAGAATGGTCGATTTACTCATCAACTAATTTACTCGTCCAGATGATCCAAATGACCAAGCTAAAGCGATTGTATTCTCTCATGAAGTTTATTGGAAAAACGGTGAAACATCAAACATTTGTCTCTGTACGGCATCTCCCCAAATTTGTCGCTCGTTCATCATCACTGTGATAACTGTTAAGTCAAAGGGCACGATAACAAATGCGAAAAAAGGGACGAGAACAAATTCAAAGGGATTTTTTGGGAACCGGTAAATGAAAGCTCTTTAACTCATGTTTATGTGTGGGTGTATGGCAACTTTTTATTTTTCCAGGGCTTTGTTTGAATGGAAATGGAGATTAAATCGAGAATGGGTAAAACTGAGAATGGAAAAAAGAGCTGTGAAAATGATTTGGTTTTACTCCAAATCGGTTTCAAAGTGTACTCTCGATTTGGTTTCCCGAGCATAAACAATTTTCGGATTTTTCTTTTTTTTTTGAATAAACAAAATAATTTTGATTCTAGTGGTGAGGGGATTGGACTTAGTGTCTGGTTGTCCGTTTTGGCATGAGTTTGATTCCTGGGAGTGGCACAAAGTGTCTCCACTGCGGTGTTTGGGGAACTCCTGGATGCCTAGGTAAACGCTTCAGGGTAATTGACGGCTCGTCCTGCCCAACATTGGTATGGCCTAGGGGGAAGGGAGATTTCGCCCTGGCCTTGGATCATGGGTAAGCCCAACCCCCTTCCTAAAATTTCTGCTAAATAATTTTGATTCTATTTTCTCAACCAACCGCATATTGATTGTAGTGCCTGAAATTTGGAAAACAAGGAGCCATTACCAAAATTTTGAAAAAAGATAATTTTAGGAACTTTTTAAAAATGGAAGCTAATCTACAAAAACCATTTAAGGTTCGAGAGTCGTTTGTATATGGGGAAAGTTTTAGGTACCCCACAACACTCATTCATAAGAATGATTACCCTAAGTTAATTATTTAAAAATAAATATGCCCTTTAATCTTATGATAAATACCTAAATAAAAAGAGAATATTTACAAAAATAAATGAAATTCAAACTAAAGAAAAAAATGAACATTTATTTACAAAAAGAAAATAAAGAAAAATATATTTATTTATAAAGTTGGACTTGACCTAGAAAGAGAATTTAGGGCCTATGTACCATTTAGAGAGATCAAAGCCCATGTAGCTCGGGGGTAGAAAAGCGTGTCACTTGGTTGTTGCTTTTTAGAAAAATGTTTATTTAATTTATTTGAGAAAACTATTTTTGTTTAGTTTGTATTTTTTATTTATGAAAGCAATTTCTTTATTTTTTCATGAAAGAGAGTTTTTCCATTTTATTTTCATTTATAAAAACATGTTAAAATATTTTTTTCCCTTTTTTTTTTGAAAGAGGACCTAAGAAAGGGATAAAGAAAAAAGAAGAAAAAAGTAGTACAAGTTAAACAAAAAGGAAGTCAAATGTGAGGAGATTTATGTGTACCTTTTATCCTTGAAAGTTATTCAAACAAACAAGATGAGAAAAACACATGGGTAGATCAACACACAATTTATTGCATTTTCTTTTATCCATCTTATAAATCCCTTCAATTTTGATGAGTATATATTGGGGGCAAGAGATCAAATTCGGTCAAGCATATAAGAGTCACAAAGTGTGAGGACCTATCAAAACAGAAAGGCTTTCTTGCAATATGATGTGTTAGCATTAGAGAAGGGAGCATGCAATCATTTCAAACATCAAAATATCACCATAAAAAAACTATTAGTGAAGTAATGGGTTCAGATATAGCAATATTAAATGGTTGGGATCATGTGAGCATTCAATAAAGATAAAAGAAAACCAAACAAAAATATGTCTAGAGCTTTGTATGTAAGTGCCTCAATCTCATGGATATGTTCATTGACAAGCATCTAGACATGTCATGAAGAATATTAGGTTATTCTAACAAATTTCTAATTCTCAAAACCCGTGAAAAAATAAGAAGGAGCAATGAAATGAGAATCAAATTAGCACTCTACCTTTCCTCTTTGCTCTCCCAAAATTCTTTTCAAATTCTTGTGTCTTTTCTCTTCTCAGTTTTTGTGTCTTTTGCTTCAACTCTTGCACTCTTATTTATAGTCTCAAGGTAGGATTTCCTTCATAAATGCTCATTCTTTTTTGAGTTTTCATTTTTGAATTTTTTTTTTTTGCATTTTATGTTAAAAACTATCTAACTTGACCCAATCACCATCAATTGAGATTTTTTTTTTTAAATTTTCGTTTTTTATTTTTTGTATTTTCTATTAATAAAACTTCCTAACTTTACCTAATCACCATCAGTGGGGATTTTTTTCGTTTTTAATTTTTTTTATTATTCTCCTCACAAGTGGTTTCCTAATTTAAACCTATCAACATAAATGATATTTTTTTTATTTTTATTTTTCATTTTTTTATTTATTCTTTTCCTTTAATGAATGACAATGCCAATTTGGACACTAATCATAATCAATGAGGGGATTTATTTTAATTTTCATTTTTTTTATTTTTTTCCCTTTTAATGATGATTGTCAATTTGGACACCGATTATTATCAATAGGGGGATTTTCTTATTTTTATTTTTTCTTATTTTTTTCTTTTAATGATGATTGCCAATTTGGATACTAATCATCATCATTTTTTTTATATTTTGAGTGGGGCCCAGACAAAATATGGTGTTCACATTGATTATATCCAGAATCACTTATTATTACTAGGAGTTATAAATTTTAGGGAGAAATACATTCAGGTTTCAAGAGAAAAAAAATGAAAAAATGGTCTCCCGAAGTTGTCAATGCCTTGGACTTGTCAATTGAAGCCCTGGGGTTTTCAATTAGATTATTTTTTTCATTTTTTTGTGTGTGACTATAATGTTATTCTCCCTAAATTTTATATTGGACAAGGATATTAATGATGTACTTGTATCAATATTATGCATTGGGGTTAGAAAGAGTGAATGCAACATTTTGGACCTAAACATAATGAGTAGATTTCATTTTGGTAGAGTGAATTTTTTGTACTGTGCTGGACCCTGGGCAAGTCCCCATATCAATGCCACTAAAAAACCAAGTCTTGCAAATCCTTGTCGGGACCCTCAAAACATTTGCATTTAGAAAGAGTGAATGCAACAATCGGGACTCAAAAGTAATGAGTAGATTTCATTTTGGTACGGGAGTGAAATTTTTGTATTGTGCTAGACCTTGTTTGGGCAAGTCCCGGTACCCATACCACAAAAAATTCAACTTTTGTAAATCCTTGTTGGAACCCCCAAAATATTTGTATTGGGGTTAGAAAGAGTGAATACAACAATCGAGACTCAAATACAATAAGTATATTTGTAACACCCTCATTTTCAAAGCTTATGGACGGCTCAAGTGCAGCAATATCTTTAAAAAGGAGACCGATAATCTTTTATAAACAGTGGAAGTCCCAACTTCAAGCAGAGTGTGGAGCTGTACTTGAGTGGATTTTTTTTTAAAAAAAAACCTTTTTGAAAATAGTTTTCAGATTTGGTCTCATATTATTTACGATTAATTTTAAGCCATTCGTTTTAGGTTCATTTTCTCAAATCAGAGTTTTTACCAATACGTTCTTTGCTGGAACCGAAACTACTATGTTTAATTAACGGCCCTAGGTGGACAGCTATCCACTACTGGTCCAGATGTCGCTATGCGTTTGGTTATATACAGGCGCTTACATGCATGTCTATTGACTTGCCAGTATGAGACTTACCACACTTAAATACAAATTAAATACAATCTCCAAAATCGATAACAAACAGAAAATTAAATTCTAAGTCATTCTCTTCATTCGCCCATGTTTATCTTCTTGGCTGAGGAACTACCTACCTGTAATAAAAATGTATTTGAAAAAATAGTGTGAGATTCAATGAATCTCAGTAGTAAGAGATATCACTCATATAAGATGCATACATATAACATGCCATGTCAACCAAAGTTTCAATACAAACAACATATTCAACATTCAGAGATAAATTCACAATATGCAAAAAGCATTAAGTTACCAATTCAAGGACAAACGTCCCTTGCCACAGCGCTAGGAAATTCTATTGGGCCTTAGCCCTTCTTATTTGAATGTTTTAAATTGACAATGGTACAAACATGCATATAACATATCACATAGTATGTGAGGGATAAGTTACTACCTGACAATTTTTTCCAAATCTTGATCTTGATTGATGTGCTTTGGACGTCCTAAGCAAGTGTCAAGTCCTATAAATTATAATTTACGGGCAATGAGTAATTGCTTAGTTCAATTCTTTCATAAATTATTCTCTTATGTTGGTTATCATTAGGGTCACTACAATAGGTCCAATATGCAACTAATGAGTCTAAGCTAACTCCAAATGCTAAACTTAGCCCTTTAAGGTCCAATTCTATTACAAAAACCCTTTACTTTGAATTTTTGCACAACTACCCCAAGTTGGCAGATTTTTCACTAAATTTTGAAAAATCATAACTAATTCTAGAAAAATTCAATTGGGGTGATTCAAAATTTTATGTGACCTTTATTAAGTCTAATTTAAGGAAAAAATACTTCCAGTAGCCACTTGTCCATGTACACTTCCCAATTTTTTCTTTTTCCCTGCTGCCAGAAAATCTAACCAGTTTTAATGATCTATTTCAAACACTCAAAACTCCTAGTATACTTATCTAAGTCCTTCATAATACCTATCATATTAAAGGTCTTTAAGTGCACTTTAATTTTGGAAAATCTCATCATTATCAAATGAAGTTGGACAGTGAAATTTTCATCATAACAAAACTGCCAGACAAAACCGCACACTGGCAGCTTTGTTACACAAGGAGACTTAATTTCCAGTCTTTGAGTCTTTAAACCAGTCTGTCAAAAATTATAACCAGAGCCTATTCCCATGCAATTTTTTGTGTAGAATCTAATGGGACGTGCCGAAAGCCCGGCCTTGAATATAGATACAGTTGAGGGGACGTGGTGTAAGCCCGGCTTTGTATATAGTGAGGGGACGTGGCAGTGTGCCCGGTCTCGAATATTGAAATGCTGCATTGTGATATATGTTTACTTGCTTTGTTTAATTATATATCATATACGTAAACTGTTGCTACTGAGCTTCTTTTGAATCTCACTATTTCCAAATAACATTTTTAGATAGGGCAAGTGGATCAAGAAGCAAGCAAGTATATAAGGGCGATTAGGACTGCTGGTGGTAGTCTTAGCTAAATTCTTTTTGGTTTTAGAACTGGTTATCATTTTAGACAAATGTATATATGGAATAGATCATTGTATTATAGTTTTGTGTAATCCCTAGTATGGATACTGAGATGGGCAATGATGCCCTATATAAACTTTTGGATTAATGCTATTATCCCGGGTAAAAGTCAGGAATTGTGCTTATACTTTGATATCGTATATGTGACAAACCTAACAGGCCTATTGATTTTATAAATGAATGAATGGAGATCTATTCATACAAGTGTTGTAAAAAATTTTAATTATCCCGGATCTCTTATTCAATTATTAAACGCGTTTTGAAAACCAATCACGGCCTTGATTAATGCGGGGGTTACAATTTTTCACTGCTAATTCGGATCATAATTCACACTTTATTCTCTAAAAGTATTTGTTTAACATTAATTACATTCACTTTTGGAGTCATTAGCCCTTATACACATTTTGGGGCATTACAATTACACCAACTTTAATCCTTTCGTGTTGTCATCTCCGGAGTGTGCCACCTAGTGGCTGAGTCCGGGGAATCCACTGGTTTCCAGCCGAGTTCAGGGAATCCACTGGTCTCCGGACGAGTCACGTACTTTATCATTCAAGCACCGAACCCAGGAAGGAGTCCAGGAAATTTTTAGGCCTCCTCGTTCCCTTGACCATTCATGCCTCACCTAAGAAAGAGAAAATGGAAGACTAATGGTTGCATGACATGTGGCGCTCTTAAGCCTTAAACTTGTGACACTTGGCAAGATGCATTTTATGATATTAAATCACAACCATCCATGCCTAATTAAAGGCCAAAATTTCGTGCAAGGGAGGAAAGAGAAATAGAAATATGATTTTAGAACTCAAGAACACAAGAAGAGAGAAGGAGGAATGAATAGTGAGTTTTCTTGAACACCGGAACCGATTCTGACCCCAAATCGCCGTGTTTTCATCCGGTAAGTCCTCTAGGAAACTTCCTTTACTCACTATAAGCTTCAATTCTATGGTCTTAGATTTCTCATCTGAGGTGTTTTGTGTCAATTAGTTTTCCAGAGTGCAACTGGAATACTGAACCACCTGTAGAAACGCGAAGAGATAAGCATAGGCTTCCTTTTAAACCGATTACTTCGTGTTTTCGTTGAGAATTTCTTGACTCTTGTGCCACCTTTGAGTTTCAACCAAGGGGAGTTTTTGAAGCAAGATGATATTTTTAATCATGTTTAAGGTGATATAGGATGTTTGTTGAAGTATTAGACTTGTTGGTAGTTAAAAACACAAAGTTGGATTTTTGTTGTTTTGGGAGGTAGATTTCGGTTAGGGGCTAAAACTAGGAGAGAGAAAATTTGATTTTGGTATTTTTGATCTTTCCATTGGATTCTACACAAAAAAATTTTGTAGGAATAGGCTCTGGTTATAATTTTTGACAGACTGGTTTAAAGATTCAAAGACTGAAAATTAAGTCAACTAATGTAACAAAGCTGCTAGTGTGCGTTTTTGTCTGGCATTTTTCTTGTGGCCAAAATTTCACTATACAAACTTCATCCGATAATGATGAGATTTTCCAGAATTAAAGTACACTTAAATACCTTTAATTTGATGGGTATTAGGAAGGATTTTGATAAGTACTCTAGGAGTTATGAGTATTTGAAGTAGACCATTAAAACTGGTCAGATTTTCTGGCAGCAAGCGATATATAAAAACTAGGAATTTTGTGTGGACAGAAGAGTGTGGGAAGCATTTTTCTCTCAAAATAGACTTAATAAGGGTCACATAGAATTTTGTATAACCCCAATTGAAATTTTCTAGAATTAGTTATGATTTTTCAAAGCTGAGTGAAAAATCTGCCAGCTTGTGGTAATTGTGCGAAAATTCAAATTAAAGGATTTTTGTAATAGAATCGGACCTTAAAGGGCTAAGTTTAGTATTTGGGGTTAGTTTAGGTTCATTAGCTACATATTAGACCTAATGTTGTGAACCTAATGATAACTAACATAAGATAATAATTTATGAAGGAATTGGACTAAGTAATAACTCATTGCTCGTAAATTATAATTTATAAGACTTGACACTTGCCCAAGACGTCCAAAGCACGTCAATCAAGATCAAGATTTGGAAAAATTATCAAGTAGTAACTTATCCCTCACATACTATATGATATGTTATATGCATATTTGTACCATTGTGAATTTAAAACATTCAGATGAGAAGGGCTAAGGCCCAGTAGAATATCCTAGCGTTGTGGCAAGGGACGGTTGTCCTTAAATGGTAACTTTATGATTTCTGCATATTGTGAATTTATCTCTGAATGCTGAATATGTTGATTGTATTGTAACTTTGCTTGACAGGGCATGATATATGTGCATTTTATATGAGTGATATATGTTACTACTGAGATTCATTGAATCTCACCTTATTCTTCCAAAACAAATTTTCAGCTTGGACAAGTAGTTTCTCAAGCAAGAAGGTAAACACGAGCCAATGAAGCGAAGCACTTAAAATTTATTTTTTCGTTGGTTATGTATTTTGGAGAATGTATTTAATTTTTATTTAAGTGTGGTCAGTCTTGTATTGGCAAGTTAGTAGACATGTATGTAATCGCCTGTATATAAGCAAAAGCATAGCGGCATCCGAACTAGTAGTGGACAACGATCCATCTAGGGCTGTTAATTAATTGTAGTAGTTTGGATTCTTGTACAGAACATATTAGTAAAAACTCTGATATGAAGTAATGAATCTAAAATGGATGGCTCAAAATAAATCAAAAAAATAATATGAGACCAAATCAAAAAATAATTTTTGAAAAGATTTTTGAAAACCCACTCAAGTGCAGCTCCACAATATGCTTAAAGTTGGGATTCCAGCTGTTTACAAAAGATTACTGGTCTCCTTTTTAAAGATATTACTACACTTAAGCCATCCATATGCTTTGAAAACAAGAGTGTTACATGGCGCACTCCGAAGATGACAACACGAAAGGCTTAAAGTGGGAAAATGATGAGGGACACGTCACCTCCTCATTTGGCCAACACAAAAACAACCTCTTACTTTGTAATGATTTTGGGATACTTGTTATTTCCTTATTTGGCCAACACAAAAGGTGTGTCATCTTGAGTCATCATGAGCCGTCATTACGTACTTTATTGAAGTTATTTTAATAAAGTTGCTCCATAGGTGCATTACTCAGAATTCTATATAGGATGGTGGCACGCATATAGAGGCATGCCATGTGATGCTTAAATTCATTCGATCTCGCAACTAACACCTCTGTGCCCTACAACCACCGACGAATTTTCCTCTGACTTCTTACACTTGTATTTTACAATCCTGACCTCTCGATTTTCATGAATTCTGAAAGTAACTCTACCTTTAATTTGACATAATGGACATCTGGGAATTCTGAAAGTAACTCTACCTTTAATTTGTAAATACTAGTATTTATTTTATTCTACTATTTTTGTAACCCCCTACCTTAGTAAGTGTGATTATGACTCGATTACAGATAATTAAAGGAGATTAGAGACCAACGGATAATTTTAAAACTCGTTTAAACGCCCTGTCATACAATAGGATTTTCACAAAATCTTTTAAATGTTTCCTTACCCTGGTCTCATTTACGAATTTTGAATATAATCACTTGTGCAGTTAATTTACATTCATACATATCAGAGTATATAACAAAATCCCGGCAACCCTCGGGTTCCATTCAATCACTAAAGGGTTATAATTCCCATGTAGGGGATTACACAACTATATCCAACTAACAATTACAACCCAAAAATAATTTACAGAATCCTTGGAGCTACTTGCCATATCTGAAATGTTAGTCAATGGAAAAAATAAGATTCAAAAGAATCCCAGTAGTAACAATCATTCATACCACACGTAACCACACAGCATGTAAGCAAATCACCACATAGCATCAGCATAAATTACACTCTACCCTTATCCCCTTTTACCGCCAGGAAGGCACACCGTCTAAACTAGAACCATTATTAGCGACTCAGGGACTGTTGGTATGGCAGTGCATACAAATAGCCTTTCGGCCCACATAATCACAATATCAAACCTAACCTCATCCCCTTTTACCGCCGGGAAGGCTCACATCTCTTACTCGAACCGTTGTTAGCGACTCAGAGACTATTGGTATAGCGGTGCTTATACAATTCCACAAACATTGCAGTATTTGAATTTGTCACAAATCAATGATATAACACACATACAATGCATCACATATGGTGTAAGAGAAAGAGTCACTACCTTATTCCTTCCTGACGTTCGCTGGCACAGTGGGCTCACGAGTACGGCAGATATCAAACCCTATAAACCAAATTAGGGACAACCGATCAATCTCTTATCCAAGTTCTTAATTCCATAGTACTTTAAGTTGGTTATCATTTAAACAGTTTAGGTGGCTATTATAGGCTTAAACATAAGCCTTAAGGGTTGGGAGAACTACCCTAAAGATTCTCCTTTCTTAAAAGAAAACACTGATTTTTGACTGAGTCACTCGAGTGAAAGAGGCCACACTTAAGTGATGTGCCCCTTTGCACTCGGGTCCTAGCGAGTGAGACATAGAAAGTGTGTACCCGAGAGCACTAACACCTCCTGGAATGGCCAACGCACTCAAGCACTCACCCGGGCACTCGAGTGATAACACAAAGTCACCCGAGTCCCCTCAAGTGAGTTGCAGGAAGTGATGACCCAAGAGCAACCAAGGCCCCAAGGAGACAACTGCTCTCGAGTACTAGCCCTAGCACTCGAGTGACTTCCCAATACTCGCGAGTGCCCATGCGCACTCTTGCCAATTTGCCTGCGAGTGATGACCCGAGACGCACGCTCATAGTGCTACATGCACACGCACTCGAGTGATGCCCTATGCACTCGAGTGATAACCACTTGCAGGTACCCAAGCTTACTCGTGATTTCTACCTGAGACCTTAACCCAAAACAAGGGAAATATCATACTGTACTCGAGTGAGTTCTCACCTCACTCGAGTGAGGCTTATCAGAAGCCAGTTTCGCAGCAACTGATATATGTTTCCAGATTTACCTAATTCACTACCAATGGTCCTAAAACTTGTGCCAAAGCTCACTCTCACTCATTTCGACACCAGGAACCTTTTGAAAACCATAAAACAACCCAATTTTCATTCAATCAACACATTCTCAACTCTAGTTCACAAGGCCACATAAAACCACAAACTACCAAACTTCTTCATTCAACTCTAAATCAAACCTAATGATATTATAATACATTCTAACACCATTTTCTGCCCATTAACATAATAAATTCATCCATTCTAAGTTGGCACCATATTCAGGGAAAAATTCCAGGATTTGCAAAACTTAACCAAAAATCATAACAAATATACCAAAATTCATCAAAAGCTTACCTCTTAAACTTGCTGGAATCAAAACCTTGATTCTTCCAACTTTCAAATTTGTTCAACTACCAAAACACCACTTTTCAAAATTCTGAAATCATGGCAAGGAAGCCTTCAACACCTTGAACAACTTTAATAAACATAAGATGAGCATTTGAAGGCATTAACTTACCTAAAATCAAGCTTTTCTCTTTCTCTTTCTTGGTTAGCTTGGGACGGAAATGGAAGTGAGGGGTGAGATAAGATAGTAAGAGGATGATGATGAAATTTTTTCCCTTCACACATACACACACACAGCCGACTTGACAAGGGAAGAGAGAGGGAAAAATATTTGACTTTTTGACTTCCAATCCAATAGCTCTCATTTGGACACATGGCAAAATCTCATCCTTCCTTCTATGAATTCATATAACACATACACAAGCACTCCCAATTTCTTAATCATAATCCTAACCATTGGTCCCAAGTTACCTATGAGTTTTCTCTTTGGTAACAGTCCAATCAGTCGGTAATTTTACTGTTTTACCCCTGATTATCAATACACATACTAAGTCATCATCAAACACATTTTACATCACAATTCATATCATATACTTCAAAAGTGCTTAATCAACATTAATTACGTCACTTTGAAGTCATTAGCCCTTAATTACAAGTCATGATATTACAATTTCCATATTTTCATGATTTCAGTATTACAAAATTTGATATATTACAATATTTTATTTTGGTTTTTGTACTATGCTTGATCTTGCCTGAGCAAGTCCTGAACCTACCAAAACTAGTCCAAGATATGTCAGGACTTGCTCAGACCTTGCCCAAGTGTGTCAAACCTGACCTTTTCCAAGGCTATCAAACATGGCCACCACCTTGCCAAAGGTCACCAAGCCTTGCCTAGACCCCAAACAAGGATGCCAACCCATGCCACCAAAAATCCAACTCTTACAAATCCTTTTTTGGACCCCTAAAACATTTGCAATGGGGTTAGAAAGAGTGAATACAACAATCAATACTCAAACGTAACAAGTAGATTTCATTTTGGTACAGGGGTGAAATTTTTGTACTGTGCTGGACATTACCTGGGCAAGACCTAAACGTGCCAGGACTTGCCGGGACACTGGCCAAGTGTGCCAAACCTTGCCCAAACACTTTCCAAGGTCACCAAACCTTGCCACCACCTTTCCCAAGGTTGCTAAGCCTTGTTCAAACCCCGAACAAGGTTACCAACCCATGCCATAAAAAATTCAATTCTTGTAAATCCTTGCCCGGATCCCTAAAACATTTGCATTGGGGTTAGAAAGAGTGAATGCAATATTGGGACTCAAATGTAACGAGTAGATTTCATTTTGGTACAGGGTAAAGTTTTTGTACTGTGGTAGACCTTGCTCGGGCAAGTCCCCATACCAATGCCACAAAATATATAACTCTTACAAATCCTTACCCGGACCCCTAAAACATTTTCATTGGGGTTAGAAAGAGTAAATGCAACAATTAGGACTCAAATGTAATGAATAGATTTCATTTTGATGCGGGATTGAAGCTTTTTGCACTGCGCACGACCATGCCCAGGCAAGTCCCAGTATACATGGCACCCAAAATCCAACTCTTGCAAATCCTTCCTCGGACCCCCAAAACATTTACATTAGGGTTAGAAAGTGTGAATGTAACAATCGGGAGTCAAATGTAACGAGTAGATGTCATTTTGGTATGGGAGTAAAGTTTATATACTATGCTAGACCTTGCTCAAGCAAGTCCATGTACCAATACCACCAAAAATCCAACTCTTGCAAATCCTTGCTTGGATCCCTAAAACATTTGTGTTGGGGTTAGAAAGAGTGAATGCAGCATTCAGGACTCAAATGTAACGAGTATATTTCATTTTGGTAAGGGAGTGAAGTTTTTCTACTATACTAGAGCTTGCCTGGCCAAGTCTCGGCACCAAAAATCCAACTCTCACTAAGCTTCATTTTGGTACGGGGGTGAAGTTTTTGGATAGCGTATGACCTTGGCTGGGTAAGTCCCCGTACCCATAGCACCCAAAAACCAACTCTTGCAAATCCTTGCCCAGACCCCTAAAACATTTGCATTGAGGTAAGAAAGAGTTAATTCAATGATCAAGATACAAATGTAACAAGTAGATTTCATTTTGGTAAGAGAGTGAAGTTTTTGCACTGAGTATGACCTTTCTAGGCCAAGTCCATGTACCCATGGCACCCCAAATCTAACTCTTACAATTCCTTGCTCGGACCCCCAAAACATTTAGATTTGGGTTAGGAAGAGTGAATGCAACAATCTTGACTTAAATATAATGAGTAGATTTTATTTTGGTATGGGAGTGAAGTTTTTGTACTGTGTGCAGGGGCAAGTCCTCGTAATCTTGGCACCCAAAATCTAACTCTTACAAATACTTGACTGGACCCCCAAAACATTTTCATTGGAGTTAGAAAGAGTGAATGCAACAATTAGTACTCAAATGTAACGAGTATATTTCATTTTGGAACGTGAGTGAAGTTTTTGTACTGTGCACTGGCAAGTCCCCGTACCTATGATATCCAAAATCCATCTCTTGTAAATCCTTGCCCGGACTGTCAAAATATTTGCATTGGGGATAGAAAGAGTGAATGCAACAATCAAGACTGAAATGTAACGAGGAGATTTCAGTTTGGTATGGGAGTGGAGTTTTTTTTTTCTGTGTGCCAGGACAAGTCCTTCTACCCATAGAACCCAACATCCAACACTTGCAAATCCTTGTCCGGACTGCCAAAACATTTGGATTGGGGTTAGAAAGAGTGAATGGAATAATCAGGACTCAAATGTAATGAGTAGATTTCATTTTGGTATGTGAGAGATGTTTTTTTGCTATGCACTCGGACAAGACCCTGTACCCTTGGCACCAAAATCCAACTTTTGTAAATCCTTGCCTGAACTCATAAAATATTTGCATTGAGTTTAGAAAGAGTGAATGCAACAATCAAAACTCAAATGTAATGCGTAGATTTCATTTTGGTATGGAAAGTGAAGTTTTTGAATTGCGTATGACCTTTGCCAGGGAAAGTACTCGTACCTATGTCACCTAAAATCCAACTCTTGTAGATGCTTGATTGGACCCCTAAAACATTTGCATTAGGGTTAGAAAGAGTGAATGCAACAATCAGGTTTCAAATGTAACAAGTAGATTTTATTTTGTCAAGGGAGTGAAGTTTTTGCACTACGCACGACTTTGCCTGGGCAAGTACCCGTAAACATGTCACCCAAAATCCAACTCTTGTAAATCCTTTCCTGGACCCACCCGCAAAACACTTTTATCTGGGTTAGAAGGTGTGAATACAACAATCGAGTCTCAAAATGTAGCAAGTAGATCTCATTTTGGTATGGAAGTGAATTTTTTACACTACGCATGACCTTGCCTAGGCAAGTCCCCATACACATGGCACGACCTTGAATTGAAATCTTTGCCTCCTAATCTTAAGTATGCATTTCTTGAGCATGATGATAAACTGCCTGTAATTATTTCTAATACTTTGTCTTATGATGAAGAGGCTAGATTGCTCTGTAAGCTTAAGAAGAATAAGGAGGCCATTGATTGGACATTGGCTGATATTCCAGGGATTAGTCCATTTATATGTAGTCATAGGATTTTGCTGAATGAGGGTTTTAAGCCTGTTAGATAACCCTACAGGTGACTTAATCCATTGAACTTAGATGTTGTAAAGAAAGAGGTTACTAAGTTACTTAGTGCCGGGATTATATATCCTATTTCTGATAGTAAGCGTGTTAGTCCTTTGCATGTGGTTCCAAAGAAGAGTGGGCTTACTGTTGTAAAGAATGAGCAAAATGAGTTGATTCCCACTAGAGTACAAAATACCTGGAGGGTGTGTATTGATTTTAGAAAACTTAATGATGTCACTAGGAAGGACCATTTCCCTCTATCCTTTATTGACCAAATGCTAGAGAAATTAGTGGGAAAGAGTTATTACTGCTTCTTAGGTGGATTTTTGGGGTACTTTCAAAATCCTGTAGCTATGGAGGATCAAGAGAAAACTACCTTCGCTTGCCTTTTTGACACTTTTACTTATAGGAGAATGCCTTTCGATCTTTGTAATGCTTCTGGTACTTTTTAATGTTGGATGATGTTAATCTTTTATGACTTCCTTGAGCATTGCATGGATGTTTTTATGGATGACTTTACTGTTTATGGTGACTCATTTGATGCTTGCTTATCTAGTCTTGTTATGTCTTAGCATGATGCATTGAGAAAAAACTTGTTTGGATTATGAAAAATGTCATTTTATGGTTACTCAGGGCATAGTGCTTGGACATTTGATTTCTCAAAAAGGTATTGAAGTTGACAAGGAAAAAACTGAGGTGATTTCATCATTGCCTTACCCATCTTCA
This sequence comes from Inga leiocalycina, assembly GCA_963242795.1. Taxonomy (NCBI): domain Eukaryota; kingdom Viridiplantae; phylum Streptophyta; class Magnoliopsida; order Fabales; family Fabaceae; genus Inga; species Inga leiocalycina. The sequence continues at coordinate 50,910,246 of OY725329.1, forward strand.
CTGAAGGACCTTCTGTCATGTTTAGGGCATATTGGTTTCTACCGACGTTTTATAAAAGATTTCAGTAAAATTGCATTGCCTTTGTCAAAGTTACTACAAAAAAGATATGGATTTGATTTTTGATGACAAGTACAAGCTAGCATTTGATGATTTGCGGCATAGATTAGTCACTCCTCCTATTTTGGCTCCTCCTAATTAGGAACTTGCATTTGAGTTGTCTTGTGATAAGTCCAATAGTGCTGTTGGAGTAATGCTTGGCCAAAGAGATAGTAAGGTCTCTAAGGTCATAGCTTATGCTTCCAAAACATTAGACAGTGCTCAGATTAATTACACAACTACTAAGAGTTGTTTGCAATTGTATTCACCTTGGATAAATTTAGATTATATCTAATCAACTTTAAAGTTGTTGTCTTCTTAGACCATGCAGTTGTCAGGTATTTGTTAAAAAAGCCACAGTCTAAGCCAAGACTACTTCGCTGGACTCTTCTTATATAGGAATTTGATATTGAGATCAAATATCGAGCCAGAGTAGAGAATCATGTAGTGGATCACCTCAGTCTTCTTCCTAATGATACGATGGGAGTTGGTTGTTCTGCTTTAGTTTGTGTTCATTTTCCTGACATTACTTTGTGTGTTATGGAATTAAAAGAACCATGGTTTGCTGGCTTGGTTAATTTTTTAGCATTAGGATTGATTCTTACACATTTGTCTCCTTTTCAAGTGAAGAACTTGAAGCGAGAAGCCCAGTACTATGTATGGGATGAACCATACTTGTGGAGAATGTGTAGTGACCAAATAATTCAAAGATGTGTACCTGAAGAAGAATTCTAATCTATCCTTTTTGCTTGCCATTCAATGACATGTTGTGAACACTTTAGCACTAATAAGACCTCTAGGAAAGTGTTAGAGGCCGGGTTTTATTGGCCTACCCTATTTAAGGAAGCGTATTTACATTGCAAGGCATGTAATAAATGCCAATAGTTTTGGGGGTTAGGTAAATGGCACGAGATGCCACAACAACACATGTTTTTTTGTAAGGTATTTGATGTATGGGGCATAAATTTATGGGCCTTTTTCCACCATCATTTGGGTTTACTTATAGCTTGTTAGCTGTAGATTACCTCTCTAGGTGGGTAGAAGCCATTTCCACTAGAAAAGATGATGCCCAAACGGTCTCCAAGTTTCTCAAGACTAATATCTTTTATAGATTTGGAGTGCCAAGGGCTATAGTAAGTGATAGAGGTACTCATTTTTGTAATAGGGTTGTCAATAACTTACTTGTTAAACTTGGAGTTACCCATAAACCATCCACTACTTATCATCTACATATAAATAGGCAAGTAGAAACATGCAACCAAGAGGTCAAGCAGATTTTGGAAAATATTTTTAGCCTTCAAGGAAAGATTAGAGCTCGAGGTTGGAAGAAGCACTATGGGCATATAGAACTGCATTCAAAACACTAATAAGGATGTCTCTTTACCGGCTTATTTATGGAAAAGCATGTCACATTCTGGTAGAGTTGGAGCATAAGACTTATTGGGCAGTGAAAGTGTGCAATATGGATATGGAAGAATCCGGCTTAGAGAGGAAGCTACAACTACAGGAACTGGAGGAGATGTGATTGGAAGCTTATGAGAGTTCTCGCATCTACAAGGAGAAAACAAAGTAGCTATATGACCAAAAGATTATGAGAAAACACTTCAAAGTTGGTGACAAGGTTTTAAGCTTTAAGGGCCGATTTGCACTCAAGCCTGGAAAACTTAACACCAGGTGGGAAGGGCCATACATAGTCACCAAGGTGCATGATTTTGGAATAGTAGAGCTACTGGATGAGGTTAGCGAATCAGAACTCAAAGTTAATGGTCATCTCCTCAAGCTCTACCATGATAGTGCCGAGCCTCCTTGAGGCCAAGTTATCCCTTTCCTCTCTCAATCTCTCATATCATGTATATAATTGCTTGTGAAATGTGTTGACATGAATGCTTAGGATAAGTATGGGGGAGGTACATTCTCAGTAGTGACAGTAGGATTAGTAGTTTAGTGTTTAAATTCAATAAGACCCCTTATGTTTCCTTGGTTTTCTTGTCATATGCCATCCTCACTCTCTCTTACATACAAGATTAATTAGATTGTTGCATTGTATTCCTTGAAGACATTGAGGATAATGTATTGAGTATCGTGGGGGAGAGTGCGTTTTGAAAAGAAAAAAACCCGTACTTGGATTTTTTGTACTTAAATGTTTTGAAAAATGGAAGTTTGTCCAAAGACATTTTTGCATTTGTGAGTTGAGCTTGATCATGGTTAATTGCAATGTTTTGATTAGTTGTTGTTCCTAATTCTAGCATTAGAAATAGCTAACTAAATGCTTTGTGGTTAGCTTGCTATGTAGTTGAGTGTTTTGATAAGCATTTGAGAAGAACCATTGTTGGAAGGTTGTTTGAGCCTATTTTTTTTATGTGTGCTTGCTTTCTTAGCTTTTCATCTTCTAGAACTTGTCTCAACTCTATGTTAAAGCTGAATTTACATTAATGTGATGGAAATGATAGAGGCATTGGATTCTAAACCATTTTGACTTAAACACAAACCTTTCAAATCATCCATTGTTTACCCCTTTGAGTCATTCATTGAGTTGTTATGCATGTGTATATCATTTACTTAGTCTTTGCATCCTATCTTGTTATAATTAAATTGTCATCAGCCCTAATTTCTATGAATATGGAATCGCCATGTATATATATATTGAAAAAAAAAGAAAAAGAGAGAGAGAAAAATGGTTGAAAAAAAATGAAAAACAAAAAAAAAGAGCAAAACACTTGTTTCTTTCTCAATTATTTCATTTGACCTTCTCCATCATTACAACCTATAAAAGTCCTCTTGATTCATTACATTATTGTTGTTAGCGGTAGGGATGTTAGAGTTATTACAAGCATATAGTAAGGTGATAGTTAAGTGAGCCAGAGTAAGATAACCCTAATGAGGAGAGTTGAGCGAAAACACTAATATCCTAAAGAGCTCTCTTGTGCATATTTCAATTACATTTGATTGTGTAGTGGACTAATCCCTTTGCATCGCCTTGCACTATAACTGATGCTAGTTGTGGAGCTTAATTAATTGATTTATTGCTTTTTATACCTGAGATTGCTCATCTTTAAATTGTATCGATGTTCATCTTGGATGGTTTTAAATTGATAATCTTTGTCCAGAAGTACAAAGGTCCAAGTATGGGGGAATTTGATATATCCCAATTTTATCATAATATTTAATATCATATTTACGGATTTTATCATTAATTTTTGGGCTAAATAGCATTTATTATGATTATATTGAATTAAAGGTGAGTGTGTGAAAATAAATATTAAAAGGATATATTTGTTATAATCTTGTGATTGCTCTTTAAAATTTGAATTTTGAATAAAGATATTACAAGATATTGATTTGAATTGTATGTCATTTTGGAAAGTTAGCTATGAAGGACCAAAAAGTAAACATTTACAAGGATTGAAACGGACATAAAATTCTGCATGTAGCTACAAGAGAATTCTAACAGAAGGAAGGGTATTTTTCTGTAATATTTGCTGTCACTTTCAGGAGGGAAAATATCAGAAAAATACAAAAAAGCACCCTGAATTTCCAAAATACCAATTGGACCAAAATTCCAAAATGTCATTTGGCTGCGAAAAGATTAGAGAAAATTACAGAGAAGTACCCCAAATTTATAAAATGTCATTTTGGTCCAAAAGTCTAAAAAACAACATCTTTCACCTCTAAAATTCATTTTTTATGGCGTCTTGCACAAATTCGAGAGAGATCTGATCTAAATATAATCTTATAAGGATTTCGCCGTAAATTATATGGGATTCTACCTAGATTTCATATCGTAGGAAAATTAATAAATGAATAAAAATGATCAAGAGCCTTCTGAAAAAATTGTGATCAGCACCTTAAAAGCAAGACCTGAAAATTAGAACGGGAGACACCAGCACGCAGCCACGAAGGAGATTGAGAGGCAGTGATAAACCAAAAGCAAGATTTCGAATAGAATGAAACTAAAGGGAGAAGAAAGACCAAGCTTCACCAATGCCTCCATCTTCTTCTCGGTCCATTATCTCATCTCTCATGGGTTTCTTGATGTCTAATAGAGCTGTGGCTGTGTTAAGCTCCATGAAAGGCTAAATTCTTTCTTGCTTCTTGGGGATGAAAGATTGGCTTGAGCTTTAGAGATACATTCAGGGGAGTTATTTATTTTAATCTTTTAATTTAACTATGTAATGGATTTCCTGAGCTAGGATTTTATGTTATGTGGTTAATTTACTGAGATTGAGAGTTGTTTATCTTAGTTTGGAATGAACAATTGTGATTTGGATTGGATTGTGTGGTGTGAGATTTATATTTATATATTTCCTTTTCAGTTTAACGTGGTTGTGCTATTCTTTCATAGTTTGAATGAGTATTATGACTACTTTGATCTTGTTTGAATATCTCAGTTGAGTGTTCATTGTATAGAGGAACAAGTTGTATAAATCCTATCCTAAATTGCACACTAAGTGGTATTTAATAGTGTATTAAGAAGTAATTATCTAGCGGGACTGCCATGACCACCTCTGCGTAGCGCAATATAAGCTGATCACGACATTTATTACTTTTCATATTGTATGAATTATTGTTATGGTTTATTATTTATACTTGTTTGGGTATGGTGAACAATATGGCTTTAGAATTTTACAAAGGGTTGTAATATTTAAATACGGCCTGCGTGCCGTGCCTTTCTCTAAATACTGTCGATGTACATTCTCTTCTCATCTCACTCCCCTCGAATGTTTAAATGAGGTTTCTCTCAATGTATTTCTTTTCTTATTTAGAGAAGTCCTCTCATTGGCTTGGGAGGATTTTAGGTTAGGTAAGCCATGTTGTGTCACATTTAAATTATGCTTTTGATTAGATCATTGCATGAATACTTTTACGTTTATATGTATTTATCTGTATGAGATACGACTATGATTGCATCCATATAAACAAAGCTAATTAATTAAGCCCACTGAATCAAATCTTAAGTCATAATGCCGTCAATTAATGAATACTTGTCAAAACCTAGATCGCTTAATTGTGGAAACCATCAAAGTGGATGCACTTGAGTTATCTTGATGAGACAAGCATGAGTAATAGTGCTGCTCATAATATTCATTATTGTTTGGACTTAATTGAGATTAACAAAACGGTTTTGCATCTCCAGGCATTAGATGGGATTAAACATGCGGGATCATATGATGGTCAGATCCCATAAACATCTAAGATTTACATGCGAAGTAATTGGTAAATAGGTTACCTACCTAAATAACTTGAATTTAAGAGTCTTGCCAAAGCGGACTTAAGTTTAAGCCAAATATGGATCTTAGCCCACTAATTGTTATTTTGAGGGTTGTTAACTTAGTGGGAGATTACTAACTAACTTTGCATATTTTAATTGTAGAATCATGTTGACTAGTAATACTGCTACACTATCATTGCAATCGGTCCTTGAGAAGGAAAAACTCAATGAGGCAAACTTTCTTGACTGGTTCAGGAACTTGAGAATTGTTCTCAAACAGGAAAGAAAGGATTATATCCTAGATCAACCCATTCTTGAGGAGCCTGCAGCCAATGCTCCAAGAGCTCAGAGAGATGCTTACAAAAAGCATAAGGATGACTCTGTGGATGTAGGTTGCCTGATGCTTGCCACTATGGTTCCAGAGCTCCAAAGAGATCTGGAACTCATGGAGGCTCATAAGATGATTGTCCATCTTAAGGAAATGTTCCAGCAACAGGCAAGGCAAGAAAGGTATGAGACCACAACGGCCTTACATTCCTGCCAGATGGCTGAAGGTGCATCAATTAGTACTCATGTGTTAAAGATGAAAGGCTATATTGATCACCTTGAGAGGCTCGGATTTCCTATGAACCAAGAGTTAGCTACGGATTTGATCCTCAACTCACTCCAGAGAGTTATGACTAGTTTGTTATGAACTACAACATGAACAACAAAGAGAAATCAATTTCTGAGCTGCATGGGGTGCTCAAAACTGCTGATCAAAGCATTAAGAAAAAACCCAGTATAGTTTTGATGGTTCAAAAAGGAAAGGGTATGAAAAAGAAAGGGAAGGGAAAATGGAAGGGTAATGGCTCAAGTGGTAAGACCAAAGAGTCAAACAAGCCCGAAACCAAGCCTGCACCCAAGAAGGCAAAGCCTCCAAAGGAAGGAGTCTGCTACTTCTGCAATGAACCAGGTCATTGGAAGAGGAATTGCAAACTCTACCTGGAAGATCTGAAAAAGAACAAGAAGGATAGCGAGGCTATCGCTTCAAGTATTTATGTTATAGACATTCATTTTTCTACTTCCTCTACATGGGTATTAGATATTGCATGTGGTTCTCACATTTGTACAAATGTGCAGGCCTAAAGGACAGTAGAAAGCTGAAGAAGGGTGAGGTGGACCTATGAGTTAGAAACAGAGCAAGAGTTGCTGCTTTAGCCGTAAGCACTTATGAATTAGTTCTGCCCGATGGGCTTTTGTTAGTTTTGAACAATTGCTATTATATTCCTGCTTTGAGTAGTAACATTGTTTTTCTTTCTTATTTGGATAAAGAAGGTTATACTTCCATTACTAGGAATGATAAATGTTCTATTTATCATAATGACATTTTCTATGCTGATGGTGATTTGCATATTGATCATTATATATTAAATTTGGAACATCCTAATAATGGGAACATCTATAACGTAACTACTAAGAGGATAAAATCAAACGATTTGAATCCGACCTACCTATGGCATTGTCGTCTAGGCCATATAAATGAGAAACGCATTTCTAAACTCCATCAAGATGGATTTCTAAACTCATTTGATTTTAAATCATATGATACATGCAAATCTTGCTTATTAGGAAATATGACGAAGGCACCTTTTACTGGGCACAATGAGAGGGCCACTGAATTATTGGGCCTCATACATATAGATGTATGTGGACCATTAAATATAGCTGTCAGAGGAGGTTATGTCTACTTCATTACATTTATAGATGACTTTAGTAGATATGACTATATCTATCTAATGAAACATAAATCTGAATCTTTTGAAATGTTAAAAATATTTCAAAATGAAGTATAAAACCAACTTGGTAAAACAATTAAAGCACTTCGATATGATCGAGGTGGTGAATATTTGAGCCAAGAATTCATTGACCATCTTAAGAGTTGTGGGATAATCTCACAATTGACTCCTCCAGGAACACCATAATGGAATGGCGTTTCTGAACGAAGGAATCGAACACTATTAGATATGGTTCGATCTATGATGAGTCAAATAGATCTTCCACCGTCTTTTTGGGGACATGCCCTAGAGACAGCTGCGTTCACACTAAATCGTGTACCATCTAAGTCAATTGAAAAGACACCATATGAGATATGGACTGGAAAGAAACCAAGTTTATCTTTTCTCAAGATCTGGGGATGTGAGGTATATGTTAAGCAACAAGTCTTTGATAAATTAGCGCCCAGATCCACAAAGTGCCTTTTCGTAGGGTATCCTAAAGAAATGAAAGGATACTATGTCTACAATCCCACTGATAACAAAGTGTTTGTTGTTCGAAATGGTAAGTTTCTAGAAAGAGAGTTTGTCTCTAAAACAACCAGTGGGAGCGACGTACATCTCGAAGAAATTCGAGAGCCACAAGATAGTACAAAACCACATATGAAAATTAGAGAAGACTCACAACAAGTTGCTGAGCCTCCTCAAGTAATACAAGGTCCACGAAGATCTGATAAGACATGGCACCAACCTCAGAGATATGGATTTCTGATTACTTAAGGCTGTGATGTGTTGCTCATTGAGCAAAATGAGCCCACCACCTATCGAGAAGACACAGTGGAACCAAACTCTGAGAAATGGCTAAATGTCATGAAGTCTAAAATGCAATCCAGGTAAGACAATCAGGTATGGACCTTAGTTGATCCACCTGAAGGTGTAAAAACCATATGGTGCAAATGGGTTTTCAAGGAGAAAACTGACATGGATGGCAATGTAAATGTCTTCAAGGCACGATTGGTTGCAAAAGTATTTACTCAAACTCATGGTGTAGACTATGATGAAACCTTTTCCCCAGTTGCAATAGCCAAATCAATCAAAATCCTTCTTGCCATTGCAACATATTATGACTATGAAATATGGCAGATGGATGTCAAAATAGCCTTTCTTAATGGAAAGCTGCTTAAGGATGTGTACATGACACAACCTGAAGGTTTTGTGCGTCCAGAGGACTCTGGTAAAATTTGCAAGCTTCAAAGATCCATTTATGGATTGAAACAAGCATCTCGGAGCTGGAATCATCGTTTTGATGAAGTAGTCAAAGAGTTTGGATTCATTCAAAACATCAATGAACCTTGTGTTTACAAGAAGGTTAGTGGGAGCATAGTTGTATTTCTAGTGCTTTATGTAGATAACATCCTACTCATTGGTAATGATATTCCTACCTTGCAGAGTGTCAAGTTTTGATTAGGAAAGTCCTTTTCAATGAAAGACTTAGGTGAAGCCACCTATATCCTAGGGATTAGGATCTATAGGGATAGATCTAAAAGACTAATAGGCCTAAGTCAGACCACATACACAGACAAGATACTGTATAGGTTCAGTATGCAGGATTCAAAAAGGGGTTACATGCCCATGTCTCATAGTATCCATCTTAGCAAGGATCTATGTCCTAGTACACCTGATCAGCGAGATCGCATGAGTAAGGTTCCATATGCCTCATTGGATCCATCATGTATGCCATGTTATGTACTCAACCGGATGTCTCATTTGCCTTAAGTATGACCAGCAGATAGCAACAAGATCCTGGTGAGGGTCATTGGACTGCCGTCAAGAATATCCTAAAGTACTTAAGAAGGACTAAGGACTTATTTTTGGTCTATGGTGGATTGGATGATGAGCTCTGCATAACTGGTTACACAGATGCAAGTTTCCAGACTGACCAAGATGACCTTAAATCATAATCTGGATACGTATTCCTCCTGAATGGTAGAGCAGTAACCTGGAAGAGCTCCAAGCATAGCACTGTAGCACATTCTGCTACAGAAGCTGAGTATATAGTAGTATCGGATGCAGCAAAAGAAGCTGTTTGGATCAGAAAGTTCATTACTGAACTAGGGGTGTGCCTACCATCTCAAATCCAATAGATTTGTTATGTGACAATAGCGGTACTATTGCACAGGCCAAAGAGCCTAGGTCACATCCAAGGACCAAGCATATACTCAAGCGATTTCATCTTATTAGAGAAATCAATGATAGAGGTGATATAAAGATATGCAAAGTAGCAAGAGAAGATAATGTTGCTGATCCTCTTACTAAGCTGCTTGCACAGGCAAAGCATGAGCGTCATGTTAGGACAATAGGAATTAGGCAAATTAATGATTGTACCTAGGGCAAGTGGGAGGATGTTGGCAATTGTGCCCAAAGGGCCAATCATTGTACTTTGAACATTATTAATTTAATGAAATTTCTCCATTCTGTTATCATATTATTTGCATGTTAACTGTGATAATTGTATCCTTGGATAGAGGTGGTAATATGGTCTGGCCCGGTGGGTTCGGGCTAACCCGTCACGGGTAGGGACCATATAGGTTCGGGTTCAATATGGGTTGACTAAACCCATAACCGCTGGGTTGGCGGGTTGGGTGGGCCAACCCATTTTTTTTTCAATTTTTTTTAACAATATATTAAGATTTTTTTTCTATACACCTAAACCATAACAAAATTAAAAATACATTATAAATTAAACATTCATCACAAATTCACACATAATAAAATAAATATAAATCCACAAGCAATTAGTATAAATCAACAATAATCAATAATTAGTTAATATTAAAGGTGTTTCAATTTGAAGCATGATGCGAAGCCGTATCTTAAGCTCGATCACTTTGCTTTTGTACAAGTAAATCCGCCACTACTACAAATAATAAAATAAGGTGAAAGATAATATTATGCTAATTTTAAATAAATGAGTAAATGACAATAAAATAAATGAGTAAATATAATTATATTACCATCATCAATAACATCTTCCGCTAGGAAACCAAGCATCCAATTATGCGTACAGATAAGGGCTTGAACATTATTAGGAAGAAGAGAACTTCTATACTCGATGAGAACTCATGAACCAATACTGAAAGCTAATTCACTAGCCACTGTAGTTATTGGAATGCTTAAAACATCAAACGCCATCTTTGAAAGACAAGGAAAATGAGCAGAGTTAGTCTTCCAATAATCCAAAACTTCCATATCTATATATCTTATCTCTTGGCTCCTGGCTCTTGCTCTTAGTTTATATTTTAAAAAAATATGGGCCGGCTCGCCAACCCGGTCGTCCAACCCGTCACGGGTTGGGACCATATGGGTTCGAGCCTAAAAGAACCGCTCCCAAATGGTCCCAGATTTTTAGAACCCAGCTCGTCACGGGTTGGGACCATATGGGTTTAGCCCAAGGTCTCAACCCATATTACCAGCTCTATCCTTGGATAATTCATAAAGATTGACCTAAAATGTCCCTGGTCGGTCATCTATGCGGGAGCAGAGATGAAACAAGATCAGTATGACTTTGATAAGATATGGAGATACGATTCAAAGTCTTAGGCACTTGTAAGAGTACAAGGTGCTGGATCGACCCACTATGAGAAAGCTACATGGATCAAGTCATAAGCTTTTCTCATGTATAACCACGTCACAATGCCCTTTGACCTGAGGTCATCATGGATTCCTACATGAGAGTTGCTAAGCTTTGAACTAGTCAAAAGTCACCTTTGACCGGGTGATGATAAAGGCTATAATCGGGCTTGGTGGTTTTTCATGCAAAGGAAGATGAATGATCAAGATGGAATTTTTCCCTCACATTAGTAGAGAGATATTACTGGGCCCCTCGATGAGTAAGTCTGAGAAATGTATGGCCATACTACAATGGAAAAGAGTTTCCATTTCTATTGTCAGACTACTCAGGAATCGAGAAAGTATAAGTCAGGAATAAGAGGATGACATTATCCATGCCTCATCCTTGACCGATATATCGTGTGACAAAAGGAACGTGACATGGTTGTATGACAGGTTGCATCGTGTTAACGATCCTCATATGAATTGGGTAGTTGTGATGTCTTGTTAGAGGCCGCTTGTGACTTGTGGGTTAATGCAGCTATTGGCATACTGCCAACTTCATATGGGCCTACAGGGTCGTACACAAGAATGACCCAACACGAGATAATGTTTAATTAGGGTGAACGAATTTTATATATGTATGTATGTATGTATGTAATATAAAAAATTCATTAATAATATTATATAGATATGTATTTTTGAAATACAGATTATATATATATGTGTATATATATTATATTATATTATATTATTATATTGTGTTAGTTTTAAATTTAATTTATTAAGATAAATTAAATCTAATAACTAACATGATAGAGATATGGTATCTCAGATTTAATTTATGAAGATAACTTAAATCTAATGGCTCTTTATTTGGATTAAATAAATAGGTTAAATTAAAACTGTTGGACAGATTTAATTTAAACTGAATTTATTTAATTAGCTCATCAAGATAATTAATAGTTAATTAATTTCAAAATTAATGATGATTAATTTCAAAATTAATGATGATTAATTTTGAAATTTGAAAATAGCCCTCATAGGTTATAAACTTGATAGAGCAGATATACTGACACACACATTACAATTGAGAGCTGCAAAGGAAACCCTAGGAGACATTAGAGGCGCTAGCACGCAGTCTCGGTTTGAGAGCATTCGTGTGGATACTGGTAGAGGGAGCGGACTTGACGTGTTGGCTCCTAGAGATCGTGAAAACCATGAAGTTATCCTTCCAACTTAGTTTAAACGCCGTTGATAGATCATCGATTAGGATTGGTAAAATTTTAAAATTCTTCCGCTGTGCCTGCCGATCCTAACAGTTGATATCATCAATATAAACAGCAATTATAGTAAGCTCACTTTCAGATCTTTTTATATAGATGTATGGGCATATAGAATCATTTTTGTTTCCTTCTCTCGATTGATATTCATTAAGACGATTATATCACATGCGCCCTGATTACTTCAAGTCATACAGGGACTTATTTAACTTAATTAAGTATTATCCTCGAGAACTTGAATTGGATGTTTCTGGCACCTTGAGTCCTTCAAGGACTTCCATATAAATATCATTATCAAGTGAGCCATACAAATAGGTAGTCACGACTTCCGTTAGGCGTAGACTAAACCCTTCATTTATTACCAGGCTAATCAAATAATGAAAAATAGTTGTATCAACTATTGGTGAATACGTTTCTTCGAAATCAATGTGAGGTCTTTGTGTAAAGCCTTAGGCTATAAGACATACCTTATATCGTATAATTTCACCCTTTTCATTTTGCTTTTGTACAAAGACCCATTTATATCCAATTAGCTTTACATCTTCAGGTGTAAGGACTACAGGTCCAAATACTTTTCATTTTGCCAATATTGTAATTTTGCATTAATGGCCTCTTTCCATAGGTGCCAATCTTTTCTTTGGTGTCACTCACTGATGGATTTTGACTCATGATCCCCATTATCATTCATTACATCATATGCTATAAGCAAAGATGTTGTCAACGTTAACTTCATCTCAGTCCCATAGGATTCTATTCTTAACATAATTTACTGAGATCTCATTATTTTCACACATTTTTAGGTACCTTAGTCTCTTCTGGGACTACAACATTCTCTTCTGGATATATCTCTTTTAGAGATAATAAATCTTAGGAGATGTCTCTTCTGGAGCTAATAAGCATGTTTGTTTGAGCTTATAAAAACTTATAAGTTGCTTTTTACGTAAATCGAGACACAACTCCTCTCACATACTTACTTCGTATACCGTAAATCACTATTAAAAAGCAACTTATAAGCAATTGAATCGTTCAACCAAACATACCTAATAACTCTTTAAGAGATGGCTCTTTTGTAGCTACTAACTTTTTTTTATTATCCTCTACTTGACCATCTATATTCTAACCTCCTTTTCTCTTTTGAGGATTTTTATTAATTAGTAAACTTTTGGTTTATATTGGCAAACTACTAGTTTGTATTGGTAAACTTTTGGTTTGCAATAGCAAATGTTTCAATTGTACTTATGAATATATAATACAAGCTAGAAGAAAAAGCAGGAAAACTTTCTAATATGTAATTTCTACCATAAACTAAATGATATTAAGACATTCTTGATTTTTTTTAGTTGTTGTTTCTATATGATATCTATTTCTGTGGATATCTTTGAAACTCAATAAGTTTCGTTTAGACTTGTTAGAATAAAATGCATTATCAATGCATAATTTTGCTCCTTCAAGTAACAAAAATATTAGCTTTTCCGAAGCCTTCAATTAAATGTATACTACCAGATATAGTGTGAACATTGGCCTCTTGCATTATCAAAGAAGGAAAATTATTTTATCATTTCTAAGCACGGTGTGGGACGTTTCATTATCAATGAAACATAAATCTTCAGGACTTATGTTAATAAGACTCATTCTTAGTTAAAAGAAACATGGAAATAAAGAAAAACATAATTAAAAATGAAAGACATACAATAATGGCAACTTTAAAACACACTAAACCATAGCATTTCAAATAGACAGAGATAATTTATGCTAAGAAATCAGCAACATCCAAATAGGTAATATCCATGTTATCATACTCAAAAATGTCAGCTTGATGAACAAGATTTATTTTAATCTTTCCCTACCTGAGGTGGGAATTTGAATCACCACGCTTGTGACCACGGCCACACCCACGGTTGTAGCCACGTCTATGCCTGCATCCATGGCCACAATTAGATTCGTTCATTACTACATTCATTTCTAGGAATGGGGTTAACCCTGTTTAAAGAGTTTCATGAGTTTTGCAACAAAAACTCATTGTTTTGTTTGGCCACATGAAAACAAGAAATTAATTTAGCATATTTCTTAAAAACTCTTTCACAATATTGCTACTGCAAAAGCAAATTAAATGCATCCATTTATAACAAGCTTTGAATAACCATCTTCTAATGGTCATACATTTCCTTTACTTTATTCCAAAGGACAAGAGGGTCTTTTATGACCAAATATTCAATTTTGAGGCTTTCATACAAATGGTGGTATAGAACAATCATGGATCAAACATTCAAAATAAATAGTTCTTTTCAATAATGACAAGAGCCACAAATTTAAATTTCATAAGATTTAACATAATTCAAACTAATGCAATAAAAGGGAATTCATAAAATATGAGTATAAAAACGCAATATAGTAACACAAACGATAATAATAGGAAATTCGTAAAGATAAGAAACAATTCATAAAGTAAGATATTATAACAAAAATTAAAAATTTCTGGCTTTATGTCATTTAATTCTCATGACTTCAGGCTAATTAATTCTTATAGCTTCAAGCAAATTAATCTCGAGATGAGAGATTAAATTTATATGCCTTTTAGCCGTTTATCTTTAAGATAAACAAATGTTGTATATGGCTTCCAGCCATACAATAAGATAAAAACCAAAAAAGCATATGGCTTCTGGCCATATAATATGATAGAAGATGAAAAGATATATGGCTTCTAGTCATATAATAGGGAATCAATATAACATGGAATCAAAAGAATATGGCTTTTGACCATATCATATCAAAATAAGAAACCAAAGCGATATGACTTCTGGTCATATGATTTCAGAATAATAAACCAAAGCGATATGACTTCTAGCCATATGATTTCAGAATAAGAAATTAAAGCGACATGACTTCTGGCCATATAATTTTAGAAAAAGAAATTAAGTAGGATGTGAAATCAAAGGTGTATAACTTCTTGCCATACTAAAATAACAATAATAATATAAAAGAACTTGTAAATAAGATATAAGATATAAAAACAATAACAATCTCCAATATTCGTCATAGAACCTAATATTTATAACAATCGATAGAATTATCTCTTTAATTCCATATAGCGGTTTAAATTATCCCAGATAGACCAAATAAAATATGGTAAAAGAAGGTAGATGAAATCAAGGAAATGATGAGAATAGCATACATTTGTTGGAGTTTTTGTGTTAATAATGTGTTATGGAAATAACAAAAATCTAAAATGAAAGAGTAAGAGATAAGAGAATAGAAAATTTAAGAGAGAAAGAGGAAAATAATTCTTATTCACTTGTGTGTTATTATTATACTGCTTGCATAAAACCTCTATTTATTGGTTTTCAGGAGTTTTACACCAAAAGACACAATTAATAAAAACTTAGAGAACAAGTTGGCTTGGAGATGAATAAATAGACATCTACATAATTAATATACATAACAATTTTATATTATATAATTATATTGATTGATAATTGATTGTAACATTGCTATTTTGCTTTTGAAAAAATAGCAATCATATAGAAATCAAGTCTAAGTCTTGGCAATGCGCCTGGATTTTAACTTCATAAATTATGTTTGGTTCAAAAAAACTTCTTAACACAATCTTTGGTTAAAAATAAATTCTTAAAACAATTTTATTATTATTATATTTTTTTTAAAAAAAATTATTACTGCAACTTGTCCATTCAATCCAAACTATAAATTTGGAACACTATAACAATTTTAGGAATATAAATGACTTAGATATTAATGAAATAAGCTATACAATGTCAATTATGACTTGACAAACTTACACATGGACTATATTGATGTTTCACCAAGGAAAAGTTTAGATGGATTTAACTAGTTCGTTTTAGTAAATCAGGCAACCTATCAGCTCAAGTACATTCTAAGCTTACAAAAACAGGAGCTAAGCAATAAAGAGTAAGAGTTATAGAGTTTACAACAAAAACAATGCAGTTAAGTTACAAGTTTAATGCTGAAGTTCCTATTCATGCCTAAACCAAACATCTTCAACAAGCAGAAACTGGGATTGGGATATTTCATCTTCTGAGTAGGATTCTAACAAAAGGGCATTCAAAACCCTGAACCACTTCGCCAGGAAATGACCATTATATCTATCAGTATTACTGCTGCTGTTCATATATCTGCATATAAGCCTCTGACAGCGCAACCATTTGAGGAAGAGTTTCTGAGACGTGCAAATCTTGCATCTCATACCTAAACAAATTTTTTTTTTTTGTGAGTCCACAACTATATTATAATTTATAAATCCATTTTTATTGACTTCATTCTGTCAAGGACTAGAACTTACCAAAGTTCTTCTGATTTGCGCTGAACAAATACTCTGTAGGATCCTTCGCCAGGTTTGCCATCATGAACAACATTGGCTATTAAATCATATTTAGATCGCAATTTCTCGTTTTCCTTTGGTGTTGGCAAGGGGATGTAATCCTTCAACTCCAGGTTCTTCACGGGAAAATTAACTGAAACAAATAACGAGTAAAGTTAGGATCAACTTAGGAATAAGCATTGCTGTATTCAGATTAAACTTATGAAAAGCCTATTTTCAATATTAATTCTCACCCAATGTAGGATTCTTTTCCACAAAAAAGTTATTCTTCGTAAATCGACGCATGTGTAGAATGATGTATGGTGGCAGTCTGGTAACACGATATCGCATTCTAGCTATATGAGGGCGGACTACCTCTGTGACAGTCTCCCCATCAAACTTCTTCAATATGTTGAAGAGTGGAACCTGGAAACAAAACCTAGTTAGCCGAGATGAAAAGAGAGGGGCATAAAGAGAAACTCAAATACAAAAGCTAAACTCATAGCAGACTTCAGGTTCTACATATCAAGAAAAGTTTGTCTAGAAAAGTGTTATAAGTAGCAGATTATGCTCGCTTCTTATATTTCTTTTTCCTTTAATGATTTCTCACATAGCATTTCTAGGATGCAATTAATTCAAATTAATGACTAAATTGTTGTGGATGCTAACAACTAAAATCCAAAGCCACATGACGTGGGTAGATGGAGAAATTACTAGATGAGAATTTGAGAATACATCTCCAAATATATAATAACGGGGGCTTTTAGGAAAAGCCACGAACTTCCTGCAACCTTGTGGAAGTACTGAACGAAAGGTGGCAATCCTATTCATAAAAATGACACACTGAGCTGAACATGGTTGCACTGTGCTTTAAGGCAGGAAATATGGTTGGTAATGGGCGTTTGGAGGATTTGTTTATTGAGCTATTTAAACTAGAATTTACACAGTATGTCTGTGGATTCTAGTTTTTTTTTTCTTTTACAAGATAATTTTCATGAGAGAGAGATGAGCAGAGCCTCTTGTGTATGCCTTTTCGGGGTTGTACTAGTTTATAGGAATGGGGTATTAAAACTTCAAGCCATTGATCAGAATCAATCTAAGTGGCAATTGACCAGGACAGGTTCTGTTGGCTGATTGAAGGTTGGTCACATCCATAAGCTCCCCCTATTTAGACCTTGGCACTTGCCCCCTGTTCTATGTTGCACGTTTGCAATAAGGAAACAGAATTGCACTTTGACTAATAGATTTAACTTTTAGCATAGTGTCTACCATCGATCCTAACAAGATCCTCTGATGCCAATGGATTTTATAGGGTAGGCAACTTGATAACCTCCTGAAGTTAATACCATTTCAGCACATTTTCTGTTCTTTTGTATACTTTTTGGTTGAGCTGTGCATGATTTGAATACAACTAGTAAAATGTGCATGTGGTTTCATAAGGCCAAATCATAGAATTTGTTGATAAAATTTTGAATATTTGAATTAATCTGAGTGATTATTTATTTATTCAACTGGAGATTCTCCTCTTTTTGGCTGTTGAGTTTAGTAGAGTGAGGTTCAAGCGAGATACTTGCTTGAGTGTTTTTAGGAGATTATCCCTGTTTCTATTTTATTCCTATATCTTTCAGTTTCAGATTCTACCATTTGGCATCAGAGCCAAATGGTGTAACTTCATAAGCATATTCCATCGGGAATATACAACAAGCTGCTCATTTTTCATTTTCACATAGTGACACTGATACAGGCATACCAATCAAGGTTCACAACATTCGTAATGACACACATATCCTCAACTTTAACAGAATTTAGTGATGCTATATGACCATCAGTATTAATATTACAGTCTAAGTAACAAGATCCAAAATTCTGCATTAGTCAATGTAAGTCACAGAAACTATATAATTTCAGAGGCAATGTAACAGAACTACATCACAGAGATAGTACCTGAGGTATTATATTCTTCTCCATCACATCCTTAAATAGAGGAGGTGGTGGCAAGTCCAATCCTAACATTAAAAATGGCATCCTGGAAGTTTCTGTGACAAAAGCATCCCGCTCAGTGTTACCATCTGAAAGTTTATCATTAGGGTTTTGTTCCTCATTGTTTTCTTTCCTCTCGGTGATTTGTTTGTTAGGGACTTCTTTTACAACTTCCAATTCACCCTGCAAGCACAAGTTAGTTGCAGCAAGGAAAAAATGTTCCAGCAAAGAATAAATAAAAAAAGTAAAATGGATCAGAGCAGAACCTGAAAACACTTGTATATTATGCTATTATTCTTCTTTGAGGTTCTAAGATCTGCATGCAGTGTATTAAGAAGCCAGGACATAAACTCAACTGGGTCAGATTGTGCCCCTATCCGAAATCTTTTTTTACTGGCTTTCATCACTGCCTGCAAGAACTCATGCGGACTAACCTACAGACACAAACATATAAATTTAGCTGCCAAAATGCCACAACAAGTTTTAAGATGTCGATAACAAAAGCAAACCTGTCCTTTGAAGTTTCGCGCATGCCAGATCTTCCTGGTGAGTTCACCAAATCGATGAACAAGTTGAGATCTGCTATGCTGATAGTTTTCTGGGATAAGAAAAAAATTTCTCAAAGGAGTAACTCTCATCAAGGATTGAATGGTCACATTGACAAAATCAGTCTCCTTGATGTTATTAAGTCCCACCTAAAAATTTTAATCAATGCCAAAATATAAGCAAACAGCATTTATTGACCAGCCAGAAATAAGTGAAATTCCAGTTATTTTATAATCAAGATGAAGAAAATACCATTCCAGGAAGGTAATCAGAGCCATCAAGTGCCCTAGACCATTGCTTATTTTTGTCAAGTTGATCAACTTGTTCTCTAGTAAACCTACAGATAGATGACATTAGAAAAGAACTCAGGTGGGCCCAAGTATTTCATTCATTAATAAAAAACCTCTTTTCTTTAAACAGGATGCAGTAATAATAGGAAGGTAGCAGGTATTCTAAACAATAACCATAAAACTAAGTTAAAGATAATGCTTCAAATGTTTTCAATTGATGATGAATAGTGGGAATAAATAATCACCAGAGCAAGTAGTGATCAACTAATGGGGATGAAGCAACAAGAATGTCACCAGAAGATTGAAAGGTTTACATGCATAACAAAGAAAATTTAAATGCGGGGAGACCACATGGTCAAATTGTGTCAAAAACAAATGTGCTAAAGTAATTGATGTTTAAAACAGACAGTCCAGCATGTTGGCCAAAGACAAAGGCGGTCAAGAAAATACAACAATGGCCAAAGAAACAAGGAATATAGGTATTCCCCATGTAAATAGACCTTTTTTTTGGTTTAATTTGGGGAAGCCCATTATTTCAGTTTTGAGCTTCCAAAAAGGATAAAACTCTTGAATCCTCCAACAGCTGATGATCCATCTATGAAACAGTAAACTTATATAATACGTAACTACTAGCCAATAGCTGATGATTTAAGATATATGTTCCAAAAAGAAAATTGTCTGCACAGCAAGTGCTGCAAAATAAAAAAATTAGACCAACCTTGGGTTTAGAACATGCCGAATGTCATCTAAGGATGGATCATTAATTTCATATCCATCAGGAAGACAATAAACTTTCTCAGTTCGAAGATTGATATAAACGTGATGTCCTGCTTCTAGGCTATGAGTATAAGCGTGAGACTTCTTCCCCCTTCCTTGATAATATTTCCCACAAACTAAACATGCATACACATTTAAGTTTGAAAGAGACACAGAACAGAACTTCTCAAAGTCAAAATCCAAAACCTGCAAAGTATAACCAGAAGTGAATAATAAATTCAACAGAAGGGAAAAGGAACTAGAACCTCAATGTTACAAGTAATGAAAATAGTCACAGACATCGTCCCACCATACTAAAGAACCAAAACCAAATATTAAGTCCATATATGGTACATTGCAAAAACACAAACCAGAAAAGCTCAGTGTCCACAGTGCAGCAGATGAGTTAAAATACCTGTCTATTAACAGTATCAAGATAAGGGCAGTCCCTCCGAACCTCAACCTGGCGGCTATGCCTTCCCACACTCAATTGTTCATGTGAATCTTCGTCATCATCCTCCTCAATCTCCTCATCATATCCATGCCCATTTCGCTGCGAGTCACCATTTACCTTGTCGCCAACAATAGTATTCGATTCCCTTCTCGCATAAACTTCCTCTTCGTCTGCATCGGCATAATTGTTGGCCAAACCAGAGAGAGGATTTGCAATGGAAACAGGAGGAGGAGAGGGAGAAGACTCCTCAGCCAATCTTTGCCTCTTTGAATCAGACACAAACTTAATCTCTTCCTCCTCCTTCGACTCACTCTCAATTTCCCTTTCCCGTTTTGATGCCATTCTCACTAATTTCAACTCCTTCTGGTACTAAACTATTCAAACCTATACCTGGAAAAAGATAAGATTCATTGAGAAGAATGATTAGAACCCAAAAACTTTGCAAACAGCAATAGTAAAATCAGGGAATTGTTGGCCACTAAACAACACCTTTTTTCCCTTAAGAATGTTATAGGAACACAAAAATAAGGAGATAACGAAAGAGGGGAATTGAAAATAGAAAGAGAACCTGTGTGGGTGGTGATAGTGCAGAGAATCTGCTATTTCCGACCCGATGTTAAGGAGGTGAATTATGTGATCGGAGTGAATTGGACGAAAAAGAAGGTTGAGGAAGCGGAGGGGAGGATCGGAGAGGCACTTACCCTGGAAGTCTGTAAGTTCATGGGAAGAAACATTTTTTGTTTTTGGGATTTTTTTTTTTTTTTTTTTTGCCAGCGTTTTTGGGGATTATTATGAGGAGTTTTTTTTTTGTTCCGGAGAATTACTACTGTGTCTGTATGAGTAGGGCTGAACAACCGGCGGCGGGTCTGACCAAAAAAACCTTTTTTATTTTTTGGGCCTCCAGAATAGGGAGCCTGTTAATTAAAAATCTCGTGTTGTTATTTTGAAGTGACGAGAGTGAGGGTTAAAGGGCAAAATCATTTTTTCGCATACCCACACTATTCATCTGTACTAACACAGCACTGAACCGGGATTTCACAACTTCACTATACTAAATCAGGATTTGCCTATTTCAATAGTATTTTTAAGGGATTTTCCCAAAATTTTATTAGCGTTTATTTTTACCTTTATGTATTGGAAAGAAACAATACTAGCCGATAGATTACTAATACTTGACAGCTGAAATTTGATTTGGATGATGCATAAATTTTTCCGACTTTTGTTTTTTAAAACTTTAGTGCGTTCTTTTCAATGTTTTAAACTTTTACCTATTTCTTTTATAATTTATCAGTATATCATTTATATTCTATATAATGAAATGCACAATTGTTTTAATGTCCCCCCCCTCTCTCTCTCTCTCTCATTTTACATATGTTATGATATGATTACAATTTTTAACCATTTTAATTTTATTTAAATTTATTACTGTTAACTAGTTTAAAATATAGTCTTGGAATTTTATTTTTTTTATTGGGTTATTTTGAACAATTTTATTGTGCTAAGACTTGGTATTTGAGACAAATGATATTACAAGTGAGTTTATTTATATTTATTTTAAATATTATGTAAGAATTAAATATTTATTTCTTATATTTGTATTATTATATATGTATATAATTTTTTTATTTATTATCTCATTGGTTCGACCATTGTTTTGACCGATTCGACTGAATGAACCGTGATCCGCTGACCTCTTGGGCTCAACATCCGGTCTAGTTTTTAAAACATTGCCTATAAGTGATTTATAATAAGAAGTAGAGTGTATCCAACAATCCATTTTCATAATATTATTAAATCACATTGAATGCACCAGATTTCATATATTAAAATACAAATAAGCGTTCCTTGTAAGAATTAAAAACTCTTGACCAATCAAATTGGAAGAATTAAAAACCATCAAGGCAAGATGTAAATGCAGTGTACCTGCACTAGAAAATCAGGTGCATTCATTGCTGTTTGCCAGTTTCTACTAAACCTCCCCTTCTATATAAGTGGAAGGGATCATCGGAGATTTGAGAGTATTGTGAAAGCTTTCAAACCTTAAAGCTCCATTTTTTTGAGAGAAACAGAGAATTAATTAAATGGGTTTGAAGAAAGCAACAATGGTGATGATGATAGTGATGGTTATTATGATTGTTGCAGATGTTGGAGAAGCAGTGGAATTAGAAAAAAACTTGTGCCATAAGTCATGCTCTAAAGATTGTGGAGGTACCAACAATGGGTGCTACTGTTATTGCTGTAATAGGAATTGTCGTGTTAAGTGTTGTTCTTATTCGTCTCATGCACAATTTCATTATTCCAAATAATAATAATAATATCATTAATTAATTAATCCAAGTGAAATAGTGGGGAATAATAGGGATATCTATAGTACTCTCCTCATTTCACTTGGCAAATCCTATTGTGTATGTCTCTGTGGTGAGTTTTAAGGAGAATAAATAAAGTTGATGAGATCTATTCGTTTGTTGAATTTGTTCGGTTCATTTCTTGTTGAAGTTATTACTACGGCCTGCGGATGGTGATAGCTGGGCAAATATACTATATATATATATATATATATATATATATATATATATATATATATATATATATATATATATATATATGACATTTTAAAAATTAATATTTAAATAAAAAATGTATTAAATCCACAACTATACGGAATTCATCTATAAACTACATAAAATTCAAGAGAAATGGTTATCGAATTATAAATATGACTTGCTAATATTTTTTAAACTCAAAATGGCGTCGTTTCATACCTTTTTTTTTTTAATAAGATGGAAAGTAAACTAAGCTCTACTTAGGGGTGAGTAACGGGCGGGCGAGGCTACCCCGTGGCCCGCCCGTTTAAGTTTAACAGGTACGAGTAGCCCCGTACCAATGCAGCAACCCGTTTGACTCATACCTAAATGGGTACGGGTTAAGTTAAACGGGTTCAGGGAACCCGTTTAACACCCCTCCTGTTTTTTTTTTTTTTTTGGCCTCTAGAATCCACAGTCCAACCCGTCATTGCTATTTTTTTTCCAAGCAAACCCTTCACTATTGTCACTTGGCAGAATTTAACATAAAAACATGGCATATCAAAACAAGTCAAAGAACAAAGATAAATAACACAAAAAGGAGACTTGTCTTCGCTGCAAAATGCTGAAAAGGAGCCTATTAACCATGTCCAATTGTCCATAGACTATATCCATATGACCATATTAATATTCTACTTTCTAAAGTACTGACTATTGAATACTAATCTTCGAATTTCAAACATCAATGATCACAAATTCACAAGTTACAAGTCTGAAGATACTGATCAAGCATTCAATTACAACTCTACAAGTCTGAAAATCTTCATTTTTTTATCAGTTCAGATTCACCTCCTGCTTCTACTTTTGCATCTTCCTCTACAAAAAGAATGAAGACAAATAATATATCATATTGATCATTGTGTATTAACTTAATAAGAAGATGAAATGAAACATAAAATACTGAGAGTAGAGAATGCAAATTAAGATACCAATAACAATAGTTGCAATCTCATCAAAATTATCAACATCAAAGTCATTCAAGTTTGGTGGTTTCACTGATAGCCAATTTTGTGCACATATCAGTGCCTCAGCCATCTTTGAGGATAAAGAGCTCCTGAAAGCATCTAATACTCTGCCTTGTACTAAAAGCTGCTTCTGAAGAAACTATAGAGACTGGGACAGCTGCAAAACACATGCCATCAAGCTTAACACTTTATACTTACAAGCATTCCCTTTCCACCATGACAAGATGTCAAATTTCGAATCGTGATAACCAACCAATTCAACTCAAAGGTATTCATTCACTTCTGAAAGTTTCTCTACATTACTCTCTGCATCTGCCTTGGCTAAAAACCTTTGGTATGTAGAATCAACAGATGACAAGGCCACTTCAACTTCTAACTCTAGTAATAGCACATTATTCCCACCACCACTATTATCTCCTTGTTCCATTGATGGTTGAGATCTAGAAGTTTCACCAAGATAAACACTAGCTGAATAATAGTCATATAAACGATACAATACACCCATAATCTTCCTCATCATAGCTTCACACTTTGTTGGTTCTTGAAAAAGGTCAGCAAAAGCGACTTTAACATATGTCAATTTGTATCTATGGTCCAATATCAAGGCCACAACAAATAATGGATTCATTTTCTCAACTGCTCCCTAGTATTTTTTAAACTTAGACAGCATGCTTGTTGACATGTCATTCAAGAGAGAGTAGGAGCTACTTGCATTTGTATTGAGGCTTGTCTAAATTGCAACAATGTTCTGGAAACAAGTGTTACTTGTAACATAATTTGATCCAGAAAACTTCAATGTCATATTGTAAAACAACTTTAAGAAGCCAAGAAACTCCTTTGCAGTGCTCCAATCATATGCACTATGAGGCAAAATTGTAGGCTCTATTGTCCTTCTTCTACTTGCATCGTCGGATACATCATCAACACCTTCAAAATAATCAATCAAGGTATAAGCATCTCGATTGGACCCTATTCTAACTTTTTTCTTGAAGTATTCTTTGTAATATCCATCCCCCTCTTCTATCCGAGTAAAGACTTTGACAAACTTAATAGTGTTAGAGCAAGCGTCTCACCCAAGAGGGGGGTGAATTGGGTGACCTTAAAAATTTCGTTGCAAATATAAAATTTGACATTGAAATTAAAACAGGAAAGAGTAAGGAGAAATATCACTGAAGTGTACACCAGGATTTATACTGGTTCGGCCACAACCACTTTGACCTACGTCCAGTCCTCAGAGCTTCTCTGAGAGTTTCACTATAACTTCCAAGATTCAGTGGGTTCTTGGCACCTCAATACAAGCAAGTTCCTACACCTGGACACTCGCTCCCCCTTACAAGTTGTAATTCAATCTTAACTCAAGGTTCCACAACTTTAAGTTACCTCAATAAAAAATATTGAGTTTGAATGAAATATCTCTCTCACAGAGTAAATAAGAATCACTGAAGCATAGAATCACAAGTACAATGAAAAACAGAGTAATGAACTTGATGATACGTTCGTGAGTGTGTTCTTGTTTTTCTCTGTTCAGATGTTCCCATATATATAGATATGTTGGTAATGATTGGTGGAACATATTTCTTCATGTCCGTTGGAGCGTGCGCAGCCACTATTGACTTTTTCAGTTTTTGAAAAACATACGTTGCGGTAGGTGACGGTCAGTGACATTTGAGCGTTGCTTTTGACTTTCCTTATTTGGTAAGATCTCTTCATTGTTTATCTGTTGAAATGCTAAGAATACTAATATAATGAAAAGTTAATCAAATAGGAAACAAAACAATGACCGTTGGAATAATTTCAAACTTTCTGGATTTGCTTACTCGAGTAGCTACTCGAGTATCACATGAAGTTTACTCGAGTACTTACTCGAGTATCATCGGGAAATCTTAAATTAACTTCAAGTCAATGAACAAATACAAGAATACTCGGGTAGTGCATGGAATAAACTAAATCTAAGTTCTTGAAAATAGTTATTTACTCGGGTACCTACTCGAGTAAAGCTTCAAATATCTTTTGATTACTCGATGCTCTACTCCAGTAATGTTGGCAGAATTTCAAGGCCGAGAGCACTTACCTTATTACTCGAGTACCTACTCGAGTAAACTTACTTTTTGTGCACCACTTACTCGGGTAATGACTTGAGGTTTTCCTTGAAAATATCTCTGCATACTCGGGTACCTACTCGAGGAATCCACTTAAAATAGAGCATTAAATACTTGTATACTAGAGGAATAACTCGAGGAAAATGAGATAGAATGATATCAAGTTAATCAGGTACCACCTTCAAGTTTTCACTGACTCTAATGTGTTACTCGAGTAGCTACTCGAGTAACATTGGCAGTGGTACAAAGTGCCGAGAGCAACACATTTTCAGAAACAGGGTTACTCGAGTACTTACTCGAGTATCATTGGCAGGCCGAGAGCAACTGGAAGTTTTTCATATGGTTACTCGAGTAGCTCCTCGAGTAACATTGGCAGGCCAAGAGCAACTTGAAAATACTTACACTATTACTCGAGTACTTACTCGAGTAACGTTGGCAGATTACTGGAAGGTGCCTCTGGTTACTTCAAGTTTTGGCTCATTATTCGAGTACCTCCTCAAGTAATGCCTTAGAAAAACTGCTTCTGATCAAGTTTCTCAGCTTTTTCTCTTCGTCTTTCTTCATTACTCCAATGCTAACTTCAAGTGATGCTTATCCCTGTTATTCCTTTGTTCAAACTTGTTTATTAATCATTTCCTTTTCAAACCATTCTTTTGTTATCATCAAAACATGAGATCTAACAAACAGCACTCTCAAGCATAAGGTATGTTGAATTCCACCTAATCACAACATAGAAACGAAAAACATAATCATATTATGAATTTACCTAATCACAACATAGAAATAAAAAACATAATCATATTTCATATCAAAGCTCATTCAAACTAATTATAAATAAATTACCTCATGGGACAATCCAAAGTAAATAGACTTTTTTATTCGACTCGCTCTCTTTCTGCTAGTATTATGAATTTACGCTTCCTCGATGGAGAAGATTTAACAAATTTGACTGCATGTCGGATAAGCTCAATGGACTTGTTCATTTCTTTCAGACCTTCAGAAACAACCAAATTTAATATGTGAGCAGCACACCACATTTGCAAAAACTCTCCATCACATACTAAACCATCCCAACTTCTGAAACGCTTTTTTAAGATTGCAATTGTATAATCATTTGCAGAAACATTGTCAACTGTGATTGTAAATACTTTGTCAATGCCCCACTGAAACAAGCAATCCTCAATTTGCTTTGCAATTGACTCCCCTTTATGATATGTAATCTCACAAAAATTCAGAATGCGTTTCTACAAAGTCCAATCCTCATCAATCCAGTGAGCCGTCAAACACATGTAGTTGTTGTTATGTATAGATGTCCAACAATCGATGGTGAAGGACACACGGACTTTAGAAGTTTTGAAATACTTTCTCAGGATATCTGCTTATTCTGGATATATATTGTAGCAATCTCTAGCAGCTGTCCATCTTGATGGCATTTGAAACTTGGGTTGAAACTCTTGCAAAAGTTCTGTAAAACCCTCCTTCTCCATAGTTCGGAAAGGCACCTCATCTTTTATGATATACTTAGCAACCGCCTTTCTACCTCACTCTTGACTAAACAAGTGATGAGTCAATATTTGATTTACCGTAGCCCCAAATAAACTTTGACCCTTGCTAGCTTTGTTAGGATTGCTTGGACACTTGTCCAAATGGCGCCATAATTGTTTACTGCCATCATTCGAAGGATGACTTGCATACAAAGCTCCACAATAGTTGCACTTTGCTTTATGTTTTCCTTCAGTTTATGCCAATGGCAGCCTTGTAAAATGCTTCTAAATGTCAGATAAGTCTCTCCTTTTTTTTCTAGGTCATGTTTCAGCTTCTTCTCTAGGGGTGTTCGGGATCGGGAAATGCCATTTCCGATCCCGATCCTGAGAAGGGTTCAGGAATGATTTTCATTCCTAATCCCGATCCCGATCCTGAAAATTGCCCGATCCCAAAAATCGGGAAATTTCGGAATCGGGATCGAGAATTTCCCCATCCCAGATTTACTTTTTTTAAAAAAAATCTCTATATTAAATTTTTTGTTGTGTTTCCTTTAGTCTAGTATAAATATATAATTTATCTAATATCATATTGTACTAAATAAGTCTAATATAAATATATAATTAGTCCAATACATGCTTAAAGTTGTTGATTCAGCTGCAAAAAGAATAAAGACAAGAACAAAAAATTAGTATTATTTAATAAATAATAAATGAAATTAACTAAATAAACTAAAAGAATAGATATTACCTTAAGGGTGTTAGGGATTTTCACATTTTATTCTACATTTGATCTTATTTTCTTAAATATTTTTTAAAAAATATACATGTGTATATATATTTTCGGGATCGGGAAGTCCCATTCTCAATCCCGAATTTTTCCTGATCCCGAAATTTTTAGGATGGGATTTTCCCGTCCCGATTTGCTCGGGATCGGGACGGGAAATTCATGAACACCCATATTCTTCTCCCTTATTATTGGTTTGATTCTCAGTATTATGAGCAGTCTGCTAAGCTGTTGTGACTGTAGTTTCCCCTGCAACAGTTTCAGCTTGCTCTTGCACATTTTATGGTGGACTATATGCCATGCTAAATTTCCTAGACTAAGGTGGATGACGTCTCAGCCCTTCTAAATTGAGTAAAATCACGGTATGGCAATCATATGTGAGCAAATGACATTCATCAAATAATAAAAGAAAAGCATCAAATATGGCATTAAAAGATAAGCATTCAGTTACAGTATAATCTTGACATTCATCAAATAATAATCTTGACAAATAAAAAGGCACTAAAACATCTAGCTTATCAATTTAGTTTGCAAGAACTGTTCGAATGGTTTCTCCTCAATAAAAACAAGTATAATCAAAAAAAATTTAACACAAGGAATTCTTGTTTCTAAGATAAAACACCATCACATGAATAGGATATGAATCAATAGAATACACTTTTGTCACAAACTCACAATGATCAGTAGGTTGATTGGGTGTCTATTTTTAAATTTCATACATTGAATTTGCATATGGTTAATTCACATGATGTAGAAAACTCCAGAAGAATCACATAAATATATAATACAAGAATAGACAAAATAGCAAAACAAGGATTTTCCCACTAATCCAAGTCTTTAATTATGCAGATCAAATGAGATTTCAAATATATATCTCTTCCCTATAGGAGTTGTACAAATCGCCATTTTGATGCAAATGTGTAAAAACTAAAGCAGTGGACTAATATTTAATAGTGACCGAAATAGCAAGTCATCAACAAGGGATATACAAAACAGAGCAGATGGATGAGTCAAGAACTCAACAATCAACATATCTCCCTATCAGCTGTCGCTGGTTGAAGGTCTGCCACGGAGAGGAGAGGTGAAGGTCTACGCTTGTTGTAGATCACGTCATGACTGGATCGAAGGGAGACCGACTCTCGCTGCGAGCCTGCAACTCTGCGAGGGTCGAGTGGCACTAACAAGTGGCGAGTGGCAAAGGACTCTTGGGTGGCCGGCGAGGGCCGACTAGATCGAAGGGCAAAGGACTGTCGCAGTCTAGCGGTGGTGACTTTGGCGATGAAGGAAGGACCGAAGAAAGATGAATCTAGACTTGACAGTCTCGGCCTTGCGGGTCGTGGCAAGATGAAGTATGAAGAAGGGAATTAGGGTTCAATTTTTCATTCTTTCATTAAGTGATTTCTATCAATAACATACACGAATATTCAAAATCTCGAATAGCAATATAGCATTATATTAATAATAATAATAATAACAAAAGGGTAACAAGCGTGTACAGGTGCCCCATGGGTTCACTCATTACCCACGCGTTTAATATAACGGGCAAGGGCCGTAACGGGCCCTAATCCGGGCGGTCTTAGAAAGGCCAAAAAACTCCAAGCCATGAGCGGACGGGTGGGTTACGAGTTCTTTGCTCACCCCTAGCTCTACTACAAGTCATTCGTCTCCTCGGCCTGCAAACATGCTACTACAGTATTCAGGTCCAGAATTAGGAGACCTGGGACGTCATTCAGAGCCATTTTAGCCATATGGTCTACCTTTACGTTGTTATCCCACTGTATATTATCTATAGATGCCAACCATTGGTGATTCAGCATCTCCACAACTTCCAACGCTAGAGTTCGATCCTCATGTAGTTTTGGAATTCCATAACGGATTAGCTCGATCATCTCTTAAGAGTCTGTTATTACCCGGACTAACCAATGTCCTCTATCTCATTCTCTCTTAAGACCAAGGAGGACACCCCAAAGCTTTGATGTTAATGCATCTCCAAAATTCAATCAGCACCTAAATCCTTCCAAGATAGATTCAGTCGGGTCCAAAATAACACCTCCACACGCAACTTTGGTGTTATATGGGGAGTAGGCTCCATCCACCTGAACTAGGATAGTATGCAAATCATCTTCAAGTCCTTATTTATGTTCTATACATGGGGCACCCGTTGTATTGACGGACCGAAGCTTTTGTTGTGTTTTTCCCATATAGCCTATAATTGCTTTAGCCCTTGCATATAGTTGCCCAAGGTCTGTTTGTTTCCCCATATGTACTCGTTCGTTGCGTGCTTGCGAAATCAGCCAACAAATAATTGAGAACATATTCTTCCATGACTCTTTCTCCATCCATGATATTTATCTCATGTTAAACTATAACCATTCTGTGGCGTTACCCAAGAAAAACTCTTGGTGCTTATGGGTTGGAATTAATCTTCCCCACCAAGATTTAATCTCTCTGCAATCCCTTAAAGCATAGAGGTCGTCTTCCACTTCACTTTAACATCTGTTACATATGCCATTAGCATATAGGTTCATGCCATGCTTTAATTTATTGGCGAAAAGCCTTCCTTATAGCATTAACTAGGCAAAGGTTTTGCATCTCTGTAGAATTTTTAATTTCCATAAATTGCCCCATAGGCCATGTTGGCTTGTATGATTCAGAGAGAGGGACCTATATGCAGAGCGGGCAGTGAAGCTTCCATGTTTCTCCCATCTCCATCTCGCCACATTCATTCCATCATTCAACCGTGTGAGTTGGATCCCTTCTAAAACCTTGCCCCAAGAATTCTTAATGCCACTCTATGTGTTTAAGCTTGCTCTTCTTGGGTTTATATAAGGGATGAGGTCATTACCACATCCATATTTTCCTCGGATGACTTTAACCCTCAAGGAATCTCTATCTGTTACAGTCCCCACCAAGTTTCATCATGAAAGCTCGGCTTTGTTGCTTGATGTGTCTCATACCTAATCTGCCATATTGTTTCTCTACACGCACCTTGTCCCGAGATACTAGGTGCATTCTTCTTCTTTCTTCTGATGAGCCCCAAAGAAAATTTCAAGATTGTTTCTCAATGGAGTTGCATACTGGTACTGGTATATTCACTATTTGCATGATGTAGCTAGGCATAGCTGCTATAACAAACTTGATGAGGGTGCCCCTTCCTGTAAATGAATTCCTTGAGATATGCCATTGTTGAGTCGATTCTTCACTTTATCAACTAAAAACCGGTAGGTTCATATGGTAACTCTTTCATAGTGAAGCGGAACACCAAGATACTTGCTAAGGTAAGCTATGCTTTAAAATCGAGGGCATCACACATCTAGGTCACCCTTGTGTAATTCATGTTGCTAGAGAAGAAGACCCTTGTTTTAGATGAATTTACCTTCTGCCCCGAAGTGTAACGACCTCTCTTAATTACCATATAATTAATCTCCAAACCAAGTAAAACATTAAGTATTACATAATACAACATATTATAGGGCTCCGCCCACAGTACAAACCCCAGTATGCAGTGAAGTATTCAACATGTGCAACGTAAACCAAAAAGGCCCTTAAGTTTGTCAATATACATTATGCTCATGTAACTAAACGAAACATACGATTGGTATCAAATCAAGTCTCGTTTGCCTTCCCTTTTGTAGCACCACCTGAACTCTCGCATGAAAAATTTTAAATATCGATGGGGTGAGTCACATGGACTCAGTAACCACAATTCCATTTAACAAGTATGTAGGGAATGATTATAAGATAATTAAGCAAGCAATATATATATATATATATTCATATAACATAAAGTTTAATCTTTCCAAAACATTATTATTTCAAGAAAACAATTCAATATGCATAAAACTCCCTCAACCATCCTTATAAACTCCTTAACCGCTGGCAGAACCCATGAGCTATAACATATAATAGGATTAGTATATTTGACAAGACTGCACCAAGCTCCCCAATAATGAGGTGTAACCAGGCCAAAGGCTACAGAACTCATATTAGATCATGGATTCCAATTCCGTCGAAAATGGAAAGGTGTCACCTAACCCTTGAGCTAACCCTTAACCCGTCCAAAGGAAAGGGTGATACCAAGAGACCTGAGAATGCCAAAGCCATCCAGTGCGCGCACAATGGTGGCTATACCACGTGGTATAAAAGAATCAAACCTCTCCTCAATCACAACTCACCACATTCAACATCTTAACATCACAATCTTCAATATCAATAATTTATTCATATATTTCATATTTAATGCTATGCATCATCAATAAATCATTCATGCCCACTTAACTAAAAATTTACTAAAAACATGATTAATACTTTCATTGTACATTTTTCATATATAAATTACTATAGCATAGAAATTAAAAATACCAACATACTCCTATAATCATCTCAACAAACATGCATGATAAATTGGAAAGTGGTTACCTCAAGTTTTTGACACAACTAAACTTAAGAGAATTTAACTCCAACAAGCCAAATTCAAATTCACTCTACAATAAATATATATATATATATATATATATATATATATATATATATATATATATATATATTTACATGTTAATATAATTTATAATTATTGTTAACTAATACAAAATAGCAAATAATAATCCCCATAATTGGCTCAATTTTCTAAAAAAATAACCATAATTTATCTAATCCTCAAATTTCTTTTAAATCAAAATTTCTAAAATTTCTTAACTCTATTTCATTCAATAAAATTTTAATAACTATAATTCTCTAATTATAATATTAAATCATAATTTATAATTTCACATAATTCAAAATCTAAAAATTAAACCGATTAAAATTTCAATAATACTTCCAATAACTCAAATAAATTGTTTAATCCAAATTTAATCGGTCAAAAACGTTCTTAAAGCATAATTTATGATTTAAGAAGAAATTAATTATCAAATCATAAAACAACCAAATGGTAAATCTAAACCGATTAAAATCAACTATTATTTATTCTCTACATATCTATAACCATCTTTTGTAAAAACTCAAAATTCTCCCAAAATCCTAACCCCAAAATTCTCACAAATCAATATAATATTATCACCAATAGAAAGATAAAAATACGTAGAACAACTTTTATGAAGAAAGTTTAATAAGAAAAAGTGATTTTAAGTACCAAAATTATCATAACTTTAGAACCTAACCTGTTAAAACTGCGTTCGCTCTGTCCGCTCGCCTGCTCGTGAAACTTGAATGAGAGAAGTGAAGGGCAAAGGGTATTAATAATACCCTCCCCGTCACTTTTTCTCAAGCAGGCCCCCACATGTTTTTTTTAAAAAAAGCTGCCAACAGTTTTTTTTAATATTACACAAAGCACTACAAAATCGATCAAGGCATCCCTTAACCGTATCCACCTGGTCCATACTAGCCTCTATAAAAAGCAACAGATCATCAGCAAAAAATAGGTGTGTGATAGGAGGGCCATCCTTACCTAGTCAAATTGGCTTCCAGTGATTAGCGATAACTGCTTCTTGTATGATGTGAGCTAGCTTCTTCATACATATCACAAATAAATATGGCGATATAGGGTCTCCCTACCTCAAACCCCTCGAGGGGGAAAACATATTTGCTTTGCTTCCCTCCCAAAGAATCTGCATAGTAGGTGAAGAAATGCACATCCTAATCACATCTTGAAGGTACTATGGAAGTTGAAGCTCGCCAAGGCACATCATGATAAAGTCTCATCTCACACGGTCATAAGCCTTCTCTAAGTCTATTTCAATTGCCATGAAACCTTTCTTCCCCTTCATATTCCTCATGGAATGAATCACCTCTTGTGCCACAACAATATTATCAAAACTAGCCCTTCTCGATACAAATATGCATTGGTTTGGCGATATACCCTGCGGGAGGAAGCATTTAATCTTATTAGAAATGATTTTAGTAAGAATTTTATAGACAACATTACATAAGCTAATAGGGCAAAAATCTCGAATAGTTTCAAGATACTCCCTTTTAGGTATAAGCATGATGAAAGTTTGATTGATGTCCTAAACTGTTCCTGGCTCCTCAAAAGATTTTTTAACCAGTTAAGCCACCAACGGGGCTAGAGTCTCCCATTGGCTTTGCAAAAAAAATGCGTTCAACCCATCCAATCCTGGAGATTTTAGAGCACCTATACTAAATATAGCAGATTGAATCTCTTCATTAGTGATCATACTATTTAGTCCCATCATGGCCTTCTGTTCCACTATTGGATATGAGAGAGTGCTATTCATAGCGCCATTTTCATTGCTTTCTTCATTGAATAATTTAATAAAGAAATTAGTGGCTAGACTTTTAATTTCCTCAACATTATCTTTCCATTCCCCTGTCTCTTTCATAATGGCCTCTATTTTGTTTCTTTTCCTTCTACTATTCGCCCGAGCATGGTAGTATTTTGTATTCCTACCCCCTATAGCATACCATTTACATTTTGCTTTCTGTGCCCAAAGCAGATCCTCCTAGATTAGGATTTGTTCTAGCTCCAACTGAAGTTGATTCCGGAGCTGACTCACATAAGAGGAAAGACCCAGATTACTGTTGGACTTAGTTATGCCTTCCAAACGAGATATGATTCTCTTCTTTTGACGTCTGAGATGCCTAACCCATTAAAGCACCAGTCCCCGACATCTCTAGTAAACTTTCCCACATTCTCCTCCTATAGGGCGGTAACATCCCAAGTATCCTTCATCATACGAGCAAAGTCATCATGTAGCACCTATGATGCTACAACACGGAACGGTAATTCCTATCGTCCTTGTAAGCTTTGATTGTAGAAAGAAGCAATATAGGCCAGTGATCCGACTTGAACCATGGAAGGTGTTTTACACATGCGTCTTGATAAGTCTCTATATATTTACTATTTACCAGAACTCAGTTGATCCTACTTTCACACCCCTCCCTATGCCATGTATAAAATGGGCTATTACATCCCATATCATGAAGTTCCAAGTTTTCAAACCAGTGACCAAAATCCTTATCCACTGGGGTAGGAGATAAAGCACCTGAGCATCTTTCATGGTGAGATAAGGTTGCATTAAAATCTCCTCTAATTATCCTCAGCCACCTATTTTCTGGACAAAGATTATTCAAAGTGCTCCATAATATTCGCTTGCAATTAGGATTAGTACTAGCACAGACAAATGTCACAAAATTTTTCAACACCCTTTTGTATTAACACATGAATAAACTGGTCAGATTTGTCAATGGTAGTGATACTCAAATCGGAATCTTTCCAAGCAACTCATATGCCACCTTGTTGGCCATTTGCTTCTACCGCTACAAAATCTCAAAACCCATTTTCTTGCAATGATCTTGGGCATGAGAAAGGTTAGCTTTAGTTTCTAGTAATGCTACAAAATCAAACGAATACCTTTTCCATAACTCTTTGATGAGCCCAGGCATTGCTTTAGAGGCTGTTCCTTAACAATTCCAAAATAAACAATTCATGGAGCACCATTGCTAGAGGATGCTTCGCTTATAGGTCCCCATGTATTTTTATCAAGAGAGCATATTGAAAAATTGATTTCTCCTTCCACTGTCATATTTTCCTAGGTCTGTTAGTAAATAGCCTCGTCATAATTAATCTCATCCATATTACTTGGTTCCTAGTCCTTAAAATCACCTCTAGTGTGAAACTGGCCCATTTGCACGGAGTGATTAATTAAATCATTCATGGGTTTATCTACACCGTCTGGACTAAGAGCCTTAAATGGGTTTACAGATTGTAGGAAGTGGCTCTCCTTATCACTGGCCTTTGAATAGCCAAGCTCGTTCCACACAGGTCCAGCATTAAAAGCACTATCTTCTTTCATGTTAGAGCCACCACTCATGCTTAATGGAGTGCTTGTTACTAAGACACACCTTGATTTTATAATAGAATCCTTCTCTGGTGTCTTGGAGGAGCTTAACTTGGCAGAGATATGTTTAGATTTTTTAACCGTTTTCTGTTTTGACTTGCAGATATCACTCTGAGTATTAATCTCCTTCTCTTTCTCCACAAATCTCTCCCTCCTTTCTTCACGTGAAGATCTCTCCTTGCTTTCAGGTTTTAATTTACCTTCCTCATTTAAGTTTCTCGATCCACTTTTTGTGGGAATTCCATTTTTATAGCGTCGGTGACGTTGCACCAGATTCCAACCACCTAGGCCTTCCTTTTCTGGTAGATTTCAGACATCGCTCGTACCCTTCTCCTCTACAACGTCATATGATCTTTTTTGCTAGCTTTCTAGTGCTGAAACCGTAGGAGTTGCCGTGCCTTTAACCGATGTTGCATTTTTTCTTGGGCTTACCGTAGAGAGTGGTAGACTCTAGCCTGACTTATTTGCGTCGCTTTTCTCCATAGCTGCACATGGATTCACCTTTTCAAGACAGACCTCTTTGTAGTGACTGTATTTTCCACACTCAAAGCATATAAGGTGGAGGCCTTCGTACTCTACGCAACGCCGGTGACCAATGATTTTAATAGCTGACTTCAACTTCTTTTTAAGGTCAATCTCCACATAAATGTGCGCATATCGTCCTCTTTCACTTGTATGTGTCACATGGTCGATTTTTAAAGGCCTACTAATGAGAGAACCGATGCGCTTAAGGCTTGCTAAGTTGAAGAACTCAAGTGGTAATAGGGGAATTTGAATCCATACTACTGTTGTCCTTTGGACGTCCACACTCCATGGATCAAAATTTGGCCTCCATCGTTGCACAACAAGATTTTTATCAGCAATCATTCATGGTCCTTCTTAGTATACCTGATTCACGTCGGATTCATATTCAAAAGACACCATGAAGAAGCCGTTGTCTATATCTTTTATGGTTAAAGGCTTATTTGTCTTCCAGATTTTCGCTAACGAAATCCTCATTACCTAGATAGGAATTGTTTTCCCTAACAACTTGATGGTGAGAGACTTCCTCCATGCCGCGCACCAAAGTTCGTATTCCTTCTGAGATACCTTCAGGGTCGAACAATCTTCATCATCTTGATCTTCCTCTTCCTCACTCCTAGTGCCCAAGTTTTTGTGGAAGAAGCTTTTCAAACTTGCAATATACTCCGTCCAAGCGTCATCAAAGACCCTACTTACCCTGTTATCCTTTGATACCCTGTACATAATTGTTGCTTAGTAATTTGTCCTTGAACAATAGTCCCTCATGGTCTCCAGTACCCCCTTCTTGCTCACTAAGATCATCATCGAGATTTACCTTGCACACCTTCTTCCATACTTTGCTCAGTCGCTCACCTTTCTCTATTCTTCTCCCCTTGTTCTCTATCATAGAGTCCGTCACAACCATTTAGATGAAGATTTCTCTAAATTAGTTAACTTGTTTCATACTTAACAAGAAAATAATATTCATATATATATACACACTGATAAATAAAATATTTTCATATTTATTTTTCCTTATATGATGATTTTGTGGATGATATTTGAGCCAAATTTAATGAATTTGAGTGTAATTAATAAATAAATAATGATTTTAGCATAAAATAGAATTTCTTGAAAAATACTAAATCAGATCCTTTTTCAGTTTTCAGGCAATATCTGGAGCACTAGATGTCAGACTGTGATATTCTTTATATGGATAAAAAGCTAAGAAAGAGCTCTACAACTTTTATTTTGAGGCCAAAATCCAATTTTATGTCCAAAGGTTTTGAATTTTGCTTGAAAGTTGAGAGCGGGAATCATCTACCATTTCACCAACTCCATTTCATCTACAACCTCATCTTCCTTTTCATCTTCCACCTCATCTTTCTTTTCACCTACTTCATTTCTCTCTATATATAGTCATCCTCTCCTTCACATTAAAGACACAATTTTCATACTCCATTCCTCCCTATATATAGCCATCCTCTCCTTCATATTAAAGACACAATTTTCATACTCCATTCCTCCCTATATATAGCTATCCTCTCCTTCACATTAAAGACACAATTTTCATATCCATTACTCTCCTCTCTTCTCCACATACACCATGTTAGAGTAGTTTAATGCATTGTATTTTCTTCTTGCATGCTTCCTTCATGGAAAGCTTAGGTAGTCCTCATTTATGGATGGTTTAGGTTGCCACCTACATGAAATGTTTTACCTCCTATATGCAAGGCTAAATTTTTTCATTTTCATGCATCTTGTGGTTGTATTTTTATGTTTTAAAATTTAATAATTACGTTTACTACAATGTTTATGAAGTTTTCAATTTATTTTATTTTTGTTTTTAATTTCATCATGTGCTAAACTTTCATTTTCTTAGGATAATGACGTAGCTTACTAATGACGGATTGAATCTTAACTTATTAAATCTAGTTTGAATTTCTCCTTTATGATTGAGTTTTAATTATTATTCTTAATGCTTTTGATTGATTGGTCATCTTTTGAATAATTTCAATATGCATGTTGAGACTGGAAGGAGATGTATATGTATAGATCCTATAATTATTAATTAAAACCATAACTTGTATATGAAATAGAAATATATTCATATGAGTTGTGTAGTCTTACTAAGTTTCATAAATCTTAATACATAATTAATTGCTTAAATTCATATAGAAATATATTGGATTAGCAATTAATTATAGATTTGTTTGACCTTGAAAAAGTTTAGTTATTATATTAGGGAGACTCAACTATCAATCATATGGAATAAATTAGGCTAGAATAGATAAATGATTCAATCTGAAATTTGTTAAGTGAAATCTAATCTCAGGTCTTTTTCTCATAGTTGCTTTCATATTATCTGCACTCATATTGAATTGTTTTTTTTCTTTTATTCTGTACTCTCAATCACCAAATCGATCGACTAAATAGAATTAAAATTACCTATTTTAGTATTTAGTGATCAATCCTCGTATGGACGATACTATACTCACTTCTATATTACTTAATTACGATAATATATACTTAAATTATTTAATATATCATTTACACACGTCACACACACAAACAATTTAAACGAATTGACCTACTCAAAACCCTTGATTAGGGAATTGATTTACCATTTTATTGGTTTGACCTGTCTCGTACGAATTGAATTCTAGCACCAGCTCTTGTTCGCGGTGAATCCAAGGCCTTTTCATCATCGGAGCAGAACATCCATCCTCTGTTCTTCCTCTCCCTATGGTTTTGCGAGCTCCAGCATTGGAAATGAAAATCATTTCAAGCGAGAAAAATTTTTCCTTTAGGCTTTGTTTGGTTGGAGGTTAGATTAGGTTGGGGTGGGGTTGATTTTATTTGGTTGGAGGTTAGGTTAGGTTGGGGTAGGTTGGGGGTAAAAAAGTGGTGTTTGGTTGGAAGGAGATTAGGTTAGTTGTTGGATGTTTTTTTGTCTTCTAGTGGTAACCTAACCTAGGTTCTGAAACCTCCAAAATTGGGGTTTTTCCTATGTGAGAGAATATTTATCTTCAATTGTGACTAAATTGCCCATGACAATTTTTTAAAATTCCAACACTGCCCTAACTTGACCTCTTGATTCAACGAACTTTCCAAATAATAATTATTTATATGCTTACACGAATAATTATTTTATAAATAATAATTTTATATAAATAATTATTATTAATAAATACATTATAAAAGAAGAAGGAAAATATGTAGAAGGGCATTTTAACCTCTTCTAACCTAACTTAATTTAAATAAACTTCACCTAACCTAACCTTCGTTGAACCAAACAACATTATAACCTCTTCTAACCTAACTTAAGTAAACCTCACTTAATTTAACCTTCGTTGAACCAAACAAAGCCTTAGAGAATTCGCAAACCAAATGAGCACCGCCACTAAAAAATTTGTATTTTTCATTTCTCACCCTCAATTAACCAAATCGGCCCTTAGTATTCAAAAGGCATTTCCCACAATCCTAGATAAAATTCTTCACACATATTTATCTCACATACTATAAATCGTTTACTTCTAATTCAAATAGGCAATTAATATTGTAAATGAATAAATCATGCAATTAGTACGTATAGTGTTGTAAATGAATATTTAATTGCTGTACATGCTTTTAATATAAATCATGCAATTAGTATAAATTAATGAAATAAACTTTATTATTTATAACCCCCGCTCACATGAAGTAGGGATTCCTTTTGCTTCGTCCGAACAAGCACTTCATCCTTGGGGTCGAGCTAGCCGTCCACCATTGTCAGCCCGGCGTGGTTTTTCTCTGGAAAGTATTGAAGAAGATTCGAACCCTAGGGCTTCGTCTACTCCCAAAATCCGGTAGGGTTGATTTGTTCAATCTGGCTTTGAATTCATTCCCCGCGTCTTATGTTCACTGAGTTGTTGTCAACCCTGTGTCGGACGCCGTAGCACCATTCTTACTTTGTTATAAATTTTTCATTTTAATTTGGCTTTGAATCAGGTTGGGTAATCGTTTGAATCTTTGACGCTCTTGAATAATGATTGAGTTTACATTTTTTTTTGGAAAAAAATTATTGGTAGTTCCTTCTCCAGAAGTGTCTATCAGCTATTGTACTTCTGCCCTCTTCATTCTGATTACTGACACCGTTTCTTACTATGTTGGATTTTTTGTGTATTGGCGTTCTTTTTATTAATCTCTTCATATTATCATCTATTTAGAAGATTCTCAAGGTACTTGAAATGACTTGGCTCTAGTTGTGTCTAACAATTTAGAACGTTGAGTTTAAATTGTCATTCTTCTGTGGCTTGGAGGAGTTACCTGAATCAATTAGCTTGCTAAGGCATCTGCGTCAAAGTAGCTGGAACAAAAATTAAAAAGGATATTATAGCAAACTATTCATATTTAGAAGATTTCAGTTGGGGCATCTGCCCCACTGTCTGTAATATAGGCCCGCCTATGTTCTCTACTCTAGTGAGGAAAGATTATAGAAATGAGGGTTGGGTTATCTAGAATAAGAAAGATACACAACAGTAATTGGAAGATAAGATAGACACATACTTTGCACAAGTTATCAAACTAAATGAATAAGGAAGTTTGCCTAGTTCATGGAACCAAAGCCAGAAAACACCTACTTTTCCATAGTTCATTTATAAGCGCTGTTTCAAGTTTGAAACGCATGATATAAATAATATCTATATATTGATTTTTATGTTAAGAAAGCAGATATAAAGTACTCCTTCGTTCCTTAATATGAGATATATTTATCTAATTTGATTAGATTAAGGAAGTTAGTTGAACTAGTTAATATGACATTTATTTTCTAAAATGCTCTAGTCATCTTTCTCAATTCCTTCATTTCTTCCCCTCCTTGATTATCATTGGGGGAGCATCAATAAGAGTAAATTAGGAAAAGTTTGACAAATATGAAAACTTTGTCTTATATTTAGGACCAAGATCAACTCTCCAAATACGTCTTATATTAAGGAACAAAAGAGTATATATGTTTGATCAATTTATTGAAGTCTATCTTATTTATTAATATTAACACTTCATCCAGTTCTTACTGATTTAGAGCGTTATTGTTTCAGATTTAGAACACGATTTGTAATTATTTGGTGAGAAGATGCCAAGCCTTGATTACTTTTGGAAAGCTCAACGTCAATATGTTATGACTTTTATCATTATTGAATCTCATGGAGCTTATTTTCCCCTCTTGGACAATCATGGAGATCTTTTTGTTTTGATGAAATACAGAATGTTGAATGTCTATTTGATAAAGAAAGAACATTGTTTTATTATTTTTATCTTGCTAATGACATCAAACTCTTTGCCTGTGTACAAATTCTACTTCTATGTTGATTTCCATTAATGTCAAGTATGTATTTGTTAAGCTTGCTGTTTTGATGAAATACAGAATGGATTATGAAAAGTTGGTATTATTTACCATGCTTTATGTCTCTTCCAAGATAGGGCTGAGCTCTGCCTATTGGCTAAGGAGTCTTGCTGTGAATGTAAAGCTGGCCGTCTTTCTTTATTTATTTTTTTTTTTTTAGCTGAGGAAGCTTTGTAAGTTGAATTTTTTCAATGAAGAATTATTTGACCCAAAAAAACATAACAGAAACTGTAAATACTGGAGACCATTTGAATTGTATTAATTTTTGCTCCTCAACTTTCGTTCAGGTTGAATGGGAGTGCTTAAGAAGGAACTGTCTGCAATGATTAACAATGAAGTTGAAGATCTGAATGAAGAACTGTCAGCATCTGAATCAGACTCAGAATCGGGAGAAGATGTGAAATTGATTGAACCATCTAAAACTGCAATATTTAACAGAGATGGTCTCCTGGATAAACTTGGAGACATAAGCTGGCCAGAGAATGTGGGATGGGTACACAAACTCTCCATTGATATCAATCAAGAGGAAGAAGTAGATGTGAATGATGACTTGGCACGGGAGCTTTCGTTTTACACACAGGCGCTGGAGGGAACTAGGCAGGCTTTTGAGAAGTTTCAGTCAATGGGCGTTCCTTTCCTTAGACCTTCAGACTATTATGCGGAAATGGTGAAGGCAGATGCTCATATGGAAAAGGTGAAGGGCCGGCTTTTAGCAGAGAAGAGAAAGATGGAAGAGGCTGAAGAGAGAAGAAAGGCCAGGGAGGCGAAAAGATTGTCTAAAGAAATTCAGGCCCAGAAATTGAAAGAAAGAGCTAAGCAGAAAAAGGAAGATATAGAATCTGTTAAAAAGTGGAGGAAGCAAAGGCAACAGAGCGGTTTTGCTGGGAGTGGCAACGATGTTGATCTGGATTTGAACTTTGAGGATGGAAAAGTATTTGAGAGGTCAAACAAGAAAAGGCCCGGCATCTTTCCAGGTGACCGGACCGGAGGCAAGGCAAAGCAGTCTTTTGGACAAGGAAAGAAACAGGGGAAACGGGAGTTTAGGAATTCTAAATTTGGTTTTGGAGGCAGGAAGGGACTGAAAAAGCAGAATACAGCTGATACCACAAATGATTTTAAACGGTTCAACAAGAATTCTGCCCCAGGAAATAAGAGGAGAAAGAAGTAACGTCATCTTGATATTTTCTCTCGAGAGGTGATATTGCCAGGTCGTCTATAGGCAATTTTGTTTCATATATTAATTCGATTTTAGAGGATGGCTTTAATCTCACATGCTAGGCTGTATGGTGGATTCTAAATTAGTTTTGCAAAATTTGTATTCACACCTATGCTTTGTTCAATTGTCACTTTATGTTACCCCTTTATTATTACTTCATATAATAGCTTT
This sequence comes from Inga leiocalycina, assembly GCA_963242795.1. Lineage (NCBI taxonomy): Eukaryota > Viridiplantae > Streptophyta > Magnoliopsida > Fabales > Fabaceae > Inga > Inga leiocalycina. The sequence continues at coordinate 50,953,597 of OY725329.1, forward strand.
AAGTAGGGTTTGAGTTCCTCAGGCTTTTGCCTTCTGTAACTTTAGGCGTGGTCTGTAATATAGACTTTCTATACTTTCGGGTGAATGATGTTATTTATTGTTATGTAGTTGAAAGATGCTTTTTAAGTGACCATAATTTTCACAGTAAGCGAAGTTAGTCCCTAAAATTAAATCTACTCCTGCAGGGCTCAAGTGGCATAGTCAAAAAAATTGATAGGTAGACAGTTGCTGGCGCTCTAGGGGCTGTTTGGTACGAGGAATTTATGAGGTAATTTAGGGCTGTTCGGGATTGGGATGGTCCCGATCCTGAAATGTGTTGGGGAAGGAGTTTCATTCCTGATCCTGAGAATTTCCCGTTCGGTAGGAAATTTTTGAAATCGGGACCGGAAATTTCCGTTTTTTTTTTTAATAATTCTATAGATTGAATTTTTTTTTCTTGTGTTTCTTTTAGTCTAGTATAAATATATAATTTGTCTAATATCATATTGTATCAAATTAGTCTAATACAAATATATAATTAGTTCAATATATGCTTAAAATTGTAGATTCAGCTGCAAAAAGAACAAAGACAAGAACAAAAAATTAGAGTTATTTAATAAATAATAAATGAAATTAACTAAATAAACTAAAAGAATATATATTACCTTGAGGGTGTTAGGAATTTTCATATTTTATTTTAAATTTAATCTTGTTTTCTTAAATATTTTAAAAATGTACACATATTTTTATTTTATATATATATATATATATATATATATATATATATATATATATATATATATATATATATTCTGGATCACGGAAAAAGTCGGGATCGAGAAGTCTCATTCCCGATACTGATCATGAATAATTTTTCCCGATTCCAAATTTTTTTGGTCCTAAAACTTTCTCCCGTCCCAATTTGCTCAGGATCAGGACAGGAAAATGTTGCACACGCCTAAAGGAATTTATGAGTTGGTTTTAAAAGAGTTAGAGAAGTGTGATTATAAAATTATAAAATTTTAATAGAGTATGTGAGTTAAAAGAGTAAGAAATATTAATTAAAGATTTATAATCTCACTTTAATTTTATTTTAAATCCAACAACTCAAATTTTCCACACCTCCAAATCTCCCGTACGAAACAGCCCCTACGTTAGCAAGCCACCCTCGTTTATTGTTGTGCGCGCGCCATTTGCCTGATTCGGGCTTGTGCTTTAAGAGTGAGAGCAAAACCCTTTCACCATCAAGCCACAAGGTCGATAAGCAGCAATGTTCTTCTTTTTAATCCAATTGTGATTGTGATTTCGTTTTTGTTTGTTGGTGATATCCAAGGGAACGAAAAACTGGATCAGGTAATAAACCGGTCACAGTACAGGTTCAAGAGTTAATGAGTTAATCGGGGTCTAACCGGTAGTTGAACCGATCATATTGAAATATTATAATTTATTAGTGGCGATATATATTAATATATTTTTAAATATAAAAATGAAGATTTTTAGAAAAAAAAATATTTAAAATCTATTAGTATTAATTATAATGCCTATACTTATAAAATGATATCTCATCTCATATAATTATTATATCTTTTTAAATAATTTTTTTCATTATTTTCTTCATTTTTTTTAGATTTGCTCTTTCTTTACCTACTTTTCTTTTCATTTTAGTCTTTAACCTTCCATATTTTCTTAAAAAATCACAAAATAAAAATTTTAAAAATAAAAAAAAATGAAACCAATTCAACCGGTTGAACCACCAATTTCATGGTTTAACCATCAAATCAGACTGAACCACTGACCGGGTCAACCGGTCAAACCGGCCTATCTGGTCCGATTTTTTGTTCAATGGTGATATGTGCATTTGGTAACTGTCAAGATCCCAATTAAAGACAAACACGAATTATATGATCAATGACTACCCATCTCTTGAGTGTAATAATGTCTTAGTGTGACTTGAATTATAGGCGCCACACCCTAAGTTGAAGGAGAAATTTTGAGTATTGTGAAGAGAGGTAGAAAAAGATTAGAAAGAACACTCAACAACTTAATCAGTGGGATTTTTTTATTAATAACATATCTAAAAATTTGGTTATTGATAAAACATAATGGTATTGTACAATCTATGAAGCCAACTCCACTTCTCATGTATTGTAATCTCAACATGCTTTTTACCCTTTTTGCCTTAAAATATAAAAGCAAGCTGAATAGCTTAAAACGTGCTGAGTACCGGTGGAGAAATTTGGGGGGGGGGGGGAATTTGTTCAAGCATTATATCCAACACTCATGCCAGTTGCACCATTTCCATAGACTGAATTGTAATATCCCGAATTTTGGGATTTGAGGCTTTGGAATAAGCCTAAATTGAGTGGACTACTAAGCCCCGATTTAGTAGATGTCCCAAATATATTCCCTAATGATTCTAATATCTTTGGGGTATTAAGAAAGTAAAATGGTGAATTTTGGAGAATATAATTATGTTTTCAGTAAAATCGCCTATGAGGCAGTGAGATTATCATAAGGTTTTGGAAGACTAAATGATAAGCAAAAATTATGAAATTTTACAGGATGAAAGTAGACATCCTAAGCTTTAATTTGATAGGTCATATGAATCAATTAGAGCTATACACAAAAAGATATGAATTTTTGAAGTCAGCACAGAAAAACTGTGAAATTTCTGGACCAATAGGCAAAGATTGAAATTCTGGGAATGTTGTGATTCCAGAAAGCAAACGTCTATATTTTTCCTTGAAACTAGAATCAATAAGGGTTCTATAGGCTTTGGAATCACCTCATTTCGATTTTTCTAGAATTAGTTATGATTTTTCAAAGTTTGGGAAGAAATCTGCCAGAATTTTGTAAAAATCCGAAATTGGGAAAATTAATTAAATAAATGGGATATATTATTATAAATCAGCTCCTCCTTCTTCAGCCCATTTCAGACGTGAGAAGCTGAACATAGAGAGAGGAAGTGTGAAATTTTAAAGAGAGAAAATGGGAGGAAAAAGCTTACAAAGGTAAGTGATTTCTTCGGTAAATCGGTTCCTAATGCGTATAACTCCACTCCTAAGCTATTCTTCTATGTGATTCAAGGGTTGGAAGCTCAAATTTGGTGTTCAAGAGAGCTAGGGTTTCAGCCATAAGAAGAAAAGCTAGTGGGAGCTTGAGGTAACTTCCAAACTCTTGTATATTGACTATTCTAGCTGCTGTGGGCAATTTAATCGGTGAAATTTCGCCGGATTGCCATTGGTTGTAAAAATGGAAAATGGGTTTCCCTAGGGGTTATGCTGCCCAAATTGATACTAAATGGTATTTTTAACCTAATGGCATAGTCAATAAAGTGGTTAGGAGTAGAAAGGAACGTGTTTACGGAGCCGAAACCGAAAAACCCCGATTTTCCCTGGAAAACCCATATATTTCGGTCAGGGGTCTAAATGGGTCTTAGAGTTGGATTTTCAATGATTTGATGATTCCATTGAGTTCAGGAGGGAAAATTAGGTGGGGTTACAGTTGGGCACTTTTTCGGAAAAGGCCGAGAAAGCATAATTACGGAAACGCCCCTAAACCCTAAAAGTAGGGCTGCCAAGGGCAATTTCGTAATTTGACATTGAATTTGATAATTCCGAGTCCGGAAATGGATTCCTTGGGCGAAAATATGTCAGGATAGCCCAGGTTAGAATTTCGAGAAAAGTACAGCCGGACCGGGTATGATGGGGCGGGGTCCCCGGGGGTATTTTAGTAATTTTTTAAGATAGCCTCATATAACCCCCAGAAACACTATGGAAGTGTCTAAATAGTACATTTGACATTGTAGGATCGAATATGGAGCTCCGAGCTGTTTACACGTAGATCGAGGCACGCGTTTCGAGGCGGAAAAAGGGTTAAGGTAGGGGACTTACCTTACTTGCATGTATTTGATATCTTTGCTTGTGTAATGATGTATGTGATTGCTTTACTTGATTGTGTATAGCATATTTGAATAAATGAAGCTCTGTTTCTGTTTTCGCTGTGGCCATAGTCTTGTTGTATGAAACATTGAGCATGCAGAAATGTCATTATGGGGCATACATCTAGATAAAGCTAACATGTCATACACATAGCATCAATCATGCATGCATTATGGTATCTGTTTCCTACTGAGATTCTCTCGAATCTCACCCTCCCCTACCAACAATTTAGACAGGAGACGACAAAAGATATGCAAACAACAATGTAGAGTATCGTACGAGGGGATTACAGTAGTGGAATGAAGACGAGAAGAAGTCTCCGTTTCACTGGGATGAGTTTAGACACCCTGATAGCCTTGTGCGGCTACATTATTTGAATTTATCAGGTATGAACCCCTATGGGGAATTTATGTAATCATGCACATATTATCAGTATAGTTATGCTATTCCTGTGTTGCCCACCGAACTGCATATCGTTTTCCGTGAATACTCTGATAAATGTGAAATTAAAATAAGGGCGTGACATTTCACCTACATCGAATCCGACCCATCTAGGTTAGGGGATGTCATTCGGAGTACATCTCTTTGCTTTGAAGAGTGAGTGAACAATCTTTGCTATGAAACCTCTCTAGCACCTGAATTTCAGACATGCTCTAAAAGTAACTCATCCAAGAGAAGCAAGGCGTGACAATCAGCCAATTAGCCAGATATGGCTTTTGTGTGTGTGTGTGTGTGTGTGTGTTATTTATATTTTATATATGAATATTTTCTTGGAATTCCTATGTTATAGTAATAATTAAAAGAACGGTGGCATAAAAATGGACTTGTATGACAAAGAGAGCATATCATTCTCCACGTCATCATCCAACTTCAAAGCATCAACGAAAACCCCAAAGCAGAGCATCGTGATGATATATCAATAATAAAATGTACCATAAGTCAAATTGTTATTTTCAAATAAAATTCTAAATAACACGACTCTCTTCTCGGAGCTTGCATCACATAGGAAAAATACATCTGATCAAATTGTAACATAAAAAGGGAATGTGCTACAAACAAAACCAAAAATGAATGAAGTTTGATGGTTGAAACAAGAACTATTCCGGAAAATATTCTACAGGGCTCTTATGGGCAAACACTACTTCCATGAAAATAGTAAACTAACCTATCTCATTTCTCACTATTCCACGGCTGTGCCCATATGGTTTCCTTTATTTCATTTATTACCACAACGATCGGTGAACTTACATATGTTTTATTCATCATCCCTGAACTATAGAAATTCTTTCAACTCGTTGTCAGGATGATTCAAGCTTTACTTCAAATGATGCTCGAACAAAGAAGCCATCTCAATCTGTAGCACACATAAATTAAATCCATCATCCAAAACAATCCTAAAAATACAATATTTTTTTTGGTACAAAATAAATTTAAGTGAGTTGGGTCCGGAGGTTCACCAAGACCAAGTACCAAAAAAAAAAAAACAATATGAAATGTAAATAGAAATGCACAAATGGCACATGTTGGCACGTGACAACACGAATGGGCCAGATTCAACAGTGAACTGGACACAACAAAAGTAGTCTCATTTCTTGTTACCAAATACCATCATAAAAGAAAGGGCATGAGTAACTAAACTTTTTGCTTAGAGCATCTCCTGCCTCATTTCAATTGGAAGATTTATCAAAGTCTAAGCTAATCCAGATTGAACCGGACACAGCTACAAAAGGTAGCAAAGCTCTACCATCAAGTATTTAACATGGTCGCATTGTCAGAACTTGAACTTGAGACATCTAAGGGTACAACCCCTTGTCAGCTCAACCGAGTGATTGGTGGTAGAGTTACTCCACTTTCAATTGCTTAAATAATGACTGCTAAGAATAAAACTCTTCTGTATTTGGTTGAGTCGGATTGTACCATGATAATAAATGATGGGATGATATGAGGACTGATAAGTGAGTCAAACTTGCTTCCATCCCTCAAAATTAGAATAATCCTTTGAAATATGGTTTATAATGGAGTGTTAGATTAACCAAACAGTAAACTGTAATCAACTCAAGAATAATATTTTTCCGATGAATCTGGATAAAATTGAAACTTAAGTTGGAAAGTTTGGAAGGTGGGTATCACTCCTCACCAATCCCTTATCAAAGCACACTTGAACAGATGTCATAAATAGGTTATGTAAATTAATAAACAAATTACGTGAAAGAGGCTTCATATAACTTCACAAATGGTTGTTGGATAATATTATATCAACTTACTGCTGTCAATGCAGCCTCTGCACCCTTATTTCCAGATTTACCACCAGCTCGATTTAGAGCCTGGAATTAGCAGAAAGCGATCAAAAAGACATCATAACGATCAAAATCCTAATTGATGACAAGAAGAATTTGAAAAACTCAAAAGAAAATGGTTGAGCATAAGCTTACTTGATCCATATCGTCACACGTCAGGACACCAAAAATGCAAGGAACTCCTGCAAAGTCGCCTCAGAAATGCTTCAATTTCTCATCTTGATGGCAATTGAGGAATTAAGACGTGGTAAATCACAAAGAGTTGAAAATGATTGAATGAAGACAATTGTTAAGGTGTGTGAGAGGAAGCATAAGGTTGGTAGCAGAGGAGAGAAGGAATAGAAAAGGTAAATTACATGACAAAATGATATAAAGAAGATAAAAATGGGCTCCCGTTGTTGAGAATGTTAGCATCAAGGGACTAGTTAGAAGGCTCTTACGGGTTCACAGGACGACAAAGTGACTCTTACGGTTTAAAGAAGGACTAAGTACAGGGAAAAGGTAAGGAAATTATAGAGAGTGTGGGAGGTATCTGAGAATTCATGATTTTTTAATATTTTTTCATGACAGTAATCTTATCAAACATTTTCTGATTTTCCACATTATCATTATTATTTTAAAGTTAGTTTTCCATTATAAATAATAAATAATGCATAATCATTAGAAATTATGTAATTCGCAGGGGAAAATTTTAATTTTCGGACGTCAATTTTATGGGTAACCTAAAATGTGAAGGCTGACTTTCAATCAGCATCTGAAGGGACTAAATTATCCAATTATGCTTATAATTTATCAAATCAAAGTCCTCCCTGTCTAGTCTATAATATTTCAAACCGTTCATAAATTGGACTTCATATTGAGAAGGTCATGGTCCATTTACTGCTTGAGATCCTGAAAACCATTAAACCCAAGATGCGTGTCTTTTGAATTTGGTTACTTAAGCCAAGATCAAGAATGATTTCTTTCTTTCACGTGTCTGGCAGGCCTCAATTTGTGCAAGAGAACATCTTATTTTCTGGTTTTCTTTTCAATGTACAGGATTGTATTCTAGTTTGGAGGCAAATCAGAGTCGTTACTGCAATAGTTTCTCTTCAAATTCTTGCTCTAGGTATCCTTCCTGCTGTATCCTAAAATGGGCCTCCATCAGCATGCTTTCAATGCATAGAGATGTACAAATTTTGCCTATAAAAAAATTGTCCAACAAGAAAAATGTTGTGTACAATTACTTCAATTTATTAATATTACTTTGGCTCAGAAAAACCAAATTCTCTATATTCTACTCAATATTTTAAAGGTGTATCAAATATGTCTCCATTCTATATCAAAGGTTTCTTTTTCTCATATGATTCTTCTCTTTAAAGGCATGTCTCCATTCTCACGTTGACGTATATTTGTGTGTTTGTGAGATAATCACACTTTTGGTGTTAATTGAACCACACAAGGCCTAAGCTTTTTATTCATCTTGAATCAGAAACTAGAGAGACACAACCAGCTCATTGATCCCAGAAAAGAGGGAATGATCTCAGCTATCTATCTCAAAAGCATCATCTACTATCTAGAATCTAAAACAAGCTAACCTCATTTGACTAAATACTTGCTTAAAACAAACAAATAAATAAATAAATAACTAAAAAAGAATTCAGAGTGACAGAATAGATATCACTCAACAGTATTCTATTTTTTAGAAGTATTTTTGAGAAGTTTGATCCATGTTTCATGTCAATCAGAAAACATAGAAATTGATCTAAGCAGAGAAACTGATTCCCATCTAAATTCAAAGGGTGAAAATATAACCTAATTCAAAATGTTATTAACTAGCACCACTGAAGGTTAATATCACAACATATTATAAGGGGCACAAACAGCAGCAATAAGTGTAAGCATGAATTTTTGTTGCTGTATGAACATATTATAAGAATTTATACGGTAAATAAATAAAAAGATACCTGACTTTAGGCCAGCCGAAAGCACACCAGATGCTGCTGAATTTGCAACTGCGTCATAGTGGGTAGTATCACCTCTTACCTGTTTGCAACAAGCAATGGTTGCAATAGTAACAGTAATTTAATCAACAACATATACAGCCAAGAATATAGAATAATAATTTGTCCATTCAAAAGATTCAACTTGTTATCACCATACCACAGCTCCTATACATAAGATTGCGTTATATTTGTGTGATTTACCCAGTCTTTCTGCAACAACACCAATCTCAAAACTACCTGGAACCCACACAACCTGAGGTAGAAGGAAAAATACAATAATCTCTTTCAAATAATACAAAAGCATATGCAACGCAAAAAGCCAAGTTAACCTAAAGAATGACCATCAATATTTAACCACACATGCGACACATTAAATTATATATATATATATAAGCCAATCTACGTAATACTGACAATTATAGGATTCAGAACATGGCAAGTCTACCTTGCTTCATAGATAATTTAACTCTTGGTGCCAATGAAAATAATTGGAGATGACACATTTTTTTGGATACAAAGACTGACAGTTGGACAATCTTCTCATTAACACAACAAACTAACAAAAATAGATAAAGTTGGGTAGGTCTTGTCAAGTAGATATTAAAAGGAGGGGAAAACACACACACAGATTGAATCCTTTACAGTTAAGAAATAAGCCATATTCCGGATATAGCTCCAGGTTATGAAACATGAGCACGAATCCAAAAGAAGATCAACAAATGGTGGGGGAACAAAATAGGAAAACAAGGTAAGAAAAGTCGACCCAGCTTACGTATGTAACTAGGCAAAAACAAAATGAATATTAAATCAATAGACTGCCAAGCAAATGAAAAAATGGGTTAAAAAATGGGTAAAAAAATATTGCAAATTACACATTAATGTTAAACTAAAATTCATACGTACATCAATATCCTCATCTTGAACTGAATAATTCTTGAAAGTATTCAGAGCTCCCTCCAAGAGCGGCTTAGTGACAATTTCATTAAACCGTGCAACAACCTTAATGATGAGAGATTATAGGTCAGAACAGTATAATGATCAGAAAGAAAATCCATATAATTTCTATCCAGTTTGCAAGGGAAATAAGAATGCAGATATTTGAAGATATGCTAACTTCCTTAAGATTTTATTGCAACATTCACAATATGAAATAAGCAACAAACCTCATATATAGTAGAAATTTATGCATATGAGGTTAAAATTGCAAAGGTTGCCAAGATTCATGCCTTCAAAAGGGTACCAAAACACAGTTCCCTATGATAATTTCATATCTAAGGGATTTGAGAGCAAAATATATCTGAATGCATACTAGAGACAATCTACCTAATAGATTAAATAAAACAGGAACATCAACTGACAAATAAATCTCGAGATTGTTTTAACCATCATATTTGGTGAACTGACCACGGCAAAACGAAGTCCTTGGGTTCTCGTCACTGAACCAGTCAAATGACGTACAGCAGCAGTTTGTGACAGAGATGATCGGCCCTTTCTTTGAACAGCAACAAGAGGCACAATTTCTGATGCTAATGAAAGAAACCCATGAGTATATTAAGATACTAATACCGCTCGACTGCTCAGAGACAAGAAAAAGATATGCACACAAAAGGAGAGGTGAAGCATGCTCAAAATTTTAATTCTTTCCCATTGTCATTGTCATAAATTATAACAAACTTGTTCCACCAAAATCATATCCTTTCAGGGTTATCATCTAGCTCTATGGATAGTAGAAAGAAATGCTACCTTGTGTACAATGTGAAAATGAAAGGCGACTTGGTCTTTGAGGCCCCTTGCACAGATGCAGGTTGGTACTGCTATCACATGACTGATTGGGGCCACAATGTGCCAGAAATCCAAGCCGAGGCTGATTGACAGGAATGAAGCAATCGGCAGAAACAAACAAAGCCATTCCAAGCACTGCCCTCAGTATATGATGTATGTACCTAAGAGGCTAACAGCAAATGATGGGAGCATCATAAACATGAACTTTTTGCCATCAGAAACAAGACTAAAGTATTAAGATTGAAGTAATAAAAGAAATCTTGATGACAATGGATATTTTAAGGTAAAGAGAAATGGAATGTCAGAATATTTGGACAGTAAGAGGTGAAGATTGAAACAACCAGATCTTCTTCAGCCTCCTCTTGATGGATCTCTTGGGTTGCGTTTGGTTCAAAAGAGGGAAGGGGAGGGTTTCTTAATGATCTCTTAAATGGTTCGGGAGGGGAGGGGAGAGGAAGTAATAACTAATTTATCATTATATTTTTACATGTTAGATTTTTTTTAATTGTATAAATTAAATTTGCACCTTCCAAACTGCATAATTTATTTTTTTTCACTCTAATCCCAACATATGGTTGGTGACAATATATATATATATATATATATATTAAAAACTCCCCTAAATAAATCATAAAATATGAGGCATTGTTATTAAATAGATCATAAATATCCCTTATTTTTCTCTTTTGTAACTTCCCTTAATTCAATTCTCAACATCAAATATAATGAAGATATATTACAATGCAAATATATGAAGGAAATTGCTCAGTCATCATACAAATAAGCTTGTAAAATGTCCTACTTGTCAAAATATATCATTTGTTAAGCATAGTCATCTAAACTATTCAAGCCACATTTTCAACATATCCACAAAAGTAACATCATCGAATGCTCAAAAGCACATTTTGAGCATATAACAAAAAGTTGGGGCCAACAAAACGTAGCAAAATATGCCCATTATCTAATCAAAACCAAAGAGCATCTTCATTATCACTTGCTCTTGTGTTGTAGCGGCCATTGAACCACAGTCCGAAGCTTGTCAATATCACTCATAAGAAAGCAAAAGATGCCAGGTATTTTTTTTAACATCACATCCACATTCTCCAAGCATGCTCCAAATTTCTTCTTCTAAATCAGTTAACTTCAGATAGTACTAAAAGCCACACAAATTCTCATCTCTTTCTGTACATAACTAATCTGAACCTAAAGAAGAACTCTACCTTTTTCTTTAACTTCAGCATATAGCATCATATATAATCATAGGCGGGCCTACATGATATGCAGTGGGGGGCATTTACCCCCACCAAAATATTAGGAGCTATGCATAATTGATACTACCTCCGATCCTAAATATAAGACAAAGTTGACGTTTTCTGGAAAGATTAAGGAAGCTAAATAAGTTACTTAATCATATCATATGTTATATATCCTTAAATTATATATTAATTTATTAATTAAACTAATTAGTTTGAAGAAAAAAAATAAAAATATAAATACTCTAAAGTAATTTAATTAGTTTCCTTAATTTTTCAAAAAAAGTCAATTTTATCTTATAATTAAAACCGGAAGGATTATCATATTCTTTTAATTTTTGTTCCAAACACTTTAACTAAGATGCCTTAGTAAGCCAATTGATTCAGGCAACTCCCCCAAGCCGCTGGAGAATGACAATGATGACACTCCTGAAATTTATGATCTTGCAATTTATGATGATGAAAAGTGTTGCCTAGAAGTGAGTAAGGAGCACAATTGATTGTTTCTGTCAATAGCTTCTAAATTCACAGACCAATGAGCAGCAGGAAATGATTTAAACCCAAGCTTCTAAAATGCGAGACACAAATGGAATCAAGTCATTAACCATTACATGCACCGCAAATACCAAAGAATTTTCTAAATTAGTAAAAACATAATGAGATTAGTAAATTGAATGCCAACACACAACAAATCCAACATTGCACAACAACACAATCAAAAGCATATAAGTCTCTAGTAATCAAAATGAAGAATGCAGAAGTATGACAGTCAATTACACATCATTGAAGAAAAAACTAGCAATCAAAGTTTTAAAAAAAGTAAACAAAACCTGTTTTACATTACCAGATTCAAAAGCGTCAATATTGAAACGATTACACAGCCAGATTCAACGCCGAGTTTAAATGAAAATTTTAAGACAAAGCAAGAAATGACGCGGGAAACAGATTCAAATCGAGATTCAAAGCCAGCTTGAACAAGTCAATCCCACTGGATTTCGGGATAAGACAAAGCCCTAGGGTTCGAACCTTCTTCTATGCTTGCTGGATGCAGGGCTGACGGCGCCGGACGGCGGACGGCGGACGGCGTCGAGATCGAATGCTTGTTCGTTGCCAAAGAGAAGGGACCTACTGCTTCACTAGACACAGCCGAGCCTGTTTTGCTGGACTATACAGTATTCTCCCCCTTATAGACAAATAACTCCTTTATATTTATTAAAAATAATAAATAGTCTCTCCGGTATTAATTATAGGATAACATTTAAGAATTGATTTTGATTTTGATTATAGGATAAAGTTCTAAGTTTTATCAATTTCTTCCCTAAATACCCTCTATTGATACTTTCTCAATAATAATTAAACACCATAATAAGTTAATAAGAGTATATCGGAAGTTATTGAGGGAGATTAACGATGCCGGATTGTGTGAGAACTTCGAGAAGTCGTGTGTGAGGCATGAGAGGTACAAAAAAAAACAGAGAATTAATGTAATTAGATACCGTTTTAAATTTTAAATAAGGGTATTTTAAGAAAATAAATATAATTAACTAATTTAACCATTATCCTTAATTTCTCTAAAATTAGGTAAATATATCCTATAATTAGAACCGGAGGGAGTACCTGGGAAAAAATGATAAAGCTGGCTTTAGATTTACCTTTTTTATTTCGTTTCTCTTATTTGATATTTTTTATCAACTAATTAAAGAAACTAATTTTTCTTTTAGATGTTGAGAGTAGAGGATAAATCTTTTTCCACGAAAAATTATTATCATAAGTTTTAAAAAATTAAAATTACCACGTGTTTCATACTTAAATATTAATATTAATTCCTTTAAAGAATCTTAAATATTTACTTCTAATGGAGAGATACATGTAAATAAATCAAATTTGAAATCATATTGGCATATGCAGTATTAATTTTCCGAATTAAAACACAATTTTATGCTTCAGATTTCATACTTAAATAAATATTCCTTTAAAGAATAAAAAACAGTTAACTGAGAGATATGATAAATTAAATTGGAACCCTAGTAAGAGATTATTCATAATTATATAAGTTAATTAAAGATGTAGTATAATTTTGTAGGGTTAAGGTGCATCCAGCACCCTAAAGTATTTTTCATATGTGTCCAGCATCCTAAAATAATTTGTGGTGCGCCCAACAGCCCAGCACTTTGAAGTGTTGTTTTAAGTGCATCCAATACCTAAAAGTTATTGCTAAAGAAATACTTTAAGGGTGTTTGATATACCTTCATTTAAAGGACTTTTTGAAAGTTCATGGCAAGGTTTAAATTGCTCATAAAAAAATATTTTGTGGGCAAAATTTCTCCTAAAAAAATAATACTTTAAAAGTAAAATTGCCCTACAAAATAATTTAGAATGATAGACACACTTAGAAATATACCTCAGGCCGATGTTAGACGCACCACAAATTACTTTAAGATATTAGAAACGCATAGGAAAACACTTCAGGGTGTTAGATGCCCCTTAACCCAATTTTTTACCAACATAAATAGGTATAATTTATAGTATATATATAGGTTTTTTTTTTTGTCCTTTTAATTCAATACAAGGATTAATCTTAAAATCCTTAAGAATTACACGAAGCATTTTAACAACAATTTTAACTTTGGAGATCACATTGAAAAATGATATAAACTATACAAGCAAAATGAATAATTTCGTTTCATAAATTATCAAAATATTTTTGTAAAAGGAGCATAAATTTATTTGTTTATAGGACAAAATTATCTAATTCTCACATACATATTAAGTATTCTAGCAAATCACTAAATTTCATTGTCAATGTTCTAGTACCATGTTAGTTGGTTGAAAAGAATAGAATCCTGGCCCACATGGTCACGGATTAGAATGAATGAAAGTTGAGAGAGAGCAAAAGTGTTCTCCTTCATTTAACACCTCTAGAATGGATCTAGCTTCTCTCCTTGGCACTTCCGGTCCTTTGTCCCTCCATTACCCAAAACTACACCGTTTTAGGTGTAAAATGTGAGGGTGATCCACCTTTTTTTAAATAACATTCAGTACCTTGGGATATATTTTTAGTAGCACCCAGTATTTTAAAATAATTTTTTATGCACTCTTTGACATAAAATATGTTTTCAATAGTATCCAGTATTTGGCAAGCTACACCTCGAAGTATTTTTTTAGTAACTATGCATATCTTAAATTAACTTTTTCATTTATGTATATTAGGTATTACTAAAAAAAATACTTCAGGGTGCAACTTGCCAGATAATAGGTGCTACTAAAAAAATATTTTATGTCACAGAATGCACAAAAATTATTTTAAGATACTGGATGCTACTAAAAAAATACTTCAGGACACTAAATGTTATTTTGAAGGAAAAAAAAGTGAATTACCCTCACATTTTACACTCAAGATAATGTAATTTTGGGCATTGGAGGACCAAAGGACTGGAAGTGCCAAGGAGGGAAGTTGGATCCGTCTAGTATGGTCGTTAGTCCCAGACTTCCTCTATTATTCTCTTAATAATTAAAGCTACAAACTTGAATACTTACTGGACTGCCAATTCTCTAGTTGGAGTAATTAGTTATCAATTAAAGATGCCACGCACACAAACATATCAACTTTGAGCTCAAATCCAAGGGTGGTGTCTGACAGCATTGCCACTGAAATGACTATGAACTGATAGTTCTTGAGTACTTTTACACCCAAATAAAGTTTATAGTACCAGAGGTACATTTTTCTTTTTTTGCCACAAAAGTATATTTCATTTCATAAGCAAAGAAAACGATCAACTACATCCAACCTGAACCATCAACAGAAATAGAAGCAGAAAATACCAAAATGATTAAAAGTCTACTTAAGTCTACAAGACAAGACAAAAACAACTACCCACTACATTTCCTAGCTTTCAAGCAGTCCTCAACTAGGATATTTGCCAAAGGAGAAGGGGCTGAACAGCCCAGTCTTTCGAGCTCTTCTTCGAAGCAACAACCTAGGCGCACCAATTAGCATCCTGGTTACATTGTCTTAGTATCCACCTAAAGAGAACACCCCTTAAGGCTTTACCAAGATTAGAGATCTCTTCTATCATATTCAAGCAATCCCACTCAGGACATATAATCTCATTTTTTACCGCTTGAACTAGTAAAAGACAGTCAAACTCTACTTGCACATATTTAAATCCATTGGAAATACACCATTTTAATCTAGAGACCAGTGCCATTGTCTCAGCTTTTGATGCGACCCAGAATCAACAACTTAACTCTCCAAATTCAAGTCAAGATTCGAGGACGAATCCTTTTGAGGAGAGAGGGAATGATGCGATCCAGAATCAACAAGTTGTCCCTTCAAATTCAAGTGACATCTCTTCCATTTCAAATGATCATTATCAAATTCCAGCTGGACAAATCATGAGAGCACAAGATAAAATATTCAAGGAAGCATTGATTGGGCTGATTGAAGAAGTTGTTGTAAATCAAATGATAATTGGATCAATAAATCTAATTCACAAAACAAAGATGCTGAAAACGTCACTAAGTTCATTTGTGCTAAATATGGAGTTGTTAATCAAGTTTTGGGCTTGGAAACTTCAAAACAAAGAGTTTGGACCTAGTACTACACATGGGAGGGCTCATTTGGGCCTAAATAAGCACATTTTGAGCCTTAATTTGCTGACTACATTTTCTTGAAGTTAGGTGTACGAAAATCAACAAGGAGTTGGTGGCAGATTTGACTTTTGTTTTCTTTAGCATGTTGTATTTGATTTTTCAACTTTCTTCTAGATTGTATTAGACTTTTGTGTTTATTGTATTAGACTTTTAGGTTTCCTTGCACATGGTTTTACAATTTGTATTGGTTGTTTTCAAAATTGCACTTATTGCGATTAGGTCATATTTTCCTATAAATACTTGGTGCTTCTTCATTTGTAAGACACAATTCAGATTTGAATCATAAATGAAAGTTGTACTTCTACACTTTGCTTCTTGAGAGTGGATTCTCTCTAGGGTTCTTTTTAGAACTAACAAACTTATCAAGGCTTGATCAACTTTGTGGTGTTTTCCAACACTTCAGGTCCTTGTTCTTTCTTGTTCAAAGGTTCAAGTGGATCGTCGATCTGTGTTTAGCTTTCTTGGGGTGTGTATATTTCAGAATTGGTTGTGGGTTCGTGGGATCTTCCCTTATAGGTTCGTACCATCTTGGTATCAGAGCTTCGGATCTAAACTCAGGTCATATCTATCTGTTCTTTGTTTCCATTTTCGTTTTAAGTTTTGTGCTTTGTTCTTGTGTCTGTCCATGTCAAGATTTGTTACTTCTGTTTGTCAAGTTTTTCTTTGTGTTTTCCAATATTTAGTATGTTTAATTCATAGTTCAGAAACTCTTCTTTCATCTCGGTTTGGAATCGTTTCAATCTGATTTGTCATTTGTGAGTTGTGTCCATTTTAATCTAGTTGTGTTTTCTGGAAAAATTCTGGGCGTGTTCATCTTCGTTTTTCCAGAACATCCTGAAATATTTTGTCCTTGTTTGACCTCTTTTCCTTTGTGTTTTATATCATTCAATAGGTCATTTTCATAGTTTAGAATCTCATCTTTCTATTCATTTTGGTATCATCTCAATCCAAAATTTCCACTGTGAGTTATAGTCTTTCCAAAATAGACACTTTTCTGGAATTTTTGGGTTTAGATTTCTTGAGTTTTGTTGTTTGTGATAAATTCTGCATTCTCTTTAAATTTCAGTAGAGGAGAAAAATGAAAAAAAAAAAAGACAAGAGCATCAAACAAAGAAAAAGAAAACAAATTGATAAGAAAAGAAAAAAAATACTGAAAAAAAAAGGATTGTGCTGGAAGTGTTTTGAGCAATATCTATTGTCATACATAGAATTTGTGAAGTCTATGTCATTTAAACTCTTGATTTCCTTGAATTCCTTTTCCAATACTCACTTTGATATTCCATATTTCTAAAGTGTTGTGTTGATTCTACAAATTGTGATTGCTTTGATTATGAATTGCTTAGTTCTTTAAAGTGCCTCAAGAGGAATCTAAGAGTGGAAAGAGGCAAGAGTGACATACATCAATCTAAAAGCCAAATTTGAGTGAAACACGAGTGACACTAAACTTATTTAAGTGAAACACGTGAGTAGAGTGGTGAGGTCCATTTTTCTCTAAATCTAACTTTTCAGGTATCATCAATATGCATGATGAAAAAGAGCTTCAAACATATTTTGACTCCTTACTAAAAGGACTTCAAAGGTTTACTGATTAAGCAAAGCAATGGATGTCTAGTCACAATTCCAAATCAAAAAGAGAATTCCAAAGAAATCTCCAGAAGTTGAAACAAGGTTCCATGACTGTTGATCAATATTTTCAAGAGTTGGAATTAGCTATGACTAGAGCTAGAGTGAAAGAAACTTCAAAAGCCACTAAGGATCATTTTGTGAATGGGCTAAATCCTGAATTAGCTTGTTTTGCAAAAACCCTTACCTTCTTGAACATTGATCTTTTGGTTCAATTTGTTGCTGAGCATGAACAAAATATGAAGCATCAAAGATGTTCAGAAAGTAGCTCTAATGCAAAGGAGATTGAAAACTTCATTGTTACAGTTTCTAATGATGAGCAAGTGCTAACTACAGAGGAAGAAGTAGTGAATGTTGAAAGTTTTGCTGACTATTGTATGGAAGAAGACCTTCTTATTCCAAATACAAATCTTGTGAATCAAGAAGTTCCTCTCAATCATGAAATGAAAAGTGAAAATATGAGTGAGAGTGATTTTAGTGAAGCTGTTCTAAAGAGAGAAAATCAGTTTGAGAGAGATCAAGATATTGAGAGCATAGAGTGCTATCAAAATAAAGAGAGTAAAAATGAGAGTGAAGAATTCAGTGAAAATAAAGATGAAAAGAGTTGTGAGAAAAGTAAGGTTAAGAGTGATTGCAAGGATATTGTTTTGGTTACTAATGATCTTAATCATTATTTTCCTTGTGATTTTGATGTGTTGCAAGTGTTCTTGGACTTGATTCCTAAGAAACCACCCGATGGATTCTTGTCTTCAAGAAGCATTGAACTTTCATTTCCTTCAAGTAATATTGAAAAACATTCTGGTTCTCTAAAGTTTGATGTTGTTGATAACTTGCTACCCTTAAGATGCCTTGAACTCAACACTTTGAATTTTCATTATCCTATGGATTTTGCAGTTTATAGGTGTTCTTATATGCATGTTGCAGCCATTGTTGTCAAACTCGCGAGTTAACTCTCCGAGTTTACCGTTTTTACGTTTCTAACTTATAAAATCGAGTTGAGTCATTGGTAAACTCATGACCTTTATAAACTCGGTTAAATTCACGAGTTTATATAGCAAGTTTACCGTTTTTACGTTTCTAGTTTACAAAATTGTATTAACGCACCCTTAAACTCGTGTTAACTTTTTCAATTTGATTATACTCAACGGCTTTATATATGAATTTTATAGAAATTTCTTTATTAAATATGATAAATTATGAATGTTGATAGATTTAATTTCAATTATTTGGATTTAAAATATTTTTAAATTAAATTGTTGTCAACTTTTTATATTTTAATTGTTTAATTATATACTAATAATATCTATTTAATGGTAAAACTAAACTCTTACGAGTTTACGATTCGAGTTCACGATACGAATTTACATCACTGTCACGAGTTTATTTAAACTCGCGAGTTTAACAACCTTGGTTGCAGCTTGTTTTGATGATACTCTTATTTATAGAAACAAACATGATGAGCGTGTGAATCATTTGCTATGTGTGCTTGAAGTTTTAAGAAAGAAAAATTGTTTTCAATTCCGGAAAATTCTGGTTGTTGCATGGAAAACATTGATTTCCTTTGTTATGTGTATTTGCTTGGTCAAGGTAAGCTTAACAAAAGGCATACATGTTGGCTGAAATTTATTGAGATCTTTACATATGTCATCATATATAAGAAAGGTAAAGAGAATGTTGTTGTTGAAGTATTATCAAGAAGGTATAGTGCTCTTTCTTCTCTAAATACCAAATTGCTTGGATTTGAATATGCTGAGGAAATGTATGCAAATGATATTGGTTTTGCTGAATTGTTTCTTCCCTATGAAATTGAGCATTATGCATCCAAAGCCAACAAACAAAGAAGCTGTGTTCTTTTTGAACTTGTTGATACTTACAAGATTGATCTATCTTGTGAGTATATTATTATTGTTACTTTTAATGTGGCTGATATATGTCCATTTGATCAAAGTGGAGATTCGTAAACGAATCCTTTTTAGGAGAGAGGGAATGATGCGACCCATAATCAACAAATTAACTCTCCAAATTCAAGTCAAGATTCGAGGACGAATCCTTTTGAGGAGAGAGGGAATGATGCGATCCAGAATCAACAAGTTGTCCCTTCAAATTCAAGTGACATCTCTTCCATTTCAAATGATCATTATCAAATTCCAGCTGGACAAATCATGAGAGCACAAGCTAAAATATTCAAAGAAGCATTGATTGGGCTGATTGAAGAAGTTGTTGTAAATCAAATGACTATTGGATCAATAAATCTAATTTACAAAACAAAGATGCTGAAAACGTCACTAAGTTCATTTGTGTTAAATATGGAGTTTTTAATCAAGTTTTGGGCTTGGAAACTTCAAAATAAAGAGCTTGGACCTAGTACTACACATGGGAGGGCTCATTTGGGCCTAAATAAGCACATTTTGAGCCTTAATTTGCTGACTACATTTTCTTGAAGTTAGGTGTGCGAAAATCAACAAGGAATTGGTGGCAGATTTGGCTTTTGTTTTCTTTAGCATATTGTATTTGATTTTTCAACTTTCTTCTAGATTGTATTAGACTTTTGTGTTTATTGTATTAGACTTTTAGGTTTCCTAGCACATGGTTTTATAATTTGTATTGGCTGTTTTCAAAATTGCACTTATTGCGATTAGGTCATATTTTCCTATAAATACTTGGTGCTTCTTCATTTGTAAGACACAATCCAGATTTGAATCATAAATGAAAGTTGCACTTCTGCACTTTATTTCTTGAGAGTGGATTCTCTCTAGGGTTCTTTTTAGAACTAACAAACTTATCAAGGCTTGATCAACCTTGTGGCGTTTTCCAACACTTCGGGTCCTTGTTCTTTCGTGTTCAAGGGTTCAAGTGGATCGTCGATCTGTGTTTAGCTTTCTTGGGGTGTGTATATTTTAGAATTGGTTGTGGGTTCGTGGGATCTTCCCTTGTGGGTTCGCACCAACTTTGAATGGAGAGTCTACCACAATCCATTCACCTTTCAAACATAGAGCTTCACCGTCCCTATTTCTTCTAACCATAGAGCTTCACAATCCCTATTCCTTCCAACCAGACAAATGCCAGCAGCTTTAATTTTACTGTCAAAAGCCCCATCACAACACATTTTAATGCTATAATACCCAGAGCTTCCCATTTCTTGAATAATACAGTCACTAGCATAAGGGATAGGAGCTTTTACATTAGTCATGTTCCAGCCATTTACTTGCCAAAATGACTCAACCAAATCCATAGCAATTTGGACTATAACCATGGGATCAAAAGCTTTTTGCTCAAAGACAAAGGCACATCAAGCCTTCCAAATCTGCCAAAGAAGACAAGCAATCAACGCTTTTGCCTTATTTAAACACTCCTCATCATTTAACACTTTTTCAAGCCACAGAGCCATTTTGGTTATGATATTAGCATCCATTCCAAGCACAAGACAGCAGCCAAACCATACTCTCTAAGACCTATCACAAAGCAACAAGTGCTCCAAAGTTTCAGGCTCCAAATTACAAAACAAACAAGTAGAAGAAGTAACACACCTCTTTGGCCATAGCGCTTCTCTAGTAGGTATAGCATTCTTAACCACTTTCCATATGAATAACTTCACCTTGGAAGGAACTTTCAGCTTCCATATTACCTTCCAAAGCCTTTTGTTAGTAACTATTGACCTGCCAGGTCTTTTTTGGGCAACTGGGTGATTACTCTTAACCCATTTATAATATGCTTTAACAAAATAGATGTCATCTTTCCTGTTTATCCAAAACACCTTATCTTAAGGACTGTTAGGTAGCAAGATATCATATATTGCCTTCTCTTCCTCAGCAGAAATAAAAGCTCGAATAGGTTGCAAGTTCCCGCTAGTTTGATCAATCAACCTACTAACCTTCCATTGCTCAGCTTCTTTATTTAGTACACTAGAGTTCAATTTAAACGAGTTGAGGCAAGGGATCTACGGGTCCCCCCATATATTAATCCATTCCCTATTCCCCATATTGAAACAAACGTAATCCTTAAGCAAATTTCTCCCCTCTAATAGACTAACCCACACCCAAGAGGCTCTTCCACCTCTCTTAGCTTTGAGGAAGGTACCATTCGAGAAGTATATACCTTTAATGATCTTAACCTATATCTCCTCCAGTTCACACAATATCCTCCAACCTTGCTTAGCTAGAAGTGCCAAGTTAAACCAATAGAAGTCCCTAAAACCTAACCCACCATCTAATTTTGCATCAGTTAAGGAGTTCTAATTCACCCAATGGATCCTATTCTCTTCCCCTCATTGTCCTCACCAAAAATTAGCCAACATACTATCCAATTCCTTACATGTAGTAATTAGGAAAAGGAAGCATGACATTGGGAGCACAGGAATAGCATTAGCTACCGCTTTAATCTTTACCTTTTTCCCCACCCTAGATAGAAGTTGCTGCTTCCAACCTTGGATCTTCTTGTGAACCTTATCTTTGACAATGCAAAGCGCCTATGTCTTAGACCTCTTCCACAATACCGGCAAACCTAAGTACTTCCCTGGATCCTCAACTTCCATTACCCCCAAGATTGACTAATATGAACTCTTACCTCCTAGGAGTATTTTAAGAGAAAAAGGCACAGGATTTCTAGAAGTTGATCATCTTCCCTGAAACTTCACAATAACAGTCTAAAATATTCCTTACCATCTCTATGTTATCTAATTGTGCTTTAAGAAAAAGTACCAAGTCATCAGTAAAGAAACAATGGGTTAACTTAGGTGAACTTCTGCTCAACTTAATCCCCCTAATCAAACCATTTTAGATAGGGAGATAAAGGATCTCCTTGCCTTAACCCACGTTCCGGCTGAACTCTTGCAACTATATTGCATGACAACAACACATTAAAGCTCACAGTGCTTAGGCAAGAGTAAATGCGATCCACCTATACCCTATGAAACCCCATATCCAACAGTTCTTCTCTCAAAAAATCCCATTCCACCGTATCATATGCTTTATTTATATCTAGCTTTAGAGCCATTTATGCCTTATTCCCATACTTGACCGACAAATAATGAAAGGCCTCATGAGTAATCAGTATATTATCAAAAATTACCCTTCCCGGTACAAATGCTCTTTGGTTAGGCATAATAAACCAGTGAATCATGTCCCTCATCCTATTAGTAATTACTTTGGAAAAAATCTTGTAAGAGAAATTGCATAACCCAATTGTACAAAACTGACTCAATAGTTTAGTATTGTCTACTTTCTATACTAGGACCAAGTTAGTGACATTTAATTTTTCCAAAGAAAAACCATGCTCAAAGAAATTCTGGACAAGTGCACTTACTGATTCACCAATGACCTCCCATTATTTTTGATAAAAAACACCCGAAAAACCATTTGGCCTCAGAGCTTTTAGAGCATCAAGTTGAAAGGTAGTAGATCTCACTTCCTCACTAGATATTTTACACATTATAGCCTCATTCATATTACCAGTTACAACTTCACCCACAAACTGCAATATGAGACTAAGATCACGATCACCTACCGTGGAAAAAAGAGACTTGAAATATTTAGAAAAGGCACGCCCAATATCCTCTTAGTTCTCCACCTATCTACTATCTTGTTGCTCCTCTTTCTCTGAATGGTAGATTGATGGAAAAAAACTAGTATTTTGTTCACCAAATTTCAGCCACTGAACTCTAGAATGTTGTGCCCAGTATTTATGTTCCATCTAACATAAACCCTCCAATTTTTCAGTAATTTCCTTAGCATTCCTAGCTTTATCAAGGCCCCAGCCATTTTGATAACACTTAAACTAAACCAGTAGCTCATCCATTAATTTCTTTTCCCTGCTCCACTTAGTTAAAACCTTCCTAATTCTTATCAAGTTGTTTTCAAATTCTGTCACCAAATCTTCATTCTCAAAGCTGCCACCCCAATTACTCTTCACCAACTAGTTAAAGTCAGGATCATCAGCCTAAAAACATTCAAATTTAAACCTCCAAGGAGTCTTTAGCTCATTATACTCAACAATTAGGACTATCGGGCAGTGATCAGACCCTACAGCCTCCAAAATTAGCCCATGTGCCCTCCCATACCTTCCACTCCAAGACAGATTACACAATTCTATTCAACTTTTTCATGATAAACTCTTCCCCAATTCTCTTATTCATCCATATGAAATTCCCCCTTTAAGTTCTACCTCCATCATATTCAGGTTGAACATAAAACTCTCAAAATTCCTCAAGTCGCTCAAATCATAAATCCTTCCTCCTTTCTTATCTGAACTATATAGGAAGTCATTGAAGTCTCCCAATACTACCCACAGCACAGACTCACCAGAATTCAGAGAAGTTATCTTCCCCCACCACTCCTTCCTATTCTTTTTTCTGGAGGACCATACACAAACGTGATATACCCAACCCAATTCACAACCGAACCATCTACCTTCACATGTATAAAGTTTCTTGAACTACTCACAAAAGCAATACTGACTGAGGAGGCAAACCAAAAAGCTAAACCACCTAACAACCTAATAAGCTCCACATATATTCCCTCATCCAACTTAAGCTTCCTTCTAATTTTTTCTACTTTTTCTATTTTCATCCTAGTTTCTGAAAGAAAAATCAAACACGGTGATCGTTTCTTTATTAAGTGCTTTAGGTGACGAATTGTCGAGGTAGTACCCAAACCCTGACAATGCCATACTAAGGCACTTATAATGACTTGGTGGCTGCTTCTGGCCAGCCACCTCGCCTTCCTTTATTAGCCTTAAAAACAACATGCTCCTAGTCAATAGGCTTAAGCATACTTCCCTTTATATCTGCCACACCTATAGGAACTTCCACCAGCTCATCCTTATTAATCTTCCTTACCACTAAGGCCTTTTTTCTTTTAACTTTGTATCAAATAGAGGAGATTTCCCTACGCAAAAAGTAGTTTCCTCAATTAAGCATTCCTTACCCTTTTCCTTTACTCCCTATGACATCAGCTTTCTTCTCGCAGTGTCCTTGGCGAGCCAATTCTCATCAGCTCCTTTTTTCAAACAAACACTTTTCAGCTTACCTACTAACTCTTCTTCAGCTTCCCCTGCCTACCAAGGAACCAACATTTTCTTGGAACAGCTACCCTCCTTTTCCCCACAACCTTCATTCGAAGGAAGCTCCACTATGTATTTAATGTTACAAGATTTTTTCGAACATAATCCCTTCTCCTTTTGTTGCGACACTTTTCTCCCAACCAAGATGTTATTCCTAATTGAGATAAATTTCCTCAAATTGATCCCTAGCTCTCTCTTGACAGTCGGTTCTATTACAATATTCATTTGAGGAGTGTCAGCCTTTACAACCAACATTTTCTCTCCTTTCAAACCAACCCATTCCTTCCCCTTGGAACTCCCTTACACTCCATCCAACTCTGCCTATATTCTCCTAATTACCTTTCACACCACTATGTGTAGAATTTTATTCCTAATTGAGATAAATTTCCTCAAATTGATCCCTAGCTCTCTCTTGACAGTCGGTTCTATTACAATATTCATTTGAGGAGTGTCAGCCTTTACAACCAACATTTTCTCTCCTTTCAAACCAACCCATTCCTTCCCCTTGGAACTCCCTTACACTCCATCCAACTCTGCCTATATTCTCCTAATTACCTTTCACACCACTATGTGTAGAATTTTATTCCTAATTGAGATAAATTTCCTCAAATTGATCCCTAGCTCTCTCTTGACAGTCGGTTCTATTACAATATTCATTTGAGGAGTGTCAGCCTTTACAACCAACATTTTCTCTCCTTTTAAACCAACCCATTCCTTCCCCTTGGAACTCCCTTACACTCCATCCAACTCTGCCTATATTCTCCTCATTACCTTTCACACCACTATGTGTAGAATCTTCCATCGATACATCCATCCCCGGTCTCTCAACTTGTTCCCTTTCCTTTTACTGCCTTAAGAAGGCATCAACACCTACCACCTTTGTGAACACCTTTGCTATCAGGACACCCTATCCACCTCCATAAGGTAATCCCATCGCCTGAGAACATGCATTAGACTCATGACCAACTCGTTCACATGAGTAGCAACAATGATGTAAACATTCATACTTAACATCAACCCACGCCCAATATGAATTTGGGAGATTATGGCTCATAGATTAAATAAAATATATCACACTACTTAAGACCAAGAGAAATTATCAACAAATATACTCCCACACAGTAAATGATTAAAAGAAGTGGGGACGCTTTGACCTTTGAATGTGAGATAGAACATTTGAGGTGACAAGACACTCAAAAGAGGACAAATAGGAAACTGAGGAAGGAAGGGAGATGGAAGTAAAAAAAAATTTATGCCAATAGAGTTAAAGGACATCGAATCAAAGAAGAAGAGAAAAGAGTTACCTGCTTGACAACTTGAGTGTGGATTATGGGAGCTAGGCGACAGCAGAGAGATTGGGGAGTATGTTCAGTGGTGGAAAAGGGAATTTAAAGGGAATAGTGTAGGGCTTTCTTTTACCATTGGGCTTATCACAATTTGGGCTCTTAAAAATATTTGTATCTTCATTTATTTTAGTCATATTAGAAAAAGGTGCCCTGGCCTTGGTAGGGGACTGGTGCCGAACTTACCTAAACTATTTTGTACCAAAAAAAATATTAGAAAAAGGAATTTTTGACACTTTTATTTTTAAAATTTTCTTTATAGGAAAAATTGATTAACTATAAATAACATCTAAATAGTTGTATAAACTAATCCCAAACTTTTAAATAATTATTTTTTTATTATAATTTTATTTAATTATTATCTCAATAACTCTAAAATATCTAAATAATAACTCTTTTTAGTTATATATTTTTTTAAATATAACTTAAATACTAATATATATATCTTTCATGTAACTAATTCTTAAATCATAAATATAAGGATGTTACAATATGCATTGCACTTTTGATAATAGGATAGTAAGAAGTGATTTGAAGGTGAAAATGGGAGATCAAGTCAATCCACAAGTGAGAAAATTTAGATATTTGGGATCAATTTTGCAAGAAAATAAGGAAATTGATGGAGAAGTTAATCACAAATTCAAGCTAGGTGGTTTAAATGGGGAAAAGCTACTGAAGTTATTTGTAATTGAAAAGTACTTGAAAAAGTAAAAGGGAGATTTTATCATATTGTTATTTGGCCAGCAATTATTTATGGTAGTGAATATTGGGCTTTGAAAGGGCTACGTGAACACAAAGTGAGGATAGCTGAGATGAAGATGTTGAGATAGATGTGTGGTCAAACAAGGAAAAATAAGATCGTAATGAGATTATACGAGGAAGGGTTGGATTGGCACCTATTGAAGAAAAAATGGTAGAAAATCGTTTGAGGTGGTTTGGACATATACAAAGAAAGCCAGTAGATACGCCAGTGAGGAGGGTAGAGCAAATTGTTTGGAGCCAAGATAAAAGGGGTAGAGGAAGACCGAAGAGAACGCTTAATGAACTTATTGGGCGAGATCTCTTAATTAACAATTTATCCCAAGATTTGGTTTTTGAATGGTGTCATTTGATTCATGTAGCTGACCCTACCTAGTAGGATGGACATGTACAAAGAAAGCCAGTAAGGAGAGTAGATCAAATTGTTTAGAGCCCAGTAAAAAGAGTATAGGAGGACCGAAGAAAGCATTCAATGAGCTTATTGAGCGAGATCTCTTAATTAATAATTTATCCCAAAATTTGGTTTTTGATAGATCGCAATGGCGTTGTTTGATCCATATAACCAACCACACCTATAGGATTAAGGCTCTGTTGTATTTGTTGTCACATTCTTTTCAGTAATTTTACATCCAAACTTACTTTTACATTAATTATTCAAACAAATTTCAGTTTATCAAACTGACTTTTTCAAAAGCCAATCTAAACATAAATCACATTATACAATATAACTTTGACTGTATCTTATGTTTACAAAAAGCAAATCAGAAAAAAGTTATTTCTACCGTCGCTAATTCAAACACACCTTAACAAGGTAGGCTAGAGCAAAATGTTTAACCTCATAAATGCAAATATATAATACTACATGGTCCTTAATTTAATATCTACTTTGTAGTGTACTATATATTATATTAAGGACTGGAGATAGCATTAATCATGAACAAAATTGAAAGCTGTACAATACAAAATCAAGTATAAATTTGAATTAAAAAAATCATATTCACATTTAGGTGCACAAAGAGCCACTGTAGTGTACATACTGAACCAGAACTCTTTTTTATAGAAAACAATTCAGCTAATATTAATGATTGATCCACAGACAAAACATTAGGGAAAATTCTAGAAAAATACAGTCAAAATTAAAAAAGTACAAAATAGTGTGGTTAATTCCTGAAATCCCAAATCAGAGCAGCCGTAGGAATCTGGGATTTGAAATCTTGATGTAATATCCCGATTTGTGATTAGGGCTGATAATCCTGATAATCATTGAGATTTGTGTAATTAAACACTTTTGGGATTAATGCAAAGTGATTTTGAGAATTTATGTGTATGGTATTTAAGATCAAGGGTTGTGATTCATTGATAATGGGTCGGGATCCTACGCTTTGAGATTGTGTGTGTTCATGGAGGAGTGCTTAAGATCATGACATGTGGCATTGTGGTAGTGGTTGGATGATGCACTAGAGGACAAAAACCACCTTTTTACTCCCTTTCCTCTCTCCAATTCGGTGGAGTGTGTGTGTAGGCAAGGGAAGAAGTCTTCATCATCATCTCCTCCCATTTCTCTCTCCCATATTCTCTCTCTTTCCTCCATTGTTTCCGGCGATCAAAGGAAGAAGGAAGAAGAAAGGTGAGATTTTGATGCTTTGTTTGATCTCTAATGCCCTAAACCTCTTCTTTAATATTGTGTGTCTCATTGAGAACTACATTGTGGTAATTTCAGAATCTTGAAATAGTATTGATTTGTGATTTGGTCGAAATTGGGAGTTGGAGAAACAAGATTCTGGATTGAGCAAAGGGAAGAGGTAGGCATTTAGAGCATTTGGATATATTGTTTATGAGTTTTGGCTAGGTTCGGTAAAATCTGGAAATTTTGCCCTAAGTATGCCAAATGTTGAAAATGTGGATTTTATGGTGTTTGATAGTAAAAATGGGTTAATGTTGAGTTATTTGATTATTGGATAAGATTCGGAATGTGGGAAATGTGTTAAGGGAAATCTGGAAAATGTGTGTCATAGAGACCTTAGTGGTTGATTGTGGTCAAAGTGGTTTTTGGGGTGTTTGTGGAGTTGCCATTGTGTTCCCTAGTTAGTGCTTAGAGTGTATGAGCATTGTGGGGAGTTTGGGAACCTTTGGGCATGAATTTGACCATCTGGTGTTTTTCTGGTTTTCTGCAATTCTGGGTTTCGGATGAGCATCACTCGAGCAGAGGAAGAACGTGCTCGAGTGATGGAAGAGTTTTCCCTGTCCTGCTTCGAGTGCGTCTGGGTTTCTTTGGGTGATGCTCGAGCACAGCGCTTTGTGCTCGAGTGAGCGAAGAACATGCTCGAGCAGGCATGGTCTGCTCGAGTGAAGGTGGGAGTTCAGAGTGAAGGGTTTCTTTCGGGTCTTCACTTGCTGGTGGATGCCACGAGTGTGCTCTGACACTCGCGAGCATAGCCTTCTCACTCGAGCACTGGGGGTCATGCTCGAGTGAGGTTGTGCTTCAGGAGGGAGTGGTGCTTTCGGGCTCTCACTTGCGAGTGAGGTGCTCGCGGGTGTGAGGTGTGTGCTCGCGGGTGTGCTCGCGGGTGAGAGGTGTGTGCTCGCGGGTGTGAGGTGTGCTTCTGGTGGGAGTGTGCTCGCGGGTGGGAGTGTGCTCGCGGGTGTGGTTTTGTGCTCGAGTGATCCTATGCTTGGAGAGCTTTGGGTGCTCTCGGGTCCTCACTTCCTGGTTTTCTCTCGCGTGTGCTCGAGTGAGGTATTTGGCCTTGTGCTCGAGTGAGGGTCAGCGTGCTCGAGTGAGCCAGTTCCTGCAAGTGTCTTTATGCTCTCGGGAGCTCACTCGCAGTCTCACTCGCACTTGTGCTCGAGTGATGTCCGTACTTGTGCTCGAGTGAGAGCATCTGTGCTCGAGTGAGAGGACCAAAATTCTGTGTTTTGCCTTCGAGTAAGGGGTCTTTTGGGTAGGTTCTTCCAACCCTTTAGGCATATGTTTAGGCCTATTCTAGTCACCTAAAGAGTCCTAAACGATAACCAACTTAGAGTATTGTTGAAAGATGATTATGGAAAAGAAATTGATCAAGTGTCCCTAATTTGAATAGGATTTGACATCTGTCGAACGCGTGAGCCCACTGTGCCAAAGATTATCAGGAAAGATTCAGGTAGCGACCTCTCTCTTATACTTTGTGTAAATGTACTGTATGTTTGCCTATCATGCATTGTGTGCTGCTGCTGCCTTGAGATACATTGTGATACGTTGTGGAGCTTTGTGTACTGTGGAGCATAGTGCCTTGTGATACATTGTGTTTGGAGATGCTTAGTGATACATTGTGCTTTGAGTTGCTGCTACATAGTGTTCACCGCGAAAGCGGGCGTTGTGCATAGTGATTACCGCGCGAGCGGGCATAGTGTTTGCAGCGAAAGCTGTCATTGTGATTACCGCGTAAGCGGGCATAGTGCATTGTGATACAGCCGTGAGTGCTGTCGTCTGTGGCGCGAGCTATGGATCATTGTGTTGCGGATGATGTTGGTGAACATGATACATTACATGCTTTGTGTTTATATATTGTATGAGTGAGTTGTTGCTCTGGGATTCTCAAGAATCTCATTCCTCCATATGACTAACCTTTTCAGGCAGGGCAAGTGGCTCGAAGGAGAAGCGTCCAACCCGTAGTGGTTAGGGTCTCTTAGGGACATTAGGGATTTTTGGGATAGTTGGTTATCCTTACTTTGGATTTGGGATTGCCAAAGTGTAAATTGATGTAAATGATTATTTTGATCGTGTAATCCCCGTTGTTGGGAAATATATAAAACCCATATTATTTATGTAAGTAACCCGGGGTTGCCGGGATTTTAGTTTCCGCACTTTGATATTTATTATGTACTCTGATTTCTCAAGTAGTTATATCCGTACATGAATGTGAGACCAGGAATATATAAGTTTTGAAATGATTTTTCGAACGCCCCATCTCTTGGATGAGGGATTATAAATTGTTAAACCATCTTATTGGTCTCTATTTCATTTAAATTTCGTAATCCGGATGTAATTACGGTGAGGGGGTTACACTTGAGCCAAAGACATGCCCTCAGTTTAGTGACAGGGAAAACAAAAACAGAGAGCACACAAATGGGAGGAAAGAAAGAGAAGCTGCGTGCAAAAAAAGTGACAATATCGGAAGAGAAAAAGTGACGAAAAGGAGAGCTAACCCACGAGTAAGCAAATTTAAGGCAGAAATCATTTTTGTGTTGTGATTCTTTAATGTATATGAAAAATTGGTTGTGGTTTGTGATTAGGGCTTATCATATCAGAGGTTTTGTTTTAGGGGTAAGGGGGCTCTTAGATGAAGATGGAGAAAAGGTAGTGGTTTTAAGGTTGTGCGATCAATTTCATTGTGTTTAGTTGCATTATTGTTGAAGATTGTCCCTTTTTTGTTGGTCGCGACTGATTAACAGATGAATGCTAATGGGTGTTGCATCAGTAGAAACTTCGGCCGACCATGGATAGTAAGGTTGGGGGAGGGTGTTGTTATTAGTGAAAATGGAGATGTGAAAAATTATTGTCTTGGAGTTATAGTAGACGCAGGGTGATGATATGGGGGTGTTGTTATTAGTGAAGATATTAAACAAAGAAGTGAAGTCGTTAATGTAGAATATAGTATTGTTAATACATCGAGAGGTGTTGCTTTTTGGCATCAAACTTGTTACTTTCCCATTTTTTCCCATGAAGATATTAAACAAGGAAGTGAAGTCGTTAATGTGAAATATAGTGTTGTTAATAAAGCGAGAGGCATTGTTTTTAGGCATCGAACTTGTTACTTTCCCATTTTTTCCTACGAAGATGTTAAATAAGGAAGTGGAGTCGTTAATGTAGAAGTTGTTGTTGTTAATAAAGCAAGAGGTGTTGTTTTTGGGCATCCACCTTGTTACTTTCCCATTTTTTCCTACGAAGATATTAAACAAAGAGGTAAAGTCATTAATGTAGAATATGGTGTTGTTAATAAAGAGAGATGTGTTATTTTTTGCCATCGAATTTGTTACTTTCCCATTTTTTCCTACGAAGATGTTAAACAAAGAAGTGAAGTCATTAATGTAGAATATGGTGTTGTTAATAAAGCGAGAGGTGTTGTTTTTGGATATCAAACTTGTTAATCTCCTATTTTTCCTATGAAGATGTTAAACAAGGAAGTGAAATCATTAATGTAGAAGCTGGTATTGTTAATAAAGCGAGAGGTGTTATTTTCTGCCATCAAACTTGTTACTTTCCCATTTTTTCCTACGAAAATATTAAACAAGGAAGTGAAGTTGTTAATGTAGAAGTTGGTGCTATTAATAAAGTGAGAGATGTTGTTAATAACCAACCCTTCAGAAATTCAGAATAAACGCTGAAATGAGGGAAATAAGTTTGGTGAGAGAGAGAGAGAGAGAGAGTTAGGTTTCTTCTACAGGTACCAGCAACTGGAAACAAAAACAACAAGAGATGGCTAAGCAAAGCTTACCGGAGAGACCAAGTGGTGGCTAACCCTTCAGAACAGCGATTTCACCCTTTTGTTTTTCTAAATTAATGAGGGCATTATCGTCTTTTCGTTAAAATTTCAAATCTCAGATTCCTATGGTTGCTCTAATTTGGGGATTTCACAAATTCACCACACTTTTTGGTCCTTTGTTAATTTTTACTGTATTTTTTTGAAAATTTCCCAAAACATTAAACATAACTTTGTAAATTAAAAAGAAACGTTAAACAGTCATGAGACAATTAATGCAATATGCCAATATACGCTTTGTGGAGGCCCCCAAAATGGGGGCACAACAGAGGGGGCAGCTGCACACCTCATATCCTAAACAAAAAGAGTATAAAGATCATTATGTTTTGTTGGACTCAAAAACAATTGAATTTTTTGTTTTAAGTGTCTGTTTGGGTTAGCGATAGAAGCTATTTTTACAACGTGATTCACGGTGTACAAAGTAAGTATGTAAAATGAGTTTTGTCTTGGCTTGCATGAACATGCGTCACGAATGCTAACTCAAACACAGTTGACTCTTAAGTTGAAACTTTGCTGAAAAAATTATTAAAAACTTATTAGATTTGTCAGG
Source organism: Inga leiocalycina (assembly GCA_963242795.1). NCBI lineage: Eukaryota > Viridiplantae > Streptophyta > Magnoliopsida > Fabales > Fabaceae > Inga > Inga leiocalycina. The sequence goes on from OY725329.1 coordinate 50,986,337, forward strand.
AAAATGATAAGAATAAAAGATAATTCAATTTGATATTAAATATGTCAAAAATGATTTTTTTTTCCTCTCATCAAAAATTTAGGTGAGTTGAACCGACAGACTCATCAAAATGAGTTTTTATTTAAAAGAAAAATTATCCTAATGATCAATCGGTCGTATTGATTTCAGATATTTATATTGGATTACAGGCAAACCATTTTTTGAAAAGTTTGTCATCATGCATAAGTAAGGATGTTATCTTTTATTGATCAAATAAGTAAGGGTTTTATCTAATTCTTAATAATTGTAGCTATTTATAATATAACTGTTGGCCCCCAAAATTTTTTAATTATCAACTCAATCCCTTGTCTCAGTTTTTTTTTTTTTTTTTTACCTGAACTTGTCTTAGAATAACTTGATCTCCATAGTTTCCTAACTATATATATATATATATATAATATTAATGAAACTGAAAATAAACAAGCATACGGACCACTAATTTTGATAAGTGAGGTGAATAGTGAATAGCGAAAAGCCAAATGAAAAGGCCTAAAACTGTGGCAGCACTAAGGCAAAATATTCATGTCTAAATTAATTTGGATTACTCCCCGGAAAAAGGAAAAAAAAAAAGATATTAACATCGATTATAATTAGGGTGAGCTCACTCTCAAGCTAACCCGTGGATGTGATAGCAAAACGCAGCGATCAAATGCATATCAAATCAATCATTTTCTACTAAAATGAGCTGTGAAGAATTATTGCTAATCAAGCATAGTCAGTGCATAGAAACAAAACTGATCTGGGATTTTGATTTTTTGAAGGTATTTCTCTGAAATTTTCTATAGTATATATCCAATTAATTACTCCATATAATTTGTTATAAGCCCAAAGCAAATGAATCATTTGGTACGGGAACCTCATCCTGGTTGTTGGCCGGCTACATGCTGACATGTTATTAACTTATTAGATAATTTTGTTTTAGTTGTCAAAGAAAATTTTTGTGGGTCAAAGGTTACAGATTCAATCTTTATTTGTAACCTTAGATCATTATACATGCGCCTCTAATTAAAAATAATAATTGGAGAGACAAGACTATCACCAAAAATTATATCTTATATATATATATATATATATATATATATATATATTAAATAGTATTGTCTGAGGAAGCATTTTGGGTAAGCCCCCATAGCCCAACTCACTTAACTTAAGCCTTATGTAAAAAAAAAAAAAGGAAGTAAATATAAACAGGAGGTTATACAACTATTTTGATTTCTCACTCATTCCAATCATGAGTTAATTTCTGTTGCACCAAACAAATACTCCATGGGATTATAAGACAAACCTTTATAGTCCTACTTAGTTCAAAATATGAGGTCAATATTTAATTAGTTAAAAAATTTTAATACTACCCCTCCTTAGTTAGAGTAAGTTGTTGGTATGTTTTTAAATATAAGTCATTGCAATTGCGTTATAACTAGAATTAAGAAGGAGCCGTTGACTCATTAAATTTATTTTAAATTGAAATAATTTTAATTAATAAATTGTTAATTGATGTGATAAGTGGCCTCATCCTGATTTTAGACTGTCCAGATCTGAGTTTTTTTAAAATGACGATTTTTTAAATAAAAAGTCATTTTTTGAAAAAAAAAAAATAGTTAGGAGATTGTCTTTAATTTAAATTTTATACCCATTAAAATAATTTTTTTAAAAAAATATAAACTCTTGAAAACTCATGTCTAGATCTCAAATTAGATCGATGGTCTGAATCTACTTAACCCTTCCTATTAAAATTTTTGCTTGGTAGGGAACCAGTTCCTACGTGGAACTTATAAGGCAGACCAAAGCAAAGTTCTTAACCTCATAAATACAGATATATAAATATAATATCAATCAGGAAAAAAAATGGAAAGTACAATATTAATACAAAATGAGGCATAACTTTGGATTAAAAAAATTCATATTCATATTTAGATGCAGAAGAGCCACCGTACATACAGAACCGGAATTCTTTTATAGAAAAAGGAAAATCTCATTTAGGTCTTAAGGACAGGAAAAAATGTCAAAAAAATTTCATTATAAATTTCTCTATCAAAAAAGTCCCTAGGGACCTTAGGGATTATATTCCAAATATGAACTTATTTTATTGACAAGTGTATATAATTATATTGACAAGTTAAAGAGGGATTATTGACCGACTCATATATGTTAACTAAAACAGATTTTATTAACAAGTACATGTAACTATATTGACAATTCATATAATAGTCATTGACAAGCCCATCTATGTTAACCAAACCAACTCCCGTTGATAAATGTATGTGATATTCATAAGTCATAGATTGACCATTGACAAACTCATCTATGTTAACTAAAACAGCTTTCGTTGAGAAGTGTATGTGACTATATTAACAAGTCATAGAGTGATTATTGGCAAACTCATCTATATTAATAAGATAACTATGAACTTTTTTTATATAGGAATCTATAACATTTTTTTTTATATTTTTTTTAATCCCTTGGGCCTGAGTGAAATTTTCCATTAAAAAAAATCCCTAGTCATCCTCACAGTACACAATAAACATTTCCGCTAATATGAATGCTTCATTCACCCAAAAAAAAAACCTCACCCACGTACAAACGTCAAACATAAATATGTAAATAAAAAAGAAACGTTAGACAGTTATGGGACAATTAATGCAGTATGCCCATGTGGTACATAAGAAAATTAAAACTAGAAGAAACGGAATCAATCAAGCATGCTGTGAACCGTGCATCTCATATAGAACAGGTATCATTACGTTTTTTGGACTCAAGAACCGTTGAATTCATCGTTTTGATACAGTTGACTCCGAAGTTGAAACTTAGAAAAATGATAAATAAATACCATTTAAATTTATAAAACTCTTAAAAGTTTGTTAACACATTGAAATAATAAAAATGTGATGTGGTAGGAATATGACATATTGAAGTTTATATGTTTTTATTATAATGCCCCTAATATTTTAATTTTAAAAAAAGAAAGAAAAAAAGCCACCCTCTCACAACCGTTTTCTTCAACCTCTCATTCCCTTTCTTCCAACAATTTCACGTTCAACGGTCGACCTTCTCATTCCCCTCCCTCACCCACCACTCTCAACCACACCTGCTCCAACACATGGAAGCTCAGACTCCTCCATAGAGACACTGTGGCGAAGCCCACGACCACCGCTCCTGATTCAACTCCCACATCCAATGCAATTTCGCCAAGGTCGTCTCCCTCGTTTGCTACCTTTCTCCCTCTTTCCACTTTGACTCTTTCAACTCTGACGTTGTTTTCGCCATGACTCTTTCGGCTCTTTCGTTGCATTTCTGTCAGTGGTGGCAAGAATGGACAGGAGATCGCCTAGTGCCTTTCAACGGTAGTGCTGTGTGACCTCCAACGGGCAGATTTGATGGTGAATGCGGGATTTCCAATGGTGGCAGCGATAAACTCTCGTCCCTTCTCCCTCTCCGTTCTCAACGTCTTCCCTTTCTCTATGGCGGCGACGGGTCTAATTGTTTTGAAATTGAATTGCTTCTTGCAAAATTGACTAAAAGAGTACTGATTTTGATAAATTTGGTAATGATTTTGACAAAATTAATAAGTACTGATAATATGTGTAAAAAGATTGATAAAGAGTTTTGGGTTGTAACCAATTGAGGAATGTGATTGACGAAATGAATTGTGGTGTTGATGAAATCGGTAATGGTTTTTACAAAATCAATTAGTACTACCAAAATGTGTAAAATGATTCATAAAGATTTTTGGGTTGTAACCAATTGAGTAATAAGATTAACTAAAAGAGTAATGATTTTGATAAATTGTGTAATAGTTTTGACAAAATCAATAAGTATGGAATTGACGAAACGAATAGTGGTCTTGACAAAATCTGTAATGGTTTTGATAAAATCAGTAGGTACAGACAAAATATATAAAATGATTGACAATGAGTTTTGGATTGTAACTAATTGAGTAATGAGATTAATTAAAAAAGCAATGGTTTTAACAAAATCTATAATGATGTTGATAAAATCAATAAGTACTGATAATATGTGTAAAAGAATTGAGTAATAAGGGTTTTTTGGTCTTTTCACCCAAACATAAAAAACCCAGATTCCCATCCCATCCTCTCTCTGTCATTTGCATGTGTTCAAGGACTTTTCTAGATTTTAGAAATTCAGATAATATTTATACACCCCTTTCCGTTGAAACTTTGATGAAAAAATTATTAAAAACTGATTAAATTTGTCCAGAAATGATAAGAATAAAAGGTATTTCTGTTTGATTTTTTTTCTCTTCATAAATTTAGGTGAGTTGAACTTTGAGGCAGGCTCACCAAAATGAGTTTTTTTTTTTAAACAGAAAAATTATCCTAATGATCAATCGGGCCATATTGATTTCAGATATATATTGGACCGCAGGCAAATCACTTTTTGCAAAGTTTGTTATCATACGTAAGGATTTTATCTAATTTTAATAAGTGTAGATATTTGTAATATAACATAGCCTCCAAATTTTTTAATTATTAACTCAATCCCTTGTCTTAGAATAACTTGAACTCCATAGTTTCCTAACTTTATATATATATCATTAGTGCAACTGAAAATACATTGGCATACGGACCAATAATTTTGATAAGTGGGGTCAATAGCGAAAAGCCAAATGGAGAAGCCTGAAAATGGAGCATCACTACGGCAGAATATTCTTCGTATAAATTAATTTGGATTGCTCCAGCCAAAAAAAGTAACATCGATTATAATTAACCTTCACACAAAGTATTAAAACTCGGACCGGGCACTGAACCGGTCGAGGTAGTGGATCAAGGGTCAGTAGGTCAGATCGGAGTTGACCCGAGGGTCAGACCGGAGTCAACCCGGGAGTCAGACAATTTGAGGATTAAAAAAAATTCCATAGAGGTTAATGAGCATCATAGTATCATATTGTAATCCAATAACATCAAAAGCAATAACCAAAACAAACTCATAGTAATAGAGGTTTTTTCCACCCATAATCCTTTAAATACTTAACTAATCATCAATTAACTCCATAATCTTCATTAACAGCATTCAAATCTGCAGGTATTGCAACATCAGGAGGTGTAGCTGAAGGAGGAAAACCAAAAGTACTAGGACTAACATCATCAGCAGCATTCAAACATGGAAGTTCAGGAATGGCCACATATTCATCACCTACATATAAAATATTGAAATGAATTAAATTCTTCATATTCATAGTTTAGTGAAAAAGAAAACATAATTATGTACTATTATATAAGAATATAATCTTAATAAACCATTAAACCTTCATAATTCTTTGTAAGTTCTTCAAGTTCAGAATGTTCCACATCTGGATTATCAAACTCAGGAGTTGGATCATCTTCAACAACCCAAAAGTTCACTTTATCTATTGATTCAAAATCAATCGGATCGTAACTTTCCTTCTTCTTTGCCAATGTATCCCTTTAATGTCGAAATGAAAGAAGTTCAACATTAGTAAAAGGCATATTAAATAAGTTCTATAAAAGCAAATTAAGTCATAAATTTTAAGATTACCTATACTTTAACTTCAGATTGTAATTTGTGAAAACCAAGTCATTGAGCTTTTGATGCTCCAAACGGTTTCTTCTTTTTGTGTGGATGCGTTCAAATAAACTCCAGTTTTTTTCACAACCAAAAGAAGAAGAAGTTTGGCTAAGTAGACGAATAACAATCTGTTGCAACTCCGGAATTGAACCACCATAGTAAATCCACCACTCATCTACATTAAATAAAAGACATTCAGTTAAACATAGTATGAAATATCGAATATGTATTAATATGTCCATTAAAATTAAAAAATTAAATTTTCTTACAAGGATTTAGTTTTTGGGCAGCTTTTTCACATGAAACTTTATTAAAGGATTCTTTATGATCACGGTAGACACTCATTTGTTGCATCAGTGTGACATAACGATCCATATCATCATGTGAATGGGCCTCCAACACATCGATCAAAGATTGCATTAATTTGTTCCTTGTAGCAAGTTCTGCATTGTAGAAGAAGGCAGGATTCAACAGATAAGCTGCTGCATGAAGTTCACTCTTTAAATGTTTATCCCATCGAGCCTGAATAATGCTAGTGTATGGCTTGTACAGCTCCTCCTTATTCTGAAACATCTCCTTGATTGCTGTTTTAGCCCTTTGCAGGCCTTCATAGACATAAGGCATGGAAGGCTTGCCATCAGAATCAACAATCCTTAATAATTTAATAATTGGGGAAACAATCTTGACAATTTGAAAATATTCGTTCCAAAACCGATTATCAAGGATGATTGCGCAAAATGTTCTCCCAGGCTCACTGTTAGCCAATTTGTGTTGCACAAAATGCTGATCAACAACTAGAGCTTGTAAGTCATGTTTGTGCAAAAAAATGCTATGCAAGGTAATAAATGTGGTGGCAAACCTTGTAGCACCAGAACGTACAATTTCCTTCCAACCAAGTCTTTTCCGTAACCATGATAAGAAGACCATATGATTATAAGCAAAGATAGAGATTTTAGATGCCTTTTTTGCAAGATCAGACACATGAGGCATGGAAGCAATATCTTTCAAAACAAGATTCAAACAGTCAGCTGCACAGGGAGACCAATAAATGGTTTTATACTTCTCTTTAATTAGTCCGCCGCATGCAACATAGTTAGCGGCATTGTCAGTCACCACATGGACTATATTCTCAGAGCCAATCCACTCCATAACTTCATTGAACAAAGAAAATAAAGTTTTTGCATCTTTAACTACATCTAAGGCATCAACTGATTTCACAAACACCATGCCTTGCACTGAATATACTAAGAAATTAATCAAAGTACATTGTCGAACGTCAGTCCAGCCATCAGCCATTAGTGTACAGCCATTTTCTTTCCACTTAGCTTGATAACTATCAATCAATAACTGACACTCTTTTTTACGGTCTTGCAACAAGGTAACTTTATACTCATGAGCACTAGGGGCCTTAAACCCAAGACCAATGGCAACAATAGCATCAACGGCTTTTTGAAACAATGGGCAATTCAATGCATTAAACGGAATGCAATTCACATAAGCCCGGTCAGCAATAACAACCTTAATAGCATGTTGTGCTTCTTTACTTGCCCAAGCACTTTTGATGCTTGGTTGAGCACCCGGGGTTGTTCTAGATGCAAAATACTTGTCAAGCTTCCCAACCCCAGTTGCTTTCCTCTTTGTGCCACTACTCTTATTGGATGTCCTAAGTGGATGTGAAGCTATTGGCTCTTCAATTTCCATATCATCAATCTCTTCTACATCGTCACTAGCAATAGGTTTTTTCTTTGCACCCTCTATCAACGATTCTTTCATTCTAGCTTGTATATCATGAGATACTTTCTTACAAGAAGACACCTGACCACTTACACCAGCTAGATGTTGCTTTAACCTATTAATTCCACCTCCCCTGTAACTTGATGCACACAAGAGGCAAGTAAAAACATTAACTCTCCCCTCTTTTTTGACAGACACATATTGCCAAGCAGGATCAGTTTTTTTAACACTTTCTGTTGACTCTGTGGGATTAGAGACATTCGGGTTAAGGGGGTTGCTAGACTCTTCTGTAGGGGCAGTGATGGTGGGGGGATTATCACTTCCTTCACCACTTATGACCTCCATTAGCAAATAAGAAAGCAAATTCAAAAACAGGGCCTTTTCAATCAACAAAGGAAAGTAAACAAGAAAAACCTAGTTCGATCACAAGCAATCTACAAATCAACATAAAACAGTCTCGGCCACCACAAGCAAGAAAACAATCAAACCAGTGACCAAGAAAACAATCAATCCTTATGTGCATCCAGTATAAAAATCCAATAGAGGTGAAGGAAATAAAGAAAGCAAACTGAAATCAATCTCCACCGCTCAAATCAGTAACACCGTCAGCTATGTCTCTCCCTCTCTACCACCAGCAAAACCAACACAATCTGAATGTCATTAGGCGTAGATACAAGGCTACAAGGAACATACAATACAATCTAATCACTAATCAAAAGAATGTAAACCAAACCAAACCAACACAATCTAATCCAGCAAACATAACACCAACAGAATCTAATCACTAATGCAAACCAAACCAACACAATCTAATCACTAATCAAAAGAATGTAAACCAAACCAAACCAACACAATCTAATCCAACAAACATAACACCAACAGAATCTAATTACTAATGCAAACCAAACCAACACAATCTAATCACTAATCAAAAAACTCAAAATACAAAGAGCTAGGAAAAACTGAAAAAATGATAACATAAATACGTAATCGAAAAGGGGAAGCAAACTAACCCAACCTCCACCACTTGAATCTCCGACGGCGACCAGAACACACACAAGCGACGGAGCAACGAATTTGGGGACTGATTCGAGACCCGACGGCACGAAGGTCATACCACAAGAACACACACGCGCGAAGGATTTGAGGACGGAATCTGACGGAGCGAAGGATTTGGCGCCGGAAATGAGACTCCGCCACCAGTCGAACGTCAAGAATGGGGCAGAGCACACCGGCGAGCATCGACTAGGGCAGAGGAGTTCGAAACTTGAAGGAATGATAGAATAATCAGTTGGGGGCGAGGGGCATCGACCATCGAGCATCATCTGGTCCGGTTTTCATTTTAAGTTTTAAAAATATATATATATATATATATATATAAAACGGCATCGTTTTAGACGCTGGGAGGGAAAAAAAATAACTCGGCCGACCCGCCCAGCCCGGCGGGTCGGCCGAGTCGTCCCCGGTTCAATCCGAGTTCCACCGGGTCGCACCGGTTCGAAACAGTAGCAACCCAGTGACTGAACCGGACCGGCCAACTGGCCGGTTTGCCGGGTTCCGGTCCGAACCGGCCGGTCCGGTCCGGTTTCCATAACCATGCCTTCACATACATAGCAAAAGCTACAAAATATCATTTTTGTCATAATTTATACATACATTATATCCTTATACTTGATTCAAATTCACAACCTCATCCTCAAAATTACCTTTTGGTGTCATATTCTCTGAGACCCCATAGTCCCATACTAAGGTGACAAGGTCACAAAATACTTTAAGGCCTATTTTTTTAATTGCTTCTAATTAATTACTCCACCTGGTCATTTTTATAAGAAACATGTAACTACTAAAATCGAGTAATTCAAAATATTAATTAAAAATAATAAATATGTAACTTATATACCTTTCTTTTCAATCATACATTTATTCAAAAAGTAATGCGCTCTGAGCCTAGGAGATGTGGATCGATTATATAAGTGGGTTGGAATTTATTACAGAGAGATAATAAGTTAGCAAGTGACATATATTTAATGAGGGTAAAAATAAAAAAATCAATTTTAAATTCTAAACAAATAGGTTTTATTCTTTATATTATGAACCATCCCTATTTAGATAATGTTCTTTATAAAAAGAACCAGAGGGAGTAATTCCTGAACATAATTATCATGCCTTGAAGGTTCCTATTGTCATTTTTTCTTTTCATAATTTTTTGGTTTATTGAATTTCGCTATGGTGCTGAAGATGACCACCCTAAAGAGGTCAACTCATATATGGTTGCATGATAATCATTCAAAATGTCAAGGACTAGTTGTTCGATGCAACTTGCATAAGGTATTGAGTTTGAACTTGATATATTTGTGTGTGCACTTAAATTATATTAAAGAAGAAAATCATCCCAAATTTAATAGAGAATCCTAGTAGTTATCTGAAATACTACAAAAGTTAAAATCTTGTTGTAATAATTTAAGTTCAATTTCTTCTTGTTATCCCACTAAATATTTTGAACAAGGCCTCCTTTTTAATTGATGGTTTAACTTTCAAAAGAGAAGGACAACAAATATAAAGCTAATAAATCTCATTTTTAAGGTCGGTTAGCATAATAGACCACATGTTTTTCATGCTTTTGAAATTAATCAATATTAATATTAATATAAAATACAAAATACAAAATACATAGTAAGAATTACTATTCACAAATTGTGACTAATATTTGAGTCTCGTCGTAATTATAATATCCTAGCAGTAGCAGATACTAGACGGATATATTGAAAAATCTCATATTCAACAGTTTCAAAAAATAATAATAATAATTCATGAAAAGAATTAATAAAAAGGGGAAAAATTGGAAATCCTTAATCTAAGACCTTACCATATAGTAATCCAAATCCAACCCATCACAAATGACCTTGACCACCAATGAAATTTTCCTAATTAATACCCACATTTTTTCTTGACATCCTAATTAATACCCACATTAAAACATAATATTCAACCACAATGAAACCAAAATCACAACGTTACTCCTCCAAGATCTCGCCACGTGTCACCCCCGATCAACGGCACACGATCCTCCCACCTAATACTCCCTCATTTGACACGCATGCTCCTCTCTGTCGTCGCCTTCCTCATCCTGCATCAGCAACGGCCATGTCTTAAAAAAATTATTCTTTTTATCTTAAATATAAAATAAAATTAATTTTTTTAAAAAAATTAAATAAATTACTTGATTATACCATATATTACGTATCTTTAAATTTTATATTAATTTATAAATTAAATAAATAATTTAAAAAATAATAATAAATATAAATATTTTAAATTAATTTAATTAATTTCTTTTACCAATTAAAAAAAACTCAACTTTATCCGACGTACCCAAAAAAGCGGGGTATTATTATCACCAAAATCCCCAAAAATCTTCCCTTTATATTCCAATCCCCACCATCACTCTCCTCCGCTTTCAGTTTCATAATCTCTCTCACCTCTCTTCCAAAAAAACGCCATCTCTATATACACAGTAACATATACACATATTCATATACCCTGTTTTCAGATTTTCCCCTGTTCTTCTTCTTCTTCTTCTTCCATTTTCATGGAGTTTCAGAGACTTCAGTACTGTCTCTGTTTCATTCTGTTCAGTCTTCTCTACTATGGTTCTCAAGCGTATGTGTTCTACGCTGGTGGAAGAGATGGTTGGGTTCTGAACCCTTCTGAGGAGTACAATCACTGGGCTGGAAGAAACAGGTTTCAGGTCAATGACACTATAGGTGAGCTCTCTGTTTTTTTCTTCTTTTGTTGTTTTAGCTGGTTTATTCATGATAGGAAAAGTCAAGCTTTAATTTTTTTTTTCTTGCTTGTGACTGATTCAAGAAATCTGGGTTTGTGATTATTGTAGTGTTCAAGTACAAGAAGGGGTCGAATTCGGTTTTGGTGGTGAACAAGGAGGGTTATGATAAATGCAATAAGACCAACCCCATCAAGAAATTTGAAGATGGTGATTCGGTGTTTAAGTTTGATCGATCAGGACCTTTTTACTTTATTAGTGGGACCGATGATTATTGTGAAAAGGGTCAGAAATTGATCGTTGTGGTTTTGGCCATAAGATCACCTGCTTACCGTCCTCCACCTCCTTCCTCTGTTTCGCCATCCCCTGTTTCTCAACCGCCGCCGGCTAATCAGCCGTCTCCAACGGTTTCACCTTACCCAGCACCGAAGATATCTCCGTCATCGCCTCCAGCTCCGGCGGTTTCACCACATCCATCACCGAAGATATCTCCGTCGTCGCCGCCCTCTCCGGCTGTTTCCCCAGCTCCGGCCAATGTGCCTTCTTACCCAACACCGGCGTCTGCTCCGGCTCCGGCAAAGACATCACCCACACCGTCCCCTGCCAATACTCCAGCTTCTTCTCCAACGTCGTCACCGCCGTCTCCTGCGACATCGACACCTGGGTCGTCACCGCCGGCGAGCACTCCGCCATCTGTTCCAGGGTCACCGGGAACACCTTCGGCGAGCCCCCCAGGATCGGCAAACCCGTCGTCGTCGAATGAAACATCGCCGCCCCCACCAAATGGATCAGGTTCGTGGGACTTGGCTCCGTCAGGCTTATTGGTGTATCCGGTGATCTTTGTGCTGACTGCTGCTCTGAGTGGAATTTTGGGTGGACCGTAGAAGAAATTATTATTATTGTTATTTATAATATAAAATTAATTATTCGAGAGCTGGCCTGCATATATCTTTTTAGGAGTTGTTTTTTCCTTTTCCTTTTTTTTTTTGGCGACTGTTAGCATGTTTTGGTTGTGATTTTGTGAGTTGTGACCCTTTCTCGGCTGTCATTTTTTTTTATTTGGCCAGATTCTCAGTTGTCATTTCGCACTTACCATTAAAGTATGATTGATTGTTGATGCGTTTTGGGTTGAAATATACTTAACATTGGAATTGGATCATCAATTTTTTCGTTTTCTGGTTTTCCATCATTTTAGAATTAAAGAAAAATTAGTGAGGTCCCAAATAGATATGTTGGCATTTCTTATTGGTAAAATTACTCTTAAATCTCAGGTAAACAAAATATTATCAAAAAAGTTTAAGAAGGTTGTGAAATACACTCAATAGATTATAAATACCCACAGAAGAGTTGTAAATAAGGACATTTCTGATAATATGTTGCTTGTTTGGGGACCTATGAGTGATTTTCCGTTTCTTATTTGAATTTCATTATCATATGCTGTTTCTAGTAATTTTCTCATTAGTTTAATGGTAAAAGTTAAAATCTCGCCGAGTATTTCATGCACGCGTATGATAAACCGTCAAATGGACCTTATTTCGTCAAGTCTTAACGCTATTTCACTCCCTCTAATAAACCGTCAATATTGCAATACTTAACGGAAATGACAGTGTTATGGGGGAATAATTCGTGGTTTTATTTTCAATTTAATTAAATTCTTATGTGTTTTAATTTCTTGGTACTGAAACTTGTATTGTCGGTGGCAACAAAATAACATCAGAAAAGAAACTAATCACAGCTGGCGAGGCATAATATTTACAAGAGGAAAGACATCACATACATTTAACAGTTTTAACATTTTCTAATTTTAGCTGAAATATCTGAAATATAATAATTTCCTTTGCAAAGCAAACCTGAAGTTTTTGTTTTTTTTTAATGAAAAGACCAAACGCATATTGTTATTCGCACAATAAAACACACGTTACAAATCAGTATATAACTAAACTTGTTACTTTGTTAAAAAGATTCGCAAGTTTTACTGATTTAAGGCACAATTAACATATACTCGCATGACTGATCATAGAAAGAGAAATGAACTAAAAATAAGAGTGTAATAAAAGATAATACTAACTCTAATTCATAATATAAGATTTTATATTAAAGACAGAGATAGTGATAAATATTATTACATGCATGAAAATGAGCTCTTACAAGGCTAACCTTGTTGGATAAACTTTTTTTGTTCCAGTATATAGTGCAAATTATTACACTACAAACAGGATAGAAGTCAGTAACAAATGTTACTACATACACCAAAGCGAGGTCCTAGGAGGCTAATCTTGTTGCATAAACTTTTTTGAGAAAATTGTAGGTTAGTCCTAATTAATAGATTTAATGGTAATTAAGTCCCTTGAAATCATCAAATTATAATAAAATCGTAAAGAACCTAAGTGCAATTAATTTCAAAAGTGAAGATGCACTTTTACCCCATATTGAATTTTGAAAAAAAAAATAAGCTGGAATTTTTAGGGTTTAGTCGTATTCAAAAAGATTGAATTCTTCTCCCTCACCTAACCATGCTCGCGCCTCATAATATCGGAGTGAAGGAGAAGAGTTTGACTTTTTTGAATACAACTAAACTCTAAAAATTCCAGTTTTTTTGTTTAGAATTCAATAATGGCTAAACGGCATTATCACTTTTGGAATTAATTGCAATTAGATTTTTTGATACTTCACTACAATTTGATAATTTCAAGGGACTTAAGTTAGTTAATTGAGATCTTGTTGCAATTTTTCCAACTTTTTTTTAAATGAAAAAAACCATTTGTCATGGTAAGGACAAGTCACAAACTTCAATAAAAAAACAAATAGACGGAAGAATTTGTGTTCAAGTGTGGTTGGTCTTGATTGAAAAACAAAATTGTCCAAAATTAGTACGTGTCATTACAAAGAGAGAGGTCAAGTGTGATAAGAATTGGTACAAATTTGAAGAATAAGAGTGCAATTATTATTGGTTAATAATATATATGATGTGATTGACTGATTCAGGGAGAGTGGCCACGTGGGGAATTTCCATCAGAGGAGCACAATTCTTTGTTTGATTAGATAGCTGATGAAGATAGGGTTACATATAATTTCTCCAGTGTTCTAACTTTCTAGGTGTGAATTGGATATGATATTAGCGTGACTGGAAGGTGTATGTATATATTTGATTGATTTATTCAAGATAAGAAAGTTACTATATGACAAATCGATTATTCTTACTCATCTCACCCTAACTGAAAAAAATAATTTTTAACGGCTCAAATACATCGTCATGTAGCCATGTTAATTATAGAGGAACAACCAGCTCAAAATGAAGAAAGCATACGTATTAATGACGTAAGATCACACAAACAACAATCAATCAACCCTTTTTTGAGAAATTATTACTCTATGACTATGAGTGCCACACTGCCACCTCACCTCATCTGACTAATTAAAGTATAATAATTCATCTTATTTTAAACTTATATGGTAGATAAGTCATCTAAAAAATTTTAAATTAGATTATTTTAGGGATCATAGGAGGAAATTGCATTTTTTTTGTTTTCCTAAATTAAGAAGTTTATGTTATTTAAAATCATAAAATTTGAATTTCTCTATATGACTCATCTACCATGTAAAATTAAAATAAGATGATTTGTTGTATTTTAATCAATCAAAATACATATAAAGTTGCACTTTTGAAGTATGTAAGTTATTCTCCCCTTTATTAAGGGCAATGAACAAATGCCGAAATTATTGGGATTAAAGAAAGAGATTCAAGTTAACCTCTTTTTATTTTGGTGAAGATTCCACATTCTACTTTCCATACACTTAATTTTCAAACTATGAGACTCCTATATGTAAAGTCTAACTAACTAGTAATCTTAACTGTTAAGGAAATATTTTATCATTATTAGAATTATTTTATCATTATTATTAGATCAATTAGCATAATTAGCGGGATTGATTGACCGTTACGATTCCCTCATTTAGGAGCAATTAATATTTAGACTCCTCACTTTTGTATATATATAGTACCTTCCTGTGAATAGAGAATATACAATTCTTTTAGTATTCAGTTACTTTCGTAACATTAACCAACTTAACCACTGAAGATCACAAATCATATCTCCAACATTATCTTATAAGAGGTAATTTTATTCGAGGTAGTTCAAGCGTTAAATATAGGTGCTTCTCTTGATGGAGATTCAAACTTTGATCATAACATTGTCAGGGACTAATTCCCTTCGCTAGACTCAACTTCCATTTCTTAAAGAGAAAATTGGGAAAAAAACCTGCAATTAAAAATTTTATTAGTGTGAAAGATTTAAATAATTTTTATGGTGACTTTTCTCCAATTTTTTTCCTTAAAAATTTGAATGTTATCCTTATTTTTTTAATAACTTAATTTATTAACTAAATTTTTTGGTTAAAAATTTTCCTTTACTATGTTTTGATTAATTAATATAGCAATAACTTGTAAGTTTTTCTTGGACGTGACTGACAACTTGATATATGTATATATATGTATTTTTCGGACTGACAACTTGATATACTACTAGCTTTTATTGGATGAGGAGAAGTGCCCCTTCCCAAAAGCTTATTAGGAGTTGCTTTGAGAGTGTTTGGTATCATTTTTTGGGCTCAAATCGCACGTTTTTGAGTAAAAAGTGAGAATCAAATAAGTGGCTGTTTTATTAAGCTAAGCTATTGGATTAAACACGATGCCCATGCACATACTAATATCTTAATTTAATAATCGGCACCTCCTTGTTTTCAGTGCAACTTTTCTCTCTAACCCCTTTGTTTTTTTTAAAAATATATTGCTCCTTACTGTTCAGTCCATCCTTTTAGAGCTCTTTAGTCCTTTTTTTTTTGGCGAAGAAAAGAGAACTCTTTAGTCTTTACTTTTTCATCAAACTAATCAAATATCCTCATTCAAAACCTCAAAATTATTTAAATAATTTCTTTAAAAAAAAAAAAGATTTACTTGAATAATATTAGTTTGTATTATGTTGCCCCCTATACTGTTGGCTATGATGGTTAGGTAAGAGTTTTACTTTAATCCTAAATATAAATATTAATTCTAAATTTATGATGGCACTTATTAAGAGGTAGTCTCATTCACAGTATTAAATATGGTATTTTAGTAAAATGAACACAATTTTTTTTTTATAACCCTTTAGGCCATCGATGTCCAGTGCCTTTTTTATATCCTATTATTACTAGATAACTGAGCAACTAACTAATCCGAACTGATGTTCTGTGATTAAGATACCTCTCTCCAAAAGTCTTTTTAAATAATGTGGGATTCAATGAACATGTATTTAGAAAACATAACAATAAATCACTTTGTCTAGCTAAAAAGCTTATGTAAACGATCATGCAAGTTCACCTGCAAAGTTAGAGTATTCCTCAATGCATAAAGAGTATTTACTCTCTCTTTTTTTGCCAGTAGCATAAAGAGCATTTACTTATAGATTACTTTATCAACAAAATCTTCACATTAAGAGTTAGATTTAAACTCACGAGCTGATAAATTATGAGGCAAATTTTTAGAAATGGTTTTAATGAAGAAATGCCGCAGCGGTAAAAGTGAAGCAAAACGACACACACATGACACATCCCTCTCCTTATCGGCCACCAAACAAAACGACACGTCTGGAAAAGCGAAAAGATTTGGGGACTCGGGAGGTGTGGCAACAAGTTGCGAAGCTCTCACGTGCAAAGATGATCCGTACATAAGAATCCGTAAATTAAATATTTTGATCCTCCAAAGCCATTTTAAAGATTAGTTTACTAAAATGCTCTTGTTAAACCCAAAGTTAGGAATCCTAAAAGGTTAAGCTCGAAATCTTCAAAATTCAGTCACAATAGTCCCTCCCCCACGTTACCAGAGTTTTCATCTAGCATTTTTTTTTCATATCCATTATTTAATTTTAGAAAGAACAAAATTACAAAACTAATATCCAATACTGAGGGATTGTTTAAGTGCAAAATCTTTACTCTATAAGGAGTGGGCATGGATCAAATGTAATCTCAATATAATAAGCTATTGGGCTATTCTTATTGATTACATTTTTTGGGTTTTTTGATTTGCTAGATGTGACAAACTTTTTGGTCCATATGATATTTGGATAATGGGAATATCCAATCTAGTTTGTTCAAAGCTTACTCGGATCAATAATTGATTAAAGTTGTAGTTTCAATAACAATTAAGTTTATGGGTTGAATGAGCTTTATACTCTAAAAGATTTATCAAGTTACAGGTAGATGGTTCTTGAACATGACAAAAAACAAGTGTATAAGAATCATTCAAGACAATCATAACAAATGAATACGTAGTGTTCGTTTGGGATAACCTATTTTTGATTTATAAGTGTTTATAATTTATGATTTATGGTATATAAGGTAAGTATATGAGAGGAGTTTTATCTCGACTTATGTAATAAATGTTTATTTCCTAAAAATAAGTTATTCTAAACATAGCTTTAGTTTCAGGTGTAAACTCATATTTATTCCTCTTGTCATTGCTAGGCTAATAGGAATTATTAATGCCCCTGTCTTTGTTGGTATACATTATGATTATATTGAAGCTATTAACACATTAATTATGGTTTGTGATAATTTTCATCGTGGATAAGGTTAGGCTTCTATTACATAGGGATTGGACGACTTTCATTAGTCACATGCCAAGAGAGAATAACTTTCTTGTTGACCAGGTTGCCAAACCCTCTCACAGAATTGACAGTAATTTTTGTATTTTGATGACCCTCTATACCTTTTCCAATCAATTATAACATGCGTATGTACTCTCTCCAGTCTCCAATCCTAAATGTAAAATCTAGTTAGTTAATTTATGAAAACTAAGAAAATTAGTTAAGTTGATTTTTTTAAAAAAAGGCCAAATGGTATTAATAACAAAAGTAAAAATACACCATAAAAACAATATCAAACGCAACAAGGAAAATAGGTTAGCAAATACATATAAAGAGGAGTTAATTACTGCTACATCGAAACTAATAAATAAAGAGAGAAATGACATAATATCTTTGAAGACAATATTTCTTATTCCTTGCATATGACTCGCCACTTGAACAAATTACTTGGTGCTTGTTTGGGATAACTTATTTTTAATTTATAAGTACTTATAAATCGTGATTCACGGTACACGGGGTAAGTATGTGAGAGGAGTTTTATTTCGACTTGCGTAATAAGGACTTATTGTTCAAAAATAAGTGATGCCAAACACATACTTGGTAGATGTCCAAAGTTGTAATGATGTGGTCATTTGAGAGAATAAAAAGGATTTAATAATTTAGGATAGAGCAGAATGAAGAAACTTATGATTAAATAAATGGTCACCTTTTATCTTCGAATCCACTAAAAGTGTTGCAGAGGTTGATCTTGAAAGCAAATCCAAGTATGACATAGAGTAAGACACCTACTTTTAACTCTATTTTTTTAATGGTCCAACTAGAATCATGAAAGACTGGATTTATAGGCCACACATAGTTACTAGAAGCCAGAAATGAATTAACTTGATTATGAGTGAAGGCTAGATCAGATAAGGATAAAGACACTAGTAATCTCTTACACAATAGTGAGAGGGTTTGATATATTTTTCTCACATAAGGAAATATTTCTCTTCCTCCATATAACATTGATGAGAATTACAATGCCCTTCAAAAGAGACAAATGATTATGTTGATATAAGCTAATAGGTGTATCATTCAGCCACATATGAACTTGGTGAATGCTAAGATTGTCATTTTGTTTATTATAATGTAAAAATGTTTGTTTTTTAAAATACCCTTATTTTCACAGATATCCTTAAATTTGAGAGTTAAAGAAAATGAAAAGGATCAATGAAATTAACTAGGAGTAATATGAGGAAAAATATTAAACGAGGAAGGTAAAAAAGATTAAAATATTATATTAAGAACCAAAATAAATTTATGAACCAAGTCTTATATTTAATAATTATTCAGGATTGAAAAGGTATTTATCAATTACTTTCTCTGTGACTAACCCTTTTTATCATTATTGGACTTTCTTATGGATAGTAATGACAAATGACAGAGATTCTTCGTCACTTTCTTGCAACTCTCTTCGAATAATATAGGAAACTGAGTCTATTAGAAGGGATTATTCATTCACAACGTATATTTGGCATGGTTATTTCCAACAGGAATATACTGGTGCTTATAAAAAAAAAACTCACTTCCAATCCTTTAATTATGGGCCATGTACTCTTTTTTTTTTTTTGGGGGCTGGTAACGTGGGCTCATATTTAAGATCTGACTTTTAATGCCCACATTTTGTAACTAACTTTTGTTTCGTACTTTTTAATGGGGGTTGGGTCTTGCACAAAGAGTTAGTTTCTCATACTATAATGAGTCAATATTCAAATCCTCACAAAAGAATTACCTTCAATAAAAAAATAAAAGGATATCTATATTTAGTGAAGAATAAAATTTTGGAAGAATTATAGTTAGGTCCCATCTAAGGGAAAAAATGAAAAAATAGTCCCGCTAATAACCTCAGGAGCCTACATCTACAACCTGAGGGGCTAGCTTAACAACCCCGAGGGACCAATTTTTTATTTTTTTCTTTGGACAGGACCTAACTGTAATTCTCCCTAAAACTTTTGTTTCCTACTTTCCTCCATGAGAAGTTTAGATTTAATTATTAGTATGTGTTTGAATTAGTTTTTGGAGAATATTTTTTACGATTTATGAGATAAGTATGTAAGGGAAGTTTTATCTCGATTTACTGAAAAGTGTTTTTGAAACCATGGTTTTAGAACTTGCCGAACACACACTTAATAGTACACGGAATGAGATGGCCAAATAATCAAATTATTAAATTTTAATAAAAATATAACATACTCCCTTCGGTCCTAATTATAAGATAAAATTGATTTTTTTGGAGAAATTAAGGAAGCCAATTAAATCACTTTAGAGTATTTATATTTTTAATATCTTTAGATTATATATAAGTTTATTAGTCAAATTAATTAGTTTGAAGAAAAAAATAAAAATATAAATATTCTAAAGTGATTTAATTAGTTTTCTTAATTTCTCCAAAAAAATCAACTTTATCTTATAATTAGAACCGGTAATAAGTAAAAGAAAATAACGGCATAAAGTACGATAAACGCAGGAGGAGTCAGATATTGCAAAAACAGACATGCGCCTTCCATTGCTCTGAAGATAGCCAACACGTTTAGCTCAGTTCACTCACCCACAGGGACCAACTTATTCCCTGCTATCTCTTCCTTCATCGTTTTCCTCCTCTAGAGACATGCGCCTTCCATTGCTCTGAAGATAGCCAACACGTTTAGCTCAGTTCACTCACCCACAGGGACCAACTTATTCCCTGCTATCTCTTCCTTCATCGTTTTCCTCCTCTAGAATCCATGGCTGCGGCAGCAGCAGCACCGGCTATGGCTATGAACGCAATAAAGATAGGCACAGCGTCGCAGCCATACCTAGAAAGCACAGCTGCAAAAGAGACCAGAGTTTTGATCTCTGGATTCTCTCGCCATTTCTATAATCTCGGATGGGTCTCAGGGACATCTGGAAGCACAACCAGTATTAAGGTCCACAATCATTACATTCGTAAACCACCACAGCTTATGGTAATTTCCCCTTCAGGTATCAATATCATCCAACGCCACCACGAATTTTCATTTATTGGGGTGCATTGTTTGCAATTGATGGGATAAGTGTTAGAACAGTTCGTTTGATTTCAGTTTTCCTTGTCATTCTGGCATTGGCATCTTTTTGGGTATTCCTATTCCTAGCAGATACCAATTTTCATTTTTGTTTTCTCAATTTATATATCAATTGTTGCAATAAATTTTGAATTGTTATACTTATGCTTGAGTGGAATTCGGGTATGACTTGGTGGAGGATAATTTATCCATTTTATGTTGTACTGTTTTCTTTTTCTTTTTCTTCAAATTTTGGTAGGTGGTTTGTCTGTTCCGTCTTCAAAGCTTTACCTGACTAAAACTCCAAAGTCTTATGGTTGTGGTTCTCTCTTTACGAAGGTGAAGCCAATTTACACTCTGTTACTTGCTGTATTTTATGAAAATGTAGACTTTGGCATTGGCAATGCTCCTTATTTTGATTGTCACATTGCTACATAACATGGGCAGTACAGCTGCCTATCATTACTTTGGTTGCAAGATTTTAAGAAATTATCTTTTTGTACAATTCAAATTTTGGTATGCTTCAAGAGTTTTCAACGATAAACACTAAACTAGAGTTATGGAATAAAGGTCAATGATATTAAACCTGGGAATGGGTTATAAATTCGTGACATGCTAAATGTAAGGATCTGTTCATCAGACTTAGGTGGTTAGTAAGAGAGATGACTTCAGAACATTTAAATTTTTCTGTTTAGGGGTGAGCAGTAGTTACTTTGATGGCCATTTGAATCTTTCCAGTGCAAGTTCTCCAAAAATAGACTTTTTTCTGAAGAGTTTTCCTTGGGGAGGGTGTTGGTGGTTTTTAGTTTTCACACGTTCTTATAACTTTACCATACATGCTCCTAATCCTAAAAATTATAGTAGAAGGGGTTAAAAATATCTCTTTGATCTTGTTCTTCTTTCCATATCTTCTTATGTCAATTGCTGGTTGTTTATTCTTCTGGTTCTCACGTAAGATGATAATTTTTCTGTAAGGCTGAGTTTTGCCATTACCTCTTTGTTGCCTCTATTAAACTTTATCAGCTGGGACTAGACTTTTCTTCTCCAAGTGATGGTCCTACACAAAGAGTACAAAGTGGTTTGGGGATTGGCAAGAAGCGAAATGTGTCAACCAAGGCACAGGAATCTGAGCGTGAAATTGATCCATTCCCTGTGAGTTCACACAATTTTACCTCTCAGATTGTAACTTAGACCTCTAAGTTGTCACAATTTAATTTTCTACATTCCTCAAAAAATATCCTACATACACTGGTAGTGCTAACTTACAGTTTATAGGGTGTTTGATATATCCTGCAGTTTTGTTCCCTATAGTTTCAAATTAGATTCTTCATTATTTCGTCCATCTGAACTGCAGCACTGCATTGTTCTTGACATTGAGGGGACTACTACTCCCATATCATTTGTTACAGAGGTTCTTTTCCCATATGCACGTGCTAATGTTGGTAGGCATCTATCTGCAACATATGATAGCCCTGAGACGCAAGATGATATTAAGCTGCTTCGTTCTCAAGTATGTATTTAATAGAGCCTCTGATTATTGTTTTCATAGAGCCATTTGATACACTAGTATCTTTACATTCTTATCTTGGTGTAGGATACCATGATATTTAAGATTTGAAAGGCATCAAAGAAACGATGCACAATGTTGTTTGTAAAAGTTTGTAAAAATTATGGGATGAGAGATCTATATATGTATATGGTGGTATGAGATATCTGGAAAGTGAGGGCATTCTGTGGCTGCTTCGAGGCATCTAATTCAGATTTATAACATACTGAAGTATTTAATATGTTTGAATGAAGATGGAAGTATACCAAACAGTTCTGAAATAAAATATGAATTGAATACTTTACTGGAATTCTGAGAAGAGAAACCAGCAAAAACCACTTATATATACAAAGTGCAGTCATCGTAGGAGGGAAGCATCAAGTATGGAGGCCTCGCCCTATCTGGGTTTCTAACAAGCGATTTTCAAACTTTCAACTAATTGAGAACTCAAGATCTTTATTTTCTTCGTTCTTGTTGCATTAAAATATTGTGAACCATTGACCTCCTTGTGATCACAGGTTCAAAATGATCTGGAACAAGGTATTGCAGGTGCTGTGCCTATTCCCCCAGACGATGCTGGGAAAGAGGAAGTCATTGCTTCTTTGGTTGCTAATGTAGAAGCTATGATTAAAGCAGATAGGAAGATTACTGCCTTGAAAGAGTTGCAGGTGAACCTGATTCGGTGGAAGATTTCTCATTATTGAATTTGTATTCCTGTAGTTGAAATCTGGTCGTGCAGGGTCATATATGGCGAACTGGTTTTGAGAGTAAGGAAATAGAGGCTGTAGTTTTTGATGATGTACCAAAAGCACTTGAGAAGTGGCATGCCTTGGGTAAAAAGGTTTGAATTACGAGTTCTTAGCTCTGAAACAATTATTTATGCTTATCTCATTGTATCTGTCTTCCTTCTCAAATGTACCCATGATGCTGTCTCTTTTAGTCCCCCTTTATTGAGAGATGACTTAATTACACAATGCTCCCAATTTATTAAAAATATACACAACCTTCCCTTAAAACCAAAAACATATTACAACCATTCTCAATTTTAGATCTAACATTAAAGGATT
The DNA here is from genome assembly GCA_963242795.1 of Inga leiocalycina. Lineage (NCBI taxonomy): Eukaryota > Viridiplantae > Streptophyta > Magnoliopsida > Fabales > Fabaceae > Inga > Inga leiocalycina. The sequence continues at coordinate 51,009,730 of OY725329.1, forward strand.
CGTTTATTTTTTGTTTTTAGGTCATCAGAGACCTAATGCCACTTTATTTTTCCCTAATAGTGCTCATTAACTTCTTTGTTTTGTTTCTTTTTCTTTGTGCTTTTTGGCCAACATGGTGGGTTATATCTAAGCACATGGAAGGTTTGTGGTTGGTGGCAGCATGAAGAAGCCCTTCATCGTGAAGAAGTTGTCTTATTCCCTGTCTATCTTTATGTCTCTATCTGGTGTTAACTCTGTTATTGTTGACACCGGTAGCATTATTTCACAGGAAAGAGATGCTAAATGGATCCCTTAGTGTCAGACCTGAAATTAGGGTTTAGTTGTGGCTTGGTTTTTGGCTTTGAAAGAGGAATCCCTCTTTTTCATAATAGAATGGGGGGTTCTTATGGATAAAATATCTCTCAGAGAAGGGTTGAATATTTCGCCCCTTGTTTTAATTACTGCTAGATAATTATGGTCCAAATCACAAAACCTGGATGTGTTTCTCATATGTTGCACGGAAGGCATGTTTTACATGCATCTTAATTTCTATTTTTAAACTCTGCCACAGGTGTACATATATTCTAGTGGTAGTAGGTTGGCACAGAGGCTAATATTTGGAAATACAAACTATGGTGACATGAGAAAATACTTATGTGGGTTCTTTGACACCAAAGTGGGGTAATGTTTTCCTTTATATTGCGTTTTGTCAGTGCTTGTCTTGACTTTTAAGTAAGCTATGTTCATGGAGAACTCTTTCTTTTGCAGTAACAAAAGAGAGACATCCAGTTACGTTGAAATTTTTGAGACGCTTGGTGTTGATAAACCGTCAAATATTTTATTTTTGACTGATGTTTCTCAAGAAGCTACAGCTGCAAAGGCTGCAGGTTTGTGCTTTTCTATTAGTACCTCAAGTTATTCATATACCCAATAAATATGATTGATGTTTTTGGAACTGTTAGATTTCTTCTCCTAGCTATTGCTCCTATCTATATTACACAGATGAGGAAGCCAAATCTTACAGTTTCTGCACTGATGAGTCTTCTTTTCTTCTTCTTCTTCATAATGTGGCATCTGAATGACTGACTTTCCGATTGAAGCCAATAAAAAACCAAATACTACCTACCGTCTTAATATAAGACCCAGTTGACTAATTTGGAGAAATTAAGAAAGCGAAATAATACATGATCTCTTTGAAGTACTTATGTATATCATTAGATTATATATCAGTTTATAAGTTAGAAAAATTGGTATGGAGAACTATGATAAATATAAATACTTTAAAGTAATTTATTTAGATTTCTTAATCTTCCCAAATTAGTTAACTGGGTTTTACATTAAGGACCGGAGGTAGTAATATTAATCTTATCTCAGAAATGCATGCTTTTTGCTGCCCTAGGGTTATATGGGCAAGTAAGAACGAACTGTTCATGAATTGGTTATGTTCATGCTTCAGGATTGGAGGTGATGATTTCTCTTCGACCTGGAAACGGACCTCTGCCGGAAAATCATGGATTCAGGACAATCAATTCCTTCTTGGAGATTTGAGAGTAGTAGTTAAAGTGATTGTGTAAAGATATTAAATGTGCAGCAACGCCCACAGATGTATACTTCATAACCTTCACTCCCCAAAACTGACAAGAGCTTGGTCAGTTGAGGTTTACAGTTGATTAAGTGTTCATTACTTTTTCTTTAATTTAAACATATATAAATGACGACAAAAACTACATAAAAAAGGAAACTTTTAGAAGAACTAAAAATTAAGATAGAAGAGGATAGTGATGATGAGTCTGAGTCCTCTGTAGCTAGTTATAAGGAAGAAAAAGCCCTTATAGAGACCAAGAATTTAGAACTCTCAGTAGAAGAGTATCTAGAAACCGAGTCTTCTTATAGTTTAAAAGAAGAGGAAATTACCTAAGAATTAACTAATCAATTAATTATAGATACAAAGCCATCCGAATCTACAGTAACCCAAGAAAGATTTTATAGGGAAATAAGACCTCAAACTTATGTCCCTAAAAGAGACCAAGAACCATATACTTGTAAGAATCCCGAAAGAGATTATAGGTATTATAGATATGAACCAAGTGATAATCTAATAGAATTCGTAAGACTTAGAGTTATTTTAAATTTAGATTGTGAGATAGATCCAGAAGCAAATAAGCAAAGATAAGTGCCTGGATAAAAGAAAATTTAGTGGTAGCATTAACTAAACAACTTAATGTATCTCAAACATTAGATTATTTATTAATGACTACTAAAGGACAAACCGATAAGTATTTTCAGTCTATAAGTCAAGAAATTAGAAAAGATTTAAGATCATCTTCTAGTGTACAAGAATTAGCCACCAAAATAGAAAATCTTCTATTATGGGAATGGGTTGGAGACCCCATACTAGAATCCGAAGCTGATTGGAATAATAGAAAAACCCAAGAAGCCATTAGAAGGCTTAATTAATTAGCAATGTGTTCTCCATGTTACTTGGAGCAATATATATGTAATTTTCAAGATATTTTGTATGAAGGAAGATTTGGAGATCCTGGAATACAAGAATATGATATATATTCAAAATTGTTTTTCCAGAAAATATCCGAGCCATGGGGATCTCAGATAGAAAGAGATTATTATACTTATTATAATAATAGGTATAATACAACCGAGAATGATATTTTAGTACAAAAAATAAAATTTAGCCGAGAATTGTTTAAGGATGTATGCCTAAAACATTTAATGAATAAAAAGATAGATGAGTGGAAACAGACAAGAGATTATGCTGTGACCAAATACTTGAGAAAAGATGGGGCTGTAAACCACAGTTCTATGAAAGAAGAAAGAAAAAGAGAAAGAAATGGAAACCTAAAAGGGTTAAGTATAAATCTAAGAAAGAGAATCCAAAATATGGATATTGGAGGAAAAAGATAAGTAAATATAAGCCGAAGAAAATATGTACCTGTTACATATGTCAAGAAAAAGGTCATTACGCTAATGAATATCCTAATAAAGAAAAAAGAAAGAAAGAAAAGAAACTAAAGTTTTTGAAACTTTAGATGAACAAGGATATCATCCTTGTGAAGAAGCTAAATATTTAAATTCAGAAAATGAATGTTCAATTTATGAAATAAGTAGTGAAAGTGAAATTGAGATAGAATCTGATTTAGATAACTAGGGAAACTCATAATCTTTAATAGTCAACTAGCATCCAAGATTCAAAAAGAGGAATTGATCTTGAATCATCAAATATTTTTAAAACTAAAATTTTAAAAGATGTGATTAAGAAAAATAAATCACAATATTTTGTGATAAGAAAAATCCAAGAACCAATAGGAGTTAATCAAGCTACCTCAGGATACGCTGATATACCCCTATTAACTAATGAAATTGCAGAAGAAGAACTTGCAAAAATAAATAATTCAAAAATTCAGAATATTTATATAGCAGCTGTACAAATCTTGATAACAGCTTGCTTTAGATCAGGAATAAGTACACCAATCCAAGTATACTTAATGGATGATAGAATAATATCCAATATAAACATGCTACAATTGGCATAGTTTTGCGAGATTTAATCTATCAAAAACTGAAATTTGTAATTCAACCAAGTTTTAGTTTAACAAGACGAGAACAAAATAAAGGAAGAGCTTTTAAACTTTGTTATAAGCTCTCTGGAATAGATATGATGGAAGGAAGTGATGTTATGACCATCTAATCCAAGGTTTTGTAAGCATTTACAGAAGACCATTAAATTAGTCAAAAATCTGAAGAAAGGGTAATGATTCCCTCAATTTTCAGTTCTTTCTTAAGGAATGAACCAATCCCTACAAATGATAGGTTTATACCTTAAGAAATTGTTTTAGAAGCCTCTAGGTAGAGACCTCTAATACAACAGCCGATGAATGTTCCTAGATTATCTTTTGATCAAGGGAAATAACAATAAGAAATCCTAGAATTATTACTAGGAGTCAGTTTAATCTAAACCCAAGAATAGAAATCAAAGAAAGTAGTAAATACTTAGTGCCAATTTCTATAAAAAATGAAAGAATTATACAAAACTGTGTAATTAATACAGGAGTGCAGTATTCGCATATTAAAGAATCTTTAATATCTCATGTTGTACCATCAAGATTAGAGAACTCTAGAATGTATAATCCTTTAGAGATTAAAGAAAAAGAAGTCGAGTTAGGAATAACCTTCTTGATTGAAGAAAGCCAAGAGTTAGTTTTAATTCAAAAATTTGAATTAATGACTAATCCACAATCTGATATATTGTTAGGAAAAGATTTCATTGACAATAATCAAGTAGTAATTTATCCAAGTCACTTGGAAATTAATGGATCTAAAATTCCAAAAGCTAGGTAAATAAACATCTTATATTAAGGTTTATTTTCAAGCTAAAAGATATGATTGTCTTTTAGATACAGGATGTACCATTAATTTGGTAAAACATCAATTTATTCAAGAAAAAATGATTGGATTAAATCCAATTAAAGCTAGTGATATTCATAATCAAGAAACCAATTATGATAAAGGATATCAACACCTTTATTTACAAATTAGAAATATTGAATTCAAAATAAACACATTTTATTATTATCCTAATATAGGATGTGATTTTATTTTAGGAATTCCAGCTATGAGACAAGCATTAAACTAATACGTTTTGATTATAATAATGTATATTTTATTACTCACAGTAATACGAGTTTTAAAGTTACATTATTATCAACACCAATAATTCATCATTATACGCAGAGTTTAACCGCTCAACATGGTGAAATGATGAAAGAAAATAATTTTGAATTATCAAAGAACCTTCAGAATATTTTAGAAAAGCATCCAAGAGCTTTTGCAAATAGAAAAAACTATGTTGCGAAAATAGAATTAAAAACGGAAATACCAGTTTATGAAAAGCCGAGAAGATATTCTAAATTAGATTTAGAAGATTTTCCTAAAGTAATAGAAAAACTTTTAAGTTTAAAACTAATAAGACCTTCTAGAAGTCCGTGGAATTGTCTAGGATTTTTAGTAAGAAATTATTCAGAATAGAAGAGAGGAGAACCGAGATTTGTAATAGATTATAAGCCTTTGAATAAGGTTGTAAAATCTAATACATATCCTCTTTCTAAAAAAGATGTTCTTTTTGATAAAATCAAGGATTCCGTAATTTCCTCTAAGTTTGATTGCAAATCAGGATTTTTTTTTCAAATAGAACTAGAAGAAAAATGAAGAGAATGTACTGCTTTTAGTGCACCAAATGGATATTATGAGTGGAATGTTCTAAAATAGGGTTAAAAACAAGTCCATCTATCTTTCAAGAAAGGATGGATGAAATTTTTAATCCATATAGATAATTTATTTTGGTCTATATAGATGATATACTAGCATTTTCGTCCCTTAAAGACAAAACTTACATCCAGTGCCTTATACCCAGTTCCTCCAGTTCCCCAATCAAATAATGACATCTGGACGTTTTTGACACATCAGCATTAACCCCCGTTACCCAATACTCTCTCTTCTCCGTTTTCTCTTCTTCGCCTGGTCGAACCCTAAGTATCTCCAGCAGGGTTCCAGAAGCAGATTCGGCAATTTTGCAGAGGATATGGCACCACCGTGAAGGGCTTATCGGTGGCCAAAGACAGTCTCTCAAACTGACTCCATGGTGGAGAGGATACGGCGGCCATCTTGAGGACGTTATCGGCAACCAACAACAGTCTCGAGGGTTGATGCAAATAAGGTTTCTCTTAGTTTCAATTTCTCAATGATGGTGTTAGATTTCCCTTGCGATCAGATATTTTGGGTACCTTATGAGTAATAGGCATCGTTTTTTGCGAAAGAATTTCTCAGTCTCGCATGGTCGGAAATTCTAGCATGAGAAAACGGAGAAGAGGGAGTATTGGGTAACGGGGGTTAATGCTGATGTGTCAAAAATGTCCAGGTGTCATTATTTGATTGGGGAACTGGAGGAACTGGGTATAAGGCACTGAATGTAAGTTTTGTCCTTTTCTTAAAGCCCAGAAGAGCATAGAAAACATCTATTTATTTTTGCTTGCAAGGCTTTTGAAAATGGACTAGTTTTATCTAAGAAAAAAGCGGAAATAGGAAAAGCCTAGATAGAATATTTAGGCCTAACTATTAAGCCTTAAGGAGTTGTAGAACTTCAACCCAATATTATTCGGACTATTTTAACTTTTCCGGATAAAATCCAAGATAAAAAACAACTCATGTCATTTTTAGGACATTTTAGTTATGCCATGAATTTTATTCCATATGGAGCATTAATTCAAGGAAAATTGCAAAGAATGCTTAGAAAGGATAAACCTTTTAAATGGGAAGAAGAAGAAATCCAATATGGAGCATTAATTCAAGGAAAATTGCAAAGAATGCTTAGAAAGGATAAACCTTTTAAATGGGAAGAAGAAGAAATCCAAGAAATCAGAAAAATAAAAGAGTTTGTGAAAAAAGAAGTAAAATCTCTTCCTTTACCAAAAGATAAGGATGAATTATTTTTACAAACTGATGCTTCTAATCATTATTGGGGAGCAGTACTGCGAAAATGGGAAGAACCCATAAATATAATATTATCTTATGCTTCAGGAACCTTCAAGGGAGTAGAGATAAACTATGATATAAATGAGAAAGAACTTCTTGCAGTAAAATATGGAATAAAGAAGTTTGAAATTTGGATTGTTAGTAAAGAATTTACTATCAAAACAGATAATACCCAAGTAAAGGCTTTTATTAATAATAAGTGCCTAGATTCGATTGCTAGCCTGAGAAGAGCAAAATTATCTGCATGGTTCAGTATGTTTTCTTTTAATGTGGTAATTATTAAAGGAATTCATAACATTTTTGCATATTTTCTTAGCCGATATGGAAGTCAATTCCATGATTAATCTTCTGGATCAAATCAAAAAAATCCAAGAAGAAGAAGCCAAGTTGGAGTCTCTTCTAGGCTCTCAAAATAATTTATATGAAGAACTTTTAAAGCTTCAAAGCCAAGTGATACTTTAAAGAAGTATTTTACTTCGTCTCAGAATTGATTTAAAACAGTTCGTAAGGAATTTAAGTCCTTTGAGAGAAGCCAAGAAAGACTTAGCCGGTTCTTCTGGTATAAGCGAGAAAAGTTTTCCTGATAGAATACTGGAAGTGAAAAAGACAGAAGTTTTGCCTTCTGCAATTAGCCAAGAAAAAATAGATGAGGAAGAACTTGGAAAAAATAGTGGTTCTGATGATCCATGTAACTTGATTAAGACTATCCTTCCGAAGGATAAAATCCTTAACAGTTTAGGATCTAAGACAGAGACTTTAAATGAGGCTAAGGTTTGTGAAGTCAAGGAAATTATTAATCCTGAATTGGAAAAATTAACCCAAGAATTGCTTGGACAGAATTTTGTGCAAGTACCAAGGAAAAAAGCTATTAAGATGGAGTTTACTTTTGCTGAAAAAGCAAAACAAATACCTCCTCATCCAAAATAGTTTCTTGAGTTACCCGAGAATACAAAATCCCAAGAACAATTCTTTGCTGAATATAACCAAGTATTTTCTTTGATTTATCAAGGAAATAATCAAAACTCTGTCAAAACTTTTGCTATAGATTACGGGAGTTTTTATCCTAAAGTCTTAGTCCTTTGCGGAGCACTTAAAGAAGTAATTAAACTTGCGTTTAATTATAGATATTTATCTTTAGCCTATTTTGAAAACCATACCCAAGCTGAAGGATTACCCAAGCCAATTATTCAAGCCTTGAAAGAATTTGATAAAATTGGACCAGCCAAGATTAAATTTGCAAAATTTAATATTGTTCCACTAGAATACTCCTTCGCATGACCATATTTCTGTCAAGTAGGAACTATTGGAAAAATCAAGCAAATGAGTTTAAAGATTAAGAAGGCTCAACTGGATGTTAAAATAGATTTCAACGATGCCTATATCTAGCTACGTAGAGTTGCAGGATACATTATGTATCTTATAGAAATCGATGAAGTCATTGACGACGGAGAAGCATGGACTTATCACGTCACTGAGATGGCAATAGTTTATTGTCAGAAAAAGAATCCAATAAAGAAAGGAGTGATTAGCCAGCTCACCGCTTTTAGCCGAAAAATCCAAAGCAATCAGATATACTCGAGGGAGAAAGTAAAATAAAATCTTTGCATTATTTTGAGAAGAAAAGACGACAAGTATAGTTGTCTAAGATGTCGGCCACCTATGACAGAAAGGGCAGACAGAGAAAAAGCAACCCAAGATTCCGATAAAAAGTAACTAGTGTCGGCAAACTAGGGTTGTAAAAAGGCAACTATGGTTGAGTTATAAAACCATGGTTGACCCTCAGTTGAGTTGTATATATAGACTAGCAGGGTTTTTTTCACAGAACACGAATGAGCAACCACCTAGCCTTGCATTCTATTTTTCCCTAAATAATAAAGGGTTATATCTTTTTTCAATATGCTTCTAGATTAATATCTGAGAGGAGAAAGGTTGAGTGGAGGAAATCCAGATAACCAGACAATAACGATCTACAAAAGATATTCAATTCTTCGAAGATCTACCGGCTGAAAGAGACGTTGGCCGTTGAAGGCAAGAGGCCGTGTTAGAGCGAGACGTTGACCGAAAGGTTGCCGAGGTGGAGAAGTGAAGAAAAGAAGAAGGATAGCGGAAGACGAGTTGGACTCGGTAAATCCTAATCCCTCAATCCTATTATAATCCTGGTTATTAAGCAATTCGAAGTATGATAAAAAGATTAATCCCTTAATATTATTCAATGAAAAATTTGATTTTAGAACTACTGTTCTTAGCCAAGGAAGACAAGAATAATTTGAATATACATTTAAATGAATTATATTCAGTAAGGTGAGATTATCAAAGATTTATCAAGCTATTTTAGAAAATCGCTTGAACTTTGCCCTAATCGAGTATATAAATGTTTTTCAAAATATGTTTGATTATACAGGAGAGTATATAATTAGTAATTTCTGGCTATTCAGTTTAAGAGATTTTGTTAATCTTAAACATTATACTTATAAAGCAATTAGTCAATGTGTAGTTGATCACTATATTGCTTTAGAGGCATCCAAGAAACAAAGAATTAATCTTGATCAAAGGTTAAATCCTTTGACTCCCGACTCGGCGTCGGATCATTAAAGGCACTTCGAGACTAATAGGTGTCAGTGTTTATCACTAACCTATGATTTAGTACCGATACCTACCCCCTCTAATGAGCCAACGTCGCAGCTCAAAGTGGTATCAGAGCTTCATTGTCCATAAATGAATGATTAATAAGTTTACGAGCTGGCCAGTTTATATTACTTATTTAGAATGGGTGGATTTGACTTTTGATCGCAATCATGAATAATGATAAGGTATTTAAATTTTGAAGTTGGTCTCAAGCTGTCTTTGTTCACTAACCTGTGGGTCGTGTAATCCTACCAAATTGGTTCCTTTTCAAACCTACCAGTGTCCATTAGAATTAGTGGTGAAAATTGCTTTTCTGACGTGATTTACAGTATATAAGATAAATATGTGAGAGGAGTTTTGCCTTACTTATGTGAATTTACTTTTAAACGCCAACTCAAACAGGCAATCAATTGGTTTCTATCTTTGTCAATAAAAGGGAGTTAGCAGCTATGTTCTAAATGTTGGCCCAAAAAAAAAAACCTCTATTCTAAAAGAGCATATCTCACATTCATTATGGAATGTTTGGTTTAAAGGTCTAGAAAACTCATTAAACCCGAAGCTGCTGATCTTATTCATTGGATTAATTTATCTATCACTCATAATAGCAAGTCAAGTTCAGCTTTCATTGATAGTTTCGTCCTTTGGGATATTTGCTTCAAATTTGCGTCCAAGAATTCAATATTTTCCTAAATTTGATCACAAATTTAACACTTTATAATGCACATACCAAGTCTGGCCACAGTTTTATAAGGCCCATACTAATGTTCTTTTAGTAGGCAATAATGCACATGCTGAGTCTCTTATGATGATTTAACTCAACTATACAAGAATTTGTTCACATTGATGTACTTAAATCAATTCTCACATGCCTTTTGAGTTTAATTTAGGGTGGTTATCGGGGAAAAGTCCCCATTTAGAAGAAATTTCATTGGTGAGACTTGTAAATTTTTATGTGCACATAGTACTGGTAATCAACGAATTTTGTTCATTCATTATACCAGTACTCTAATTGGGGTCTTTCATATCAATTAAACATTTAAGTGGGCACTTGTCCCAAATTTTCTCTAAAAAAGGACTTGGTGGTTATTTTTCAATACAACAAACAGTTGGGTCCAACCTACCTGTACCTTTATGACAAAACAGAGTCTAAAACGGTAAAACCCGAAAAAGTACTCACATTTTCTCATTTTTGTTTTTAACTTTACTTTCCTTAACCACAATTTTTCTCAGGCCAACAAAAGCAACACGTCTTCTCTCTCCATTATTTAGTATTTCATCCGTTTGTGAAACGTTGCTTGACTCAACCAAGTATGAAAGTGATATTAGTAATCAATAATAAATTAATCAACAAAAAAAAAAACAAGAGATAAACAATAATAATGACTGCCTATGTATCATAACTATAAATTATGAACCATAATTACAATTGTCACTTCTATACGGTGGATCCAGCAACTTTATTTTCATGTCATTCTAACTGCAATTTTAAAATCACAGTAACTTTAAACTAACCTTAATCTAAGCTAATAATCTAAAAACCATATGATATTTTAAATGGGGGCGAACAAATTCAATCCAAATACCGGATGATAATATTAAAAAAAAAATCCAACCTTTCTTATGTTTTTTTTGGGCCAATCATTGATCTTGCCTAGAGCCAAGAATACGGGTCGGCCCTTCACGGGCTCGGGCCTAAACCGGCCAGCTCGTTTAGACCTACTTCTTAAAAAACCCCCAATTTTTAAAGCCCACGGCTCTACAGGGCTGACTCTTCACGAACTCGGGCCTAAACGGGCTTGAACTCATTTTGATTACTTTTTTTTTTAATTTTATAATTTATTTATTATTTTACCTTAAATTGAGATACATTATTTTTAAAACTCATAAATTTCTAGTTAAAATAATCATTTAAAGTCCAAATTAACCTCTTTTTTAAAGTTTAAATGAATAAATCATTGAAGAAAATAAAATAAATCAAACCATTTAATAAGTGTTTAAATGTTATTAATACTTTATTAGGTACTTAGGTGTCTCTCATATTGATATTTTGATATAATGATACTCCCTCCGGTCCTAATTATAGGACAACATTTGGGAGTTGATCTTGATCCTAATTAAAGGACAAAGTTTTAATTTTTATCAATTTCTTCCCAAAATACCCCCTATTGATACTTTCTCAATAATAATGAAACACAATAATAATTTTATAATACACTTATGTATTCTATAAAGTGAATAATATTTGTAACTCATTAATTTCATATACACCTCAATTCTACTGTTTCTTTTATTTTTCTTTGAGTATAATATAAAAAAAAAGGTAATGTATTCATATTTTGACTTTTGAGAAAAATAAAACAGCAAGTATCACGTGACTGTTCGGAAAAAAAAAAAAAAAGGCATCACGTGACTATTCATCGTCAATGGGACACACTTTTCTATTATGCTAAAGTTCGTACAGCTGGATGCTAGCTCACTAGATCAGAGAAAATACTCACAGGACCATGGTAGACTTATATAGTATTCCTAAATCACCCTTATTAAATAGGACATTTTTGGAAAATAATTAAAATTAACTAATTTAACTACTATTCTTAATTTCTAAAAAGTTAGGTAAATATATCCTATAATTAGAACCGGAGGGAGTATTATATATATTAATTTATTTTTAAAAAATATTAAACGGGCCTAAAAGGACTGATCCTACAGGGCTGCATGACTAGCCCTACAGGACAGGCCATTTTAGGCCCGCTTCCTATTTTAGTCTTTGAATCATTAATCCAGTCCTTAAAGGGTTCGGACCTAAACGGACCGAACCCGCCTTCTTGGCTCGAATCTTGCCTTTAAACTCACATTTCCTAAATATTTTATCCACATCTTTTTTTTTTTTTTGGCCCATCATTTTATTCACATCTTTGAAACACGAGAGGAGGAGGAAAAAAGGAAACGACAAAAAGGGGGGAAAAAAACAGTTCACTCGATCCGAGAGATATTTTTAGAATTTGATACAGACAAATCTATCTGATCTGGTCTTTCTTCCAACAATTCCAATAGAAGTCAAAAACCAAAGATGAAGAAACAAAACAGATAAATCTATCTTAGACCCTGTCTCTCAACAGAAAGCTAATGGCTGAAGAAAAAGTCCATCTTCCTCTTCTCTGCATCGCTGTCTATGTCATCCTTGTGTCCCAAAAACATCCCACTTTCTCCAAAACCATGAGGTACATGACAGAGATAAACATTTTACGAGATGTTGTACTATGAGACATGACAGACATTGCAGCAGGGGAAAAAATGTTCAGTATTCTAGTACAAGTCGAAAAGTCATCATGCTTCATAGTCTGTTTCCTTTGTTTTCTGATTTTAAGACAAAGACCATGAAGAGTCATTTACGTCAGGACTTAAGAAGACAAAAGGGAACCCAAAAACGGACTCGATGAAATTCATCTGATAGAGAGATATTTTTCCTTTCAGTTAAAAGAAATGATATTTTGAGGAAGAAGATACGAAAAGCAGGGGAATTTAAGACGAAGGAGAAGCAGAGACCTTTGCCATTTCATGGAAGCAAGAGACTAGAATTTTTGCAATCTCAGAAACCTCGCGAATCAGTCTGGAAAAATGAATCAGCAACAAAGCAGTCATAGCTTCAAGAAGGAGACTCTGATTCGGAGACTCTGGGTGACGTCACCGGAAACAGAGGCAGAAGCCGGGGCTCGGAGTCTCTGGGAGTGGTCAACGGCGACGGATGCAGGTAAAACCCTTTCTCAGCGATCGCCCTATCCTCCTCCTCAGACGACGACGACAGCGAGGCGGTCGAGGAAGAAGTCGTCGTCATGGGGGTCAAGAGAGGCGACAAGGACGACTTGTCAAAGGGGTCAGTACTGTGGTCGTCGTTGTTCAAGGGCGTGACGGGACTGAGAGAGAGAGAAGGGAAATCGAGGAAACTGGGAGAGAGAATCTCAGGTTTGGGAGGGAAATTAGGGGTGGAGGTGTTGATGAAGAGATTGTTGTTGAGGTTGTTCCTCCTCTCGTAGAGCTTGAAGCCCTGTTTCTTGGGAGGCATCTTCACCGGCGGGATAGTGAAGCTCTTGGAGGAAGGTGGCGGCGGAGGAGGAGGAAGGGAATCGGAAAGTTGGGGTTTAGAGGAGCCGGTGAGGAATTGAACGACTTGCTTGAAGGAGGAAGTGTCGGCATGGACGAAAGTGGTCGGGTAAGGGTGGGAATCAGATCTGGGGATGGTTGGGGAAGGACAATTCTGTGGGTCATGAGGTTTAGCTCTCATTTCCATTGATGCAATGCAAAACCTAAACACAGAGAAACAGAGAGAAGTGAAGGAGGAGGAGAAGGAGAAGGAGGGAGGGTTGCTTATTGGCTACTACTTTGTGACCTTTCTCTTTCTTTATCCTCTTTTTCTTTTTAGTCTCGGGAAAAAATTTCCAAAATCTCAGGATATCAAATATGAGTGATTTCTCATTTAAATGATTTTTGAACTTTTTATCAAGTACATTTTATCTCTTATCAATTATAAAAAATTAGACAGACCTGATTTGAAATTTTTAGATCTTGGAGATTTTTTTTTTTGGGATTTTTCCAATTGGAGAATTATTGTAGTTTCAAGAGAGGAAGGTAATTGTCAAAAAGTTCCACTAAGTAAGCAGTATGTGACTAATTCAGTAATTCAACGGAAAATGACAATAGTTTGAGATTTTTTTTTGTGTGTGATTACATTCATTTGTCAAAATCCCAAGAGTGATTCTCCATATAAATAATTAAATTATACTAATACATCATTCGTTATGATTGTTCCACATATCTTAAGTGCTTGTTTGCCTCTAATAAAAAAAGCAATTTATATTTTATATGACAAAACTCATCTCACGTATTGATATATTTACCTTAGGTAAAATCATTTAAAATAAATAAAACCAAATTAAAATGCGTTCAACATGTAGTGTGTGCTTAATTTTTTGGAAAATTGGGGGGAAAACTCCTGTCGTTACTAGTGAGAAAGACTTAAAAAAAATTTTATACACATAAAATATCATTTTTCTATAAAATTTTTACACACTGAGCTATGTTGTTCTAACTTTCCCCTAATTTTTTCAAAATTTTTTTAGTGAAGGAAAAAAAAATGATGACTGAGAATATTTGACAAGAGAGAAATTTTTAAGTGAAGGGCTTTTCCCTAAATGTCAAGCATTGATATCCAGCAACAAATTTTTATGAAATTTGTTATTAATCTATTAGTTGTTTTTGTGATAGGATAAATTAAAGTTGTTACTTATTAATTAATTGTTCTTGTCATTTTTTTTAATCATATTTTAAATTAAGGGTATTTAAATAATTTCACTATAAAATTTAATCTCAAATTAGTCTTTAAAAACTTCACAATGCATGATTAGTCTATTTTGAGGTTTTTAAGTGAGATTTGCAGATTTGAGAGTTATTTTTATGTCTTCCCCCTTTTCAAGAAAATTCATAGTGAATAAAAAGAAATCACTCTTCTTAGCACCACACATTAGCCCTAACTGATATGCATGTATGTCATTAATTAAATCATATGGATATTCATAATTAATAATCGATTAATTTGTGTCTCAAAATACCGGATTCAAAGTTGCATTCTCATTATATATATATATATATTTGGCAAAAAAAATTATATATATATGTATATATTATATAATGCAATTTCGTATGCACTGTTCATTATTTGCCTAAGTGGTTTCACATTTCTTTTTTCATAACCTTTTTAATAATATTTCAAAAAGTAATAAAAGAAAAGGGAATCCACTCTTATTATACGAGAAACACTAACAACGATATTATCTTTCGGCAATTTTATGTATTAATAAAAAAAAGTCATCCATTATATATAATTCAGTTCCATCTTTGGTACTCATCAAAGGCTCAAAGCTAATACTTCGTTTTGCAATGTTTTTTATTTTACTATTTATTTTCAAAATATGCATTTTTTAAGGAGAATCATTTATCTATATATTATGAAGAATAAGAGATAGATAGTAGGAGAATAAAGGTAGAATGCAGTATACACAACTTTAAGAATGAAGTAATAATACTGTTTACAATATGAATAGTATGAATTATATTTTATAAATATATAAATTGATATTAGAAAAAGACATTTGAAAAATTCAAATTGTAAGCCAACTTACTAAATTTTATTATTATATGTATCGTTTTATTTTTAACCCTTATTTGTTAACCTTTTCTGTTCCAAATTAATAATCAAATTCTAAGGCAACATTTATTTTCATAAATCTGACTAACTATAATCTCTAGACTTAATTTTTCATATAAATTATTTTTTCCCCCCTATTTTTAAAATTCAACCATTTTTAATAACAGAATTCAATGATTTTGAATTGTCTCTTTTGTGTAGATTGAAGTTTAATAGTACACCCTCCCCCGTTCTTAATGCTTGTGTTAGATAACAAATTTTTATATATTAAAAAAATTAGTTATATTAGTTTTCTTATAAAAAATGTGTGTTAGTTTTCTTAAAATACACTCTTTAATTAATAATACTAGAATTATTTCTTGATGGAGAAAAATTTATAAATCTGGAACATTAAATAAATTGAGGTATTGTATCTAGTAGGTAAATACTCTCTAGGTAGCTCCAACATTTATGACAAGAGGGAGATTTCGTTAATTTTTATTACTATCATACTTGAACGTACAAATAAAACTTTTTGTTTCAAACATTTTTTTCAAAGAGATAAACCTATTTGACTTTCGTTCCAACTATAACTCAAAATTAGTTGTTGTTGAAGAAGAATCCTCTTACAAACTCTGTAGACGTTGAAAAGTTTTTCAATGCATTAATACAGAATTAAATTTAACACAGATCTTTCCACGAACCTTAAATTAGATATCGGATAATACTGTTAAAAAAAAAGGTTTTTCAAGACTTAAATTCAAAACTTTAGAATTAAACCGTATATAAGTAGACCTTTAATAAATCTATTCTAACAAAAACAAAATAAAATATATAATAAACGAAAATAATAATTCACACACACATATTTATTGAATCATTGACGAGATCATCATCATAGTTATTACAACTAGTTTCGAGAGTGAAGAGGTGAAAATATAAGAAGAAATTGATGAGTCACCAAATCATCCAATCATGAACTACAAACTAAAATAATAGAACTAATCATGAGGAGTCCCAACTATCTACAAGTCGTCGCCAACACATAATGGTTGCTAGCTAGTGAGGTCCTTTCAAACCCTAAAACAAGGCTTACTTAGAAAATATCAGTGCGTAGAGAGAGAAACATATGAAAGATATATATGTAACATGTCCCACTCACCAACTTATAATTATTGTAGCAAATTTATTATTGGTATATATATAAACAATCATGAGTTTTGTTTTCCCGTTTCTTTTTTTGGATGAAGTATCAACTATGAAGTGGGAAATGAGTAGGCTTGGAAAAATATTTATGTCTTCTAGTCTCAAGTCGTATGAGTATATTAACCCCACGAGAATGACTCTTTTTTTTTTATTTAATTTTCCTTTTTGATCTTGTTGGATAGTGGTGATTGGGAGCAGTAATAAACCGTTAATAATTGATAATGTGTTAAAATAGTTTTTTTTTTTGGCAAACTTTAAATAATCAATAATATTAATATTAAGATGTTTCGACACTTGCACCTTTTCTGTCTTAATAAGCAAAATCTCATATTTGAGTTTGATCAATGAGAAAATAAAGGGGCATACTACCTCTATTTTTATTTCCAACAAAAACCAGAGCATTAGTTAATTATATTAGTGGAATAATTAAGCAACTGACCAAAAATGATAACTCCAAATTAGATTGATCATTATTCATTCATTCTTTTCATATCAAGATAAATTCTAGAAAAGTTGTGTTCTCTTCTAAGCTGTGGATTACTTATTGGGTTTGGACAGAAGGGTGTTACTTTTGATTCTGTATATGATAAATGCTTGGCAGACAAAGAAAGGAAGAGAGATGAGAAAACAAGAGAGATATTAATTAACCAAGAAATACTTATTGGTGGGTATGCAACTTAATTATTAATTGGTATAACTCTGTACATGATTTTGAGGCATTGTGATTAATTAAAGTGAATGAGAAACTTTGCTTTAGTTATTTTATCTTCTTTCACCCTTGGTATAAGCTCATCTGATTAATTTGGCATGACATAAATAATCTGCCTCACATTATTGAAAAATACAAATAAGCGATACATACAGCAAGATTTTGACCAAAAAAAATGTCGGGGCCTTGGGTTCCAAAGCCATCATCACACCAAGTACCTCCCTAAGTCTCTATTAAGTGTGTGAGGTTGTG
This sequence comes from Inga leiocalycina, assembly GCA_963242795.1. Taxonomy (NCBI): domain Eukaryota; kingdom Viridiplantae; phylum Streptophyta; class Magnoliopsida; order Fabales; family Fabaceae; genus Inga; species Inga leiocalycina. Next base: position 51,027,228 of record OY725329.1, read on the forward strand.
AGTTCAATTTTTTGAAAGTATTTGGGAAACTACGAAACCGTGGTTTCAGAAATATTTTTTCGTAAGTCAAGATAAATCCAAACACACATTAAAAGCTTTTATCCAAAAATTAATCCAAACACATACTAAATATGATGAATGTGTGAGTTTCTTCCATTAAATAAAGGGTGGCAAAAAAAAAAGATGTTGACAAAATATACTGTACGATTTAGAGGTGTAAACATGAATAGGATAAAAATATATTTATTAATTCCATAATGTTAAATGAATCTTATGCGTTTGAAATTGAACCTCTTTTTATCTTTAAAGTAATTATAAACTAATGTGTTTTAATGAAACTTAATGGCCTTAACACAAGCTGTAGTTTCAACAATGTCATAATATGCAACTTCATCATAGAGAAAATATGTTGAAATATATAATTATGAGATGCTGGCTTTAATTTGTTTGAAACTAGACTGCAATATATATATAATTATCTAGTCTCAAAGATCTTATGTTCCCAAAAGAGAAGTCTTAGTTACTATTTATCCATGTTTAATGGTTCAACCTAAATATGCCTCATGGATATGATTTGATTCAACACTTTTGATGATACTTTCATTGCTTTTTTTTAAAATTGAATATCGATATTTATAATGTAATCAATCAAATATTGCTCAGTGGGGTTAATACTTTTACCATACTGCATGTAAAGAAAGGGAACAAAAATGGAAGAAAAATGAGAGAAGATATTTAAAGTAAGAAAGAAAAAAGTGTTATGGCCAAGTTTTGGATTATAGTCTACACTAGCTACTAATGGCTGACGTGTACTGGAATGAGATTCTTTTGGGAAAAAAAGGTTGAGAATACGAATCTACCACACTTTAATGACTCTTTAGAAAAAGTGTATTTTTTACTTGTACAAAAAAACAAAAAAAAAATTGGACCATGACGCCCACTTCATGTTTTGTTTGCCATAGAGCCCCTCCCCAAAGGAAATAGGGGGAGTTAATTACTCCAAGGTCCCCAGAAAAATTTAATCACCTAAAAATTGAATAATACTCCCTCCGGTTCTAATTATAAGGCAAAGTTGATTTTTTTAGAGAAATTAAGGAAACCAATTAAATTAATTTAGAGTGTTTATATTTTTAGTATCCTTAGATTATATATTAGTTTATTAGTCAAATTACTTAGTTTAGAGAAAAAAATAAAAATAAAAATACTCTAAAGTAATTTAATTAGCTTCCTTAATTTTTTCAAAAAAATCAACTTTGTCTTATAATTAGGACCAGAGGGAGTAACTGAGAGGTATGCATGTGACAAGTCCTAATACAAGAAAAAACTACAAGTTTACGATACTTGTCATTGATGCTTTTTAATAGTTAAATTTTTTCATTGAGATCTCAATAATTTTCTCAAAAAAATATCAACGGCTTAGATTTGTCATTGGGTTACTTTCATATTCAAGAGAGATGGGTTGTTTAGTCTTTTCATTTCAAATTAGCTCTATTTCTTCTCTCAGTTTCCTTTTTCCTCCTAGATAAACACTACTTGGTAAAAAACTTTGCTTCTTCTCCACATGCATTTTAAGCATATTTTTTCATGTATATATGCAATCAATTCATTTCCATTCCATTAAATATCCTTTCTAAACTTAAAGAGGCCTCAATTTTTGTAAGTTATGAATAACAGCATTATTGAGTATTAATATTTGTTATATTCAGTATTGATTAGGATCCACCAAGAATCCACATAAATACATCATCTCACCATATGAAAGCCTTTAATTTGGTTGATGTTATAAAGAAATTGATGAAACATGTGCTACATATGCGCTAATAAGTATTTAAGAAAATTAGCTTGAAATTTACGCCATGAAGCATGGAAAACTATAAAATATAAAGATGAAAAAAGAAAAGATGTTTTCATTATATATCAGCCGCGTATTTCACTCTATATGACTTAAGTAATAACATTTTAAATTTGTATTTAGAAACTTGATATTTTATTGTTTCACAATTTCGTTGTCTCGTATCATATGTCTTGTTTCATTGGTCGTTATCTTTTTGGGGTGAATACTGAGTTAATTAAATACTCTATCATTCTTTAAGCTAGGATTTAATAACTCATCCGGTTCGTCTATTGTTAAGAAAATGTTCAAATCATTCTTTAGAAAGTTAAAAAATACCACCACTAAATTCATATCATATTCAAAGTAACTTCATCTCTATTATTAAATAATAATATTTTTTTTTAAAGGAAGAAGTAGAATACAAAGTCACGTTGAAGCAAAATCTTGCTGCCATTTGTTTGTCCCTATTCTCTATTTGATCCAAACATTTTATCATTATTAAAAGTGTAGTGATTAGATTAGATATAACAAATAAAAAAATAAATAACAGAAAATAAAGGTAAATTGATCCTTTTTTAAAAATAAAAAAAAATAATTTGAAGTGCTATATTAAAACTTCAAATGCTCATGTGGAGTTTAGATTACTAGAGTATAAACAAAAGTGACACAACAGAAGTACCACACAAGGAAGAATGAGAGGGGGGGGGGGGGAGATAGCCGGAAAATTTATAATGTCAAGTAGACGATAATTTACAAAGGTGAAATATCCATATATAAAAAAAGCTTTTCCTATTTTCATTTTATGAAATGTTTATTTCTTCCACATCAATTCTCTAAACAGAACTAAAGTCCAACACCATTAATTAATACTATGATTGGATTGAAATGTGTAATAATAAAAGGGACAAAGAAAGGATGAAAGGGAAAAGGGACCACATAGACTTTGGTATTTCCATTTCAAAGATTCATTTCATGTATGTATGAATGAATGAATTATGTTGAAAGAGTGATTCAATTGTTACCAAGGTATTAAAACTCGTACCGGGCATTGAATCGGTCGGGATACTGGGTTAAGGGTCAGTGGGTCAAACCAGGGCCAAACCAGAGCCAAACCTGGACCAAACCGGTGAGAAATTGAAAATTTTAGACTTATAGTATGAAATTCTAAAAGAAAAATAAAATTTTTTTTTTTAAATGTGAACCCGGACCGGACCAGTTTAACGGCCGGTTCACCGATTTCTAGTCCGGTCTGGGTTCAGCAACCTTGATTGTTACTATATCTTGTCTTTCGCACTTTTGCTTTTTATTTTTTTAAAAAAAAAAAAAAACTGTAGTGCCTCTCATCATGGCCTGTGTAGTAACATCTAAGAAAATTATTTAAAATCTTACATAAAACAAAATGATTTAAAAAGAGGCTTTAATTTCCACTATAGAAGGCCATGTGTTGTTTTCATTGGACTTACATGCCTTTTAAATAATGGCATGCCAACCCTATTCTGTATTAAAGTTGCTTTAGTTTCTTCTCCAAACCCTTTGTGAAATTTATAGCATCTCGCACAAAGTGTCATGATGATCAGCTTATTGTCATTTTGTCATTATATGAATAAGCTAAATATTATCATCTCAATGCAAATTATGGGCTAAAATCTAGGGATGCTAAAGTTCTATAGATCAAAATAATTATAAATAAAAGTATGAAAATATTTTTCATATAATTATTATTTTTGGTTCTAAATTTAAGAGCTAGATAAAAAATTTATTTTGATCCTACATATAAAATCTCAATTCACTCTTTTAACAAAGAGTGAAGATCCTTCCACTTAACTTAATTTATTTGATAAATGTTTATAAAATTTAAGAGCTAGATAAAAAATTTATTTTGATCCTACATATAAAATCTCAATTCACTTTCTTAACAAAGAGTGAAGATCCTTCCACTTAACTTAATTTATTTGATATAGTCACTAAAAGAGTGCCCAATTTCTTGTTTCAATTTGAGACTTCTTGAAAAGCTAGCTTTTCATGAAGTTCATCCTTGATATGCTTTTACCTTTTATTTTTCAAGAAGCTAAAATTATATCTAAATAAATATATTAAACTTTTTTCATTTCATAATGTTAAAGAACGTTACATTTAAGATTAAAGGTAATTTTATCCCGAAAATTTTCATCGGGGGACAATTTTGTTCCGAATGTTTTTTGAGGAGCAATTTTGCTCCGAAAATGTCATAAAGAGAGTAATTTTATCTTGACTGTTATTTCAATTAATTTTAACTATTAGTTGACCAAATATGCTGAGCTGACAGTTCGTATGTCATTCAAGTCATTTTTGTTAAATTGCAAATTAATCTAAAAAATTTTAAATCTAACTTTTAAAAAAAAAAAAGAGTCCAAGAGTTATAGAGAAGCATTAGGAAAGGTCAAAAAGAGCATTTGGTAACCTCAAAATGTTGGTGAAGAGCGGCTTTCTCTGCATTAAACATTGGTAGCTTGTAAGCATCCAATTTGTAAGCCATGAAATGCATTGATTCACAAACTGACAATTACAAAAATATATTTCAGAAAAGTATAGAACCCTCCTGAGCCCTATTCCTTCCTTGTCTTTTTGTCAAGAAATGGTCCCAAATTAGTTACCCTTCCTAATCTGCAAATTAAATTCAATGAAAATGAAGGCAACACAGATTTTGTCTATGACCAATCATCAAACTAATCATTAAATAATTTCTGTGGATATTACTTTTATTGATCAGATCTACCTAGCATTTTTACAGGAACCATGTCCAGTAGAATATTTTTGGTCCCCATGTTGCTCTATTTCCTGAAAGATGAATGTGAACCACCAGGAATGGAAAATTGAGATAATTTCTGTGGAGCATTGAAAAGGACCAATACAATTTAGGAGGAAAATTATAGTGGCATTTAAGCTTTGAGAAAGTTTTTTCTTCTTTTTCACTAGATGTGAATAAAATACAATCTCCATAGAATGAGAGATGTTGGGCCTCCAGGATCAAATGTTTTGGGAAGCAAGATTAATGAGTTTCTTCGATCAAAGGGCCCGAGAAACATTTTTGAATTCATTCAAGCAAGATTGGAGTATTTTTTGACGCTTCAGAAGAGACTCTCGTTCATTTTGCAGCAAATCTATGGCACCAGGGGCCACAAACATGTCCATGAATTTCTCATCATTCACCGCAAACAAATCTAACCCAAGAGCCACTACAAGCCGTTCCCGACTGCACAGAGCACAAGAAAAATTTTAAGCATAAGGTCATCATCTGAATGGATGAGACAATAAAAGCAGACATAAAATCCATTTAGCTCAAAAGATTGTCTATTCTAGTTCACCCAGCAAATTCGCTGGGAAAGATACGTGCCACAGCTTTACCGATGTGTAAACCAGAAAATTTAAATTAGTGACAACTTTGGATCCTAACCTAAGTTTCCGTCCAAATAGAACAAATAACTGGTAATATAAGAATATACTCTACCATAAAGTAACCAAAATCAAAAAATTTTCTTGTTTTTTGCTCATAAGCAACAAAATAGGAAAAGAAAATCACTTCAATTTAAGACAGCATTGTTTACCTCTAAATGAAAGATGTCTAACGTAAGCCCTGAAGTAATTTAACATATTCAGTTAGTACTTCACAACTGTATGAAGTAATTGTATGGAAAATACTTGGCATTAGACATCTTCAAACTACTAGACAGAAAATCTGCAGGTTGAGTTTCATAGTGACAACATTCTGCTGCCATGAGTTGATTTACAAGAAGATAAATAAGCTTACCAAGGGGTGAGAAATCCAGAATTTAACGTTGATGCTACGCCTCTCTCAACAAGCACTTCACGTATACGTGCAAAATGCTGTGCCGCTGATAAGCATATTTCTGAGTACGCTGAACCTGACTTATCTGCATGTCCCAATAGAAGGCCACCGTTCTGCATTCTCAGACTATCAGAATTTTTGTTATTTCCTGTCATTCTTGACATTCTCTTTCTTGGTCCAAAGTCATTGCAATTTCCAAGGTCCTTTTTAGCCCCAATGTAGACAGGATCACCTGGCTGATCAGGAGATGGCGTCTCAGGGACAGTCATCTGGCTTTCTCGCAAAGCTTCTTTTGCTTCTGCAGTTTTACCAGGTGTGGTTTCCTGCCCATTGTTTTCTGGGGGTATATTTTCTTGATCCCTCGTTATATTGCGGGAAACTGACTCTGTATCACTCAACTCAAGGAAAAATGAAGAAGCAGAAGCCTGCCTAAAAGAGGTAGCATTTAGGCCATTAGATACTTGGAAATCATTAACATAGCAGACCTGTGAATATGGACTGGTAACTGAATCAAGGTGGTGTCTAACTAATTGCTTGCACTGCTTAGCTAGATCCCTTATGAAACGACTGTAAGCATGCCTTAGAGCAGCATGAAAACCAACATAACCGTCCATGTTTCCTGTTCCACTCCCGTCTGCAAGGAAAATAACATTGCTTAACTTTTCAAGTCGTTAAAGGATACACTATCGACATGATATCCATGACATTAATTGTAAATTGAAATAAACTGAGAACTAGAACAGAAGTTTTTTTTTTTTTTAAGACAGGGAGAATCTATTAATCTATTAAGTTGGAAAAAGAAATAAAAAAGTCAAGATGGAGATTCACTTACATTCTGAGTCATTACTGCGATTTCTTTCTAAAGCCAAGTCAAATAAACTTCCCAAGACAAAAGCAAGCCTATCACAAGCAGTGTCAAGAAGAGGTGCAAGCCATGACTTAGCGGCAGCACGTGCAATCTCTGCAGCAGCCTCTGTTACACCTCTTCCCCCACCTCGCCCAGCATGAGCAAGTAATATATTGGCAACCTGTTGGATGGACACCAAAGAGTTGAGTTGAAAGAAGTGAGATTGATATATTAACCAAATGAGTTCATTGTAAGGCGCAACACCTTTTCCCTTGACACTGAGGGGCATTCAATGGAATATGCAGCGCAGCGAAATTATATGCAGCGCAGCGAAATTCATGCATCACCCTCTCAAAAGCAGCTCCTCCATAGAGACGAAGGGTGGCATTTGGAGGCTTTATATCTGCTATGACCCCAGGCCAAACCCCAATACCACTTTGTGATTGCTCTTCTGCTGTGGTTTTCCCCCATTGTTCAGGGGAAGGGTCAGCTGCGCCATCAATCAACGCGCCCTAGATAAAAGTGAGCAAATTAGTTACTAACTTGAATCACATGCCAACTTATTACTTATAGAGCGCTTTTGCTTAAAAATGAGTTTGGAATTTGGCTCTTGTTACGCACCACATGATTGCTGATAGAAGCTGCATAAAGCATAGCGGATTTCCTAAGATGTGCAATATCTGAGGTGGATTGAATTTTCGAGTCCATTCTACAAAGTTCAAAAGTGACTTCGCTGCAGCGCTGCTCAAGCAATGCTAGAGTTGCTGGTGCAGCTTCTTTGTATTTCTTCTGAAGCTCAGCCTCCAAATAATCTCTCAGACAGCCAAAACCAATATGATTTCTAAATTTCTCTTCATCAAAACCTCCATTGACACCTTCGCGCAAATGACGCAGGACCTCTGAGTCTACCTGAGAAATCTGCCTGCGGAATTCATCATTTGAAACAGTTCCTCTATCTTTTGGTAGGGCCACAAAGAAAGGGCGAGTACTATCTCCAAGGTAGCCACTTGCACTTAAGTAACGATCCACTTCCCATCGGTCACTGAATTCCTGCATACAATAGATAGCTAACTCCCAGAACCAACTCCTAAATAACATTAGAGTTTGTATCCATACCTAATTCTATAGCCTACTGCCGCCAGTGGCAAACGACGATTTTCTTTTGTATGACAGAGTAATTAAAGAAGACTTTCAATTCTACCCTTGATACAGTATTTCTTTTAAGTTGATCACTTAGCACATAATCATTACATGCTTGTCTTTTTGTCCTTTAGTCTCAATTTTCTATTTAAACATCATGTCATAGCCCACAATCTATTGGCTTGGACATTGTATTTATCATCTATTTTTCCCCATGGATTAGCAGTATCAGCAAAAACTAATCCATAGTCTTCCAACTACTTGTTTCAAGGATGAAACCTCCTTCCAATGCACCAACCTAACTTATCATTTATCACCTACTATAATTTAAGTTAAATTAGTCATCCGATAATGTCCAACAAACAGTTGAATTTAAAGTTAAACTAGAACAGCCTCCAACATTGCAAGTTGTATTCAAACATTACATAAACCCATTGAGAGTAACCCTATCTTACCTTTAGACGATTATCAAATTTGGAGACCACAATCACCGTCCGTCTAAATGTTGGATCAATGTCACGAATAGCATCCAACCACAAGGATGAGCACCACTCCACGCTGCTTTGCTGAAGGAACAAGAGGATGCGATGGGGAGGACTGGCCAACGCTTTCACCATTGAAAGAATTTCATCAGGTGTGTTCTCTGGTTCTCCCTTCTTTGCCTGACAAATAAGTTTAGTCATACACAAAAGCAAAAACATTAGACGTCTAACAAAGCGTATATATGTCAAACATACTATTCTCATAAATTCCTTCGTGGCACTCACTTTAAGAACAAAGCCGGGGGTATCGATAATTGTAAGGTTTGGGCAGTGAGCATATTCTGCCCTCATTATAATCGGTTTTGGAGATACTGATGTCTTAGCTTTCTTCAAAAGTGCGTCTGTTCGAGACTTTATAATGTCTGCAATAGTAGATGCCGAAACGACAGGGCTTCCATACTCTTCTGAATCCTCCTCCTGTGTTTTCAATTTCAAACACCAGATTCTTAAACAACACTATATAGACACAAAGTCACACCACTGAAGAATTTATTGAGAAAAACTGGGAAACTTAACAAAATTCAAGCCTTGGATTCAGATTCCTAAATATAAATGATACACAAATGATATAAAATTTAGAACAACGGACTTGAAAATTTTCAAAAGCTCCGAAGTTAGAAGAGAGGCCAAAACCTGAAAACGGCATCGAGGTTCCAGAGCGGTGGGATCGTGAACCATTTGGAGGATGAGGGGCCTGCGAGTACCCATCTCGACCTCACGCACATTGAATCGGAACCCAAGGAGCGCTTCAAGGAGAGAACTCTTGCCATCAGACTGGCCACCAAGTGCAACGATCTCGGGAATTGGAAGCTTCTCACCGAAGGCCACGGCGGCAGCCTGAAGCCGATTGTAGGCCTCGAATCTAGACTTGAAATCGGAGTTGGTGGCCGATCGATTAACACAAGAATCCAGAGAGTTTGAGTGGGTATGTTTCCTGGACAACGAAGCCGATTTGTCAGACGGTGTTTTGGAGGGAGTGGAGAGAAAAGTATTGGTGGTAGCCATTGCAGCCCCTGAAGACAAAATGGAAATGGAAGAAGAAGACGAAGAGAGCGGAGGGATTTTAATTTGAATTGGGGAAGAAAAAGTAGACGTTGGATTTTGTTTTTTCGAATGATGAAAATAAGATTCTCATTTAAAACAAATGTAGTTCGGGCCAGAGTGTAATGGGCTTGGACTTAAATAATATGATCAGCATGTCCTCTGCCCAACGAATTACCGACTAAGACATTGATTAAGACCTAGATAAAAAGATGGCTATCACATGATTTTTGCTGACAAAATGGCACATGTGATGGGTAAAAAAAAAAAATTGTACATTTGGCCCTTTGGTTTTTATAAAAGAATTTTATTTTGCGTTAGTCATAAATATGACCTCAGTTTTCTTTCGCTTTCCTAGTTTAATATTTATTTTCACATACCCTCATTAATTTCACGTTTCTCTACCATTTTACAGGAACTGCTGGCTGCTTATTTGGATCTACTTAGATCGGACTATGGTGATATACTATAGGCTTTTAATAGTTTTGTCTGATTTGTGGACAGTTTTCCAACCTACAAGGTTGATGCTTGTCTTTGCGAATAAATTATAAACTTGTTTGAATTAATGTTTACAAATGTGATTTTATCTCCACTATATTTTGCAAATTAAAATTCGAGTAAAAATTGATTAGTGTAATATATTTATATATAAGAAAAAAAGTTCATTTTGACTGTCATAAACTTATACCAACTATAACTTTAAAAGTTTTGAATCCAGATAAAAGTCAAATGTTAGAAGTTCAAAAAAGTGAAAAACAAGCTTTGGTTTTAATTTAACTTTCAGTTAAAAAGTCACTTGTCTGCAAAGTTATGCTGAACATCATTTCAGGTGTCAATTAGATTATTTGGTTCAAAATATCATTTTCCCATAACTTAGAAGCCAAAACCGTTTAGAATTCACTGAGAGAGTGCGACACTTGGAGAAGCCAGAATGGGTGACCGTGATTTTGTGAGGGGGTGGCGTGACCGATCGTGACGCTAACGCAGTTGCCGCCAGGAAGGAAGATCCTCTACACGTGTACCTACGTTTATATTTCGTGGTCAACCATATTAGAATTTAGTAGTTTTTCTTTTACACCCCGCACAAATTCAGCACCCCTGTTTCCGCTTTCATTATAGCTCTCCAGAAGAATGAAAATTCATTATGAAGTGTTTTTGGAGCACTCTATATATATATATATATATATATATATATGATTTGTTTAAATATGTATTGGGTGCATGCTGGCAAAGGAGGTTTAAATACATTTTGAAAAACTCTCTTGAGGAGTATATAATCTATTCTATATATCGAGTGATCTTGTTTTTAGTTTATACAACATGATGTGGGAGATAGACCGATAGTCATTATATTTATTAAAAAAGATTAAGAAGTATCCAGTAATCTAAAGTATTTTTTCAGCTATATCCAGCACTGTAAAGTATTTTGTGATGTATTTAACACCCTAAAACATTTTTTTAGGTGCATCTAGTATTTTAAAGTATTTTTTTAGGCACAAAATATTTTAGGGTGTTGGATGCAAAGGAAAAAATATTTTAGTGTGTTGGATGCACATTAACCCTTTTTTATTACTTTCATTCATAAATATAAGACTTAGTTAACTTTTTTAAAGGGATTAAGTAAGTGAAATAAATTACTTTAAAACATTTATACTTATTTTTTTTCTACAAATTAATTTTGTATGACTTATAAATTAATATATAATCTAAGAAGCAAAGTGTCAGTTTAAATATAAACAGTTGAAATCTACCCAGTTAAGTTATAGTAGTAGCAATTTTCTCTTATTTAAATAAATTAAAAATGCACATTTTCAGGCGAATTATTGTGGCATATATATATTAAATATATATAACATCTTCCGAGAATTTAGAGAGGAAATTATGCACTACTAAACAAAACCATGCACGCTCGTTCATGATCTCATCATGCTTCAATATCTGTCAACATTAATTAATTTTCTTGCCTTAAGAACATGGAATGATTTTATACGAAACTTACCCTTCAAATCACTTATAAAACATTTCTCAAAAGCTCACAAACAACAACACTCGCAACACATCATGGCTCACAACTTCATCAGCTTCCTCAAGCTCACGACCATTATTGTTTCTCTTCTCCTCCTCCATTCTCAAGCGACGACGTTTCAGACGGAAGACATAGATGATAATGAAGATGATGCATACATTCTTGATCATAAACCGTCTTCTTCTTCTTCTTCGCTTCGAATCGGAACGAGAAGTCGATTCTTGACGAGAATTATAAAGAAAGGCATGCATTGTGATGCCAGTGCTGGTGGTTTTAACATTTGTAATGGAGTTTCTGCAAGCAAGGGAAGAGGATTGCTTTTCTGCTGCAAGAACCACTGCCGGAATGTTCTCGGCGACGAGAACAACTGTGGGCGGTGCAGCCACAGATGCCGGCAAGGTCAGTGGTGCTGCGACGGAGCTTGTACCGACGTTTTGTTTAATGAAAGTCACTGTGGCAAGTGTGGCAATAAGTGTTCACTTGGGGTTCATTGTGAGAATGGCTGTTGTGGGTATGCTTGAATAAGTAATTATAATGGACTTGGGAATAATGGTTTAATTTTCTTTTTTAATTAGTAGCATCATCTAAATTTTTGTGATGGTCTAAATTTCATTCCTTTTTTTTTTTTATATTTTAATACAATTTCGTTCACATAAACATTGTTTATGTCGAATAAAAATAGACTGTATGTTGACCATGAACTTAAAAAATATGTAATAGTTGGAAATTTATAAAATCGTTTATTAAAAAAATACAGTACTGTTTCATACTAGATATATTTTTCATGTTTGTTCAGCCAAAGTATATATTTGCATTGCACAAGTTGCAATATGATTTAATTTAAAATTCTTTAGGTTTAGGGAAATGCTGCCTTTTTTGTCTCTCTGATTTATGTATTATTTTCTGGATTATTTATTGCTTAAAGTTAAATTGATAAAAAAAAAACTATACATCAATTTAACTAAATCATTGAATATTTTGTGTTTTATTTGATCCAGTTGTCTAATACTTGATGAATTAAAGTCGTTTGGAACATATTAAAAAAGTATTTTTATGCTTTACAAAGCAAAACTTTTCTCATATATTTGTAATGTGTAATACAAAATCATTTAAAATTAGTGATCCTTGTGGGAAAAAAACAGAGTAATCCTACCCCAAGAGGCCAAGACTATGGATCAAATGGTTAAAATCCACCTTGTTGCCGAAAAGGTACAAAGGATCTCGTTGTTATGATCCCAACAATAACAATACTATTGATCCAAAATATAAGACCCTAATTCATTTCGTCTCCCAAATTTAAAGTTTTTTTCTTGAAGTATTTTTATTGATTGCATATATTTTTTCTTCAATAGGTAGTTCCATACAGATGATTAAAGAGAGTATTTTTAGGAAAACCAGCACACAGTTGTTGCAAATAACTGTGTTAACTAATTTTCTTAATATTCACAAGTTAGTTATCTAGCTCTTATATTTGTATTATTTCATTGGTTTGTGTTGAAATAATGCTTTTGTCCTATTTATGAAGCAATTCCAACATGTTTCACACAAATTAAGAAAAATCTTAAACTTCATTAACTCCATCATTAAATTTAATAACTTTCTAACTTCACCCATATTTTACATTATACCATATAAGAATAAAATTAATAAAATAATAATTGAAGTGTAAATTTGCACATTCAAATGAGAAGCTTTTCTCTTTGTCCTATAAATAGGACCAAATGAGTACATGTTAAGCATCTATTTATACAATATTAATATGGTTAATACAATCTTTGCCATCTCAAGTTTTCTCTCATTTTGGTTTTGATTCCTCAAATTTCATTCCTTTTAAAACATTTGTCTCTATCATTAAATAAAAATTTGGACAATTTTGTCCTTTGAGAGATCAAAACTAAAATGAGGATAAACTTAAGGAATCAAAGATTGTAAATCAAGCTGGTGAAATGGAATGATCTATGTCAACCTCTGTAAAATGGGGGGTTTTGTATATTAAAGTTTGAAGTCCAAAATAGAGCCTTTGTCATGAAATTAATTTAGCAATACAATTCCCATTTTACTCGGAAAAAAAAATTATTGTATTAACCCATATTAATATTAATGTCTCCGGGTATAGTGTGAAGTGAGAGCCCATAAATTTCTAGAGGTCTTTTGATTATTATTTGCTAGATTTGATCTTCTTTATTCTATTTTATTTTAATTCTGTATGTCTTGCGATCACATGGCAGCCATTTTGGTTCAACTTGTTGACTTTGTCTCATTCATAGGCTAAATTGTCATGCACTTGTTTGTAAAAAAAAAAAAATGCCAGATTGGATTTCCATTGACTTAACTTGTCTTCTCATTTGATCTGAAACTTTCTAAAAGCATGTGAAGCTGAGACATCTTGCAAAAAAAAGTCAAACTTAAAATTTGCACAATCTTTTAGCCATAAATTTTACTTCGATATATCCACCTGCCTCGCCGCCACTAGCACTATATGGTTGGATTTCTGTGAATCAAATCCATCCTATTTTTCCATTTATTTATTTATTAACAAACATAGGGTTAAAAATAATTTTGCCTCGGAATTTCTCCACAGGCAACTTTATCCTAAAAGTGTTAAAAAGAAATAATTTTGTCATGACTATTATCCCAATTAATTTTGACCTTTAGTTGACCAAATATGTTGAGCTGACAGTCTACATGTCATCACGTCATTTTTGTTAAGTTACAAATTTGCCCTGAAAGTCCATATGTGATCTACTTCATTTTTTTTTCAAATTTAGATTTAAAACTTTCGTAGTATATCTACATCTTAACAAAAATGATGTAGATGACATGTAGACTGCCAGCTTCGCATATTTGGTCAATTAATAATTAAAATTAACTGCGATAACGCTAATACAAAATTTGTTCACTATTTGACACTTTTAGAGTAAAATTACACCTCAAAAAATTTTCAGAGTAAAATTAGCCTCGACCCAAAAACATATCAATGATCAAAATGAATCTTCATACCTAAAAGTCTAGAACCACGACAAAGCCAGGGCCAGAAATAAGCCATTATCTATGTATTCAATGTATGAACTTATAGCTTGTCTGTGTAGCTCCATGCAAACATGTTTTATAAAATTAGAAGTGCTGGTAGTATTTATTAAAGCTGGTAAAATTAACGTTAAAAACTTAATACTACCCCCAATTCTAAACATAAAATCTACTTTATAATTCAATTCTTTTACTAAAGTGGATCTAATATTAAAGACTGAAATTATAAATTTTACACATGTACATGTCTTTTTTTTTTAAATTTAATGACATTGCAAATTCGCAATGGAGTTCTAATATTTTAATAAAATGTGTTGGAAAACTTGAAAATTTATAACAATATTATCTAAGTTTCAATAGAGGATGGCTCTCAAATGTCAAATTGATTTGGCCTTTTTTTCTTTGTTGGCCAACAGAAAATTTATTTGGCTTTCCTTTTATTCAGACAAGGATATAATTTTATCAAAAACTAAGCGGAACATCCACGGCGGGAAACGAACACACATCTCACTCAACAGAGATCTCATGAACGCAATGAGAAACATTTTCCTCTTGAACAATCAACTAAAATTTAAGAATCCGGTAACATCTCATGAAATCTGAACAAAATTTAAAAACAGAAGAGAGACAGACTAATCAAATGTGTGAACCAGCTTCTCCCAACAGAACAAGCAATGCAAAATATAAGTGTTTGATCCTTTCCCTCTAACCCCAACAGTATGTATGGAACAAATTAACTTAATTAGTCTACTCTCAAAAAAGTTGAGAAAACTGGCTTAAATATTACAACCTCTTCAAATTAAACTTTGATAATTGTATGCAAGAACTGCCACCAACAAAAGTAGCACAGCAGCACCAGAAGCCCATAGCCAGTAGTTATTGGACCTCCTTCTCTTCAGAATGGCTTTTGGGATTGCCTCATGGCCTTTTGTTCTACTCCTCGACCTTATGGTAGCCTCCTTTGCGACCTTCTCCTTCACCGAAGCCGGCGCATCAACAGTTTCTTCAACCTTTTCTTGTTCTGTAGCTTCCACTACTGCTGCATCTTCTGGTTCATCAGCATTGGGACCAGAGGAGGATGTGGCTTTCTTCTTTGCTTTCTTCTCCCGCTCCTGAGATCAACCAAGCAACCGTTTCATTTAGAGCACAATGTACAAATGTCTGATAGAGAAGAAAAGAAGATTGCATAGATGTTTACCTTAAGCTTCTTCTCAGCTTCCTTTTGGGCTTTGAGAGCAGCTTTTAATGCATTTTTCTCGGCCAACTTCTTCTTCCTTTCTAGAGCTTGCTTGGCTTTTGCCATTTCCTCTTCTCTCTTCATCTCCTTCAACTTTACTGGATCGATTTCAGGCTCTTTGGCAGGAGTCTCCTTCTGGGGATTGACAAAGTCAGGTTCATCAATTTCAGGCACATCATTCTTATCCGGAATTGATTTTGCATCATTTCCTTTGTTTGCAGGTTCTTTCTGAACCTTCTGAGCGGGCACAGTATTTTGAGGAGTAGACTTAGGCTCCTCCTTTGGCTGTTTTACACTGGTTTTCGGTGCCGCCGTAGTTTCAGCAGGTTTTGGTTCTTCCAGCAGTGGCTTTTCATCAGGGTTCCTCATCCGCCCATCCCTGCTCAGATGTCGTGCATCCAATGAGGGCAAAAGTCTTTTCTCATAATCGTTCCTAAAAGCCTTGTCACTGCTCCAGAGTGACATAAATTTATCAACCTAGAACAAAAGGAAAAATAAAATTGAAAAAAAAAAAATCAAAATCAAATTAAAATGCTAAATGATGTAACAAGTAAGAACAGGGAAAATGAAATTAGATAGTAGTGCAAACTGCACTTCAAAGTAGGTCCTACATTTAGGACCAGAGGTAGTATAAAATATAGTGCTCCTAAGAACGAGAAAATGCTGGATATACCTCTTGTTGTGAAAGTTCCTCAAGAGCATTAATATCTTTCCTCGCAGCAAGCTCCTTCGCTTTGTTCATAAGCGTCCGACTTTGATAGAAATAGGAATTCTAAACAAAATGGATATTATTAATTCAAATTACATATACTATCATTGCCGCACAACACCGCAAGACTAAGAAAAAGAACAAGGTTTATGAATAATGATGAATATTATTAAAATAAAGACTGAAAGCCACACATCCAACAGCAAAGGTAAGACACAAATTTCAATCCCCGAGTGCGCATAAAGAAAGTGTGTGGGGCTGTGTTATGTAATTGTAATATTGTATTTTTAAATGTTTAGTTAATGTTAGTTAGGGAGATGAGCGGCATTAGTTGTTAGTGGCACTAGCCATTATACATTATTACAATTACATAAGTGTGTTAACTGTAAGGTTTGGCCAACTTAGTGAGTATGCTTATTCATAAATACATCCTACCACAATGGGAATAAAGATGACTTGATAAAGTGCAGAGCAAGAAAAACTATACGCAATAAAAAACCACAAAAACCTGCCAGAATCTGGAGTCGAGGCAAGTGGCAACCAGCTAAGTCTGTTTACTTATTTATCAGAAGCTTTTCTGATAAAAAACTAAAGATGAATTCATAAAGGTTCACATTTTTGTTCATCTGACTTAAACAGTTTCCACAGAGCCAAGCCCCGTCACTCTTAAAGCGCATTCAAGTAAAAATACTGTTTTCAACTCTACTTGACCCAGACCCAAAATTATCACATCCCATTCAAAATGTGATAGGAAATAACATCATTTTCAAGTTCTGCAGAATTTTTCACATTCTTGTGCTGCATTAACATTATTAGCAAAATGATAGAAAGAGCTAACCCACCCTTGCAACAACAGCTGGAAATGAAGGTTGATTCTCAAAAGCAACTAGACATGCCTTGAAATTGCTGTATGTCAACTAATTAGGACATGCTGTTTGACGAGTTCTAAAATTTGAAAAGACAATTTTTGGAGCAAAGGACAAGAATAATGCTTAAATAACCTAATGAGGATCAAATAAACTTGTTAACAAAAGATTACAATGCTGAGGATAAATTACAAAATACAATCAGCCTCCCATTAAGGTTATGTTTGGATGGGAAGAAAAGTGAGGGGAAAATAGGAGGGAGGGAATACTAGGTAGGAAAACTTCCAAAAATGGTAAAAAAAATTACTATTTTTGGGAGTTTTCCCTCTTAGGATTATTTCCCCCCTAATTTTCTCTCCATTCAAACATTAGGTAACTAATTATCCAAAGGTAATTATTATATTCTCAGCATTATTTAAAAGCCGCAGTAAGTGGATACACATTCTGCAATAACGCCTACTGTTGTTGTCTATGTAATAGAAGAATTGAAGAAATCCAGATTCAGGATTTATTACTCTCACTAACCGCTACGATTTAATAGCTTTTTGTGCATAATTTGTTGGTATAACTACTTAAATTAAGTGATCTGGTCAAAGCACCCAAGTTCCCTACCAAGTACATGTGTAACTGCACCATAGCAACTTCAATATTCATACTTGAACCCAAATCCCAAAATTACTAAACCCGAGAAGCTAGCATAGGTAAGAGTCGAAAAACTACCATGCCATGAAATGTAAACATGTTCCTCCTCAGTTAGCCAAAAAGGTGAAGGGCTATAAATCAACACAGATTTGAATAACAACAAAGCAGATCAATTGGCACCACATGAAGAGAACACGCATATTTGTGTGTCTCTGTGGCAAGAAAACAACACATACCCCTTCATCACGTTGTTTTCTCAGCTTCTGAATGCTCTCATATGCCGTTTCCCTCTTCTGAGTCGCGGCTGTCAGTTCATCCTGCAAAGACTTGATATCCTTTTCTATGGCTTTTAACTCTTCATCAAGTTTGCTGATTTTGGATAGAACTAGTTGCCTCTCCTTCTTTACTCCGTCCAGATCCCCCCCGATAACCTACAAAGGAAATAATTTCTCAAGAACTTTTGACACGTGATTAAAAGTTCAGAATAATAAATAAAACAAGAAGCCAGACGGCTCACATACCAAAAAAAAGGAATTATCTTACCTTAACCTGATCTTGAATAGCTTCTTTCTGCCCCATGGAATCTTGTAACTTGGCCCTCATAGCAGCATTGGCAATAACTTTCTCCCTTGTCCCCTCAAGTTGTTTAATTTCTTTAAGGAGCAGCTTTTCTTCGGACAATGGAATGCTCTCATGTTGTATGCGATATTTTAAGCCATAGATCTGCATCCATTGATGAATGGAGAATAGATGTTTGTTGAGGATAAACACTACGAAGTGATGGATTCTGCATTGAACAAAGATGTACCGTTGTAACATACCATATCATTGAGTTCCTCCTCAGATGAGCATAAACCACCCCGGCCACCATGGTTGGTAGAACGCAGCTTGCCAAGTGCCTGTTGGAGGGGTTCAATTTCTTTTCTTTTCTCATCCAAAAGACTCCGATATTGCCTATCCTCCTCTCTCAAAGTTTTAACCTGAGAAATCAACTCTGCCCTTTCTGCCTGCAATATAGACAAAATATCAAGCCGCATTAGAATGCCTGCTGAGATGGAGTTTCAAATGTGGCGTCATTCGATAAGCATACGATTTTCATGTAAATGAATGTCAAGCCCAATAAATATGCAGAGCCCTTTACTTTAGTAATTATGTTTCTATGCTGGCCAGATTTACTTCAACAAAGATTCTGACATCTGTCAATAAATGCGATCGCATTCACGCCCTAACACCTGCTATTAACACACTCGCAGACAAGTTCTAATATCACGTGCAACTTTTTGTCGGATTCTCAACCGAAGAACTATCAAAGTAACGTGTAAGAGAAGTCCTATTAATTATATACAAGTACACAAACTCATCTAGCACAAGACAAAATTTTTATCCCAAAAGCGACATTATCCATTGTATTATATCCAATGTTCTGGCACACAGTGACTTATATCTATAAATCTTGTAGACAAACATAATCTAAATCACATGTTTATTCATATACATAAGAGAGGTATTTATACAAAAGAAAGAGGCCTTTGACTTAATGGGCCCATTATGATAATTGATAACCCTAATCCCTAATATTAATTATATTAATATTTCCTAAAAAATCTGATAGGTGTCTATAGGTGAGTTAAGTGCTATAATATATTTGACTTTGTGATGAAACGGTAATAACTAGATACTTCCCTTTTCGCTTTAAAGTGAATGGACAAATATTTCACAGATATAAAAGATGGACATTCTGGAAATTAGGTCGTTGGAATGTCCATGTCCAATTTAACTGATACTGGACAACATTTAGCTTGACAGAGACCTAAGGAATCTCTTCCTGTTTTCAGATCTACTAAGCATACATTGAAATCTATAGATCAAATCATGCTGAAATAGTTTCAACTCACCCGCTTTGCCTTTAGCGATTCAGTGATCTGAAATCGGGCTTGATTTTTCTTGCTGACCTCTTTATCAAGCTGATCAATTTTGGATTTTACAATTGGATCATCATAAGAGCGAAACCTGACAAAATAAAACGAATATATTTGCTTAGGCGCAGGCCACTCTTCTACAGCACCCTTTGGGACAGCGGAATCTGAAACTCCATTCCCTTCAACTATTGCTCCTTTGACAGGTTCATCGCCATGTGATCCAAACTTTATGGGTTCAGAAACTCCAGAATCTGGTTCTAATTTGCCATTCTCCTTCCCAACCAAAACAGGTTTGTCTCCTTCAGAACCGTTCTCCACTGGCCCTTGAACCATCTCAAATCCAGTGACCTCAACAGCCATGGCTACGAATTGAAGAAAGGCTCACCACAAACCGACGTAACCTGATTCGAAAGTCAAAGGTTCTGTTTAAATAAGTAAGATTCAGACAACGCATACAATTCAATAGTTTGATCTCAAAGGCTCAATAAATGGTGACGGAAACGTTAAATCGTGATTGTTGATGAATTGATTGAAAATAAACGTAATTGCGGATCCACAGAGCAAGATCAAAAAACCAAATTGTGAACATTATTGTCAACAGATTTGAACTATACTGATAAGGACAAAGGGATCTGATAAATTAAAATCTCAATCTCAATCATGTAGAAGAAATCGTAAGAGGAAGAAAAACCAAGATTGCTTGATTAAAAAAAAAAACTCTGGTTTTAAGTTAAAGATCAGATATTGTTATACGAATCAACAAACCAAGCAAAACTAAATCAAACACGAGACAACTAAATGTCACAATTCGGAGTCTGAATACCTAGAGTAACCGATCAGGCTTCCCCGTAATAAATCCAAAAGCCAACAAAAAGAAATTGAACTTCTAAATCAGAAAAAAAAAATCCACAAACAATAGGAAGAAAACAGCAATGTGAGTACGAAGGTGATGAATACCGATGAGAGGAGAGCAAATGGATTGCGCAGAAGACGACCCCTTTTGACAAAAGGCCTCCAATTCCAAATTTAGGCAAAACCCAGGAAAAAAATAACAGAGTAAAGAAATAGCCAGATCTCGCTCTGAAATTTCTTTTCCTAGGTCCAAAGCTTCCAAGTCCCTCTAAATCTGTACCGGAGAGAGAGAAAGAGGTAAGAAGAGAAATGGCTATATTTACAGTGCGACTATTATTATAGGGGAAGACATTGAAGGCTCAGCACTCAAGCAGTTGGTTTTTTTGTAATTTGCGTATTTTTTTTGTTCTTTTTTTTTTTGGGTTCGCTAATTTCTGCAAAATAGTAAAAATCTTAAACTTCCCAGCTCAGATATTTTTCAACGATTTTTATAATCCTTTTTTCCTTTCGGGGAAAAACAAAGTTTTGGCTTTCAAGCTTTTGCTTCTCCGTTGTTTGGGAATCAGCGATTCTTACATTTGTTTTTCTTTTTACAGACACAAATAAACAAAACAAAAAATCAAATATATATATATATATATCAATATTATTTACTTTAGGTTATAGACTATAAATTTAATTTTCCTTACCTTTAAATTTAAAAAATATATATTTAAAGTTATTATGCAATAAATCTGGAAAAAAGCTATCGTGTAGCAATAAAAAAGGGTAAACCTGGTTTTCTATTTTTTATTGTATTTGTTGATGTTAAGGATTACATTTTTTTTAACTAGCATAAAGTTAGTCTAACAATATAAAGTCTTATTAGATCTTTTTAAATCTCAAATTTGAGTCCCAAAAAAGATAATTATGTTAGAAGTGGGAGCCACAAACCTAAAAACTGAAATAATCGGTTACCCAAATACTTTGTAATACAATACAGAATAGGTTCTATTAAATTATAAATATTAAATTATATTTATAATTTAATATAATTTTATAAAAAAATTACTACAATTTTATACCCTGTTTATTTTGAAAAATAAAAAAGCAATATCATTTAAAAATTTTAAGATAAGGTTTAATTTAATTCAATTATTAAAAGAAACTTGTTTATGTAGTTTTTATATTTGAAATAGTAATAAATAAAAAAATCTTCCAAAAAATAAGTCCTCAGAGATATTGTGAATATTTTTCTCAGGATAAAAATTAAAAGATAAAGTCATTTAATATGGGGATATATTTCCTTAATTAAATTTCATACTAATTATAAATTATTATAAACACCTACTTGTATTACCGAAAAAACATTACAACGAGGCAAAATATACCATGAGCTTATTTGATTCTGTTCTCTGTTTTTTATTCTCACAAACAGTTTTATAAAACAGCTTTTGGAAACAAGTTTTAAAAATAAAAAAACAAAAAAAATATGTTTGGATAAATTATTTTGAAAAATCTATTTTTGAAGTGACGTGGCAGTATGGTTGCTAGTGGTGAAGTGACAGTGATCGTCATTGGTAATGTGGTATCAATAGTGGATAAGTAGCGATCTTAAAAAATAAAACACAGGAAAACAAAAACAAAAAAACAACTAAAAACTGTTTTTGTTTTTTAGTTTTTAAAAACAACTTTATGTTTTTTTATTTTCAAAAACAGTTTTTTGAAAATAGTTTATCAAACAGGTTTTATTAGTTTATTATTTTTAAAAACAAAAAAACAGTTTTTAAAAACAAAATTAAACAGCCCCTATTTGACTAAGATTACACTCTATTAATTTATATTAGGGTTAATGAGTAAATTTATCAAAAAAGTTTTAAGAAATGAGCGTCTGGCATAATTATATTTTAAAGGGGGTAAAAATACACATAAGGATTTAAAAGTAGAGCATCCACCACAAAACCGTTAAATTTGATCTAACGCTGTTAGGGGGTTTCTTCTCTTACAATTTAACACCGTTAGATCAAATTTAACGGTTTTGTGCTGGATGCTCCACTTTTAATTCTTCATGTGTATTTTTATCCCTTTTAAAACATAATTATATCAAGCATTCCCTCCTTAAAATTTTATTAATAAATTTACTCCTTGACCCCTTATATTAAAGGATGAGAAATATAAAGATTATTTAACGAAAAGATTCTCAAATAAGAACATATAATGATACTGAAATAATTATGGCAACAGAATGAGAGTGACAGATATCGTGATGTGCTAATGTTACTAGGCACTATCTGATCAGGATAATAGCATTGTCAAATCAATGCTCTTCTTTTCTTGGTATGTTTCACATATATTTTCAATAAAATGGGATACAAATAAGATTTCAGTAGAAATTAGTATTATAAACACAACAATTTCCTATATATTTTTTGTATAGATTTTTCTCACACTTGTAGTAGCCAATACTTGCTTAACTAGTTATGTTTCATTCATTAGGTCTCTTTAGAATAAGCATGATGCATGCTTTTTTTACATAATAATGATAAAATAATTAATTTAACTAATTTTCTTAAACGACATAAATTAGTTGGTGGTTAAACAACGTAAATTAGCTAATAAGGTTTTCTATATAGGATTCGAGAGATTATAAATCATCTTTAGACTCTTTTGGCTAATTAAAACAATTGGTTGATTGAAGGCAGAAAAAAAAAACAATTGGTTGATACTGTATCTCTAAAACATTTATATATTGACTAATATACTGTAATTATCATTAAATATTATTTACTTTTCTAATTTTAAAAAAAAACTTTTTCACGAGGGAATGAACCAAATTAATGAGATTAAGAAGTACTTTTTTTTTATAACATGAAATAGTTTTTCATTTAACGCTATGAAAAAGTAACGTTCAACATGAAACCCAAATGATTTTTTTTTTTTTTGGAAGATTGTGCTACCTGGAAGAAAATCAAATACTGGAAAAATTAGCTAATTGGCTGGGGGTTTGACTTGACGTTTATCGTTAATGATTTTTTGCGTGTCAAGAAAAACATTATTTTTTTTATTTTTTTGTGATAAAATTTTGTAATTTGGATTATAGATTTATAATATTTTATATATATTTATAGATTATATATTCTAATCTATTAATTTTACATAAATTTGTAATCATACATAAGAAGTTTACCTCTTTTTACTAATTTTAAATGCTCCGTTTATTTAAATATTACATGAATAATGTCATATTGGAAGGACTTTTAATAGATTGGTGTCACTCACACCTTTGATCCCAGACAAATTAGTAACTCGTTAAAAATTATTCTTATATTTTTTATTTATTTAAATTTGGGTTTTGTTCTAATGACTTTGATTGATCGGGATGAATTTTGAATTTTTGAGTTACTATAAAATAAATATGAGATAAAAAATTTATCTTCATCGTTGAGTTAAATCAATAATCAATACTCTATGATTATATGCTGTTGGAAAAAATAAATCAATATAAGCTTGCAACAAAATAAGAGTTCTTCGTTTTTCTTTTACATATAAGGTGAAAAAATTTCACCTACAAGTTACCAGAGCAGGATTAAGTGAATCCGGCTTCTCTCCCTCAATCTTCTCTTCCCTTGCGCCATACTCAAAACACTGCCGTTTTGGATTGGGGGGGGGGGGGGGGGGCGTTGGGTCATTTAAAAAAAATATATATAGCACCTTGAAGTATTTTTTCAATGTCATCAAATATCATGAAATAATGTTTTCTACATTGAGCATGGTAAAATATTTTTCTAATTAAAACAAACAATCTAAACTTAAGATACAGAGTGGTGATGAAAAAAATATTTCAAAGGATTAGATGCAAAAAAAAAATTTATTTTAGGATACTGGATATTATTGAAAAATTATTTAAAATGCTGAATGAGTTAAAAATTAATTTATGATATTAGATGTTACTAAAAAAATACTTTAGAATGCAATTCGCTATATAGTAGTTACTACTGAAAAATTATCTAAGGTGCTAAGTGAGTTAAAAATTAATTTATAGTACTGGGTATTATTAAAACAATACTTTAGAATGTAGTTTGCTAAACAATAATTACTACTAAAAAAATATTTAAGGGTAATCAGTATATCAAAAATTATTTGAAGATGCTGAATTGTATTAAAAAAATATTTCAAGGTACTATATATCTACTTTTTTTAAAAAAAACAGGGCCCAACCCAAAATAACAGTGTTTTGAATAAGTGAGGCGTAAGAGGGATGGGAAGAGCAAGGAAAGGAAGCCGGATTCCTATTAAGTCACCTTCTAAAAGAATTTTTTGAACTGTAAGTCAGTTGAAGATTATTTAATACTTACTTAACAAATTTATCCTTATAATTAGTACTTAAACATGACTTCTTGTATTTTCTTTCTCTTTCAGACCTCATTTCATAGAGTCAGGCGAAAAAAAAACCTTATTTCATAAAAGTAAAGCTAAAACTTTATCTTGCCCACAAAGTTAAAAAAATTTTACATTTAACACATATTTAATAAATTAACATTATTTTTAATTGTGACCTATACTATTTCCTCGTCCCTTTTTATAAAGATATAATTTTTTAGTATGACATGCTTTTTTTAAAAAAAATAGTTGCTATGTTTTTTTTTATAAGAAAGGTTCAGGGGATGTCTCAAAAGTTGTTTTTTGTAAACTCTTCATCTTACCTAACTTAGCTTAATCATCAAAGTTACTCTTTTAATTCTTCAATTTTCAATATATCTTTCTCTCGCTCCCATATATTCCCACTCTCACACGTAAGTAAGGGGCAATTTTTGGAAGCAAATTTTTTTTTTACATATTTATTTTGCCTAACTTTTCCGGGGAGTACTACTTCTCATTTTAATTATAAGATCCAATTAAATTTTTTGAAGAGATAAAAAAAACTAAATAAATTATTTTAAAATATTCATATCTATTGTTTTTTCTCCAGACTAATAAGTCTAACTTATAAACTAATACATGATATAATGATACATAATATATACTATAATTAAGTAATATATTTAACTTCCTTAACTACTCTAAAAAATAGTCAACTACTCTCACCCATCTCTCTCTCTCGGGATTAATTTTTAATATAAGCAACTTTCTTTTCGTCTTTCAAAATTAAACTACCATTTTCTTTTATATCTCCATTAAATATATAAATTTATATTAATTATCCGACTCACCACTAATTCAGCAATTCTCTTTAATTAATCATTTATTACTTATTATTTCTCATATTTTCTGCTCATTCTCTCTCATATATAAATAGGGGCATATTTAGAAAAGATATGATATTTTTAATATATTTATTATTTTTAATTAATCTTAATTTTCATTTCATTTTATGCAATCAAAAAAAATTATTTATAAAAATAACGAAGAGACTAAGTTTTATATTTAAGCCGTGAGGGAATACTATTTTAAGGAGGATAGATTATGGGATAAGCAAGATAAGTGGTTATATATATAAAAAGCTTGTTTATGGTGGGAGAGGAGCTGGGGCGAGGGTCTGCGCCTCTGAGGGCGCGCATGGGCGATGATTACGAGGCAACTCGTTGAGGATAGAGATGATCCTACACCTGCAAAGGTGTGAGCGAAAGTACATAAATACCCCTGATGAATCCAACAATGACAGGCCGAAACTTGGGTAATTTACACGTGCTGTCCCAAACTCTGCCGTCACTTCGTACATGTGGTTGAGTTCGTCTGTACCTGGCTACTTGCCGAGTCTCTGGTCCAACCTTTGTGATAATAGTTTGTTCGGATGCACTGTTCCCACTCTCTTCATTAGATTCTCTTCACACTTGCTGCTTCCTCTGCCTTGTTCTCTTCTTCTGTCAAGAACAATTCAATGGCTCAGACTTTGGCCAACATTTGTATTTTTCCCCCGTGCTTAAAAAACGTGTCCATTTCTTCATTTCATTATTTTTCTTTATACTCCCTACCCTCCAATCCTTTTTATAAGCCATTTCTTTTCTTATTGTGTAAAATAATTTGATGGTTAAGATTAATTAAAAATAATAAATGTGTAAAAATATAATATTGCTTCTAAATATGCTCTTATCTATGAAAAGAGCATATGAGAGAGAATGAATAATAAAGATAAGAGAGTATGAGTATAAAATAAGAGAAAATATATAATAAATGAGTATGTGTGTGTTTAAATTAGTTTTTAGAAAATAACTTTTACAATTTATGAGGTAAATCTGTGAGAAGAGTTTTACCTCGACTTACAAAAAAGGGCTTTTGAAACCGTAGTTTCATTGTTACACAAACACTCACTAAATGAAAAAGAATTAATAGTGAGTGGAGGTAGTTAATATAAATATATGTATTTAATAGAGGTATAAAAAAATAATTTAAATTTTTAGGCATAAAAGGAAAATTACTTATTGTTATAAATATTCCAATATTTGGTGTGGATGTCCATAACCTTCCAAGATGAGTCTTTTGGAATTCTACACTTAAAACCATATAACTTATGACATGAATGGCTTAGTGGGAGTTTTCTATTATTAATGTAAATAACCTACAAAGACTTTATATTATATCATTATGTAGATTTACTCTTTTGTTGTAACTCTTGTAATGGAAGTTAAGAATTTGTGACCTATAAATAGTAGGTATGTATCAAATGTTGTAAGCTTGAAATGAAATAAGAATCACTCCCCCCTTGCTCTCTATTTCTCTCTTGTATTTCTTCATTCTCTTCATCCCAATCTCGTATACTTTCTTGATTTTATAACATGTTATCAGTACGAATTTGCTCAGAAAACCTATGGTCTAGTTTTCTATCTCTTCTACTCTCTAACTTTCTCATTTCCATACTATGTTGTATATTATTTGTTTGCTATCTATTGTTATTCATCCTTTTGTTATCTTTTACATATATCTAGGATAATCTAAGCCATTATATGGAATTAAATGGACTATTTTACCGATTGTTTTATACATCGGGTTTCATGGCTAAGATTTGAGATTATATTATCCTCTGCAAGTTTTCTTTCTTTTGACTTTTATTTATCGTTTTCCATTAATCTCTTATTATGCAAAATTTATATTTTTTTTTATATTCTAGTATTCTTTACATTTTATGTTATTATATTATGTTATTTCATTTTATTTACACTTATTTAACATTTATATTTCTTTATTTTATTTACATTTCATTTATTTATATTAATACATTATTGTTATATCATTATGTCAATCTTTTATTTTCATTTGTTTATTATATTACATTAATATATAATAGTATTATATATGAGCATGTAATGTAGTCTATATGATCATGGGCTTATCTATTATTTATTTTTTATTATGAATTTGAATTTATTTAATTTATTTTCTAATATTTTGATTTTATCGAGAGGCCAGAAATTATAATATTCTTAATTTCGTGATTAGATAACTAGAAGTCACATCACTTTTTTACTAGCTCTTATGAGAAAGAACGCTATTGGTTTCATTAAATTGCAAGATTGACAAGAAAATTTTTTGCACTTTGATGATTTAATTGTTACAAATATCAAAGCCCTGAAGGCTAAAGGTTCAAATATCAAACTAAACAAAGATTTTTGCTATGGTCCTGAAGATCAATATTTGGAGAAATTGATGATACTATTGAAAGTAAAGAAAATATGTAAGAGTGAAAATGAACATGATCACATTGCATTTGTATAATTGATAGTTGAAAGCTAAGAAGACTTTGTCTTAGCTATTGAATTACAATCGTGGAAATAATAACATTTCTAAGGTGATTAAAATTATGAGCAAATATCATACTATGATTAGAAGTCATATGGATTGGGAAAAAATGGTATAATATGACCAGAAGTCATATAGACTCATATGTATCAATTTAATGAAAATAAAGATCAAAATGGTTGTAAAGCCAGAAAGACCATGAAATATTGTGAAATATATAAAAAATAGTTATGATGCTGAAAGCAATAAGTTACAGAGAAAGATGATCAGCTTGTATAGCTAAAAGAAATAATTGTAAGCCTTGAAGGCTATATGATTTTGATTCTTTATGTTTAAATTTAAATTGATTGTGATTAATTTGTGAGAGAGAAATTATTATTTAACATTGTGATATCAACATGAGTGATATATGAAATCAAATAGATAAAAAGGTAATGATTGGTCATTTTAAAATTTCAATATAGTGCCAATTCATTTACAAATTTAAACATTATTGGTAATTATTGATATATTTTGATTTCATGGCCTTTTAGGATTCTAACTACCTCATGATTAATCCCTATAACTCCCATATCAAATGGTTTTCAGTATTTATTCATATAACCTTCAATTATAAAGTTAAGTTGTTTAATTACCTTCTTTATGTATAATTGTACAATTTATTTGTAATTTTAAATATATTGTGTATGTGAATACTATTCATACATCAATGTAACAAATTCGATATAGTTTCTGAAGAACTAATATAGTTTTTCTTAAATTCTATGGGCAGAAGAAGAATTGATTAAGGAAAGTTATAACCCATAGATTTACATTAGAGTTTTACTCTATTACAGGGTTTAAATGACAGTCCAATTGATTGAAATCCATGATTAGCTGTGAGTTATGAAGTATTTGAGTTTTGAAATAAAAGATATATTATTAGCTTGCTATATACAAATTTATCTTTGAAATAGAGAAATAAAGAAAGTATATTTATATGATTCACACTTGAGGGGAAGATTGTTAGAATATAAGTGAGTTAATATTGAAAAGTTAATATAAGTGTGATTGAAAAGTTTTACTCATATACTTCCTCACAAAACCTATTGATCTCCGAAAAATAATGTCATATTGACATTTTATATCAATACTTATGGAAATTGAAAAGTTTTGTTGTTGGTTAAGCAACATGTCATAGTAAACCAGCAGTTTACTTATCCAAACAAAAATATTGTTGGCATGACTTGTTTGATTCATTCGAGTCATATATAAAAAATTACATGTGACATTCATTGAAGAACTAGAAGATTTCTCATAAATAGCCAACATATTATATAATTCAAGAGTTATCATGTGCTGCTTGTTCTCAAAGAAATTTGATTATGAGAGTATCACAAGTTATGATTTGGAATGGATCTCTATATTTCTGGAAATAAATAAACTCATGTATGAGCCCATTCAAATATCATGTAAACCATATTAATGTTCAATAATTTTGATAGATGCATTTATAAGATGGTTACATGTGATATTACAATTAGTTTGCAACCTAAAGTTTGCAATAATGTTTGAATAAATTATTATGTTAAGCGCAATTTTCAAATTATACGATTCATTCATTGAAGCTTCCATAGATAGCTAGATTAATACTTATGAGAACAAAATTTATATTTCAGTGTTAGCATATTTGATCTTACATATTGCAGCACTTATATTAGCCAACCAAATTCTCTCGATATAATTGGTTTTTTCTCAGGAGCCAGGTATATTCCATCTTAAAAGGTTTGAATGTGCATTCCTATTGATTCACTACAACACACATAGATGAATATTTAAAGGAAATTGAGATAAATGTTGGGTAAGAATCTCCTTCTTCTTGTTTGTCTCTAAATGAAACAAAAGGATGTTTCTAATGGAAACAAATGGATTTAGGAGACTTATACTGTATGATTAGTTGATTGTCATTTGACAAAGT
Organism: Inga leiocalycina; assembly: GCA_963242795.1. Lineage (NCBI taxonomy): Eukaryota > Viridiplantae > Streptophyta > Magnoliopsida > Fabales > Fabaceae > Inga > Inga leiocalycina. The sequence goes on from OY725329.1 coordinate 51,057,406, forward strand.
TTTCCTGACATAAGGGGAGAAATTAAATAGCTGGGAAAGAAAACAAAAGGAATGCATTATTACTATCAAGTATAGATCCTTAAATATAACAATATAAATTAGAAGTTCATTTGGTTTTGCATTCATGAAATATTACATAAAATCTGCTAGATGCAATTACTGACCTAAATGGGAATTACTAAATCTCATATTCCAGCTATAAATGGTTTAGTTAGCATAAATGAAAGTAAGACATGCCTGAAGTATAAGAGAATAATCAGTTCCAAAAGAAAAGATAAAGAAGCAAATAATCAATATGATCATATTAAGGAGGCAGACACTCTAGAAGAGGTCAATACATAACTACTTGCAAAACCCTCAAAAGAGGTTCAGGTACCTGAAAGTAAGAAAGAAATCTCAATGAATTATGTCACAACAAGAAAAATGGAACTGAAAAAATAAAGTTGTCGACAACAGTTTTAGTAATAATATCATGTGATCAAATGAGGATCTTATACATAAATATGTCCGTAGATAAAAAAAAGGTGATTGGCCAATTGAAAAATAGGATAAGACGCGATAAAAATGTTCTTTCAATATGTGAAATTTATGAACTTGCAGTCCAAAACATTTGAAATATAAAGTTATTTGTGATATATGAATATTTATATGAAAATAAAGATTTTCACAAGGTTTAATGATGATTATGATGAGGTACAACATTTGGTGGTGGATATAATAATTGTTGCATATATTATTAGTCTAGTAGTATATACAAATGAAATAATACGTCTATTAAATATCGTTATATATAGCATATGCCTATGGATAATGAATATTACATGAGAATTCTTGAAGAGTCAAAATGTTGAAAACATGTTTAAGAAAAGTATTCAGTATATAAAATGTCACATATATTAAAATGATTTAAGTATATATATAATTGATTGAAAGATATATTGAAAAATGAATAATTTTACATTATTGGAAACCTTAATGATTTCAAAATCATATATTTTTGCTATGATGATTGTTTCATAAAATTTATTGAATTTAATGGTCTATAAGTATCACATATTTATGAATATTTACATCATGATAATATTGTTATTATTATGTTTTTTCTAGTAAAATCAAGATGCTGCAGGTACACTATGGATGCTATGAAACTGAGATTTAGTGTAGTAGTTTTATGAAACTATTCTATAAGTATATTTTGTTTATAACAAATTGAATATGTGGATAGAAGATATATCATGATGATTTTCAGGATAATTTTCTTTTATTATTTCCACAATGCATAGAGGCATGTGAAGAATATAATATTTAATATATCCAGAAGATATGGTAAATAATTATGTTTCAGCATATGATTTAATGACAATGCATTATGCATAGTTTAGATAAAAAGGACATCAATTGCTTGAAAAAAATCATTAATGACAGTTGTAATTGAGAAATCAGTATATTGTCTTGAAATATGACAATCTAATCAAAATGAGTGATGTTGCTATCAGGAGGAGTAAAGATCATATTGTACTCTTTTCCTTAACCTAGGTTTTGTCCCACTGCGTTTTCCTGGTAGGGTTTTTAATGAGGCAACTTCAATATGTATTGTGTACTCTTTTTCCTTCACTGGGTTTTTGTCCCATTGGGTTTTTCCTAGTAAGGTTTTAATGAGGCACAAAATTTATTTATGGACATCCAAGGGGGAGTGTTATAAATATTCCAATATTTGGTGTGGATGTCCATAGCCTTCCAAGATGAGTCTTTTGGAATTCTACACTTAAAACCATATAACTTATGACATGAATGACTTAGTGGGAGTTTTCTATTATTAATGTAAATAACCTACAAAGACTTTATATTATACCATTATGTAGATTTACTCTTTTGTTGTAACTCTTATAATGGAAGTTAAGAATTTGTGGCCTATAAATAGTAGGTATGTATCAAATGTTGTAAGCTTGAAATGAAATAAGAATCACTCCCCCCTTGCTCTCTATTTCTCTCTTGTATTTCTTCATTCCCTTCATGTCAACCTCTTATACTTTCTTGATTTTATAACACTTATAAAAAAAATATCAATTTTAAGAGAGAGAAATTTAAAAGGAACGGAGTAATATTTTTTATTTAAATGATTGTGATCATTAATTAAAGATGTCAACTCATAATGATGGTTTCCCACAAATTAAGCGGTTTGACTCATTTCACCCTCTTTAGTTAGTCATCATAAATTCTTCAAATTACAGGTTTGTTGTGTCATGTACAATGTGATTAAAATCGGATTGGATTGACTGGTTCGACCAAAGGAACCGTCGAACCAACCATCTAACGGGTCCAGTCCGAATGGTCCAGCTAGTTTAATATTTATTAAGATTTTTCTGATTTTAAAAATTCATATCTAATTCTACATATTTCAAAAAATTATAAATTAGGACTCCATGAAAAACTTGAGATGTCTACTTTCTAATACAAAAAGAATCACTAAAAAATGTTATCATTTGGTTCTAAAAAATTATCAAATTCCAAAACTATTTCACAAAATATTTTCGTTCAAGTTCACTTTCTTACTGGTTTGGCCCTAGTTTGACTCCGGTTTGACCCAACACCCTGGCCGGTTCAGTGGCCGGTCTAAATTTAATTACCTTAGTTATATACTAACATCTAAATGCCACCTTACTACCTAAGGGTCTGTTTGGGTGAATAGTGGCAGAAGTGACTTTTTTTCAACATGATTTTTACAAATTTAAGATAGGATAAAAGTTAGATTGTAAATGTGCTTTGTGTTTGGATTGACGATGCTAGAAATGACATTTTTTCGAAAAGCCAAACTTTTGAGCTTCTTCTCATAAGCTATTTTTGAAAAAAAAAAAAAAGCTCTATTGCCAAATCGTCAACCTAAATACCTTAGTTTTCCAAAAGCCAGACACCACCATGCTTTTTTAAAGAAAAAGCCATATTTGGGATGGCAGAACATCATCCAAACAAGCTCTAAATCAAACAGTAAATTTAAATTTAGTGAATCAACTCACCAATTTTATACGCTCTTATCTTATACTAATTACAAACTTAATTAAACTTATGAATTTATATACTGATTTTATTATGTTTGTTTGTCTAACTCACAGAATTATGTTAATTTTATTTTTACGTGTTTTATCGAACTTGTATTCTCATATGTGATTTTGGTATGAGCAAATTTAAATTTATGATTGACATTTTTTTTTTACCTATTACCAAGGAATGAAAAATCGAACCAGACAATGAATCGGTATAGGTTCAAGGGTTAATGGGTCAATTGGGGGTTAACCGGTAGTTGAACCGGTCATATTAAAATATTATAATTTATTAGTGGCAATATATATTAATATATTTTTAAACATAAAAATGAAGATTTTTAGAAAAAAAAAGCTTAAAATCTATTAGTATTAGTTATAATGCCTATATTTATGCAATGATATCTCATTTCCTATAATTATTATATCTTTTTAAATAATTTTTTTCATTATCTTCTTCATTTTTTTAGATTTGTTCTTTCTTTACCTATTTTTCTCTTCATTTTGGTCTTTAACCTTCCATTTTTCCTAAAAAAATCACAAAATAAAAATTTTAACAAATAAAAAAAAATTAAACCAGTTCAACCGGTTTGACAGTTTAACTATCAAATCAGACCAGACCATTAACCAGTTCCTGATTCAACCGATCGAATCGGCCGTTTTGATCCGATTTTTTGTTCTATGCTATTACTTAATATATTTAATGGTCATCGAACAGAAGTTGCATCACAATTCTATGTTTCTTGCTCACCCGTTGTTTTGTTCGGTGAGAATGAGATTGCTATTTTTCTACATCATTTTCAAATAACATTAATGCATAAATATGAATATTTTGTAAACATCTTAAGTACTAAAGTAAAATAAATTAATTAAATGTGCAAAATTTAATTTCGATACTACAATTAATTAAATTTTGTCATTATCCTTTTTTTTTTGTGAATTAAATGATTCTGAGCATTTTAGTCTGTTAATGGTGCGGCCACAGTGTAATTAATTTCTTAAGAAAATCAATGAATGATTTGTTTGAAAGTGCACATAACCTACTAATTAGAGTTAAGTTGGCAATTATTTGTTAAATTGATTCATTGCTGCAAATGAACAAAGTTTGAATGTCATTTTCCCAATAAGCCTATAAAAATATGGCCATTGACATGACCTTATGCACAGTACACTTGGCATGAGAATAAAACATTTAAAATAAAAAACTTAAATGGTTAAGAGGTATATGCACAATGCATCTGTCTATATCACAGCCTAACTTGAAAGAATTGACATAACTAAACTTTCAAGTTTTAATGGTACAATTAATCATGCCACTTGAGGTCTTGAGCACTAGCGAGTTCAATTATGAAAATGTTGGCAAAAAAAATTAAAAAAATAAAGATAGTGAAAATGAATCCAATGTTCTGCGTGGACTTTTAATTTATTTTTATATGAGAATTTTTATCCCCTCTCTTCATCCAATTTTCGATATAATATAATACTTAATGCTCTTTCAAGTTATAAAGTCATTAAAGTAAGATCTATTTATTTAATTTGAGAATATTCAGCAAGTAAAATAAATTACTTGATTATAACGTATGTGATATAATACATCTAAAATATTTATATGTAACATTATTTTATAGGGAAAATTGCCAGAAAAGACCTCATTAGCCTAATATTTGCTAAAAGGGACCTGACCTGAACTGTCATTATTTTTGTAGGAGTAAAAGACTGAAATGCCCTTAATAAGAAAAGAAAGGCAAATGAAAGGAAACAAAAACAGAACCAGCGAATTGCCCGTAATAAACAAAGCAAGTGATTGACGTCCTCCCTGGTTTCTTCTCCTTAGCTGTGCATAGATAAACGTCCTTCCTTCCTTCTGGCCATCGTTCACTGTGGATGCTGTTGGAGGTTCAATGTATCGATAAAGGCTAGGGGGTGAGTTCTGTCAAGACCCTTATTCATAGTTCAAACTTTGGTGGAGCTGATGATTTGCATTTGCTCTAAAGCTAGGTTTTTTCATTGGTGTTTTACTGAGTAAGGAAGTAGTAAATAAATTAAATTGTGGCTTCATTAGGTTTTCTGATTTTTTTCATAATCATCAAGGTTCCATTTACTTTGCAATAGATAAATTTGTATCCAATGTTGAGTTGTTTATAGAGTAGCATATTATGTCTGATTTGAATGATTATTAATCATACGTAGCTACTAATCTTGAATTTGATGGCACTTCATTAGATGCCACTAATCTCAACATATGACACTCAAAAGAAAACAATGTTATATGCTCCTCTTGTTGTTCACACTTCACACACAATTTTTGCATTTATACGTATGAGTGTCTTGTTTTGAATCATTATTTCTCCATTTGTAGGTGTCATCCTTACATTGACCTTGCTGTTATTATAAATATTTGTTCTTATTATCATATGTCTCATTACGTAATTTTTTTTGTAATATAATAATATCAAACTCGTCCCTTATGTCTTTTTTTGTAAGGGTGAGATTACAAATTAAAAAGTTCAAAACTCCCTTGACAATTTGTGACGTTTGATTAGGTTATTGTAGTAGATCAAACACATTATAAAATTCAATTTATATGACACTAAAGGTATCTTACTATAGGTTTTTGTTCAGTATGATGAATAGTGCACAAAAAGAAATTTATTGCTTCTTCCACATAGGTGGGAAGATTGTCATTGATCAAGGGAGGATTCAATATGTTGGTGGGAGAGAAAATGGAAGAATAGTAAGAGAAGGAATGTCACTTAATGAACTTAGAAGAACAATATATTTGTGTCTTGGTATTCAAGGGAAAACATTTCAGTTAAGGTGTATATTGTTATCATTAGATGAAAGCACTGTTGTAGACATAGAGGATGATGAAGGAGCAAAACAAATAGTATAATTTAATGATAAATGTGCACATTTGTATATAGTTGAAGATGCTAGTGAGTTGATAAATGATGAAGAGCAACCCATGATAATGTCACAAAGGTGAGTCACATGTACTTTTTAAGTGTTTTGAAGTGGTATGGCAGAATGAGTGATTAATTGACAAAATTTTGACGCAGGCCAGAGAGCTTGGGAGGATCGTACATGTTATGTATTGGTGAATCATCATCAAGTAGGATATCACAAGATAGGTCATATGTAATTTATAGTACACCTGCACCTATCCCTGAGTATGGTGCTGAGAAGTGGCACTACTACAAAATGGTTGAAAGGTGGCGCACATTTTGTGGCACTTCTTTAAAGAAGTGCCACAGCTGCCCCCTTTTCTTTTGTTTTCTTTTTTTATTTAATTTTTTTAAAATTTTGGGGACCAGCTGTGGCGCCTGGTGGACCAGGCGCCACAGCTGGTAGGGCCAACTGTGGCTCCTGTCAGGGTAGGCGCCACAGTTGGCCCAATTGACCCAGCTGTGGCGCTTGGTCCACCAAGCGCCACAGCTGGTATGTACCCAAGGGTGGCGCTTGCCTTAGCAAGGGCCACCCTTGGTCCCCAAAATTTAAAAAAAAAATAGAAAAAAAAGGGCAGCTGTGGCACTTCTTTAAAGAAGTGCCACAATTGGCTGGATGTGATTTTCAATTCTCCCGCCAATCAGATTTCCCTCATTTAACTTTACTTTTTATCTTTTCCCTCCCTTTTACCTTTTTATTCCCTCTTCCTCAGCTTGCGTTGATGCCCCTCCCCCTGTAAAAGATATCACTTTCTCTTGCACAACAAACACACATACTCGTCTTCTTCATTAAATTCTCTTGTCCCTTTTTCCATTTTTTTTTCGTCCGTCCCCACTCCTCTCCCTAGTTGTTTCCTTTTCTTCATACTCTCTGTCTCTCTTTCTCTTTTGAACCCCACTCCATTTGATCCCCACTACATTCCATAGCTCGCATTTGCTCATCCTCGTCACTCAAGATAGCGTCACCAACGTGGTCCCCCACTCCTTGCACTGGTCAATTAATAGATTTGTAAGAAGAAGAATGTTTCATTCTAGCTTGCTTTGTTTAATTTTTTTTTAGTCAAGATAAACTGTCATATAACGTTTGCCTTTCTGTTCCTAATTTAATAGGAAAGAGTAAAAACCTAGCTTGCTGTTTGCCTTTTTGCTTTGTTTAAATTTTTTGGCAGACAAGCTTGCGTTTTTTAGTAATCTTTTAATTTATTTAATTAGTTGTTGATGTACTGTGTTCACATATCAAGTTCTTGTATTGTGATATTTTTTATGTTAGCTTTAGAGAGTATTAATGTAAGAACATTATTGTTGGGGAAATGACAATAAACATATTATTTTTTAAGAACATTTTTGTTGGGGAACTTGAATTTTAAATGCGAAAATCATATATATATATATATATATAATAGGTTGAAATATAAAAAAGAGTCACAAGAAAGAAAGAAAGATTTAAAAAAAAAGGGACCCTACTGTGGCGCTTGTTAGAGGAAGTGCCACAGGAGGGGGGTCTCCTGTGGCACTTCCTCCACCAAGCGCCACAAGAGGGTATTTTTTTAAAAAAAAAATTTAAAATGTTGTGGCGCTTTCAAGCGCCACAGCTTTTTTTAGTAGCTTCCAGATATGTGGCACTTCTCTAGCGCCACAGCTAATATAATTATAAGCGCCACAATTTTACTTTTTTGTAGTAGTGTGGAAAGAATTGCTTTTAGGTGATAAGAGGTTTAAGAATGTTATAGAATTTAAAGAATCACTATACAAGTATAGTTTGACATATAAATTTATGAGGGATTGTGCAAGTAAGATGATAGTGAGGTGTAACGTGTATGGTTGTCCATGAAAAATTACTGCATATCAAGTCGGGGAGGAAGAGTCAAGCTTCTTACATGTGCATACCTTTGTGGAGAACCACAATCACTCAGCACAGGATAATCTGAACGTACATCGCAAATTGACCTCCAGCATTAGATCTGGGAATACGGGCTAGCCCACGGGTTAGAGGCTGGCCCGCACCAACCAGTAGCCCACGCGGTGCGGGTCTGTCGGCCCGCACTTCTGCGGGCTAGCAAAATGCCAACCCTAACCAGCAGTGTGTGGGTTGCGGGCCAGCCCGTGGGCCTGCATTTTTTTTTTGAAAAAAAATTACTATTTTTTAAAGAGGATTGAAAATATGAGACACATATATATAAGTTATTAAATTTGCCTTCATAGGATCAATTATTTCTCTTATAAAAATTTAAAAACATAATCTACAATTCAAGAGATAAAGTTATCAAATTTGTCAAAGTTTATAAACAAACATAAACTCATCCTCAAGCGACCAAGATATAATAATTTTGTTTAAAGAAGAAGGGAAGAGGCTAAAATTTTTTCTCTTTGGATTGGGAGGTATCAAGATAGGAGTAGAAAACTTATAAGTTTTGTAAAATTATTATATGTAAATAAAAAATTTTGCGAGCCAACCCTCCAACCTGCAGGCTGGCTCGCATCAACCCGTGGGCTATGCGATACGGGCTTGTACAGCCCACATTTTTACGGGTTGGGATTTTTCTAACCCTAACTCGTCAAAACCCGCGGGCTCATGGGTTGAGCCCGTGGGTTAGACCCATATTACCGTCTCTATCTAGCATGACTGCTTCCATAATAAAAGATGAATTGAGGGGTTGTTTAGATAAACCACCTCATGAGATAAGATATGATGTTTATAGGGAATATGGTTTATCAATGTCTTATGATTAAGCATGAAAAGGTAAAGAGAAAGCACTGGTTGAGATACAGAGATCACCCGAGTAATCATACATGTTGATTCCTTGGTATTGCAGGAGACTAATTGAAGTAGACCCAAAGACAGTGGTAAGATGGGAAGCTTGTCCTGACCATACATTTAATAGATTATTCATTGCATATGGATGTTCCATCGAAGGATTCTTCGGAGGATGCAGACCAATTCTTTATGTTGATAGAACTCACCTTAGTAGGTCGTATCATGGGACAATGCTATCTACATCCGTGCTTGATGCTGATAATCAGCTATACCCTGTTGCCTATGCCATTGTGGGTGGGGAGACTAATGATGATTGGACATGGTTTATGCAAAATGTGAAAGACATTTTAAACTCTGTTAAAGTGGTGATTGTGTCAAACAAACATAATGCAATAATACATGCTGTTCGAAATGTTTTTGGGAGTGAGAGGCATGCCTATTGCTATAGGCATGTTAAAGAGAACTTTAGCGCAGAGTATTCAAAGGTTTATAGAGGCCCGAGAAGAAATACTTAAATCAAGAAGGATGATGCTTTGAAGATGCTGGATGGGATTGCATATGCTAGATTGGATTGTGACTTCGAAAGAGCTTTAGCCAATATGCAATGTTTTTCCAGTGAATTGTTAACCTGGCTTGAAGAGCATGGTGATATTGACCGTTAGGCATTGTCACAATTCCCATTTAGAAGGTTGGAGAATATAACTACTAATTTGGCTGAGTCATATAACGCATGGCTTGTAAAAGAGAGGAAACATCATGTGTTGACATTGATAAATGAGCATAGAGAGAAGCTAACGAAAAAACTATTTGCTTGCAAAAATGCAACCACCTTGTGGAAAAATGGAGTGGGACCTAATATAGAAGCAAATTTAAAGGAGAATGTGTTGTGTAGTGAAGGGATACTAGTGTTGCAATATTCTTCACACACATTTGAAGTTCAAATTGAAGAAGTTCATGTTGGTATAAATATTGCATTGAAAGAATGTGCTTGTAAGGGTTGGCAAACCTGTGGTATACCATGCCCACATGCATGTGCATGCATTAAACATGTGAATGGTAATGTGTACCGATATGTGGAAGAATGTTACTTAAGTCCAACACAAGAGAAGATATATAATAGAACAATGACGTCAATGAATACACATGACATGTCAAAATTAAATGACTTGCAAATTCAATTATTATCAGAATGAGATCTTCTTATGGCCCTCCACCACAAGCCGTTTATCCTGGGAGACCACGCACAAGTAGACGGGAATCTCAATTCCAAGAAAGAATGTGTATAAATGTTCAAGATGCCATCAAGAAGGGCATACTCGACGAAGGTGCAAGAACCCAAATCCTTATTGACTTACCTTCTTCAAGTATACCAATCCAATACATGGTCCAATATGTTAGCTAGCGACTAACTTTTGGTTTTGTATATAGCCTTTTGTCCCCTTATGGTTTTTTGGAATTAGGGGTGAAATGCAGTGGTTAATGCATTGTGTGAAGATGTATTTTATGTTGTAATTATGTTACAAGCGATTTATTTCCTCTTGTCATTGTAAATGTAAGTGTTATATATTAGCACGATATGTTAGCCAAACTACAATTAGATATTGTTGTAATTGTAAATGTTAAATTTAATGTTGTCAACCTATTAATTCTCAACATCTTTTGATCATTTATGTTTTCACCTTGTACCATGGTCCATTTATATAGCATGTAAGTAATGCTTCCAACACCATGGAAGAAATTCTGCACATTGAGTAGCTAATTTGCACATAGGGTCACATTTTGCACATATGGAAGAGTTTGTATACATAGGGAAGAGTTTGTTCACATAGGGAGGAATTCTTGCACATAAGGGAAGATGTGTTGAACATGGGGGAAGATCTTCTGCACATGGTTCAATGGCACTTGTGAGTACTAAATGAACTCAAGTGGAAGAGACATTGAACTAACGGAACATGTTTTGCACATAGGGGAGAGTTCTTGTACATAAGGGAAGATGTGTTGAACATGGGGGAAGATCTTTCACACATGGTTTAGCGGCACTTGTGAGTACTAAATGAACCCAAGTGGAAGAGACATTGAACTAACGGAACATGTTTTGCACATATGGAAGAGTTTTTGCACATAGGGAAGAGTTCTTACACATAAGGGAAGATGTGTTGAACATGGTGGAAGATCTTTCGCACATGGTTCAGTGGCACTTGTGAGTACTAAATGAACCCAAGTAGAAGAGACATTGAATTAACGGAACATGTTTTGCACATAGGGAAGAGTTTGTGCACATAAGAAAGAGTTCTTGTACATAAGGAAAGATGTGTTGAACATGGGGGAATATTTTTTGCACAGGGTTCAGTGGCACTTGTGAGCACTGAATTAACCTAAGTAGAAGAGACATTAAACTAATGGAACATGTTTTGCACATAGGGAAGAGTTTTTGCACATAGGGGAGAGTTGTTGCACATAGGGAAGAATTTGTGCACATAGGGAAGAGTGCTTGCACATAAGGGAAGATGTGTTGAACATGGGCAAAAATCTTTTGCACATGGTTCAGTGGCACTTGTGAGTACTAAATGAACCCAAGTGAAAGAGACATTGAGCTAACGGAACATGTTTTGCACATAGGGAAGAGTTCTTGCACATAAGGGAAGATGTGTTGAACATTGGGGAATATCTTTCGCACAAGGTTCAGTGGCACTTGTGAGTACTAAATGAACCTAAGTGGAAGAGACATTGAAATAACGGAACATGTTTTGCACATAGGGAAGAGTTTGTGCACATAAGGGAGAGTTGTTGCACATAGGAAAGAGTGCTTGCATATAAAGGAAGATGTGTTGAACATGGGGGAAGATCTTTCGCACAGGGTTTAGTGTCAATTGTGAGAGCTAAATGAACCTAAGTAGAAGAGACATTGAACTAACGGAACATGTTTTGCATATAAGGAAGAGTTTGTGCACATAGGGAAGAGTGCTTGCACATAAGGGAAGATGTGTTGAACGTGGGGGAAGATCTTTCGTATAGGGTTCAGTGGCACTTGTGAGCACTAAATGAACCTAAGTGAAAGAGAAATTGAACTGACAAAACATGTTTTGCACATAGGGGAGAGTTCTTGCACGTATGGAAGAGTTCTTGCACATAAGGGAAGATGTGTTGAGCATTGGTAAAGATCTTTCGCACATGGTTCAGTGACACTTGTGAGTAATAAATCAACCCAAGTGGAAGAGACATTGAGCTAATGGAATATGTTTTGCACATAGGGAAGAATTTGTGCACATAGGGAAGAGTTCTTGCACATAAGGGAATATGTGTTGAACATAGGGGAATATCTTTCGCACAGGATTCAGTAGGAATTATGAGCAATAAATTAACCTAAGTGGAAGAGACATTAAACTAATGAAACATGTTTTGCACATAGGGAAGAGTATTTGCACATAGGGGAGAGTTCTTGCACATAGGGGCGAAGATCTTTCGCATATAGTTTAGTGGCACTTTCGAGTATTAAATGAACTTAAGTAAAAGAGACATTGAGCTAACGGAACATGTTTTGTACATAGGGAAGAGTTTGTGCACATAGGGAAGAGTTCTTGTACATAAGAGAAGATGTGTTGAACATGGGGAAAGATCTTTCGCACATGGTTTAGTGGCACTTGTGAGTACTAAATAAACCCAAGTGGAAGAGACTTGAACTAACGGAACATGTTTTGCACATAGGGAAGAGTTTGTGCACATAGGAAAGAGTTGTTGCACATAGGGAAGAATTGTTGCATGCATGGAAGAGTTCTTGCACGTAGGGGAAGAGTTTTTACATATGGTGGGAGATCTTATAAATGAAAATGAATCCAAGTGGGAGATCTTTCGCACACAGAAGAAGTTTTGTACGTAGGGGTACATCGTTGCACTTTACTCTACATCTTGCACACATGGAAGAGTTTTTGCAGAGAGGAAAGAGTTATTGAACATAGGGGAAGAGTTTTCACAAGTAAGGAATAAGTGGTGCACGTAAGGGAAGAGTGTTTGCAAACCACACGTAATATACAAAACAAGTACTTGTATACCACAGTTGTATATAAATAATTGAGTTTCATTTATATTACAACAAAAGATGATAACAAACTTTAATATGAACAGAATAAATACAACATTGACTACTTTCTCCTTATTTTCCTAGGTTTTCAACCTTCAATGCTACGCATGACCATGTCCCGATATTTATTCTTCACATGGGCTACTAACCACCAGACCATATCAACCCGCTTTTAATCCATGTCTTCCTGCACAAACGCGTTCGCAGTCAAATAAAGTGCAATTTGTAACAAGTAATGTACCAATATACTTACATTAGGCATAGTGAAGCCATTCCACTCGAGCTTTCTAATATTTTCTTAGTTTTGCAACTAAGAGATCACATACATTCTACAGTCTCATCTACACAAAAATGAAATAGAAAAACATAAAAATGTCATCTATTCATGCATACATTAATGATTAATGTGTAATCCACTGCAACTAACTCACCCATTGTTCTGCTGTTGAACAAGACCAAATCTAAACTCAATGTAAGGGTTATATCTATAGATGTTACGATTAAGGTGTGCAAGTAATTCACCAAAATATTTACTCTGTCAAAATGAAAAGTTCAATGACCATAGCTTGTGGTTCACATGTAAACAATTTGAAGTTTTAAAGGATGAGGATTTGCATATCACTTTATGTCCTATGTCCTTCTTTGCATAAAGAGCAGTTTGCCCACTTGGAGTATTGAAGTTGGGCAGCAAAGAGTCAAGTAAGTACATCGTGAGTTCTTTCTTCATAAATACATAACAAAACCAATGATTATCACGGACCACAGGCGCGAACACAATATCACACTCTGATATATTGTATCCTAATTTGTCAGGGTCAATGAATCTTGTGTGATTGTCAACCTTTCACTTGTCTATATCTCCCAACATGTGATCCTTATGCAATGTAAATGACAATTCGACGAATTAGTAATATTACAAATAACTAAAGAAAACACGATTACGATCCTTATGCAATGTAAATGACAATTCGATGAATTAGATTAGACTTATCATAAAAAGAGGCTGGAAGATATGACGTGTAACGCGTCCTGCATCTCTATATTTTTGTTCATCGACCAAAAGATGTGAAATGACTGTTACAACTTGTAATGCTAGTTGATTAGTACTCTTATGTGGAGTATAAGTTACTATAACATAAAACATAAGTAGCAATTTCAACTTACACATTCGCTTATTCATCCCCTATGGATGAAGCAAGTCAGTTCGGTCTTATTCAGAAAGAATTCATGAATTTCTACATATATCTCTTGCCCAACTATCGGGTTAGTTCTACGTGTGCAGTACTCATACAATTACTCCTTTGCATTAGGTCTCCTTATCTTCCCTGTTTCTGGGAGGAATAGTGAATGTATTGCAGGTCTTATTATCTTCTAAGACCTTCTCAAAGGCACCATATCATCATTACAATCAATATTGGTAACTTCCTCCATATCTTCATAAGGAAGAACCTGAAGTGGCACAGCTGACGATGAATATGATTCCTGTGGCTCATAATTGATGTCATATCCACCTTTCCCTTTATCCTGTGTATTTTCGCTTTCATGGTCATCTACATAAACTTGGACATCACTCACACTTTGTATTTTTGACATTGCCCTTCCTTTTACCACTTATGTAATTTGTGTCATTAGGAATAAATTCAACTTGGACTTGGGTTTCACTTTTTTCCTCATCCACAACAATATTAACCTTGACCTCACCATCGTTGGTAATTTTTTGCTCCATTGCAGCTTCCATCTTTAACAACTTAGCTGTAATACTTTGGGCGACCTTTGCCATAATCTGACAATACATCTGTCTAGTTCTATACTTGAATCACAGGTAGTGCTCAATCAGTGTCAAAGTTTGTACAATAAAACCAAAACAAATGCAACCAAAATAAAAAAATTATAGCTTACCGGTTCTTTGAATATCGTGACTTCAGGAAGCTTTAGTGTGCAGTCAGTGTCACATGTTGTTTCGTCATAGTCACGATTTGATTTGCATCTTAAGTTATCTGGGATCGATGGCCTACATGAAAATAGAATCCCCTTATCACTCTCACACTCTAGCTTCATTGCTTCTTTGATCCTTGCATCATTCCAATAATGTAAAGCACATTCAGCCAAGGGGACCTCTTTACCATCCAAGGGAAATGTTTGGAGAAACATGATCTGCATCCAAAGTATTCAGTTTAGAACCATAGATTATATATTCAATTTTCAAAATGGAGAATCTTGATATGTTACATTACTTACCATGACGAAATAAATGTAACTCCTGATACACTTGCTTGTTACTCCCTCTTTTAACACATCCTTGTAATCTGTGACCTCCTTCATCACCTCATTGATCACAAACTTACACCAATTAAAACCACTTAAACTAGTGTTCTCACAACATATAATTTTCAACAATCGGTGGCTAACACCTCCATTTTTTGAAGGACATAATAATATCCCTGAGGTGTATAGAACGAGCAATAGCTCAAACAACTTTTCTTCTTCCGCTGAACCTATCATCCCCTTGATGTCAGAGAACCTTTTATTTGCAAGCTTTTCCTTCAGCTTTTAAAATTGCTCACAATTTGCATCATGTTTCCCTTTGATCTTACTCCTTTCATTAGGCAAGCCCGTTAAGTCTTTTACATCATTTTCAACAATTTCCCTCCTACAGTTTCTTACACATATTGAACAACTTATAGGGTCAATCTCTTTAACCAACTCCCCACAGAGTACATGAGATATCTTCATACAAGTGAATTCTAATATTTTATGAAACCCAATTTTTTTAGCCTTCACCGTCAACCTTGCATCATTTCTCACAAAATTGTGCAAATTCCACAAATTATTTTAGTGACGATCGTGTCTACACCTCCTCTTCTTTGATTGAAGAGGGACATCCTATACGATCTCTACCCTCCTTAGCCCTTTCAAAATACTTACTCTTTTCTTCCTTTGACAATTTATTCCATGCCTCCCTCACTTCTTAGTCTACGTCTTGTATTGTCTTGTGTTTGCCTTTCCTTGTTTTATCAAACCAGTATTCTCACTTGAACAATTGTGCTCCATTCAACCTTTCATTCCTTTCCGTCCTATTCTTTTGACCATGTTGTCTTACAAAATGTTTCACTCTTTAAATATAGTCTATATAAACAATATTACTGCACAAATTTATAAACAATCAGAACAACGTACAATAAGGACAGTAATAGTATGAAGGAACGACAGGAGTAACAAAATGAAGCTAAGGACAAGAGAAAATCAAAAAATCATAAAAAAATAAGGCAGAAACAGCAAAATTGATGGATTAGATCTATGATATAGTTTGTTACACCAACTCAGGTTTTTTGGGTGATGCACTTAAACCAATTCACTTGCACCAAAAGAAAACCGGATGGGTAATTTTCATAAAATTCTCGTACATGCAAAATTTATCTTGTGGTGAAAAATTAATGTTTGCCCCTAATTTTTTAATCCATCAAGACAAATTATTTATAACCCATTTCAAAGTACAAGTTCACAAGTTAGTTACATTACAGCATACTAACAAAAAACATCAAAAAAGCAAAGGAAGAAAGACAACCAACAAAATGCTCAAACTGAAAGGTTAAAAAATAAAAAGGTGATCAGTTCGATAGGTCTCCTTTACTCTTTTGCTTGGAACTGACAACCCAAACGACTTAAGGTTCATCTTTACAAGCTTGCGAGTAAATTATGTTTTGTTCATTACACAAAAAATCTATAGGTTTATCTATCCTATATCTTCATTTATTTCGCACCGCATACTAATGCATAAGAGTCTTAATAATATATATGTACAAAAGAAGTGAAAGGATGGCAAGGGAAGAAATGGTGTTAAAGAATCTGATGCTATTTTTGGAGAACCAGGTTATTAGAAAAGAGAACAAGAAGTTGAAGGATAAGGTTGTTCATCTTCAGCAGGAGAAGTTAGTCTTAATGAGTGAGGTTGAAAAGAAACTTCGTCTTTTGAACCCATTTTCTGTCACCCTTTAGTATATCCTGAACAATTAAACTTATGGATAATCCTACGTCCTCCATCTCCCTTTCCAGATTTTTGTTTTAATGTTTGAAAAGGTAAGTGCTATGTGAAAGCTTTTGAAGTTGACAACGCGACGGGATATCTCATAGTTTTGATAGAACAAAAAATGGAGAAATTAGTGTGCTTTAATCCAGTGTCACAAAAAACATATATGTTAAATTGATTTGATCAGAAAGTCGGACAGTGGCCTTCTAAATCCTTCAAACTATAGACATTACCAAGCTCCAGTTAACTCATTATGAAATGACAATGGCTTCGATCAATTAAAGCAGAATATATGCAATCAAACAGTCACTATTTATCATGTCAACAAATATGCTATTACCAACTACTGGAAAACAATTTTAAAAAAATACATATCAGATCCTCATACCTCACTCTTTATCAGTTATGACTATTATGACTATTCTGAACAATTAGGAGTTCAAAAATATACAGGAGATGATTATTCATGCTAGACAGTGGAGATTCTTCGGCATACACAGGCTCCACATATAAGACGACCTTGATAGTTGAATCCAAACTCTAGAATTGAAGCCTACTGTTACTGAATATGATCTTGATCTTAGGAATTTTCCAGCAGGTTTATCTTGTTGCAAGAAAACATAATAAGGATATACAGAGGAAATCAAGGCTGATGGCACTAATACGGAAAAGAAGGATTTCTAGTAACCATCATCTTTGATATTTTAATGGTTTTCGTAAATCAGACTCCTCACTTTCATATTAGCCAAAAAATTAAGAACAGTATTTTATCAAGCAGCAGAAAAAGAAGATATTCGTTTAGTGTAATATATTAACTCTAGATGGCCATGCTGCACAGTTTCAAAAATTTTCGGTGCCTTCCCGGGATTTGCATATATGATATGCAGTTATTCACATTGTAGCATTACCCAGAACAATAAGTGCTGCGTGAAGAGCCACCAACACCTGCAATTAATTTAAATCTGGATCACTTTAGACCTTCTAACTTGATCTCATTGAATCAGATTTAACACAAGGTGAAAGTATCATGACTCTACATTGGTTACATAGCTAAGTCATGACAATAATACAAACCCAACTCAACAGTTCAAATGAAGTAACTTAGGTCTGGAAATTATAGATGGTCCTTGAGCTTATTCATTGTAAAAAGCAGGTTCAAGCTAGGAATAAAGATGGAGAGGATGAATTGTATGATATATAGTGAAATACTATTATGAAGTCCGGGTGCAGAATTTAATGACAATAGCTACCACCACAAATGATAGTCCATAAGGCATGTTTCTTAACATGCACAAATATTAAAAAACACTATCCATAACTCCGCATCTTTAGGCAATGATTATTAACTATGTATATTGACAAATTGATTGTTCCATATTCAAATAAAAATAGATACTCTTCAATTAAAATTATCATATCATGTAAAATTGCCTGACTACAGGGTACAACATTTTTGCAAAAGGAGAGAAAAGCCTTCCTACCTCTAGGGACTCAGAGTTATAAAAGAAATGCCATATGCATACGCAGAGTGCTCCACCTAGTAAGGGTACTTGGAAGAATCAGACAATCTGAATAACAACTTGTCTCGACCTTATAGTGAAGAATAAAGACATCGTCCAGATGAGAATAGAGATGTCAAAATCCAAAAGAACCGATGAAGGTAGATAAGGGAAGGAAATATTTGAATAGGTAAAAAAATATTTATATTACATGAGATAATTGCTACGCAAAAACAAACAGAACAATGTCGAGCTTAATTTTCTAAACATACAGGTCTAAATCTTAATTTTCAAAGCAACGCAAGTAAAATAACTTACTCATTGGAGGAGGAGTACTTAAAATGAATGCATAAATCAGTGATATAAAAATATCATTTGGTCTTTAATGGCTCATGCGCAAGAGAAGTGATTTCTAAAAACCAAGGAAGAAGAACAAACAAGAAGTACCAAAGTGAAAGCAAGCAGATTAATAATGGTGATGATAAAATGAAGAAAGAGAAAAACAGGAACACAAACATCGGATCTTGGGTGTTCTTCAGAGCGCTACTACTTGGAGAGGCCGCCGCCGCCGCCATACCCAACACCTCCTCGACGCCGCAAAGAGCAACGCACTGCCCCGCCACCACAACAACCCTAAGACCTCACCTCGCCGCCACATCAGAGACCAATCCTGCACCGCCGCCTCCAAGACCCACACTCCGCCACCCCACACTCTCGTCCAATTCTCTCCACTGAGTTCACCCTTCCCTCTTCAACTTCGCGTGCCTTCAAAATAAAAAACATTCGCCGGTTCTGTTTCGGTTTGCTTTCATTTGCCTCTTTTCTCATTAAGGGTATTTCAGTCTTTTAGTCCTATGAAAATAATGACAATTCAGGTTAGGTCCTTTTCAGCAAATATTAGTCTAATAAGGTCTTTTGTGACAATTTTCCCTATTTTATATACCATTTGGTGAGTCAGACAAATTAATTTGAGAAAAAAATGATAAATATGGGAATTAAAATAGATAAATGTCTTGCATTTAGGACCGAAAATCACCTCTAAACTATATCTTACATTTAGGACTGGAGGAATATAAAGAGAATATAGTGTGATACTCCATCAGTCATTAATATAAAAGCCACTTTGCTAATTTGGGTAGATTAGAGAAGAAAAATACATATATTCTAATTTGATTGGAAAAATATCTTAAGTAGATAAAGTTAAGTATTTCATTTTTAGAAAAAAGTTCATGCTCCTAGTCATACTTTTATTCGCAGGCTGCATGCATTATTAAGTTGGATATGCAACTCTGGAATTCTGGGATTAAATCAACAAGCACTGGAAATTGTTGTCATTCGACGTCTATCCAAATTGTGTTATCCATGAGGATATTACTCTCTCTGGTCCATAATATAGGGCACTTTAACTAATTCATAAAAAATAAAAAATGATAATTAGCTCATTAAATGTGTCATAAATTGATTTTTTTCACTTTTACCCTTATTAGAAAATGTGTTTGAAAATTTAATGAGTGGGCAAAATTGAAAATGACAATTAATTATGGGAACAAGATTGAAAATTGAGTATTAATTATCTTACAAAGTGACTTATATTTTGGATCAAGTTATTTTTTTAGAAGTGTTTTATCCCATGGTCAGGAAGAAGTGGTTTTTTCTTAAATTATTTTGCTTCTTTTTCATGTAGGGAAGAAGACATTAGTTATTTAAATAGGTTTAGAATTTAGAAATGTTTTCGTTTTCCGTCAGTTTACAGTTTATTGGAACTTTGTAGTTGCTGTTATTACCTTAATATTATTTTGCCTTTTACAGTTTACTCAAAAAAAGTACTCAAGTTTTTTCCCGCAATTTATATTTTCTATTTTTTCAGAGCTAGCCACCACTGTTTAGTTTTTTAAACAACCGAAAATGCCCATCTATCTATTGAACTAAGTGGGCCAATCACAGACTAAAGCCCATTTTCAATTACGGGATAAGATGAAAAATATTAAAAAAATGAGGGCAAATATATTAATAACATTAATTTCAGTTACATCGACTATTAGTTTGACTAAAAATGCACATGAGAACTGATTTTAAGTCTAGCTGGCAGTGGAGGGAGAAAGAAAAACTCATCAACTACAGAAATCAAAAGATAGAACCTTCAAAGAACACATCAACAAAACTCAGAAATCAAAATCAAAAGGACAAATCAAAACTAGAACCATCAATTGGAGAAGAGAGAAAGGAATCAAGTCTTTATGTGCAAATCCTCATTCGTCACAAGTGCAGCAACAACACTATGCAAGAAATCATCAAATGAGAAGAAACTAAAAAGTTTAAAACGCATGATTATGAAATTGCTAAATTTTCATGTTGTAGCAGAAAATTAATACATTTTAGAGAATATGGGAAATAAGAAGCCATGAGTTGTGAAGAAGCAATCAACCTTTGTTTTTGCTAAACACTCTTAGATCTGAGAAGCACATGATACTGTTCCATCATCTCCATCTTGCTTGGAGACCCCACCACCATTGAAGTAGCTCCCCAACCCAAACCACCTCCGCCGGCACCAAAACCAGCATCGGTCGGAATAGAAGACAAATCTAACTGAGGGAAAAACAAATTTGAGCTTCTATGACTATGCGTTGAAGAAGCCAATAGCAAAGGGAATCCCAAATTTGAGCCAATCCGACATGATCCTAGCATGGAAGAAGTAAAAAGCGGAGGTAAAAAAAATCCGGCACTATCCTTCGCCAGTAAATCTGAGGTGAGGGAAGCCAAGAGCTGTGCAAGATAAAGAGTGTGGGGGGGAGAGTTGAAGAAGGAGAAGAAGATTTTGTGGTAGAAAATCTGAGATTTGAGAGGAAAACGGGAAGACAAAGGGAGGAAGGGAGAGGGATCGAGAAAGTGGGAAGGACTCCGTCGCTGTCACCACTTTGCAGGATGGGGGAGGGAGAGGGGAAGGATGTGACGGTGGCCAGCGGCCAGGAATGAGGTCGGAGAGAAAGAGGAGAGATTGTGGCTGGAGAGGCAATGGAGATGACTGATGACGTGCGAATCTGGAGATGGATTAGGGTTGGAAATTTTTATCCAAACAGAGATAATTCCATTCTGATCCAAGAGATAAAACCAGAGACAATGTGCAGCAGCACCATAATTAAAAAGAGAAGAGTGACAACCTATTTCACGTGTTTGGAAATTATTGCAGAAGTATATTCCTTATAATCACACCTGATGAAGTAAATTCCTTTTCCAAACCCTAGCCGAGAGAAAATGAAAAATGAGGGATATACAAGGAAGAGCTGCAGCCTCGGATGTTTATCAATATCATTAGCCCAATTTTGGTCCTTTAAAGTATACTCGAGCACAATCTGAGAGCAGATGAAGAGCAGACGAGATGCTGAACTTCAGCCTCCGAATTTATAGATCCACAGAATGGTGAAGTAGCCTTTGGAACTAGAGAGAACGTGATCAAAGCAGCCTCAAGAAGTGGAACATGTTAATCGATGCAGGAGGATAGAAGATTGCGAATAGCTATATGAGAGCTCCTGATCGACTTCCAATGTCAAAGATTATTAATCGGGATTTTCTAGCGGCAAGTAAGAAACAATGGAAGACGGTGAGGGAATGACAGTGGTGGACAGCGAGATTAATAGCGGCTGTGAATCTGCTTGTAGACCGTTTAAATTAGCAGGTTTTAGTTGTTTCTCTTGTACAGATGCTTTTAATCGTGGAAGGGGTACTTTGGTTTGTTGGAAAGACTCTTTTGTTGTTTCTGTTGTTGATCAGTCCCCATTCTTCTGTCACCGTAAGATATCTAGTAATGATGCATCTCTTTCTTATTACATCACCTTTGCCTATGGTTCCTCTTAATCCCATCTTAAATATGTTCTTTGGGATTGGATTAAACAAACAAGGACCTCCATCACTTTACCTTGGTTACTAATAAGGGGTTTCAACCAAATTATGTCAATTGGTGAAAAATCTGGTGGTTGTTGCACTTCTAGTAGCATTTCCTTATTTTACCAATGTCTGGAATAAGCAAATTTGATTCGTATCTCTCAGCATGGCCCTGCTTTTACATGGACCAATAACAGAAAGGATGAGAATGCTATTTTTGAAATGAAAGATATGGCTTTTTGTAATTCTGAATAGTCGAAGGTTTTCTATCTTTGACTGTTATTACTCTTCCAATAGCAGCCTATGACCACAGCCATATCCCTATTTTCATCTGAAATTTACTTCAAGAAAAATAAGCAAAGAAGATTTGAAAATTATTGGTTATTATTCCAAGAATAGGAAGTAGTCCTCAGCAGCTGTTGGATGCAACAAGCTACGAGTTCTCCATCCTTTACAGTTCATTCAAAGCTAAATAGAGCCGGGAAATCAGGCAGAGCCTGACGTTTAAGCCAGAGGGCCGGCCTTATAATTTAAAGCCTCCAGAAGGAGGCGGGTCTAAAAGGGCTGGCCTTGAAGGACCGCAGGCTTTTGTAGGGGCTGCATGGCTGCCCCTTTAGGCCCGTTTAATTTTTTTTTTAAACTGAGCACAGGGCAGTGGGTGGCAAGCACTGGGCTGAAGGCAGACTCTAAATTGAAATTTGTTGTATTCATGCTTGATTTTCCATCCTCTCGATGTTCTGTTATTACTGTTATGTTTTTAGGTTTTCCTTTTTTTGTATATGTACGCCAAAATCTAAATAAGGTGTTCTGTTATTACTGACATTTGAAGCTTGTGGACTTGTTTGATTGGTTGTGGACATTAATTATGGTTTGTACTTAGGTCTTAGTGTTTGTATTTTATTAAACTTGGATAATATTTATGTTTGTAATTATTTTGGATGATATTTATGTTTTAAATTAGGTATTTTAATATTTAGGCGAATAAGAAACAAAAGAAAGCTATTGCAAAACAAAAAAGTTAAACGGGTCCAACCTCTGGCCACAGCCCTATCTTATTTTCATCTGAAATTTACTTCAAGAAAAATAAGTAAAGAAGATTTGAAAATTATTGGTTCTTATTCCAGGAATATGAAGTAGTCCTTAGAAGCTACTGGATCAACGAGCTACGGGTTCTCCATCCTTTACAGTTCATTCAAAGCTATCAATAGAATTAGAAAATCGGGCCGAGCCTCTCAAAGACCAGGCTTATTATTTAGAGCCTCCAGAAGGAGGCGGGCCTAAAAGGGCCAGCCCTTGAGGGCCACAGGCCCTGTAGGCTATAAGGCCAGTCCTTTTAATTTTTTTTAAACTAAGCATAGGGCAGTGTGTAACCCCCTGCCTTAAATAGCGTAATTATAATTCGATATTACGTAATTAAATTGGTTTAGAGACCGTCGAATAGTTCAAAACTCATTTAGAACTCCCTGTGAAGTAGGGACTTTATAAAATTTTCAAAACTTCTTTCCTATTCCGGTCTCAAGTTCAATTATCGAATATAATCACCTGTGCAGTTAATTCACATTCATTCATATCAGAATATCTAATAGCAATCCCGGTAACCCCCGGGTTCCATTCATACACAAAAAAGGTTTATAACCTCCATATAGGGGACTACACAACTACGTTCAACTATTCTTTACAACCAACATAATATACAGACACCCTGTCTAACAGGTTTAACCAACATAACCAAAATAGATGTCCCTACAGGATTCTAACCGCTCCGGGTCGTACGCTTCTCCTTAGAGCCACTCGCCCTGTCTGAAAGGTTAGTTAAAGGAAAGAATGAGATTCAAGAGAATCCCAGTAGTAACAAAACATTTATACCACACATAAGCACACAGCATGTAAGCAAATCATCATACAGCAGCAGCACCACAAATCACACTCCACCCTCATCCCCTTTCTCCGCCGGGGAGGTACATCGCCTAACCCGAACCGTTGTTAGCTACTCAGGGACTATTGGCGTGGCAGTGCATACATATAGCCTTATAGCCCGTACAGCTATTCGGCTTTCACAAATGGCCCGTCGGCCTCCACAAATAGCCTTTCGGCTCACATAATCACATATATCACACCTCATCCTCATCCCCTTTCTCCGCCGGGAAGGCACACCGCCCTAACCCGAACCGTTGTTAGCTACTCAGGGACTATTGGAATGACAGTGCTAACACAAATCCACAGATGTCGCAGCATACGAATTCATTACAAATCAACGATATAACACACATACAATGCATCATATATGGTACAAAAGAAAAGTCACTACCTCGTTCCTTTCTGACGTTCGCTGGCGTAGTTGGCTCACGAGGGCGGCAAATATCGAATCCTACAATTCCAAATGCACTATTTAGACACCTCCATAGTGTTACTTAGGGTTATATGAGTCTATAATGAAAATTTACAAAAATACCCCCGGGGACCCGGCCTGGGCCCGCCATACCCGGACCGGTTGCACTTTTCTCGAAATTCTAATATGGGCTATCCTAACATATTTCCGCCCAAGGAATCCATTTCCGGACTCGGAATTATCAAATTCAATGTTAAATTACGAAATTGCCCTTGGCAGCCCTACTTTTAGGGTTTTAGGGGTGTTTCCGTAATTATGCTTTCTCGGCCTTTTTTGAAAAAGTGCCCAACTGTAACCCCACCTATTTTCGCCCACTGAATCCAATGGAATCATCAAATCATTGAAAATCCAACTCTAAGACCCATTTCTAGGGCTGGCCGAAATTTATGAGTTCTCCGGGGAAAATCGGGGTTTTACGATTTCGGCTCCGTAAACGCGTTCCTTTCTACTCCTAACCACTTTATTAACCATTACATTAGGTTACAACTAACATTAAGACCCAATTTGGGCAGCATAACCCCTAGGCCACCTCATTTCCAAACTTTAAAACCAATGGCAATCCGGCGAAATTTCACCGATTAAATTGCCCACAACAGCCAGAATAAGCAATATACGAAAGTTTGGAAGTTACCTCAAGCTCCTTCTAGCTTTTCTCAAATTTGGCTGAACCCTAGCCTCTTTGAAACACCAAATTCTTTGCTTCAAAACCTTAAATAACATAGAAGAGAAGCTTAGGAACAAGGTTATACGCGTTAGGAGCTAGATCGTCGGAGAAATCGGCTTACCTTGCGAGATTTCTCCTCTTTCTCTCTCTAAGAGCTCTCAACTTTCTCTCACTATCTTCAGCTGGAAATGGCGTGAAATGGCTGAAGAAGATGAGCAATTTGATTAATAATCCATGCTGACATCATCTTTTAATGAGATGATGTCAAAACTCCCATTTTCGGATTTTCTGGCAGATTTTCTGCCCAAACTTTGAAAAATCATAACTAATTCTAGAAAAATCTAAATGAGGTGATTCCAAAGCCAAATGAAAGATATTTAAGTCCTCTTCATAGGAAAAATATTGGCCATTACTGAAAATCACCACAAAATTCCCAGAATTTCAATCTTTGCATACTGTTCCAGAAAATAATTAATTTCGCTGGGCAAACTTCAAAAATCCAAAACTCTTAGGTCACAAATCAAAATGATACAAATTATATGTTCATTTTGAAGATTGACATGTGAAATTTAATACTGGAAAATTTCAGAATTTTTAGACACCATTTGCCTATTTAAAACGTCCATACAAATTGGCTGCCCTGTACAGAGTTTCAATGGACAGAGTTTTCAACTTTTGCACGATTGTTCCCAATGGTTCCAATTTCACAATAAACACTCTCCCCACATGAATTTTCACAAGGAAGCCATTGGAATCATTAAAATATCCAAATTCCCATCACACATTCTTCAAAAGTGTTTATTCAACAATAAATACATCCACTTTTGAAGTCATTAGCCCTTAATCACTTTTTGGGATATTACATTTCTCCCCCCGTAAAATAAATTTTGTCCTCGAAATTTGTCACACAACTTGAGCCATAAACTCTGGATAACGTCTTCGCATATCCACCTCCGCTTCCCAAGTTGCTTCCCTC
Organism: Inga leiocalycina; assembly: GCA_963242795.1. Taxonomy (NCBI): domain Eukaryota; kingdom Viridiplantae; phylum Streptophyta; class Magnoliopsida; order Fabales; family Fabaceae; genus Inga; species Inga leiocalycina. Next base: position 51,083,656 of record OY725329.1, read on the forward strand.
TGAGTCATTCCCTTTCAGATCACCTTCACAAATGGAATGCTTCGGTGTCTGAGCCGTCGTTCTTCTCTATCAATGATCTGCTCTGGCTCCACTGCATATGTGAAATTATCTTGAAGCTCAACATCCTCATACTCAATGATGTGAGACGGATCCGGTTGGTACTTCTTCAGTTGGGAAACGTGGAACACGTCATGAAGTCTGCTCAAGCTCGGAGGTAGAGCTACTCGGTAGGCAACAGGGCCAATCCTATCAAGGATTTCAAAAGGACCTATGTACCTAGGGCTTAGCTTCTTTCTCTTGATCGCTCGCCCAACGCCCGTAACTGGTGATACTCTCAGAAAAATATGATCTCCAACCTCAAACTCTAGAGGCCGTCTTCTCTTGTCAGCGTAGCTTTTCTGTCGACTCTGCGCTGCAAGCAACCTCTTACGAATAATCCGAATCTGTGCAGAGGTTTGATCAACCAAATCTGGCCCATAAAGCTTTCTTTCGGATAACTCATTCCAGCATATTGGTGATTGACACCGTCTTCCATACAATGCTTCATACGGAGCCATTTGGATGCTCGCATGATAGCTATTGTTGTAGGCAAACTCAGCCAGTGGAAGGAAACGATCCCAACTTCCTTTAAAGTCGAGAACACAAGCTCGCAACATATCTTCCAGTGTCTGAATTGTTCTCTCAGATTGTCCATCCGTTTGAGGATGATAAGCCGTACTGAACCTCAGTTGAGTACCTAAGGCTTCATGCAATGCTTTCCAGAATCTCGAAGTGAATTGGGGATCTCGATCGGAAATGATATTCTTCGGTACACCATGGAGTTTCACAATTTCTCGAATATAAATCTCTGCTAGCTTATCCGGAGAGTAACCAGCATCGATTGGTATGAAGTGGGCTGACTTTGTTAATCGGTCCACAATTACCCAGATCGCATCAAAATTCCTGATCCTGGGCAATCCCACAACCAAATCCATGGTCACGCTTTCCCATTTCCATTCCGGAATCTCAGGACTCTGAAGTAAACCAGGCGGTCTCTGGTGCTCGATTTTCACTTTCTGACAAGTGAGACACCTTGCAACATATTTGGTCACGTCACTCTTCAAACCCGGCCACCAATACACCGATTTCAGATTTTGATACATCTTGGTCATACCAGGATGAAGAGTATATCGGCTCTTGTGTGCCTCATCCAGAATCTTCTGCCTCAACTCTGCCTTAAGTGGAACGCATACTCTTTTCTGGTAACGAACCAATCCACGAGGCGATATGTCGTAGCCTGAAACTTCTCCCTGTTCGATTCGAGTTAGATTGCGCTGTATCCAGTCATCTTGACTCTGAGCTTCTTCAATTTCCGCCCTTAGATCACTCTCCTCTTGAGAAACAGTGTAATTTCCGCCCTTAGATCACTCTCCTCTTCTTCAATTTCTTGTGACCGGTAATTACTCGTGCTTTACTCCTCAAGTTATGAACAAGCTTAGAGTTGAGGTAATCAAGGTAATTTATTCTATATGCTTGCTTTGGGTTGTAAGGTGTTTTCTAAACCTTATTTTCATCTATACTACTTATATGTGTTTTGAAAAATTGTTTATGTTTGAATATCTACTTAGTTCAGTAAAGCAATATATTTTCCAACTTGTATATATAAGTGAAATTATTATTAAAATTGTTACTGTTGTGATAGTTATAATGTTTGTGATAGAATGTTGTATATGGGATGATAATCTTGTAAAATGTTTTTGAAAACTATATTGATATATTGTTTTTTGTTATGGGATATGTTCAGTAGTGTGGAAGAGATACGGTGAAATTGTGCTCATCGGCTCTCTCATTCCTAACCCGAATTTTGAGTTAAGTGTTTTAGGCGGACACCTCCCTGTTATGGTATATTAATGATGGCATGGGAGGGGATAATATTCTTGAAGTAACTAGCTAATCTTTAGCCGGATATACTAGCATTGATAGGCTTTACCACGTCCAGAAGATATAAAGAGGAGCAGCATGGATGAGTGGGGATGTTCTAATCATTGGAACTAATTAAGAATATTATTGTTATGTTAGTTAAACCTGCTTCTCTGACTTGTAATTCTGTCCTACATATTTTATGAATTGATTTTGGTTACTAGGATTTTATGTCCCACCCCGTCATTATTAATATTTTTCAGGTGAGGCCTCTATTCTGTCATAAACCAAGTCAAGCAACCAGAGGCATAAGCGTCGTGAGCTTTGTAGACATCTTTTGGTATTGGCGATGTATTGATTTATATATATTGCCATTCTAGGGCCCTCATGGTTTTAAAATACTATATTTACTATTTTGGATAATAGTTTTGGGATGACTATTTTATCATTATTGGACCTGAGACCTTATTTTGTATACTCTGGTATTTTTGTGAATTCACAATCATATTTTGTGTTGGAAATTATTTTGTGTAAACCCTTTGTTGTAGGGTCTACTGTTGTAAAACTTGTGGGCTGTTTTTTCTTCTGTTGTTTTTTTTGTGCCCAGAGTAATGGATTCTCTGTAGTGGCTTTGTGGGTGGGTTTTGTGCCCTGAACCCCAATGCGTCTTGATGGAAGAAATAGTTTTCAATTATCATTAGTTAATCAGGTTTTTTAAAACTATTATGGATAATTATTGTTTGTGTAAAAGGTTCTTTTCATTGATGGCTTCCATGCTCATTTTTTCCAAAAACATTGGGATCTGGTAGGTTCAGACATAATTTCTTTGGTGAATCATTTCTGGCAGACAGAGTATTTACTTAAATCAATGAATAAGACTGTCATCATCCTATTGCCAAAAACTAAAAGACTACAAGACTTCAGGGACTTTAGGCCCATAAGTCTTTGCAATGTCACATATAAGATTATTTCTAAAGTCCTCAGTAATCATCTCAAGGCTTCTTTATCTAGAAATATTTTTTAAAACCAATGTGTTTGTTTAAAAAGGAGGCTAATATCTGACAATATCCTTCCAGTTTATGATATAATTGTTAGTGCAAGCGTTTCACCCAAGAGGGGGGTGAATTGGGTGATCTCAGAAATTTCGTTACGTAAAGAAAATTGACGGAATATTAAAAGCAGTTAAGAGCAAGGAGAAATATCACCGAAGTGTATACCAGGAGTTATACTGGTTCGGTCACAACCACTTTGACCTACGTCCAGTCCTCAGAGCGTCTTTGAGAGTTTCACTATATTCTCTAAGATTCAGTGGGTTTTTGGCACCTCAGTACACAGCAAGTTTCTTCACCTGGACACTCGCTCCCCCTTACATGTTGTAATCAAAACCCCAACTCAAGGTTCCACTACCTTAAGTCGTCTCAATAACAAATATTGAGTTTGTAATGAAAAACTCTCTCACAGAGCAAATATGTAATCACTGAAGTACAATGAATGAGTATAAGTAAACAAAGCACTAAGAATGTGTTGATCAGTGTAATCTCAGTTCGTGTCTCATTTTTCTTTTCTTTGAATGCTCCATATATATAGATGATTTGTAGTGTCTGTTAGAAGCAATTCAAACTTTTCCATTAGAGTCGCGCAGCAACAGTTGACTATTCTTCGAATTTGAAAACTATCCGTTTGCGGTAGGTAGCGGTAGGTGAACGTTCGGACTTTTGTTTGACTTTTCACTTCTTGCATAATCTCTTCATTTTTTTCTCTGCAAATGTACTTAGGATACTAATGAAATGAAGAGTTAATCATATAGATAACAAATCAAAAGATATTCGATGAAAAACTTAATTTTTGGACTGCCTTACTCGAGTGGCTACTCAAGTGATCAAGTTTGTTACTCGAGTGGTCCCTCAAGTAAACTTGTCAAAAATGTGGCAGTGAGCAAATCAACATTTTACATCAGATATCACTCGGGTAAGACATGGAGTGATATATTACAAACCTTGAAAATACTCCCTCCGGTCCTAAATATAGGACAAAGTTTGTAGTGCAATTTGCACTAAAAGCTATCTTATATTTAGGATCGGAGGTAGTACCTGATTACTCGAGTGGCCATGTCTTTACCTTCACAGTTTACTTGGGTGCTGACTGTGGTAATCTGGTTACTCGAGTGGCTACTCGAGTGGCCTTCATATTTCTTCATACCTGACTCGAGTGGTCCCTTGAGTGGCTTTCAAATAACCCGAAAGATTATTCGATTACTCCCTCGAGTAATTGCATCAATTTCTTGGCCGAGACTTTGCTTTCTGGTTACTCGAGTGGCTACTCGAGTAATGCTACAAATAATTCTGCAGATTACTCGGGTGGTACCTCGAGTAATGGCTTTTGCTCACTGATTACTTGAGTGAGATGTGGCATTTCTTGGTCGAGAGTCACTGGAAGATTTTTGGCCTAGTTACTCGAGTAATAGTCTATATAACTTTGCAAATTACTAGAGTACTCCTTCGAGTAACTCTTCCAAATTTTGGCAATACTTCACTGGATGAGATTTTTCTTGCTTACTCGAGTGACTACTCGAGTAATGGCTTCTCTTACTCAAGTGAGCCTTCACAAAACTTGTTTATTACTTCCAGTGCTTACTTCAAGTAATGCTTTACTACTTTGTTCAAATTCATTTTTTTGTTATCAAATCCTTTCATATTATTGATCCAATCTTTGTTATCATCAAAACATATGGGATCTAACAATAATGTCTCAAATTCACTCTTCTAGGGCAGAAAGGAAGAAAATAACGGCTCTTAAGGTAAATTTTTCCAAAGTTTTGATAAGCTCTCTTGGAATTTTATCATAGCTATTTTAAGAAGCATGAATCTTCCTGAGAAATGTGTGAATATGATTAGACAGTGTCTATCAACTATCCAATATCAATTCAGTTCAATGGTAAACTAACCAATGTTGTGTTGCTTAATAGAGGAATCAGATAAGGTGATCATTTATCTCCTTACATTTACATCTTGGTAGCCAATATCCTCTCATGCATGATTTCCAAATTAAAAACATCAAGGCTTTGAAAAGGCATCAAAATTTGTCAGCAAGCTTAACTATCTCACATTTGTTATATGTTGATGATTCTCTGTTCTTTTTTTAGAGCAATGCTTTAAACTTGTGTTCTGTTAAGATGGTCCTGAATATGTATTAAATATGGTTTGGACAATGCTAGAATAAGTCTAAGTCTTTTCTTGTATTTAGCCCTAATGTCTCCTTTTCTCAAAAGACCACCTTATCCAAATTACTAGGGCTTCGATTTGAATCAAAGTTGGGGAAGTATCTTGGGACTTGGATTGACTCTAGTAGAAGTAAAAATGTCATTTATTAACAAGTTACTAACTCAATAGGGGAAAAGAACCAATGCATGGCAAGTTAAGCTCCTCTTACAAGCTTCAAGGCTAACTTTGATTAAATCCACATTGATGGTTGTGAACACTCACGTGCTTTCATGTATTAGTCTTCCTCATTATGTGTGTGACAAAATTGACTGTTGTTGTGTTAATTTCTTTTGGGGAACTAATAGTGACAAAAGGAAAATTCATCTACTTCGCTAAGACTCTCTGTTTCAGCCATTGGAAAAGGGAAGTTTAGGTTTAGGGCATCCAAATTTGTTAATCAAGCTCTTCTAGCCAAGCAGCTTTGGCAAGTTCTCTCAACAGAATCTTCATCTTTATTAGTGCAGACTTTAAAAATCAAATATATTGATCTCAATTCTGACTCAATCATTAAGTTACCGTATAATTGTTCCTGGATTTGGAAAGGTATAGCAGAATGCTCTAACCTTATTTTATACAAGTTGCAAAGGCAGGTGGGTAATAATGGCTTATCTATTCCACTCAACCATCGATTATGGTGGCACTCCTTTAATTCAATTCTTGTGCTAAAATACAAGGAATCTTGGTTCTACCTTCCATGCTAGCTGTTTGAGAGCAACTCTACTTTGGATTATTAAATCTCAACTTCATGAAACATCTATACGTCATCATTTGGTTAGAACCTATGTTAACAAGGCATTCTTGGTGTTTCTACCGGACTATGCTTCAGTAAATAGCATCACATGGCATGAAATACTAGCTCTCATAAAGGATTTTTATATGTGGCCTATTCATGTTATTCCACAATCTGTTTATTTTACTTACTTTTGTCAATTTTTTTTTAGCATTTACTTTGGTACTTTGTAAACTTTTATATTTAATTAATATCATTTTGTCTTTTTATCTAAAAAAATGAGGAATATTTTCATTTTTATTTTTTTCCTCCACTGCCAACCAGGACAATATCCAACTCATCGGCTTCTAGCTTCTGTGTCAAAGTTTTTGGTCAAACTAACAGTTAACGTGATTGAGAATAACGGTGATGGTATTTTTGACCTTATTTTAAAAGTTTATAGGTACTTTTACGCCTTCGAAAAGCATATGATGCTGGGTACACTTTGTATAAAAATTAATAGATATTTTTGTACCTTAACCATTAATTATTCTATATATAGCAACATCCCACTTCCAAAACTTTGTCTCATAATTAAAAAGGAAGGGAGTAATATTTTTTAAAAAATATTTGAAGCTAAATTAATTAACATTAACACTTGAAGAAAAAGAAACTAAAATTGGGGAGGGATTAGGACAGGTAACATTTGACCAGGAACGAAGAAAAGGAAAAGAGAAACGTCTCCACGAAAGGACAACCGTCACCGAAAACGACAATTCCAAGGTTGGACCATTTGATTTTATTAGTGATTATCCATTTCGATTATCTTTTTTTTTTTTATCAGCATATTAAAAACATCATGAAGTAATAATATTAATATAGTACGGGTAATACTTATGCTCTATTTGGATGGGAAGAAAAGTTAGGAGGAAAAAAAAAATGGGAGGAGAGAAATGGGGAAGAAAAGAAAAATGAGGAAAAAATACTATCACCTCCCTTATTTGGATGGATGAGAAAAAACAGAGAGGAAAAAAATGAGAAATATTTGAATAACCAAAATACCCTTACCTTATATTAAAATATATCATGTTTCATTGAAATTAAATATCATAATAAAATAATCATATAAGAATCAACATCATAACAATTTAAAATCAAATTATATGATAAAAATATATTTTTATGTTGCTATATTTTAAAATCAAATATTTTTGTAAAGCATTTTTTCATGTGAAAAAAAAAAACCAAAAGTCTTCTCATCGTCTTGATCAGAGCTATACCCAGTTATCATAGCAGTTCATAAAACTTTATTTTTGAATTTTTCACTTTCATGCCATGGAATACACCCAAAGACATGGAAGATTTATTGCATTTAAAATATAAATCCACCATTTACAGAAAAGAAAATTACTCTTTTGTTCCCCACCAAATCCCTCCACTTGTGGAGAGAAAATATCAAGAGAAAACTGGGTAGGCCCCACACCCCATTCTCTCTCTCACTTTTCATTCCTCATCCTAACATAACATGGAAAACCCATTTCTCCCCTTATTTTGTTCCATAATTTTCTTTCCTCTTTCATTTTCTTTTAATCCAAATAAGGCTTAAATACATTGCAAATTAGGTTATACATAAGCATTAGCATTAGATATAGTAGTAGTACTAGTATGTTATATGCCAGTTTGGGAAGCAATAAAAACACAGTTTTCGTTTCACTAAATTTTTTTTATATATTTATCTCGTAGACTTCTGTTTATTGGTCATTTTAACATGTTTCACAAAAAAATTATCTTTAACCTCGTTAACAACCTAACTTAAAATTAACACTTTACATGTATCAAAAAAGTTTAACACTTTACAGTTTTATCTTATTTATATATACAATTTTTAAAGAAAATAACAATAAAGGGTAAAAAAGTTCATTCATATTAAAAATTTAATGACATGACTTATAAGTTACAAATGAAAAAAGAGCAGTATCATATCAATGTTGAAAGATTATATGCTACAGTTTTTATAAATTTCTTAAAAGTATGCATAGATTCCCTAAAAATATTTTCAGAGAAAAATGTGTTTAAAGTTTTGGAGAATGACAAAAAAATACTATTTGAATTATAAAATCCCGCTGACAATAAGAGTAATGAGATTGAAAACGCAAATCTTTGTCAAAGAATTAATTCAGGATTTGAAGTTCAAGTGGTATTTTTTTGTCATTCTCCCTTAAAGTTTCTAGATCAGAATTTTAGATGGAAAATTAAAAATTCAAATTCAAATAATAAAAAAAAATAAAGAGAACAACAACAACAATAGAGCCTTTATCCCACTAGATGGGGTTGGCTACATGGATCACACAAAGTTATTGTGCTATATTGAAAATCATATCTTTAGATGTATTATTAATTAAAAGGTCTAAAATAAAGAGAATAAATATTGGCAAAAAAATAAATAAATAAAGAGAAAAAATAAAATAAAAACAATGATGATATAATAACGAGATTCATAAAATTTAATGCATCATATGGTTCACGAGAATTGTAAATAATAAATAAATTGTAGGGGAAAAAGTAACATTGTTTATATCTTATGAATAGTGTATGAAATTTTATAGACTTAAATTAAAAGTGATTACTTTTTTTTTTATTTTTTGTCAGTGTAAAAGTGATTTACTTTATACACTATGCTTTATATTGATATATAATATAGACATAATGTATGTGAAATAACTGAATGAATTACAAAAACTACAACGTCAAGTTTTTGTCACTAGAGATTAGAAAGCACATAAATTAAGCAACAAATTTAGGGGGCCATAAAAAATGTTGAAAAATAAACGTTGGAACGTTTACGGGGCAACAAAGGATGGCACTTTGACTACACATATATTAAGTTAATTATAACGTTTTTTATCAGAAGTCAATTATAAATTTGTAATAACTCAAACTGGAATCAAAGAGTCACAATGTTAATAAGCAGATTTTGGTGTTAGTAAAAGGAATTTTACTACCAACGGAAGTTGGCGCAGATGGGTAGGTATCTGCGCTACACCAATCTGTTCCTGGGTTTGATTCCAGAAAACGGAAGGTGTAAAGAATTTCTATTCGGAGCTCTCTTCCCTGGGGCGCCTCAAAGAGGTGAATTCCTGTCGGGCCTATCATATTAGGGGCGCCAGGACTAGTCGGTTGTCAGGGGCCCATGTCGGTAAATCTGGCATTGGCCTTCAGGTTAACACCGGATACCTGGAAGGTGGGTGCACCGAAGGCCAAAAATGGTCCATTGCATAAACCATAAAAAAAAAAAAAAGGAATTTTACCTTTTTAAGCTTGAGCTATTAAATTTGAATTCATGTGAATGTAAAAAACTTTTTTAAAAGAGTTACTCTCAATTGAATTCGGTAATGCTTGAAACCTACCCGATTAGATAGCCATACATACATACATATATATATATATATATATATATATATATATATCTACATATACATATATATGTAGGATCGGTAAGCACAGCAGAAGAATTTAAAAAAAAATTTCACCGATCTTAATCGAGGATCTATCAACGGCGTTTAAACCAAGTTGGAAGGATTCATACATTTTTGATGATTCAGAATTTTCACGATCTCTAGGAGCCAACACGTCAGGTCCGCTCCCTCTACCAGTATCCACACGAATGCTCTCCAACCGAGACTGCGTGCTAGCGCCTCTAATGTCTCCAAGGGTTTAACTTGCGGCTCTCAATTCTGATGTACCCTGAGTCTATCAGCTCTATCAAATTTATAACCCATAAGGGTTATTTTCAAATTTCAAAATTAATCATCATTAATTTCGAAATTAATTAACAATTAATTATCTTGATGAGCTAATTAAATAAATTCAGTTTAAATTAAATCTATTCAACAGTTTTAATTTAACCTATTTATTTAATCTAAATAAAGAGCCATTAGATTTAATTTATCTTCATAAATTAAATCTGAGATACTATATCTCTATCATGTTAGTTATTAAATTTAATATATCTTAATAAATTAAATTTAAAACCAACACAATATAATAATATCATATAATATATATATACATATATATATATATATATATATATAATATATTTCGAAAATATATATATATCTATATAATATTATTAATGAATTTTATATTATATATATACATAAATATAAAATTCATCCACCCTAAATCAAACATTATCTCGTGTTGGGCCATTCTTGTGTGCGACCCTGTAGGCCCATATGAAATTGGCAGTGGGCCAATAACTACACTAACCCAAAAGTCGCAAGCGGCCTCTAGCAAGACATTACGACTACCCAATTCATATGAGGATCGTTATCACGATGCAACCTGTCATACAACCATGTCACGTCCCTTTTGTCACACGATATATCGATCAAGGATAAGGCATGGAAAATGTCATCCTCTTGTTCCTGGCCATTACTTTCTCGATTCCTGAGTAGCCTGATAACAGAGACAGAAACTCCTTTCATCATAGTATGGCCATACATTTCTCAGACTCACTTATCGAGGGGCCCAGTAATATCTCTCTACTAATGTGAGGGACAAATGCCATCTTGATCATTCATATTCCTCTACATGAAAAACCACCAAACCCGATCGTAGCCTTTATCATCACCCGATCAAAAGTGACTTTTGACTAGTTCAAAGCTTAGCAACTCTCATGTAGGAATCCATGATGACCTCAGGTCTAAGGGCATTGTGACGTGGTTATACATGAGAAAAGCTTATAACTTTATCCATGTAGCTTTCTCATAGTGGGTCGGTCCAGCACCTTGTACTCTTACAAGTGCCTAAGACTTTGATTCATATCTCCATATCTTATCAAAGTCATATTGGTCTTGTTTCATCTCTGCTCCCGCATAGATGACCGACCAGGGACATTTTAGGACAATCTTTATGAATTATCCAAGGATACAATTATCACAGTTAACATGCAAATAATATGATAACAGAATGGAGAAATTTCATTAAAATAATAATGTTTAAAGTACAATGATTGGCCCTTAGGGCACAATTTCCAACATCCTCCCACTTGCCCTAGGTGCAATCATTAATTTGCCTAATTCCCATTGCCCTAACATGACGCTTATATTTTGCCTGTGCAAGTGGCTTAGTAAGAGGATCAGCAACATTATCTTCTCCTGCTACTTTGCATATCTTTATATCACCTCTATCATTGATTTCTCTAATAAGATGAAATCGCCTGAGTATGTGTTTGGTCCTTTGATGTGACCTAGGCTCCTTGGCCTGTGCGATAGCACCGCTATTGTCACAGAACAATTCTATTGGATTTGAGATGGTAGGCACCACCCCTAGTTCAGTAATGAACTTTCTGATCCAAACGGCTTCTTTAGCTACATCTGATGCTGCTATATACTCAGCTTCTGTTGCAGAATCTGCTATAGTGCTTTGCTTGGAGCTCTTCCAGCTTACTGCTCCACCATTCAGAAGGAATACATATCCAGATTGCGATTTAAGGTCGTCTTGGTCAGTTTGGAAACTTGCATCTGTGTAACCGGTTACACAGAGCTCATCATCCAATCCACCATAGACCAAAAATAAGTCCTTAGTCCTTCTTAAGTACTTTAGGATATTCTTAACGGCAGTCCAATTACCCTCACCAGGATCTTGTTGGTATCTGCTGGTCATACTTAAGGCAAACGAGACATCCGGTCGAGTACATAACATGGCATACATGATGGATCCAATGGCCGAGGCATATGGAACCTTACTCATGCGATCTCGCTGATCAGGTGTACTAGGACACAGATCCTTGCTAAGATGGATGCCATGAGACATAGGCATGTAACCCCTTTTTGAATCATGCATATTGAACCTATGCAGTATCTTATCTATGTATGTGCTCTGACTTAGCCCTATTAGTCTTTTGAATCTATCCATATAGATCCTAATCCCTAGGATATAGGTGGCTTCACCTAAGTTTTTCATTGAAAAGGACTTTCCTAACCAAGACTTGACACTCTGCAAGGTAGGAATATCATTCCCAATGAGTAGGATGTCATCTACATAAAGCACTAGAAATACAACTATGCTCCCACTAACCTTCTTGTAAACACAAGGTTCATCGATGTTTTGAATGAATCCAAACTCTTTGACTACTTTATCAAAATGATGATTCCAGCTCCGAGATGCTTGCTTCAATCTATAAATGGATCTTTGAAGCTTGCAAATTTTACCAGAGTCCTCTAGATGCACAAAACCTTCAGGTTGTGTCATGTACACATCCTCAAGTAGCTTTCCATTAAGGAAGGCTGTTTTGACATCCATCTGCTATATTTCATAGTCATAATATGCTGCAATGGCAAGAAGGATTCTGATTGATTTGGCCATTGCAACTGGGGAAAAGGTTTCATCATAGTCTAAACCATGAGTTTGAGTGAATCCTTTTGCAACCAGTCGTGCCTTGAAGACATTTACATTGTCATCCATGTCAGTTTTCTCCTTGAAAACCCATTTGCACCCAATGGTTTTTACACCTTCAGGTGGATCGACTAAGGTCCATACCTGATTGTCGTACATGGATAGCATTTCAGACTTTATGGCATTTAGCCATTTTTCAGAGTTTGGTCCCATTGTGGCTTCTCGATAGGTGGTGGGCTCATTTTGCTCAATGAGCAACACATCACGGCCTTCAGTAATAAAAAATCCATATATCTGAGGCTGATGCCGTGTCCTATCAGATCTTCGTGGACCTTGTGTTACTTGAGGAGGCTCAACAACTTGTTGTGAGTCTTCTCTAATTTCCATCTGTGGTTCTGTACCATCTTGTGGATCTCGAATTTCTTCGAGATGTACGTCGCTCCCACTAGTTCTTTTAGAGACAAACTCTCTTTCTAGAAACTTGCCATTTCGAATAACAAACACTTTGTTATCGGTAGGATTGTAGACATAGTATCCTTTTGTTTCTTTAGGATACCCTACGAAAAGGCACTTTATAGATCTGGGCTCTAATTTATCAGAGGCTTGTTGCTTAACATATACCTCACATTCCCAGATCTTAAGAAAAGATAAACTTGGTTTCTTTCCAGTCCATATCTCATATGGTGTCTTTTCAATTGCCTTAGATAGAACACGATTTAGTGTGAACGCAGCTGTCTCTAGGGCATGTTCCCAAAAGGACGGTGGAAGATCTGTTTGACTCATCATAGATCGAACCACATCTAATAGTGTTCGATTCCTCCGTTCAGAAACGCCATTCCATTGTGGTGTTCCTGGAGGAGTCAATTGTGAGATTATCCCACAACTCCTAAGATGGTCAGTGAATTCTTGGCTCAAATATTCACCACCTCGATCAGATTTAAGTGCTTTAATTGTTTTACTAAGTTGGTTTTATACTTCATTTTGGAATATTTTGAACATTTCAAAAGATTCAGATTTATGTTTCATTAGACAGATATAGCCATATCTACTAAAGTCATCTATAAATGTAATGAAGTAGACATAACCTCCTCTGACAGCTATATTTAATGGTCCACATACATCTGTATGTATGAGGCCCAATAATTCAGTAGCCCTCTCACTGTGCCCAGTGAAATGTGCCTTAGTCATCTTTCCTAATAAGCAAGATTTGCATGTATCATATGATTCAAAATCAAATGAGTTCAGAAATCCATCTTGATGGAGTTTAGAAATGCGTTTCTCATTTATGTGGCCTAGACGACAATGCCATTGGTAGGTCGGATTCAAATCGTTTGATTTTATCCTCTTAGTAGTTACATTATAGATATTCCCATTATTAGGATGTTCCAAATTTAATATATAATGACCAACATGCAAATCGCCATCAGCATAGAAAATGTCATTACGATAAATAGAACATTTACCATTCCTAGTAATGGAAGTATAACCTTCCTTATCCAAATAAGAAAGAAAAACAATGTTACTACTCAAAGCATGAACATAATAGTAATTGTTCAAAACTAACAAAAGCCCACTGGGCAGAACTAATTCATAAGTGCCTACAGCTAAAGCAGCAACTCTTGCTCTGTTTCCAACTCATAGGTCCACCTCGCCCTTCTTCAGCTTTCTACTGTCCTTTAGACCTTGCACATTTGTACAAATGTGAGAACCACATACAGTATCTAATACCCATATAGAGGAAGTAGAAAAATGAATGTCTATAACATAAATACCTGAAGCGATAGCCCCGCTATCCTTCTTGTCCTTTTTCAGATCTTCCAGGTAGAATTTGCAATTCCTCTTCCAATGACCGGGTTCATTGCAGAAGTAGCAGACTCCTTCCTTTGGAGGCTTTGCCTTCCTGGGTGCAGGCTTGGTTTCGGGCTTGTTTGACTCTTTGGTCTTACCACCTGAGCCATTACCCTTCCATTTGCCCTTCCCTTTATTTTTCATACCCTTTCCTTTCTGAACCATTAAAACTGTGCTAGGCTTTTTCTTAATGCTTTGCTCAGCAGTTTTGAGCATCCCATACAGCTCAGAAATTGATTTCTTCATGTTGTTCATGTTGTAGTTCATAACAAACTGGTCATAACTCTCCGGAAGTGAATTGAGGATCAAGTCCGTAGCTAACTCCTGGCTCATGGGAAATCCAAGCCTCTCAAGGTGATCAATATAGCCTTTCATCTTTAACACATGAGTACTAACTGATGCACCTTCAGCCATTTTACAGGAATGTAAGGCCTTTATGGTCTCATACTTTTCTTGCCTTGCCTATTGCTGGAACATTTCCTTGAGATGTACTATCATCTCATGAGCCTCCATGAGTTCCAGATCCTTTTAGAGCTCTGGAACCATAGTGGCAAGCATCAGGCAACCTACATCCACAGAGTCATCCTTATGCTTTGTGTAAGCATCTCTGTGAGCTCTTGGAGCATTAGCTGCAGGCTCCTCAGGAATTGGGTGATCTAGGACATAAGCCTTTCTTTTCTGCTTGAGAACAATTCTCAAGTTCCTGAACCAGTCAAGAAAATTTGTCCCATTGAGTTTGTCCTTCTCAAGAACCGATCGCAATGATAGTGTAGCAGTATTACTAGTCGACATGATTCTACAATTAAAATATGCAAAGTTAGTTAGTAATCTCCCACTAAATTAACAACCCTCAATATAATAATTAGTGGGCTAAGATCCATATTTGGCTTAAACTTAAGTCTGCTTTAGCAAGACGCTTAAATTCAAGTTATTTAGGTAGGTAACCTATTTACCAATTACATCACATGTAACTCTTAGATCTTTATGGGATTTAATCATCATATGATCTGGCATGTTTAACCCCATCTAATGCCTTGAGATTCAAAACCGTTTTGTTAATCTCAATTAAGTCAAAACAATAATGAATATTATGAGCAGCACAATTACTCAAGCTTGTCTCATCAAGATAACTCAAGTGCATCCACTTTGGTGGTTTCCACAATTGAGCGATTTAGGTTTTGACAAGTATTCATTAATTGACAGCATTATGACTTAAGATTTATTTAGAGGGCTTAATTTATTAGTTTTGTTTATATGGATGCAATCGGGGTCGTATCTCATACAGATAAATACATATAAACGTAAAAGTAATCATGCAATGATCTTATCAAAAGCATAATTTAAATGTGATACAACATGGCTTACCTAACCTAAAATCCTCCCAAGCCAATGAGAGGACTTCTCTAAAAAAAAGAGAAATACATTGAGAGAAACCTCGTTTAAACATTCAAGGGGAGTGAGATGAGAAGAGAATGTACATCGAGAGTATTTAGAGAAAGGCACGGCACGCAGGCCGTATTTAAATATTACAACCTTTGTAAAATTCTAAAGCCATGTTGTTCACCATACCCAAACAAGGATAAATAATAAACCACAACAAGAATTCATACAATATGAAAAGCAATAAATGCCATGATCAGATTATATTGTGCTATGCAGAGGTGGTCACGGCGGTTCCGCTTCATACAATTGAAGTTGGCAGTGGGCCAATAACTACACTAACCCAAAAGTCGCAAGCGGCCTCTAGCAAGACATTACGACTACCCAATTCATATGAGGATCGTTATCACTATGCAACCTGTCATACAACCATGTCACATCCCTTTTGTCACATGATATATCGATCAAGGATAAGGCATGGAAAATGTCA
Source organism: Inga leiocalycina (assembly GCA_963242795.1). Classification (NCBI taxonomy): domain Eukaryota; kingdom Viridiplantae; phylum Streptophyta; class Magnoliopsida; order Fabales; family Fabaceae; genus Inga; species Inga leiocalycina. The sequence continues at coordinate 51,099,644 of OY725329.1, forward strand.
TCCTCTTGTTCCTGACCATTACTTTCTCGATTCCTGAGTAGCCTGATAACAGAGACAGAAACTCCTTTCATCATAGTATGGCCATACATTTCTCAGACTCACTCATCGAGGGGCCCAGTAATATCTCTCTACTAATGTGAGGGACAAATGCCATCTTGATCATTCATATTCCTCTACATGAAAAACCACCAACCGATCGTAGCCTTTATCATCACCCGGTCAAAAGTGACTTTTGACTAGTTCAAAGCTTAGCAACTCTCATGTAGGAATCCATGATGACCTCAGGTCTAAGGGCATTGTGACGTGGTTATACATGAGAAAAGCTTATGACTTGATCCATGTAGCTTTCTCATAGTGAGTCGGTCCAGCACCTTATACTCTTACAAGTGCCTAAGACTTTGATTCGTATCTCCATATCTTATCAAAGTCATACTGGTCTTGTTTCATCTCTGCTCCCGCATAGATGAACGACCAGGGACATTTTAGGACAATCTTTATGAATTATCCAAGGATACAATTATCACAGTTAACATGCAAATAATATGATAACAGAATGGAGAAATTTCATTAAAATAATAATGTTTAAAGTACAATGATTGGCCCTTAGGGCACAATTTCCAACAATATATATACATATACATATGTATGTATGTATGTATGTATGTATGTATGTATGTATGTATGTATGTAGCGTCACAGTGTTAGAAGCATGTATGTAGCGTCACAGTGTTAGAAGCTGATACATTGAAAATGAAAGCCCCTCATATGTTTTATGTAAATCTCAATTTTAAAAATATACTCCAAGGTATAAATTAAGAAAATAGTAAGATCTATATAATATGCAAAATTATTTTTATTATTATCCCTAGACCCTAATTAAATACCACAAGGAGTCGTGTACTTTGAAATATCAGAAGTGGGGCAATTAATTTAGAGTTTTATAGGGGATATTTTTAGAAACATGCATTAATTATATCTTCTTCTTTTTTTGTTCGAAGGGTGTGCATTAATTATATCTAAAAATATGCATTAAGGCCATTATCCAAGTCTTCAAATATGTTGGAACAAGAATCTTAGGAATATTGTAGTTTTCATGGATTGTCTTGAGGCGGTGAACCTTCTCATAAGGGGTTGTAATAGCAAGCATCCTTTTAGAGGCTAGATTATGGTTGTCTAGAAGCTGATAAGTCCTTATTAATCACATTTCTAAATAATAGAATATTTTAGTGAATCATTTAGCTAAGTTAGTGCATAGTAGTATAGAGAATTTTGTTCTCCTTGATCACCCATCACCTTTCATTTGGGAGGCGGTAGATGATGATGAATGATTGAGTTACTTCTTCTAGAACTGGTTTTTATATCAAGTCCATAATGGATTAATGAATTTCAGGCATTTACTCAAAAAAATATGTATTAAGACAAATTTTAGAGACAACTAAATTGAAATTTGGGACCAATATCAAGGGACAATGGAGTATAATGGGAAAAAGAAGCCTATCCACTTTTCTTGTTATTCATTTTTTTATTCTTACCGTTAAATCAACTCTAAACGGTTGAAATTTAATATCTTATAAAAAACGTGTGTATATATAATTTTAATAAAAATATAAAGATAAAAATTGTTTATATTAAATTTTAATGATTTAAATTTATATATATATTTTTTTTTATTTAATATTATAATAATAATTTTATAGGATATTAAATTTTAATCGTTAAAAATTGATCTAATGAAAAAAAAAAAGAGGGAAGTGAGGAGGTTAATATCCGAATATAATGAGCCCATCGAACTGTCAAAAGCAAAACTCAAAAAAAAAAAAAAACAATGACTACTTTTATCCATTTTCAACTGCATTTGGTTTGACTTAACCCACCATCATTCAATTTATTGGTGAATTGAATTAATTGGAGACATGCATCCAAGTGGAGTAATTCTTTTTTATTTTTTATTTTATTTTTTTGCCAATAAGTGGAGTAATTCAAACGTGCATTCATTCAAGTTCAGCCGACCAACTTTGTGAATCATAAATGTTCGTTGAAACGAACCTCTATAATTAAAAACATGAAAGTATCACATAGCATTAAGTTCTTTGAAATCAAACTTTATTTACAATTACAGTGAACTACTTATAATTTATAAATAGTGAATTCATTTACACCGGCAAAAAAAATAGTGAATTTATTTATCAAATTTTACTCCCTGCTCTTAGTTATAAGCAAGGAACGAAAAACCGGACCGGTCAATGAACCGGTCGCGGAACAGGTTCAAGGGTTAATGGGTCAACCGGGGTCGGACCGGTGGTCGAACCGGTAGTCAAACCGGCCATATTAAAATATTACAATTTAATTGGCAATAACAAAATAATCAACATTCATAACCTATAAGTCATCACTAACATAAAAATAGTTAAAATACATAATAAGTTCTTCAAAGCAAACCCATAACTAAATTTTTGGCTTACTTGAAAGTTTAGCCATGGGAACCAAGTGGGGTTAGTATTACTGTATTAGTGAATGGGTTGTTGAGCTTTTTTGCTCCCACAATTAAACGCACCGTAAAGAGAAAAGCGAACTTCTCATTATTGGGAAAATATTATTGTTCACACCCATAAACTTCATCGTTCATCGGTAGTTTGGTACACAACAACATACACCTACAACATTTAATTTTTTAAACAATTAAACTTCATCGTTCATCGGTGAAGAACAGAACCACAACCACAACAACATAAAACATACGCCCACCTGCATTGACCGATTTCTTTTTCTCTAATTTTCAACTAATTTTTAAAATCTTAACACTCAATAAGAACAGAACATCCGATAAAAAAAAAAAAGAACAGAACAGAAATCACTGATCGACCAGAGTAAATTCGAAGAAGAAGAAAGTGTTTTCTTTCAATGCTTGCCTGCTGTCGACGCTGTGGAGGTGAAGAAGACGAGCAACCGAGTCAGATCATCGCGATCAATCACGGAGAGAATCCCTCGCCGCTCAATCGTTTCCGTTTTCGAATGCCTCGTCGTCGTCGCTCCCTCACTCCCTCGCTCGCACTCGACGTCGTCGCTCCCTCGCTCGCACTCGACGCTGCTGCAGCCTGCAGTTCATCACTTCATCGATTTGATTTTCAGATTTGGGGATTTTTTCTGGGCGGGTCGGGTCGGTTCGGGTTTGGTAAAAAAACCCGCTACAATTGGCCCAAAACGACGTCGTTTTGGGCCTTCAACAAACAAAAAAAATGAACCGGTCAACCCGCCCAACCCGCCGGTTTTACCGGGTTTGGGCGGGTTTAACCGGGTCACTCCTTCTCCCTCACAAACGTTCGCCCGGACCGGACTGAGGACCGGTCGGCCGGTTTTCCGGTCCGACCAGCCGGTCCGGTTCGGTTTTTTTTCCCTTGGTTATAAGTAAGGTATTAAAACCCGGACTGGGTATTGGGTTAAGGATCAGTGGGTCAGACCGGGGCTAAATCAAAGTTAAACCAGGACCAAACCGGCGAAAAGTTGAAAATTTTAGATTTATAATATGAAATTTTAAAAGAAAAGGTTAAAACAAAAATTTAAATTGTAACCCAAACCGGACTGGCCTACCGGCCAGTTCACCGGTTTCTGGGCCGGACCGGCCGGTCCGCTCCGGTTTACATAACATTGATTATAAGGCACTCCTAACATGTTTGAGATTGAGAAAAAATCTCAAACTTCATTAACTCTTTTATAAAATTTAACAGCTTTCTAAATTTACCCATATTTAATATCTATTATGCTTCATGAAAATAAAGTAATTATAATAATAAATAAAGGATAAAATTGTATATTCATTTAAAAATTTTCTTTCCCTATTCTATAAATAAGACCACAATATATATTTTGTACTCTCTGCCCTATAAATAGGTCTATAAGAGTATATTATATACACTTGTATATATATATATAGCTTTTTTCTTTAAACAAACATAACATTTTATTATATTTATTTAAAAGGTATTACCTTAAACCTATCTATAAGATCTTATTCATAGTACAAATTACACTACAAAAGAGAGCTAAAGGCCATGTAGTATTTAATTATCTCTTCTATCACTCATTAAAAGTTAACTTCACATGATGTCACAAAAATGTTCACTTTTTTACAAAAAGAAATAAATTAGAATTGAAACTTTTACAACTTATCAAAATGTTTAGAAAATTAAGCATAATTTTATAATTTTATAAATATAAAATATTATTCAACATTACAATGGAGCCAATAAGTATATAGTAATACAAGATAAATTGCACTGTCCACTTCCAATTACCACAAATAAAAAGAGCCATCTTAAACACAAAAAAGGTCTTAAAGAATTTAATAGTTTTACAAGTTTAACCTGTAAATACGCAAATTCGATGTGTAAGTAAATCATGAAAGTTTGGTTTGTCAATATAAATTGTTTAAATTTGACTTATATATATGATTTTTAGTACCTATTTGTATTTGTTTTTTTTTTGGGACAATGAGTAATTTTTTCCCCAAAAAACCCACTTTCTCTTTCACAATATCTTTATTTAAATTAAAAATACATGTAAATTTTAAGAGGGGATTATTCTTATATTGCACTAACTTTTTTTTTAAAAAAAATGAGTTGAAATATTTTAATTGATAAATTTTTTGGGAAAATTCCATTTAAATGATTTGAAATACTAAAATCCAGGTTCAGACTTGCACTTTTAATCCCTAATAAGGCCTATAGACTTGATTAATGATTTACGAATTTATTGATTTTACCAAGATGTTCTTCGTTATTTTCTTTGTCTCAATCTTTTTTTTTTAATAAAATATCTATCTCAATCTTATCAATTCTTCGCATCTTCTCTCCTCATTCTGAGATTTCTCTAGTTGATTCATGATTTGACATGCTATTTAGGTTTTAGTTTCTTCTTTGTGGAACCGGAAAATCGGGCCCAGTCCGTCGGGCCTGCCCATTTAGGCCTGAGCCCGTCAAGGGCCGAGTTTGTGACTTAGGGTGAAAAAAAGGAGGCGGGCCTAAAAGGGCCGGCCCTCTGTAGCCCTATAAGGCCGGCCCTTTTAGGCCCGTTTAACTTTTGTTTTTCTTAACTTGGCACAGGGTAGCAAGTAGTATATTAATGATGAATGCTTCTTGGAAAAATGGAATATAGGTTATCCTTGCTCAAATTAAATTGGGAGTTAAACTACTCACTAAGTCAAAAATTAAACCTTAACAACTCGCTAAGTTTAGTATATTAATTAGTGATTACCCCTAGAATTCTAGCTAGATAATTACCTCTTAATACACTATTAAATACCACTTAGTGTGCAATTTAGGATTTGATTCATGCAACTTGTTCCTCTATACAATGAACACTCAACTGAGATATCCAAACAAGATCTAAGCGGTCATAATGCTCATTCAAACTATGAAAGAATAGACAACCACATTAAACCAAAAGGAAATATAAAAATTTAAATCTCAAACCACATAAACCAATCTAAATCACAATTGTTCAATCCTACTAAGATAAACAACTTGCAATCTCAGTAAATTAACCATATAACATAAAATCCTAACTTAGGAAATTCGTTACATAATTAAATAAAAAGATTAAAACAATTAACTCCCCTGAATGTATCTCTGGAGCTCAAACCAATCTTCCATCTTCAAGAAGCAAGAAGGAATTTAGCCTCTCATGAAATCTGTCACAACCATAATTCCTTTAAACCACCAAGATTCCATGCAAGAAACGGAGCAGAAAAGAAAAGGAGGGTGGTCAGGAGGCAGAGTTAATCTAAATTAATCCTCAGATCAGAAACGCTCTCACACTTACTCATACCTCTTTTGAAACTTCTCTTTTTTTATTTTCTTTTTTCCTTTTTTATATGTATACGCCAAAATCCAAATCAGGTATTCTATTATTATTGACATTTGAAGCTTGTAGACTTGCTTGATTAGTTTTGGACATTAATTATGGTTTGGACTTAAGTCTTAGTATTTATGTTTAATTAAACTTGGATAATATTTATGTTTTAAATTAGTTTTGATGATATTTATGTTTAAAATTAGGTATTTTAATCTTTAGGAAAATAAGGGGGGAAAAAGTCATGACAAAAAAGAAAAAGAAAAAACTTAAACAGGCCTCAAGCCCGTAGGCTTTACTTAACCGGGCTGGGCCTATAAAATTCGGTACTTTTTTTAACTTGGGCCTAAACGGATCGGCCTGTTTAGACCCGAACCAGTCACGGGCAGCCCATTTTCCCACCTCTACTTCTTTGAGTCCCTCTCCAATCACACATGGCCACGAAAATAGTTTTTTGATTAGAGATAATTTATAATTAGCTTAAAATTTGGACTGCTTTTGTTTTCAGGCAAATCGAAGATAATTTTTTTTTCTACAAATCTATAGTTGCGAAAACACACTATAGGTATTTATTCTTTCAATCATCCCATATATCTTCCATGTAAATTATGCGACATTAGGGTTAAAAAAATTGTGAGGACTTACCTTTTAATATCGTTGAGTTGACTAAAAGTTGAGATCTCGAGAGCAGTGGATTTTGGGGTTAGGGTTAAAAGTTAATAGGAATTTGAAATTAACAATCTTCAATTTTTTAAATTATAAAGGGGCATTATTGTTTTTTAACAACATTCATAAATTCCTAATTAGGCTTGTAGGCCTTATTAGGGATTTGTTAAAGGTGTAGGCCTGATACTGAATTTAGATATTTTAAATGGATTTAAATGGGATTCTCCCAAAATTTTATATTATATAATAATAAATATATTAACTACTGATTTATCAATTATTTAAATACTTCATGGTCTTCAATATAAGACCTATTTACTTAATTTAATTAGATTAAGAAAATTAGTTAAATTAATTAATATGACATGTATTTCTCTAAAATATCCTAATCATCTTCCTTAATTCCCTCTATCTCTCTTACCTGATTGTTGTTGAGACAATATCACTTGGGATAATTTAGGAAAAAAATTGATAAAAATTATAAAAATATTACATTTAAGACCAAGATGTATTCCCTCTTGTCTTTTTATAAGAGATCGAGATATGAATTAGCTTTTTTTTTTTTTTAGAAGAGCCCGATAAAAATTGTCTCAATATTTAATGACTTTTTTCTATCTTTACCCCTCATAGATCATTTATATGGCATTAATAAAAAGGTAGATTTTTTTTTATTCTCTCTCCTCACTTTCTTTTATACTCTTACTATTCTAGATTTTCTTTCTTATTTTTCTCATTTATTACTCATTTTCTCTTTTTTGTGTGCCTCTTTATAAAAAAGGGTATATTTAAAAAATAATATTTATTTTAAACATGCTTATTACTTTTAACCAAATTTAACATTATTTTAAAGGGAGAATTGTTAAAAAAGATTTCATTGACAACTTATTTGTCAAATAGGACCTAAGAAGATATTTGCACACAGAGGGAAGATTTTTGCACACGTAGGGAAGAAATTTACATATGTATAGGGAAAAAATTTGCACATAGGGAAGATCATCTGCACACCAGAAAAGATATTCTGCATATGCAAAAGATAATGTATAAGTGAAGATCCCAATTGGTAAATAAATTACCAATAAGAGAATTTTTTCATAATTTTCCCTATTTTAAACTGCGTGATTTGGCTATTGAGTTTTTATAAGAAACACCGGAGGGAGTATTAATTGCACGGGGGAGTAACATAATTTATTTGGCAGTTATTTTCAATTTTGTTGAAGTTGCCATATTTGACGAAGACTCATGCGAGGAAGAACAGAATCTCCTAGGCAAATGTGAAAGTGAGATGGAAAACCTACGTCCTTTGTCACAAGAAACAAACTCCTCTGCTTTTCTTGTTCGCACAGTTTTTGTCTGAATCTTATCACCATCACTAATAATTATATAATCACACCCTTTCTTCCTTTGTCCTATGATTCTTGGTTGTTCCTAAACTTTGTCGAACGCTACACACATTGTTCCGCATCATAAATCACAACCAGGTTAGGGTCTCTTATTTCTCTCCTTACTCAATCAATCATCAAGATTCTGATCATGTTCCAGCTTTAATATCTAGCTCATGTTCTTCGTCATGCAATTTCCTTTCCTAGTTTCTGATGAATAAATGGTTCAAGGATTGAATTTTTCTATTTTCTGCGTTAAACCCCCGTTGGATTCCTTATTGTTGCTTTTGTTGATCTTGTTGTATTTCAGTTCTTTATTTCAGCTGAAGATCATGAAAGTCATCACCCTAACAGATTCTACAACTGTTTGAGTTCTGGATCATCATTTTCCGGTTACTTTTTGATAACTTCTTCATTCTTTTCCTTGTCTTGTTACCAGGAAAAAAAGTCAGTATTTGTTAAGTTTTCTGTGTTTTATTATACATACAAACGCCAATTCATTCCTTGTTATATGAAAAGACCCTGAATATAATATTTGATTGAGGAAACAGACCCAATTCAAAAGGTAAAGTTTTTGGAACCTTTTTGAGAAAGGTCTCAAATATAAAGAAATATAAATATACTGAAGTTGAATTGGGAATTTCTATTTCAGTTCTTCTCTGGAATCTTGACTGTAAAAATTGTGTAGGGGACACATGATAAAGTCTGTGATGGGGTCCTCAAACATAGAGAAGAAATGGCTATTTCCTCTCATCATATTTTCTGTTCTATGCATACTATTTGTAGTCACATCCTTAACCATGAGTGTTGCCCATTCAATGCAATCAATAAACTCAATCTTCTTCTTCCTTCCATTGCACCCTAATGCAAACCGAACCTCCATGGCTTTTGCCGAGACCAAGGTCCCTCCTTCCCCTTCTCCTGATCCATCCACAACTCCGTCTGCACCTTCAATTCCTCGCTTTGCCTATTTAATTTCGGGGTCGAAAGGTGACTTGGAGCAGCTTTGGAGAACACTGTTCGCCCTTTATCATCCAATAAACCAGTATGTTGTTCATCTGGACCTTGAATCACCAGCAGAAGAAAGGATGGAACTTGCTTCTAGAATAGAGAAGCACCCAATGCTCTCTGAGATTGGGAATGTCTTTATGATTGTGAAAGCTAATATGGTCACTTATAGAGGACCAACCATGGTTGCTAATACTCTTCATGCTTGTGCTCTTCTACTCAAGAGAAGTAAAGACTGGGACTGGTTCATCAACCTTAGTGCTTCTGATTATCCTCTTGTGACTCAGGATGGTTAGTTTGTTATGTTTTGGTGATTGCTTTAACTAACTTCTTCTTGTTCATTTTCTGACACTATTTGATTAATTTTTTGGGTTCATATTTTTGCAGATCTTATATCCACTTTTTCTGGTTTGGATAGAAACCTGAACTTTGTTGAGTATACAAGCAAGTTAGGATGGAAATTGTGAGTTCTCTCTTTGTTTTTTCCTTCCTTCTGACATTGACATTTACTGATATTTAAAACTGTGTTTTGCAGCCAAAAGCGAGCAATGCCTTTAATTGTAGATCCTGGGCTTTACAATTCAACCAAGAGCGATGTATTTTTGGTTAATCCTGAGAGAACTTTGCCAACTGCATTCAAACTATTCACTGGTTAGTTTGTGCCTCTACGCCTTTATTCCTTTAATTTCGCGGTAATGATATATACTGATCACTGATTTTGAAAAGTTTCACTTGCTGTTCTTGATGGAATCACTTTTCTTGTGTTATATCCTAAGTTAGTTCTACAATTTGAGGATGAAATTCCAAAGTGTGTCCTCCAACATGGGCTGCTCTAATTTCAGAGGGGGGGAAAATCTCACTTTTCAAGCAGTGAAGTTTCATTTCAAGCCTTCGTGCAATGTGCCTTTCCTGTAATAATTTGTTATAGACCGTCTTGTGTGTGAACTGTTTTTGATGCGTATTCTTAATCAACTGACAGTAAAAAATGATTCTTTACTTAGGACTATGACATGTTTCCTTACAGTTCTTCAAAGCTGAAACCACCATGATAATTGGACTTACTCTTGATGCTTGAGAATGTTAGACATTATGATAAAAGTATATTCCTCTTATCCTATTTATAAGGTAGAGAGAAAATGAATTTTCTTAGTCCTATTTATAAGGCATGTCATTGTCTTTTACTTACAAGTTTACTCATTTACCCCCGTTAAATGTTGGTGTATAATATCTAGAGGGCGGTAGAGTATGCATATTTAATAGGGACAAAGTTGGAAACTTATTAAATTTTAAGTCAGTAATGAGTTTTAAGGTTTTCCTTGTTTTTGGTGAAACAGGATCAGCCTGGACGGTTTTATCGCGAGGACTAGTCGAATACATTATCTGGGGTTGGGACAATCTTCCTAGGATTCTTCTTATGTACTACACAAACTTTATTTCCTCACCAGAAGGCTACTTTCAGACCATTGTCTGCAATGTTCCAGAATATGCTGAAAAAACTGTGAACCATGACTTGCACTATATTGCTTGGGATGTCCCTCCCAAACAGCATCCCCACATACTTTCTATCAACGACATGGAGAAGATATTCGCGAGCAACACCGCATTTGCGAGGAAGTTTAAGAAAGATGATCCTGTCTTAGATGTGATTGACAAGAAGTTACTGCGTAGGAAGAGAGGGAGATTCACTCCAGGTGGTTGGTGTGCTGAAAACTCCAAGTGTTTCAAGGTCGGAGACCCTCGGGAAATCAAACCCGGCCCAGGATCTCAAAGGCTTCTCAATCTTGTAGCTAAATTGTCAAAGGGAGGTAACTTAACTAGAAGTCAATGTGAATAGATCACATGGTTGTGGGGTTGAAGGGAGAGATCTGAAACGTTAGCCATTGTTACACACAGTTTCTTGCGTTACAAGAATGAGATAAGTTTTTTATTTTTTCATTCTTGTTGCCCATTTTTAGGAGTGTTTGCTGCTAGATTCTTAATTTTTGGAGGGTTCAATTTAGAGAAGCGATGAAACTAAACTTATTCGTTGGTATATGTGGACATTTAAGTGTCTTTTGTAACTTGAAGTTTATAAAGATTATTAGGGATATTACCAATGTTAAGAAAATGACTTCAACAAAAAACTATGTTTAGATCATTTTGTTAATGAAATCACCAACTACCCAACAAGGAAGTATTTGCATAAATAAAATGGAACATGATTGGAACAAAACCCATAAAGATCAAAGAAGAATGGGATTTTGATACATCTTTTCCTCTGCTATAGAATTATATTCACACAAAAATGAAAATAAAAGGAAGTTATGTTACAAATAATCGTGGAATTTGTATACCTGTAGTGTTTCTTGGCAACAGAAGATAGAGATAAGTGAAAACTACAATCTTGTCAAAAATATATCTAACTAAAAAGTATGCTTCATAACTTTTCATGGTTAACTTTATCTACCTATATTTTATACACCAAATCTACTCCTAATTTTCGTTTTTGGCATCTTTCTAGACTGATGAGTAAAAATCTAAGTCAAACCATCTCCAGAATTTTGAGATTCCCAGTGGAATTTGCAGCAACTAAGGTGTTTGACTGACTGCGCCAGCAAAGAGAAGAGATGAACTGTGCAGAATCATCCATTTGTTTCCCAGAAAATGGGTCTGTGTTCTGAAACTTGAAAGACATTGCTGGCATGGGAAAAACCTTGTGGTATATGAACACCTAATCCACACAGAACATGTTTTTTAAACATGGGAGATTGAAAGAAAGGTGTGAATGAAAATGGAACATCGCTCTTTTAGTATTTAGTTCTCTCTTCCTCCAAGATCAAACTAACATAGTGATGAATGCAAAGTAGGACCAAACAGCTTTAGCTTTTATATGATTGATAGGGAAAAGTCACGTTTCAATCCATTGTAACAGTCACTCCATAAAATTTCTGTATGAATCTCAACTCACAAGTTCACAGGAAATTTTAGAATTTACACCTAAATTTGTAGATTTTGAGAAGAAACCGGGCAATCAGTTTGATAGCATGAAAACAATAATCCTGATTAGCACGTAAGCTTTCTTGGCAAATTTAGGGGAGAAAATACAAGCAGAAAACTCAATAATAAATATATTCCAAAAGGTTTCTGTCGAAATAATTAATAGAGCATACCTCATTTGTCTCTGAACCAGTGGCAATGAATTCATCAGATACTGACAATCCCACAAAGTTCTGTAACAAAAGGGAAAATACATCAGCAAACATGATGTACATACAATTTACAGTAAAAACATACTCCCTCTGGTCCTTAATATAGAACATATTTGGAGAGTTGATCTTAGTTCTAAATATAAAATCTATTTTTCATATTTGTCAATATTTTCCTAATTTACCCCTATTGAACAGTAATCAAGAAAAAGAGGAAAGGAGAGAATTAAGGAAGATGATTAGAATGTTTTAGAAAATACATGTCATATTAACCAACTTCCTTAATCTAATCAAATTAGTTAAATATGCTTTATAGAGTATTAAGGACAAGAAGGAGTACCTTTACATTCATGTGACCTGTGAATGTTTGAAGTGGTGTGTCTATGACTTGAGATGCGCATGAAGAAAAATCCCAAAGCTTCAAAGTGTTGTCTGTGGATGCAGAGACAAGGTTCACACTGTCCACAAACTTGATGTAACTCACAGTCTTATCATGTCCAGAAAATGTATAAAGAGGTGTTTTTAAGTTCCTCAGATCATAGTAATATATTCGATGATCTGCTGAACCAAACGCAACGAAACGACCTGAATCTGGGGGAAACTGAACACTGCATACATTAGCCTTTGTTTTGATGGTACCAACACTAATTCCCTGCAGCATCAGTCCAGTTGAGGGAAACAAAACTCATCATACATACCGGGAAAAAAATACATAAACGTGCAATAGATGACTGTTGGATGATGGGGTACTTAAGTGGGATAAGGAACCCTACCCCAAAAGCTAGCTGTTAATGTAGGAAAACTGACCCCCTTAAATACCCCTATTGAGCATCCTATTTTACTCAATGTGGGACTTGGTATCCCATACTACCAAGTCTCCATCATACTCCCTCCAGTCCTTAATGTAGGATCTAATTGGAGAGTTGATATTGATCCTAAATGTAAGACCTATTTCCTATATTTGTCAATCTTTTCCCAATCTACTGCTATTGATGCTCTCTCAACCATAATCAAGTAAAGAGAGATTGATGGAATTAAGGAAGATAGTTAGGGTGTTTTAGAAAAAAAAACATGTCATACTAACCATTTGAACTAACTTTCTTAATCTAATCAAATTAGATAAATAAGTCTTATATTAAAGACTGAAATCCAACAAGTTCAGAAATGAAATTTGCCTGATTGATACTCCATAGCTTGACAGAACAGTCATCGCTCCCGCTCGCCAACATTGTCGGGTCTGATGATGAGAAATCAATGGACCATACCCGCCTCTCATGCTCCACCATTTCAGACAGTGGTTGTCTTCTTGTCACATCCCATAACTGGACAAGATGACAAGTAAGTAACAACATTGTTGTAACAGAAACAATAGAATGAATCAGCACATGCCTTGACCTGACCTGTACAACACCTTCAAAGTTACTAGAAGCTATTTGGCTTTTGATGTAAGTGTTCCAACATATACTGCTCAACTTTGACCTGCTAGCCATCTCCACTACTGGATAGCTGATATCACTATCCTTGTTTATGATTGACTCATAATCAAAAACTTTAATTTTTTTACTCACGCCAGCGGTAGCGAAAAATGCCTCTTCACGATCGAAACTGAGTGCGCATATTAGGTTCAAAGATTGCAACAGATCACCTTGCTTCAGATCAGCCTTAACCTTTAGCTTACTGAAAGATAGGTACTTGCACAAACTCTCTAGGAAAGAATTTTTCCTAGCAACTCTGCATTGGTCTTTTGATGCCATGTTATTAACACAACCTCTTTCAGTCATAACAATGGAATCTATAACATCAGTGACCGTTGGTTTCATCGATGACTTGCATCGCATTAAAAAGTATTCTGACTCTAGTTTCTTAAAGTTCTTCATTAGCCGAGATTTATTTGAAAAAACATCTCCACAATTGTTTTGATCATTGCATTTTTGAATGTTGCAAGCATACATTTTTGATCTGACATGCTTTGTAGTCCCTAGGCAATCAGAATCATCACTCTCAACAGCAGAATCTTTAAATATCGTTTTCTGATTGGTTGCTTCTTCAATATCTGAACACACAAAAGAAACAGTATGCTGCAAATGATCAGCAACACCCCTTTTTCTCTGCTGAATTAACAAAAGGAATTCTAGTAACAACTCTTGTTCCTCTATTTTTTCTGTGAGTTCTATTGTTGCTTCACGTTCTTCCATATCATCTCTCTGTTCAGTAAGGAACTCATTCTGCAACAACTCTCTGCTACAAAAGGAAACAAAGGTTACAAAAAGTTCTTCACTTAGGCCTATCACAGAACTAGAAAATTTTTATCATTAAGGATCTTAATCATTGGAAATAATATAGTTGACTCTGGTGTCCAGGAACAGACTACTCCTAAAGCTTGAAACATAAAAAGAGCTTGGGTCCCCTCAAACCTAGCAGTCAGGTTTTAGGGAAGCCATTATTCCAAAAGCTTAAGGAGCCAAAAGGTCCTTATAATTTACTAAAGGCTGAATTTAGCCCAAGTTATCCTTCAATATAATAAATTAGTCAGAAAATGCAATTAAACATTATGATCTGTGCATTTATAGTTACTGGCACATTCGCCATCTAGTTTTTTGTCCTTCACCAAAAATACAAGTGTCTGACTTATTAGTTATTACATCTAAACTCAGAAAAATCACGGCAACAAATTAATTATAAAGATCTAAAGCAAAATGAGTTGCTTTATAGCTGAATCATGATCTTTTAACTCTCATGCATCAATTAATTGAAGAATAGGGGAAAAATAAACAAGGCCTCAAAATGGCAAATAGTGATGACAAGTCAAGAACAATTTAGAATTTGGATGATGTATAAGAACCACTTGGTTAGAGAGAAATTACCCTAGAGTTGGACGACTACTAGGTTCAGGATGAAGTAACCATAAGCAGAAGGAAGCTTCTTTTGGCCACTTCAGAAGTAACTGTGGAGGAAGAACTCTGTGGCTAAGGCTGGACATTGTTCTGCTCTTTTCTTCTTTTGAGCTGAATGGACAGAATAGCTGGCCAATTAATATGTAGGATAATCAAGTTAGTGAAAAAGAAAACAGATACCATCTCCAATCTTAAATATAAAACCCGGTTGATTTTTTTTGGAAAGATTAAGGAAGCAATTAAATTATTTTAAAGTATTTATATTTATCGTTTTTTCTTTAAAATAATTTGTCTGATTTATAAATTGATATACTCTCTCCGGTCCTATTTATAAGCAACTTTCTCCTTGATTGCGTAAAACAAACTGGTAGTTAAAAACAATAAGTGTGTCAAAAATGTCATGTTTTTTCCATATATGCCCCTATTTATGAAAAGAGTATAGGAAAGATAATAGATAAAAAGTATGAGAGATAATGAGTACTCCCTTCGGTCCTAATTACAAGACAAAGTTGATTTTTTTGGAGAAATTAAGGAAGCCAATTAAATCACTTTAGAATATTTTTATTTTTATTTTTTTCTTTAAACTAATTAATTTGACTAATAAACTGATATATAATCTAAGAATACTAAAAATATAATACTCTAAAATGATTTAATTGGCTTCCTTAATTTCTCCAAAAAAATCAACTTTGTCTTATAATTAGGACCAGAGGGAGTATTTAATAAGGGTAAAATAGGAAAAAGAAGCTTGCATTTTCAGACAAAAAGTGAAAGTTGCTTATAAAAGGGACCAACCTTATATGAGAGAGAAAGTTGCTTATAAATAAGTTCGGAGGGAGTATTATTTAATCATACACAATATATGATATGATTAAGTAATTTATTTAGTTTTCTTACAACAACAACAATAACAAGGCCTTATCCAACTAGGTGGGGTCAGTTATATGAATTGCATAACGTCATTGTGCTCTGTCAAAAACCAGATCTTTAGATAAATTATTTACCAAAAGATTCTTCTCTATAACCCCATTGAGTATTTGCATGACATCTAGTTAACTTTTGTGGAGAGATTAAAAAAGCTAAAAAAGTCAACTAGGTCTTATATTTAGGACCGATGGTAGTATAAAGTGCAGAAGATAAAGAAAATTGAAGTACTTGAATAAAATCTAAGCACAATTATCAATTTGAACCTCAGACAGAAGAACCCCCAGCCGGTAGATGTCTGAAGCACAGGAACTTGAAATACCAGCCACCTCTTCAGGACTAGTATACCAACTAGTCTCCATTAGCAGTAACTGTTTCATTGCAAATGATTGCTTCTTTCCTTCTATTTCTTCAGTGTTCATCCTGTCCCTGACTTTATTTTCTTCGGTATCTTCAATTAAAGAATCGCGAGCTACATTGGACAGCATGCCACTGGAATCTGAACTTCTCCGGTGATGCATATCAGGGGAACAGAAAAATGCAGGGTTTTTTTCAATCTGAGTACTTAGGCTGTTTAATCCATTTTCTAAAGAATCTGAACCAGAACCTGAACAAGTTTCAGACTCAATGAAGGAGATGTGATTGAAAGATGACATGACAAAGCAGGAGGGCCTCATATTGTGAACAACAATTCCTTGAGAATGTGCTGTGCTAACAATTTCTACTATTTGCCTAAATATGTGCATGCATTCTAATGCATCTACCAAGCGTTCAGGTTTATCTAACCACTGCCTCAAGCTGACATCACCCCATTTTACAGAATAAACATAAGGGCCAACCGCAACCTCATAGTCACGAACACCGGAGAAAGTAGCCAGATTTTTAGGCTGATCACCTTGAGATTGAGCCAATACAACTCTATCTCTTTCCTTCTTGAAGCCAGAAGAATTATTAGATGTCTGACCAGAATAAGGGTTTCTGTCTGAAACTTTAGAAGCGTTTAATATCTGAAAAGTGTTGGACTTTTGCCAAACAGACCCTGAGGAACCTTCCATGTTTATCCTCTCAGAATTGTGAGCATGATGAATTTTCCAACTTGAGTAATACTGTCTCTTAACACGAGCATTAGCTCAAAATTTCATTCCAGAGTCAAAAAAAACAAAACAAAACAAAAAAATTGAACCAAATGTTTAGTTCCTGCCAAGTACCACCGCTCAAAATCAAACACCAGAACATTGAAAGGAGAAAGTCCCAGAAAGCCAAAAGCAGAAAGATGAAGTTTTGCAAGGATTTCCCAATTTGAACGTAAATAACAGTACAGAAAAAGAACTCAAATTTTCAAGTTGACTAGTGAAGCAACAGCGATAAGAGTAAATAGAGAAAGTGGAACTGAGATACAGTATAGGAATATGAGAAAGATGATGTCGACTAGAGGCCAACCTGAGAAGGTAAACCACCCAACAACACTGTCCGCTTGGTAATAGCATAGCACTAGCCCGCTGAAACTTCCACAGCCTCATAAATTTCGTTCATTTAATTTCTCAGCGCAAAAGAAAACCGTCCTTTCTAACACATAGTTGGTCTAACGTGTGGGTCTCAAGTTTAAACCTCAAAGGGAGACACTTATGTTGAGAGAAAAATTCATGAATCAAAAAACTAAAATAGTTAGTTATTCAAATTCTTATTAATAAGATAAAAAAATGTCGGATCCTGGTTGAAAGTATCTAAAAAAAAAAAGGTCCATTTTTTGGCCAAAAAAGAAAAGGGTCCTTGAATGCCCTCAAAAGTTCAAAGTTTTCTTTTGTCTCCTTTGATTTTCACAGTAGTTTTTCTTAGAAGAAGTTTATTTTTTCATGTCTACGAGTAATTTACATGCTTTGCTACATAATTTAATCCTTTTTATGAAAATTAAATAATGTTTTATTGGGAAAAAATTACCAGTCAAAAAATATAATTTACACTAGTATTACACATATTTCGCAATTTAGTACTTTTTTATTAAAAATGTTTATCACCTTGGGTCTTTGATTTGAATCTTTCAATTTTCCTTTAAAAAAATCATTATAATAACTTTATGTTAATGTGTTTTAATTCATCTCTGTAGGGAAAAAGTTATTTTTACAAAACAGTGGTACATTTTGATCTGATTACTAGACTGTTTTATTTCCAACGTAACATATGTAGCTGTACCATGCATGGCCACCAGCTTGAAAGGGAGTAAATTACTAAATTTTAATGAATGGATGGCCATATGGTGAAAACTTAAATTAAAAAAAAGAAAAAGAAATATGAGCATATGGCAATTATTAAAAAAAAGGTAGATTCATTTGTCTTGGAAATGATGAATCCACTTTCCAAGGTGGGAAGTCCTAAATGTCAAAGAAATAGTATTAATATGGTAATGGCATCCTAGTAAGCACAACAATCACCTGCTTTTGTAACTTTAAAAAACAATTACTTCTAACAAGTCAAAAGGTTCGTACATATCAGAAATAGTGCTGGCAATTCCGGCTGGCCCGCAGGTTACGGGCCAGCTCACACGGGTTGAGATCTTTGGCGGGGCGGGCTACACCTTCGTTGGCTGGTTAGCTCGTTTAGGTAGGCTTGCAGTATTCTTTTTTTTTTTTTTTTGCTTTTTCAAAAAAAAATTACTCTCTTTCTCTTTCATCCGCTCATATCACACTTCTTCTTTTTTTATACATTTGTGTTATGAAGTCAATTTCATTCTTACTTTCCTCTTTTTTCATCTATTCACATAACAAAAACATATAAACACATATATTTTAAATTTAATAATAATAGAATAAATAAATATAATATGAAAATAAAAATTTCAAATAAAAAATATGAGGAATTAATTAAACACGATATCAAATGAAAGGTAATAAGGGCATTTGAATTTATTTTATTTAAAAAAACCAAAAAAAAACTAGCCAGCCAACCAGCCAGAGAGCTAGCCCACATCAGCCCCCAGGCTAAACAGACTGAGCCCGTTTAGCTCGAATTTAAACGGGCTGCCAAAATGGCAGTCCCTTTAAGTTTATTTTGGGCCGGCAAATTATTGGCTCTAATCAGAAAATAATTAATTATTTTAAGATTGGACTAAGACTCTAGTTTGTGAATTTAATGATTAGACATATATTTATATTATATGGGTTGATGGGAGGCTTTTCTAAAGAATCTAATTTTGTTTTTTAGCGTCACGGTAGAAAGATAAAATTTTTAATAAAATAGATGAAATGTCTACTTGTCCATGCTTTACATGAGTAATTAATTGGATCTTCTATTTGCAAGTATTATTTGCATTTTTTCAAATAAAAATATTCTATGGACTTTGGAAATTGTATCACGTTGACCCTTTTCTTTCTGTCTTTACATGAGAAGATTTTTCTTAAGCCCACTCACCTATGAAGATTTTTTTTTAATTACTCCAAAAAAAAAAAAGAGAAAAAATTCAATCCTTTGACAAATCCTTAGCAATAACAATATTTTTGTTATTATTGAAAAAATTAATCTTTTGATTATTATAAATTTACTCAATTAAAACTCAATCTTTAAACTTTGTCAAGGTACAAATCAGTTCCTATAATTTTAACTGAATTAAGACTCAAAATTTAATGTTTAACTCAATGCAACTCTATCTCTAAAGTTATAATCATTTAAAATATTAGTCCTTATCTTTTAAAAAATAAAATTATAGCAAATGATTTTTTTTTTTTTTTTGCCAGATATAGGAATTGAGTTAAGATAAATTTCATGAATTAAATTTTAACTGAGTGAAATTATATGAAGTATCACTCTGGTCTTATTTATAAGTATTTTTTTATCACAAATTTTGGTCCTGTTTATAAGTCCATTTTCAGGGTAGTAAATGCATTTTATACTTTTTTACCCCTATTAATTGTAATATAAACAAAAGGAATTTATTCATGTTAACTTTTAAAACCAATCATAGATAAGGGCGAAATTGGAAATTTAGCCCATAGTTAATGATTTAACTAACTCTCTCCTTGATATGTGAGAATTAATTAAAAAGAACTTATAAATAGGACCAAAATAATAACTAAGATATCTGGTTAGTTTGATTCTAGTGTCTGGCAAAAAAAAAAAAAAAAAAAGATTCTAGTGGATAACATGAACATGTGGCTGGCCGAAACCGAAGTAAGCTGTAATAAATGCATCTCCGGATGTTTTGCTGGACAGGTAGGCCCACAAAATCAAACCGTATTCCGACCAAACATCATATAATTCATGAAACCCATTTTATTTTATTTTCAAAATTTTTGTACTTTCATATTCTAGCAACAAAAAAAGTGACAGAAAGATCATTTTTAATAACTACTCCATTTAGCTCCTTTTATAAGAAATTTTTTTTTATTGTGCAAAATGAACTAATAGGTAAAATTAATTAAAAACAATAAATATGTAAAAAATGTCATGTTTTTTTTCCAAATATACCCCTATTTATGAAAATGGCATAGGAGAAAGTATGAGTAAAAAATGACTAGATGAAAGAGAATTAGAGGTGAATATGAGATAATTAATATAAAGATATGTATCATTCTGGTCCTATTTATAAGTCCATTTTAACTAAACCTCACATACCAAGAAGATATAGTTAACTCAATATTTATGGGATAAATTTCCAACTTTGTCATCATTTATGAATAGGTATTTTGCAATTTTTATTCTTTCTCTATCTTTAATGGGTGTAAAATTGTCACAATCTCATTTACTACCCTAAAATTGGATTTATAAATAAGACCAAAGTGGTATTTAATAGAAGTAGAAAAAGAAAAAAGTAATTTAAATTTTGAGACACAAGATAAAAATTGCATATATTAAAAAACAGCTCCAAAAGAGAGAGTTACTTATTAAAAGGATCAGAGGAGTAGTTTTTTATCATATAGGGAAAGTCTAGGTGGCTATAGATAATTTCTTTTTAAAAGCTAGTTTTTAAATTTAAAAAGAAAATTTAAATTTGGATCATTTAAATTAAAAATGAATTGGTTCAATCTCAAAGAATGAGCCATTGCTCAATACTAAATCCACAAAATTTTTACGATTAAAGAGAAGTGGGGACAATGGACCACACTGTTTGAACGATATGATACATTATCATTTATCAACCAGCATGGAGTAAAATTGTTGGTTTGATATTTACATATGCATGCCTCTAGATATTAGGACCTTGGATGGGGAATCCGATGCACAAAAAACATATCTGAAAAAAATCAAGATAATTTTAAGTCTCTAGTTACAAATTACAAAATTCATTAACATGATCAGTTTTGCTTTGTTAATGAGTTATTCACAAGTAGAAAATAGTGTAGAAAACAAGGTATGCAGAAGTGTGTACAGCCCCGGGGTTCATATGCAAATTTACTCCGAAAATTTTGTTGAGAAGTAATGTTGTCTTGAAAGTCTTTTCAGGTTTAATGTCACCCTGAAAGTTTCAAAACGCAGTAATATTATCCTATACTATTAAAAAAACTGACGTTGACTATTAACTTTTTAACTGAAAAGAGCAACATTACTTCATTTTAACACTTCTGAGACAATATTGAACCTAAAAAGACTCCCAACGTAATATTACTCTTCAACAAAAACTTTTGAGGCAAATTTACGCTTTGACAAAAAAAAAACATACTCATGATCTTTAATATAATCGTATTTATCTAATTTGGAGAGATTAAGAAGCTACATAAATTATTTAATTACAACATATATGAAATGATTTCTTTAAAAATACTTCTGTGTAACACTAAATTATACATATAAGTGAATAAGTTAAGCAAATTGGTCGAGAGAAAAATAATAAATACAAAAGATAAAATAAAAAAAGATCTCATATTTAGAACCAGAATTCACCAATCAAACTAAATCTTATTTATAGGACCAGAGGAGTATTAATCAACAGCTTAAACTACATAGGAAATAAATGAGAAGCAAATATTGACATGACACCTAAAAATCAATGGAGGCATCTTGTAAGTGAATGTTATACTAATACCATAAGGAAGACAATGTTCTCACAGAATTCTACAGCTTTACAAGAACAGCCATATATCAGAAATTGCAGCTGTAAGAAGAGGAAAGAAGATTTTCTCTATGCTATCAAGTTACCTAACACAAGCCCACCAGGGGGGCATTCTGCGAGGGATATACCCTATACATACCAAGAGTGTGTGCGCAAGAGAAAGAAAGAATCAAATATGAATATTTGATTCACAGGAGAAAAATCACCAGCTAAAATTATTTTTTGCAGTGATCTTCTTAGTGATGATGGCATTGCATTTTGCAGCAGCAGGCCCTACAAAGTACAAACAGCTCAGCTACCAGAAATAAATAACGAATTGGTGGTTATCTGGTTGTTCCCCTCAGCCTGAAGTCTCCTCATTTTCGCCTTGTCCAATCGTGCTCTTCGGACGACTTCTTGAATTTGGCGATCGTGGTCCTTCAACATCTGATCTGTGTTGCTAGATGGAACTAACAAAGGACCAGAATAATGAATTTTATGGCCCTTTGATCCATAACCAACCTGTACCATTATAGAGATGGCATTATCTACTACTGATGAATGAGAAAAAAGGAAGCAAGCATAGGTTCATAACATTTATAATTCGCCAATATACGAGGCGGGAGAAAATGACACTAATTTGGTAGGCCACATGGTACACTGCTTTTGAAGGAGATATCTCTAATCAATCAATGAAAGATGAGCAATTCATTCTCATTTCAATATTTCACAGCTTTCTCATATTCTTGGCATGCGAGATTCCAAGGTGTAAGATATCATGGTAATTACTAGTACCATGTTTGTTTTGATGATTGAACATTGTCATAGAAGTTATACAATCGCTATTTTATAAAAGAGGCAAAGCCAAAAATGCAAGATAACAAAAAACATTGTACAAGGCCCCCAATTCATCAACAAGAAATGAAATTCTTAGCAAAGAATGACAAAGCGAACATTAAAAAGCGAAAAGGACGGGACTGGTATCAAGGAGAAAAGAAAAGGCTACTCACTGGAATTGGGTCTTTGTTGCTGCCTCTCCCTTCTTCCTTCGGAGGAGGAGCTCCAGTATGCTTCTGTTCATGTTGCACCAATGATTCAGAGGCCTCCTTCAAGGATCCTGGGAACCGGCTTATTAGTTTTGGAACCTCCGAGTTTGACGATCCGGACCTTTCCCTGCGATCATCGTATAACATGCTCCTTCTTGCTGCAACTAAGCCGGACATTGCTGACAAGTCACCCCCATTAGAGATCTTTGGGGCATCATCTGGGTTTTTCCCGGCTTTTGTCCACGCAGTGCGGTTACAAAGTGGACCTGAATGGGAAGCTCTTTTATGTTGCTGTGCCTGGTGATCTATGCCTATTTCCACAGCCTGTGATGGCCTAGGCGGATCAATGGGAAATCCTGAAGCAACTTCTTCAGGATGAGGGTTGAACTTCTCACTTCGGCTCTTAGAGTTGGGTTGACCTTGTCTCTTCTGCCACAAGGTTTAAAATCCCAACATTAACAAAATAAAACCAACTTATAATATGTAATAATAAACAAAGATGACTATGAAAATTTATGGGAAATAAAAGGAGATTTGGCAATTTATCAGTCGGGAAAACAAATTCGATATTCAAAAAAGCATCCTTAGAAAAAGGATAACAATATAAAGATAGTCAGCAATAACCAGTAAAAGCATATAATAGTTTTATCTTCTTTAGTCCATACTGAGGATTCATTACCGCGGAGAGATAGAGACTTCAACAAGTTGTAAAACAATCAAATGATGCTAATAGAAGTTTTCCTTAAGAGGCTGTTTGGCCAATAATTTTCCTAGTACATGAAATCTATTCATTGAAATTTTGAGGAGGGAGAACATGAAAAAGTATTGTCTATAAAACTATATCCGCACGAGGCTATCATGATTTTGAGGTAAAAGTAAGAACTGAAGAAAGTTTCATGCACTTGAAACCTGAATGGACAACGGGTCTTAAAAAGCAGAATGATATCGAACATAACATGCAATTGTGTCTTATAATGACATATTTAGGGTTGGTCTTATGATTGAACAATGTACCTGCATGGATAGGACCAGTTCAGCATTAGCATCAGGTGCAGGGACAGCCCGAGACTCTCTTGTCCCTTGTCTATGGCCCTTGCTTCCGAGCGCTCCTTGTCTGGTAGAATCAGAAAAATTAAATTAAATTGCAGTAGTCAACCTTACAATACAGCCTTCAACGTACAAGGACCAAACAAACACCAATAATCAATTTGAAAAACCAGATGGCTGCATCTTAGTTTAGTCCAATACATTTCATTTTGAAAAGGAGGAACCAAAAGATTTAAAACTGGAAAGCGAAAAAAAAAATAACAGCATAGATTTCATTAAGTGGATATGCTGAACGTAGATAACAGATTAACATGTAAACCAAGCCTGACCACACCTTCTAGCTTCTTCATCCCGCGCTTTGGCGTCAAATTCCTTGCTTGGAGGATACTTGGGCAAACTTGAAGGATCGCAAGGTAAGGGTTTTGTTGTGAAGAACTAAATCACAAAAACAACAAAAGGAAGAAGTCATTGACAATGCATATACACGTATTAGAGGCAACACATGATCACCAAATGTAAAATAACTACTTTAAACTGTGTCTGAGTAGATCATAATAAACAATTATCAACCATAAATTATCAAGTAGTATACATTGCTAGATGAATTAAATACTAGGTTCATTGTATAGGACTTCGAGATTGGGGACGATACTTTTAGGCATTTACATCAATACACAAGATATTTGACAATTAATAACTGGCATAAATATTATCCACTAAAAATAATATCAGAGCATTTATATTCTAGTGAGTTGACGAGAAGTTTCACAAACATTTAAATTTTCTAAGTCAATGTTTGAAAAAATAAAAATGTTGAACAGATGCTTTGACCACTACCAACATCCCCCTCAACATGCACTGACAGTTACATTTCATGTGAGGAGCATTTAGATTAGCAGTGCCGATGAGAGAAATGACATCACCATCAAAAATGTTCTTTCCATAAGATTTTCATCAAAATATGCACACCTCACTCTTCAAAGCAAATGCTGCTGTTCCACGATCAGCAGGATCTATGGATAGAAGGGTTTCCATGAGTGCTAATGCAGGTGCAGGAAACTCCTTAAATGTTTCTGCAACACACCGCCTGTAGGGCTGTTGGGGCTTAAATATTGTTGCATGAGGTAGCTTCGATTTCCTCCAATAATCCTCAGAAGGTGAGCCACAAAGTTTAAAAATTTTATGTAACTGCTCAACCTACAAGAAAGATAATGTGTGAAATAATTTCATTCATAAAACCAAGCAAATTGAATAGCATGATAATCCAAGAACTTCATGTCTCATCTAGTTAAAACCACTCATTCTCATTTTTTACAGCAAAAATTGTAAACAAATAAACAGAGCTTAACAATCATTTTTAGCAAAAGAGAAGGAAACAGAAAATGCAAAAAATTTCAAGTATGCACACCTCAGTTCTTCCTGGCATTATAGGCTTTCCAGCATACAGCTCAGCAAGTATGCAGCCTGTACTCCATAAATCTACTGCAGCGCCATAGTAAGTTGCTCCAAGCAAAAGCTCTGGAGGCCGATACCAAAGAGTGACAACTCGGCTAGTCAACGGCTGAATTTGATTGGGATTATAAAAGCTTGCCAAACCAAAGTCAGCAATCTTCAAGATTCCGTTGTTGTCAATCAGAAGGTTGGATCCCTTAATATCACGGTGCAGTACACCACAGCTGTGGCAGTGATCAAGTCCACGTAAAAGTTGCTGCATATAGCATTTGACCTGACAACTTCCAATAACAGAAGTAAGCCTCTTTGGAGGTTTTTTTAGGTGTTGTAGTACTTGATGTTAGTTATGTTCTGCCCTGAGAGGAAATCTCACTCTTCTGTGAAATTTCTGACTCTTCTTTTATATGAAAATTTCTTACTCTTGTTCTGTTGTTTCATATCCAATTTCCAGACAAAATTGAATTTATCCTCAACTTATGAGTGAACAAGGACCAGCATCCTTAATTATCATCTTAAAATAACTACAATCATGGTAAAATACATTAATGACAGCTAGATTATCTTGAGATATACATAAAGGCTATCCAGCAACAATTCTTGTAAAGCAGTAAGCAAAAGAAGATTCCGAAAGTACCTGTGCTTCTGTAAAATTTAGTCCAGGATGAGAAGCAAGCCCAGCCAAGTCATGTTCCATGTACTCAAAAACAAGGTATAGGCTGCAAGACATCCTTGATGTAACTAGACCTTCCAGTTTTATAACGTTTGGATGATCAAGCCTACGAAGAATGTGAATTTCCCTTGCCATGAAACGAACACTCTCAGGTTCAAGATTATCGAACCTCACTTTTTTCAAAGCAACAATTTTCTTATGTTCAAGATCACGAGCCCTATAAACATTGCTATAAGTTCCCTGACCAATCTGCACTTCAAAGGACATAAACTATCATTATCATCCTAGTAAGATATCAATAATCAAAGAAGGAGGGAGGAAGTTGGTTTGTCCTTTGCACATTGCCATCTTTGGCAGCAAGCAGATTCTGAAAGTTTAGATAACTAAACAAAAAAGAAGTGAAAGATAGGAACAGCCCATCATATTTAAAATTGAGCACAAGTTTCAGAAGTGATATTATTATTATGCAACATATTGAGGGGAAAACTAATAACGAAATATTAACATACAAATCACTACACTACACATCAAAGTTGATAAAAACAAAAGGATATAGAGCTGTAATGTCTGAACAAAAGGAGGGCCAAAAGCACAACAAACATGTAATGAGATGTAGCCAGATCAAGAATGAAGCATACTTTATCCAACTTCTCAAAAGAATCAGCTCGTCGTGGCAACCATCCCTTGATAGCCTCTCCAGCCACTGCTGCCAGCCATGAAGGCCACCCAGCTGCAACCTGCTCCCCTTCTATGGCTTTTGGAACACTACCAACTCCTGGATGCTGTGCAACGACAAAATCTGTTTTCTCTCTCTTCCTTTCATAATTATCAACTTGTAAACGAACAGAGCCATTTCCTTGTTTATCCATGGATGCAATTCTACCATCATTATTATTATCATATCTATCCTTCACTCGATATCCATCCTCCCTCCTCGATGAGGTAGCCCTAGATCCATGAGAGTCCAATGAAGCCTTATTCGATAATCGCTCCCTTGGACTCTCCCTACTGTCATCAATGGCAGAGGGCTTGCAACAAACGCAACCCATCATGCACACCAAAACCTTCAACAACAACCACCAATCTCAACGTCCACCCAAATTGTATCTCCACAATATGATCATGCTATATCTTCTGAGCTATAATCACCAGCTCAGTCAAAATCCATATTTCAAATGTCATACAATAACTTAACATGTAAAATTATTACAAAGTAACACAGTATTCATCTCATCTCAAATGTGGTCTCAAATCACTAAATAATGGACATATTACACCCATCAGAACACAAGAAGCACAACGGCCTCAAGACTTCAAGGAATCAAAACCCAGAAATCTCCAAAATACTCTAAAGACCAAAAGTGAAAAACATAATAACTTGAAAATGACAGCTCTTGGCTCAGTAGAATGAATGCCTTTCCAAATAAAGGCTCGCTACTTTCTAATCCAGGAACATACAACTTTGCAACTTTACAACGAAAGGAGTCAAAATAGAAATACCAAGATCCTCAAAACTTGGAAAGAGTGAGTTTTCACCAGAAATATGTTGAATACAGACCTCATGAAGCTTTCTCAGCATCCAAACTGAATGAATGAAAAAAAGGGTATCACAGCAGCTCAGAGCAAGCGCAGCGAAGCCTTGGATCTAGGGCACAATGATTTGAGCAACCCATAGCGTGTTTTTGGAAGATGAAGAGATGCAAATAACACAATAAAAATTATTATATATATTTAATTAGATGAAGATAAATTAATGTTGGTAGTAGTGGTAAAAAAAATTAAAAACATATATGTATAGGTAAATATGGCCTCTCGCGGCGCATATTTATGTTGCGAAGAGGAGTGTCCCCAGCACTGCAGGCTGCAGCTTTCAGTGAAGAGAGAGAATAGCTGTGAAGCCAAACTCAGTGCATGAAGACATTCTTGTTCTTACCATATGACCACGCGCCCGGTAAAGGGTGTGATAATTACAAATAGTCGCCAGCTTTTCTATAATGGACATTAATACTTAATAGTACTATTTAATTACTTTTCTTTTGTCGTTGATTGCGTTAAAACTTAAAAGTGATTTTCTTGGGAGAAAGTTTTTCAGCCTAAAAATGGATAGAAAAAAAATTCCTTTATGAAAATAAAAATAAGAATATTAGAATCAGAAATCTAAAAAAAATTGTTTAATAGTTTTTCACGTTCCAATATCTTCCATGCATCCTTATTTTAATATGCATGATTCTCCATTATGCATTTTAATTTTGATGGTTAAATTAATAAATTACAGGTAAAGAATAGATTTGAAATGTTTTTGTTACTAAGTTCAAATTGAGTAATTATGAAATTTCACAAAAATTAATATCCAATAAATGGCTCTTGAAAAGCGATGAATTACATGAATCATCGAAGGCATAAAAAGTTGAGTGGATCACTCTATCATCTGTGAATTAAATTTCTAGCAGCTAGCTGACTTAAGATCGTTTAAATTATTTTTTATTTTAATATGGGTTAAAAAGCAAAAATAATCATAAACTTTTTTTAAAAGTGCATCCACCACTATAAACTTTTTTTTTATGTAAAAATAACCATAAACTTTTAAAAGGAGGCAAAAGTGACACTGTTAAAACTAATTAATGGCCGTTAACTCAAGTGTAAAAGTGCCAAGATACCCCTGGATAAAAAAAAAGGTTAAGGTCTTAAATGTGCCGATGTTTTGGCAAGACGGGCTCTGGACTCGAATAACGAATTGTCTTTTTTGCATCACCCACCAGATTTCTGCTTGCCTCACTTGTTAGCAGATATCTGCTGAGATTCTCGGACTTGGAAAAAACTTTTCAAGGTTGTATTATGTTTCTTCTTTCCTTTTCGGCCCGCGTGGCCTCAAGAGTCTTTTAGATTCTTGTCATTGTAATTCAAAAAAAAAAAAAAAGGTTAAGGAGCAAAAATACCCATAAACTTTTTTTAAAAGTGTATCCACCATCATATCCTTTTTTTAATATAGGAGTATTTTGGTACTTTTATACTAAAATTAATGACCGTTAATTTTAATGGACGTGTCACTTTTACCTCCTTTTAAAAATTCATGATTACTTTACACAAAAAAAAATATTATGATAATTGATACACTTTTAAAAAAAAATTATAGATATTTTTACCCCTTAACCCTTTTAATATATTTTGTCCTTTAAACACACGAGGAGTTCGTTACGTTGGTGATACCCATACAGCTGTGTCCGCTATCAAAGAATATTAAATAGTTGCTGGCATAATTATTTTTCTTCAAAATTAATGATGTTTTTATTATGGAAATGTTGTAGGTGACCCTCCAGTCAACTGCATCTTTAATTCATGTTTTCCATAATTCTATGCTTGTATCTCAATACTAAAATAAAATATACATTTTAAAAAAAGTAAGTAATGTAAGGATCATTTTTGTTGGCCAAAAAAAAAGAGCAAGGATAATTTTTAACCCTTAAAATTTAATATAAAAAATTCTTCCAAAATATTTTATTTAGATAATGCCATTGATGAAGAATGATGGAACTGTTGATTTATTAATAGAATGAGGATATCTTTAAATATTTTAATGAATAAAAATTTTATTAAATATATTGCTCTCGGTAATAAAATAACGATATTTCATTGCTTTGGAAAGAATAACTATATTTCTTTGGTAATAGAGAGTCGTTTGCGCATAATCTCAAATGTTAATAAATCTAAATTGCTTAGCCCAAATTTTATAGTTAGTTTTTAAAAATCAATCGTTGTATGTATATATGACTTAAAATTCAAATAATCAGATTGGCCGGTTGACCTCCTATCTATGAATGATTCACAGCTTTCATATATTCAAAAGGATGTGTTTGCGGTGGAAATAAAAAATGCAACTTTTGAGATGGGTGCTTTCAAGGCGCCTGGACCTGACGGACTACAACCACATTTCTTTCAGACACAGTGAGAGGTTGTAGGTTCGAAGACCTGTGATCTTATTTTTTCCATTTTTAGAGATCCTGACAGGGTTAAAGATATAAACCAGACTCACATCACATTGATTCCTAAGGTGGACAACCCTGCCTCGATTAAGGAGTTTCGGCACATATCTCTATGTAATGTGAGTTATAAAATTCTTAAGAAGGTTCTTGCAAACAGGATGAGATCTGTGTTGGACTACCTGATTCACCCTACCCAGTACAGTGTCATCAGGGGAAGATAAAGTTGTGACAACATAATCCTGGCACAAGAAGCGATCCACACAATGAGAACGATCAGAAAGAAGAAAGGATATGTAGCTATTAAGGTGGAAATGGAGAAAGCTTTTGATAGATTAGTCAGGAACTTCCTGAATTTTAATCTTCACAGTCTGGGTCTAAGTGATCACTTTGTGAGGCTTTTGATGATGTGTGTCTCCTCTACTACCATGAGAGTGGTTTGGAATGGGTCTTTATCAACCCCGTTTCAGCCAATAAGAGGTGTGAGACAAGGAGATCCTTTGAGTCCCTATCTATTCATCCTATGTATGAAAAGGTTGAGCCAGTTGATAAACTGAGAAGTGGTAGAAGGAAGATGGAAACCTTTAAAGCTTAGTCAATCGGGTCCGAAGCTTTCCCACCTCTTCTTTATAGATGACCTTCTTCTATTATGTAAGGCTTCCTCAAATCAAATGGAGAATATTAGAGACTTGATGGCATATTTCTGTAGAGTATCAGGGCATCGAATCAGTCTTCCTAAATAAAAAATCTTTGCTTCAAGAAATGTCCAGTTTCATAGAGCATTGTAACTTGACCAAACTTTAGGAATCAGTATCTCAGGCGATCTGGGCAAATACTTGGGTGCTCCTCTTCTTCACAAAAGAACCACCAAACTGACATACGCTCCTCTGGTTTCTAAAGTTCAGAAGAAGCTTTCCATTTGGAAAGGAAAATTCTTGAATATGGCTCGGAGAACCGTCCTGATTAATTCTATCTTCTCTACACTTTCGTTTTACCATATGCAAACTACCCTTCTTCCTAAAGGAGTTTTGTAAGATCTTGAGAGACTAAATTGAAATTTCTTCTGGGATCAAGGGCATGATAGAAAGACGATGCATCTAATTGCTTGGGAGAAAATCAAGCTAGACAAAAAGGAGGGAGGCCTAGGTATTAAAGATCTTTCTAGCCAAAATGAAGCTCTCATCATGAAATTATGCTAGAATCTCATCACTAGACCGGATGCCTTATGGGTGAAAGTTCTCAGATCAAAATACGATTGTGGGGATAGTAAACTTCCAAGAGTTGAGAGGAAAAGGAATCAATCTACTGTCTGGAACGCAATTACATCTGTATGGGATTCATTCAGGAAAGTTGTGGGAAGAAAACTTCGAAGTGGCCAGTCAACTAATGCTTGGTGGGATTTATGGACAAACCTCGATCAGCCACTCATACTATGTTGACAGAAACCAGAATTTAATAAATCCTGAGGAAGTGGTTAATCAATTCGTCGGCCCAGATGGGGAGTGGGACTTACATAGATGGGGTATGTTCTTGCCGTGGTGGGTGATTGAAAAGATCAAGCAAGTCTCTCTTCCTTCCCAATCAGGTGATGAAACATTTTGGTGGAGGAAATCTTCTGATGGAAATTTCAGCGTCAAATCCGCTTATTCCATGATTTATTCGTCGCTCTTGGAATCCTCAGATCCATTCTGGCAACCGCAACATACCTAGAGATAGCCTATTCTTGAGAAAGTCAAATTCTTTATGTGGCAATTGTTCCAAGAAAGAGTTCGTACGAATTCAATTCGTGCTAAGAGGGATGTGAGGATAAACACTGAGTGTCCATTTGAGTGTAACTGTGAGGAAACAGCAATTCATACTTTGAGAGACTGTGAATTTGTAAGTTATGTATGGCTTTTTTGTATTAACCCCATTTATTACTCCGCATTTTTCTCTGGAAATTTACAGGTTTGGATCAAATGGAATATGCAACACTCACCAGGTGATCGTAAGATGTCTCAGTGGCCCTGGCTGAGGGTTTTCGGTTCACTATGCTGGCTAATTTGGAAGAACAGATGTAGAAGAGCTTTTGAAGGGACTAGCGACCTCCCATAACAACTACTTCACAGAGGGTTACACTTTCTTCATGAAGGCATAGAAGAGGGTCGGCTCAGACACAAGATATTCAGAGTCCCAGACAGAGATACAGAAAGATGGAGAGCTCCACCAGTGGGCTCTGTTCGAGTCGATGTGGATGCTGCGGTAGATGAGCACAGAAATTCTGCAGTTGGAGGAGTGGTTCGCGATAGCTCAGGAGCTTAGATCTGTGGTTTTCAACAGAACACAGGATTCAGTTTTGGCTCAACAGCTTATAAGATTCAAGCTATTAGAATTGGTCTCCAAACTTGCAAATCCATGAATCTTAGAAAGGTCAGGTTATATACTGACTCGACGGAAGCAATTCAACTATTATTCCAGTCAAGCAGTCAATACCATCCCCTACAAAACGAGTTAAAGGAAGTAAGGCATCTAATCTATAGGGATTGGGATTTAGAGATTTACCACTGTCACAGGGAAGTCCTTAGATGTGCTGATTTTTTGGCAAAACTGGCCCTAGATTCGAACAATGATCTGTTATTCTTGCAATACCCGCCAGATTTTTGTTCGCTCCAAATGTTAGCTGATCTCAACTAAAATTTAGTCTCACTAGTCCTTTGCTGTCCGTAGGTCTACTGTAAGGGCCCGTCGTGGCCTCAAGAGTTTTTTCTCTTGTCATTGTAATTCAAAAAAAAAAATTCAAATAATCGCATCCAGGTACCAAGTTGATGGTGTGATATGAAATGGTGTGCGTGTACTTAAAGCCCGTTTTAAGACATATTATAAATTGTGCTATATCCTATGTGCAAGTCTTATAACTCGTGTTAGTCTATCAACTAAAATTAGTGTGTGTTTAGATTAGTTTTAAGAGAATATTTTTTACGAATTACAAGATAACTATGTGAAGGGATTTTATTTTGATTTGTGGAAAAGTGTTTCTGAAACTATGGTTTCAAAACCATCCAAACATGCACTTAGCCTACTCAACATATAGTAAAAGGCCAAGATAGAATTGAAAGAAAAAGTTTATTTTCAGACATATTTATTATGTTTAATTAATTTTAACTGTTTTCTTAAATCACGTGATTCAGTTATTGAATTCTTATAAATAGGATAAGAGGTGTGGTATTAAGACTTAAGAGATCTCAACACCCCATGGATGGATCATTGAGATCTTAGCATTGAAGTGTTCATTCACATTAAGGGCTTGTTTTGTCTGAGGGGAGGGGAGGGGAGGAAAAGTAGATGGAGGGAAAAAATTTTTGAGTTAAATTTAAAAAAAAATAGAAAAGTGGGGTTAAAAATTTTTAATTATTTTTTCCTATTCTTTTATCTTATATATTCTCTTTATTAAAATTTTATTACCCCACTCCTTCAATCTTTTAAAATTCAACTCATAAAATTTTTTTCTCCCCTCCCCTCTAAATCCCTCACACCAAACAAACCCTAAAGGTGGTAGGTGAATTAATGTTTGTTTAGGATCATGTTTGGACACATCAAAAGTACTTATTTAGATAAATTGAGATAAAATTTATTTCACACACTTACCTAATATATTATAAATCACAATTAAAAACTATTTTTAAAAGTTATGCACATATCAATTTGCTTTTTCAAGAACGTGACCAAAAGTGATGGTTGAATCCCGCATATTCACGTCTCTGATTTTCATGATTTTAGCTAATTTTCATACTGCGATGGTTCCATGTTTATCAACGGGCAACAGCTCCATCTACAACATCCAATATGCAGGCAAAAAAAAAAAAACATCCAATATGAGCCAAGCAATTTGGAGGGACCCATTTGGTGCAAAGTCTATCTGTTTTGATGAGAGGATGTTTAGTTCTAATATAAGAAAAATAAATTAGAGCAGAGTTGTTGAATTCGGACCGGACCGGTCCGGAAACTGACTGGTAGACCGGTTCAGTCCAGGTTGTTATTTAAATTTTTTTTATTTTTGTTTTAGAATTTTATATTAATAAATCTAAAATCTTCAATTTTTTATCGGTTTGGTCCCGATTTAACTCAGGTTTAGTCCCAGTCTGACTCATTAACTTTAACCTAATATCCTGATCAATTCAATACTCAATACGAATTTTAATACTTTGAATGAGAGAGAGAGAGAAAACGTAGGGGAAGAATGAGAGCGCGTGTATGGGGATCAGTGAAAGGCGCTTGGGGGGAGGAGAGGCAGCATAAGGGACGAAGGCGAGGATCGTTTGGGTCATTGAAAGTCGTTGGCTTTTCCACTGCTTTATCAGCTAATTTCATAAATTTTGTTAGGTGGCAGTATTGGAATTTACCATCCTACCCCAATCACTCCCCCACCGTAAAATACTGTGTACGCGGCCCCCACCCTCCCCTTCATCCAACAGTTCTCATGCTCCCTCTCTTATCTCATCATACGATCCACTTCGCTCCTTTTATTTTGTGGTCGTTTTTGGCTAACAGACGCCTCTGTGCTGTCTCTTTCACTTTTGCCAATCGCTTCCTTCCTGCATCACTTGTTTAATGCCTCATTTGATATGATGAAAGAGTTTTTAATGAAAGTGGAAATGGAAATTGAAGTGGAGGTGGAAATAGAATTAAAAGTACATTTGGTACGATAATGGAAGTGAGATATAATTTTTAATTAAAATATATATTTAAAATACGCAAATACCAAATTGCCCTCCAAAAAAACACTGCCACACCCAGCTCAAACCTTCATCTGACCATAATCGATGAAATCACAGAACAAACAAGAACCAGAATAGGGTAATGAAATCGTAAAAAGATCAATCTGAAAATTAATCCCAATGCTAGACAAAAATCGAAATTGCAAACCTAGATCTAGAGGGAAATCAAAATCGCAATCCCAGATGTTGTATGAACAAAATTCGTTCGCACCTAGCAGACTTATGTTCACCGTTGGAGGGAGATGACGGCGAAGTTGCGTTCACTACTAGAGGGAGACGAGGAAGGAGACGCATTTGCTGTTGGAAGGTGGAGTTGTGATGTTGCCATCACCGATGGAAATGGAGCATCGCCTTTGTCGTTGGATAAGGACTATTGCCGCCGTCGTTAGAGGACGGTTGTTGCTGTTGTCACCGTAGAGGGCCGTCACCAGTGAAGGACGGTCTTCGTCATTGCAGGTGAAGGACTGCCGCCGTCACTGGTGGTGTACATCGTCGCTACTGGCGGTCGAAGGAAGAAGGAGGAAGGAAAGGGATTAATCGCAATTCAGGTTTGCCGTCAAAGATCTACAAGTTTCAGCTATCACCATTGCATCCGCACGTCAACCAGAGGTTCACCATCACTGTTGCCGGTGGAGGAACGTCGCCGTCGGTGATGGTGGAGGTTCGCCACTGCTACCACTATGGTGGACCATCGTTGTCGATGAAGGGGAGAAGGAAGATTGGAAGGGTAAGAGAGGAAATAAACCATGGAAGTAAGGCTGGAAGTCGGTTCCACTGGGGGAGGCAGGAAACTCACTTCCATCGATTTTGATGGAAGTAACTTCCACAAGGAAGTGGCTTCTAGGATACCAAACAGACTAAAATATGGATTTCACTTCCACCTCCACTTCTCAACCCCCAATTCCCTGGTACCAAACGGGGCCTAATTGTTCTCCCCCCCCTCCCAGTTTGTCTTAATTAATCCCAAGAGGCAAGAGTAGAGCTTGAAGCACTTTATTATTTCAATATTAGTGTAGTCATAAGGACTGTTTGAATCGATGTTCAAAAAGTACGTTCACGTAAATTGAGATAAAATTCTTCTCACATATTTACTTCATATACCGTAAATTATATTGAAAAAGCAGCTTTTACCACTAATCCAAACAGACACGTACTCGTCCTGCCTCACTTTTGTTAGTTGACTTATTTCTAAAACAAGATTGATTCCTATGAAAAGCACTCACATAAATGATAATTCATGGTGTTAATCTCGCTTTAAATAAAAAAAAGATTGGTTTACTATTTTACTCCTCATATCTTATTTATGAGTTACTTTTTAACTGTTTTATCGGAATCAAGAAAAACCTTAAACCACATTAATTTTGTAGTAAAATTTAACAACTTTATGATTTTATCCCTATTTAATACTACTATGCACTATAGCTCATGAGGAAAAAAACCAGCACAATATACTCTTATGATCCTTAATATAAGATATATTTGAAGAGTTGATATTAGTCCTAAACATAAGATTTAGTTTTTATATTTATTAATCTTTTTATAATTCATCCCTATTTGTGCTCCTTTAATTATAATCAAGAAAGAGAGAATGAGAGGAAATTAAGGAAAATGACTAGAGTCGCATTGCCCCTAATTGCTGAAAACATTAAAAACTGTATATAAAATAAAAATAAAAAACAACTAAATTATGACCAAAAACAAAGATAATAGACAGTAGGATTTTGGACAATACAGGTGGGGGGAACATGGTGAAAGGGAAGCCACATAAAGCATTAACTAATGAATAGTTATGCAATTAATCATTTGGGCATAAAATTTATATCTTTGACGTGCGAGGCTGGTGGGACCCATTTAGGAGGGGTACCTTGATGTGGGCACACCATGTTGCCTCATCTCTAGCAAACTCCAATATCTTTCACAATCCAAACTACGCAGTTGGTCAAAGGGCAAAAACAAAGAAGCTTTCACAACCCTATAGCCTCATTCATGCTATGGACATTGGATGCTTCAGTTTGTCTTAATAATTGACCTTTAGTTCCCCATTATTCATGACATATGTTTTATAAATAGGACTCTAGTACTATTTATGTAATATTGTATACCTATCAAAATGTAAATATATTATTACTAAGAAAAATGGCTGAAAAAATCCTCCACCCCATAATGTATTGGCAAACATATCTAAGGACTCTTCGTCTTTAAGTGGGTGCAATTATTCTTTAATTATATGCAAATATCTTCCATTCTACATTTAGTTGAAGATAATTTACATATAACTAAAGAAAAGTAACACCTATTGAAGACAAGTTGCATGTGAGTCCTTAAATAATTTTAAAATATCTTTGGACAATAAATTTTGCTGTGAATGATTTTTCAAAATTTTTTTAATACCATAGTTTGGTGATACTTTAAATTAAAAATAAAAATTTTTTATACACTACTCTTTTTGTAGTAAATGTATGACTTAATTAACTAATTAATTAGACTAAAAAAGTTAGTTAATATGACAAGTTTAATCATATTTTTTAATTCCTGCCCCTTCTCTCCTGCTTAATTACTGACGAAGGAATGTCAATATGGCTCATTTAGGTAAAAAACCTGATAAATATGTAAAATAGAACATACATTTAAGATTAATATTAATTCTTCAATTAAATTTCATATTAAGGATCAGATGGATATTAGCTATTAACTTTAGAGTCAGCAATAGACTTATAGTCTAATTATATGAAAACTTCTCTAAATGGGAAGTTATGGGTCGATCCACTTATGCCCCATTTGGTATAATGGAAGAGTTTTTAGAGAATTGGAAGTGGAAATAGAAGTGGAAGTGAAGATGGAAGTGTGGTTTAAAAGTGTATTTGGTATGACGGTGGAAGTGTGATATAATTTTTAATAAAAACATGTATTTGTAATATGAAATTATCAAAATACCATCCCACAAAAAACAAACTCTTCCACCCAAAGACCATAGTCACCATCGACGACCCATGTTTCACCAAAAACTAACCATTGTTGACAGCAAATCATCAACCAGAAAACATCCATCCATGCTCAAATCATCAATCTAAATAATATACAAATCAAACCCAAACTCAAATATCATCCATCAACACATTAAAAAACCAGAGAAAAATCACAATCGAAGGAAAAAAAAATCAAAATCGAAACCGCCGTCTCATTGTTGAACAAGAACCAGATTTCTTGCTCTTTGATGAACAAGAAAAAAAAAATGCCAGATTTGCAGATTCACAATCAAAGGAATAAAGATTGCCAGATTCGCAATCGAAGGAAAAAACATTGCCAGATTCGCAATTGAAGGAAAACAAATTGCAAGATTCGTAGCCGACGTCTCTTGCTCTTTGATGAACAAGAACCAGAGAGAAATCAAAATCAAAGAAAAAATAATTGGAAGGAAGATGGAACTTCTCGTTGTTGCATGGTGGTCATATTAGATCTGGGAAGATGGAGGTTCGAATGCAATCAACGTTGCTGTCGTCTTGGCTGTTGATGTGCCGTCGTCTTCGTTGTTGATGTGCCGTTGCCGCGCTCTGTTGCTGTGCCGTCGTCCTCACCCCCTTTGCCATCCTTGCCATCACCAGTTGCTAGGAGACAAATGTAGACGACGAAGAGGGAGGGAGCGACGGAGGCTAAAGAAGACAATATGGGGGAGATAAAGGCCAACGCGGGCGGCGGATGAACAAGATGTGATGGGTATGATGGAGGTTGGCGGTGGCGATGAAGATCGACGACAATGAAGGCTATAGAAAATGGGAGGGCAGGTGGGGAATTTGGATGATAGAAGTGGCGGTGGAAGTCACTTCTCAGAGGTGGGTGTTGGAAGTGAATTTCATCGATTTTGGTGGGAGTCACTTCCACTAAGAAGCCACTTCCATTGCACCAAACGGACAAAGTGGTGGAACTCACTTCCACTTCCACTTCCCTCTCTTAATTTCCATGTTACCAAACGGGCCCTTATAATCTCATACTATTAGTATATGCCCCTTTGATATTTCTTCCTTTAAAACTTTGGAGTCCGTACGATCCGAACCCCTTTTATGTATCAGCAGAGATTCTTAAACACGCGATGTAGAATCATTCGATATAAAGCAAGATGAAGTTGTAGGCTTCATTGGAGCTATATCTCTCTTTGTAGCAGAAAATCCTAACACATATGGTCGGCACTATAATAAAATATTTTTTTTGTGCTAGAATTTCATATCCTGGGATATCAATTTCAGCATGACAAGTGGACTAGAAATTTGAGGAGCATGTGCAAAAAGGTTGAAACTTTAATTATATTGTCAGACGGCCATTGTTGTGACTTGTATGGGTTTCTTCAAATTAGAATGATTAGGGTCACAAAAAAAGAGCATCATTAGGTTCAAGATTAGTTCTAGTACTAATCCAGAGCGAGATTCTTAAAAAGTTCTAAGTGAAGATCATTGATAATTAAAGTGGGTTAACCATGTTTTCTCAACTAACCCATGATTACCACTTAAACTTACAAGGGGTTTCTTTCTCACACACAATAAAAAGGTTCCTCAAAAGACCAAAAATTTCACAAAAAGACTCAACCTTTTCACTCTCCCTCACACTATTCCCAATCCCTCCCTGGGAGATTCCTTGTACCCAAAGCAATATTTCTTCATAAAGTAGCTTAAAGTTATATCCCCTTTTGTCCCAAAAAGAACATATCTCCTCAATATATAATATTTGTGTGGTTCTTAATCTAATTAACTAATTTGTGTTGCTTGTAACACCCCAAATTTTATATTCACCAAAAATATATTATAATTAATTGAGAAATTCAATAAAATAGTGAATATTTATGAATTCGAATCTTGTGAATTTTGAAATATTCATATTCATAAGGAAATAGGCAAACTAATTCATGAAAGGAATTAAATTACAAAAGCGATAGCAAAATCATAATTTTGCCAATTTAACCCAAGATTAATTATTTTCCAATTAATTGAAGCTAATTTCAATTAATCAAGGAAAATAAAAGAAAATGTATAAATTGAATATTCTTAATGGAATAAATCAAGAATTGTAGAATTAGAGGGACTTGGGCATAAATCAATTAAGGGGAATTATGGAATTAATGAAACACATTTTTCCTTCCCTTCTCCTCCCTAATTTTGGCCAACACATAAAATTAAGGGGAATAAATTAATTTCATGAGCACATGTCCAAAATGCTACAAGAAAAGAATAATGATGACAACGGTAAGATGGGTATGACATGAAATATGGACATGATGATCATGGTAGGGTGATGGTAAGGGAGCAAGTAAGTCAAATTATGAGGAAGTATGGCATAAAGTGAAGAGGTATGGTGAAAGCATGGAGAGAGGTATGGTGTAAGACAAGTGTTGCCCTCTCAACCCTTAAATGAGATCAATGGTTTGGAATCAAGGGAGTATATTTATGAAAGCTCTCTCTTCCCTTCCCTTCCCTTCATGCATTTTTGTTCAACATAGAGAGAGAGAGAGAGTTTGGAGAAACTTTGAAGAGTTAGAGAGAAGAGGAAGAAGAAATCTTAAGGTAAGAGTTGATTCTTAAGCTTTTCTTGTAACATTTCCCTAGATCCTTCTCTAAACCTTGTTTCTTTATGAATCTATGATCTTGAAGACTCATTCTTAGCTCAAGGAGAAGAGAGAGAAACCAAGAAGCCTAAGAGGTAACTACACCAAACTCAAATCTATACTTGTATAAAGTTGGTTTTGAAGTTTATTTTAGTTTGGTGATTTTTGGTTGATTTGAAAAATTGGAAAAGCTATAACCCTAAGGTATTATGCTGCCCAAATTTCTTTGAATCATGATTAAGAAGTATTTAAATGAGTTAATAAAGGATTAGAAGTGAAAAAAAATACAAATTTTGGAAGCTAAAACACAAAACTACATTTTTTCATTTTTCTTGAAATATTTTGGCCAGCACTGTTTCATGGGGTAGGAGCAGGATTTTTATAAAATATATGGTTCCATTGGATTTGGTGGACAAAAACAAGTGAGGTTACAGTTGGTCATTTTTTCAGACAAGGCCGAAAAAGTATAATTATGAAAACACTCTTAAAATCCCTAAATAGGGGCTGTCAAGGGTATTTTCATAATTTGACAATGAATTTGGCAATTTCAAGCCCGGAAATGAATTCCTTAGGCAAAAATACGTTAGAATAGCCCTAGTCAAATTTTTGGGAAAACGTACCATCAGGCTGGGGTCCCAGGGGTATTTTGGTAAATTTTCACTATAGACTAATATAACCACCAGAAACACTATGGAAATGTCTAAACTGTACATTTGACATTTTAGGACCTAGTAGAGAGCTCGAGGAATTGGCACACAAATCGAGACATGTTATTCGAAGGTCAGAGATGGGCGATTAAGGTAGGAAACTTAACTCTCCTGCATGTATTTGATATTTGTGCTGGTGTATTGATGCATATTATTGCTTTGCTTGATTATGTGAAACATATATGAATAATTAAAGCTCTGTTCCTGTTTATGCTATGGCCATACGTATGCTATTTAAAACATCGAGTACACAGATATGTTATTGTGTAAGCATGAGTTATGTAATGCAAACAAGTCATGCATTAAGCACTTATCTTATATACATATTGGTATTGTTCTCCTACTGAGAATCCCCAGAATCTCACCCTCCCCTACCAAAAATTTAAACAGGAGAAGACAGAAGCTATGCTGAGAGCAATAAAGAGAACCGTACGAAGGGGATTGCGGTGGTGGAATAAAGATGAGAAGATGTCTCTGTTTCATTGGGACGGGTTTAGACACCCATATAGCACTGCGAGACAACATTAATTATAATTATCAAGTATGAACCCCTATGGGGAATTTCTGTAATCGTGCACGTAATATCAGTATATTTATGTTATTCATGTGTTGCCCATTGAACTGCGTATGGTTTTTCGCAAATACTCTGAAATAGGTGAAAATAAAATGAGGATGTGACATTGCTTAAGGATGCTAGTTAATTTAGTTATTATGATATATTTTTTCCAAAACAATCTAATTATTTTCTTTAACTCTCTCCCTTATTCTCCTACTTAATTATTGTTAAATGAATATCAATAGGGTTAATTTGAGAGAAAACTGATGGACATATGAAATATGTCTTACATTTAGAATCGATATTAACTCTTTAATTAGGTCCTATCAATAATAAGATGAGTAATAATAATAATGCCTAATGCTACTATTTTCAGAGAAATTTTGCTCATGCATTTAATTGAATTTAAATAATTCATAAACCTTCTCCTTAGACTACATTTAATCATAGTATGTAAAATCGGACCGGATCGGCTGGTTCAGACTGGAAACCGGTGAACCAGTTGGAGGTCAGTACCTGGGGTGAACCGGCTGGTCATGGTTTGCCTCTTTTTTTTTTTTTAAAAAAAATTTTTATACTTCAAACGATGTCATTTTAACTTTTTTAAAAATTATTTCTTTGAAATTTTTTGATTTGCAAGGAGTTTTAAAAGGATCGTGGAATACTTTTGTTGTTTTGCATTGATTGAAGAGAAATCCTTATGTACTTAATGATGCTTTTGTGGGTATTAGGTTCAAGAGGCAATATTGAATTACTGGTTCAAAAAAAAAATTTATGTAGTTTTTTGAATGATATGTATGAACATTTAAATTATATATATATATATATTTTTAAATTGACCCCGGTCTGAACCACTGACCCTTGACTCAGTGCCTAATGGATTCAATGTCCGGTCTGGTTTTCAGTACCTTGCATTAAATACAACAACAACAACAAAGTCTTTATCCCACTAAGTGGGGTCGGCTATATGGATCACATGACACCATTGTGTTCTGTCGAAAACCATATCTTTAGATATATTACTAACCAAAAGATCCCTCTTTATGATCTTATTGAGTGTTCGTTTTGGCCTTCCTCGACCTCATTTTACAGGACTCTATAGTGCTTGATCAACCCTTCTCACTAAAGCATTCAATGGCCTTCGTTGAACATGTCCAAACCACCTTAAATTACTTTTTACCATTTTTCCTTCAATAGAAGCCACTCCGACTCGTTCGGGTATATAAGTATTATGAATTTTATTTTTTCTTATATGACCACACATCCATCTCAACATTCTCATATGAGCTACCCCCATTTTATGTTCATGTTGTCTTTTTAAAGTTCAACACTTACTACCATATACATTGCTGGTCTTATAGCAGTGCGATAAAATTTCCCTTTCACCTTTTTAGGTACTTTCCGATCACAAATAACTCCATTAGCTTTTCTCCATTTATACCATCCAGCTTGAATTCCGTGATTAATATTAAATATAATTAGAGGAATTTCAATTTATAAGAATTTCAAGCGTACCTGAAATCCAATTGATTAATTGAAGTATCCACACGAAACCGGAGCACCAATGCGGACTCCAATTACATTATACAACAAACTTACCATAGAGCGTAAGAGAAGAGAGAACTCTTATAAAAGAACCACTTAGAGAGAGGATTGTATGTTTTATATTCAGACTCATTACTCTTCAATCCCACATCCTATACATAATGTATGTATAGTCATATATAAATAGATGTAGCTCTTAAACATACGATTATATGGTAATAGATATAACCTTTAAACTATAAAAGAAATAACTCTCTTCATTAATCTATATCTCTCCATATTTACATAACAACCATTCTTAATCCAGATTTGGGCCGTAAACCATTCCAACATTATTCATATGTAAATCATGACAAATAGTAATAGTCACGACAAGTTATTAAGAATGCATTTAGGGAGTTGTCAAAAAAAAAAAAAAGCATTTAGGGATATCCTACTCAAATATAAAAGCTTCACGTTAGCACCCAAGAAAGTAAAGTAAAAAATTTGCAAGAGCTTCCCCTGTTAATAAGGAAATTCCCAACAGCTTAAGGACAAAGGCAAAACAGAGCTTGCTTCAGAGTAACTCTGGATCTGAACCAGAAAAGACAATACATAGCATCCAACTTTGTTCTTCCCTTTCTTGTAGTGTGATATGGGGGCCACACGTATGAATTGACACAAATTAGGAAAATGAATTAAGTTACTCATTTGATATTTATGTGTCAAAATTTATGATAATTTTTCTAAAATGCCCTTTCTTTTAATTCAATCTAGTATTTTGCAGTGAAAAAATTGTGTGATATATATGGGGTAATTTAGAAAAAAATTAATTAATGATAT
Source organism: Inga leiocalycina (assembly GCA_963242795.1). Taxonomy (NCBI): domain Eukaryota; kingdom Viridiplantae; phylum Streptophyta; class Magnoliopsida; order Fabales; family Fabaceae; genus Inga; species Inga leiocalycina. The sequence continues at coordinate 51,143,732 of OY725329.1, forward strand.
TTGTTATTTTGAAGGAAACTAACTGGCCAATGTAGATTGTACCGTATGGTATTTGTCTCTCTTGATGAAGTAACATTGGGGCAGGGGAGCGCCGGGGAGCAGAATTAGCAGCGACTTGCAGACACAGTTCTGGGGTCCCCATTTGGTTGACCTTTTCTCTCCTTTGTAATTGTTTTTGGGCTTTAATTGGCCCACTTTTTTGGGGCAACTATTTGACCCATTCAATTATAGATTATGATCTTTAGTTTATCAGATGTTAAGAAATTATTTAAACGGTTCCTTTCCTGTTTCACAAGTTAAAATCCCCTGCCTTTTTTTCAAAAAAGAAAAGAAAAGAAAGTCAGATGCATATTAAAGAAAATGAGTACATCAATAAATTACATGTCAACCTTAAAAGTGTGGTAATTCCTAAAGAAATTAAAATTTGTATTGACTTCTCTTAATTATCATATAATTAATCTCCAAACTAAGTAGAGCATTAAGTATTACAAAATACAACATATTATATGGCTCCGCTCACAATACAAATCTCAGTATGTAATGAAATATTCAACATATGCAACGCAAACAAAAAATAGTCCTTAAATTTGGCAATATACATTATGCTTATGTAACTAAACGAAGTATTCGATTGGTATCAATCAAGCCTCGTTTGCCTTTCACTTGGTAACACCACCTGAACTCTCACCTGAAAAATTATAAGTATCAACGGGGTGAGTTACATGGACTCAGTAACCACAATTCTATTTTAACAAATATGCAATGAATGATTATAAGATACTTAAGCAGGCAAAATATGTATTCATATAATATAAAGTTTAATCTTCCCAAAACATTAGTATTTCAAGAAAACCATTCAGTATGCATAAAACTCCCTTAACCATTCTTATAATCTCCTTAACCGCTGACATAACTCATGAGCTACAATATAATAGGATTAGTTTCTTTGACAAAACTACATCAAGCTCTCAAATAATGAAGTGTAACCCGGCCAAAGGCTATAGAACTCACGTTAGATCATGGATTCCCTTTCTATCAAAATGGAAAAGTGTCACATGTTCCTTGAGCTGACCCTTGACTCGGCCAAAGGAAAAAGGGTGATACCGAGGGCTTTAAAAATGCCAAAACCATTCATTGTGCACACAGTGGCGGTTATACCATGTAGTATAAAAGAATCAAACCTCTTCTTAATCACAACTCACCACATCTAACATCTCAACATCACAATCTTCAATATCAATAATTTATTCATATATTTCATATTTAATGCTATACATCATCAATCATTTAAATAAATCATTCAAACCCACTTAACTAAAAAGTTTACTAAAAACATAATTGATACTATCATTGCACATTTTTCATATATAAATTACTATAATATATTTATAGCAATTAAAAATACCAACATACGCCTATAATCATTTCAACAAGCATACATGGTAAATTAGAAAGTGATTACCTCAAGTTCTTGACACAATTAAACTTGAGGGAATTTAACTCCAACAAGCTAAATTCAAATTCACTCTACAATAAATATATATATTTACACGTTAATATAATTTATAATAATTGTTAACTAATACAAAATAGCAAATAATAATCCCTATTATAATTGGCTCAATTCTCTTTAAAATAACAACAATTTATATATTTCTCAAATTCCTTTTAAATCAAAATTTCTAAAATTCCTTAATTCTATTTCACTCAATAAAATATTTAATAACTATAATTCTTTAACTATAATATTAAATCATAATTTATAATTTCACATAACTCAAAATCTACAAATTAAACCGATTAAAATTTCAATAATACTTTCAATAACTCAAATAAATTGTTTAATCCAAATTTAATCGGTCAAAAACGTTCCTAAAGCATAATTTATAATTTATTCAAGAAGAAATTAATTACAAAATCATAAAACAACCAAATGATAAATCTAAATCGATTAAAATTAATTATTATTTATTCTCTATATATCTATAACCATCTTTTGTAAAAACTTAAAATTCTCCCAAAATCCTAACTCCAAAATTCTCGCTAATAAGTATAATATTACCACCAATAGAAAGATAAAAATACGCAGAACAACTTTTATGAAGAAAGTTTGATGAGAAAAAGTTATTTGAAATACCAAAATTATCATAAATTTAGAACTTTACTTGTTGAAACTGCGTTCGCTCTATTTGCTTGCCTGCTCATAAAACCTAAATGAGAAAATGAAGGGAAAGGGTATTAATAATACCCTCCTAACACTTTTTCTCAAACGGGCCCCACACTTTTTTTTTTGAAAAAGCTGCTGACCGTTTTTTTTTAATATTACAAAATTCATACCACAAAGTCAAAGATTACTAGAAAGCTAACTTGCTAGAAAATAAAATTAGAAAGGAGCTGTTTTATATTAGATGACATTGAATGATAGTTGGTTAAATCCATTTGAAATGGGGAAAGCTTGATTAAGACGTATGATCTGCAAAGATTGCCTCTGAAATTCTTGAAATAGGGATGGACTTGTGGCCCAAAGAAGACATCCTCAGTGAAATAAAAGAGCAAACAAGGGAAACAACGAAATTTTTATCTATTTGAATGAAATCAGTGGCTGTCCTTGAAATCCAATCCAAACCTGACAAAATTTCCTTGTGTGAATCTTATATTTCTTCACCTCAATGATCCATCCAATTGATGAAATGCTATCCACATTTTGATGAATGACATTAGAAAAGAAAGACACGTTGGTCAAAGAGTCAGACTCAAATGCAAGTCTTGCTAAGCAAGCGACATAATTTAATTCATAAATCCATCTGGGTTAGTCAAATGATTTTTGGGTATAATCTTCGTTAGCAATAAGTTTAGAATTCAAGGGTGACCTAATGTATAAAGCTCTTATCAATTGTTTGGGTACAATTAGATGTATATTAGTATATAGCCTTACCCCACAAACAAAAATATTGTTTCCAATATTTGAACAAGTAAGATCATAACCTCTTAATCATATGGTAGCAATCTTTACTATTGTTTTCAAAGTTTAGAATTATCAAATATTTTTTCAACTAAGTTTATGTATGGGATAAATCATCAATAACATAATTGTATAAAAAAGAACAGAAACCATCAGAAACATTTATATCTTTGAGAAGTCTTTGAAATACAGCAGCGACAAAGCAATCTTGAGGCTCATCGCTATCATCCATCTGCCAATTTGTTTCGAAAAAAATATTAAACCACAGTTCTTCTACCTTTTCATGATTTCTCAGTAAATATTAATAAAACCATAACAAGTAGATATTTTCAGAAGTCAATACTATATGATTAACTCATTTTAAAAATTTTAGTTTATATAATAAATCCAAAATCTATACCTAATCACAAGTTTAAGATCAATCATATCATTTCTAAATTATGAATAATACCGCAGTTTTTAAATATGTATGTCATATATTATACTAATATTGATATTGATTACTCAAAAGGTTTGTGTGTAGATGTGAGAACACTGAGTTAAGTAATATAACACGTGGCCTCACACCAAAAATGGATTGTGACAAGTAATTTACACCCATCTTTACAGAGTTATTAATTGCAGAACGTGCTTGGTCGCTACCTTGTTTCAGTTGTGTGCTGGCCATGAAGAAAGCAACCGGGAGCACTGAGCAGACCCCATGGACATGATGGATTTAATTGGTTCATTGATTTTATATATAGAATATTAGAATATAGTAGTCGACATAAAATAGAAAAGAAAATATAGTATATATTGAAAAAAAAATAGAAGTTCATAATATCCTACATAATTTAATTAATTTTGTGTCCTCTTTGATATAAAATGCATAATTTGGAGATTGTGACACAGCCCAATCAATTACTACATTTGTTTCAAAATATAAGACATAGTTGATCTTTTTTTAAAGAGATTAAGGAAGCTAAGTAAGTTATTTATTTATATCATAGGTTGTATATACTTAGATTATATATCAGTTTATAAGTTAAGCAAAATAGTTTGAAGAAAAAAGAATAAATATAAATAGTTTAAAACAATTTAATTAGCTTCTTTAATCTCTCTAAAAAAACAATTTATATTTAGGACCGGAAGGAGTAGATGTAGATATTATATTTAATTTAATAAAAATATTTTTATTAAATATTTATTTATTTATATACTGTTTCGCATGTTTTCTTTATTATAAGGATCCATGAATAATTAAAATGATTGTTCTATATTTCTCTCACCAAATATTATCATGGGAACAATAATAAATTAATATTAGTTTGATTTTGATTTATGATAAAATCTATAAAAGATATATGTACATACATATATATATATATATATATATATATATATGATACACAAAATTTTAAATCATATATTTTAATATATATATATATATATATATCATATCTCATTTTGGTTATTGATGAATGAATATTAGATATTTATATCTCATACTTACAATAAATAATAAACTATGAGATTTTGTATATTTAAATTAAATATATATTTTATGTATTTTTTATTCTGAAAAAAATATCTTTAGAAGATTTCATGTGGAAGATCTTAAATTAAAAGTAATGATAAAATTCTATTAAAGATATTAATGAAAATTAATACTCCCTCCGGTTTTAAGTATAAGACAAAATTGATTGTTTTGGATAGATTAAGGAAGCTAATTAAATTACTTTAGAATATTTTTAATTAAATTACTTTAGAATATTTTTATTTTTTTTTCAAATCTAATTAATTTGACTAATAAACTAATATATAATATAAGGATATAAAACATATGATATAATTAAATAACTTATTTAACTTCCTTAATCTCTAAAAAAATCAATTCTGTCTTATATTAGGATCGATGAGATGAGAGTATATCTACATGTGTGTGTATAACGCGCATAATGATCAGAAACCACTTACAGACCAACAAAGATTGAGAGAGAAAGCTGTGAGAACAGAGGAGAGCAATTTTTCACTTACTCACACGGGAAAATACTTGTGACCTTCTTGGATAAGAAGAGCTTTGAGGAGCAACACTTGCAATCTGAATTACCAGACGAAGTCTTAAAGATCGATTCTCGAGTTCAATTTGGTAAGTCATCTTTTTTCTCTAATTCGATTTGCGCAATGCCGATTGATTTTTTGAGGGAGGTTTTAGCAAAATTTTAAATTTTATTCCGCCGCGTTTCTGCCTAAAAACCCAACTTACCGTGATGATCAATGGGTCTGTTTGAGAAAATAATGGAAAAATACGTTCATATAAGTTGAGACAAAACTCTTCTCACAAACTTACCTTGTATACTGTAAATCACTTTGAAAAAACAGTTTCTATTACTAATTCAAACACAGGTTAGAAAACAGAACTGGTCGCCAGCAGCAACATCATATGGCCATTAGAATCAAATCAAATGTCTAGAGGGGAAGAATAGTAGATAATTCAAGAACGTCAATAACCATTAGTATGACTGCTAGCTATGAGATGAATCTTTTTTACTCCCCGTTCCTCTGTTTTCAAAAGCAAGAGTCTATTTTTCTACTCCTATTGGCTGTGAGGGACAAATGACTAAATTAAAACCCCATGACGACTTTCCTCATTATTTATAGGGTGTTTCAAATTTCAAAATTTGTGTGTGATACGAGAAGATAGTTTGTCATTGGGTGGGTGTGCAGAAACATCAAAAGAGTCCCAATATTCTTCAGATCAAAAGCAACCTTCCTCACAGAATATCACAACTCCGACCTGGAGATTCGGAATAGTCAGCATGTTTCCTGGCCTTTTTGTCCTTTGAATCTTCTTTATACTACACTTTCCTCTTGCTTCTCTTTTGTTTTTGGCCGTTTGGTCCTATTATAAATATAAGATAGATGCGTCAGTTTTGTGTTACTATATATAAATTCAAGTGAAAAGGGTCCCCCTGTGAGATTAGGAATACAGTGAGACATCAGTTGGACTCAAAATTTAAGCGGTTAAAATTAATAAGAACAATCTGGGTAAGACAGTGAGAATGAGGAGGAGGGAATCTCACCCATCACTGTCCGTTTGCTATCCTTATATGCAATTATGTTAACAGAAAATATTAAATATTTGTATGGGTGGAAATTTATCTGCTATTCTTATCCAAACACCAAATCAAGTCATCCCCCTTTAAGATTAAGACGTGAAATCACATATAAAGTTAAAAAATTATATAATCTATGAAGGGCAACTGCATAATGAAAACCCAGGGGCCCTACCAGAAAAGACAAAGTATTTCATTTCAACATAATGATTTGAAAATAATCCTTTCAAGTAAACAGTTATGCAGACCCATTTTCCTTGACCCACACCAATAGTCCTCATTGAAACAAGCAAAGAAGGAACCAGAAGAGCATAAGCATGGCATTTTCTGCATATAGGGATGGGTGGTTTAATGATCATGAAAGCAATCTCTATGTATGCAATTGATAGCATGTCACCCCACCTGTCTTCGTTGTTTTTTCCTATGCAGATCCAAATCTCATAATTAGTTCTTTACTCTATAAGTAGTCAGTGCTATATGTACCTGCCATTCCAGATCTGTATCATATCTCTTCCTCAACATCTCCATCTCTAGCATTTCCTAGTTTTCTTGTTCAAATCCCTGAGAGAAGAGTTCTGTTCATTTTTTGTTTGTTTGTTTGTTTTAGTCAAGGGGAATATCTAGATTCTCTACTGCTTCAAATTTCAAAATCAATAGTATTGTTCCACAGTACAGACATGGCCATGTATTCTGGTTTTTCTTGCTCTAGCATAGTGGGAGAATGATCTCTATCGATTTGTTTCGGAGATCCATCAGTAAATTTTAGCTAGGTTTGTTGAATCAAGGACGATATTACTATGTAATTGATGCTTCAAACATTTTGATCGAGGTTAATTTGAAGTATCCGAATCTTACCGGAGATTTTGTTTTTGTTCAGCGATGGCTTCTTCCGGTTTCTTCCTGATCTGTCTTCTGCACTCTGCGATAGCCCTAACCAGCGGATTACTCATGATTTTCTACTCGGCGGAGACTATGGAGTTCAGCCACGGCTTTGAGACAGCGAGAAAGATTCAAGGATCAACGCCTCACGATCAATTGCTGGTTCAAACCTCAAATTCGTTCTCTGGATTGCTGCTGTTCGCGATCGGATTCTTGCTGTTCATGGTGGCTTTTGCCAAGGACAGGGAGTTTCAGAGCTTCTTCGCAAAAGGATGCATCGCCGTTCACATTTCCATGGCGGCGTGGAGGTTCGGATTCTTGAGGAAGGTTGAAGATCTGGCACATGATTGGCCTAGACAGGCCACTGGAGACCTGGCTTTGGCAGTTTCTTGGGTCTTCTCTCTGGTGTGTTCCTGGAGAGAGAAGTACGATTAGTTCCCAGAGGATTAATTGATTTACACAGTACAGAACTCTCTCGCTGATACAACAATGGCAACACACTTCCCTTTTTTTGTTTTGGTCAACGGCAACACACTTTCCTAAACATGACAAAGCCATGCTTATTCAGTGCAATTTGCAGAAACATTATTGGTACAAACTTTTTTTTTTTTTTTATCTTCATGCCGCATGAGTTATAATGCCGCACATAGTTTGCCGACAGTGTGCATATCTTACTCAGATTGGAGCAGTGATTAGGATAATAAATTGATTAGTGTTTTAAACAACGATATCATCAGTGGTCCCAAAAAGCAAATAAGCTATATAAACATAAACGGTCATAGCTGCTGATTTTTCTTTTTAAATTTATAAAGGGTTTTCCGTTGGAGACGTAACATAATTTTATTTCTTCTAATAAGTGTGTTTCTTTAAATTTAAAGTTATATTATCTTTTTTATCAGTACAAGACTCTCTACCACTTCATCCAATAGGTTGTCGGATTCATAATTATTAGGTTTAGTTAGCTTACCACTTCATCCAACTGGCTGTTGGTCTCATAACAATTAGGTCTAGGTAGATAACTCTTATTAATAAGGATCATATAATTATTAGTTTCTAGAATTTCTTTTAATTATCGATTTAGTTCCAACTTTCACTCAATAATTTTAAGAATTGTGTCATTTTGTGTTATGGAATTTTAGAAATTATATTCTTTTAAGTTAAGGTGTATGATTTAAATTAATAATAATAGTAATTAAAGAAAAGTTCATGCACCAAAAATTATGTTTCTCTCTCCATTTTATTATTTACAATACAACAATAATAAAACCTTATTCTATTTTACCAAAAAAAAAATAAAGTTTTATCTCACTAGGTGGGATCGGTTACATAGATGTAGGGCACCATTGTAATCTATCAAAACTCAAAAATCATATATTAAGATAGATTATTATTTAAAATGTTGAAATTTAATCTATTTTGAGGAGAATCAAATCATCATCATCATCATCAAATCTTCTACTATGTGTATTCAGTTTTGTCAAAACATGATTTTGACCACAATACTGTGGGAGGAGCTTTTGGTCAAAACCAAATTTCTGCTACAACTAACAGATTAGCAAACATATGTTAACAAACATTGAAAAAAAATAGAGTACTAAAAGCATGTTCTATTGGCTTGTAGGGCTAAGCAGTGGGCTATACGGTCGCCCGATGGTCCGCTCGCTGCTCACCCATTTATTTTTCAATAGGTATGGGCTAGTCCATGTTTGTCAAAAGCCTGCTCATGCCCATGACAAATGGGTTGGGTTAAACCCATGTGGGCTGGAATGGGTATGGGTTGCCTGTTAGTAGGGGTGGGCATGGGCAGGGTTGGGCAGGATGAGACCCTTGCTCGATGCCCTGCCCAAAGGATGAACGGGTTGCATTTTGCAGCCTGATGCCCGGCTCTGCCCGTTAAAAGCCCTAATTATTTTGGGCTGGGCAAAGGTGGACTGGGCAGGGTGGGCTTTCCTGTCCAAGTGATAACACCTTGCCTTATCCACATATTAAAAAAATAATTCCGTGTAAATTTCATAAGCATTCTTATAGTTACCAATACCATGTGTCTTAACTTCGCTATAATTAATATAAATTTCAAATGCATTTGATGATTGCGCATTTTGGAATATTTTAAAATAAGTCTACAACTTAAGTCTTGAAATTTAAAAAGTACCATATGTCTTAACAAATATCCATACTTTAAAAATTAAACAACATCCATAATCCATTATAAATAAGGAAACAAAACGATTGTAATTAAAGCTGTGAAGTCAAAGTAGTTTGTATCAATTCAATGTCCCAAAAGTTGATCAAATGATGAAGTATCTGGAAAAAAAATAAAAAGCAACTATAATTTAATATATCACAAGTAAAAAAGAAAGGAAGAAATCTACTTGTAAATAGTGTTTAGTGGCTAGGGCAAAAAAGAAAGGATCAGAAGAGTATTATACAATAGATAATATATATTTTAAATAAAAAAATATATAAAATAATATTTAATTGATATGAAATTTTATATTTTAAATAAATGAAAATAATTTTTAGGGCAGAGCCAAATGGGCAGGGCAGCACCCCTTGCTCGATGCCCGGCCCTGCCAGATTATTAGCCCGCCCAAAACTGCCCAAAATTTTTTTGGGTCACTTTTTTAGGGCTGAGCTGGGCAATTTTTTTCAGGGCTAGGGTGGGTGCACCGGGCCACTAGGTACCATGCTCACCTCTACCTGTTAGTACGTCTTTTCAAAAAACTACATTTCTATCTTATTGTTTTGTTGTTACTAATTTCTCAATATAAGTTACTAAAAACACTAATAATTGTTAAAGCACAATAATCCTCATCATTCCTGATGAGATAATTTATTTAATCCTTAATTAATAGTTGAAAAAATCTTTAAAGTAAGAGCAATTTATAATATTATATATAAATGCTATATATTCTGATTGATGAAATATGATCATAATATATAATCATTGATTCATGAGATATATATGTAAAATATCATTTAACTCCCTTGAAAATTTATCCTTTAGAATTACATCATCTCTTATACTTAAATAAACATTATATATAATATTATATTATATATATTATAAGAAATATATTATATTTATGCTTAAATTAATATTATACACACACACACACATAAATGGGCGGGCATGGGTAGCCCAGGGGTGTACCCGTGCCCGTCTCGTTTAGTACACACACTCGCTTATTTAAGCCCACCAATCATGGGTCTTCATTGGGTGAGTTAAAATGAGCAATTTTTCACTGAGTATGGGCAGGCTCACTGGGCCATTGGCGACATGCTCTACCCTATTGGCTCTATCTATTTTTTTCTTTTGTCAAAACCCAAATCCATTTCTTTTTAATATAATGCAATATGTTGATTAAATTGATATAGAATAAAAAACTTATTTAGTTTTTTATGTTTTAATTTTGGGTTAAGGTGCAAAATTGCGTCATAAGTTTTTGTTGAGGAAAAATGTTACCCCGAAAATTTTTCTAAGTTCAATGTGGCAATGGATCATTTTTGTCTCTCACCATTAAAAAGTTAATGGTACCCTCAGTTTTTTTACCAAATAACGTTATTTTTTTAATGGCATGAGACAACATTATTACGTTTTAAAACTTTCGAGACGACATTGAATCTAAACAAACTTACGGTGTAATATTGCTTCTAGACAAAAGCTACTGGAGCAAATTTATATATTAACCCTTAAATTTTATCCATTTGACACTTTTGATTCAATTTAGTCTGATACCTCGAACTATTATTTATATTATATAATATATTAAAGAAATTAGTTTCACAAAAACCTTTTCAATCACTATTTTGTATAAAAAAAAATATCCCACCATGTATACCCAAAAATAAATGTATCTCAGTTATTTTAGTCTTTCTTATAACTATTCAACTTTACTAAATTAGATAAAACAAAATACGCTAAGAAGCCGAAACCAGTTTCGGTACCTATCCAGACACTCATCTCATCTGGACCCTCCATATGAAATCTGAAGGGTCCAAATTTATTTTTTTGTAACTTTTTTTTTAAAAAATATTTTAATGAGTAGTGAATATAAAATGAAGATAATATCTTAATTAACTTTAACAAAACAATTTTTTTATTAAAAATCACTAGTTTAAAAAAAATTAAATATGGACTATCCAGATGTCATCTGAACGGTCCAAATGAGCTCTGAAACTAGTTCTAAGGAGATATTGTTCATAGTGCAATTAAGGATTAAAGGGAGTGTGTAACAAATTTCTTTTTAACATGGGATGGAGAATGTTTCCTTGGACGGGGTATAAAAGGGCGAAAGATATAATTCTAGTTTTCATCATCCATTCGTTGGAGCCAAGATTTATTCAGAATTGTGCAACATGATCAAACAGTTTTAGGGGAGAGAATGGATGTGATGAAAATTTTGGGGGTAACTTTTGAGCTTTATGATCGTTCTCTAGTCTCTAGATGAATGATGGATCTAGAATTCATCATGGAAGTTATGAAAAAACACAACATGATTATGTCTTGTTTTAAGTTATGAAAAAACCAAGATCTTTCGAATCAACAACTTGATCAACCATGTTGGAGGAATAAATCGAGTGTAATTTGATTATGACGCTCTTTTGAGCTGTAATTGTTGACAATTAGGAAGATGTATTATGATAGAATCCATTGTGAAACTTCTGGCAGTTTCGCACCAAGTTCACTTCTTAATTAAAAATGGATTAATCGAGTTGGGCCGTAGTAGAATTATGGACTGGGCTGGAACATCTGAAGCCCACCAGGCCCACTATAGACTCACCTAGATCTTCTTGCTCTTTCGGTCTTTCCCTTCTTTCGAAAACTAGCCCCTGCGCAGAACCGGAAAACGTCGTGGAGGTTAGCACAGACGTGAGAGATACGCCGCTCTATCATCGTTGGTAAGCCATCGTCTTTCTCTAAAGCTTATTTAATTTTCATTCTCTCTTGCTTTGCCATGGCCAAACTTGATACAAGCTCTATTAGTTTTAAACTTTCTGTATACTGTTCGTCTTCGTCCTCTAAGAGATGTTATTTTCTGCGAATTATGAAATTGACAATGGAGAAAATATTAGTTAGTTCGGGAGTCTAGAGCGTAGCCGAGGGGCTTGAGAATGGGATGAGTACCTTTTTAGGGTCTTTTGTACTTTTTTACCTCTCTGATAAAATTAAACTTCTTTTGATGTTTTTTTGTTCATCGATTAAGTATCTGAATATTTTCATTCATTCAACAATGTATAGCTTTGTCACTACTCAGTTAGTAAGATCAAGCTTCCACGATTAGGCTTGTCTCGATTTGGTGTTTGCAATAATTTCTTGTTAGTAGATATTCAGGTGTTATAGCGTGTTCGCCCTGGAGCTGAAACATCATACATATAGTAATTAGTGGGCCTTCTTTTTTGTGATTTTCAGCCTCTATCTAATTTTGGCCGGGATGTAGTAGTTCATTTTCCATCTTGCAACACTTGAAAGTTGAAAATTTCATCTCATCTATTTCGTGGAGTGTCGTGTTATTACTAGTACAGTTCCATAGCCGGTTATTTGGAGATTTCAAAAACACGATGAACTTCGATTTTGCTTTAGATTAAATTATGCCAGACTACTGTCCAATGGATTGAAAATTGAGATTGTTTTCTAGCAGCTCATGTGGGTATAACTACTTCAAATACATTGTCAGTAATACCAATGATGCTAATTTCCCTGATAAAAGAAAATGCAAATCACTACCTGTGTTCTATAGAAGTACAACACTTGAAAGATCATGTTCATGTTTTGACACTTGTAGGATTACTCCACACTTGAATTTATACTTCAATGCCAAACATTTTCATATATCTTTCCCATTTTAGCCAAATTTTTATCCTCGTCTCCAATTCACATCTTGTTTCAACAGTCTTAGTTTTATTCACTTCTCTATTGTTTCATCCATATCTGACTTGCTTTTTTTCCCACTTTCTGTTTCACTAGTGTTCAAGTCATTGAGCTGGTATGGAACTGCAAAATGCTTCCCCTGCCTTGGTTTTAACTGGGTCACAGCAAAGCCAGGGCTCAGCAACTACGGCAACTGGTGCAGAATCAAAACCAAAGAAGAAAATCTGTTGTGCTTGCCCAGACACTAAAAGGCTGCGAGATGAATGCATAGTAGAGCACGGTGAATCGGCTTGTGCAAAATGGATTGAGGCTCACCGTCTGTGCCTGCGTGCTGAGGGGTTCAATGTTTGAAACTGAGGAGCTAGAAAAGAAGATAGAGAAGAAAAAAAGAGGACATTGGTAGAATAATTGAATTTGGTTTCATGAAATTGATACAGACTTTGGAGCACATCAGACTGTTACTAACATTATACATGATATTTGAAGTTTTTCAAATAAAGAGAAAAGGAAACTGATTGCTAGATGCAATGCATAATTGGCTTGTAAATTTTAATTGGGAAGTTTCTCCCTCTCGATATTTTGTAGAAATTGGAAGGTCCTAATGCTGATTATATTTTTACACTCAATCAATTTGTACTTTGTAGGCACATAAATGTTGTAAATCAATAAATCCCCTACTACTCCCATGTTGTACCTTGCGCTGAGGAGAAAGCATATTTCATGATTTGATATTTCAGGTGTAGAGGCTTTTGGTAGCTTTAAATTATTAACTAGACCTTATAATAGCACACATTTAGTACATATTTATATATTTCTATAATTTCTATAATTGATTTTGTCTGTATATATACTGTGAATTTGATTGAGTGAAACAAACAAGAAGAAAACTAGAATAGTGTAAAGATCAAGAACAAGCCGGGGGTATATGTTAATATCGGTGTATTATATTCTTTTCAGTCTTTAATATAAGACATATTTAACTTTTTGTGGAGATATTAATGAAGCTAAATAAATTATTTAATTATATCATATGTTGTGTATCATTAGATTTTATATCAGTTTATCAGCTAGACAAATTAGTTTAGTGAAAAAGCATACTTATTGAATGTAATACCCCAGAACTACAAGGACACAGTAATTATTGAATGTGCCTCAAGAAGGTACCATCTATATAACATCAAAGGCACACTTATAAGTAAAGCCACATATAGATGAAAGCGAATCATGAATTTTGTTATACAAACAAACACAAAAGGAGTGATCAAGTTCGTCTGGAATTTTCAGCAACGGAGGGCCTGGTCCTCCTCTGCTACCATATCACTTGTACATATTCTGCCTTTTTGAGATTCCACATGTCTTTTTGTATTCTTCGGCTTTTTCTAAAGATGTTAGTATGCTTCCTACTGCTGTTTTACTTTAAAAGAGCCATATAAAAACGTTTTCGTCTAGCTCTTTTTAATTCAGCAATCGTCATTCCAACATGACACTAGGAGATGAAAGTAATTAATTAATTATATTTTTTAGCAGATGTTTATATATTTCATTGTAATTATCAGTGGATGGAAATTAAGCACACAACAACCACGACAGAAACCATAGACGGTCAACAAGGTAATATATACTATATATATATATAACAGGGCAAACACACTTATTCATTAGTAAGGCTACACATTAATAAGGATGTTGTTCGTGTTCACTGGCTTGCCCAATTCACGTAGCTCTCCTCGAAGCTGCAAAATATATTTGTGTACATGTATGTATATGAACTATGATGCCAATTGTAAATATGATATAGATATATATTCACATCTGCGGATAGTTGCACAGACACAGAGTGTAGCCCGTCTAGCTCAGTCGGTAGAGCGCAAGGCTCTTAACCTTGTGGTCGTGGGTTCGAGCCCCACGGTGGGCGTTTCTTTCTCATTTTTCAAAAAGTCAAGTTAGTATAGAAATACTATTTATATGAAGGAACTTTCTTAGAGAGATGATATTTTTTGAGATTCCAAAATAAAATACCCCCCCTGTCCCAAAATATAAACTTTAAATAATTGGTTTGTGGTTACAAGGAAAACAGTTAATATTAGTTAAAAATATTAAAAATATTTTTTTTTTCCAACTATCCCCTTATTTGTAAAGAGGATAAGTGAGAATAACAATAAATATAAAAAATACAGTCAAAGAATAAAATTGGAAAAAACGCAATATATGCTTTAACAACTCTAAAATAAAGTTTATATTTTGGGATGGACCTATTCTCAAGTTTAAAGCTTCTATTTAGAGACGGAAAGAGTATATACTAGTATTTCCTTTCCATAGGATGTTGCGTACTGTGTTACTTGGTCAGAGTATAACATATCACTTGCTTGTATAAAGTTATTGTTTTATTCATGTTAGAAGGGAAGAAACTAAAGGACTGTTTTTTTATAATTACGAGATAAGTATTTGATTTTCCATCTATATCTCTTGTTAAATAATGTTGTGTATTTCACTATTTCTCCCTCACATTACATTTTTTTAGACAACAGAATCAAATCAGATTGGAGTTCAAAGAACCTTTTTGCACACCAATTGGTGGATATTGAAGAATTATCATAATATCCAAGTTTTCACTGTATAAAACTTAGTGTGGGCTAGTCAATCTGCGCATTTATTTGTTTTTCTCAACGTGCTCAAAAATAACGGTCTAAACATTCATCAGCAGGTTTCTAATCTGCATGATAATGATAGAGCTGTTGAGAGGATTATGGTTCCATGAAAATTTGTTATGGATAAGCGTAATTAAGGACCACCATATATCATCAAGCCAAAGTACACAATAACTTTGGAATGCTTCTCACTCCAATAAAGACTAATAATGCCTTCTTCAAGGATATCTAAGAGTTTAGCTACTGTGTTGGGATTATGAAATCCAAAGTATTTGATGAATAATCTTAACAAACCGCCATGCTTGTCTTGACTGTGTAACACCCTAAATTTTATATTCACAAAAAAATATATTATAATTAATTGAGGAATTCAATAAAATGGTGAATATTCATGAAATTTGGATCTTATGAATTTTGAAATATTCATGTTCATGAGGAAATGGGTAAATTAATTCAAGAAAGGAAATAAATTACAAAGGTGATAGCAAAATCATAATTTTGTCAATTTAGCATAAGATTAATTATTTTCCAATTAATTGGAGTTCATTTCAATTAATCAAGGAAAATAAAGGAAAATGCATAAATTGAATATTCTTGAAGGAATAAATCAAGAATTGTAATTAGAAGGATTTGAGCATAAATCAATTAAGGGAATTATGGAAATGTTGAAACCATTTTCTTCCCTTCTCTTTCCAAAATTTTGCCTAGCATAAGGTATATGGAGGGAAAATTGATTAATGAAATCTAATATGCTAAGTGCCCATTATCATATGAAGAGAAGATTAAATGATGATTAAATTTCAAGAGCACATGTCAAAATACTACATGATGATGGTAATGATGACAATGGTGGAGTGTACATTATATGAAGGTACGGTGAAGTGCATGATGGTAAGCTAGAGTGAAGAAATGGATGAACTTGATTGCTTTGTGGAGTTGAGAGTTGGATTTAGTTGGGAGAATACTTGATTGGTCAGAGAAGAGAGGGAGCACATTTTTTTTAAGCTAACCAAGTGAAGAAAAGCTAGTTCAATGCTAGTGGGAAACCAAAGGGAGTAAGTATGACATAAACTTGAAGAAATGAGAATTGTAACAAGTGTCACATTATGGTCCCTTAATTAAATCAATGGTATAGAATTAAGGGAGGAAGTTTATGAAGCATTTCTCTTCCCTTAACTTCATACATTTCGATCACACTAAAGGAAAGAAGAGAGAGAGAGAGAGAGAGAGAGAGCTTGGAGAAACTTCATAAAGTTAGAGAGAAGGAAGAAGAAGAAGATCAAGGTAAGTGTTGTCTCTTAAGCATTTTCCTTGTGATCTTACATGAAACTATCTCTAAACTCTCCTTCTTCAATGGAATCCATGTATTAGAAGACACATTTTGAGCTCAAGAGGAAGAGAGAGAGAGGGCTCATAGGGACAGAGGAACCAAAAAGCCTAAGAGGTAACTAAACCAAACTCAAATCTATACTTGCATGAAGTTGGTTTTGAAATTTGTTGTTAGTTTGGTGATTTTTGGATGAGTTGGAAACTAATATTTTTATCAGTATAACTGTACTTTTCTGTATGCCTATTGAATTCCGTCTTTATTACTCTTCGATTATCCAAATGGAAATAGGTGTTGACAAAGTGCCACAAGATGTTGCCTTGTTTTGGTCAAACCATCAACTATCAATATCCAATCTAACCCATCCAGGTTGAGATGAATAACATTTAGAATGTAAATCTCTACCAATCGCCATGTATAAGGAAGATAAAACAGGTTCGTTTCTCGAGGAACACACTTATTGAGAGAAGTAAAATCCTTTACACTTTAAGTCTTGAAAGGGATTAGTCTCAAGTATAAATTGGATTGATGATACCCTTCATCAAATAAGAAATATATATATAAATGTCATCACATGCAATAATAACATATTTATAGTTCTCTTTATTATAACTTGGTTTTAGTGGTTATTACTCCCTTCGGTCTTTTTTATAAGAGTATGAATTTTGAATTGCTTTTGTCCTTTTTATAAGAGCCTGACAGGAGTTGTCTGAAAATTAGTGAGTTTTTTTCCATGTTTGCCCCTCATTAATTATATAAACTGCATTAATTAAAAGGCTGATGATATCTATATTTACCTTATTTCTCTCTCTTACTTATCCCTTATAAATAAGGGCATATTTGGAAAATAAGGTTTATTTCAGACACACTTATTTTTTTTAATTAATTTTAACCATTTTCTTAAACCATGTAATTTCATTATCGGGCTCTTATAAATAAAACGGGATGGAGTATTATTTGCCCTTTGTATATATTGAGAATTGATTTGGTGTATGTGTAACCTCTTACCTTAATAGCTAAATTTATACTTCGAGAATGAGTCATTAAGTTGAAATAGAGACCAGAAGTTAATTTAAAACTTTTCCAAAACTTGTTTAGTGCGGTCTCACATTTATATCTCGAATATAATTGGTTTGTCCAGTTCGGTTTCATTCATACATATCAGAGTGCAACAAAAAATTCCAGACAACGCTCAGGATTTGTTGCTTAATAAAGGGTTTACAATGCTTAGTTTCCTATATAGGGGATTACACAACACTATTCAATATATACAACATGTGCAACTAATCCCCAACAAAATATGACAACCAACTACCAAAATTAAAACTCCTAGCTAGGAGCTCTAACCGCCCTTCATCACTTGCTTTTCCTTTGAACCGCTTGCCTTTGCTATATGTTAGTCATTGGAAAGAATGAGATTCAAAAGAATCTCAGTAGTAACAATTCACTTATAATATGTACAATCACAAAGCATGTAAGCAAATAACAACAACAACAACACAACGGCATTTCTGCAACAGCTTTCACTGCATTAACAACGGCATATTTCACAATAGCATGTTTCACAACAGCACAACAATGGCAATGTTACATCACGGCATATTCAATGAAATGACATATATGCAAGGCATCATACACAGAATAAGAGAAAGAGTCACTACCTTGTTCTTTCCGCTCGTGCACTGGCACTGGTTTATCACGTGCAGGGCAAATGTCAAATTCTATAATTAGAATTTCAACGACAAGTTATTACTTAATCCAATTCTTTAATTCAAACACTCAAGTTGGTTATCATTAGGGACGTTTAATAGTTAAAGTGGTCAATTAACCTAAAAAGACCAATTCCTAACCTCAAAGTTCAACAATACTACATTATGCCATTACATTTTCAATTTTCGCATAAGAGACCAAATCTGCCAGAATTTTCTTCAGACTTTGAAAAATTATAACTAATTCTACAAAAATCGAAATGAAGTGATCCCAAGTCCTATGAAAAGCTATTGAAGTCATATTCATAGAAAAAATATGAATCATTACTGGAAATCACCACACAATTCCAGAATTACACAAAATCCCACATTGCTCCAGAATTAAGTATAGTTTCGACATCAAACTTTGGGCAACCAGAACTCACAGCTCAAAAAAAGAAATGACACCAATTATATGTCCATTTTGAAGCTTGGAATGTGAAATTTAAGAATAGAAAGTTTCATAATTTTTAGAGATTATTTGGTTATCCAAAAACACCACACAAGTAGAGTACCTCGCTGGAATCCTGTTCAAGCTGAACCCAAATTTACACTTTGAGTTTCAATGACCCAAAATTCACAACCCAGGGCTATTCCCACATAATATTTCTTGTAGAACACAATGGTAACATCAAAATTAACAAATTCCCACTCATTCTCCATATCCTGTTTTGGCAGAAAAATCAAAATAAATTCCAACAATTATCAACTTCCAATTTCAGCATCAAACTTATGTCAAATGGTTTCCAATCATCATAAACCACCAATAACACAATCAAACCATCATGAATTACCCAAACCCTTGTTTGGCCAAAATCAGGGCAGATTTACACATGCCAAAATACTTATTTAACCAACACAACCAATAGCTCAAATTGATGCTAATACTCACCTCTTGCTTCTCCTTAAGTTCTTTCTTTGATTCTTCAACTTTCGTTCTTGCAAGGTGGTTGAAAACTCCTCTTCTTCAAAAACAAAAACCATAGAAATGAAGCTAAGGAAGAGAGGAACAAGTTTCATGAAGGACTCTTGAGCCATAGATGGGGTTAAGGAGGTGAAAATCAAGGTGGAAAGTCTCACATTTTCCTTGCTCTTCCTTCTCTTTCGTTGGAGCTGCAGCACTGACTTGGAGAGTGTGAGAGAGAGTGATAAATGATCAGTTTTTTCCTTTCCCTTATCACTTAAAGAGCTGACCGAAATATGGGATTTGAAAGGAAAAATGATCTATCAAAATTATCACACTTCCACCTCCTCAAAATAATATATTTTAATAGCTTTAACATGTCTCAAATAAATTGAGATCCTCATCTTTTCTCTTTTCATATACTTGGCCGAAAATTACTTCTTGTTTTAACTAAAAAGAGACTTTGAATTATCCTATCTTCCTCCTCCACATATTTTATTTGGAGTTGCAATATTTGACCATAAGACTTTTTTCCATCACCTTTTCTCTTCCTTCATCCTAACTTGACCGAAACTACACCTTAAAGAGGCTATATACATTTGATTCAATTCCCTCTTCCTTTTCCTTCATGTTGGCCGAAATTATTGACTAAGTCCTCATCTCCTTACTTGGTCTTTCATGTGTTTCTCTTTCTCTCTTTATTGCACCGAAAATAGCTCTTAAAGTAATCAAAAGAAAGCTTCTTGAATTATCAATATTTACCTCCTTACTTTAGTTGTAATTGTTGACTAAATTCAACATACTTTCTTTTCCTCTTCATGCCATACGAATTGTAGCCCATGGAATAGCCAAAAGGGCTTCTTCAATTTATCATAATTTCAACTCTTCAATTATTACTTCTTTAGTTGAAATTGTTGTCTTAGTCATCATCTTTTACAACTTGGACAAATTGCCTTCACATGTCATATGTAATAGCCTATATTATTTCCTCTTGTCATACATAAGTCATGGCCCTTTGAAGAAGAAGATGATCTTGTAAAATATCATCTTGCAATATAATATTAAATTGCCAATTTTGCATATGAAACTTGACTAAAGTCATAACAAAATTTTCCAGAGGTAATTATGTCATTAATCCCACAATCTATTTTGTACATTTAGCCTTTGAGTACATCTTAGGATATTACAGTATGCATGTATACTGGGAATTGGATTCAGTGAAATAAACATGAATGAAGATAAGTGGCAGAGAGGGAAGAACAGTTAAGCTGGGGATATATCGATAATATGATAACATTAATAGGCATTATACCACAGAAAGACACAGAGACATACATACATGGAAATTTAAATGCAGAACAACACCACAGCAGATCAAAAGCCGAGACAGAGTCAATAATTATTACATGTGCCTCATGTACATAGGCACCAACATGGTACTATATATAAATATAAAACAGCAAGCAAACACACACACTTTTATTCATCATCATATAAGCAAGGCTACATATATGGTCACATTTCTGGTGGCAGATTCTTCATGGCTTAGTGACCACAAGTGCAGTTCACACAAGAGCAGCTTGCTCCACACTTGCACTTCCCGTCATGCTCGCCGGCGGCTGCTCCGTCCATCACGTAGCTCTCCTCATAGCTGCAAAATATATTTGTCCATGCATGAATCATCATGCCAATCACGGGCAATATATACAAATAGATATATCTGAGCTGATGTGTACAAATACAAAGAGTGAAGAAGCCCATCTAGCTCAGTCGGTAGAGCTCAAGGCTCTTAACCCCGTGGATCTTTAATATAAGACATATTCAATCTTTTCCCGTTTTATTACCTCTGAAGCTCCATCAACAATAACGAAACAGGAGAAGGAAGGAAGGAATTAAGGAAGATGATTATGATATTTTAGAAAATATATATTATATTAACTAATTTCTTTAGACTACTCAAATTAATTAAATATATCTTATATTAGGACAAGACAAAGTAGTATAAAAGAATAAACGCGCTCTGCTTCTTTTAAGGCGCTGTATAATATCTCAGAGTTTACCAAATTTTGGGGGAGCTTGAACTTAATTGAAGCTTGATGAGAAGGCATAAAATGAAACATTGGACAGCCAAAAAGTAGTTAATTAGGATGTTTACCTTTTCTCAGTGTATTCGATTTCAGCAACGTAGCCGTTCCCTTTCTTCCTGAACCCACGGAGAGATTATTAGAATCACATCATAATAATTAAGGATACGAGTTTGGTTTTAAGGAAAAGAGAGAAGAAAAGTTAAAGAGGACTTACACACACTGGCTCTTGTCAGCACAGTCACAGTTGCCGCAGTTGTCCGACATGGTTGTGATTGTTATTATTATACTTTGAAACCAAACAACAAAATGGATTTTCAAAGCTTGCTGCTGTATTTGTTTCCAATATCTCCAAACTATTGATACTGTATTTATAACAGAGCCAAAGACCTTATCACGGGGCATATATGCACGTGAGTAGCACGAGCCTACTGAATATTCTTATCTCAAGGAATTTTTACCCAATGGAAGGCCTGGCTTCCTCTACTCCTCTCGTGTCAACTTCATCACTTAGCTTCTCTTTTTCAAAGAGAGAGTTACGTGATTCTGCAAGGCTCCAGGGTTATCTCCCAAACTTCAATTTATTTGGAGTGTGTGTGTGTGTATACACAACCGCACGTACGTCCTTCACATTATTAATTACTATATTCTCTGCAGGAAGCAACCATGCATGAGAGAGAACATACAACAAGTCTCTCTGTAGACAGTATTATATCCCAATACTAATGATGTTGAGCTCTTGGATCACCTGGAAAGAGATCTTGGTTCTATTTTTTTATTTTTCTAGTGTTGATACCAGGGCTATTTCTATGCGTATTTCAAAATTCCGTATAGGTATTTATTTAAGTTCTATAGCTGTATCTAATTTATAAACATTGTTTGTTTTAATATCATTTTGTCTTTTATAAAAAAAATAAAAAATAAAGCAACCCTCCAGCAGAACGTGTGTCCAAACAGATATTAAGGGGGGAAATGGGAAGAGAATCTGCTTTATCTTTATATATACTTCTTTCACGTACATACACATGCGTGTGTGTCTTCTCTGAGATAAGGTCCAGCTTTCAAGAAAGCAAAAATTAGATTCCATGAGTCATTCTTATCTCTCGTTTTTTTTTTTAATGGAATGGAGTATTCTATTACATTAATGTCAACTATACAATGCTCTATCCTCAACGGATTTACAAGGCATCTAAAACAAACAAGCAAAATCTTAACTTCTATGACTTACAGTGTAGGGTGAAAAAATTAAAACTTTCTAAAGTATGTTTCACTATAGGTCTGATATGTGGCAGTATGCTATCAGCAGTATAGTCACATTATTGAAAAAGTCGTAGATTCCTGACCTCCCAAAGCTTCCAACTTGTGATGAAGAAACCAATTCTCCTGGATGTGTCCATCATAGGGACCATTAACATAGTTGTTAACCATGACTTGACATCAGTTTGGAAAAATTCAGTGCATATATCTCTTGGGAGAACCTTTTTCCAAACTGCAGATGCTATCGGGCAAAGCTTAAAGACATGATTAATGTCTTCTATACCTCCCTGACAAAAGGAGCATCGTGCATCATCTGTCATTCTTCTCCTCTGTCGTTCATCATTTGTGAGAAGTTTGCCTTTCAACAATAACCAAGAGAATGTGCGTACTATCTGTGCAACTGGGAGCTGCTAAACTTTAGCCCATTTAGCTTCTGCATTGTTCCAGTTTACAGATTCAATTGCCTGATAAGCTGACTTCGTAGTGAAATCCCCATCCGGAGTTAAATTCCAGAAACATGTGGTTCTTTTGGTTCCGTGCTAATTACTGTGTCTAGTATAGCAGCGAGAACATCATTCCGAATGAGATGGCTAAACATAGACCTTTTCCAGTTACCATTTGCATCAAGGAAATCTTGGATAGGTTATATGGCCTGTGTTATATTTGAGTATAATTGGGGGCTAGGCAACTCTTTTAAAGACATTTTTTGCATTCACTCATATTTAAAATCCAGAACTTATGCTTAAATGGTTAAAGTTCCTTCTACTACTTGTACCAACGCATGCATGCACGTTGGTTATCTTTCTTTTCTTTTCCGACCTGTATCTTATGGGGTGGGTTCTAGTTCTACATATTATTTTTCCAACTATATTTTTTTAAGCCTTTTTCCCATTCCTCTTGTTGCAGGCCGATTTTGATTCTTTAATTTGTACTTTTAGTGCATGATTATTTTAGTTTTTAAGAATTATTTTTATAATTTATGAGATAAGTATGTGAGAGGAGTTTTATCTTATCTTATAAAAAAAACCTTCTGAAACCATAGCGTGGGGTTTCCCAAACCGTCACCTAACCTTATCGGTGAGCATAATGTATTTTGCATCAATACTGACCACCGTTTAAAGTCTAATCAATAAAGTCAGTCCAAATTCTTATTTTCATCTGAATTTTTAAAAAAATATATTTAGAAAAAAAACTGCGAACATCCAAATTGTTGACCTAATGGTTAGGGTGTGCAATTTTTTTCCATCCCGATCTTTCCGTCCTGATTCCGAGCAAATCGAGATTGGATTTTTCCGTTCCGAAAATTTCATAACGGAAAAAATTCGGGATTAGGAAATTTTTTTCGGGATCGGGAATGGAACTTCCCTATCCTGAATTTTTCCCAATCCCAAATATATATATATATTATATACAATTTTTTAAAATATTTAAGAAACCAAGACCAAATATAAAATAAAGTGTGAAAATCTTTAACACCCTCAAGGTAATATCTATTCTTTTAGTTTAGTTAGTTAATTTTATTTATTATTTATTAAATAATTCTAATTTTTTGTTTTTGTCTTTGTGCTTTTTGTAACTAAATTCACAACTTTAAACATGTATTGGACTAATGATATATTTGTATTGGACTAATTTAGTACAATATGATATTAGACAAATTATATATTTATATTAAACTAAGAAAAACACAACAAAAAATTTAATGTAGAATTTTTTTTTAAAAAAAGAAATCTTGGATCAGGATCGGGAATGAATATCATTCATGAACCCTTCTTGGGATTGGGATCAGGAATGAGATTTCTCGATCATGTCCCGATCTCAAACATCCCTACTAATGGTTATGTTTTAGTGTTTTACATAAAACAAACAAATGATGATTTTTCTGCCACCAGCATAATGAGACATATATAATGTTAAATTTCATATGTAGAGTAATCGTTAATGACATATTAATTTTGGTTCTTAATATAAAAGTTAGTTGATTAATTTGAAGAGATTAAGAAAGGTAAATAAATTATTTAACTATAACCTATAATCTCTCTGAAATATTTATATGTATTATTATATTATATATCAGTATATAAATTAAGAAAATTAAAATGATAATAGGGATGAAAAGATATCATATTTAAGATAAAAATTTACTTTTAAACTCACTTTTATATTTAGGACAGGGGTGATACGTAAAAATCAAGGGAAAGACATCAAGTCATCAACATCCACGACTGCATGTATTTTCTTTTAAAAAAAAATATGTTCTTACAAAAAATAGTGCTCCCTCTTTTTTTTCTTTTCCATTTGGTCAATGACATAATCCATTTTGAGGTTTAGAATTTGGAAGATTTTTATCTCTTTCAATAAGTATGTTTTTCAAAATAACTTGTATTCTCTTTCTTATGAAAGTAAGATCATTTACCATCTTAACCAATAATTTATTGTTGCCGGCCATTCTTTTTTTTGGTTAAAACAACAGTCTTCAAAACACTATCATGGACATATTTCTAACGAAATTATTTTTCCTCTTGCCCTCCCTCGAAATCCTTATGGTTTGGCTGCTTCCTTATTAGAATCCCTTCACTGGATTTGCAAGGTCTAAAAACATGGCTTAACAGTTAACACCACTTTACTGCAACTGCACAGTGATAATCTGAAGCACTTGGCCTGTGGAATCATTTGTCTCATCAATGTCATATGGCTTCAAGCGAAATCATGCTCTCCATTGGTAAATGCGACAACCATCAAGCTATAATAAAAGAAATTAAAGCAATTCTATCTTGCTCTGCCATAGCATTCTCTGAACCTTCCAACCAATTAGGAAAACCTCATGGTTCCGTGATTCCAACGGATAGTTTCTCATTACGCAACACAGGATGTCATCAAGCTAGGGAGCCATCACTTTTGCTAAGGACCTAAGGTTATATTTGCGTCTCTCGCCTCGCCTCTTGCTCTGACTCAACCGTGTCTGCCTACCCCTCTGAAACTCCGAACGTCTCCATCTCGACTCTTCATTGTCGTCTCACTCTCAAGTCTCAGCCCCATCTCTCATTTCACTTTCCTGAGCTGCGGTGGCTTCCGGCGTCGCATCGCATCGCGTCTCTCATTTCTAGGTATGCATCGCATCATTTGACTAATTGATTACTGATGATATTTTGGAAGACCGGGTACGCTGTTGAAGTAGCAAGCACTGGAAAGAAGAAACAGAACAGGAAATGAATTGTGTGTGTTTGGTAAGCTTTCAATCCATGGTTTCAAATTATGGTTTGCGCAACCGAGACAAAACTCCTCTCACACACTTATCTTATAAGTCATAAAAGCTATTAAAAAAAGCTAATCCAAACACACAATTCCATGATTGATGTTGGAAGATTCTGGCTTCGCCTTTGGGTTTGTGGCATACAGGGTGTGTTGATCATATTTTGTTTTTCTAACTGTCTTCAAAATCGCTGTCTCAACTCTCCAATGACTTTTTGAAATTTTCGATCTTTTTTTCTACTTTCCTCACTATTTATACTTTTTTTCTTTAATTGTCATTTTAGTAATTGGTGTTTGTAAGTTGATGTTGCGGATTTATGATAATGTCTATGTTTTAAATTAGGAAATGTGGGAAAATTGTGAACTTTAATTAGACCGGCCTGAAGCGCGCGGAAAATTTTCAATTCAAGATAAGGCGCGAAACCGTGGGTGCGCAAAAAGCAAAAGAGCATAGGGATTTGGTTGAAAAAGCGTAAACCCTAAATTCCCATTAGCTCCTCCCAATATTGATGTCGATTATTTTTCCTTGCAGGTATACGCTGCTTTCATTTACCGAATGCAATTCATTCATCTGCTCTGTTCTTTGTTGATTGGATTGCAATCGTCACCGTTTTAATTTCAATCGTATTCACCGTTGCAATTCATCCAATCGTCTTCTTTGTTGATTGGATTGCAATCGTCACCGTTTTAATTTCTTTTTTACTTTATTTTAGTCCAGTTTAGTGGCGTACTGAGGGTTTGCTCTGTTCATCCTTTATCATCGTTTCTAAACCACTGTAAGACCTTTTTTTTTTGCTGTTCTCCTTCTCTTTAGAAGTGGCTAAAGATCAGTTTTTGACTGGGTCTCTTCTCCTAATGTCTATCGCACTACTCTGTGTTTGAAAATTATTCAAACCCAAAATCAGTGTTCAGTCAAATGCGTGTAAAAAGTTTATTTCGTGCTTTTCATTGGCTGTCCATGAAGAAACTGTGAAGTTTTCCGGTTTCAATTTCAGTAATTGAGCAAAGGGTGTTTGTCAAGCTTTTATAAGGTCTGGATTTTCTTTTACAGGAATCTTGGAGCTTTTGCTGTGCGAAGTTCATTGAATTTTCAAAGGAAATTCTCATACAAGTATTGTCCTGGGAAGATAAGAATGGAAGCTAATTCTAATCATAACATAGAAGACAGAAGAGTGGAACCTAGAGGTGCTTTGGTTGTCCTGGAAGGCTTGGATCGTTCTGGAAAGTCTTCTCAAAGTAGCAGATTAGTTTCATACTTAGAGGGACAAGGGATCTCTGCTGAATTATGGAGGTTTCCTGACAGAACTACGAACGTTGGGCAAATGATATCTTCCTACCTTACTAACACGTCTCAATTGGATGATCACACCATTCATCTTCTCTTTAGTGCAAATCGTTGGGAGAAGAGGTTGGTCATTCTTTTCTGTCTTTTATTGATCTGCTACCCTTATTACCTAATTAATGTGCAGGGCTTGATGTGTTATCAGTCGGCAAATATTTTATGTTAGGTGTGTAGATTTTATTACTAGTTTACCTGAAAACATTTACCTTAGGAAGGAGGACTGGGGAGCAGAAGGCTAGGTTGCAATGGTTTCTGATGCAATAGTATTTGTACAAAGTTGGTCAAATAATGAGCCCTTCTTCCTTAACCAATCTTCCTTTTGGCACTTGGGTTCATGGTTTATTGACAGGGACTATGGTCGTATGGGTTGCCAAAATCCCACATCGAATAGTTTGGGCTGCTTGATGGGGTACTTTAGTGCCTTGATTCTTCCACCTCAATAATGGGTGTGGTTCTCTAAGGGCTTAGGTACCTATATATCCATACTACCTTGGTCCCTATATATGCATATTATAAGCTGGAAAAAATAGGAGCTCAACATTTAGATAGAGGAAAAATAGGTGAGGAATGGCTAGTGGAGCAATAAATTGGCCTGTTGTGCTTGTTCAAATAAGCACCTGAATTATTTTTTTTTAATTCATTGTCCTCTGAAATTCAAAAGGTGATATAATTTAAAATTATTTCTTATCCTAGCTTAATTTAGTGCCTGTTTGGGTTAGCAGTAAAAGCTGTTTTTCTGACATGATTTACAACTTGCGAGATAAGTATGTGAGAGGAGTTTTGTCTCGACTTACGTGAACGTTCTTCTCCAATGCTAACCCAAACAGGCCTCTAGTTTGATAATTGGCATAACCAAATGTTAAAATCCCCCTACTTATTTTCCTTCCCTATTTTTGCATCTTTACCGTTTCATCTCCTATCTTAGTATTATATGCATATGAAAAGAACTAAATCCCAACGAAATGATCCTTGTGCTTATTCACGCTTGAAATTTGATAAGTTTTCACATGAGGGGATGGGTTTGAGATTATTGCTAAAACCAATTAAGAACTTACACTAAATTGGTTAATCTTTGGAATAGAATAGTACTTGACAAAATTTATAAGCCCATTCAACAGAGAACATCATCTTTTTTTTTTTGGGACCGAACAAAGGTTTATTTTTGACGTAGGCATCACATTCTGCATTGCAACCCTGTAAATAAGATGATTATTAGCTGTTGATCTATTTATATGGATGTGGTATATGTAGGATGAAAAACATATTTCTAGGTAAATATTACATCCCAACACCTGGGTCTTTTTTGCAGATCACTGATGGAATCCAAACTGAAAGCCGGAACAACCCTCATTGTTGACCGATATTCTTATTCTGGAGTGGCTTTCTCATCATCCAAAGGACTTGATATTGAATGGTGTAAGGTGAAAAGTTTGCCTGACGATTAGGCTGGGGAGCAATATGTATTAGAATAGTTTGGGTAATGGTTGTCTGTCTGGAAAGAAAACTGAATATTATCTTTTGCAGGCACCTGAGGTTGGCTTGTTTGCTCCTGATGCTGTAATATTCCTTGACATATCACCAGAGGTGAGCCATTGATCTTTCCTCACGGCCATTAAACACTGGTTGTTAGGTTATGTTTGAGAGTTGAGACACCATCTTGAAGCTTCTTTCTTTATAAATCATAGTATTTCAAGGTCTCTTTTATACAAGAGAAAAAATTATAAGCACATACTATTTTATCTTATTATGCGAAACCTTGCTTATTTTCTGAAGTGTACATGTAATATTACCAGGCCAGGGTTTCTTTTTCCTTTCCCCCCCAATCCTATTATTATTTTATGCTCTTGGCACCAGAAGTTTCAAACCAAAGATGGATGAGGAGCGGTAACACAAGTGTTAGTATATATTTCATTTTCCCAAAAGGTGGTTCAAGTTAATTATTAGCAGGCGTCAAATTCATACTGGATATGGACCGCATCAGCCTATGGCACTGCATTTATGTAGTTGAATTTTTTTTTGGATATCTTGTCTCACTGTCAGTCATTTAGTTTGTTGGATCTTGATCCTGCATGTAACCCATTTTTTGTTTATTTGTACTCCCTGTATATTTGAAATATGTCAGAAAGCTGCAGAGAGAGGAGGGTATGGAGGTGAGAGATATGAAAAGCTGGAGTTTCAGAGGAAAGTTGCTGAAAGCTACAAAGTTCTCCATGATGCCTCCTGGAAGGTAATTTGTGTTTTATATGGATTTCCCCCAAAGGTACAATGCTTCTGTGTTTTAATGCTTTTCTGTAGTTTTCAATCTTGCACTGTTGTCATAGTCATTTTTTTTTCATTCAGTTTCTTTTAGCTTGTAAATCTGGTATGCTTAGAGCAGAAAAGTTAAATATAATTTTTGACGCGTGTAAGATCTCTTTTGTTAGAGTCTACGAAATTTAAATAAATATACTCATATAATCATATTATGCTTTTGTTAAAGGACTTAATAACAATACCAACCGCATTTTGATTAAGTGGAAGGAACTCAGTACCTCTTAATATAATGTCTTGAGTTTGAGTATTGTGAGTGAGGGGGGAAAGTTCACAGTAGGAAGAATAATGCATTATTCATAGGTCATAAATAGAGCAACTCACTGCAGACTCTGTGTAAAGCATGTGATCCACATTGTTCTTATTGGTTGGCTGTATACCATATACTTCCTCCGGTTCTAATTATAAGACAAGGTTGATTTTTTTGGAGAAATTAAGAAAACTAATTAAATTACTTTAGAGTATTTATATTTTTATTTTTTTCTCCAAACTAATTAATTTGATGAATAAATTAATATATAATCTAAAGATACTAAAAATATAAACACTCTGAAGTAATTTAATTGGCTTCCTTAATTTCTCCAAAAAAGTCAACTTTGTTTTATAATTAGAACCGGAGGGAGTAGTTCTTAAAAAAAGAAATAATAATAAAAAGAACAAGAAGAATTGCTCGAGGAATTGTTGCTTCAAAAGCATGTCAGTCTTTGTTTTGGTGCGTTGGGGTCTCCATGCAAGTGTTAGATTTGCAAAATGAACCTTCTATTTCTCTCTGGTTTTCCTTTTTTTTTTTAAATACTATCAACTGGTATTTGGTGCTTTTTCTGGATCCAATTATTAGGTATCCAAGCAACTTACTACTCTAGTTTTAAGGTTTGTGGTTACCCCTCCTAATGTAGGTGTCTCATTTAAAACTCAAATTCGAGACCCAAAAGGATTTAATGGGACCTTACACTGCTAGACCAACTCTGCGTTTGTTCTCTCTGGTTTTCCTTTCTTCTCAATTTGTCCACTTGCATGATGCAGATTGTAGATGCATGCCAATCCATGGAAGATGTGGAGAAACAGCTGCAAGATATAGTACTTGATAGTGTCATGGAATGTCAGAAAGGGAAGCCCCTTGCCCATTTGTGGTCTCCATAGGTTACTCTCCTCTTGGCAACATGCCACAAAAATTTCTCAACACCAAATCCAATCAAATGTCTAAGTATATATAATTTCTAAAGACATGTGGTCTGATTCTCTGCACAAGGGGGCCTACACAGTGGGTATCTGACGGCCATAAATTATTTTCTTGATCCAATGGCCACATGAGTCGTAATGTAAGCCATAGGGTCTTTTAAATCAATACCGGCCGTTGAATTTGCACCGTGTAGACTCTGCACAGCAAACTGAACTCACACAACCTTACCTCTGGAACGAAAAATTTTATTAGCTCACTGAATCTATTTTGAATGCAAAAGGGGAATGTTATGGTTGGGAATTTGTTAGCTGGGACTATAGCCTTACGGGTGTGTGATGGTGTTCGTGTCAAAAACTATAAAAGGATTGCTGTTTGATTTTGGTGTTTCAAACATGGCCTTGGTGCTCAATTTTGAAGGAGTCCACTGGGTCATGATCTGATATACAGCTTCAGTGCTGTTGCTTTTGGTAAACACCAGATGATGGCAGCTTCGTGGGAATTCATGTGGAAATTTAAATTGAGTTTATGATAACAATAATTTTTTTGAGATTAAATAATGCATATATATATATATATATTTAAAAATTGCTAAAGACTCGGTCAAAGTTGCTGCGGTTTAGACTTCCAAAGTCGTGTTGATACCGTTTAAGTTCTCAAAAAATTCTTACTTCGTCTCAGTAATGTGAATGTTTGAATTTCATGCTTTGAAGGTTGGTTCAAAGATCTGGTTTTCGATAGAGTACAATAATGTCATGAGATTCATGTAGCTGATCTCTCAGTGGGATAAAGTGTTTTGTTGTTGTGAAAGGTTTGTTCATATAAAGAGCATGTGGATTCTCGTTGAGCGATGATTCTTAAAAAAAGGGAAAATAATTTAATTTTTTTTTCAAATGTTACTGATTAAAATTGTTTTTGCTGTTAGAAAACTGAATCATTCCTTTTGATTGAGTTTAAATCAATGATTTCAAAACCAAACTGTCGGACCAGTCTGTTCTGGCCGTCAAGCAGCGCACTTAACGGTTTGTTTTAGAGCCTGCATTTGAGCCGGAACCCTGGGTTGAACCACAAACTGGAGGGGGTTTGGAAAAACCAAGCGGCTCTCATAAAAACCAAAACCAAACACGCAGAAGAGAAGGCCACGAGGAAGAAAGAACGCATAGGACACAAACATATAGCAATTAAGATGGCGTACTCGTCTAATCCTTTTAGATAATGAAAAACATCATTAAAACAAATGAAGATCTAACTAAATAAAAAGATTATCTATGCATCGGATGTGTGTCTCAGGGAACTTCGATTCACCCATAACATTGCAAGATAAAAAGAAACCGCTTACTGAGTGCTATGAGTGATGAACAATTTCAATGTTAATGGTGTTTGCAACAATTTCAGCGCGAAAATTGAATGTGTTTTACTGATGTGTGTTTCCAATGTCTAGTGCGGTAAAAGCTGCTGCTAATGGTCGGTATACTAACACTAGGTACCGTTCGGTTCATGGAATCAAAGGTAATGTAATACAATGTAATGTAATGTGATACAATGATGATCACTTGAATTTGTTTGGTTTGTTATCAATGAAAGATGATACATATACATAAAAACGTTCGGTTGGATTACATCAAACATAAGAATATATGGAAATAATATAACAAGAAACCAAATTACCCCTAACTACACATATATATATATATATATAATGTATACGTTGGGTTCATGGTAATTTTTTTCAATTTGTGTAGTGAACATGTTGAGTTCATAGTAATTTTTTAATATTTAATGATGGAAATATTATACAGTGTACACAGGTTAGGTTGATGGTAACTTTTTAATATTTAATAGTGGGATTATTATTTAATGAGATATTTTAATATTTTTAACAGTGGAATAGATTTTTGTTAAATTTTTAAATGTAGGAATATTTTTTTAAAATTTTATATTATTAATTAATTTTTAAATATTTAATGGTGGTAATTATTTAATAATTAACAATGGTTATAGGTGGGTACTTTGGTCAATTTAAAAAATTATAATAGCAATAATGTCTATTTTACTTGATTACAGGATGTCTGCATCCCCATTCATCAGTCCTATGTAATCAGGATTATAAAATGTAATCATCTTTACATTAATAAGCCTAACCAAATGGTGTAATTGATTTATTACCATGTAATCCTCTCCCATAAAATCTAACCAAATGGGCTATAAGTAACTAAAAATTAGGCAAAGACTTCTTATAACTCAATTCAAAATTCAAATGCCATTAATAGGTTAATAAATACAATATTATAATCAGTGAATAAAAAATCAACATTGACAGTAATTGGGAGAAATTTTCGGTGGGTAACTCAATAAGAACATATTAACATGGTATACAAATACTAAAAGTAATTTAATGTACTTTTTTTAAAAAATAAAATCTTAGATTAATACTATAATAGTTTAATGGGAAAATTAGAACTAAGGACATAGAGGAGATGATATTTATAGCATATGATACTTATTGGAAGGACAATAAAAGTTGTAATTATTCAGAAGGATCTATAACCAAAATATAAAATTAAAAATACTAAATTGTCCTTGATTAAATCTCCTACAATCTCTTCCCCATCCTCTTTTAAAGTAATCTGAATTTTATTTTTCACAAAAATTACAACAGCCAAAATCATCATTTTCTTAACCTTAACAAACACCTACATAATCAAATTATCACTATATCATTTAATTATTAACACAGATATTGACCCATTTAAATCATTAATTTTTTTCTTGCATTAATTTTTTTTCTGACTTATATATCTTATATAAAATAAACTCTAAGTCAAATAGACGAATTTAGAAGATTTTAAATTTTCTATCTAATATCTTATTCTGTAAAAAATATTTATCCCAAAAAAAAAGAAACTTTATTATTATTTGTTTATATTATAGATTATTGATTATATTAAA
Source organism: Inga leiocalycina (assembly GCA_963242795.1). Lineage (NCBI taxonomy): Eukaryota > Viridiplantae > Streptophyta > Magnoliopsida > Fabales > Fabaceae > Inga > Inga leiocalycina. The sequence goes on from OY725329.1 coordinate 51,177,538, forward strand.
TTTTTTACAAACATTCTTTTTTTGGTTTACACACAAGTATTCTCTAGAGAGGCAATCCTAAATACCATTCTCGAATAAAAATTAAAATAGATTATGTAGACGTTTTTTTTAAGTATGTTAACATTACATGGATTTTTATTTTTAAAACTCACATAAATCTATTCTGGCTTAAAAATAAATTATGCAAACCTCCTTTAAATTGTTTAAAATAATATATATTTTTAATTTTTAGATATATATAACCTTTTCTTTAACATTTATAATAAATTATAAAACGTTTTGAGTTTGCCTAAAATTATATAATTTTTATTTTAAAGTAAAATTGAAAGATGTTTGTGTTATATTTTTTCAATAGATACATACGTAAGTGGGAAAAGTTGAAACAAATTGAGTTGAATTTGATAAAATTTAAATATTCTTGTTTGTTTTAAAAATAGAATTGGGAGAAAATGTAAGAGATTTAATAAAGGGCAATTTAGTATTTTTAAATTTTTATTTTTGTAATTTTTCCTTCTAAATAATTAGAACTTTTACAATCCTTCCCAATAAATATAATATGTTTTAGGTCTTTCATTCTAATTTTTTCTAGTTTAATTACAACTGAGCCATGGTCAACCATAAACTAGACTTTTTCAAATAAAAGTTATATAATAATTTTATATTTTATTTTTAAAAATATATTATTAGATATGTGTAATATTATGTTTAATTTAATTATTGCATTACCGGTCCGACCATTTGAACCATGACTCGCTCGCATTTCTGATTCAACGTTTAGTCCAGCTTTTAAAACATTGTTTAAAATGATTTTATGAAAATTTAATTCTAAGCATCAGTTTAAAGATTTTTTAGACAAGGAACTAAATTCAAGTATAGATGCTTTTTGTGTATGAAATTCTTCAGGGTATTGGTATTTTTTTGTATATGAAGATAGATTAAGTTTTCTGACCAATAATTTTTCTAATCAAGGACTTTTTCCTATTTTTTAAAAAGATTTTATTATTAATTTTAAAAGGGAAAATCCCTAAAAAATGTGTTCGAAATTGCTAAATCCCGTTTCAGTACAGCGAATTCCAAAATGCCGAATCAGTTGTGTGTCAGTACGGAATGAACAATGCAGGGGTGCTAAAAGACGATTTTGCCCTTCAGCCCTCTTTCTCATCACTTTCAGAATAACAACACGAGCCTCTTAATTAACAACTTTGTCTTCTTGATTAACAACTCCAATTTCATCTTCTTAATAAAGAAAGAGGTGTTGTTATTGACCTTGAAACTTAAATTACGAAGTTGTGAAATAAGAAATGAAAGTTATTAATGTAGAATATGGTGTTGTTAATAACAATACCGGTATTGTTATTGTGAAAGTAAAAAGATGAAATTGAAGTTGTTAATCAAGAAGACAAAGTTGCTAATTAAGAGGCTTGTGTTGTTATTTTGAAAGTGATGAGAATGAGGGCTGAAGGGCAAAATCGTCTTTTAGCACCCCTGCACTATTCATTCCGTACTGACACACGACTGATTCGGCATTTTGGAATTCACTGCACTGAAACGGGATTTAGCAATTTCGAGCCCATTTTTTAGGGATTTTCCCATTTTAAAATACTTGTAAGGTTATATATTTGATAACCATTAGGCCTAGTACAACTGACACTTAATTGGATTCTTTAAGTATCTAGTCATGGGTTCGATTTCCGACGGTGGGTATGGAGAGGGTCTCATGGCTAGCACTAAAGCCTATTTGTAAAATCTACAGTGTAGGAGATTAATTAGTCATGTCTACCCGTGGTGGATGTATTGAACTTAAAAAAAAAATTTATATTTTATAAGATTGTAATAGAAGAATATAAAAATCGTCATTATTTAGGACCAGAATGCCATTGTTTCTTAAGTAATGTAATTGAACTCGTTGAATTTGAGGGTGAAATTCCATTACTTATAAATATCAATCATTCTTGAGAATCCTTTTCACGTATAAGTAGGTTATAAACTATTATCTTCATTGGTTTCATGGTTTAAAATTATTATTGAAACGATAAATTTTCAGAAAAAAGGGGCATTCAGCATGCAACAAAAAGAATATTTACAAAGTTGAAGGGAGACTACGTAAATTGGCCAAGGGAAGAAATAATAAATTGAGAACACAATAAAAGGGTGAATACAAGATTTTGGTTAAAGGCAAAAATACCCTGAAAGTTTCTACTAAAGAGTTATGGGCACCTAGAAGTTTTTGAGGGATAATATTATCTGGAAGTTTAAAAAATAGTGCAATGTCACCCCACCGTTTATTGGCAGGGTAGCATATGTCAGGTTTGAATACATGATTTGTGGAAAAGATTTTCAACTTTCACCAACATGACACTTGAACATTGGTTGTTCCCTCCGTTTAAAAGGTTAATTTTGACATGCCATGTGATTAAATTAGTCGGCTTTAAATGTGGGTAGGGCCAATATTGCACAATTTTTGAAACTTTTATGTAATATTGCCCCATTGAAAACTTTCAGGTGCCCATAGCTTATTGATAGATGTCAACACCCGTTTCCATTTTAATAATCAGAGAATAGTAAAGATGGAATTCCATAGGCATACAAAAAAGTACAATTATATTGATAAAAATATTCGTTTATAATTCCGTGATCGTTCGTTGACAAAAAATAGAAAATACAGCAAAAATTTAATATTTACAAATTTTCCAAATATTAAGGCATAGACTAAGGTATAACCACGCTCATATCCTGCCTCGAGACACATGCCGCTCACTTTCCGGCGTCTACTTCTTTGCCCTTTGCCCCACTGGTACCTACTGGGGTATTTGTTTAAAAATAGGGTGAGATTCCGGAGAACCCCAGTAGAAACATGTTATTGTTCATAGATAACGCGAAAAGTAAATATGACATATGTCATGTATGTACCAATTAATGAACATTATAAACATATCATCTGCATGTATACATGAGTAGGGCCCAGCCACACTATTCTACATCGGTTGGGTTTTCACCAACTTCAGTGTAAGTGTCTCTGACACTTCTGGCCCCTCTCTAGGCAGATAGTGTTGATTAATAAAGCGCATTTACAAACATTGGCATCCACACAATCATATAACTATGGCATAATGTATGAAGGATAATGTCCCTACCTCAACACTTTATAATCCTCTATTTAACGGTGTCTCGTAAAACGTGTCGTTCCGGTTCTCACTCGATCCTAAAATATTAAATGTACAAAAAATAGGTCATAATTTATCCAAGTATTATTTTAGACTATTCCATGGTGTTTCTTGTGGTTATATTAGTTTATAGTGAAAATTTACTAAAATGCCCCCGGGACCCCCGGCCCGACCCCTGCCGTGCCCGGCCCGATGGCACGTTTTCCCAAAATTTTGGCTAAAGCTATTCTGACTTATTTTCACCCAAGGAATCCATTTCCTGACTCAAAATCACGAAATTCACTGTCAAATTACGAAAATACCCTTGACAGCCCCTATTTAGGGATTTCAGTGGTGTTTTTGTAATTATGCTTTTTTGGCCTCTACAAAAAAAGTGTCCAGCTGTAACCTCACCTATTTTTGCCCACTGAGTCAAATGGAACCATTTATTTTATGAAAATCCAAATCCTAGTACCATTTCTGGTCTGGCCAAAAATATAAAGAAAAATAGAAAAATGGAACTTTATGTTTTAGCTTCCAAAACTTGTACTTTTCTACTTCTAATCCTTAGTTAACTTATTTAAACACTTCATAATCATGATTTAAAGGATTTTGGGCAGCATGACCTCTTAGGGTTATAGCTTTTCAAATTAAATAACTTAACCAAAAATCACATAAACCAACCAACCATTACCAATAACAACTTCATACTAACATAAAGTTGAGACTGGTATAATTACCTCTTAAACTCCTTGGATCCTCTTACTCAATGCTTCTCCTCTCTCCCCCCTTGAGCTAAGAATGTGCCTTCTAACACATGGATTCCATTGAAGAAGGAGAGTTTAGAGATAGTTTCATGGAAGATCACAAGGAAAATGCTTAAGAGATAACACTTACCTTAATTTTCTTGCTCCTTTTTCTCTCTAGCTCCCAAGAACTTCACAAACTCACTCTCTCTCTTGCCTCTTGCCTTGAACGAAATGCACATGAAGGAGGAAGGGAAAATGTGTATTAACTTAGTCATGTTTTCTTCTAGCCCTTGATTTAATCAAAGATTGAGATTACTCCACCTTGCATGCACCATCCCTCCAACCATACCCTCTCCTTTATGCCATACTCCCTTAACTTTATGCCATGCCTTCTCATCTTTTGTCTTGCTCACAAAAAAAAACGTGCTCCCCCTTCTCATGATTCAACCAAACCCATTTTTCTCTCCCAACTAACCAAACTAATACTCAAGGTAGCATGCCATTTCATCATTATTTGTCCATATAGCATTATTTTAATACAATTTGACATGTGCTTATATAAATCCATTATAATTTAATCCCCTCCTTATGTGATCATGACACTTGGCTTTTTTTATTCCATTAATCAATTTCTAACACATTTTATTTTCAATTTTTGGAATAATGCCAATTCTGGCAGATTTTCTACATTAACTTTGAAAAATCATGACTAATTTTGTAGACATCATTTTGGAGCGATTCCAAAGGCTATGGAACCTTTATTGAGTCTAGTTTTAAGGAAAAATATGGAATTTTACTAGCTGAGATCATATTATTCCCAGATTTTCAATCTTTGACTGCTGCTCCAGAAAATTTCCAGATTTTCTGGGTTAACTTCAAAAATTCATATCTTTTTGTACATAGCTTCAATTGATTCGTATGAACTATCAAATTAAAGCTTAAGATGTCTACTCTCATCTTGTAAAATTTCATAATTTTTTCTCATCATTTGGTCTTCTAAAACCACATGACAAACTTACTACCTCGCAGGTGATTTTACTGCAAAACTATTCAACTTTTAATTTTAAATATTTAATTCCTTTGGCCTTAAATATTCTCCATTTCATTAAATTTTCTCAATTAATTACATTACATTTTAGGTGAATATAAAATTTGGGATGTGATAGTGGAAACTTTCAGGGCATTTTTCCCCTTTAACCTAAGAATTTTCATCATAAAAAAGGAATTTAGTTAATGGAAAATATTAAAATTAGCAGTACTTAATATAGATTTTAAATTTACAATAAATTATACCATCTATAATTTAAAAAAAATTAATTGATCAGTTCTTATGAATTCTTCTAATTTTTAACAAAGACCATGCAATTTTTTAATTGAGTTCTTACAATTTTCTCAGTTATAAACATTTGTTCATAATCTATTAATTAATGCAAATGTAGATGGTGACTAAGCATTAAGCAATTTATAAGTTGTTATAAAATACAAAATAAATATATTTTCAAAAAATAAGATGATGGAGTAAAATGTAGGGAAAATGATATAATTTTTTTTTTGAAATTGTAAAATCTCAAATCAGGTATTTCTCATAAAATGCTTATCAAATTTTGTCATTATCTTATCAACTCTTGTTAACAAATTTGATTTGAAATTTTGTAATTTGAAAATTCTTTTTCTATCATTTTTCCTAAAATGTATTCATTATTAAAAAAATAGTTCATATTCTAGGACGTGAATTTTGTTAAATTCTTATACTTAAAAAGAAACCATTTACCTTTTTTACAAATTTGCATAAATTCTGCATTGTTGATAAATTGGTTAATTTATAGGTTGAAAAGTGACATATAAAATTAAATAATTCTTTTAATACCGAATAATCACTAGTGAAGTGTATATAAATTCTCTATGCCCAAATTGGATTAATCTATTGCTTTAACATTGTTGCTTTCCCGTTTCATTTGACTTACAAAAGTTTGTTCATAAAAATATAGGACGAGTCCCATTTTTTGTCCCATTCATTTCTTGACGAGCCGTCTAAGTTGAATTAGATTAACAATTAATGCAATACAATAGATACAAATGGACTTAACAAAACAATAATTTCCAAAATAAATGTTATATAATATTTCAGTTTATTCATTAAATTCTTAAAACTCCTATAATTCAATTCATATTCTTTATAAATCTATAGGCTCTAGTTATAATGATACCATAGAAAGGATATTTTCATCTAGGTCACCAAACATATGTTTTCTTAATAAAAAAATTGGGCTAAAATACGTTCATTCCTCTAAGTTCATATTAAATTTTAGTTTAGGTTCTTAAATTTATAAAATGTAATTTTATTCTTTTTAACATTGACGCCGTTAGCTTAATTTAACATAAAATGTTGACTCGTTGAACTTAAACGGCGACTTTGCAATCAAATTCTTGCAAAATGGGCTTAAAATTTATTTTTTAACAAAATGTTCAATAATGATATTGAACAAAATACAACCATGATGAACGATCCGATTTTTATTTTTATTTTTCAAATTTATTCATTCATTTAATTATGATATTAAAATAAATATGAGTTCAGTTTATTTAATATTAAAAATTAAATGATTTCCATGTAGTTACAAAATTTATTATATAAATAATTTATAAAAAAAAATTGTGTTTTGTTACAATGCAAAATTGAATTATTGTTAAATAATTTTGGGTGAAGGTGTAAATTTAGTAATGAACTATTTTTTTATGTGCATCCAACACAATTACCTATTTTGGGTGCAAAAACAAACATAATCAATTTTTTGGTTGCATGTATAACAACTCCGTTAACCTTAATTAACTTCTGTTACTTTTTACATTGTGGTCCAACCAATCTTCTCAATCTCTATTATTTTAATATATTTTTAGAAGAACAAATGTGCAAATTTAGTAATAAACTATTTTGCTACGAACACTCAACACAATTATCTTTTGTTGGGTCCAAAAGTAGACATAAACATTTTTGTCTTATAAATGCTCATATTTGTTTTATGAATGACTATACTAGTCTTGTAAAGGGATTTAAAAAAAAAAGGGAGAATTGCCCATAAATATCTTGTTAGAAATTTATTTGCCAAATAAGATTTGAAAGTATTTAAGAGAAGATTTTTTGCACATAAGAGAAAATTGTTCGAACACAAGGCAAGGTTATATAGGGAAGATGTATTGAATACATGAAAGATTGTTTGAACATAAGAGAAGATCTTTTGCACACGGGGAATATTGTTTACACCCGAAGGTCCCATTTGGTAAATAAGTTTCCAATGAAGTATTTATGTACAATTTTTCCCAAAAAAATCCATGGATTTGAAAAATTATGGTCATTCACATATGTGTTTTGTAATTTTTTTTAAACTCCCTAGATTCATTTAAGTCCATTTATTTGTCTCGTAAATACCCTTATTTGTCTTATAAATGCTCTTATGAAAAAAAATAAAGTAGGGGCATTATTGTTTTTTGCACTAATGAAACTTAATTTCATTTTGATCTAAGGGGTACAGTAATATTTTAGAATCTTTTGGAGGTTAATTGAAATAAAATTGCTTCTATGAGGTTTAAGTGATATTTTCCCATTAAAAGGCACATTTTTGTAAAAATATATTAAAATAATAAAGATTGAGAAGACTGGTGGGATCCACAGTGCAAAAAGCAATACTCCCTCCAGTCCTATTTATAAGCAACGTTTTCTCTCATGAGGCTCGTCCCTTTTATAAGCAACTTTCATTTTGTGTCTGAAAATGTAAGTTTTTTTTTTCTATTTTACCCTTGTTAAATACATAATCTATAATTAATTATTACATACACCAAGAGTTATATTTAGGATAGAGAGAGTGAAAGAGACTATGTGAATGAAGTCAACAGAGCATTGAGAAAATATATATTTTACTATCTCTCTTGCTTTTTATAAATTCTCTCTCCTATACTCTTTTCATAAATAAGGGTATATATGGAAAAAAAACATGACATTTTGGAAAAACTAATTACTTTTAACTACCAGCTTGTTTTGCGCAATCAAGAAGAAAGTTGCTTATAAATAGGACCGAAAGGAGTAGAAATTAACCAGGGTTAACGGCATTACTATATATGCTATCAAAAAAATTGATTATCTCAGTTTTTATATCCTAAAATAGTTAATTGCGTTGAGTGTCCATAGAGAAATAATTCGTTTCTAAATTAACCCAATAATTTGTAGATCCCATCATATTTTTTTATATACTTATTCATAAATTCGAAATTTTATATTATCTTTATATAAATACATACATATTTTCAAAATATTTTCTTCCCTTTACCGATTCATTTTAAAGACACGAAGTAATTCACCGGCACAATTAGATGCCACACGAGCATCTTGAAATATGTTTTTTGGTTTCTCATCATTTAATTTTTTTTAAAAAAATTTATTTTTTGGTAGGAAGAATTAAACACTCTTTTTAACCATCGGAAAAGTTAAACACATAAACAACTCTTTTTCTAATTGTTGTTGTTGATGTTGTTTCCAACGGGCTGTTCTAACACCCCAAATTTTATATTCACAAAAAATATATTATAATTAATTGAGAAATTCAATAAAATGGTGAATATTCATGAAATTTGGATTTTATAAATTTTGAAATATTCATGTTCATGAGGAAATAGGCAAATTAATTCAAGAAAGGAATAAAATTGCAAAGGTGATAACAAAATCATAATTTTGCCAATTTAGCTTAAGATTAATTATTTTCCAATTAATTGGAGTTGATTTCAATTAATCAAGGGAAATAAAGAAAAATGTATAAATTAAATATTCTTAAAGGAACAAATCAATAATTGTAAAATTAGAAGGACTTCGGCATAAATCAATTAAGAGAATTATGAAAATGTTGAAACCATTTTTCTTCCCTTCTCTTTCCAAAATTTCGCCTAGCATAAGGTGTATGGATGGAAAATTGATTAATGAAATCTAATATGTTAAGTGCCATTATCATATGAAGAGAAGATAAAATGATGATTAAATTTCAAGAGCACATGTCAAAATGTTACATGATGGTAATGATGATAAAGGTGGAGTGTACATTACATGAAGGTATGGTGAAGTGCATGATGGTAAGCTAGAGTGCAGGAATGGGTGAACTTGATTGCTTGGTGGAGTAGGGAGTTGGATTTAGTTAGGAGAACATTTGGTTGGTTAGAGAAGAGGGGGGGGGACGTTTTTTTCAAGCTAACCAAGAGAAGAAAAGCTAGTTCAATGCTAATGGGAAACCAAAGAGAGTAAGTATGACATAAACTTGAATAAAGGAAGATTGTGACAAGTGTCACATTAACATCTCTTGATTAAATCAGTATAGAATTAAGGGAGGAAGTTTATGAAGCATTTCTCTTCCCTTCCCTTCATACATTTCGATCACACTAAAGAAAATAAGAGAGGGAGAGAGCTTGGAGAAACTTTGAAGAGTTAGAGAGAAGGAGGAAGAAGAAGATTAAGGTAAGTGTTGTTTCTTAAGTATTTTCCTTGTGATCTTACATGAAACTATCTCTAAACTCTCTTTCTTCAATGGAATCCATGTGTTAGAAGGCACGTTTTGAGCTTAAGAAGAAGAGAGAGAGGGCACATAGGGAGAGAGGTATCAAGAAGCCTAAGAGGTAACTACACCAAACTCAAATCTATACTTGTATGAAGTTGGTTTTGAAGTTTGTTGTTAGTTTGGTGATTTTTGGATGAGATGAAAAATTGGAAAAGCTATAACCCTAAGCGGTTATGCTGAACAAATTTCTTTGAATCATGGTTAAGATGTGTTTAAACAAGTTAATAAGGGATTAGAAGTGGAAAAGTACACGTTTTGGAAGCTAAAACACAAAACTCCATTTTCCCATTTTTTCTTGAATATTTAGGCCACACTGTTTCATGGGACAGGAGCTGGATTTTCATGAAATAAATGGTTCCATTGGATTCAATGGGCAAAAATATGTGGGATTACAGTTAGACATTTTTTCGGAAAAATGCCAAAAAAGCAAAATTACGAAAACGCCTATAAAACCCCAAATCGGGGCTGTCAAGGGTATTTTCATAATTTGACAGTGAATTTGGTGATTTCAAGTCCGGAAATGGATTTTTTGGGCGAAAATAAGTCAGAATAGCCTTAGTCAAAATTTTGGAAAAATGTACAATCAGGCCGGGCACAGTAGGGCCAAGCCAAGGTCCCGAGGGGTATTTTGATAAATTTTCATCATAGACTACTAATATAACCACGAGAAACACTATGGTAGATTCTAAAATGATATTCGAATAGGTTATGACCTATTTCTTGTATATTTAATATTTTAGGACCGAGTCGGAGGCCGGACAAGACACGTTTTACGAGGCACATTTAAAAAGGGGTTGTAAAGCTTTGAGGTAGGAACATTATCCTTCATACATCATGCCATAGTTATATGCTTGTGTGGATGCTAACATTTGTAAATGCACTTTATTAATTAACATAAATTGCCTAGAGAGAGGCTATTAGTGCCGGTGTGCACTTACACTGGGAGTTGGCGGAAGACCAACCGATGTAGATTGTGGGGCTGAGCTCTACTCATGTATACATGACGATGATGTGTTTATATTGTTTATTAATTTGTGTATACCTTGACGCATGTCATATTTACTTTTCACATTTCCTATGAACGATAGCATGTCTCTACTGGGATTATTTGGAATCTCACCCTATTTTTAAATAAACATTTCAGCGGGTGCCAGTGGATCAAAAGGCAAGGGCGTAGACGTCTGGAAATAATTGGCACGTGTCTCGAGGCGAGGACAGGATAATGGTTATAATTAGTTTATATTTAGATATTTCAGAAAATTTTGTAAATATTAAATTTTCCGCTATATTTTCTGTGTTTTGTTGACGAACGGCGTGAGATTGTAAACGAATATTTTTATCAGTATAATTGTACTTTTCTGTATGTCTATTGAATTCCGTTTTTATTACTCTTTGATTATCGAAATGGAAACTGGTGTTGACATTGGGTAAGGTGATAAGCCACCTCACTTTCATAAGGAGGAGAAAATAAATTTGAATTTTGGAAAGTGTACTTATTGGAAGAAGCCAAGTGCTTGTTTGGTTAAGCCGTGAGAGTTTAAATAAACCCGATTGAATCCAAATAAGTACTTATAAACCTCATTCGTCTTGTTTGGGTAATTTTGAAAATCCTGATCAACACCGATGAATTGTGATTTCACCCTTCAACTGCACATTGAGTATAAGTGATAAAGGAGTTGCTTATGCTATTCGAAAATCTCAATGAAACTTCCACAACAAAAATTTCTTCAATTTACCCTTTGATCCTTTTTCCAAAATTCTCCTCAAATATTCTCTACACATATCTTGCCTATTATTTCTCAACTAAATTAATTCAAATAATATTATTTTAAATATTGTTTTGCCCATTGCTTAGATGAATTTTTAAACTATTTTAAATAATAATATATATTAAAAATAATATTTAAATATTCAATTCATTTATTAAATCATATTTAATAATAATAATTAAATATTTAATTGTTGTTATTATTAAATATAATCATGAAAATGTAAGCAACTTTATTAAAGAAATAAACTTGATTACATAATCTGGTGCAATCCTAGCAAAATAACTAACTATCATATTTATCAATATGTTTTTCTATTTAGATATTAAATCTTATGATAATGATAGATCCCGTAATATGCTATTTGAAATATATTCTAACATGTATAGTTTTTGTTTTGGTAAGTTGGCCAACAAAAAAAAAAGTTTTCCTTTTGGTAGTATATGCATCTTGTCATGAAGTTTTATGCCTTTTTTACTTGTAGTTTCATTTATTTCCTTCTTTAAATATAACTTTATAAAATTAATACCATTTTTGATAATTATACATTCACAAGTATATTTAATAAATGAAATCCAAACATAATCACAATTCTTAAAGTGGCTAGTGAAAAAAAAATATCTAAACAAAAATTATGATTGACTATGATTGACAAAGACACTTTTGTCTAATATCATTTATGCAAATCACGATCACGATTAAGGTTGTCAAACTCGTTAGTTTAAGTAAATTCGTGACAGTGATGTAAACTTGTATCATAAACTCGTAAGAGTTTACTTTTATTATTAAATAGGTATTAACAGTGTATGATTAAATAATTAAAATATTAAAAATATGATAACAATTTGATTTAAATATATTTTAAATCAAAATAATTGAAATTAAATCCACCAACATTCATAATTTGTTATATTTAATAAAGAAATTTTTATAAAATTCATATATAAAGCCACTGAGCATGATTAAATCGAAAAAGTTAACATGAGTTTAAGAGTGAATTAACATGATTTTGTAAGTTAGAAATGTAAAAACAATAAACTTGATATGTAAACTCACGAGTTTAACTAAATTTACAATTGGAATGAGTTTATTTGCGATTTGATTCGATTTAGTAAACTAGGAATGTAAAAGGGTAAATTCAGAAAGTCAACTCGTGAGTTTAACATAAATAATCATGATTGTTCCCCGTTAATCCAAAATGGATACAAAAAAACTTTTATACTATAAGTCATGAAAGGGGTAACCTTAATTTTTAACCAAAAAAAACCTATGTATTTAATTTGTAAATATGTAATGACTAACCAATTCAAGAGGGCGAATCCAAATCATTAATTCTACATATTCATAAGTGATAAACCAATATTCATGCAACTCATCTATGTTTCATTTTAAGTGCATGAACTGACCCTTGTTAAGTAAAATCATCAATCACCTCACCCAATCAATCATCAATTAATACATTTATTAAAATTCTAGACAAATATATAATTAAGAAATTATTAAAAGCGCCACCGACCTCCGATTTCATTCAAAACCTTATCTAGGCCGATCATAAAATCAAGCAAATTATAATTATAAATATTAATATAAATTGGGTTGAAAACAAAACTAACCGCATAAGTATCGGGCGCAATTGATCATGATGCAGTGGCACGAAAACGTAAATTATTGAAATATCGTGCCTTTTTTGAAAAAATGAAAATCCGGTTTCGTCACCATCTATGTCGATGCCCAGCTCCTTCGCAAGGTGAAGGCGCGAAGCCATAAAAAGGATGTCTTTTGCTCTTCCTATGCTATAAACCATTCTCACTACGAGTGTCATCTCGTCGGGTCTTTTTCTTTCTTTTCTTGCCCGAAAAGAAAATTTTTTTCGCCGCGTGAGATCAAACCGATTTACCTTTTAAATTTCAGTGTCTAAGTCGCTGATAGTGGGGGTTGATTCCTCTCTGGATAAACGTTTCATATCAAGCTCTATAATGAGCCGATCAATCGAGCTGCCGCCGCTGCCCCAATATTCGTTTCGGAATTCCAAGTCCTTTTCTCTCTCTATTGTTTTTGTTGTTCGTTAATATTATAATTTCGTCTCATGAAACCCGCATGAACGCTCTCTCCTTACACTTTCGCAGAATCTTTTGTGTTTTGTTTTCGCTCTGAACAGGAGGAGTGTATATTCAGGTAGCAATTCGCTGTTGATGGACCCTGACGTTGTGGAAATCCCTCCCCCAATTCATCGCCCTACGAAACTGATGAAACAGAAGGTAAAAACAGTTTGTTAAGCACATGTTTCCTGAGAAATTTCGGGTGTTTTTGCTTCATGGGTCTGAAAAATTGTGCAAATATTTTATCTTTCTGTTAAGGGTATTTGGAATTTATGTCGATTGCTAGTGTTTTGTGTTCACTCGTATTTCATCCTTGCTCTGAATTCATAGTCGCGGGCCCCGAATTTTCTCGCTTTATTTTTATGGGGGCCCTACGTGTGAACTTCGGTTAATCTATAATTGCCACGGAAGGCTTGAATGAGTTGAATTAGTGAGGCGAGAATGCTTGATCGTACCAGTGGAATTTCTGGGTATCTGTTGAAAGTGCCCAGTTTTGTTCGCCTAGTATATTAACTTGGGTTTTTTATTTCAAATCGTGAATGTGGATTGCACTATTTTTCCCTAAAGGGGTCCACGTTTAGGGACTGTTGCTGTAATATTGGAGTCTATGTGCTGCGTTGTAATGAATCTTGAGAAGAGTAGTGAGGATTTCAGTTTAGATGTCACTGTACCTAAGATAATATTTTTTGAAGGTTTTGCTTACAATCATATCCATTGGTAAAAATTATATTTGGTAGGTTATATTTCTATATGAATTCTTTTTCTTTTTGAAATAAACTTTCTAGACTGTCCTACTTGATAAGATTAACTCATAATTTGTTATAGAAGTTGACGACTTATGAGCTTATCCATATGATCCTCTCTTGATGTTTCTTTCTTCCTGCCTCGTTCTAATTCTGGGAATAGTGGCCCACAGAAGAAGCCTTGCATGATTACTAATTCAATCACAGGCATTGGATAAGTTTTTGTTGTATGGATTCATCTATTTGACGGGGAGAGTAAAACTTGAGGAAGGATTCTATATTAGCAGTGTAGTGATGTTGTGGCTGGAGTTGTGTGTTAGCCTCTAAGGATCTTCAAGGGAATTTGTCTGTCACTGTAAACTTAATGCAGGGGTGTCTACTAACTATTTTGTGGTTACCTGCCGAAGGGGTTCTCTTTACAAACTTGACCATGATCAGTGGCCTTGTTATCTTGATAGCTCTAATTTTTTTCTCTGCTCATTATTCAATTTCAAGATATACTAGCGTTTCTTTTCTATCAATAAATTTTTTACTTGTTAAATAAACCAGTAAAAGTAATTTCTCTTGGTTTGTTGAATAGTTATTCTGCCATAAAAATTAATGAGACATTCTGCCTTTCTGATGGAGCTGGAACTTTTTGATCATTGCTTTTCCTGGTATATATACATTGATCTTCAAATCCAACGCACTTTTGCATTGGGGTAGTTGCATTAGAGATAAATCAATAATGCTAATAACCATTCACTTTCCTTCTCTTTAACAACTTAGATGTATGAAATGAATAATTTCTTGAGGCAGTTGATATTTTCTGGTTTGCTGAGGAACAAGAACGAACAGAGTAGTGGAATTACAATATTCCACTGTATTCTACTGTTTAATATGATATTGGAGATTATCATTTCATATATAGTTCTAAACCGCACAGGACAGTCTCTAATTAATGAAACTTTCCCATAGAAGGCTATAGTCTCTGATTTCACATAACTCTATTTCTAATTTTTTTAATTGGATCTATTTTTCTTTCTGTCTTGTTTGTGTAAGATTCCCTGGATGTCTCTATGTGTCTACCTCTTGTTACTCGGGTACATCTGACTCTTAAGTAGTGTTTTTGATTTTTCTAGGCTATTATTAGTGACGTGATTGATGTAGACAATGATGAGGACTCTGCTGATTTAGTGTTTATTGGTGAAAAAGTTGGTGGAAGCAACAAGGGAAAGGTAATTGAAGCTGTTCATAATGGCTTATGGTGATCATCTAGCTGTGGTTTAAACAATAAGAAATTCTATTTAATGCACCAGGTTCATTTATCTTTACTAAAATGAATCGTGATTTAACATTTTTCTTGGTTTCCTTTTCAGGAAATGTCTAATGATATTTGTTCCCCACCCTCACTGGAACAATTCGGACCAGCTAGTGGTCTTGCATCCTCCAGTGGTTTTGCTTCAGTATCACATAACGTAATCAATGTTGATGGTCACAGTTCTGATCTATCAAATGATGATGATGACTACAATGATCAGTTTGCTGAAGATTTCATGGATGTCGATGAGTACGCCCTGTTACAGGCACACTTTGACCATGTGGATTTACCCGCTGGAATTGAGGCACCCATTCCTTGGATGTCAAATTTTGATCTGGAATTGAAGAATTCTGAAAGTAATTCTTCGAATCCTTGGGGTAATATGCAGTTAGATGCTAAAGGTTCTCATGTGACAGACTTATCTCAACTTTCATGGGCAATGGAGTCTTCTGACCTCATCCAAGAAGGTCCAGTAAGTAGTTCTAGTTCACTAACCAAAAATGTTGCCATTAATCCTCCTTCTCAAAAATTGTCTTCTCAGTTACAAGCTGAAGCTGCTCCTAATAAAAAGAAATCAAATTTTTCACAAGTTGATGGGCTTAAGCTGAACTTGAATCTAGGACTGGGGGTAGATTCATCCAAACCTCATTGGTTCAAGGGACCTTTTGGTCGTAAGAAGAAGCTTTCTATTTTAGGTGAATTTCATAATGATGCTTTAGCACACAAGTCCGAGTCCTTGAAGCTGCCACCTGGAGTTGAACCCCCTTATTGGTGGAAA
Organism: Inga leiocalycina; assembly: GCA_963242795.1. NCBI lineage: Eukaryota > Viridiplantae > Streptophyta > Magnoliopsida > Fabales > Fabaceae > Inga > Inga leiocalycina. The sequence continues at coordinate 51,193,713 of OY725329.1, forward strand.
GCTAAAAGTGCAAAAAAGGCACATGGCAAAGATGTTTTATCCCATTCAAATTTCTTTCCACCTTTTGAAGGGTCATACCATATTCCTGGACTGGAATCAGCAAACTCTAATTTGTGGAAGAATCCTCCTAATCCACCTTTTACAGATCATTCAGATAATTTGGGTTTTTATTATCCATACGATCCTCTTGATGCTCCTCTTCCACCAATGTTTGGGAATACCTGGTTTCACAATAATGCTAGTGATGAAAAGAATGAAACCACTGCTAACATCCCAATTGTCACAATACCTGATGAAGATAGGGATGAAATCTTGACGAAATTCCAACAGTTTAAACAGTTTGACACAGTTGAAGACACTTCAGACCATTACTATAATCGCAAGAGTTATTCCTTGAAGCAGGTAGTTCAGTTTTCTGGGAAATGTCTCTTTCAGTTTTGATCTTCGTAGTTTGGTTTTTCATTAAGGTATTTTTCTGACAGCATTCAAAAGCTTGGTCAAAGAAAATTCAGGAAGAGTGGAGGATTCTGGAGAAGGATTTGCCTGGTGAGTGTATTTTAAGTGTTATTATTAGTTACAAATTGGAAGTGACATTTTCCTTAGTATATATCTTTTGTTTCTAGTTTCCTTTTCAAGCTGATAATCCTTGAATATTTGTATGTCTCTGGTTTCCATCTTTGATGTTGAGTTTGAAGGGAGAAACCTTTTAGATCCATAAGCCAGTTGGCACAGATCATTATTTTGGTGTGTGTAAGTGATATGTAAATATAATAAAGGGTTAAAAGTCCCAACGGCTATCTATATTAACTGGCCTAAGTAACTTCTAACCCTTTATTATATTTACATATCAGTATGCAGTTGAAATAATGTCATGTTAATATTGTAATTGAAATACTAGCTGTCTCAGCTAGTGTTAAAAATAGATGTAACGGTGTATTATGGATTACATAGTTTGCAACCTTTCACTATATTCTTTGCAATATCTCTCACTGTTTCTGTGTCTGATTGATTTTGTCAGATACAATATTTGTTAGAGTTTATGAATCAAGGATGGATATTTTGAGAGCTGTAATTATTGGGGCAGAGGGAACTCCTTATCATGATGGTCTCTACTTTTTTGATGTTTTCTTTCCCACTGGCTACCCCAATGTGCCACCGGTATGGATATCACTACTATATCTTATTAACATCACTATCATGTTTTCTCCCTTTAGGTGCAAGTCTGACTTACGGAAAATTTCATGGCAGGAGGTCCACTACCACTCTGGTGGTGTTAGAATAAACCCAAATTTGTATAACTGTGGCAAAGTATGCCTTAGTCTGCTCAATACTTGGTCTGGCAATAAGAATGAGAAGTGGCTTCCTGGTGTTTCAACAATTCTACAGGTTCTTGTTTCTATACAAGGTTTAATCTTGAATGCAAAGCCTTATTTTAATGAGCCTGGTTTTGCTCATATGAGTGGTTCTGCCTCGGGCGAAGTGAGGTCCTTGCAGTACAACGAGGATGCATTTCTTCTGTCATTGAAGACAATGATGTATGTGATGAAAAAGCCTCCAAAGGTGTGATTCTCGTAAATATATCATGGTTCATTTTTAAACCTGAGTCAAGTTTTATGCGCATTCATGCAATATATATGTACACACAGGCACTTATATCTAGTTAGAAGAGTGATCTTATGTGATATAGGTTAAAATAATGAACTTTTAAATTGCAAAATGAATGGCCAAGGCCAATGAAAAAATCTAAGGAGACATCTATTATGGATTTGATATCTATGTTATATAGCCTTCGCCATATGCACTTGTAGCATCACCTAGGAATGCCTTCCTGTGCATTTTGGCATAACATGAGGAGAGGAATGGGAGGAAAAGAAACAAACAATGCATTTAGAATCTTGAGGGACTAAATCGATTAATTTAGAAGTTAGAACAAAAGATCTGATAAAAAATGCATGTGGGTTTGGTTTCAGTCCTTTTAGTCAATTATACGTAGTTAATGGTTAAGATTGTTATGTTGTTGAAATGAGTTTACTGCATCGAACTAGGTACATTATTTGATTATTGGGATGGGTTTTGCATGTGGTGAAATTCATAACATCTATTAGTCCATTCACATAAGCATAGTAGGAAACATGGTAAAATTTGAAGTGTTCATGAGTATTTTAAAGTAGTGCATTGTGTGGTGTTGTACCTATCATGAGTGTCAGGCACGTTTCAGACACAGATATAACTCTGTAGTGTGTCCATATATCGTAGTATGCGTTTTTTTACATCATCACAGTTTCTTGATATTACAAGTTCTATGCTTTTTTTTGGGGTTAAGAACCAAATTTACCTACAAAGTTTTAAGGAGGGAGCGCTTGGCACAATTATATTTTAAAAGGGGTAAAAACATATATAAGGAATTATAAGTGGAGTATCCAGCACAAAACCGTTAAATTTGACCTAACGTCGTTAGGGGTTTTCTTCTTTTATGATTTAACGCTGTTAGGTCAAATTTAACGGTTTTGTGTTGGAAGCTCTACTTTTAATTTCTTATGTGTAATTTTGCCCCATTTAAAATATAGTTGACTCAGACGCTCCTTCCTTCAAACTTTGTTGGTAAATTTGCTCCTTAACCCTTTTTTTTAACCTCCCCTCCAAAGATGGCTAAAGGATATTCTGTGGTCACTCATAAATCTGGTTATGGATTTCTATAATTATCTTGCTATAGCATAGCATCAAAAGGTCATGACACCGCATCACATAATTATGTAGTTTATTTAGTTATGAACACAGAATTAGTTGAAGATTACATGGATCCTTGAAATCATGAATGTAGAATGTGGCAAGTGCTAGAATATGCTAGGGTTTTTCTTCATTATAGCCATAAACTTCCTACTGTCTCTTTTCCTTTTTGGTGGCTCAAAGTCTGACTGTCATGGCCTATTTTTGGCTGTAGCATTTCGAGGACTTTGTTGCAGGGCATTTCTGCAACCGGGCTCGCGATATCTTGGTGGCATGTAAAGCATACATGGATGGTGCTCAAGTTGGCTGTTTGGTCAAAGGTGGGGTGCAGGATGTTGACGCGGGTGACCGGAGCTGCTCGAAGCGGTTTAAGGATACTTTAGCTGGATTTGTGAATAGGCTTGTTGGAGAATTTTCCAAAGTTGGAGCGAAGGACTGCGAGAAATTCTTGCCACAGGCGGCGGCTACAACTGAGAATGTGCAGGTAGGTTGTAACCCTGATGTTGCTGCTCCTGCTACCTGAAATCTCTCCTCTGATGAAGCCCAATTTTGAGACTTGATATATATAGGAGGCATATTTAAGCTACACCTAATAGCTCCGTTTTATTTTATTTCATGAAAATATCCAAAATCTTTTCATGGTCTATCTTTTGTTCGTTCACATTGGGAAAAATGACTGCACATAATTTTGGACATTGTATATAGTTGCAAATGATGCTAGTACTTTGTCAGTATGACTCAGGGTTTAAGTTTCCAGAAATATATTATTTATATATATATAATGATAGAAAAACAAATGATTGAAGGTAAGCCTATTGGTAAAATGGGCTACATTATAAATTATTTGGTCTAACAGACTGACACTAGCATATTTGCTACTGGTGAATGTGGGAATGATCTATTTGTAATCTCTGGGCTATGCAATATTGCAGCTGTGGAACTAGGAATGGAAAGGCAAGTGTGGCTTATTCCAACTAATTTGTTAGGAAAGTTTTTGTTGGAAAGCAATATTGCCTTGAAAGTTTTTGTAAGTTTAATGTCACTTTAGACGTTTCAAAACGCAGTAATTTTGACCTGTGTCGTTAATTGACATTAACCCTTACCTTTTTAATATTAAGGGGTGACATTACTTCATTTTAACATTGAACTTAAAAAAAAACTTTTAGGTCAATGTTGAACTTAAAAAATATTTTCGGGGCAACATTACTCCTTAGAGAAAAAATTCTAGGGCAAATCTGCTCCTTCAACCAACATTATATCATTTCCAATACAAAAAATAAAACATAGGGAAAATCTCATTCAAGTCCTAAGGACTAGAAAAAATATTAAAAAAAGTCCATAAGAAGCTTAGTGATATAGATTCCAAATGCGAATTTACTTTATTACAAGTATATATGACTATATTGACAAGCTAAAAAGCGGTCATTGACAAACTAATATATGTTAATTAAAAAAGCTCCTATTGACAAGTGTATATGACTTTATTGACAAGTCATAGAGTGACAATTGACAAACTTATCTATATTAACCAAACCAGCTCTCATTGACAAGTGTGTATCACTATATTGGCAAATCATAGAGTGACCATTGATAAGCTTATTTATGTTAACTAAAAAAACTTTCATTGACAAATGTATATGACTATATTGACAAATTATAGAGTGATTATTGACAAGCCATCTATGTCAATAAGATGATTATGGACTTTTTTGATAGAGAAATCTACAATAAAACTTTTTTGAGTTTTTTTTATCCTTGGGACCTAAGTGAGATTTTCCCTAAAACATATTTCAACATGTGTTTTTCATAATCAGTAAATGTACAATAGAAAAATAATTAGAAATTGTGCGCTTTATTTCAGACTTTATGCTTAGTATAGGCTTTACAAGTTTGCATACAAGTTCCTACAACTATGACTCATCTTTTAAATTTTATGTAATGCATCATGATCATAGCTTGTTACTCAGACAGTTTAGACTCCTAAGCTCAGGACATTTATATAAAAATAATTTAAATTCAATATTATTTTAAATAATTGAGAAAAATGTGCACCTATAGAATTTTCAAAACATTTTACAATTTTGAAGCCTTGATTAACGGTTTTGTTGAAATCACATGAAAATATTTAACTGATCCCACTTAACAGAACAAATGTTTAAAGTTTCATGTTGAATTTGACATTTTTAACTTCAATGTAAATATTTATTAAGAAAATTTAACTTTGCCTTCTCTGATGGTTAAGACTTTGTCAAAGACTTGGGGTCCCTGGCATTTAATGATCCCCCCAACGTTACGTCTAAGTTGTTTGAAATTTATTGGCAAAAAAAAAAAAGTTGTTTGAAATTTATGGATGGAGAACAAACGTTGTTTGACATTTGACTATTTGAGTGGTTGATGCTATACCCACTAAATTTCTCTGAAGAAAATAGCTTAGACAATTTCAATTTATCCGGCCAAAAAAATAAATTAATTAAGTTATGAAGAGTATTTCACAAGGTAATTAAACCCGGATCGGTCAATGAACCGGTCGGGGTACTGGGTCAAGGGTCAATGGGTCAGACTGGAGTCAAATCGAAGCTAAGCTGAGCCCAAACCGGTGAGAAATGGAATATTTTAGGCTTATAGTATAAAATTCAAAAGGAAAATTTTTTTTTTAAAAAAATTGACCCAGACAGGGTCACCAAACCGGATCAGTTTAGTACCCGGGTCACCGGTTTCCGGGCCGATTCGACCGATCCGGTTCGGGTCAGATAACATTGGTATTTCACATGGCACCCAAGACTATTCAACGCCGTAGATAAGGCTTTTGTGGATGACAATGATGTCCTCTTTTTTCTTAAACTCCAAAGTCTTTATTAGAGTTGACTCAAAGTCAACTTTAATCGTCACATAGTCACACTAATGCCTTTTTCTTTTTTTGGTGGAAGTCACACTAATATCATGGCAAAAAAAAAACACAAAAAAACAAACAAAGTCACACTAATGGATTGGATTGTATTTGGTTTTCAGGTATTAACGTTTTAGCCTGTCAAGTAATTTTTTAATAAATTTTAAATTTTTTAATCATTGTTATGATTGACAAAATTTGAGGAATCAATCAAATTATTGTTTCTTTACCCAACATAGCATACTCTTCCTGTGCATAATATAGGGCGTTTTTAGAAGAATTGTTTGATCTAAAATATAAGTCACTTGTAAAATAATTTATACTCATATTTTAATTTTGTTTCTGTAATTAATGCTCATTTTTAATTTTGCCCACTCATTAAATTTTCAAATATATTTTTCAATAAGGTAAAAGTGAAAAAAAATTTCAATTTATGATATATTTAACTAATTAACTATTATTTCTTATTTTTCGTGAATTAGTTGCAGTGTCCTATATTATAGACATTATAGATATGAGGGAGTAGCTTTCTTTTAAGGTGTGTTTGGTTTGAGGGGAGGGTAGGGAGGGGGTTAAATTACCTTTTTGGGTTGAAGGTATTTAAATTTTGGGCGGGAACCCAAAATTTAAAAAGAATGTGAGGATAAATTTTGGGTGGGAACCCAAAATTTAAAAGAATGAGAGGGTAAATTTTATGTTTCTCTTATCTAAAATTATAATTTAACAACCCTCCTCTCCCCTCCCTCTCTCCCTCAAACCAAACATACCCAGGGGAGGTTAGGGGTGGAAGGGGAGGAGAGAGAGGTTAAATTACCTTTTTAAGGTTGAAGGTATTTAAATTTTGGGTGGAAAACCAAAATTTAAAAGGAATAAGAGGGTAAATTTTGGACGGGAACCCAAAATTTTAAAAAAGGGTTAAGGTGCAAAAATACCCATGAACTTTTCTCAAAAGTGCATCCAACACCATAAACTTTTTTTAGGTGTAAAAATACCCATGAACTTCTCAAAATGGGGCAAAAATGTCAAACCGTTAATTAGTACAAACGTCCGTTTTGTGGGACCCACAATTTTATTTTTTGAGGTGCAAAAATATTCATGAATTTTTCTAAAAAGTGCACCCAACGCCATAAAATTTTTTCTGGATGCAAAAATACCCATGAACTTTTCAAAAGTTTATGGTGTTGGGTGCACTTTTTAAAAAAGTTCATGGGTATTTTTGCACCTCAAAAAATAAAATTGTGGGTCCCACAAAACGGACATTTGTACTAATTAACGGTTTGACATTTTTGCCCCATTTTGAGAAGTTCATGGGTATTTTTGCACCTAAAAAAAGTTTATGGTGTTGGATGCACTTTTGAGAAAAGTTCATGGGTATTTTTGCACCTTAACCCTTTAAAAAATGAGAAGGTAAATTTTAGATTTTTTTTTATCTAAAATTATAATTTACCAACCATCCCCCTCCTCTCACACCAAACAAAACAGGATACTCCCTCTGCATAGACCTCTTCACCTCTAAAAATAAATTAACAAAAAAGGCAAAGAAGAAATGATGAAAAAGAATTTGCAATTTGCATTTGTAATTTATAATTTTCATGAAAGTCAATATAGGGAGGCGATCGACTTCTCTGGTATGTATATAGCTAACTCTATTCTTCTGTTTCTACACCATCCTCTGCTTCACCTTCTTCAACTTCTTTTACCCCTTTCTTACTTAGCCATGAACACACTTCTCTTCATTCTCATCTTCCTTTGCATTTTCTTCTCTTCCAACTTTCTCACTTCTGCTTCAACACCTTCTCCATACAAATCTCACTGTGCTTCCATCGTCCCTGACTCTGTTCCCGTCAAGCTCAAGCCCTCTTCTTTCCCTCTTCCTCAGCTTCACACTGGTTACTTCAAAGGAGGTGACAAAATCCTCAAAACTAGCTCCTCTTGGTTACAAAACGGCTTTTCTCTTCAAACCAACAAAGTACACCAAACACAGACTTCAGGGTTGTTCAAAATTGAAGCTACCCTAACGTTCATAAGCTATAATGAACGTTATTACAGTAGTAGAAATAGTGACAAAGTCGTCGTCTTCAAGCTTGATGGGTTCTGGTCTGAATCTTCCGGAAGGCTTTGTATGGTTGGGAAAGGTAAAGGGTATTCCAAAGATGGTGACTTTCTTCATGATCTCGATGCTGTTTTCATACTGAGTAACCTTTTCAGCTCCAGTAACGTGACTAGTCTCATCCATGGAAGCTTGAGTTCTGCTGATGATGACCATCAAGACCGTTACTTTGAACCCATTTATGTTCTGATGCTTCCCCAGAAGAATTACAAGTATAGCTTGGATTCTAAGGAAGTTGAACAAGATTTTGCTTCTGATGAGAATGATGATGATGAAGGTTTGCCCCTAGATCACTCAACTTTTTGCTCACATCAAGTCTCGAGGGCAATTCGTTGGCTTTATCTGGACCACCCTATAGATTGCCATCTTTATTCTGTGAAGAACAAAAATCCCGTTGGTGGTGTTAATGGATCATCATGTGGATCTATGATATCTATGGACGAGATTGAATGTTCTTCTTCTTCTACTACTGACAAGCCGAGGTTTCGAGTTCTGGTGCGATTTCCTTATGATGATTATCCTTATTATGGCTTCGGGCCTGTCAAAGTCACAAGACAAACACCAATGTTTGTAGGTGAAGGATGGTGGGATGAGAAAAACAATCAAATACAGATAGTGGCTTGCAATTTCATGGGAGTGAAGGATGATTCTTCATCATCCTTGTCTGGGTCTCATGTTGGTGATTGCTCAATCAGATTAAGGCTCAAATTCCCATCTGTTTTATCCATCAAAAACACCAGCAGAATTGTGGGGCAAATCTGGAGTAACAAAACTCAGAAAGATCTGGTGAACTTCAATGACGGTTTTAAGAATTCTAAGGTGATTCTTCAAGGCTTGAAGTATGAGTATACCCAGTTAGAGAAAGTCAAGAAATTTTGCCCGACCAGACACAATCATGTCAAGAATCAAGAAAACAGGTACCCATATGCTTCTTCTGACTACATGAGAACTCAATTTTCTGTTAGAGAATACAAGAAGAGCATAGGTTGGGCTGTTTCATCTCTATTAGCTGTTGGAGATGAGATACACAGAGATCCATTCATTAGTTTTGATTCAGTCACGGCCACCTCGGTTTCCCAGCCTTATGAAGACATTATTAGCAACACTACCTTGTTTAATGTTAGCTTCACCTTGACCTTGTACTCTAATTCAATATTAGAGGACAACAAATCTCTGTTCAACAAGCCCTCAAAGCCAGTGAGGATTTCTGCTGAGGGAACCTATGACGCTGAGACAGGAATCTTGTGTATGGTTGGCTGCAGGAATCTTGTCTTAAACTACGGTAGTGGGACCCCAAAAGCTGAAGATTCCCCAGATTGTGAGATTCTAATTAAGTTTGAGTACCCACCAATTGATGCTACAAGAAGAAGAAGCCACACCAAAGGAAGTATTGAAAGCACAAGGAAAAGTTCAGATCCTCTTTACTTTAAAGTCTTGAACCTAACTTCATATGCTTATTACACCCAAGGAGAAGACACAGCTTGGAGAATGGACATGGAGACCATAATGGTTCTTGTATCAACAATTCTGGCTTCCGCTTTTCTGGTATCACAACTCATCCATTTGAAGAGAAATCCTAAAGTGCTTCCCTTAATATCACTTACTATGGTTTCAATTCTCACTTTAGGCCACATGGTGCCTCTGGTTCTAAACTTTGAAGCCGTCTTCACTCAAAATCCTAACAACAGAAACTTTGTGTTTAGAAATGTTGGGTGGCTTCAACTTGAGGTGAATGAAACTACTGTGAGGCTGTTAACTATGGTGGTTTTCCTGCTGCTTCTTCGCTTTCTGAGGGTAACTTGGTCAGCAAGAAAGGTTGGTGAAGAAAGCCACAAGAGACTCTGGGTTGCTGAGAAGAAAACGGCTTGTGTCATATTGCCCTTATATGCATTATGCTTCTTAATTGCTCTATTACTGAAGTCAAAGAACAATTATGAAGGTATGATCATTTTCTTGATTTTCCCTGAATTGCTAGTTCTCTAATAGTTATACTATATATTAAATTCTTTGAGGTAGATGTATATTTTTGTTGGCAAAAAAATTTTAGGGTTGTCTTTTCTATCAAAATAGATTAAACCAATTTGATAGAATTTTTCTTGACATTATATATATTCAATCCTTTCTCTAAAAGGTTAATATAGGCCTCAGGTCTGCAATCTTCATTCTTTTTCATTTTTTACTCTTTTTTTCCTTTTTTTGTTTTCCAAGATTGAATGGCTCTTGAAATCGTATCATATTAAATTAAATTAAATTAAATTATTTGAAATACAGGTACAAAATAGGGTTGTCTTTTATGTCAAAATAGCTTAAGCCAATTTGATTGAACTTCCCTTAATATCATATACCTTCAATCATTTCTCTAATTAGTCAATGTGGGACTCGTATATTGTAATCTCTAACAAACAATATTATGGTAATGCAGCGTCATCATTTCAGAGACATTCATCATGGGAAGGATTGAAACACTTGGGAGGCTTGGTTCTGGATGGTTTTCTGTTGCCCCAAATCATGTTCAACTTGTTCTCAAACATGAAGGAGAATGCTCTGTCACGTTGGTTCTACTTTGGGACTAGTTTTGTCAGAATGTTCCCGCATGCTTATGATCTTTACAGGGCTCATTACTATGATGAGCAAGATGATGATTATGGGTCCTCCTATTATTATGCTGATCCAAGTGCAGATTATTACTCCGCTACTTGGGACATTGTTATCCCTTTGGGAAGTCTCATGTTTGCTGTCATCATCTTGTTGCAGCAACGTTTTGGAGGTTCTTGTGTTGTGCCTCGTAGGTTTAGAAGGTCACAAGAAGGATATCAGAAAGTGCCTATGGTGACTGTGCCAGCAGAAGAAGAAGAAGGAGAAAAGGAAAATGAAAAGGAAAAAGAAAGAGAAGAAACAGTATAGGCAAACAACAATATTTGTATTAAAGTTTGTGTTATGTCAAAGTGCAAATGGCCTCAGCTGTTTTATAAGGTCATATGTGGGAGTTAAGAAGCTTGTGTAATAAAAATCTTTTGAATAGTTGGGGTAATGTGGCTGATTTAGTGAGGCCTTGTCTGTTAAAAAGTTGTGTGGAAACTTGACTTTGCGTTAATGGTGGTTCATGTAAAATTTATGCATAATAATGATGAAAGCCTGAATTGTCTACGAGAATGAGTTATTTTTTCCTATTCGGAAAAAAATGTATGACCTATTAACAAGTGAATTACGTGACATTAATAAAATTTATGTGAATTATATTGAATAATTTGTGCTTCCTCATGTGTTACTTATTCATTTTGTGATAGTAATTTCTATTTTGATAAAATGGGTTAAAGATGAGTCCTTAAAACCTAAGTTACATGATTTTTTTTTTTGGTTTAAATTTCACTGAAAGTCACAAAAAAATGTTTAACAAATTAATCTCATCTAAATTCAATGTTAAGGGATTATAATTTTATTCGAGAATACTGTGTTGTTTTTGATGAATTCCAAACCTACGATTCATGAACCTATTTTTTTTCACTTTTCATGTGACGAAATATCTTACCAACTACTTTAAGAACATATTTAAATTAATGTTCTCCTCCCAAATATGTGTTCATCAGCTTTCATACTCATTGAAACACATATAAATGTCAAAACAAACACATCTTAAATGTATAAACAAACATACAAACATGTTTATACCATTTTGATTGAGAATTTTTTTTTTAGAAAATTAGATTAAAGTATTACAATGAAAACAAGCATGTAGTTTATACTCCCACTCTTTAAGACTTGCTATAATCATATCTCATTTATATTTGATTAGTGTGGTTATTTCAGATTGTGAGATTATTATAACATGTCAAGTTTTATTTTTGAACAAATCAACAATCATAATTCTCAATTCATTAGGCCAAGAATCGTACAGAAATCTAAAACTATGCATATATCTCTGTATAAAGGAAAGTAACAAGAAGAAAATTATAGAAAATAAATACTAACAAATTATTATTTGAGGTGATAAGCAATTTCACTCTTGTAAGGATTTGAACATGTTAGAGTGTAATATTACTGCTATAAATATTATTGACATGACCTAGATACGATTTTAGTGCTATAGCTATATAAGATTCTCTGTATATAGGTGTATAATCTATATTGAATTTGCTGCAAGCATATTGCCTATATAATATAATAGGGGTATAATAGGGGTATGAGTGCGTAGTACGACTCAAATTCTCAGCATTTTGCCAATGATTCTTTTTGAAATCTTAGGAAGCCCATATGTTGTCTCAAAAAGATTATATATTCCTTTTAAGTAAATAAGAAAAATAATGTAAAATAAATGAAAAAATACCAATAATTTTTATTTATTTTCCAGATTTATTTATTTATTTTTATTGTAATATAGAGCGCTTTCTTTTGTTATTCATATTAAGAGGAATCATAATTTAACACGGTGAGAATATTCACTTTCTAATTTATGTTTTTTCCAAATTTCCTTTAGCCCGTTAAACCTTATCCCCGCATATTCCAAGTCCTTCCATTCTATCCTATTGGTTTCGATTCAACAAACATCAACTTGGCACACAAACTCAGTTTCAATCTTTCTTCAACCTCATTCACTAAAACCTACCCAACTCACTCACCCTCGCAGAGATGCTAGCCTCATCTTCATTCCAATATGGCACCTCAATTCTCCATACCCATCTTCTCGCTTCTCCGAGACCCGCTTTTTCCCTTTTCACACTTCAATCCAATTCCTTTTCCCATTCTCGCAGCAGCCCCCTTCTCCTTAAACCTCATCCATTATTGGAGACTAAGCCTCAAGAGAGTTTTCTCTTGCAGGCCAAGTCTCCTCCTGCTGACCGATCCAATGAGTCGAAATGGGTACACGAAGACTTGATCACTGAGTCCCTTCCCAACGATATGTTCCGGGTACGTCTTGATAACGAAGATTTGATTCTGGGTTATATTTCTGGGAAAATCAGGAAGAATTTCGTTCGAATTTTGCCTGGAGATAGAGTTAAAGTTGAAGTTAGTCGGTATGATTCGTCTAGAGGCCGCATAGTTTACAGATTGCGTGGTAGCTCTTAGCTTTTTCACAGATTGCCCATAAGGTGTTTGTAAAAAGTACCGCTTGGTGGATTCTGTTTGTAACCAGTTAGATATAGATTTTGGCGGTGCTCTGTGTTTATCAGGGAAAATGATGTGATGGCCTGATAATAATGGTGAGTGAAATGGGTGTGTTGAAGATTGCGGAGGAATGGAATTCATGAAAGAGGATTTGATGGTGGTGAAGACTGAAGTGGGGGAGAAATATATATCTTAGCCTCTTTTTGGTAATATACTATGCTCAACTGTAACTTAAATTATGGAAAGCTTGATTTGCTTGTGCTTTTCTTTTCGAACTTTCTGTGTCTAGAACCAAGTTCCTCAATGATTTTGCACTGTTCAACTTCTGGGGTAAGATAATTTTTGTCCAAAATTTATGATTACAATTGGCTGGTTGATTCGTAGTAGCTTTGTTCCAATTTTCCTTTGAATGCATATTTCAATATTTGCACTTAGTCAATAGATACGTTTAGCTATCGATTTCTTTGTATTAGTTTGGCTAGTATAAATGGTTCACCATGGATGAGACTCATTCAACTATGAGCTGCATGACTCATGCCCAAGGGCTACGTACTAGTGTAGTATGCACAAGCCTATGGTGCACAAGACTCCCACCAGGTGGGTCTAGGAAAAATAGATGTACACAGTCTTATCTTGTTAGGGGAGAGACTGTTTTCAAGATTTGACTCCGCGACCTCCAAGTTAGATGGCATCAACCTTTATGGTTGGTTTGAAGCTCATTCAGTAACACAAATACTATATTATGACAAAATATTGAAGTTTTATATAGTATCTTGTTATGTGGCACACAAACATGGCTATTTTTCCTGTTCATGGGCTTCATAGCTTATGAGTTTAACAGGGTGTTAGTAAATAAATTTGACAACCTTGTTTATTAGATAATTAAGTGAAAAGCGGATATAAGGCCTAATTGGCAAAGGTGCAGATACATCTGGGTTAATTGTGTAGAGCAATTCTACTATTGAGCTGAAGTCAATCGGCTCTTATATTTAAGACTAGAAGTGGTGCATAAGGATTTGGATTTGAGCTTCGTGTTAACTTTGCTAGTGTGGTGTTGACGCTGGCAAAAAAAACAAAACGCTAATGTGGTGTTAACATTATTAAGTAGACTGACATGGACTATTGTGACTTTTGTGTATAGACCAAAATCAAAACTCATTAAATGAATAAATAAACATGTTTATACCATTTTCATCGACATATTAAATTTGAACTAGATCTAATGAGGTTTGGTGGGCACCCAAACTGGTTCCCAAAATTATATACTAATGTATTTGCTCACAACATTGTAACATACAACTTTTTAGGATTTAGCACAATCATGTATCTCTTTCATTTGATTAGCTTGATTATATTTCGGACTGTGAGATTGTTATAACACATTAGGCGAAGAATGGTCCAGAACTGCGACCTAAAATTCTAAAAATAGCTCAAAAAATAAGAATAAGGTAAAGTATGAGTAGTAATCTAAAACTGTACAAGTATGCGTGTCTATAGAGGAAAGTAACAAGAAAACAATGCAAAATAAATTTAAGAATAGCAACAATTTTTAACTTTTTAAATTTCAGTACTGAGGGTACTAACCTTTCTTGTGATTCATATTAAGAGGAATATTAATATATTATGGTCAGAATATTCCTTTTCTGATTTTTTTTTTTAAATTTCCTTTAGCCCTCTAAACCTTATCCCCACAAATTCCATGTCGTTCTATCCTATGGCTTTGATTCGGCAAACGTCAACTTAGCACAGAAACTCTCGTACCAATCTTTCTTTGACCTCACTTCACCAAACCTACCCATTCACTGTTGGCATCAGCACCTCGCACCGTACAAACCGTTGGCGGCGGCACCTCAGTGCTCAGTCCTCAATCTTTCTAACCTTACTCTGTACATTGCTTTTTATAGGTAGAAATTATATGACCGTTGAGCAATGACGATGGCTATTAAATACATCTTAATGATAATTAAAATGACATTTACAAATAATGGTTGATGATGATTTAAAACCATTTAATGTCATTAAAATATGTTAATTAAAACACATTAAAGCTCCAACAGTCAATTCAGAGATTCCTCTTATCCGCATTTTTACTAACTTAAGCACACATTTTATTATATACTAGGTCATTTTCAATCTTGAGTTATATGAGACTTTTTCCTTTGACACTTAGACACAATATACAACAATTCCCCACGTGTTAAAGGAAGCTTGTAGCCTCATTAGCTGAGTTGCACACATAGATATAACCATCGTAGATATAACAATTCTACAGGTTCTTGTTTCTATACAAGGTTTAATCTTGAATGCAAAGCCTTATTTTAATGAGCCTGGTTTTGCTCATATGAGTGGTTCTGCCTCGGGCGAAGTGAGGTCCCTGCAGTACAACGAGGATGCATTTCTTCTGTCATTGAAGACAATGATGTACGTGATGAAAAAGCCTCCAAAGGTGTGATTCTCGTAACTATATCATGGTTCATTTTTAAACCTGAGTCAAGTTTTATGCGCATTCATGCAATATATATGTACACACAGGCACTTATATCTAGTGAGAAGAGTGATCTTATGTGATATAGGTTAAAATAATGGATTTTTAAATTGCAAAATGAATGGCCAAGGCCAATGAAAAAATCTAAGGAGACATCTATTATGGATTTGATATCTATGTTATATAGCCTTCGCCATAGGCACTTGTAGCATCACCTAGGAATGCCTTCCTGTGCATTTTGGCATAACATGAGGAGAGGAATGGGAGGAAAAGTAACGAACAATGCATTTAGAATCTTGAGGGACTAAATCGATTAATTTAGTAGTTAGAACAAAAGATCTGATAAAAAATGCATGTGGGTTGGTTTCAGTCCTTTTAGTCAATTATACGTAGTTAATGGTTAAGATTGTTATGTTGTCAAAATGAGTTTCTGCATCGAACTAGGTACATTATTTGATTATTGGGATGGGTTTTGCATGTGGTGAAATTCATAACATGTATTAGTCCATTCACATAAGCATAGTAGGAAACATGGCAAAATTTGAAGTGTTCATAAGTATTTTAAAGTAGTGCATTGTGTGGTGTTGTACCTATCATGAGTGTCAGGCACGTTTCAGACACAGATATAACTCTTTAGTGAGTCCATATATCGTAGTATGCGTTTCTTTACGTCATCACAGTTTCTTGATATTGCAAGTTCTATCCTTTTTTTTTAACCTCCCCTCCAAAGATGGCTACAGGATCTTCCATAATTCAGCAGTTTTCTTCTGTATGCACAATTTTTTTCCTGCTTAAAACATGATTCTGTGGTCACTCATAAATCTGGTTATGGATTTCTATAATTATCTTGCTATAGCATAGCATCAAAAGGTCATAACATCGCATCACATCATTATGTAGTTTATCAAGTTATGAACACAGAATTAGTTGAAGATTACATGGATCCTTGAAATCATGAATGTAGAATGTGGCAAGTGCTAGAATATGCAAGGGTTTTTCTTCATTATAGCCATAAACTTCCTACTGGCTCAAAGTCTGACTGTCATGGCCTATTTTTGGCTGTAGCATTTCGAGGACTTTGTTGCAGGGCATTTCTGCAACCGGGCTCGCGATATCTTGGTGGCATGTAAAGCATACATGGATGGTGCTCAAGTTGGCTGTTTGGTCAAAGGTGGGGTGCAGGATGTTGACGCAGGTGACCGGAGCTGCTCGAAGGCGTTTAAGGATACTTTAGCTGGATTTGTGAATAGGCTTGTTGGAGAATTTTCCAAAGTTGGAGCTAAGGACTGCGAGAAATTCTTGCCACAGGCGGCGACTACAACTGAGAATGTGCAGGTAGGTTGTAACCCTGATGTTGCTGCTCCTGCTACCTGAAATCTCTCCTCTGATGAAGCCCAATTTTGAGACTTGATATATATAGGAGGCATATTTAAGCTACACCTAATAGCTCCGTTTTATTTTATTTCATGAAAATATCCAAAATCTTTTCATGGTCTCTCTTTTGTTCGTTCACATTGGGAAAAATGACTGCACATAATTTTGGACATTGTATATAATTGCAAATGATGATAATACTTTGTCGGTATGACTCAGGGTTTAAGTTTCCTGCACTATAATATATATATATATATATATATAATGATAGAAAAACAAATGAGTGAAGCGAGACTATCTTGCTAAGTTAGGGCATACTAGTGCGGGGGTTTTTGTTTTCTTTGATTAACCACCACCTTCGTTAGGGGAGGTGGTCGTTGATGAAGGATAAAAGGTTTCCCCTTGCTTCCTATTTTGATTTTGTCTCAAGTTTTTTGGTTAAAACTTAATGAATTCGAGTTTTTATTAAAAAAAAAGGGCTACATTATAACTATTTGGTCTAACAGATTGACACTGGCATATTTGTTATTGGTGAATGTGGGAATGATCTATTAGTAATATCTGGGCTATGCGATATTGCAGCTGTGGAACTAGGAAAGGAAAGCCAAGTGTGGCTCATTCCATCTAATTTGTTCAAAAAGGTTTTGCTTAATAGCAATATTGTCTTGAAAGTGTTGTAGGTTCAATGTCACATTAGAAGTTTCAAAAAGCAGCAGTTTTGACCCGTATCATTGATTGACGTTAATAATTAATTTTTTAATTGTAAGGAACGACATTACTTCATTTTAACATTGAGCTTTAAAAAAACTTTCGGGCCAACATTGAACTTAAAAAATATTTTTGGGGTAACATTATTCCTCAGCAAAAAATTTCAGGGCAAATTTGCATCTTCACACAACATTATATCATTTCCAATACAAAAAATAAAACATTGGGAAAATCTCACTCAGGTCCCAAGAACCAGAAAAAAATATCAAAAAGTCCCATTGTAGATTTCTATATCAAAAAAGTCCTTAAGGAGCTCAGTGATATAGATTCCAAATGTGAACTTGATTGACAAGTGTATATGACTATATTGACATGTCAAAGATCGGCCATTGACAAATTAATACATGTTAACTAAAACAGCTCCTATTGACAAGTATATGTGACTATATTGATAAGTTATAGAGTAACAATTGATAAGTTCATCTATATTAACCAAACTAGCTCCCGTTGACAAGTGTGTGTCACTATATTGATAAGTTATAGAGTGATCATTGATAAGTTTATTTATGTCAACTAAAACAACTTTCGTTGACAAATGTATGTGACTATATTGACAAATTATAGAGTGATTATTAATAAGCCCATCTATGTCAATAAGATAACTAGAGACTTTTTTGATAGAGGAATTTACAATAGAACTTTTTTGATATTTTTTCTGGTCCTTGAGACTCGAGTGAGCTTTTCCCTAAAACATATAGCAACATTTGTTTTTCATAATCAGTAAATGTTCAACAGAAAAATTATTAGAAATTGTGCGTTTTATGTCAGACTTTATGCTTAGGATAGGCTTTCCATTCAAGTTCCTATAACTATGACTCATCTTTTAAATTTTATGTAATGCATAATGATAATAGCTTGTTACTCAGACAGTTTAGACTCCTAAGCTCAGGACATTTATATGAAAATAATTTAAATTCAATATTATTTTAAATAATTGAGAAAAATGTGCGCCTATAGAATTTTTCAAAACATTTTACAATTTTGAAGCTTTGATTAACAATTAAACTAAAGCTTTTGTTGTAACCACATGAAAATATTTAACTTACCCCACTTAACAGAACAAGGTTTATAATTGTTTAAAGGTTCATGTTGAATTTGACATTTTTAACTTCAATGTAAATATTTATTAAAAATTGTTAGGAAAAATTACACTAATGTCCCAAAGAAAAAAGGAAATGAAAAAATGGTCACATTGAAAACTCCATGAATGGGTCATTGATAACTTTATAGGACCATTTTTTCATTTTGCAATTTTAAGGAATCATTTTTTCATTTTTCTTAGAACTTCAATGTCATTTTCCCAAAATTTTAACTTTACCTTCTCTAATGGTTAAGACTTTGTCAAAGACTTGGGGTTTTTGGCATTTAATGGTGCCCCCAACGTTACGTCTAAGTTGTTTGAAATTTATGGATAGAGACCAATGATGCGCTCTTATGAAGTAAGAGGGCATCTACTAAATTATGTCTTGTATGTGACGGAGAGGAGAAAACATTTGAACATCTTTTCTTTCATTGTCTAAAGACAATGTGTGTCTGATTTTATTGCCATTTAGGTGTTAAAACTGATGTGATGCAAGTCAGGAACTTCACTTCTTGGTGGCTATGCATTACAGATGTGGGATCAAATTTTGCTTCATCTGACATTACTCTTATTTGCTGGATCCTTTGGTTTATATGGAAGCAAAGGAATGAAAAGGTCTTTAATCTTCGAGAACCTAGTCCACAATTCGTTATTGAATGGGCTATGCGATCCAATATGGAATTATGTGCTTTAAATGATGTAACTAATATGAATGAATCCATTCCTATAACTGACCCCGATGGTGTACACTGGTGCTCCCCCGGTACTCTCAAAATCAATTATGATGGCGCTTACTCATCAGCAATGGGCACTACAGGTATTGGAATTATCTGCCGAAATGAGTGTGGAGACTTTGTTTGGGGTTTTGCTTATAAGATTAAATCCTTGTCGGTGTTCAAGATTGAGGCCTTAGCTTTAAAAATGGCATTAATGTTAGTGGTGGATTTGGGTCACGACAAAACTTTGTTTGAGACGGACAGTCAATTTCTGAAAACATGTGTTGAAAGCCAACTGCCGGATCTGTATGACTAGAAATGCCAGAGTATCATTCAAGATATTATCAATCTTCTTGCTTCTTGAGTCGGGTTCTCTCTTACTTTTACTCCTCGTAGGGGTAATTTTGCAACTGATGCTTTTAAGGGAGTGTATCCTACGGGGTGGGTGTCACAACCATCACTCTCTTTGTCTTCTCTACTGACTTCGGATGCTCAGAAGGCGGGTAGTCATTTTGATGCTACTGCTTCTCTATGAACCAGATCAGTCTTTGGTCTATTTTTTTCTTGTTTTTATGCTACTTTGTTATGTTGTTTACCATGATTAATTCTCTTTTGTTATTTGTAAGATTGCTTTTCTTTATTGTATTAGACATGTCTTTGCAATATTAATAGAAGTACCCTTTGGAACAAAAAAAAAAAACAAACCTTGTTTGACATTTGACTATTTGAGTGATTGATGCTATATCCACGAAATTTCTCTCAAAAAAATAGCTTAAACAATTTCAATTTATCCGGCCAAAAAAATAAATAACTTAAGCTATAAAGAGCATTTCACAAGGTACCCAAGATTCACCGCCATAGATAAGGCTTTGGTCGATGATGATTTCCTCTTTTTATTAGACTCCAAAGTCTTTACAGTTGACTCGAAGTCAACTTTAATCGTCACACTACCAGATTCGATTGTATTTGGTTTTCATGGATTAAAGTTTTAGCCTGTCAAGTAATATTTTTACAAATATAATATTATAATTTATTTATAATATATTGATACAGTTTGTTGAATCAATATTAAACTCTAATATAATATTATTTTAAACTTTAACAGTAAAGATAATTAAGTAACATTACATTTTTTTCATTGCGCTTGAATATAATTTTAATAGGGATATTAATATAATATTTCAATGTGATTTTCTCAAGAAATTATGACTTTTGATACTCTATGGGCAATTTTCTCAAGAGGGTTGAAAATATAATCTTGATATGATTACTAACTAGATATTAATTGTTTAATGGTGAGGAGATAATAATTTACAAGTTTTATAATTACATAATAATTTAACTTTTGAATACTGATATTAAAGGCAATAAAATAAAATATTGGTCAGTTACTAATAGAGGCAATATAACACGCTCTCCCGTCTCTAATATAATTTTTTTTTACGAAGAAATTGAACCACAACCTTATACTAAGAACCTTGAAGGCAAAAAAAAAAAAAAAAAAACCTTTTACTAAGAACTGGGGAGTAAAATATTGGTCAATTACCAATATAGGCTTGTGACATCCCCTAATAGCAATCCTGATAGAATACGGATCACAACATACTAAAAACATATAAAAAGGCCTAACACCAGCAACAACTGTAATAAAAATTAAAATAGTTGCATGGAGATGGAAAAAAGGAACTAAAATAATATATTTTTTTAATAAATTTTAAATTTTTTAATCATTGTTTTGATTGATAAAATTTGAGGAATCAATCAAATTATTGTTTCTTTACCCAACATAGTATACTCTCTACAGTGTATCATATAAGGTGCTTCTAGAAGAATAGCTGGATTCAAAATATATGTCACTCTTAAAATAATTCATGCTCATATTTCAATTTTAATCTTGTCCATTTATTAAATTTTCAAATATATTTTTTAATAAGATAAAAGTGGAAAAAAAATTTCAATTTATGATATATTTAATGAATTAACTGTTACTTCTTATTTTTCACAAATTAGTTACAATGTCATGTATCATGGACAAGAGGGAGTAGCTTTCTTTTAGGGGTTGGATACTCCCTCTGCTGCTCTCTGCATAGACCTCTTGACCTCTAAAAATAAATTAAAAAAAAGGCACAGAAGAAATGATGAAAAAGAATTTGCAATATACATTTGTAATTTATAATTTTCATGAAAGATACTATAGGGAGGCGATCGACTTCTCTGGCATGTATATAACTAACTCTATTCTTCTGTTTCTACACCATCCTCTGCTTCACCTTCTTCAATTTCCTTTACCCCTTTCTTAATTAGCCATGAACACACTTCTCTTCACTCTCATCTTCCTTTGCACTTTCTTATCTTCCAACTTTCTCACTTCTGCTTCAACACCTTCTCCATACAAATCTCACTGTGCTTCCATCGTCCCTGACTCTGTTCCCGTCAAGCTCAAGCCCTCTTCTTTCCCTCTTCCTCAGCTTCACACTGGTTACTTCAAAGGAGGTGACAAAATCCTCAAAACTAGCTCCTATTGGTTACAAAACGGCTTTTCTCTTCAAACCAACAAAGTACACCAAACACAGACTTCAGGGTTGTTCAAAATTGAAGCTACCCTAACGTTCATAAGCTATAATGACCGTTACTACAATAGTACAAATAGTGGCAAAGTCGCCGTCTTCAAGCTTGATGGGTTCTGGTCTGAATCTTCGGGAAGGCTTTGTATGGTTGGGAAAGGTAAAGGATATTCCAAAGATGGTGACTTTCTTCATGATCTCGATGCTATTTTCATACTGAGTAACCTTTTCAGCTCCAGTAACGTGACTAGTCTCATCCATGGAAGCTTGAGTTCTGCTGATGATGATCATCAAGACCGTTACTTTGAACCCATTTATGTTCTGATGCTTCCCCAGAAGAATTACAAGTATAGCTTGGATTCTAAGGAAGTTGAACAAGATTTTTCTTCTGATGAGAATGATGATGATGAAGGTTTGCCCCTAGATCACTCAACTTTTTGCTCACATCAAGTCTCGAGGGCAATTCGTTGGCTTTATCTGGACCACCCTATAGATTGCCATCTTTATTCTGTGAAGAACAAAAATCCCGTTGGTGGTGTTAATGGATCATCATGTGGATCTATGATATCTATGGACGAGATTGAATGTTCTTCTTCTTCTACTACTGACAAGCCGAGGTTTCGAGTTCTGGTGCGATTTCCTTATGATTATTATCGTTATTATGGCTTCGGGCCTGTCAATGTCACAAGACAAACACCAATGTTTGTGGGTGAAGGATGGTGGGATGAGACGAAGAATCAAATGCAGATAGTGGCTTGCAATTTCATGGGAGTGGAGGATGATTCTTCATCATCCTTGTCTGGGGCTCATGTTGGTGATTGCTCAATCAGATTAAGGCTCAAATTCCCATCTGTTTTATCCATCCAAAACACCAGCAGAATTGTGGGGCAAATCTGGAGTAACAAAACTCAGAAAGATCTGGTGAACTTCAATGACGGTTTTGAGAATTCTAACGTGGTTCTTCAAGGCTTGAAGTATGAGTATACCCAGTTAGAGAAAGTCAAGAAATTTTGCCCGACCAGACACAATCATGTCAAGAATCAAGAAAACAGGTACCCATATGCTTCTTCTCATTACATGAGAACTCAATTTTCTGTTAGAGAATACAAGAAGAGCATAGGTTGGGCTGATTCGTCTCCATTAGCTGTTGGAGATGAGATACACAAAGATCCATTCATTAGTTTTGATTCAGTCACGGCCACCTCGGTTTCCCAGCCTTATGAAGACATTATTAGCAACACTACCTTGTTTAATGTTAGCTTCACCTTGACCTTGTACTCTAATTCAATATTAGAGGACAAGAAATCTCTGTTCAACAAGTCCTCAAAGCCAGTGAGGATTTCTGCTGAGGGAACCTATGACAGTGAGAACGGAATCTTGTGTATGGTTGGCTGCAGGAATCTTGTCTTAAACTTTGGTAGTGGGACCCTAAAAGCTGAAGATTCCCCAGATTGTGAGATTCTAATTAAGTTTGAGTACCCACCAATTGATGCTACAAGAAGAAGAAGCCACACCAAAGGAAGTATTGAAAGCACAAGGAAAAGTTCAGATCCTCTTTACTTTAAAGTCTTGAACCTAACTTCATATGCTTATTACACCCAAGGAGAAGACACAGCTTGGAGAATGGACATGGAGACCATAATGGTTCTTGTATCAACAATTCTGGCTTCCGCTTTTCTGGTATCACAACTCATCCATTTGAAGAGAAATCCCAAAGTGGTTCCCTTAATATCACTCACTATGGTTTCAATTCTCACCTTAGGCCACATGGTGCCTCTGGTTCTGAACTTTGAAGTCGTCTTCACTCAAAATCCTAACAACAGAAACTTTGTGTTTAGAAATGTTGGGCGGCTTCAACTTGAGGTGAATGAAACTATTGTGAGGCTGTTAACTATGGTGGTTTTCCTGCTGCTTCTTCGCTTTCTGAGGGTAACTTGGTCAGCAAGAAAGGTTTGTGAAGAAAGCCACATGAGACTCTTGGTTGCTGAGAAGAAAACTGCTTGTGTCATATTGCCCTTCTATGCATTATGCTTCCTAATTGCTCTATTACTCAAGTCAAAGAACAATTATGAAGGTATGATCATTTTCTTGATTTTCCCTGAATTGCTAGTTCTCTAATAGTTATACTATATATTAAATTCTCTGTGGTCGATGCATATTTTTGTTTGCAAAAAAATTTTAGGGTTGCCTTTTCTATAAAAATAGATTAAACCAATTTGATAGGACTTTTCTTGACATTATATATATTCAATCATTTCTCTAAAAGGTTAATATAGGCGTCAGGTATGCAATCTTCATTCTTTTTCATTTTTTACTCTTTCTTTCCTTTTTCTTTCGTTTTTTTGATTTCCAAGATTGAATGGCTCTTGAAATCGTATCATATTAAATTAAATTATTTGAGATAGAGGTACAAATTAGGGTTGTCTTTTATGTCAAAATAGCTTAAGCCAATTTGATTGAACTTCCCTTGATAATATATACCTTCAATCATTTCTCTAAGTAGTCAATGTGGTACTCGTATATTGTAATATCTAACAAACAATATTATGGTAATGCAGCGTCATCATTTCAGAGACATTCATCATGGGAAGGCTTGAAACACTTGGGAGGCTTGGTTCTGGATGGTTTTCTGTTGCCCCAAATCATGTTCAACTTGTTCTCGAACATGAAGGACAATGCCCTGTCACGTTGGTTCTACTTTGGGACTAGTTTTGTGAGAATGTTACCTCATGCTTATGATCTTTACAGGGCTCATTACTCCGCTACTTGGGACATTGTTATTCCTTTGGGAAGTCTCATGTTTGCTGTCATCATCTTGTTGCAGCAACGTTTTGGAGGTTCTTGTGTTGTGCCTCGTAGGTTTAGAAGTTCACAAGAAGGATATCAGAAAGTGCCTATGGTGACTGTGCCAGCAGAAGAAGAAGAAGGAGAAAAGGAAAATGAAAAGGATAAAGAAAGAGAAGAAACAGTATAGGCAAACAACAATATTTGTATTAAAGTTTGTGTTTTGTCAAAGTGCAAATGGCCTCAGCTGTTTTATAATGTCATATGTGGAAGTTAAGAAGCTTGTGTAATAAAAATCTTATGAATAGCTGGGGTAATGTGGCTGATTTAGTGAGGCCTTGTCTGTTAAAAGGTAGGAAAGTGCACCTTATCGCCTGGGATCATATTAAACAGGCTAAGGACTATGGGGGACTAGGCATTAAAGACTTGCAAAGCCAGAACACTGCTTTCATTATGAAACTATGCTAGGGAATTCTGACCAAACCTGAAGCCTTTTGGGTTAAATGCCTTAAAGGAAAGTATGGCTGTGGCGAAGGAGATTACCCTATGGTATATAGAAAGGCTAATTCATCTACTGTGTAGCGTAGCATTACTACTGTGTG
The DNA here is from genome assembly GCA_963242795.1 of Inga leiocalycina. Taxonomy (NCBI): domain Eukaryota; kingdom Viridiplantae; phylum Streptophyta; class Magnoliopsida; order Fabales; family Fabaceae; genus Inga; species Inga leiocalycina. The sequence continues at coordinate 51,218,914 of OY725329.1, forward strand.
GAGGGATTTCTATAAGGGAGTCGGGAGACGATTGAAAAGCGGAAGTACATACAATACATGGTGGGACCTCTGGTTGCCGATTGACGAACCTCTAATCCATATGGTGAATAAGAATCTACATAGGCTTGATCCATGTGCGAAGGTTTGTGATTTTGTGTTTCCTAACGGGCTGTGGAATGTTCCAAAATGGAGAGATTTCCTTCCACAGTGGGTGGTTGATATTATATGTAAGTTTAAACCACCATGTTAGACTGGAGAGGATATGTTCTGCTGGAGAAATTCTTCTGATGGTAATTTTAGTGTTCGAGCTGCCTATAAGCTTGTGTTTGCCTAGCAGGAACGGAATGGCTCACCTTTGTGGAAAAAAGTATGGAAGGCGCCAGTACCAGAGAAAATAAAGATATTTCTATGGTAAGTTGTTCATGAGAGACTGCCGACCAACTCACTTAGAGCGATGAGAGGATTAGCTATTACTAATGAGTGTCCCTTTCAGTGTAAGAGAGCAGAGAGTACCTTACATATACTCCGTGACTGTGAGATTGCTAGAGAGGTGTGGTTATATTTTATTCCGACTAACTCTAGATTTAGATTTTTTTAGTCTGATTTGCAGGTTTGACTTAAGGAGAATTTGTCCAAAGCTGGAGGCATGGGTCGGTTCCATAAATGGCTGTGGCCCAAAGCTTTTAGTCTCATTTGCTGGTTACTTTGGAAGAATAGATATAGCGGGATTATGGATGGAGTTCGCAGCCATTCTAATGAAATCATCCACAAGGCTATGTTTTCGATGTTGGAGTCCACCTCGTATGATGCCTTCAAACACCAGATATTTTAGCCCCACGAGATGTGGACACGGCGTGGCATCCTCCTCCGACAGGAGCCATTCGTATAGACACGAACAGATCGGTCAACTCTCAGGGACAGTCAGCTTGTGCAGGCGTGATACATGATGAATGGGGCAATTGGATCCTTGGATTCCAGAAGCGGTTAGGTCGTGTTCCATCCACAATGGCAGAACTAGTTGCTATCCTATCAGGACTTCAAATTTGCAAGCAACAGAACTTCACTAAGATTGTTGCTTACACGGATTCTCTTGAGGCCTATTAGCTGATTATGAGATAGGGGGGTCACAGTCATCCATTGAGGCCAGAGATAGATGCAGTTAGGGACTTATTGTACTCCGATTGGGACATTGAACTTCATTGGGTGCCTCGCGATGCTATCAGATACGCAGATTTCTTAGCCAGGGAAGCCTATCAGCTGCAAGCAGATTCGATGTTGTTACTAGTTCCGCACTCGGGTTGTATTGTTTATATGGACAGTAATTTGCCGAGTTAAGTCTTTTGTAATCTCCAATTTGTAATTGGCCACTATGATATAAAAAAAAACACACTCTCTCCCATCTCTAATATAATATTCTTTTTTACGAAGAAATTGAACTACAACCTTATACTAAGAACCTTGAAGGCAAAAAAAAAACCTTATACTAAGAACTGGGGAGTAAAATATTGGTCAATTACTATGATAGGCTTGTGACATCCCCTAATAGCAATCTTGATAGAATACAGATCACAACTTACTAAAAACCAAGGAATAAAAAAACCAGACCGGGCAATGAACCGGTCATAGCATAGGTTCAAGGGTTAATGGGTCAACCGGGATCTAACCGGTAGTGAACCGGTCATATTAAAATATTATAATTTATTAGTAGTAATATATATTAATATATTTTTAAACTTCTATAGATAAAAATGAAGGTTTTTAAGAAAAAAATACTTAAAATATATTAGTATGAGTTATAATGCCTATACTTACGCAATGATATCTCCTTTTCTATAATTATTATATCTTTTTAAAGAATTTTTTTCATTGTCTTCTTCATTTTTTTTAGATTTGTTCTTTCTTTATTTATTTTTCTGTTCATTTTGGTCTTCAACTTCCAATTTTCCCCTACAAAAAGCAAAAATAAAAAAAATAAAATATGAAACTGGTTCAACCACCGGTTTTCCCGATTCTGACCAGTTCAACCAGTTTCAGACCGGTTCCACAGTTTAACCATCAAACCAGACCGGACCACTGGCCGGTTCCCGGTTCAATCAATCGAACCAGTCGGTCCGGTCTGATTTTTTGTACAGTGCTAAAAACATAGAAAAAGGCCTAACACCGGCAACAACAGTGATAAAAATTAAAATAGTTGCATGGAGATGGAAAAAAGGAACTAAAATAATATATTTTTTAATAAATTTTAAATTTTTTAATCATTGTTTTGATTGATAAAATTTGAGGAATCAACCAAATTATTGTTTCTTTACCCAACATAGTATACTCCTTACTGTGTATAATATAAGGTGCTTCTAAAAGAATAGCTTGATCCAAAATATATGTTACTTGTAAAATAATTTATGCTCATATTTCTATTTTGTCCATACAATTAATACTCATTTTTAATTTTGCCCACTCATTAAATTTTTAAATACATTTTTTAATAAGATAAAAGTGAAAAAAAATTCAATTTATGATATATTTAATAAATTAACTGTTACTTTTTATTTTTCGTGAATTAGTTACAGTATCATGTATTATGAACGAGAGGGAGTAACTTTCTTTCAGGGGCAGGATACTCCCTCTGCTGCTCTGCATAGACCTCTTGACCTCTAAAAATAAATTAAAAAAAAGGCACAGAAGAAATGATGAAAAAGAATTTGCAATTTGCATTTGTAATTTATAATTTTCATGAAAGATAATATAGGGAGGCGATCGACTTCTCTGGTATGTATATAACTAACTCTATTCTTCTGTTTCTACACCATCCTCTGCTTCACCTTCTTCAAATTTCCTTTACCCCTTTCTTAATTAGTCATGAACACACTTCTCTTCATTCTCATCTTCCTTTGCACTTTCTTATCTTCCAACTTTCTCACTTCTGCTTCAACACCTTCACCATACAAATCTCACTGTGCTTCCATCGTCCCTGACTCTGTTCCCGTCAAGCTCAAACCCTCTTCTTTCCCTCTTCCTCAGCCTCACACTGGTTACTTCAAAGGAGGTGACAAAATCCTCAAAACTAGCTCCTCGTGGTTACAAAACGGCTTTTCTCTTCAAACCAACAGAGTACACCAAACACAGACCTCTGGGTTGTTCAAAATTGAAGCTACCCTAACGTTCAAAAGCAATAATAAACGTTATTTCAGTAGCAGACATAGTGGCAAAGTCGTCATCTTCAAGCTTGATGGGTTCTGGTCTGAATCTTGGGGAAGGCTTTGTATGGTTGGGAAAGGTAAAGGGTATTCCAAAGATGGTGACTTTGTTCATGATCTCGATGCTGTTTTCATACTGGGTAACCTGTTCAACGCCAGTAACGTGACTAGTCTCATCCATGGAAGCTTGAGTTCTGCTGATGATGATCATCAAGACCGTTACTTTGAACCCATTTATGTTCTGATGCTTCCCCAGAAGAATTACAAGTATAGCTTGGATTCTAAGGATGTTGAACATGATTTTGCTTCTGTTGAGAATGATTATGATGAAGGTTTGCCCCTAGATCAATCATCTTTTTGTGCAGATCAAGTCTCGAGGGCAATTCGTTGGCTTTATCTGGACCACCCTATCGATTGCCATCTTTATTCTGTGAAGAACAAAAATCCCATTGGTGGTGTTCAAGGATCATCATGTGGATCTATGATATCTATGGACGAGATTGAATGTTCTTCTTCTTCTACTACTGACAAGCCGAGGTTTCGAGTTCTGGTGCGATTTCCTTATGATTATTATCATTATTATGGCTTCGAGCCTGTCAATGTCACAAGACAAACACCGATGTTTTTAGGTGAAGGATGGTGGGATGAGACGAAGAATCAAATACAGATAGTGGCTTGCAATTTCATGGGAGTGAAGGATGATTCTTCATCATCCTTGTCTGGGGCTCATGTTGGTGATTGCTCAATCAGATTATGGCTCAAATTCCCATCTGTTTTATCCATCAAAAACACCAGCAGAATTGTGGGGCAAATCTGGAGTAACAAAACTCGGAAAGATCTGGTGAACTTGAATGACGGTTTTGAGAATTCTAACGTGGTTCTTCAAGGCTTGAAGTATGAGTATACCCAGTTAGAGAAAGTCAAGAAATTTTGCCCGACCAGACACAATCATGTCAAGAATCAAGAAAGCAGGTACCCAGATGCTTCTTCTCATTACATGAGAACTCAATTTTCTGTTAGAGAATACAAGAAGAGCATAGGTTGGGCTGTTTCATCTCCATTAGCTGTTGGAGATGAGATACACAGAGATCCATTCATTAGTTTTGATTCAGTCACGGCCACCTCGGTTTCCCAGCCTTATGAAGATATTATTAGCAACACTACCTTGTTTAATGTTAGCTTCACCTTGACCTTGTACTCTAATTCAATATTAGAGGACAAGAAATCTCTGTTCAACAAGTCCTCAAAGCCAGTGAGGATTTCTGCTGAGGGAACCTATGACAGTGAGAACGGAATCTTGTGTATGGTTGGCTGCAGGAATCTTGTCTTAAACTTTGGTAGTGGGACCCCAAAAGCTGAAGATTCCCCAGATTGTGAGATTCTAATTAAGTTTGAGTACCCACCAATTGATGCTACAAGAAGAAGAAGCCACACCAAAGGAAGTATTGAAAGCACAAGGAAAAGTTCAGATCCTCTTTACTTTAAAGTCTTGAACCTAACTTCATATGCTTATTACACCCAAGGAGAAGACACAGCTTGGAGAATGGACATGGAGACCATAATGGTTCTTGTATCAACAATTCTGGCTTCCGCTTTTCTGGTATCACAACTCATCCATTTGAAGAGAAATCCCAAAGTGGTTCCCTTAATATCACTCACTATGGTTTCAATTCTCACCTTAGGCCACATGGTGCCTCTGGTTCTGAACTTTGAAGCCGTCTTCACTCAAAATCCTAACAACAGAAATTTTGTGTTTAGAAATGTTGGGTGGTCTCAACTTGAGGTGAATGAAACAACTGTGAGGCTGTTAACTATGGTCATTTTCCTGCTGCTTGTTCGTTATCTGTGGGTAACTTGGTCAGCAAGAAAGGTTGATGAAGAAAGCCACAAGAGACTCTGGGTTGCTGAGAAGAAAACTGCTTGTGTCATATTGCCCTTCTATGCATTATGCTTCCTAATTGCTCTATTACTCAAGTCAAAGAACAATTATGAAGGTATGATCATTTTCTTGATTTTCTCTGAATTGCTAGTTCTCTTATAGTTATACTATATATTAAATTCTTTGAGACAGATGTATATATTAGGGCTGTCTTTTGTTGGCAAAAAAAATTTAGGGTTATCTTTTCTGTCAAAATAGCTTAAACCAATTTTATAGAAACTTTCTTAACATTATATACATTCAATCCTTTCTCTAAGAGGTTAATATAGGCCTCAAATCTGCAAATTTCATTCTTTTTATCGTATCATATTAAATTAAATTCTTTAAGATAGAAGTATAAATTAAGGTTGTCTTTTATGTCAAAATAGCTTAAGCTAATTTGATTGAACTTCCCTTAATATTATATACCTTGAGTCATTTCTCTAATTAGTCAATGTATATTGTAATCTCTAACAAACAATATTATGGTAATGCAGCGTCATCATTTCAGAGACATTCATCATGGGAAGGCTTGAAACACTTGGGAGGCTTGGTTCTGGATGGTTTTCTGTTGCCCCAAATCATGTTTAACTTGTTCTCAAACATGAAGGAGAATGCCCTGTCACGTTGGTTCTACTTTGGGACTAGTTTTGTGAGAATGTTGCCTCATGCTTACGATCTTTATAGGGCTCATAACTATGATGAGCAAGATGATGATTATGGGTCGTACTATTATTATGCTGATCCAAGTGCAGATTATTACTCCACTACTTGGGACATTGTTATTCCTTTGGGAAGTCTTATGTTTGCTGTCATCATCTTGTTGCAGCAACGTTTTGGAGGTTCTTGTGTTGTGCCTCGTAGGTTTAGAAGGTCTCAAGAAGGATATCAGAAAGTGCCTATGGTGACTGTGCCAGAAGAAGAAGGAGAAAAGGAAAAAGAAAGAGAAGAAACAGTATAGGCAAGCAACAATATTTGTATTAAAGTTTGTGTTATGTCAAAGTGCATGTGGTAGTTAAGAAGCTTTTATAATAAAAATCTTATGAATAGTTGGGGTAATGTAGCTGATTTAGTGAGGCCTTGTCTGTTAAAAAGTTGTGTAAAAATCTTGACTTTGTGTTAATGGTGGTTCATGTAAAATTTATGTATGATAATGATGAAAGCCTAAATTGTTTGTGACAGAGTTTTTGTTTCCTATTCCGAAAAAATATATGACCTATTAACAAATGAATTACGTGACATTAATAAAATTTATGTGATCTATACTGAATAATTTGTGCTTCCTCATTTGTTACTTATTCATTTTGTGATAGTAATTTCTATTTTGATAAAATGGGTTAAAGATGAGCTCTTAAAACCTAAGTTACATGATTTTTTTTTGTTTAAATTTCACCCAAAATGACAAAAAAATGTTTAACAAATAATCTCATCTAAATTCAATGTTAAGGGATTATAATTTTATTCGAGAATACTGTGTTGTTTTTGATGAATTCTAAACCTACGACTCATGAATCTATTTTTTTTCACTTCTTATATGATGGAGTATCATACCAACTACTTTAAGAACATATTTAAATTAATGTTCTCCCCTCAAATATGCGTTCATTAGCTTTCATACACATTGAAACACATATAAATGTCAAAACAAACACATCTTACATGTACAAACAAACATGTTTATACCATTTTGATTGACAATTTTTTTTAGAAAATTAGATTAAAATATTACAATGAAAACCAGCATGTAGTTTATACTCCCACTCTTTAAGACTTGCTATAATCATATCTCATTTATATTTGATTAGTGTGGTTATTTTAGATTGTGAGATTATTATAACATATCAAGTTTTATTTTTGAACAAATCAGCAATCATAATTCTCAATTCATTAGGCCAAGAATTGTACAGAACCGCCACCTACAATTCTTAAAAATAACTCAAAAAAGAGTAAAGTGAAGTATGAGTAGTAAATAATAATCTAAAACTATGCATATATCTTTGTATAAAGGAAAGTGACAAGAAAAAAATTATAGAAAATAACTATTAATAAATTGTTATTTGAGGTGATAAGCAACTTCACGCTTAACAAGGATTTGAACATGTTAGAATATAACATTATCGCTATAAATATTATGTTGTAAATATTCTAAACATGACCTAGATTATATACAATTTTAGTGCTATAGTTATATAAGATTCTCTGTATATAGGTTTATAGTCTATATTGAATCTGTTGTAATCATATTGCCTATATAATACAATAGGGTATGAGTGCAACTCAAATTTTTATCATTTTGCCTATGATTTTTTTTTTGAAATCTTAGAAAGCACACATGTTGTCTCAAAAGGATTATATATTCCTTTTTAAGTAAATAAGAAAAATAATGCAAAATAAATGAAAGAATACCAACAACTTTTATTTATTTTCCAGACTTATTTATTTTTATTGTAATATAGAGTGAAGCTTTCTTTTGTTATTCATATTAATAGGAATCTTAATTTAACATGGTGCGAATATTCACTTTCTAATTTATTTTTTTCCCAAATTTCCTTTAGCCCGTTAAACCTTATCCCCCGCAAATTCCAAGTCCTTCCAGTCTATCCTATTGGCTTCGATTCAACAAACATCAACTTCGCACTCAAACTCAGTTTCAATCTTTCTTCAACCTCATTCACTAAAACCTACCCAACTCACTGACCCTCGCAGAGATGCTAGCCTCATCTTCATTCCAATATGGCACCCCAATTCTCCATACCCATCTTCTTGCTTCTCCGAGACCCGCTTTTTCCCTTTTCACACTTCAATCCAATTCCTTTTCCCATTCTCGCAGCAGCCCCCTTTTCCTTAAACCTCATCCATTATTGGAGACTAAGCCTCAAGAGAGTTTTCTCTTGCAGGCCAAGTCTCCTCCTGCTGACCGATCCAATGAGTCGAAATGGGTACACGAAGGCTTGATCACTGAGTCCCTCCCCAACGGCATGTTCCGGGTACGTCTCGATAACGAAGATTTGATTCTGGGTTATATTTCTGGGAAAATCAGGAAGAATTTCGTTCGAATTTTGCCTGGAGATAGAGTTAAAGTTGAAGTTAGTCGGTATGATTCGTCTAAAGGCCGCATAGTTTACAGATTGCGTGGTAGCTCTTAGCTTTTTCACAGATTGCCCATAAGGTGTTTGTAAAAAGTACTGCTTGGTGGATTCTGTTTGTAACCAGTTAGATATAGATTTTGGCGGTGCTCTGTGTTTATCAGGGAAAATGATGTGGATGGCCTGATAATAATGGTGAGTGAAGTGGGTGTGTTGAAGATTGCGGAGGAATGGAATTCATGAAAGAGGATTTGATGGTGGTGAAGACTGAAGTGGGGGAGAAATATATATCTTAGCCTCTTTTTGGTAATATACTCTGCTCAACTGTAACTTAAATTATGGAAAGCTTGATTTGCTTGTGCTTTTCTCTTCGAACTTTCTGTGTCTAGAACCAAGTTCCTCAATGATTTTGTACTGTTCAACTTCTGGGGTAAGATAATTTTTGTCCAAAATTTATGATTACAGTTGGCTGGTTGATTCGTAGTAGCTTTGTTCCAATTTTCCTTTGAATGCATGTTTCAATATTTGCTCTTAGTCAATAGATACGTTTAGCTATTGATTTCTTTGTATTAGTTTGGCTAGAATAAATGGTTCACCATGGATGAGACTCATTCAACTATGAGCCGCATGACTCATGGCCATGGGCTAAGTAGTAGTGTAGTATGCACAAGCCTATGGTGCACAAGGCTCTCACTAGGTGGGTTTGGGGAAGATAGATGTACACAGTCTTATCCTACTAGGGGAGAGATTGTTTTCAAGATTTGACCTTGCGACCTCAAAGTCAGATGGCAGCAACCTTTATGGTTGGTTTGAGGCTCATTCACTAACACAAATACTATATTATGACAAAATATTGAAGTTTTATATAGTGTCTTGTTTTGTGGCACACAAACTTGGCACTTTTTCCTGTTCATGGGCTTCATAGCTTATGAGTTCAACAGGGTGTTAGTAAATAAATTTGACAACCTTGTTTATTAGATAATTAAGTGAAACGCGGATATAAGGCCTAATTGGCAAAGGTGCAGATACATCTGGGTCAATTGTGTAGAGCAATTCTACTATTGAGCTGAAGTCAATCGGTTCTTATATTTAAGACCAGAAGTGGTGCATAAGGATTTGGATTTGAGCTTAACCGTGTTAACTTTGCTAGTGTGGTGTTAACGCTGGCAAAAACACAAAAAGCTAATGTGGTGTTAACACTATTAAGTAGACTGACATGGACTATTGTGACTTTTGTGTATAGAACAAAATCAAAACTCATTAAATGAATAAATATTGACATATTAAATTTGAACTAGATCTAATGAGGTTTGGTGGGCACCCAAACTGGTTCCCAAAATTATATACTAATGTATTTACTTACAACATTGTAACATACAACTTTTTAGGATTTAGTATAATCATGTATCTCTTTCATTTGAGTAGCTTGATTATATTTCAGACTGTGAGATTGTTATAACACATTAGGCGAAGAATGGTCCAGAACTGCCACCTAAAATTATAAAAATAGCTCAAAAAATAAGAATAAGGTAAAGTATGAGTAGTAATCTAAAACTGTACTTGTATGTGTGTCTATAGAGGAAAGTAACAAGAAAACAATGCAAAATAAATTTAAGAATACCAACAATTTTTAACTTTTTAAATTTCAGTACAGAGGGTACTAACCTTTCTTGTGATTCATATTAAGAGGAATATTAATATATTATGGTCAGAATATTCATTTTCTGATTTTTTTTTTTTTCAAATTTCCTTTAGCCCTCTAAACCTTATCCCCACAAATTCCATTTCCTTCTATCCTATGGCTTCGATTCGGCAAACATCAACTTAGCACAGAAACTCTCGTATCAATTTTTCTTTGACCTCACTTCACCAAACCTACCCATTCACTGTTGGCATTAGCACCTCGCACTGTACAAACCGTTGGCGGCGGCACCTCAGTGCTCGGTCCTCATTCCTTCTGACCTGACTCTGTACATTGCCTTTTATAGGTAGAAATTATATGACCGTTGAGCAGTGATGATGGCTATTAAAAACGTTTTAATGACAATTAAAATGACATTTACAAATAATGGTTGATCATGATTTAAAATCATTTAATGTCATTAAAATATGTTAATTAAAACACATTAAAGCTCTAACAGTTAGTTCAGAGATTCCTCTTATCAGCATTTTTACTAACTTAAGCTCATATTTTATTATATACTAGGTCATTGTCAATCTTCAGTTATATGAGACTTCTTTTTTTGACACATACACACAATATACAACAATTCCCCACGTGTTAAAGGAAGCTTGTAGCCTTATTAGCTGAGTTACACACATAGATATAATCATTGTATCTGATGGTCCTTTGGACTATGAACCAAATCTAGACTAATAATACTTAATGCACAAAGATGCCAGTGGTCCTATGGACTATGAACCAACACCTCTTAGGTGTATAATAAAGGCATTAAGAGTCAGATTATACCCTCACATTTCTTGTTAGCGCGTTCTTTGCACACTCGCGTGTCCTAGTATTTAATGGATACTCTAGAGATTTTACCACAATCTCATAAGAGTGACCTCACTCCTCATTCATATAGGAGATTTCATTCAATATACCTGCAATTAACACACCATCCCGTAGGATTATGAAGTCATTAAGAGTTTTCGCTCAGCCTCACCATAATGCATTCTAGCAATTTCTCATGTCATAGGAAGGGGCTGGTAATTTATTTTAGTGCTAGCAGAACTAACAAGCGACTTGTTCTTATCCATCGAACCTCTTTCATGGGATCACCAATCACAGAGATTGGGTTGTCATCGCTGTTAATTTTGAATTGGTTTTAGCATTCCCCTCGGCTAATTTAATTCTTCTAGGGGTTTGTTAATCTACATGTCAACTTTTTATCCTCACAAAATCAATTGAGATAACTCCACAAGTCTTAAGCTAGTTTATTCACATAATATCTCAAATGATTTCTGCTTGCATCATTATTCTTTTACAATGGCTATTGCCATTTGGTAATCACAGCTCATCGACATTAAATGTCGGTTTTTCACCAAAATATTTTCTAAGAGGTTTTCAACAACTTAGCCTCCAATTTCAGGTAAGAAACTCTGACTCGCATAATAATCTATTTTAGCTACCATCGGATTTCTCACCTAAAATTAAAATTTAGTTAACATCCGTATATTTTAGGATAACGGGAATCCATTGTCCAATTTATATTACCCTTTAATATTTCAATCTCCTTATGAGACTGCATATTTATAAGTAAGCTCAATCTTCATGCAGCACAAGCTATGTCACAGTGATTAACATCTTTTAATGTAGTAAATTCTCAACAATTTGTGTATACCCAAATTGATATGCAAAGTCACTTCAAAAACTATATTAGCATCATAAAGAATATTCACAATGGTTCTCAACAACCAAACTTCAAACATTTCTCAATATTATATATAATCCCTATTCCTTTATAACTTCAACACCCAAAATCATATTTGCTTCACCCATGCTTTTATATTAAATTTTAAGCAACAACATTATAGAAAATATGTCATATATTCAATAGTCATGCATATTTACACCACAATAAATATATACCCGCAAATCATGAAAACAAGGTATTTTCCCCGTGCATCGACAATGTTTATTGTTCATAACATATTTGAAATATAAAATTTCCAATTAGAAGTGAATAAAATGATTTTAATTTAAGGGATTTGCTAATCATCCTTGAGATTCGTTTATAGATGCTATGTTCATCTATTGAAAACATTAAAAATAAGTGATAAATATGATATATCATAACAAAAAGTTGTTTTAAAAGGTAAACATCCAAAACTGGAATATGCTCACTTGAAGAACAAAAACAATTTATTAGCATGATGACCATTATGACCCTATTTGGTATGTGGTATTGTGCCGGAGGCTTGGGATTGATATTGCCCATCTTGTGATGTTTGGCATGTTGTGGATAGTTTGGGATTGGTGAATACTACACAAGCGTGACTTGTTAAACCAACCTCTCCTTATGGTATTAGAGATCCAGGCTTGAGAAAAAAATACCCGTCATTCAAAATTGCTCAAATTGTAAAGTCTCCGATCATGTGTGTGTAAATGTGAATTGCACCATCATACTACTTAAGAATAAATGGCCGATTATATATATTAATTGTTACTTCCTCCAATCTTTTTTATAAGCAATTTTTGACTTGTGTCTCAAAATTTAAACTGTTTTTTTCTATTCTACCCCTATTAAATACACATCTATATATTAATTATCTTTCACTCAGCACTAATTCTCTTTCATTTACTCATTTATTACACATTCTCTCTCATATTTTATATTCATATTCTCTTATATTTATTACTCATTCTCTCTCCTATGATCTTTTCATTAATAGGGGTATATTTGAAAGAAACATGACATTTTTTACACGTTTATTGTTTTTAACTAATCTTAATAACCGCTTGTTCGTTTTGCGCAATAAGAATAAAAATTGTTTATAAAAAGGACCGGAGAGAGTAATTATCAAGGTTTCAAAACACAACATTTATAAACGAATGTGAAAGATTAGCAACCACTTTACCATGAAACTTTAGGTATTCAAAAGTAATTAATTATTATTATTCATGTCTCAAGTTAGTAAACGTTTTTTCTGTGCGTATTAATTGCAGATCTTTCATCTTCATTTCTTCTTTAACAATACATATTCCAATATGACCTTTTACCTCATGCAAATAAAATCTGTTAAAAGAATTATCGACGTTAATAAACTGATGCATTATCAAATAATTAATTATTATTATTATTCATATATCATATTAGTCAACGTTTTTTCTGTGTGCATTAATTGGAGATCTTTCATCTTCATTTCTTCTTTAACAATACATATTCCAATATGACCTTTTACCTCATGCAAATAAAATCTGTTAAAAGAATTATCGTCGTAAATAAAGTAATATGACTTTTTACCTCATGCTAATAAAATCGGTTGAAAGAATTAACGCCGTTAATAAAGTAGTGTATTATCAAATGTTTCAAGTTAACACCCTTATTAAAGCCGTTTCTATAAGCTTTCAAGTAAATATAATAGATGATTGAATTTTCATATCACTATCATAAACTTGTTTTCAGCCACACAAAAATTTCAAGATTCATAAAATTTTCTCTCAATAGTAAATAACAAAGCATCTACATAATTAACTTTAAATTACAATTTGGCTTTATCAAATGAGGCTAAAAACAATTTGGAACTTAAAAATTTATAAGGTACCTTAATATATTAGGCACCCCACACTTTCAAATATTTCATAATTTTTCAATAAAAAATTGTAATTAAATTAGAATCTCGCACCACTTTCTCCTCCCATTAGATTTTTCTCACGCTATTTTTTCACTACACAAAATAAACCATATATTTAAAAAATCTGGATTATTTGAAAACTTCAGCATCAAAATATGAATTAAAATTAGATAGTGTCGATGGAATCATCAAAGGAGGTTATAAAAAAAACCAATCAAATATATTTTTTAAAAACAATAAAACCTTTGTGAAAGAGATTAAATTTATCAACGGTCACATCACCCATCACTAATTATGTGAGTTGGCAAAGTGAGGAAACACTTCCATGGTAAATTGGTAATAGTCATCAATGATTCAACTTAAGATTTATTCTCTTCCTGAATGATCATCAATCCCTCATTAATAATCATTGACCGTTGGTACCTCATCACAAAATTACCGTTGCCATAAATTATTTCAGGGAGGTTAAAAAACAATTTAAGCCAATTAATATTCTCATTAATCACATCCAAAGAAACCTCCAACGTAAATGATTTAATTCACCAAAGGAATACTCATTATTACCAAAAACAATAAAACCTCTAACATTAGCTTTCAGACATCTCATACAAAACTATAAACTGCTTGTACAATCATTAGAATGCCCTCCAGTAACTTTATTTAAGTTTTAGATTTGACGTATGATACCTCACTGTCACATATCAGTGGCTTCACTTTGCATGAAGAGATTGAGCTTCATAGTTCTTTGTCTCTACCACTATCATGACTCTTAATGCAGGAACTGATAAGTTATGATTATACCACAATATCAATAAGCTGTTACTACTTAATCACTAATAACCACAACAAGCTTTTGGAAATTGGTAAATTCAATCTATGAAATTATTCCAACAATCTATCATCTGTTTCAGGTTAAAATTTTGTTCACGAAACAGTCAAAAAACACCAAGTTTCAACTTCAGGCATAAAGCTAACAATGTGCGTACCTGTGGCGAGAAATCAAGCCATGAAGATCTTAAGGAAGACATGATCAACAGTAACATATACACTATCTACGCACAATAGCAAATCCTTTATTGCTTCATTTCTCATGAAAATAATCCTGCACATGCATCTTAAGGATATATAGGATTGTTAGAGACATTTATCAAGATTATGATGATGTAAAATGTTACAGGTGTACCTTTCCTTTAAACTCTAATTTCATTCGAAGGATAATGCAAATAGTGATACGATGCCAGAGAGTGTTTCTTCATGAGTGTATTAATCTTTTCACAAAAAATATTCTGCACTTACCGTGAGTAGGTCCTTAATTCATTTCTTGAAAAGAAAACTGATTAATGATTACCTCAGGAAGTAATAATATGATACCTACTAGCTACCACACAAGATCATAGACAATATGCAACTTTGCATTTTAAAATCAGCAAGTGATATCTCCTAAGACTGTTGGCGTTAGCATCTTGCATTGTACAAACTGTTGGTGGCAACACCTCACTGCTCATCTTCTGACCTTACTCCGTATATTGCCTTTTATATGCAGAAATTATATGACTGTTGAGTAGTAATGATGGCTATTAAATACGTCTTAATGATAATTAAAATGACTTTACAAATAATGATTAATGATTATTTAAAACCATTTAATGTCATTAAAACACATTAAAGCTTCAATGATCATATCTAACGGTCATTCAGAGACTCCTCTTGTAAGCATTTTTACTAATTTAAACTCACACCGTATACTTCTGTAAATACCCTAGCTATGATATGATTGGTCCACTTAATCATCCTAATCAGCTTGCTGCTAATCTGCTTAATTATATATGTATACGTGCCACGTAAGCTCACCTAATGTGTTGATCGCATAGATTTTTGTGTGATCCTATTGGTTTCTGTGTGTTGGTTGCATTAGATTGTGTGTTTCAAGTCTAACCCCTTTGAAGAATTTCATTTTTGGTCTTATAAATATGTTGCCGTGTTGGGCTATGAGGGCGGTCGTATCTCTCCATATCTGCTTTTATACATATCTTGTATTCAATCCTATCAACTAGTGATTCTCTTTAGGATTTATGTGGAGATTGATCGCATAACCAACTCTTTAAGAACAAAATTCTATGTTCCAGGCTCCTGAAGAACTGAGGCAAACAGAAACAAGACCCTTTATAATATGGCCTCTTGGTAGATGATGATATTTAAGGGGCCCAACAAAAGGAAGGTAATATCGAAACCTTTGAATTAATCCCATGAGGTTTTTGGTGTGAATTGCTTATTGTGTTTTTCCTTGCTATCATTCATTCACTTATTCTCTTTGGGATTCGGTTTTCTTCGATTGTTTGTCATCTTTGCAGTAGCAAACTAGAAAGAGCTTCTAACGCTGACCTCTCTAGAATTATGGGAGTTTCCTCACAGCTTTTTCCTGTTTCCCTGTCTTCCAAAAATCACAGAAATTCAACGTACGATTGTTTGTTTAAAACTTTAAATTGTTGAAAAAGGGGCCGTGGGGATCTCTTTTTATTAATAAATGTAGAGATAAGATTGCTTAAATTGTTGAGATTATTTTTGTTGTACTCTAGGAGTATCTTATTAATAAATGTATAGATAAAATTGTTTAAATGGTTGAGGTCTTTTGAGATTATTTTCGTTGAATTCTCTCTTTTCTCAAATAAATGATTGTTATAGAATTGTTGAGATTTTTCAGGTTATTGAGGAAAAATATATGTTGTTGAACAAAAGATTATGTAATCATCTAGTTATTAATTGGCCCTTTGAAATTAACTATTATCATTATTCTATTTTTGGATATGAACACAATTTATCTTTGAATAAAAATTCTTACTTTTTTAAGAACTAACAAAATATAGGGAGAATCGAAACAAATGTTTATTGATATTCTTTTTATTTCCTGTTTATTGATTAAATTATTAATTTAAATTTTTAGAATAAGTGGGGAAAATTTCCCCTTTGAATTAATGGGCAATGAAGTTGGAGAATATTGGTTTTAATCTTTTTTTTTAGCGCTACTAGTGTGTTAAAATTAAGGGTTAAATGCTAATTTTACTTTGAAAGTTTTTTAAAGGCCAATTTTACCCCAAAAATGTCAAATTTAGAACAATTTTGCTCTAACTGTTATTTCAATTAAGTTTAACTGTTAGTTAACTAAATTTGCTCCTAACCAAAAACTTCTAAAATAAATTTATATCTTAACAAAATGACGTGACCGATAAAATTACTTTGGAAGTTTTTACTTATGAGCAAATTTACCTTGAAATTTGGTTAACTAATAGTCACATTTAACGATCAAGGCTAAATTATTCCAAATTTGACGCTTCTAAGCCAAAAATAGCCCTCAAAAAATTTTCTAAACAAAATTGGCCCTAAGTGAATCTTTCCCAAGCAAAATTGGCCTAAAACCCTAAAATTAATTGTAATTAATCTAGAAGTAGAACCTTCTTGAATATAAATTTTCTGCCTTAATCGAGAATAAGATTACCTTTAACAAAACAATTATTATAATATTGATCCAATTGATGACCAAATTGAAGAGAAAAGTAGGTAAAGAAAGAATAAATCTAAAAAAAATGAAGAAGATAATAAAAAAAATTATTTAAAAGGATATAATAATTATAGGAAAGGAAATATCATTACATAAGTATAGGCATTATAACTAATATTAATAGATATTAAACATTTTTTTCTAAAAATCTTCATTTTTATCTATAAAAGCTCAAAAATATATATATATATATATATATTACCACTAATAAATTATAATATTTTAATATTACCGATTTAACTACCGGTTAGACCCCGGTTGACCCATTAACCTTTGAACCTGTATCATGACCGGTTCATTGTCCGGTCTGGTTTTTCGTTCCTTGGTTTTTCCACATGTCAGTGTTAGTATTTTTTATTTTAAATATTAATTATTTTTCCTCAATTATTTTTTATTTTTTACACGTTGATTTTCTTAGACTCAATGGTATTTATCGAGAAACAATCTGAATAAATATTTGGTGAAAAAAGCAGCTAAGAAATCTTTTCACTCCAACGAAAAATTCTATGAGCATATATCAAAATTTTAATTATTAATTATATATGTTTTTAATTTTTGCAACATTTTTTCTTTATGCCAAGGTCCTATGATTTTATTTGAATGCGTTGAAATGTTGGTTAATACTTCCGATGCTATAATATTATGATTAAAATGTTTATACAGTAATTTGTAAAATAAAAATTCCATAAATGTTGAACGTTCATAGATGACGAGTTTAGAAAATTTTAATATTTAAATTTACATTGAGATAACTCTTCGATTTATGGGATAAACAATTTTTTCTATTTTTATTTTTTTTCCCGTAAAATAAGTACTTAAATTTTTTATCTCCTAATAATCTGTGACAATTCATCGATTTCCAGGGCAGAGTCTCCCAATTCATGAACTTTATGTTGCTTGGGATTTTTTTACTTAAAAATTAATAATTGACTTGTATACACAATTTTATTCCTAATTTGTTATACTTGGATTCAGGGTAAAGTGGGAAAGTTAATAAGTTTTGAAACATAATTAGTCAAGATCAAGATAAATCTTGATTTGGGTTAAATATTTAACGGGTTTTGAAAAAATTTAAAATAATTTGATTGGTCACTATCTTTCTCTTTCTAGAACAATAGATTCATCCCCTCTATTTCAATAATTTAATGTATTTATATTCACTAACCATTAGTTTAGAAAATCCCTATTTCCAACTTCCAATTTGAAATGTCATTCTTATCACTCTTGTAAAGATTAAGTTATCAAAAATTAAAAAGTTTCGATAGGAATCATGACATTATATACTCTAAAATTAATAAGATAAAACGTCCCATAACAACGACTACCAATTCTAACCGGATCCCTTTTTTTTTTTTTTGCCAACTTAAACAAATTTTAAGCCATAAAATTATTAAGTAATTATGGTTTTAATCAATAAATAAAACAGTTGATAAAGGATATATTTTATAACCTGATGATGTTAATAATTAAAACAGTAATAAGTTACAAGTCACAAGACATTTAATTAGAGAACTAGAGTTAGCTACGTGCGTTGCACAAAACATGAAGCTTGAATAATGGTATATTGAGAAATTAATTTTTTTATGAAAATAATGTATTTAGTTATATGTCTCTAAAAATAATTTTTAGTTCTAAAATGCATAGAGAGTTTATTTATACATGCTCATATATCACTCAAAGAAGAATTTTTTTTAAAAAAAAAAATTATTATGTCGTAGGTTATCAATAGAATGTTAATAAATTAATAAATGGGAGGTCATGTACAACTCAAAATTTGATCATGCATAAATAAAATTACTATAGTTTTCGGTATTCACTAAACATATCATCGAAAGAATCTTGCAACAAAAAATGAGTTTTACACGAAATTTTGAAAAATCTATCTATTAGCCACCGTGGTTATTCACTAAAAATATCATCCAAAGAATCTTACAACCAAAAATGAGTCTTACACAATATTTCAAAAAAATTTCTCTATAAACCACATTGGTTGGGACCAAATTGAATGCGTGTAGAGAGATGGGGAAGTTATGTTTTTCTGAAAACATGCATTCGAGTGGAGCATAATCTTCCATTGGTGTACACATATTTTGTAATCGTCATCATTGGCTAAGACTTTGATTACCCTATTTGCATCAAGTTGAATTAAGAGCTACACATAAATTCCTGTCAGTGAATACGAGAACCAAACTATTTATTTATCTGTTTGTCAGCTAAAATCATTCCAACTATCCAAATCTCAAACAATAGGTTCTTCTTTGCTATCATCCTCTTTCTAAGCACCGTAACAATAATGCACCAGGGTTCTTTGCTATCATTGATGTCTTTGAGTAATTTATGAGCAGTATTTGCCATTGCCTTGGTTGATGGTGATGAATAGTGATGTTTGGATAATACTCTTATGTTGTATATGATGATTATTGATCCCAGGTTGAGCTATTCCTTATTCATCATATCGGCACCTTCTTTGCTTTTATTATACCCAAATGTGCAATCGCATGATATTGACTTATAATTCAAGAATTAATGTGTCCAAGAACGGAAATAAAGTACCTCAAATAAAACTTATTAATATATTTTAATAATTTTTGTTTTATTCTTGTATGTTAACCTAATTAATCACATATTGTCATTCTTGTAGGCGTGTTGCCCAGATAACATCATTTTTAAAATATATTACAGTGTTAATTATGAATTGTTATTCATATTATTTAGCTAAGGATGCACAGAATTTAGCTCAATCTATGGTGGTTCTACTAATTCCTCACCCATGGTGCATTCCTATTTTTAGGAAAGATTTTAGTCAATTTTCTTGATGTCTTTTTTATTTAGTACTTTGTAATTTCTAAGTTAACTTGGCCGTTTTACATTAAAAAAAAAAAAAAAAAGATCCCCTCAATCCTGGAAGGTGCCCTTTTTGGGAATGTTTGAATCACAATTATATAATTAATAATTTAGATTTAATGTCTAAATTTAAATTCAAGCTAAGGAGATCAATGATCATACAATCATGGAAGGTGACGTGTCATTTCTGAAGGTGTGTTTACCCAACCGGTTTTTGATCTAATTGGGTTATTTAGCGGGTGTTACAATTTTTTTAGTATAAATGATGATTGATTGATTGATGATAATGATTGATTGATTTCAAAAAAAATCAAAATTTTCCTTTGTTATATTGTTTTATTATCATATTAGAGCATTCTCAGTGTTGGTTATACAAAGCCTTCATCTTTTCACACCCTGGTACACATAATTTACAACACTCGCTCTTGCAGAGATGCCAGCCCCATCCTCAATCCGATATCGGATCCCAATTCTCCATGCCCATCTTCTTCCTTCTCCAAGACCCGCTTTTTCCCCTTTCAGACTCCAATCCAATTCCTTTTCCCATTTTCCCAGCCCCCTTTGCCTTAAATCTTATCCTTTATTGGAGACTAAGCCTCTAGAGAGTTTTATCGTGCAGGCCAAGTCTCCTCCTGCTGACCGATCCAAGGAGTCAAAATGGGTGCACGAAGGCTTGATCACCGAGTCCCTTCCCAACGGCATGTTCCGCGTACGTCTCGATAACGAATATTTGATTCTGGGTTATATTTCTGGGAAAATCAGGGAGAATTCCATTCGAATTTTTCCGGGAGATAGAGTTAAAGTTGAAGTTAGTCGGTATGATTCGTCTAGAGGCCGCATAGTTTACAGATTGCGTGGTAGCTCTTAGCTTTTTTCACAGATTGCCCATAAGGTGTTTGTAAAAGGTACTGCTTGGCGGATTCTGTTTGAAACCAGTTAGATAGAATGTGGTGGTGCTCTGCGTTTATCACGGAAAATGATGTGGATGGCATGATAATAATGGTGATTGAATTGGGTGTGTCGAAGGTTACAGAGGAATGGAATTCATGGACGACGATTTGATGGTGGTGAAGATGAAGTGGAG
Organism: Inga leiocalycina; assembly: GCA_963242795.1. Taxonomy (NCBI): domain Eukaryota; kingdom Viridiplantae; phylum Streptophyta; class Magnoliopsida; order Fabales; family Fabaceae; genus Inga; species Inga leiocalycina. The sequence goes on from OY725329.1 coordinate 51,239,894, forward strand.
GAGAAATATATATATCTTAGCCTCTTTAGGTAATATGCTGTGCTCAACTGTGACTTAAAACTATGGAAAGCTTGATTTGCTTGTCCTTTCGTTTTTCTTTTCGAACTTTTTGTGTCTAGAACCAAGTTCCTCAATGATCTTGCACTGTTCAAACTTTCTGGGGTAGGATAATTTTTGTCCAAAATTTATGATTACAATTGGCTGGTTGATTCGTAGTAGCTTTCTTCCAATTTTCCTTTGAATGCATATTTCAATATTTGCACTTAGTCAATAGGTACGTTTAGCCATTGATTTCTTTGTATTAGTTTGGCTAGAATAAATGGTTCACCATGGATGAGACCCATTCAACCATTAGCTGCGTGACTCATGGCCATGGGCTATATAAGTAGTAGTGTTGTGCGGAGAAGTTTATTGCACAAAACTCCCAACAGGTGAGGTTTGGAGAGTGATAGATGTACACAATCTTACCCCTGCTAAGAAAGAGATTGTTTTCATGATTTAAACATATAACTTTTAGGTCAGATAGCAACAACATTTATTATTGTTTCAGGGCTCACCCTCAGTAAAAAAAAAATGCTGTATTATGACAAAATTTTGAAGTTGTATGTAGTGTGTCTTGTTATGTGGCACACAAGCATGGCTCTTTTTCCGGTTCCTGAGATTCATAGCTTATGAGTTTAACGAGGCGTTAGTAAATAAATTTGACAACCTTGTTTACTAGATAATTGAGTGAAACGAGAATGTTGGGCTTAATTGGCAAAAGTGCAGATACATCTAGGTAATTTGTTTAGAGCAGTTCTACTATTTTGAGCAGTTCTACTAAAGACTTGTTTGTTTCAGCGTTTTCTTAAAAAATAAGTCTTTATTACAAAAACCGAGATAAAACTCATCTCAAATACTTATCTCGTATACCATAAATCACGATTTATAAGCACTTATTGTCCAAAAATAAGCTATTCCAAATGAGCACTAATTGTTTACCGAAATGTATAATATTTTTAAGCATGCACAATGTTGATGTGAATATATGGTGATAAAGTTCATTAAGGTAAAAAAAAATCACAAGCATGTAAGAATATGAAAACTAAGTGAAGTATAATACCATCAAAATAAGCATAATCTCTTGATTACGATAAAAAAGTACTTCCTCAGGTTCTAAATATAGGACATAGTTTGTAGTGCAAATTGCACTACAAACTATATTCTATATTTAAGACCGGAGGTAATATTTACTTGGAGTGATAACATGGATTAGCCGTCTTTGTCAATTAGATGATAAACTTGTGATTTTGCTAAAACAAGTAAGATTTTGCATAGTGAGACTCTCAAATTCAATTTGTTCAGGCACGTTAAGGGCAAAATGCTGTCATTAGATGTTCAAATGAACTCTCTCTTGCTCGCTCAAGCCTTTTGGATAGTATTTTCCAACCAAATTGCATATATAATTACTACTACCTCCGTTCCTAAATATAGGACATAGTTTGTAGTATAAATTGCACTACAAACTATGTCCTATATTTAGGACCGGAAGGAGTAATTACTAAGTTTTATAGATTTGAGAATAGTAACAAAACTTTGAGCATCTTGATCGCTAAGTTTACACTGAACTCGAGTATCTAGCATTTACATTACATGGTAATGATGGAAGAAAGTCAATGGTGGAATAAAATGTGCTTTACCAGATCATGTGGGAAAAAGCCCTAATTCATCACATAAAAATGCTATAGTTGTTGTTCTTATCATTACAAGAGTTAGCACGCAGTAGGCAATTTGTCACCAATGAAATGATCATGATACCACTAACAAGCCTTGATCTTAGGAGACAATCTTAAGTCAATCGTATTATTTTGGAGGTGAGACTCCAACATCTAACTTAACAGAGAGAGTGTGAGGGGGAATGAGTGAGAAAAGATTCAAGAGATATCTTTTTTTTTTTATGGTAGTATCATCTGATCCGGTTCGATATTTGTGGTTGTTCCTCCCAATATAAATATTTATTCTAAAACTCGAACTCAAGATATAAGAGATGTATCAAATTAATTATGTGTAAAAATAAAAAATGTATCAAATTTTTAGACAAAGTCAAATTGTTGTTTGTATATAGAACAAAACTTTGTGAGAGAATGTTTATAAATAGAACAGAAGAGGGTAACATTTTTAATAAAACAATTACATGAGATTATTTGGTGTTAATGCGCGTGTTAGTGATTTTTTTTTCATGGGATTAAAAATTGAATTTTTTTGAGACACGTGGCAGACGAGCATGAAGTCTCTATAACCTAGCCTTTCCTCTTAGCGGGGCGTAGAAGTACGTGTGCCGCCTCCATCCACTAAGCCCTAAACCCTCCTTTGTTTCATTACTCTCTATAGTCTTCCCCTGTTCTTGTATCCTCTCCGTCTCTGTTTCTGTAAAAATGGCAGCAACACGATCACTCCTTAAGTCTCATTCCAATCTCACTTCCCAATTCCTTCGTAAACCTTTGCATCTCACTACCCCCATTGCTCGATCAACAATCATTGACGAAGCTCTTGGCCTTCCTCTGTCCCAGAAATCGCAGCATCCACCTCCTTCTGCTGCGTTTTTCCTCTCCGATTTTCTCGGAGCAAACCAGAAGCTTCTCGTCGGTGAAGAAGGATTTCTGAGGGCTCGTCAATGTCTTCAGACCGGAGATTCTGCTGTCGGCAGATCTTTGTTTGCCAGGGGTCGGGAAGGCTCGTCGTCATCGCGAAAACAGATCGATAGTGACGAAGAGTTCGATGACAATGACGACGATGATTTCCCTGAGGACTTGGATGATCAGGATTTCGATGGCGAGTTTAGTGAGGACTTTGACGACGACGACGACGACGAAATCGATAACAAGCCTGGGAGGAAGAAGTGAGGGAAATACCTATCATTTTAGTGTTACGAGTTACATTTAATCAGGGTATTTTTCATTTTATGTGCTTTCCTCGATGAAATGTTACTGTTTGATCCCTCCTTAATTTTGTGGGTTCTGTTTCTTAAAACGTTTATTACCTAAATCAAATAACCTCTCCCCTATTCCTTTTGTGTTCATTACTCACACATCTTTTTCTTTCCTGTCGAGCATTAGAGTTTAGATACTGTACATCTATTTCTTGTTTTATGATGGAGGGGTTTTGTTTGGAGGAACATAGTATGTGAATCCTTCTAAATTTGCCCCATTTGCTATATAAATTAGATGCCATCACTTCTGAAGCTTCATCTGCTACTCTTAAAAAACTAACAAAACTTAATTTGAGAGTCGTGTTTTCTGAAGCTTTCTGAAGTAATTAGTAACATATATAGATAGATAGAAGAAACAGAGGACCAACTTTTACTGAGATGAAACTGATTTCATGAGCAAGGAAGGCCTCAACATGCCTTCATTATGAGAATGCTTGAGCACTCCTCACTGAGGTCTCAAGCGAGTTTCGTTTTGTTGATCATGACAAGATTTATGACCTTGAATGGGAAATACTAATACATTTTTAAACTTGAAGTTTAGAGTCTTGGAGTTTGCTTGGATTTCAAGAGACGTACAATATCACTGGTGTTTTCAGAAAGCATATGCAGATGATCAACCAATGAAGACGCCATATTGCGTTGAACAGGGACAGAAATATATTCATTAGTTGCTTACTGAGTCTGGCAAGCTTCAAATTTTTGTTGGCAAAATAAAAGGAAAATTTGGGAAAACGTCTCCGATTCCAAAATTTCAGTGATGCAATGATCCCATAATTTTTTTATACAAAAAAAGTATTAGCATTCTACAAATTTTGCACACACATATTATTAGCATTCTGATTTAAACCCTTCTATTCTAACCAAAGAAAATTTTAATGGGGGATTTTTTTTTTCAATTCCCTTTAAAAAAGTTTCAGATTTTAAAATTAGATGACTTAAAAATGTACGAAGCTTGCTCTACAAAGGTGTCACTAATATGGGGCTAGAGCCCAAATTTAACAAGCAAAGAATTAAGGGGGTTTAGATCCGCTGCACTCATTAGCACCTAAGGCCCTCCGGTTAGAATGGCACGAGCACGATTACAATAATGCTGATCGAGAAAGACCTTCTTTTCCCCGTGCATTTGCTATATGATTCCATCCTCGGGGTATCAATTGCATCTTCACTTCCCATGGATAAGCCAACAAGCTCTGGATTTTGATAAAAAGAAGAATGTGCCCAATATTATCTTGGCCCCTGATCAAAGCATCATGGAGAATTTTGGTGGGTTGTTAACTATCCCAACAAATATGTTTATCAAACCTCATGAAAGAAATGTCGCTTACCACTTTAATCAACAGCTTATTAATCAAATTTTTTACATTTAGGTTAGTTGGCTCACTCGTTAGACCCTCCCTTATTAGGTGTAGGATATTCTGATTTCTATTACATGTCTCTACAATTCTTTTGTTTTCACATATCACTATGGTCTTATTTATAAGTTTAAATTAACTAACTCTCACATTCCAAAGAGAGTTAGTTAACTTATTAATTATGGGATAAATTTTCAATTTTATCCTTTATATATGATTGGTTCTAAAAATCAATATGAATAAATTATTTTTTTTATTGTAATTAATAGGGGCAAAAATGTAACAAACACATTTATTACTTTGAAACTGAACTTATAATGAGGACCAAAATTTTTGGTTAAAATGAACTTATAATGGGACTAGAGTGGTATGACCCCTGCATTAAAGAAAAAAAGCAGTGATACAGCATCAAACATTTTTCCGGCAACACCCTATATCTTAAAAGTAATTTTTGGTTCATCCTAAAGTATTATTCTATGGTGGTTAGGACCTTAAGTTTTAAGATGCTCGTGCTATTGGGAAAAAAAATACTATAAAAGTAAAATTGCATATAAAATTACTTTATGAGATTGGGTGCTACTAGAAAATATGGATATTGGATGTATAAAAAATTAGTTTAAAATTGAGTAGTGCTAGAAAAATATTTTAGGTTGTTTGATGCAGTTTAATCTAGAGAAAGAGAAATTAAACAAAGAAGGTCAAGAGTATAATCATAAAGGTGGATCCAATTGACAAGGATGCACCACATATCCCGCAGGATATAGGTTCAAATCTTGTTGTTATTAATATGAGAATTTAGTTCATGGAGGATGTGTCTCTATATGCGCACTTCAAACCTTGAAGCATATCATGTTTTTGGAACTCAAGTAATGTTTTCACCATCAATGAGGTGAAGAATAGTCCATGAAACTACCATGTGGAACTACAAAAAAAATGACTTTAAGTGACGACAAAAAGTCGCCGTTATTGCGACCATCACTAAAAGTTTAGCGGTGACAATTTTTTGTTGCCGCTGCAAGTATACTTTTGTCACCACTGAAAGTGACTTTCAATGGCGATTTTTGTGTCGCCACTGAACGTATAGTTTCAGTGGCGACTTTTTGTTGTTGTTGAATGTGACTTTCAAATCATAGGTCAACTGTCATCCATGTCATCATTAAGGCCACATGTTGACTTGTCCCTCACTACCTCACCCCTATGCCACGTGTCGCTACCTCGTTACACCATATTTGTGTGAAGCTTAACTCATTTATGGTCCCTCTAAGGTTTAACCCCAAGACCACCTCTTTGTGTGGCCATGACTTTACCACTAAGCTAAAAAGAATCTGCTATTATTATTGCAAAATATATGTATAATATGCATATATATATATATATATTAAACAACACAAACATAAATAAATATATATATTATGAAATATTACTTATATTGTTAAATATTACATCTATATATTATTTATACTATATTAATATATGTAACAAATATATACATATACATATACATATACATATGTGTGTGTATTAACGTGTGTGTACTAATATAATACTTTAAAATTATTTTTGAACAAATCAAAATAAAAATTTAATTAATATCCTATTATTAATTAAAATGTATTAATTTTTTATATTTACTTAACTTATTAAATGTGTTTATATATAAATGAAGTAATTAAAAAAGAAAACCAAATATTGGTCATATGTATTAATTGATACATTTATGAAATAATTTATTTTAGATAAAAGTGTCATTACATGTTATTAATCTATAAAGATATATTGATGAGAGTGTGTGGAATAATAAACCGTAAAGAATTTAATAGACGATAGGTTTGCTTATACGTTTGAAAGTGTCATATATATATATATACACACAAATGTATAATTATCTTATTTTTTTATAATAAATAGCATATTTAGTGTCCTTAAATGTTAAATATTAAATTTAAACAAAATATATATAAAAAATAACATTTGTCGGAGATAAAAACAATTCATAAAAAAAAAAGCTGAGATTGACTTTCAGTGACAACATTATTTGTTGCCGCTGAAAGTGTGAGTTCCAACGGCGAAAAAAAATGCTACTGCTAAAAGCAATCACTAAAAATCAATATTTTTTATAGTGGATATGTCGAGAAAAATTGAAGAAGGTGGGATGGGTGGATGGAGACATGGATTACAACAATAAGCATCATGGAACATGGCACTTAGAGATCAAGAGGCCAAAATTTGAGGAAATATGTAACAAGTACAAGGTATATAAACTGCCTCTATTAATGGCAAATTACTTGGGACACCACACAATCTCAAAGGATCTGGACAAGACATCAATCCCCCACGTAACCGACACAAAACACCAACCCACGCCAACTCGTTTGTGAATCATTATGCATCCTCCATCATCACAATGCTCACGTCTCTCTTCATCAAGCTAAGCAAATTCTTCATTTTCATTTTTTACCTTTCATATGAATCACCGCCAGTTTCCTCCAAACAGAATTGTTGACATATGTCAAATTTAAGATCCGACACGTCTAGACAATGCCATCTATATTCGAGAGTTTAGTTAATTTGATTTCTCAACAGCTTCTATAAGCCAAGTGTTTCTTGCAATCAAATCCTACATATCATTGGCTTATGAGGTACAAGACTTCGCTAACCTATTTTCCATTCTCATATATATATATAAGAAGCAACGCCACGGTGCCTATCCAACGATAATCGTCTTTTGTCAACCCATTATCTCCCTACATGTGTGTGTGTGTGTAATATAGATTAACATTAAAGTATCAAGATGTACCAAATTCATAGAGTCATCGTTCCAAAAAAGACGAAGCTTTACAAATAATAACAAAAGTTAATAAGATCATTTAGGCAAAGTCGTCGGTGGTGGTTGGGTAACCAAGTGGACCTCCGTTTTGAAGAGGAGGACGAACAGTGAGTCAACCGAGAAGTAAACGAAGCCACCCGCCGTGTGAGTCACGAACGACCCGAAACTCTTCCCCATCACACAGTGCCACGCCGGTCCATACACCGAGTCAAACTCCTATCAACCCGGTCCACACCGTCATATTCAAACCAAACAAAGCTTCATAAACACAGCATTACTGTCATAGTGTCATTAGATAAAACGTTAAAAAAAACTACCTTTTTGAGAGCTCGAGCTAAGTGGGTCGGGTTGTGTCTGGGCTTTGAGGAGGAAGGAGATGGATCGCCGACGAGTGATCTGGTGTATCGCAGAGCATGCTCTTGCATGTGGAGGGGCATGTCGGATGATCTCAGCCGTGCGTTGAAGGTGATGGATAGTGCAGCCAGTCCAACTTCATGGCTCGGCTCGGCTTGCTTGAGCTTTTGTTGCGTTAGCCTCATCTCTTTGATCTCTTGCCTCAGCTTCGTTTCCTCCATAGCCATAAGCAGAGAGAGAGAGGGGGGGGGGGAGAAAGCGTTATGGGGTGGGCGAAGGAAGATGGTGAAAAGAGTATTTGGTATACGGCATTTGAAGTTTGACTGAGGAACTTTCTTTGGAAAATGGAATAGTGATGGTGTTGACACGTTGGAGGAAGCGTGGTTGATACTGCCCAATGGATAGGCGCGTGGTGTTGAGACATAGGCCCCTTGAGAATACTGACACGAGGAAAGTGTGGGTGATGGCTTTGACAGAAGGTTATGAAAGGGGAAAAAGATTGCGTTTTGACCCGATCGCTCGTATTTACCGTTTTGCCATTGTTTTTTGTGGGCAAACTCCACTAATTGCCCAAAATCTAGGCAAGATTATATTGCAATTTGACGTTGGGGGACTAATAAATTTTAACTCAAAACATACTAAGGGTTTGTTAGGGATCATGGTAGGAAGGAAAAAAGTCACTTTTCCAACTTAAAAAACTGTATTTAGCTTAAGGTGGTATTTGGGTTCACATTGGAAGCCACTAAGCTTTTAACCTAAAAGTGGCTTCTAAGAAGAAGCCCGAAATGCCAGCTTCTTCATAAAAAATGTTCCTTCTATCATCATCAATCCAAACACAAATTACATATACAATCTGACTTTTCCAAAAAACCCATCTGCAAAAAAAACTCCTTCTCCACCGTTAATCCAAACAGACACTAAAATTAGTGAAAGTTGGTTTGGATCAAGTTTGAGAGATGCAAGTTTAATTTAGTTGTGAAAATGTGGAAGTCCGTGGGTTTGGTGGTGAGGAGGCAGCAAGATAATAATCATGGAAATGTCATGAAATTTGTCTCGCGGCGCCCTCATATCCCTTCTTGAAGATTAGCGGCTATCACGCTTATTTGTCCTTTTTTTTTTGTTTTTAAATGAGTGCATGAGTCTCTATACAAACAGACACATGCATATATAATCGCAGTTATTAATTGGAGGGACTATTTCAATCTCAAGGTTCATGTATTAGTTTCAAGTCCTGAACAATTGCAAGTATCTTGCTGCGAGACATGAATATACACATAAGTGCAAGTATCTTACATGTTAGGGATATGTGATCTAATTAGTTAAGGTCACATTAATTGGTTAATCATTTTAGGGTTTTATATAAAAAGAATCATAGTTATATATTAGTTGTGTAAGATAAAGAGTTTTCATCATCACCAAATAGTAGGATGTTAACTCAGGTCCTTTCTGTAGGACAAAACTCATGAATACTCAAATAAATCATAAATTAGAGTACATGAATTTTCCTATATCAATAGCGGAAGACTTATAAGAATTACCTCTCGTCATTATTAAGCTTTGATCGAATGGAGAACTCATGAATCATGATGAAAGAGAGCTGCAAAAGAATTGAAGACAGGATATGATTGTCAGGTTTCTTTCTTACTGGCTGTGAGGCACAGTGATGACAACTGGAGTCGTCAGTCAGGGAACCTCAGATGAGCAAATTAGGTTTGCCCTTACGCTCCCCTCATTTGACCGTAAACTTAAGTGTGTGTTTTTCACCATCAGAAAAACCACATTAATAGTCAATAACCCTAATCGTGAATTGGGCCTAAATTTAACTAACGGGCCACACTCTGGATATTTTAATTAATTACCTAATTAATAACTAATAAATAATTATAATATATATTAAAATATCTAACACTCCCTAGTATATATAATTTCAAGGTGTTTTTTGGATTTGATTATCACCCTCCAAGTATGGAAGGTTGATTCGTTATTTCTCTTGTAAACCTTAATTGTTGAATTGATAAGATTCTTCAATATTATTCTCGCTTCCCTGATGTTACATCTTTTGTATGGTGGAGGACACCATGACTCTTTGATACCATAGAAGATATCATGAGAAAAGTGAGAGTCTGTGAGATACACGAGAGAGGACCCAAAGGAAGCGAAGTTCTCTCTCTGAAGTCGGCACCTGTGTGGTTCTTTCTGGTGCCTTTCTTGGAGCTTTTTGGCGTCAAACGACGCTTTTTCAACCTCCTCTTGCCGTTTCAGCCCTTCGTCTCACAAGTTGTCGCCTTTTCTCCGGGAAGTCTTTTGCTCTCATTTGTTCTTCTCCTGCCGCCATCAACTTCCATTCCCTTTCTTTCCATCTCCCACCGCCTTTCCAATTTCCACCGTCATTTTGAAAAAAACTGTCTTATCTCTTCCCTTCTTTGAATCTTATGTGGGCTTTAGTTTATGGGTTCTTCCGTTCTAATCATGTCTCCATGCTCTTATACTACTTGGAGTCTCTAACTTTGGGGTGATTGGGTATGTGAAGCCTAATTATTTGGGTTTCCTAACTCATCTCAACCCCTCCTTCTTTTATTTGACAATCTTCTGTTTTTTTGGTTTTTCATAATTGTGTTGGTTAGGCTACTCGGTGCTTTCTCTATGGCTTTGGTTCGGTCTTTTCTTGCGTTTTCATGCAGGTTTGTTGCTTGGGTTTGCTTTGCTTTCATCTGCGACTTATGGAGTTGGGGAATACTCACTTTGCTCTGTTTTTGGCCTCTAAGCTTGTTCGGGTGCCATCTCTCTCTTCCCACGGGAAGCCTTGAACCTCGTGGTTTGCTTGGGTGGCCCATGTCCTTCTGCAATACCCGCCTCTATGCTCTTGTTCGACCTTTCCTCTCTCTGTTGGTGCTGTGAAAAGCGATGGGTAGCCCTCTTTTGCTAGCTCCAAACCTTATTCGAAGCCAAAGTCATTTGCTATTGTGTTGTTTCGTTTGTTTCCTGTGTTCTGCTTTTGTTCGATGTTTGCTGGTTCCTTTTCTGTTGTGTGCATTGTTTGTTTCCTATTTTGGACTGCTGGCTTTGTATTTCTATATCATGTCATGTGGCCCAAATTTATGTAATCATTTTTATCGTGTGATAATGCATTTTGATCTTTTTATAAAACAAAAGCCAAGAAATTAAAAGAATGATTTGTATTAATAATAGTCTTAGTGCATAGTTATTTATAATGAGAATCTTATAGAAATAACATATGACTATAGATTATAAAAGAATATGTTGTATAGTCCTTAATGAACATTTATTAAAGTATCTATGCGTTACTTAACAATAAAATTTTCAAGACAACACGGGACCTGATCCCACCCTTGATAGAAATCATAATATATTTTATTGGTAACAAAAACTAAATAATGAATTAATTAAAAATAAATTAAGCATTATATACCTAAAAACTAAAAAGTAAATGCTCGAATTTAGCTAATAAAATTTTGGGCTAATACCACAATTAGTCTCTTAACTTTGTCTTCATTTTAGTTTTGACCCCTTTAGGAATAAAATGATCTAGGTTTTTACTAAGTTATTGGGATAAATGTTTTAACCTAAATGAAACTCGAGGGACTAAAACCTATAGTTTGAAACTTGAGGGATCAAAATTAAAATGAGAGTAAACTTAAGGAACTAAAGATTATAGCAATACTAAAATTTTAAATAGGGACTTTCCACCAATTTTCCATATCATATACGAGTATCACTTTTTTTTTATTTGGTCGAGGGTTTTCCCTTTTAAATCTTAGACCGAAAATTATTTTTATTTTTCTTAATAAATATATTTCTCTAAATTCAAACTTGTATTTTTTTTTTATTTGGAGTAATAATCATATGTCACAATTTAGTGGACAAGTATTGCCGTGCAAGTGAATGAGCGATCTGGTAGTTTTAGGCTACTTATTGGGCCTGACTGGTTATTTACTTATTTATTCTAATAACAGCTTTTTAGTCTGAACGGTTTGTTTGGGGCACCTATGAGATTCTTGTTCTTCCCACTTTCTCAGTCCCACTAGTGCCTCCACCTCATCTATCCGCCTCTTCGTGCTAACCTATTTTATTCGCCTCATAATAATCTATACACAGTTTGTTTCTCATAATTCTCATTTCTGCAATTATTCACTTTCTTATCGATCAAAAAATTCTTCACTTTCTTCTAGATCGATCTCCCTCCCACTCTCTTCAATGGCCACTCTTCTCGATTCACTCTGCCTCTCTCGCTCTTCCCTTACCTTCTCTCAGATCTCGGCTTCTTCGGTTCCTTCGCCCTCCGGCCGTCGCGCCTCGCTCAAGTTGTCGCAGTTCAGAGGCCTTAAGCTCAGCAGACCCATCTCAACCACTCGCCTGGCCTCCTCCCCGGCCTCGATAATCGCTCGTCGTAGTGGGCGTGTCGTGTGCGAGGCTCAAGATACCGCCGCTGAAGGTCTGCTTTTATTTTTTGCACATCGATTCTGTTTTAATTGAGTTAAAAGGTTTGAGCTTTTTTTTTTATTTTTTTGTGGGCTGATTTTATTCATTGTAATTCCTTTCTGGACAACCTTCTGAGCATGTTCTAGTGAGAACGGAAATTTGTTTTGTAATGCTAATGTCTAAGATTTATACTGATAATTCTGAGGATTAAAGTGAAATAAATTTGTTTTGTCATGGTGCTCTCTATTCACTCTTCTTGCTGATAGAGTATAGACTTTATGTTAGCGAGTAACCTACTTAACTTCTATCGCAGTAGACGTGGACCAATGGAGTATTTAAATCAGCGCATCATGCGCATATAGTCATTTTACACTGGCAATTTCAAATTAGATCTACACTCAATGTCACTTTGGTAGTTTGGCGTATTTCTTTTCCATTTTGGTACCCACGCATACATGCAATCCTTTAACCATAGAGGCAGAGTCCAAAACTTAATTTCCTTGCAAAGCCGCCATTGTTACTTGCATAAATTGATTTTGGCAATTAGGAGAGTTGTTATTATTATAGCATGAAGGGGTAGAGGGATTGGCTTGATAATTTGGGGATAGTGCATGAACTTATTTTTCCTCAATTGAGAGAGGACAAAAAACACTTCTTTGGATAGAACTGTTAGATTGGAAACTCGGACAAAATCAACGTGAAATATCTGCTTCAGTTCCCGTTTTTAGGTGACTTTCATCTGCTGCTTGCTATAGAAAAACTTATGGTGCAAAATTATATAAGTGGAACCAATAAGTAATCAAACTGATATAGTAATTTCTAGTTTTCTTCTTACATGGAATTAATATAATTTTGAGAGCTATTACTGTAGTTACCCCAAGGGGAAAAAACTAAATGGCTGACAATATTCAATGCATGATCTCTTTTGCATTAAGTATTCAGCACATTGTAATATTTGGGGTTTAAGTTTTATGCCATCATGGGAGTGATTATAATATCAACATAATGTGTTGTTGATCCAAGCCATTCTAACTTTCTGAGCCATTGAGGGCATTCCTCCTTTTTTCTTGAGCAACTTCAATCTTGTGCTGTCAGAAACATTTAACAAATTCCTCCATTACTAATGGTTCAGGTAAAAAGGGCTCAGATGCTGTCCTGGGATGTCATTCTCATTAAGAAAAATGCCAGTTAGGTTTAGTAATTCTAATATTTTACTTTTACCTTGAAGGGACTTGTTCAATCTGTTTGTGACAGCTTAACAAAACTGGCCATAGCCTCCATTTATTGTGGTTATTTTGACTTTTCATGCCATCTACTCTCCTTGAAGTTTATTCAAGAATGAGATTATGCATTGATGGGCATTCAACTGAGTTGGGAAACCCTCCCCTATTGAGGTGAGAGAGAACCAATTCATTCAAGTGCTCATAGAACATTATATACTACTCAATGCAGAACTTAGACATCTCAGCTATGTTAGTTTCCATCATGCATATATACATTAACAGATCCATTTCAATGCCTTGGGGTTTATTGATGGGAATTGGAAACCAGTATCACCTGTTTCTGTTGGTGCGAAGTATTTACAGTTGCAGTGTATTCAGGCATGCCTATGGTTGATACCTTTCGTATACCAAGTCTGTCCTCTTTGCATTGTGCCACTAAGATATTGACTAAATGTACCTTGACAACAACTATAATAAAACGTATAGTAGTATACTGTCTCTGACCCTGCCTTCTTTTGTTGATGCCTTACTTTACTCATGATTGTAGTTATACCAACGCATGCAAATCCTTATGATCTCTTTACGTTTCAATGGAATTTTCACTTGTCTGAAAGAATCAGTACTGAAGAGAACCTTTTCTAAATGAAATACTGCAGTGAATTCTATTACTGATGCAAATTGGCGGTCACTAGTCCTGGATTCTGAGTCTCCTGTTTTGGTTGAATTCTGGGCCCCATGGTGTGGCCCCTGCCGTATGATTCACCCCATAATTGATGAACTAGCAAAGCAATATGCTGGGAAGATGAAGTGCTACAAGCTTAACACTGATGACAGCCCTTCGGTCGCAACTCAATACGGGATCAGAAGTATCCCAACTGTCATTATCTTCAAAAATGGTCAGAAGAAAGAAGCAATTATCGGTGCTGTGCCCAAATCAACATTGACCACTAGCATAGAAAAATTCTTATGAGATGATTCGCATGTAACTTGTCTGCTGGAAGTAAAGCTATTTTTATTTTTAGCTTCTTTCATCTTACCTACTATTATGAATCCTGTAAATTTTCTCTGTATGAAAGATTCCTCCTTTCGAATGATTCTTGTTTCAGTCCATAAGAATCTAGACTACTGAAAATCTGGAAGCTTACCATGTAAAACCTGAACATTACATGGAAATTTATTCCCAATCAAGTTGGAAGCTTTTTGAAGCTCACATGGGAATTTTTTTTCATCTGACGCAAAGCCATTGAACCTTTTATAAGCACAATTCGCCTTCAATCAATATCAAGCTTTTTTTTCATCAGTTTTATTGAAAATTTAGGCTTTCTAGGTGTATGTTGAGAATTACCTCTCTACCAAGTATGCCTTGATTGAGGTCACTGTTGGTTGTATATAGTTTAGTTTGACGTTAAGTTCCAGAGTCTATGTAGGGCTCATCAGCTTATAGATTGAGATTTTGGGAGGCTAAACCTCATCTTATAAGAATTAGAGAAATTATCAGGGGTTTAACTAGATCCTCGTCTTTTGTTTCCATGATTGTGTACCCAAGTTCATTACCTGGAGTTTAGTCAAGGTTTATCATGTTTTTCCGTCAAGAAATGTATTAATTCCATTATTTGTGTAAATAGTCTCTGCAAGCTACAAATTGGAAATGGCTTCTCTCCTTTTCTTTTCTTGTCCACTCTCATCCTTTACTCCGTTCATGATTATTGGTTTAAGATCTAATAGCCCACATTTAATATTTTTTTCCATCATTCTCTCCATTTCCTTCCCATCATTCTTTGCATTGTAATAATGTTTTATAAAATGTTAAATATGGGCCATTCAATCTTGATCTAAGGGTGTGTTTGGTTTGAGGGGAGGGTAGGGGAGGGAGGGGAGGGGAGGGAGGAGAAATTACCATTTTGGACAAAAGAAACTTAAAAGTTACCCTCTCATTTTTTTAAATTTTGGTTTCCCGCCCAAAATTTACTTTCTCATTCTTTTTAAATTTTGGGTTCCCGCCCAAAATTTAAATTCTTTCAACCCAAAAAGGTAATTTATCTACCCTCTTATTCCCTCCCTCCCCTCCCCTCCCCTCAAACCAAACACACCCTAATGGTCATGAAGGGGGTGAAGGATGGGAGCATACGAAAAAAGAAAATGAAAAAAAGCCAAGTCCATACAAATTGCTGCAATGTAAAGAGAGAGCTGAAGATATTTGCGAAACTATACATGATAAAATCATAATCTATTGATGTGATCGAAGGAGGAGTGTGAAATCATACATGATAAATTCATGGACCAAGTTTGAAGCATAAAGTGAAGCTAGGGGCATAATTAAAATGAGATCTCAGACCCCACAAAAAGATGCTGTTTGACTTAGTTGTATCAGATGCAACTTGGCTTGAGGCCTAGGATTAGATTTAGCTTTAATCAAAGCGCACTTTGATTGATTTAAAAACAATGCAAAGTGCTGGCTTTGTTGTTAAATTGATTGTGATGGACAGCTTTTGATACTATACAATATCTCCAC
Source organism: Inga leiocalycina (assembly GCA_963242795.1). Taxonomy (NCBI): domain Eukaryota; kingdom Viridiplantae; phylum Streptophyta; class Magnoliopsida; order Fabales; family Fabaceae; genus Inga; species Inga leiocalycina. The sequence goes on from OY725329.1 coordinate 51,255,570, forward strand.
CAATATCATTAAGTTAAGTGGTGTGTAAGGGATGAAAAAGCAAATATTCCAAAATGCAACGCAGCATAATAAATTTTGTTGATCACAAGAATTAGTAAAGTCCATAATTACATAATATTCATTAGAGGTTCTTAATCGGAAGATCTAATTCAAAACCACACAATGTCAGTCCGACTCATGCAATTATTATGTCTCTTCGATTATATGACATTGGAGAGGATATTCCCGGATTTGGCTGCCAAGGTACCTTGTTACAGTAGTTTCTTCATCCTATTTTAAAGGTAAAGAGAGAGTATTTTTTGTCCTTAATATAAATCTCCTTATTAAATTTATTGTATGAATTTGCAATTTTGTCCATGATTTATTGTCTTTCAATTTCTCAATTCTCACTCATTCCTTAATATTAAATAGGAGTATAGTTAAAAAAATATTAAATTTTAAACTAATTAATGAAGTTTAAGAATTTTCCCCCTCATAGATAGGTGAGGATGAGAGAAATTATGCCATTTGATTAAATTTTTGTGGCCTCATTGTCATGAGTCAGCAGTCACTGCCAACCACCTAACATTTGCCTTTTTTCTTTGTAATGCCGCATGAATACCAATCAAGTTAAATCAGATCACATGAGTCTACAATTCTTTCAATAATAATTTTCTTATTTATAAAACTCAAACTCAATACTTTTACTAAAGGATACAAACGATTCATTTCTTGAGTTAAAAATTGTTCATGGGTTTTAAATTTTTTATATAATTTTCTAATATCATGTATTTTTGTATAGTTATATTTGAGCATTATCTAAATTAATTGGAGGCAGCTTTTCAACTTGAGCACATCCATAGATGGCTATAAGCCTACATGAACACGTGAAATTGGTGAACTCAACAAAGTTTCGACTGGTTTTGAATGGTTTGATGCATTGTATTTAGTTGTGGGCTACATGTTGATTACTCCCCTTGTACTATAATATGTTTTAATTTTGTCCCGTACTAATAAGTTGATCATATTCTTACAATAAAACTATCTAGGAAAAAGTTTTTCTTTACAAATTTTATTAATGAAAAGAACATAATAAATTTTTATACACAAAAAGTATTGCTTACTTAAAGACCCATTTGGTTCGATTGCATTGCACACATACAATATTAATCTTTATTACATTGTTATAAGTGTTCTGTTTGGTTGGGTTTATTGATAATAGTATTGGAAATTTGGGCTAACTCAAAAGTTGTAGGTCCGACGGGGCGGGCTGGCATTAGCCCGCGCAAGGTTGGTTGGCAGGCCAGCCCGCCAATATTTTTAAAAATTTTTTATTTCTTTTTTTTTTAATTCTCACTTCTTTTTTTCTTTCACTCATTCACATCACATTTCCTTTTTTTTTTATATATTTGTGTTACGAAGCCAATTTCATTCTTACTTCTTTTTTTTTTTGCATCTACTCACATAAAAAAACATATAAGCACATCTTTTTTAAATTTAATAATATTGGAACAAATAAATATAATAGGAAAATAAGTTTCAAATAAAAAGTATGAAAAATTAATTAAACACGGCATCAAAAGAAAAATGATAAGGCAATAAGAGTATTTGAAGGGAAAAAAAAAGGCTGATCAGCCCACTAATTTTGGAAGATTAGCTGGCCCAACCCGTTTTACCAACTCTAGTTGATAATAATATATATTTTAATTGTAAAATAGATTGCACATTTTTTTAATAATATCTATTCATTGTAGGCCTGCAATCTTGGTGAAATCTCAATTTTACCCTTATTAAGACAATTGAAAGATAAAATTTGTTTCATTAAAAAAAAAAAAAGACAAGATTTGTTTTCAACAAATAAATCGTGCAATCAAATCATTTTTTCAAAAGGCGTGGAATTGAAATTTAATACGTGCTACACGGGCCAAATCTGGAACAACTGTTATGCAAGAATTTAATAGTTTTATAAAACTAAAATAATTTCAAATGATGCATTCAAATTTGATTTTAAATGGTGCAGTCAAATTTATTTGACGATATTTTGGCTGAGGAAGAAGACGATCGGAGATTGAGAGTATTTTTTAATCTGAGGGACATTCTGCACTTTTTTAACTCCAATATATTAGTCTGTGTTCGGGTATTAGCAAAATTAAGGTTTTAAAATCTCGTTTTTGTAAATCAAGATAAAACGTCTCTCACATACTTACCTCATAAACAGTAAAAACTATTTTCTAAAAGCTAATCCGAACACACACTTAAACATAAAAATGTAATTTCTCCCCATCTTGTTTGTAATAAAACAAATATACTAATTGACAATAAACATTTATTGCACCCCCATTACATTATCAAGAGAGTAAGCAATTGATCCAAACCGGCCATAGGTCTTTTTTACTAATAAAAAAGATTTAATAAGGGTTTTTCCTCAATTTCTCCCAAACTTATATTAATTTTATTATTGGGAATAAATGAATATGTATGATATTGTTCTATTTTTAAAAAGGAATAGAGAGGGGAAAATATAAACCCTTTTTAGTTAAGCTTATTTTATGCACGAACAAAAAGAATCATACATGAATATTTAATCATCTCATATTAGAATTAATGAGATGTGGTTAAGTTATTGAATCTTTTTAAAAATTTATCTATGTTTAAAAGCATAAATTATATCTTAAAAAAGTCAAAAATAGAAACAAAGATAATCTTCAAGGCCACCTTTTTTTTTTGGGTTAAGGTACCCATGAACTTTTTTTTTAAGTGCATTCAACACCATAAATATTTTTTAGATGTAAAAATATCTATGAACTTCTTAAAATGGGGTAAAAATACTCACATCGTTAATTGGTATAAATGTCCGTTTTGTGGGACTCATTTATTATTTTTTGAGGTGCAAAAACACCCATAAATTTTTCTCAAAAGTGCATCCGGCACCATAAATTTTTGAAAAGTTCATGGGTACTTTTGCACCAAAAAAAAAGTTTATAGTGTTTGATGCACTTTTGAGAAAAGTGTATAGGTATTTTACACCTCAAAAAATAATAATGTGAGTCCTACAAAACGGATATTTGTATCAATTAACAGTGTAGGTATTTTTATCTCATTTTAAGAAGTTCATAGGTATTTTTATACCTAAAAAAAAATTGGGAAAATTGTGAAAAAATCCCTCATTGGCAACTTATTTGCCAAATAGGACCTTCGCGTGCAGATTATCTTCCACGTGTGTAGAATATCTTCCCTAGTATGCAGATGATCTTCCCTGTGTGCAAAATTCTTCCTTACACATGTGCAAAAATCTTCCTTACGCGTGCAGAAATCTTCCCTCCGTGTGCAGATATCTTCCCTTCATGTGCATGATATCTTCCCAAATCCCATTTAGCAAATAAATTGTCTATGAGGTCTTTTTTAACAATTCCCCCTAAAAAATTTATAATATTAGATACACTTTTAAAAAAATAATTCATAGATATTTGTGTATCTTTTCTTTTCTTTTCTTTTTTTTTCTTTTTACCCGTAGAGGGTGTCTTGCAACAGGAACGAGAGCAGCATTGGGAAAAAAACTAGAGGAGCATCTCAATTCTCAATTTCTCATGTCATTTACGTAAAAGACAAAAAACTTTTATCCTTCATGTCTCTACAAGTTTAAAAAAACAAAAATCTTAAATTTGACTTGGAGCTTTCCTTGTAATTGTCTGATTGATGTTCAGTGATGAGCTGGAGACAGAAATTCAAAAGGTAAAAAGACGGATACGCCCTTGAATGTGTCGTACGATCAACGGCATGGCAATTTCAAAAAAATGGCCCCACCACCATCTATGGCGTTAAAATCAAGGATCAATATCCATATAAAAATATTTTAAAAAATATATGTTTCTCCCCATCTTCAACTGATTCTAGAATTTTATTAAAATATCTTCCATAGTCAACTCCTATTGAAGCAAATCTGACCACTTAATTTGCTCCTCAACTCCAAAATTCAGTGGGGGCTAATTTTAGAAATTGCCCATGTTATGAAGATTAATAAATAAATAAGATGAGTTATCAATTTAATTTGAACGCATGACTTTATAGTCATGAGTCAACCTTTTATCACGGCTAACTTTGTTGGTGCAAGATGATAATTTTTTAATATTTGATTTAATTATTTCCAACGTCTCAGTAATACACTAATAAGATGGTGGCCGGGTAATCTCAGCCGTCAATTAGAAAGGTGTCACCGCCACCTCGTTCCACCCGCATTTCTTCTTCATCTACCTTTCCTTCTTTTCCTCTCTTCCATGCATTTATTCACTCATACTCCATTTCTGAGTACCTTCCGTCTTCTCTCTCTGTCTTGTGACATTCTCTTTCTCACAGGTATCTTCTGTTTGCCCCTATCTCTCATGTGTCTTCTTTATGAATGAAGGGAACAGTTTTACTTTCCTCCCTTTTTGGTTTTGATTTTTTCGGATTCATATTGGGTTTTTCCTTATGGGTATCTTGTTTTGCTCCTTATTAACCTCGAAATTGGTTTTTGTTTGTCGGATTATTATCTGGGAACAAATTTTAAGCTCTGATTCTGTATGTGCTTTGGTTGGATTTGTTTCTTCCAAATAATTGAATCCAGCTGTATCTTCATATAACCTTAAAATATCTTAGTTTCTATGTTTTTCCCTTGACTAAAACTATCACTTAGGGGTGTGTTTTTGGATGAACGATGTTATCGATTTCAAATGAAGAGTCGTTTCTTTATAAATAATATAGATTTGTTTTTCCTAGCAATATCTTCAACTTGATTTTCTACTTTGAACTACTAAACATGAGGCAAAAAAAATGTGCTGGATCAAAGTTTATCAACTCTTATACTATTATTGGTGTGTGTTGTTGAGAGGGGAAATTATCTGAATAGCTTAAGAAGTCTGTTGAAGCAGACATTTCAGATCACCAACTTATGATTTGAGCCTTCTCTTTCAACCCCTTTTCCTCTTCCTTTCTTTCTCTGCATGTGGATGATTATTTCATCTATGGATTATTTTCCATGATAATTGGATCTAGGGAACTTGTAAAGTTGCATCTCCTTTGATATATTTGATCTAGTGTGGCTTGTTGATATGTTCGGATTTTGAACTTATCATCATTTTGTTTTACCTAAAACAACAGAAAGAAAAGAGAAATGTTTGGTGGTATCTTATTGCCTAAATGTAATTGCTTCCCCATTGAAAACAAAAAGCATGGTACATGTTCTTGTTATTTGCTATAGATAGAGATCTTGCTCTCTTGCGTTCTTTGAAACCACCTATATATCTATCCAATTGGTCGTTTTTCCCTGGCTTCTAATTTGTTACAGGGAAAATTGCTGTAGAACAGGAGAATAAAAATGGAACCGGCTTGCTTTGACTGTAACGGGGGAGTCTCAAGTAAGAAAAATTCGAAGTCGATTTCTTCACAGACGAGCGTAGCCGATAGTGACAACAATGGTTGCTTTGAGTGCAATATATGCTTAGAGTCAGCTCAAGATCCTGTGGTGACTTTATGTGGTCACCTATACTGCTGGCCTTGCATATTCAGGTGGCTTCAAGTTCAGAACTCTTCTGATGATGATGATGATGAATCAGACCAGCTGCAACCTACATGCCCGGTTTGTAAAGCCGATCTCTCCCATACCTCATTAGTCCCTCTTTATGGCCGAGGCGCTCATAGTTCGGATCCTGAACTCAAGAAAACCCATACATATATTGGAATACCCCGGAGACCGCCTCCTCAAGGCTCGAACGCTATGTTAAGTTCTACAAGTGCATCTACTTCTCAGCAATACTTGCCTCGCCTTTATGGAGGATATGCTGTTAATAATAGGCTACCTCTGACTAGTTTCTCTTATCCTATTATTGATATGTTCAGGGAAATGGTCTTTGCAAGGACCTTTGGGCGTTCTGAGTCTAACTCTTTGGCTTATCGTTATGTTGGTTACTACCCTCATAATATTGGAAGTGACAGTCATAGATTGAGAAGGCAGGAAATGCTCATTGACAAGTCTCTAAGCAGAGTATCTTTCTTTCTCCTCTGTTGTGTCATTCTGTGTCTTCTCTTGTTCTGAAGATATTTGGATGCAGTTGACTGTATAGACAAATGACTTGTGTGGTCCTTGACATTTAAGTACTGTTTAGAGATTGGCTTTAGGTTATGTGACTGGTAAGTAACATGTCTTGGTCTGATCTGAAGCCAAATGTTGTGGGGAAGTTGAAGGGAGAATATTATTAGCATCACTAATTTGTGAATGTTTGATGCTAAAACATTGGCCCTTTTTGGATATTGTATTTGAGGTGTGTTGGATCTGTTTGTAGTGAGTATTGTGAATTTGGATGTTTTGTATTCTTAAAGATGAATGCATTTATTTAGTACTCTCCGTTACTTAATATAAAATCTAATTGTGTAGTTGATTTTGGTATTAAATATAAAACATATTTACAATATTTGTTAATCTTTTTTTAATATATTCCTATTGATGTTTACTTAACTTTAATCAAGTAAAAGAGAAATGAGAAATGTAGGGAATTATGGAAGATGGTTAGAGTCTTTTAAAAAAAACATGTAATGTTAACTAATATCAAATATCAATCAATCAAATATAATTCTCGAAAAGTGGTATCTCAACAGCAGTTGGTCTGTATTTGGATAAACTTTTTTTAATAGTTTTTACTGTGTGAGAGGAGTTTTGTCTCGAGTTGCGCAAACTATGGTTTTGGTGCTTGCTAAACACAAATTAGCATAAGTATCGATTAACCATTGGATCTGACATGGCTATAAGTAAAAGATAACATGTCAGCAATGAGACCCTACAGATATCGTTTTCTGATTGGCCAAACGTGAATACATCCAAGCTCGGTGGCAGCAAAGTTGGGCAATCTCTGGACGTCACAAGGGTCACAAACATGACACGCAATATGAAAGTGGAAGAATTCGTGTGAGTATTATGTAGATGAAACACACACAAATACATGTGAGTTTTCATTGGATTGAGTCTTGCACGAATTGAAATATTTCACGCAAATCTTCCTGCATACCACTGGGGGTGCTTTTCATAAGTCCAATTTGAAAAAAAAAAAAATTGAATTTTATTATAAGTCCATCTTGAAAGTAATTAACTACGGTTACAATTTTGTCTCTATTAAAATTAATGAAAAAATAAATTAATTTATGTTGAAAGAAAGACAGGAGAGAGAGGGTTGAGAATACTGTACATAAATGAGATGTGGCTTCTCTCATTTTATTTTCTACTCCACTTTGATTTGGAGTAAGCAAAGCCGGGGCACTTTTTTTAAGTTTTGAACAATAATATTTAATTACAGTATCTGAACTAAAATTCAAATATTTTTCTAAAATTCAGACTATGATTCTTTTTCAAATATTTTTAAATCCAAATAAACTAAAATAAACTGATAGTATCTGAACTTAAAAAAAGTTAAAATGCTAAAAATTTAAAAATAAGTATTTGTTTGCAATCTTTTTAATTTAATGCTTGAATAATATTTAACATAAAATAGTTATAAAGCAATGAAATATTAAGTTTTGAATGATATATATGATAAAATAAGTTTTATAATTATAAAATCATATAAAATATCTCAAATTTAAACAAGGGCACCAAATATCCAAAGACATGGAATTGCATCAGCTTTATAACATCACATACATATCTTTTTCCCTGATAGAATCACATAAAATATCTTGGATCAAATTGGGTTAGCCTGATATATGGCGGATTTTTTTTTTTTTTGATAAAATATAAGTGTGAACAAATTTTCATAATTTTATAGAAATATTTTTTAAATCAAAGATGATTCTTTTTCAAACCCTTTAAAATCCCCATCAAAGAAAATCATCAAATATTCTTTCTTTTGAAATAATAGAGTTAGAATATTAAAAATTTTAAAATAAATATTTATTAACAATATTTTAAATGTAATTTTTAAATTTTAAAACCGTGTAAAAATATGTTTTAGCGTGAAAAATGCGTTTCTAATCAAATCAAATAAATTCCTCTGAAGGGATTAATCACAAGATTTCCTCCCTATCCTAAAATCTCGGTATGATTTCGGATTCATTCCCTATATATTTAAATAGGACCGGGACGAAGAGGAATTGGTATAGAGATAGTGAAGAATAATTGAAGGAGACAGAGCTAATAAGAAAGAAGACACAGGTTGTATAGCCTCAGGTGTCAAGTTTCTACACCGAATTTACTGAATTTACCTTTGTTAACTCATATGTTAAATTTTCTGATTTAATCATATTTAATAGCTTTATATTTAAATTTTATATAAATTTACTTTTAAAGTATTTTAATTATTTAATTATATACTATAAATATCTATTTTTTTAATAAAAGTAAACTTTCACGGGTGAAATATCTATTTATATTTGGATAAGTACTACATGCAACTGAGCGTTTCTAATGACAATGCAACGCTTGTGCTTTGCTATTTTATTAGGAACTAGATATTTTTTTCCCGTGCGTTGTATGGAATGGTGTTTATTGTTTATGACATATTTAAAATATTAATTTGCTAATTAGAGATGAATAAATAAGTGATCTTAATTTAAGTAATCATCCTTTGCATTTGATTATAGATACTTTCCTCATTTATTGAAGACATTATAAACAAATGAAAAATATGGTATATGAGATTGAGAAGTTGTTTTGAAGAAAAAGGGAAAACTCATTGGCAGGTACCTTTAATTTCAGTCATTTTTTAATTTGATGCATGTGTGTTTTTTTCCTCCTAATTAAATGCTTTAATTTTGCTTTGAACTCTTGTGCAAGGGCTAACAATGCTAATACGACAAATTTATAAAAGCTAAATCAATAGAGCAAAATTAATGATTTAACCAATAGAACAAAACACACACAGGCACAAAATTAAAAATTGAGTGAAAGTATGAGTATTTGCAAATGGGTTTTCCCAAAGAAAAATAACCAAAAGTAGAGTTTTATTTGAGGAATAAAAACTAAATGTATCAACATAATGATTCGTTGGTTAAATGTCCTTCAATCTCTCTCTCATGTAAAATATTATGCATAACTAAATCAGCATGACATCAACTTGTTGTCTATGCCTGATGTATCTCTTGTAGATGCCATGCCATCAGCTATTTCATCTCTAAGAACATAGATGATAGCATGACCCCCCTTACATATGAAGGTAAAATTTTGTGAAGACAAATTTTTTTCTTTCCTGGGAAAACCATAGGTGAGTACGAGTCAACTATATGATATAGAAGGGATTCGTCTAAAATTTGACAATTGGAATTGGGGTCATTAAAATAAAATTTTGAATGCTTTTATCCAAGTAGTTCTTCATTGTTCGATATATAATCTGTAATGTGTTTTTTAGGAAATAGGGAATCTAAATCTTGGAAATATGCTCTATTGTGGCATCCAAAACTTCTAAGAGCATGCAATGACTTTATAATGGTCAATGTTGTCAAGTACTTCAAAATTTTTAAAATGGTAGACTTTAGCCTCGTTGATCTCTTGCATGACACATTCCCACACTCTCCTTTGTACATCAAAACTATCAATCACGATTCCCCGCATGTATTTCACAAGTCATGATAAGTAATGATGGGAAAATGCTATTCATGAAAGGAAAACTTTTACTTGGCATACCTGCTTATCCCCGTAATCATGTCAACCCTTCAAGGAGCATGCAATGGATTCTTCTTACAATAAGCAAACTCTCTTCAAACACATGTAATAATAATGACCCATGTGTCATTTTTATTAGTTAAACAACAATTAAACTAACCATAGGAAAATTGTTTGTATAAATTTTAAAATTTTAGAGGATTTATTATCAAAATTTGAATGTCATTGTGGTCACATGTGGATATAGACACAATTTAAATGTCTAGGTGACAGAGGATTTATCATAGAATGAGTTAAAATTTAATGCGTTATTCCCACGTCATTCAAACTTTTAAATGATTGAATGGAAAAAAGGTCAATATTGGCCAATAAGGGTAAAATTGAATACTTCCTTAATTCTTTATAATCAAGTGGCTTTTTATCCTGCCAAACAACCTTTCCCACAACAAAAAATCAAGTGGCTTTTCATTTTGCTAACCAATTCATGATTAATATTTTAGTGTCCGTTTTTTAGGCATATGGAAGATGTATGATTGAGGATCAAATGCACCCGCTTCACATTGACATATACTATTTCATAGTTAATATCCAAGTGTCTTTTTATTTTTCAAACGATTTATAATTAACGTTCTAGTGGCTTTTTCTCTCTCAAACAATCTTTCCCATAATTAAAAATCAAGTGGCTTTTTATTTTCTAACAAACAGTTAACATTCAAGTGGCTATTCATTTTCCAACTGATTTATAATTAACATTTAAGTGATTTTTCTTTTTGCAGGAATATGAAAGATGTACAGTTGAGAATCCAATGCACTTTCTTCACATTGAAATTTACCATTTCATAGTTAACATTCAAGTGTCATTACATTTTCAACCGATTCATAATTAACATTCAAGTAGCCTTTTTTTCAATCAATTTTTTAAGGGTTTTTGTTTAACAAAATATAACATAATGTTCTATTTGAAAAAACCCAGACTTCAATGAACCGTGTTAAAAAACCCAATTCCTTTATCACAAATTATCAAGATAAACTAACGGGCAGTATTTCCAAAAGGTGTTCCAAGTTGATCTTTTTTTAATATATTTGACAGTTTTATGAAGAATACTAAATGTTTTCCTCTATATTTGTTTTCTCTAGATATTCATTGAAAACACATATGGAAGATTATTTTTCCCTCTTTTACAATTTGAACCCACATCTATATAACTTGGTTTATGTATTTATACCCTTTCAATTGGTTAACATGTGATTTTTCTGCTCAAGATTTGTTCAATATTTTTTTATTTGTTGATTCTGTTATTGGTTTTGAATATTGACGCAGATTTTAAGTGTTTTGACTATGGAAAAAGACAATTGGGGATGAAGAGTCACTTTGCCTGAGGCACATTTTAAGACTTTTTTTTATTTCCTATTAAACCTTAAAAAATGATTTCTCCCAATCTTGTCAATAACAAACCAAACATGCTAATGTTAATAAATATTGCATTGCATCCTCACTGCATTACTAAAAGGGTTTCCCAAGTCACCTACGAACGATGTGGAGAAAGATCAATTCTATCATTACAAATCACGCCATATCAATAAATGGGATAAAAAATCAATGTTGTAAAAAAGAGCCCAATTCCTTTATTCTAAATTCAATGAGGTTTAGTATAACATATGAAGACGTTTACATCCAATTGTTGCCAAATGAATTTATCTTGAATTTCTTTTTGTTGCAGTGGTGTCTGCAAGAAATTCCTCTTGTAGAGAAGAAAACATAATAAGTCCATATAATTGAAAAAATTAGTGAAAGATTTTTTGTCTTGTTTCTTACCCTTGATGATAGATGACATCAGAAGATTTTCATACCTTCAACATGGACCATAGATTTACATTAGAGTTTCACTCTATTACAGGGTTTAAATGATAGCCCAATTGGCTTAAATCCATGATTAGTTGTGAGTTATGAAGTACTTGAGTTTTGAAATGAAAGATATTTTATTAGCTTGCTATATACAAATTTGTCTTTGAAATAGAGAAATAAAGAAAGTGTATTTATATGACTCACACTTGAGGGAAATATTGTTAGAATGTAAGTATGGGTTAATATTGAAAAGTTTTACTCATATACTTCCTCACAAAACCTATTGATCTTCGAAAAATGAATGTTATATTGACATTTTATATCAATACTTATGAAAATTGAAAAGTTTGTTGTTGGTTAAGCAATATGTTACAGTAAACTAGCAATTTAGTGATCCAAACAAATTTATGTTGGCATGATTTGTTTGATTCATCCAAGTCATATAAAGATTACATATGACATCCATGGAAGAACTAGAAGATTCTTCATGAATAGCCAACATATTATATAATTCAAGAATTATCATGTACTGCTTGTTCTCAAAGAAATTTGATTATGAGAGTATCACAAGTTATGATTTGGAATGGATCTCTATATTTTTGGAAATATATAAACTCATATATGGGCCCATTCAAATAACATGTAAACCATATAAATGTTCAATAATTTTGCTAGATGCATTTATAAGATGGTTACATGTGATTTTATTATTAGTTTGCAACTTGAAATTTGCAAGAAGTTTGAATAAATTATTATGTTAAGCGCAATTTCCAGATTATACGATTTATTCATTGAAGCCTCTATAAATAGCTAAATTAATACTTATGTGAACAAAATTTATATTTCAGTGTTGGCATATTAGATCTTACATATTGTAGTACTTATATTAGCCAACCAAATTCTCCCGATATAATTGGCTTTTGGTCAGGAGCTAGGTATATTCCATTTTAAAAAGTTTGAATGTGCATTCCTATTTGATTCATCACAATGCACATAGATGGACATTTAAAGGAAATTGAGATAAATGTTGGGTAAGAACCTCATTCTTCTTGTTTGTCTCTAAATGAAACAAAAGGATGCTTCTAATGGAAACAAATGGATTTAGGAGACTTATACTGCATGATTAATCAATTGTCATTTGACAAAATTTTTCTAACATAAGGGGGAGAAATTAAATAGCTGGAAAAGAAAACAAAAGGAATGCATTATTACTATTAAGTATAGATCCTCGAATATAACAATATGAATCAGAAATTTATTTGGTTTTGTATTCATGAAATATTGCATAAAATCTGCCAGATGCAATTACTGACCTAAATGGGAATTACTAAATCTCATATTCCAGCTATAAATGGTCTAATCAGCATAAATGAAAGTGAGACATGCCCGAAGTATGAGAGAATAATTAGTTCCAAAAGAAAAAAGAAAGAAGCAAATAATCAAGATGATCATATTAAGGAGGCAGACACTCTAGAAGAGGTCAATGCATAACTACTTGCAAAACCCTCAAAAGAGGTTCAGGTACCAGAAAGTAAAAAAGAGATCTCAATGAATTATGTCACAACAAGAAAAATAGAACTGAAAAGATAAAGTTGTTGATAACAGTTTTAGTAATAATATCACATGATCAAATGAGGATCTTATACATAAATATGTCGGTAGATAAAAAAAAGGTGATTGGCCAATGAAAAAAGAGATAAGACTCGATAAAAAATGTTCTTTCAATGCAACGCTTGTGCTTTGCTATTTTATTAGGAATGAATGGCAGCACCAATAAAAACTCTCGTAGAAGATCATCCAGAACCATGGGCTCCAACTTGTTCACACAAGGATCCCATCAAAGAACAAATAATATTGGAGAAAATGAAAAGATATATAGAGAAACTAGAGAACTCGCAATTCTATCATAATTTTCGAGATCAGTTACAAACTCAACCCGTTTCTGAACATTTACAAAGGGTTTTGGGATCGAAATCAAAGATGGAAATGATAATTTATGGTATTGGCAAAATTGAATTGGATGAAAATCCTAGATGGCGGCTTAGTCTTGCTTTGATAATGGGAAAAAAAAAAATTGAATGGATTGGGGATATAAAAGTATTTGATCCTCTTCTTTCTGCAACTGAACGTGAAATTTTAAAAGCTTTTGGTTGTTTTGTTTTATCACGAAATGAAGAGGGGAAGAGAAACGCCATAAAGCCAACTATGTTCTTCATGTAAGGTTGCATCTACACATTATTTGAAAACCTTTTGCAAGCAAATTGGACACTGGGTCAATTGAGTAACATTGTCTTGTTTGGTAATAGGTTGGTGAAGACTTCAAATATTCACGACATAAAGCATATTTCAACTGCTAGAAAATTTACACTCGAATACTTAATCAGACATGACCATTATGCGTTTTATGATTTCAGTTGGCAATTTTTCCGCCTTATTGCGGAGACAGAGCTCCAATTTATAAAAAGCATTGATGCAAAAAATAAACAAATGCATTGAGAATTTGGAGAGCTCTGAATTTTATCTTAGTTTTCGAGACAAGCTACGAAATCCACTTCTTTCTGAATCTTTAAGTAAGGTTTTAGGATTAGAGTCAAAGATGCAAATTGTAATTTATGGTATCGGCGAATTGGAAGAGGAAGTTATCTTGCATCTAAGTCTTGCAATATCGATGAAAAAAGATTTTAAGTGGATTGAAGACATAGAAGCAGGGTTTAGGAACCCCGACCGGACAGGCCGGTCCGGTCCGAGTTCCTATTTTTTTAAAATTTTTTTTTTAAAAAATTTTTTTTAGAATTTTATATTAATAAGTCTAAAATCTTTAATTTCTCACCGGTTTGGCCCGAATCTGACCCACTGACCCTTAACTCAGTACCCGACCGATTCAGTACTCGATCCAGGTTCATGAACCTTGCATAGAAGTATATGATCTTGCTCCTTCTGCAACTAAATGTCGAGTTTTGAAAACTCTTAAATGTTTTGTCTTAACTATTACGATGCTTTTTATCATTGAACTTGGCATCTTTTCAACCGTGCTACAGAGACAGAACTACAATTTATGAATGAAGTGATACAATAAGAGATATTGTAGGATAAGTTGCATTGGCTTTAATTTTTTTTTTTCAAGTGTTTGGGAAACCACAAAACCATGATTTCAAAAGCCTCTTTCTACAAGTGGAGACAAAATTCTTCTTACATACTTACTTCGTAAATCATAAAAACTATTCTCCAAAAACTAATCCAAACATACATTTAGTTGTGACAAGAATAAGACTATATGGATGTATAGTCAACCATTTTTTTTTTCCTTTTACTTTTAATCTTGAACTAGCTAATAACACAGTATAGTCAGCAATTTGTGACAAGAATAAGACTATATGGATGTATAGCCAACCATTTTTTTCCCTTTTACGCTTATTTTCTCTTTTCTTAACCTCTTAGCTTCTCATGGTAATGATGAGGAGAAGCAACAGTAGTTGTAGTTTTTGAGTTATTTGGGCATATAATATTTGCTGATTTTAGGTGTTTAACTGTAGTTCTTCCAAGAGTAACAATCTACATATTGATGATTTTTATTGTATGTGACCGTGCAACGTATAGGGTGTTTTGTCTTGATGGATCAAATAATACACATTTTTTATTTAATAGTGGAACTATTAAATTATATGCAAGACAACAATGAGTATACCAGTAGTTAATTCTATTATTTCTCATCATCTTTTTTTCCATTCTTTCTCTTTCATTGTTGATGACTATCTCTTTCTCACTTGTCCTTTAAAAAAAAGGGCATGTTAGGGAAAACAAAAGTAGATTTCTAACATTTATTACCTTCTATTAATTTTAACATATTTTTTAACTTACATAATTCGGTTGTCAAAATCTTATAAAAAGGATCGAGGGAGTATAACATAACATTACCAATTCCATCACAAGGTCAAAAAAATTCAAAACTTCATGCCATTTAAGACGTGGTGCGTAACTTGAAATGATTTGAATGGGAAGTTGTACATATATAAATGTAAGTAGGGTAATTGGTGTTGAAGTGATTCGAATTTTCAAATTTTAGAATTAAAGTACCCAAAATATTAAATGCAACCAAATAAATGGTCAGGTAACAATTGTCTCTCTTTTAATGTTTGAATATTTTTTCAAGAGTTCATCAACAATATTTTGGTGTTTGAATAGCTGTATTTACGTTAATTGGTCATTTTCTAATGCATGTAACAAGTCACGCATGATTTAAATCGCGTGTCAAACTGAAATATCAAATATCTTTGTAAGCCTATTGGTTTAGGAATTTTTTTGTTCCTTTATACGTCTTTATGTTAATAGTGATGAAGATGCTCTCAATCATCAAAGCCGCGGGTAATTAAGAGAGTGTTTGGATGCACTTAAAAAAATTGCTTTTGAGACCAAACCATGGTTTGGAAAAAATTCATCCAAACACTCCATATTTTTTCAGAATCCATTCTCCATGTGAAACCATGGTTTGGGAGGCCCAAACCTTAGTTTGGTGATAATCTATTTTTTTGACATTCCTCCTTTTTCCATTTTCTTTTGCTCGATTTCTTCCTCCTCTGAACCTCAGGATCGCTTGCTCGAGTAGTGTGTCTTCCATCTCGCCATTTTCGTCTTTCCCTCCAGCTTTGATTCCCGTCGAACTCATCCGTGGCCTTCTCTCCCAGATCCCGTCCAAGCTGACATTTTCAGCTCAAACACTTCCAGATTCCGTCGACGGTTTGTTTCCGTCCGATCTCCCTATCTTCGGCGTTTTGGTTCAGCTGGCGCCCTATTTGGAAACCGTGGCTGGCTGGTGGTGGACGGTGGAGGAGTTTCTAGTTGTAAACGGTCCCCATTTCTCGGCATCTATCTGCTACAAATCAGGACCGATCTGAGGAGGTGGTGCGTGTCGGTGCTCTGTCGTCCATCGGAAAAGAGAGAATGGTGGTGGTCGGTGCCGATGCGTATGTCAGTGCTCAACAACTCAAAACTCCCTCTCCTCTTCGGCGTTGCAAAAGCTATCCGGTGAGTCCTTCGGTTCGCACAAGTTCATTTGTTTTTTTAATTGTTGCTTCAGATTTGTGTCTTCTGATTTTCGCTTCCATGATAATTGCTCATGTTCATTACTGGTTCCTTTATTCATAGTTATTTGTCTTGAACACAAATTTTTTCGTTGAGGCTCTTAAATGATTGAATATCTATGTTTTTTGAAAACCTCTTGTGTGTCTTTGATTCCCTTCTGCGAACTGAATTAGCTTAGCACTGGTTTGGTTGTTCTTTGGCAACGTAATGTTAACCATATATTTCTGTTTGGTTAGAATGCATGGCTGTCTGTTTGTTCTGTTGAGGGAGATTGGTTCTTTGCAAAAAATTATTGGTTAATGACATTGATATTGGTTTGAAAATCTGGTGCAAAGAACCTCTGTCCTGGAAAGAACCTCTGTTTATATTGATATTGATTAATGACATTCATATTGGTTAATGACATGTTCATTGGCTAATGACGTTGATATTGGTTTGAACATCTGGTGCAAAGAACCTCTGTCCTGGAAAGAACCTCTGTTGATATTGATATTGGCTAATGACATTGATATTAGTTAATGATGGTGATATTGGTTAATGACGTTGCAAAGAACCTCTGTCCGGTTAGTGTTTTGAAAATGGTAGTTGGTATATAAAACTGACTGAGCTGTTAAGATTTGTGATTGTGGATACATTGATTTCATTTTTGTTATTCTGTATTGGAAAAATACATAAATATTGGTTTGAAAATCTGTCATTAGGCTTCGATGAGTCAATGACAGTAATAGATTTTAGTTTGGTTAGAATCCAATGCTTGTTTTTGTTTGCTTTAGAATTCTGTTTGATTAGAACGCAATGATTGGACTGTGAATTATCGTCAAATCTAGATTTCTGTTTGTTTAAGGTGAAACCATAATGAGTAAGGGTAAGGAAAAAGCATCCTGGGATGTGAAGAGCACACAAAAGTTTTTATTGACCTATGCATAGACCAAGTTGCGAAAGGAACACGTAAAAGCACTAGCTTTAACAAAATTGGGTGGAAAGAGATCTCGGAATCCTTCACTGTAAAGACGGGCAGAATATATGATAAGGGTCAATTTAAAAACAAATATGATGCTCTTAGAAAGGATTGGCAGCTATGGGATAGGTTGTTACACGAGACGGGTATTGGATGGGATAGTGAGAAGAACACTGTTGTTGCCGACGATGATTGGTGGGAGAAGAAATTTCAGTTAGTAATAATTTCAGTGAGCGAACATATTTATTTCCTTGACATCGTGCTTGCACGAACTTGTGTAACAAACTTTCATGATGAATGTACAGGAAGTTTCAGGATATGATAAATTCAGGACAAAAGGACTTCAGTTTCAAGAAGAATTGACCCAATTGTTTGCAAGTGTCGCAGCCACGGGAACACAAACTTGGGCTCCTACATCCATGTCTCTTCCTGTCCCTTCGTCTACTGAGGCAATCCCAGAATATCCCAGAATTTCAGATGCAAGAGGGATCAGGAGACAGCGATGAGGTGTTAGGGACACCTACTGGGTTGAACGGGGAGATGCATTCATTCAATGTCAATGAAAACAGTGGAGGTAGTGCTGCCAACAATGACAAAGGGAAGGGAATCAGTGGTGGGGAGAGAACAAGCAGAGGTGGCAGAGGAGGTAGCTCGTTAGGGGTCAGGAAGAGGGGTGCGGGGATGAAAAAGAAGGGGCCGGCCTCAGCTAAAATAGCCGATGCCCTATACAGGATTGCTTATGCAAATGACGTTGATGTTGAAGCTGCACGAGCAGAAAGGATTGTAGCAGATGCCCGGGCTGAGAGGATGGCTGAAGAGGCACGAGCAGAAAGAATGGCAGCAGAGGCCCGGGCTGAGAGGATAGCTGCAGAGGCACGTGCTTACGAGATCTCAATTCCGGGCATAATGAACCACCTTAGACAGGTTCCTGAAGTTGTCAACAATGATGACTTTTATGCATGCTGTGTACACCTCCTTATGAGCAATCCACTTGTAAGGGAGATGTATGCAGCAATGAAGGATATGCCACACCAACTTCTCATTTTTCTTAAGCATGAATGTTATGGAAGTGTATGAAATGTATTGTCATATTTACCTTTTCAGTTGGAATTATGTTTAATTATGACATTGCTCAATTGTCTCTTAACTTTGTTAATTTACAAAATATTGGTTATGTCATTTGTCTGTTAACATTGTTGTTTTATAGTTGAATGTTATCTGTGTGCATATTATCACTATATAATTGTTGTCATTACCATTTATAACATTTAATATATATATATGTCAACAGTTGGGTTAGATATGGACAACACATTGAAAATTATGGCAAACCATAGGGAACGGCGCAAATAAAGAGTACGAAAAGTGGCCGCATATGTTGGTGCGTATGCTCAGCTATATTTATGTAAAGAACCGCGGCACACAAGTGACTTCACAGGTGCTAAATGGGTGCGTGAAGTCTTAAGCGGTAATTCGAACCGTTATTATGACATGTTTAGAATGCAACTTCATGTCTTTCACGAGCTTTGCTTTGAACTACAACGACATGGTTTGACGAAGACTCGAAATGTGGGTGTTCATGAAATGGTTGCAATATTTTTTAACACAGTTGGGTTTGCGGCATTGAGTAGGCTGCAACAGGAAAGGTTTCAGCGCTCAGGAGAGACAATTCATAGGGCTCTGCATCTTGTCTTAGATGCATGTTGTCGTCTTGCAATGACTAACATAAAACCACAGAATCCTAAGTTTGAGAACATTCACTCAAAAATACGACTCAGCAATAGATACTGGCCTTTCTTTAAAAATGCTATTGGAGCAATTGATGGCACCCACATTCCATGCAAGGTCAAAGCAAAGGAAAGAACAAAATATATTGGTAGAAAAAGATTTACATCCCAAAATGTAATGGCGGTTTGTGATTGGGACATGTGTTTTACCTTCGTATTGGCTGGATGGGAAGGAACAGCCCATGATGCGCGCGTATTTGATCATGCTCTGACAATGCCGTCGATGAATTTTCCACATCCCCCAAAAGGTATGCTTATAACTCCTACACTTTAATTATTATTAATTATATATATATATATATAGTTATTGACTTTAACCTATTTATTTTGTAAAGATAAATATTATTTGGTGGATGCTGGCTATCCCACCCCGACTGGATACCTTGGTCCATATAGATCCGAGCGTTACCATCTCCCGGACTTTCAGAGGTCATCTACATTTCAAAACCACAATGAGACCTTTAATTACTTACATTCTAGTCTTAGGTACACAATAGAAAGAACATTTGGCGTTTGGAAGAACAAGTTTGAAATATTACAGAACATGCGTAGCTATAGCTTCCCCACACAGGTTAAAATAGTGTGTGCTACAATGGCTATACACAACTTCATTAGAAGAACATCTATTTCTGATCCTGACTTCCGGCGCCATGATCGAGAGGGTATTTTGTGTGATGCCGATGCAGATGACGATATAGAACCTTCAACAATACATTCATCAATTGCATCTTCATCTAACATGGCTTCTCTTCGTGATTCTATAAGAGATCAGATCGTCTATTATATGCACGAAGCTTAGTCATGTATAGTTTCCTTCTTTTTACGTACGCTTTTATTGACAATCTGTTAAATGTTATTGTATTTACATTTTGACGTATTCTTTTTTTGCCAATTAGTGAAATGTATGCGTATCTCTACTATGAACTTATACTTTGGTATTTTGTAGTAGATTATTTTATATCCTAACTACTTATAATTAATTTTTTGTTACACAAGTAATTGCTATACATGTACACACACATATGTATATATATTTGACTAATTTTAAACCACATATGTTCACACACACATATATTATTACTATATTAAACCACATAATAGACTAATAATATAATTTATAAAATAATTTTATATATTTTTTGATATTGTATATTTGACTCATTTTATAATTATAATTTTTTTTAAAATTTATTTCAATTTTTTTTTGTATTTATTAAACATTTAATGTTTAATAATGCATATAATATAAATTTATCCCTTACATGTAATTATTACAAAAACTAATGTCCTTTTTAGTAATTTGACCATGAAAAAAACTATTCTGACCATAACATCCAAACACTCTTACTTTATCAAAATCACTTTTTTCTCATAATCTATCCTGCTCATAATCTATTCTCTAAAAGCTATTCTTCACTTTTCTCCAGAAGCTATTAAAAAAAGCTTTGCCAAACACACACTAACAGTGTGTTTGGGGGCAGCGTTTGGGCCCCCAAACGCTAAATTGGCCATAAAATCTCAATTGGCAATTGGGGAAAAAAAAGTGAGTGTTTGGTATCCCCAATTGCCAATTGAGCTTAAGATTGAAAAAATAGCTTTTGGTATAAGCTCAAATTTGGAGCTTTTACTGATTTAGCTTTTGGGGAGAGTGAGAATGGTTAAAATATTTTTTCAGTTATGTCCAGTGTACTATCAGACTTATTGCAATTTTACCCTTAATATACTGTTTTTGCTATAAAAATTAATTTCAACTATTATTTGGTGCTTTTAACCCTTAAAATATTTTTTCAACTATATCCAATGTGTTATCAGACTTATTGCAATTTTATCTTTAATTTACTTTTTCAGTTCCAAAAATTATTTTAAACTATTTTTTGGTATTTTTAACCCTTTAAAATATTTTTCCACCCACTCTCTCTTACTATTATTACAAAATTCACTCGTGCTTAAATCAATCCAAACAAGTTTTATTTTTACAAAAGTCATTTTTCCCATCGATGTTTCAAACATAAATCACATTACACAATCGAGCTTTTACCAAAACTAAAATTACCAAACGCTAAATTGAGAAACTCTATTTTTCCCAACGCTCTTCCAAACACACCCTAAGTCTTGTTTACATCTTAAAACATGAATGGAAGAAGAAAGTGTTTGATAATTTTAGTCATACTCCTTACATCCTTTGTTTTAAGCTTTAAATAATCGATTTGCGTTTATCAAAGAATAGTTAAAATTAGTTAAAAACAATATATATGTATTTTTTTCAATTATTCTTTTATCTATAAAAAAGATAAGTGAGAGAAATAATAAATACAATTAAAGGGTAAAGTTAAAAAAAGTACAATAAATGTTTTGGCAAATGTAAAATATAACTTATATTTTGGGACACACCCATTTACATATTTAAAACTTATATTTGAGACGGAGGGAGTATATTGGCAATCAGGACCTGTGTTTTTAATTACACAAGGAAGAAAGTTAAATACTTGTTCTTAATTGGTTGACAAACTTCCTTTGAAGAAAAGTTATTTAAACATGTTTTTATCAAGTAAGAAGCCTGACATATGAATCGGCATGACCAACTTTCCGCCGAAGCTGATCAACAAGCGGATTGTCAATTGTCGCTTCTTGCTTGCCAGACAAGTTTTCATCTCATTTCTCGCTTCATTTTTCTCCCAATTCAATAATTACTAGCAACAATGATATATTATAGTCGTCTTTATATTAAAAGTTAGATAATCAATTTTTGAATATCAAGAAAATAAGTTAAGTTGGTTATTTATAATAATCGTATTATTTTTTTAAAATACCTAATAAGTAAAATATTTATATATTTATTTTCCCTTATATGATAATTTTGTGGACGATATTTGAGATTAATGTAATGAATTTGGGTGTAATTGATAAATAAAGGATAATTTTGGCATAAATACTACTATGATATAATATTTACTTGTTTTTCTTTTGATAGCCACATAATAAAAGAAAAAAGGAGACCTAAACATGGACCGGTGGAATTGAAAAGAGAAGGTACTATTCAAAATCTATTGTAGTGTCGACACTGTTCAAAATCTATTGTAGCAGCGACACTATAGCATTCTGCCGACAATCACTGTAGCGAATTCACTGTAGCCGACAAGTTACTGTAGTAATCTTGGAAAAAAAATGAAAGTTAGTGTAGCACTCGTGGAAAAAAGCGACAATAGTACTCGTGGAAAAACGGAATACTTCGCCTGCCTATATATAGATGTGCATCATCGCAAAGAAGGCGGGTGTGGCATCGTTCTCTGAGAGAAGGAGAGACCCTTCTCTGACAGAAGGAAAATATTGTATTATATCTTAGATTTAATTTCATGAATTGTATTACTTTTTGCATGCCTCCATCTTGGAAGGCTTAGTTAGACCTCCTTTATGGATAGTATAGGTTGCCACCTACATGGAAGGTTTTACCTCCTAGAAAAACGGTTAGATTTCTCCATTTTCATGCATCTTGTAATTGTATTTTTATGTTTTAGAATTTAATAATCAAGTTTTATGCAATATTTATGAAGTTTTTAATTTATTTTGGTTTTGTTTTTAAGTTCATTATGAGCTAAATTTTTATTTTCCTAGGGTGATGATATAGCATACTAATGACGAATTGAATTTTGACTTGTTAAATCTAGTTTTAATTTTTTCTTTATGATTGAGTTTTAATTATTGTCCTAAATGCTTTTAATTGATTGACCATCTTTTGAATGATTTTAATATGTATGTTGAGATCGGAAGGAAATACATGTGTGTAGATCCTATAATTAAAACTATAACTTGCATATGAAATAGGAATATATTCATATGAGTTGTGTAGTCTTAATAAGTTCAATAAATCTTAATGAATGATTAATTGCTTGAATTCATATAGGAATATATTACACTAGCAGTTAATTATAGAACTACTTGACTTTAGAAGAGGCTAGTAATTAAATGAGGGAAACTCGGCTATCAATCATGTGGAATAAATTGGACCAAAATAGATAAGTGATTCAATCCGAAATTTGTTAAGTGAAATCTAACCCCTAAGGTTTTTTCTCATAATTGCTTTCATATTATTTGCATTTATATTTAATCATTTTTTATTTAGTTCTCTCAATCACCAACTACTCGATCGACTAAATAGAATTAAAATTACCTATTTTGATACTTAGTAATCAATCCTCGTGAGAACGATACTCTATTCATTTCTATATTATTTGATTACGACAATATACACTTACACTTTTTAATAGATTATTTACACTCATAACAATACCCTTTTCAATTATGTGAATTATAACTATATCTTGATGAAAACCCCTTACCAATTAATAGGATATTTTGGGGGGGGGGGGGGAAATAAATTTGGAGGCAAAACGCATTGAGGTCTTTTTTTCAAGACTAAAACAAATCTTTATCTAACTCTTATATTTGGAACTGGAAGTAGAACTACTTATCAATTTCAAAAGAGCCATGTGCTCAAGAGAAAAAGGAGACTTGTCTTTCCAATTTCCATTCCATTCATTTTGTTGCTTCGTAAATTTCAATATATAGCTAGTAAACACTATGTTCAATCAATACTAGCACTCAAATTTAATCACCATCAGCCCCCAAACGACCTAAAAACATAGAAAAACTGATATGCACTGGACACGCTTAAAAATCAGTTCCGCAAACCTCTAGGTGATAGTATTCATAGTCACTTTAAAGCTTTCCAAAGAAAGCAACAAAAAACAGCAGATTGAACTCTCCCCCCCAAATTAGAAATTAGGGATCCCATTTCAAAATGACTGAAGACAGCAGCCAAAGCCCAAAAATATATCAACATAAAGCAGTAAAAGGAGTCTATTTCAGGCCATCAAATCAGAAAAGGAGCACAGGAGATAGTGTCAGAAGAAAGCAGAAACTAACTGAAAGCCTAATCAGTTCATTAATCATATACTAAGGCGCTGACAAAATCTTTCAATCTGCAGCAGTAGAATGAGTTTCAACATTCAGGTTAGAGCTAGAACATGCCCATGGTCCATAATCTTCAAAAGGGAAAGCAAATAATCCATATAACCCACAATTCTTTTGGCTAACCAATCATGGATAAAAAACACAAGAATATTGTAATATCTCCAAGGCAAACTGTGGACAAATCCAAAAATGCTGGCAGACTTCATAGACATGTATCAAAATTGATATCAATACTTGGTTCAACGAGTTTCTCGAGGAACAACAGGAAACAAAGATCATAGCAACAACTTTAGATATAATATAACTCGAGCCAACGAGAGTACATAATGTGTTATCCACATTCAAAAACAAAAATATTGAATTAACATGCTTATAAACAGGCTCAAAAATTAACATGTTAAGAGTCAGAATTAACAACTAGGTATGCAGTAAATCAGACTACACCAGGAGCCCAAATTCCACATTTAAAGCCTTATTCAACTACAGATCAAACCCTCGAAAGGGAACCGATCAAACCCGGAGTGCCATCAACCAGACACAAGAAGGTCAACAAAAGGATTGAATCCAGTTTATAGTTGTGAAGATCGAGTTTCAATCCGATTCGCCGGAGCCAGAATTGGGGAGGTCAAGATTCTCCTTCTTGAGGCGTTCGAGGGCCTTGTCGTGCGCCCAGGTTTCAATGGTCATATCAGGCTTAGCGTTGAGGCCAACACCAAGGATCACGATGGTTAAGAAACTGGTAATGTAGCAAGGAAGCTCCCAATCTTCCCATTTGCGAGACTGACCAGGTGGTAGCGGGGTGCGATTGAAGAGGTAACCCTTGGGGCGTTCCTCATGGCCGGGGCTGGTCCAGCGGCTGGTGGCGGAGGCGCCGCCTCCACGAGTCCGGAGGGCGGGGATGATCCGTCGACGGAGCATGGCGGAGGCGCTGCTTAAGGGTGCAGGGGCCGGCATGGCTAGCGTCTTCTCCAAAGAGAGAACGGCACTACTCTCCCTCACTGCCTTTGTTCTGCTTCTCTCGCTGACTTTCTTCATGGGTTTTGGTATTAGTTGGATCAGGCCCAATAGGCCCAAACTGAAAAAAAAATGAAGGTGCCCAATAGGGAAAACTCATTTGAAGGTACTTTTATTCTTCTTCCATTTTTAATTTAGTACTAGTTTTTTTTTTCTAATTAAATGCTTTAATTTGTTTTCTTTGGTGTTGTTGGCCCTTGTTCAAAGACCAATGGTGTTAATAGAGCAAAGTTACTGGAGCTAACAATGTCAACACAACATAATTAATGATCCAATTAAGAGGGGGGGAAAACACACACAGGTACCGAATTATGAAAGTATTGGTATCTGGAAATGGGTTTTCCCTTCTTTTATTGAGTTGTTTGACATTTTGTAATGGGTTAAGTAGAATTGAGCACTATAAAGTTTTTTTTTTTTCATGATACTCTGCATCTTGAAAGTTTATATATATATATATATATATATATTTTTTTTTTTTTTTTTGCCATCTTTTTTTTTTATATCCATCGTCCTACAATATTTTTTCATTGTCACGAATTATTTTAGAAATATGTGACATCTAAGGAAAAGCCTTCATGATCAATTTCGAAATAGCTACCATCAAGTTTTACACATATTCTAGCCATTGTAAACTCGGGGAAAATGACATTTGGTTCCTTGTGACTATGAGAGAATTATACGCACTACTTCAATTCGTATTTTTTAAAAAAATTGTTATTTAATACTACCTTTGTTCCTATTTTTGGTGTAAGCATAGCGTATTCCAAGTTATTAGACTTGAACCTAATTTTTATCTGGCCAAAACCAAAAGTATAAAGGTTAAAGCCTTTTTAGTAAGTATTTTTTTCTGAATTTAAATTTGTGTTCTCCTTCTTATGGAGTGAGATCGCTTACCATTTCAATCAATAGTGTCTTGGTCCCTATCAAAAAGCTATAAGCTTCAGTTTATTGTACTACAAACTATATATCTTTATTTTAAATACTGCAAATTATATCTTATGTTAAGAATAGGAGGTAGTATAGTATATCTCTCCCTCTCATTCATATCACAAGGCACCTCTACTTCCCCGCAAATAAGGAAATTAAATGTGATCAAGTTATTATATTTGTCTAAAAATGGATAAAAAGATAAATTCAAAAGATTCATCTCATCAAATACATCCCACATGAATCCTGAGAAATACTTACATATTCTCGGAGTGTCACCTATTTGTATTATAACTAATTAAAATATAACAACTCATTTTATTTTAATACTACATGACAAATGAGTCATCTAGAGAAATTCAAATTTTATGATTTTTTAAAAAAAAACAACTCATGGAAGGGAATTGCGCCTTTTGTTTTTCTAAATTATAAAGTTTATGTTTTCAAAATTATAAAATTTAAATTTCTTCAGATAACTCATCTATCATATAGGATTAAAATAAGATGAACTGTTATATTTTAATTAGTCAGAGTATAAATACGGTGGCGCTCCAAGAGTATGTAAATATTTCTCCATGAATCCATTCATGCATTTAGCAGTAGTTCTGAATCCCCGCCCTTTATTCTGTTTTTTTTTGTACCGGCATCTACGCAATATTCCTTTTTTAATTTCTACATACGCATTTTTTCCCAAATTTGCTACAATATTAATTTAGTTCCCCAGTTAAAGCACTATATATAAGAGAACCTCCCCAACCTAAGTGTAGAAAAAATTGGGTCGTTGAAGTTGCTTCTAATCAACCTGGGAATGGCCAAGAACATTCCTTCAGTGCATGTTTAATTTTAATTTGGTGCTTGTCGTCATCGTTTCAGGTTCAATATATATAGTTGATTTCTCATATTATGTCTGCATTATAGCATACAAAATCAGATGAATAAATTGCATTATATATAATTTGCCAATAGTAATATAAGTTTATTGTATGTTTTATATACTCTCTGGTCCTATATATAAGGTACTTTCAGCATGTTTCACACAGACAAAAAAAAACCTTAAACTTTATTAACTCTTCCATAAAATTTCATAACTTTCCAACTTTATCATAATTTAATATACATTATATCTATAGAAATATAATCAATATAATAATAAATGAAAGATAAAATTGGATATTCATGTGGAATTTTTTCCCTCTGTCCTATATACAGAGGATCAAAGGATACATATATGATAATGTTTTAAGAGAGTTTGTATGACTGTTGTGCCACAGTAGATTGCGTTCCCGTTAGATACACTGTTTATTGTAATTGTTCCAACTTTAATTGTTGACCATTTAACTTGTAAACAATAGTACTATGTTACATATTGTTCCTGAGCCAGACGTATTAAATAAATTGACGGTCTGGCTATGAAATATTTGGTACCTGAGTGTGTGAGAGAGAGATATATGATATTGGTAACTATTACGTTAATTTTGGGTTCTCAGATAGTCAGATTCATGATGCTGGATAATTTTATTGATTTTGTCTTGTCTTTGTTTTTCTTATCTATTAAGTTGGTTTCTGTTAGTATCCTGTTGGGAGGGGAATGTCTCCATTGATTTTTCTATTCATTTCTTCTCTATTTAATGTATTTACCTTTATATCAAGGTTTAATTGTTGACATTAAATACTATATAAAATTATTATTAAGACATTAAATATAATAAAAATCTATGATTGTAAATAAAATAAATCTCAACCATTAAAATTTGATCTAATGATAGATACATGGAATAAAGAGAAAATAAAGAGGGAGATCTGTGGAAACATTTCTCTCCCAGTACAGTTATATTTGAATCTCCATCCTCTCAATTGAGCGATCAATTTAAAACTACTACTCATTAGTTTGTGATTTATGAAAAAAAAAGGAAGAAAAGTATACCAAGGTGATTTGAAGATTAATGAGAAGATTGTTGAAGATCAAATATATTGATGTAAATAGCCCTTTTAAAAAACCTTACAATTCATCTTGGATGTGAAAAGGTATTCACCAATGCTCATCTTGATGGTTTAAACCACCCCTTGTGATGACCCATACAAGCTAGAACTCCAACTCTTTCAGCATTGAAAGATGTTAGAGATCTATTACTGCATCTTCTTTGCTACTTTACGCCTAGTTAGATAGAATGTTTTTTTGGTAAGACCCTTATATTATAGGCATATTGCTGTTGTTAATTTCTTTATCTAATCTAGCCTTTTCTAATTCCAAATCTTCGGATTTCAATCCACCTTTGCCACACCAGTCTTTTTTTTTTTTTTTCCATGAAAAAGTCCAAATATGGGAGAAGATCTATATGTACATCATGAGTGTGTTTTCAAGGTCAAGCAATTCAACCTTTTAGTTAGAAAGGAACTTTAGGACAACAATTTCTCTCACTTTTGTGCTTCAGAGCAACTATTCTATGGATATCCAAATTCCATTTCTTCTCATCCACTAATTTCAGAGAACTTCAGGTTTTTTTTTGCATTGGAAAGCTCTTGCTATCTCCTTATGGAATAAATAGCAACTCAGCAAATATTCTGTACAAGGAGATAGCTATTTATTCTTCGTCTTTTTGAATTTAGCTAGATTTCAGGAATAGAGCAGGTTAGTCAGAATGTATTTTTCTAAATCTGCAATCATGCACAAACATGGTTACGTTGTAGAATT
The DNA here is from genome assembly GCA_963242795.1 of Inga leiocalycina. Lineage (NCBI taxonomy): Eukaryota > Viridiplantae > Streptophyta > Magnoliopsida > Fabales > Fabaceae > Inga > Inga leiocalycina. Next base: position 51,284,445 of record OY725329.1, read on the forward strand.
ATGATGTACCATCATTTTAACTTTTAATGATAATTATATTGACGTTTATTGAAAAAATGAGCTATTTTGATTAATTTTAGACAATTACTCCTATTTTGTTTTAATTTTGAATCTTCACCATTTATTGCAATTTTTCATAATATTGCATTTCATTTTATGATTTCAGCATATTCTGCCATTAATTCAGCGCTAGGTTGATAAAGCAGAAGCACATAAATAACCACTCAACTCTCAACACATTTATTTTGTCCTCCTTTTGAATGAAATCATATTGATTATTGAACGTTGTTATTGCCTTATTTCTTCGATGAGTTTTCCACTCCTTTCTCTGATCTCTGTCTATCCCTCCTCTCTATTCTCTCTTTTCTTTTGTTTATTATATATCAGTTGATATCAGAGTCAGGTTTTCCGCTCCTTTTCATTACATGAATATCCAAAAAATAAATAAATAACCGACCCTTATCAGACAATTATTTAAGGGGTAGCACACTAGCATGAATTATATCGTTTTTCCTCTACCCATATCATCTAGTTGTATATTAAATAACTTGAATCCATTGCATTTGAACTTGTTTGTTTACATGATCAGTCCAACCATAAAAGGAAAGAAGAAAAAGAAACTGTCTGCATGTGTGTGTGTGTGTGTGTGTGAGAGAGAGAGAGAGAGAGAGAGAATAAGTAGATAGGTCTATACATGTATATATACGTGTGAAGCATTCAAGTGTAAATAAACGTAGACTTTCATCCTGGATGCATCATGAAAAATGGTAAACAATTAATGCACATCTTGAGGTTTAATGCTATGCAATTCAATTTTAAAGCCAAAGATCACTCATACCTCACACAAGACACAACTCAAAAAAAGAATGATTTTAATTAAAGGGTGAAGATGCAGTTTTTACAATAATGTTCTATCTTAGAGGCATCTGACACCATAAAGTTTTTTAGGATGCTAAATTACACATAAAGTTTAAAAGTGGAGCAATTTTATCAAACCGTTAACTCGAAGGAAACAAACATTATATGCAGGTTCCACATAGTGAATTTACTGCTTCTTACTCCTGCTCCCCTCTACAATTTCTTACCCAGTCTTGTTTGTAACATGTAGCACTTTCTTTGAAATCTTTAACTATTCGCCTGCTCAGTTTCATCTTTCCCATTGCTGAAACAGGTAAACTTTTTTTCCCCAATAACGTTAATAATTTGTATACGTCAGTAAAAAATAAAGTTAAAAGCTATCGGGTTTGTTCTGCAAATTGTGATGTTTAATTTGTTGAAAACGGCTTTCAAACCATGTTTTTCAGATGGAGCATTGAGCACGATGTAAACATTATTATCTACTACTTTTTGTGGAATTATCCACTCGAGAGAAGGAGCAAGAAACAATTGCTTTTTTTAAAAAAAAAAATACATGTGGGACCTGCATATAACGTCTGTTTCCTTCAAGTTAACGGTTTGATAAAATTGCTCCACTTTATAAACTTTATGTGTATTTTAGCACTTTAAAAAACTTTATGGTGTCAGATACCCCTAAAATAGAACATTGTTGTTAAAATTGCACCTTCACCATTTTTTTTTAAAAACACGTGTGGGACTCACATATAACGTCCGTTTCCTTCAAGTTAACGGTTTGGTAAAATAGCTCCACTTTTATAAACTTTATGTGTATTTTAGCACCCTAAAAAATTTTATGGTGCCAGATGCCCCTGAGACAGAACATTGTTGTTAAAATTGCACCTTCACCCTTAATTAAAAGAGTTAATATTATTTAGTGCTTATGGTTTGATCAAAATTTGATTTTGATCCCTATAGTTTTAAATCATTGATTTTGATTCTATAGTTTCATAAAAATTTGATCAGAGTATAATGTTTGGTCCCTATATTTTTAGCGAGTTTTTGTTTTAGTATTTATATTTAAATTCAGACAAAATCTTTATAAAACTATAGGAATCAAAACCAACTATTAAAATTACAAATAAGGAAAATCAAAATTTGATTAAACTTTAAGGAATAATAATGATATTAACTCATAGTTAAATCTCTTGTTCCTATTACAACACGCCTTTCTAAAAGTTGATCTTGATCTTTTTATATAAGATATTTAATAGTTTTAAAAAGTATTGAATATTTTTTCATATATATTCCCACATGCAATAAGGGTAGTGAGAGAGAATATAAATTAATATAATATTGAAGTTTAGCGTAGCTAATATAGTTAATATTAGAAATTACTTAAATTTTATAATAAATTTAATAATTTTAACTGTTTGTTATTTGAATATGTTAATTAGTTATAGAAGTCATCATCGTTAACTATTTCATAATAATCAAAGAAAGACAGTTGACTTGTTAACTTAGTTGGAAGAGAAAACATTTTTTTCACCTTTGTTCACGTATAAGAGGGAACACCACGTAAGACTTCACGTCGGTTCATAGTAAATTGTAGCAAGGGTAATATTTGAAAAATTTTAATTAATAACTCAATAGGTGATTTATATCACAGATCAAGAATTTCTTGTAGAAGATGCCCCATATTTGAGATTGGAGAGGGAGTAGCATCAAAGTAAGCAGGGTACTGACCTCCCCCTCCCCCTCCCAAGCTAGTCTCTGTATATATTCCAATGAACAGGGAGCATATTATGAACTGAGAGTTGACTCAGTTGGGTGTGTATTTGGAATAATGATGGTAAAAGTGGGTTTTTTAATCTGATTTTTTGCAATCTTGTTTTAGGTAAAAGTCAATTGTGTAATATGATTTATATTTGGATTGGTGGTCATATAAAATGACTTTTGTAAAAGTAGAACTTGTTTGGATTGACTTTAGTATAAGTGGTTTTTGTGATAAAGGGTAAGAGAGAAATTAAATTAAAAATTATAAAAAATTTATGAAAGTTAAAGTTGGGAAATTTGGCAATAAAAAAGTACATAAGTTGATGAAATAATATTACATAACTAATTTGATCATATGTCTCATACTATCTATAATAAACGAATTAATGTGAGATATTAGGATCATGATATAACTATTTTTTTTTTGTGTCCCATACTATCTATAATAAACGAATTAATGTGAGACATAATTGATTTTTTTTAGAGATAAAGGAAGCTAAATAAGTTACTTAATCATATAATATATTGTATATCCTTATATTATATATCAGTTTATAAGTTAGTAAAAATAGTTTGGAGAAAAAATAACAAATATAAATATTTTAAAGTAATTTAATTAGTTCCTTAGGCATTGTTTGGTTCGACGGAGGGGAGGGGAGGGATTTTAATGGAGGCGAGGGGTAGGGAGATCGAGAATAGAAGAGATTTTAATATCACCTTATTTGGATTGATGAAAAGGAAGGGAATGGGAGGGATTTTAATGTTACCTTATTTGATTCAGGAGAGGAAGGGAGGGAAATTATTTTCACATGGACAACTTTACCCCTATGTCACGTTATAAGTGATTTTTTCCAAACTCTATTAAATATACAATAAATTTTAATTATAGATAACATTTTTATGCCTTAAATTATAAATAACATTGAATATAATTATATATATATGTATGTGTATATATATATATATCTCTATGTATGTATGTATGTAACCAACGTTGGCTGGAAGCTCTAAGATCTTGAAACCTTCCCTATTCCTATCCATTATTCCACTATGTTAATTTGGGAAGAGCATCTTTTTTTTTTTGCAAGGAACATTGACTCTATTTTTCATTAAGATACCGTCGGGCCCCATGATTTTTCTTGCTTATAGATAATGATAATAAATTCAAACCATATCTATAAGCAAGAAAAATCAGAACTTGAGACTCAGAATTGGTAGAGAGAGAGAGAGAGCTTGTGATGACTGATGCCATAGCAAATTGGTAGAGAGAGAGAGAACTTGTGATGAATGAAAATGGTGAAGAATAATTGTGAGTTATCATAAAATTGAAAAGGCATTTTTATCTAATTTAAAATTTTTTTCCAACCTCGCCTCCAAATCCCCCTAATTTGGGGAGGGGAGGGAGGGGAAAATTTCAAAATAATTCCCCTCCCCTCCTAAATTCTTGATCTTCCCAATAAAGGGGAGGGGATTCTCCCTCCCATTCCCCTCAAATTAAATAGTGTTTTAATCTTTCTAAAAAAAATAATTTTGTTTTATATTTAAAATTAGAAAGAATATATATCATTTTTCTTTCACATTTTGGTTTAAGGCAAAAGCTCAAATTTTGGCTTAAGATAAAAACAACTTAACACATCAAAAACCCTTAAACCCAATTAAAACACCAAACACTCAAAAAAATTCAGATTGCCTATCTTACTTATGGGCCCCAATCGTACGATTGGGTAGCCCAATCACACGCCCAAACAACATTGAGACTTCTTTGGCTGCCAAGGCCATATGGTTCACCGACATGCTGCTTCTCGTTGTCTCAGATTCATGATTTTCTTCATTCCTTTATGAATCTTTTTTTTTTTGGGCAGAAAATAGCACTAGTATTTCATTAAAACTAATCTACTGAGAGATATAAGTTCAAAATAAAAAGTTTGCAAAAAAAACAGTCAAAATACATAACAATACAAAGAAACCCTAAAATAGGTGAGAGGGATCCACCACCATAACCAAAAATCCTACTGCTTTCGTAATTCCTTTACTGGAATTTGCAGATAGAAAAACACCGTCACCAGCAATAAAACTATTGTAAGAAGTGGTTGTTTGACGAACTATCCCAAAGGATCCACCCCTTTTATCAACAATAAAGGAATCAGTTTGGTTGTTAAAGAAACTTCATGAGAAGATCTCATAGAAGGAAAAACACCCGCAAACACCACTTAAAAAGATGAAGACGGAGAAGCCATCAACTGCACAACAAACCGCACGGTCTCGACTATGACATACACTTCAGATTCGCCATTGCCAACAACCCATAATAGTCTTTTGAAAGATGAAGCCAACAATATATAAGATTATATTTACCAAACATCAACCCTCAAAACAGCAAAGCATAGCAACCAAGTGAGATTTGCTACTATTGAAACTTCCAACTCAATTTATTATAGTAAAAAAAATTAACACCACCATTAAAAAACAAAAGAAACATGAAAACAAACGGAGATAATACAGAATACCAACGTCTAAAGAATTCCCACCACCCAAGAGGAGGGGGAGAGAAAAAAGAGAGACAAGTACACATTCCTTTATGAATCTCATGAAAGTGATATATGATAATAATATTGCTGAGAAATTAATTGATTATTAAACATGGAATAATATTGCAGTGACGATGATGGAGGATCATCGTCAAGTGAAGACAGGACAAACTGTAAAGAAGTAGACCCTAAGTTGGGATGCGACCTCGTAGACTGTGACAATGTCTGCAAAAAGAAACATCCTGGTTATGGCACCTATGGAAATTGTGACATTATTGGTCAATATTATCATTGTGTTTGTTATTACTATTGTTCCATAGCATGATATATCAGCTCGATCTTCATAAAAAGGGAGGGAACAAATCCCCTAGAGAATTATTCCTATTAAATAAAATTTGTCGTTCCAATATATGTGTGGTCCCATCATTTCTTTCACATGAGAATCCTGTCTATGGATCAGTTTTATTAATTTTTGTTCTTAATTAAAGGACACTACCGATTAAATACTCATTGATTCACTTGTAATTTTGTGTTGTTTGAATGCTGAATAGTGTCATACATTTTTTTCAATTGTGAACTTGCTTTATGTTAAATGATAAATACTCATTAGTTTGATTGGTAAATTTGTGTTATGCAAGGGGTAAATGTGAAAACCTTAATAATTAATTTGTGAATTTGATCCTTCAGTATAATTCTCTCTTCTTTCATTCTGATCCCTTGAAACTACTTCTTACGTTTTAGTAGTCAAGCCATTATAATTGTTCCAAGTTTTCATGTTTTCAGTCAAAATGAGAGAAACCTGATGAGATAGCTAACTTATTTGCTTTACAACTTTCAAGGAAAAATCACTCTCACATTTTTTTGATCAAAGTTGCATTTTTTCTAATACTAACAGTTGCTCTAAGTTCCTTTTGTGCTGGTATGAGTAATAAGATTGAGGATAAAAAACGATCATCATGTCCCTACATATTTTTTTAAAAAAAATAAATATCGTTGAGAGATGATTAGAAGAAATAGTAGATATAGTACATAGAAAATGAAAAATGATTACCTTTCTACCCTGGTATAATCAGACGAGGCATCCTATAGGCCAATTTCGATACTTGACACACTTGTTCCCTATCATTTGAGCAAATTTCTTTAATTTAGTGCTACTTTAGATTAGTTAATTTTAAGTGTTTTTGCTTTCTACAAGATAAACATGCGAGATGAATTTTATCTTATATAAAGCCAAAAATTTAAGCCAAATCAAACACCCTTTAAGCATGATTCTGGAGGTAAGAACCACTTCAAACTAATCTCGTAAATAACCACAATTGGACTCCAATGAATAGACCGTACTGAACCACTTCAGCTTTACACAGTGCACGGTCATAAAAAGGAACTCTGATGTCTTTCCTCCCTAATTTCAGGATTAACCATCCTATTGCGTATTTTTGGGGCCAACCCCAGTTAAGACCATGTCTTGATCACAGCAGGTTACATGTCAAAACACAAGAGTCCTTGGCTTTTCAAGGAATCATTCAAAAGCTAATCATAGATGCAGATGAAAAGAAATTTCAACCCAGCACACCAAATAGAAGAAAAAGAATATATTATGTTAAATTTGTTGGAGGGTAATTTTAATGGCATATATAGAAGAATCTCATAGGGAGTGGCTAAAAAAAAAAAAAAGCACTAGCTATTCAAAGACAGGTCAGCAAAGCCTTCAATGAGATTATCAAGTGGTCCGTCCTCCAAAACATTCAACTGCTGTGAGTTTTCAGAAGAAACAAGATTATCAGGTAATCCTTGATCCAAAACTTGCCACTGCTCCGAATCATCAAAAGATGGCTGTGCCGTTCGTAAGGAATTTGTTGACAAAGCTTTGTTCAACTGTTTAACAAATTCTTCCTCTGTTGGAATATTCAAATCCCAGATTTTGAAGATATCATCAGATGATTGCTTCATGTCATGAGCTAATAAATCCAGATCAAGTACTGAATCCGTGGTTTCATTATCTTTCAGATCTTCACTGTAAGTTGGCAAAAAAGGATTTCCCTCAAAGACTGGAGGAGAAGGCAGAGTTTCGGTCTTTCCATTGTCGGGAATATCATCACTATTTGCAGTTGCTAGACTTATTGGTAGAGCATTATAAGTTGAAGAAGACACAGAAGTGTGCTCCATATCACTATGGTTACTTGCTTGCATGTTTCCTTCAGAAACTGGCATAAGATTTTCTTCATAGGAAGATGATGGCTGTGTGTAAGCCATAGTTTCGTCCTGAATACTATCAGAAATTATTTCCCAATCTTCACAGACTGAAGAAGAATCATTACCAGATCCCAGAAACCCAGCAGTCTTGTTCTCCTCAATAGAGGGAAGAATCTCAATATCTGCTCCTCCATCAATGTTGAAAGATTCTGGCGTAGAACTAATCATGTCAAGCAAAGCATTTTTCAGAGGATTCCATGTACTTTCTAAAATATCAGCATCTTCAATTAGGCAGGAATCAGCCCAGGCAAGATCTTCAGGTGAAAGAACTTGTTTCTGCTGCGAATCTATGGAATTTATGACAAGAGAATAAACTGAAACTTCATCATCTCCATTATTGACATCCATGGCTGCAAGTTCACAGGGAAATGTGTTAGCAAATGAAGATGGTTCTTTGAGTATTGGAGAATTTTAAGCAACAGATAAGAAATAGTGATAGATGGTAATGAGTAAAGACGTAACCTGACACATACTCAATTCATTGACACCATATATCTATCTCAATTCTCATACCAATATAAGCTATTAGGGATGCAAATCATCAAACAGTCTTCCATACATTCTATTATCCCCATACATTTTCCCTAAATACCATACTAACCACTAACCAATTACCATGCGACAAATACCGAAACTAAAGAATTTATGGAAACAATTGAAAATCGTAGTTCAGTTCCGTAAGAGATTCTAGATCGGCCTTCTTCCAGTGGCTGGCAAACCAATATGATTTGAGACCATACGCTTGCACAGCTTTGAAAGGCGGCTAGTCTAAACGCTCCGATGGATCTGGAGATCAACTTATCGACATAAAAAAACCATTTAAAGCGTAATCATTCAAACTGAAAACTTCAAACGGACTGAATTCAAAAAATTCATGTCAGCGCTCTTAAAATTAGGAACTTGCAGATATACAAGGAAAGATGGATAAATTCCTTATAATCAACAGATTGCGACGTAAAAGGAAAAAAAAGCACCAAAATTTAGTAAATTAAATAAACAGAGAATCCAGTTTCAAACAAGTAGAAACAGACCTTCAGCAAAACCTGGTTCAGTCTTGACTGTTAAGCTTAATCTAACAAAACTTGCCTTGACTCCTCAGTAGCGAATGATCCCTCTGTATGGGAAATATAAAGAAGCGCCTAATTACACGCGGGACAAGGTAAGAATCGCGAATTTACCGGCGGAGAAGGGAGGAATCAACGACATACGACGATTTGGATCCGACAATAGAATAAACCCTAACCACCATTGGCTGTATGCCGAACCGAAATCAAAGCGTCCTCCCCGTTTCGTGCGAATTTCTAGACCAAAATATATTCTCTTGTTTTTATGATTTTAACCAAACTCGGATCGGTATTGAATTGGTTGGGATACTGGGTTAAGAGTCAGTGGATCAGATCGGATCAAACTGAAGTTAAACTGGGACCAAACCAATTAAAGATTTTAGACTTATAGTATAAAATTCTAAAGGAAAAATTAAAAGTTAGGACCCGGACTGGACCGGTCTGCCAGTTTCCGAGCCGGACCGGCCGGTCGGCCCGGGTTACATAACATTGATTTTAACATTTTCACTGTACTCTTATCCCTTCGGTCTTAATTATAAGATGAAATTGATTTTTTTTGGAGAAATTAAGAAAGATAATTAAATTATTTTAGAGTATTTATACTTTTATTTTTTTTCTCCGAACTAATTAGTTTGACTAATAGACTAATATATAATCTAAGAGTATATAACATATGATATAATTAAGTAACTTATTTAACTTCCTTAATCTCTCTAAAAATTGTGAGAATAGCTCAACCGATAGATACTCCATTTGAATATTTGAAAATAATTTGAATATTGTATTTTGTAAATCTGTTACACGTTTAGCTGCTATTTGCATGGATCCGAGAATATCACGCATCTTGTTACGTGAATATCTCGCTTTCTCTGTTGCATGAGAATGTATATATACAACCACGTTACCAAATAATAAAGTAAGACGTTTTGCTCTTTGATTCTCGTGCCCTTAAATCTTTATGGTATCAGAGCAGACATCCTGAGGGCTAACCATGACTACTGTGACTGAACCCGAGAGAGAGAGAGAGAAACGGTGCTTCATCCAATGATACAACATCACCGTATTTTTTACATGCATCGAACAACCTTGGGCAAATCTACGTCAGTGAACTATTAAACGAAAGCAACTATGGTGAGTGGGTGAGCGACATAAGCAACACTCTCTTTGCCAAGAACAAGATGGGCTTTGTCGATGGTTCAATCGAGATGCCAACCGCGGACTCGCCGAACTTGGCCATATGGATGCGATGCAATGCAATGGTGAAGGGCTGGCTCAAGACTGTGATGGGGAAAGAGGTTCGAAGCAGCGTGCGGTATGCCAAAACAGCGCACAAAATCTAGGCAGACCTTGCAGAAAGGTTCGGGAAAGGAGGTGCGCCGAGACTTTATGAATTGAGAAGAGAAGTGGCTCTTCTAAAAAAGGAGAGACAGAACGTGCCGTCATTCTACACCAAATTGAAGGCTTTATGGGATGAGATGGATTCCTTAATGTTGTGGCCAAAGTGCAGGTGTGGAAGGTGCACATGTGGTGTCCAGAAGGAGATAACACAAATGCGAGAAAGAGATCAGCTGTATGATTTTCTCATGGGTCTTGATAAGAGCTTCAACACGGTTCGTACACAAGTCCTAAGCACAAACCCCATGATAAGCTTGGGAACAACATATCACCTTATGGCCGATGATGAGAAGCAACGTGAGATCTCGATGCAACGACCCACTAATGAAGGTGTTGCATTCCATGTGCAACACCCACAAAATCAAAAGGAAACAATAGACCGAAGAGACTCAAGAAAAGATAGACCGAAGTGTGCACATTGTCATCGGACTGGCCATAGTAAGGATCAATGCTACGAAATCATTGGGTACCCAGTGGACTGGAAAAGACCCGGACGCGACAAGCGGAATGGCTCCTTCCAAGGTCCTAGAGCTGTACTTGTCGAAATGGAAGATAGCCTCATTCCAGGACTTTCTCTGAACCAATTCGAACAATTGGCCAAGTATTTCAGCAAGGAAGGTTCCACAATGCCAAACAACCAGTCAGCTCAGCCCAGTGCCAACATAGTAGGTATTTTTTCTTTTCATAAACCTTGGATTATCAACTCCAGGGCTACCAACCATATCACCTGCAGCAACAAATTAATACCTGATGGAAAGCGAGGAAGCCATAGACCAGTTCAAATCCCAAACACGCAAAGCATTGCCGTCAACGAGTCAGGGTCCATGACATTATTTAATGGACTGAAACTACATGATGTTCTAAAGATCCCCAGCTTCAAGTGCAATTTACTTTCCATTAGTAAAATAACTCGTGATTATGGCTGTGTTGTGCACTTTACAAGAGATTTTTGTGTGATACAGGACTTATACTCGAGGAACCTGATTGGACTGGGGAGGCACTGTGATAGACTATATGTACTGGAACCACCACCACCGAAACAGAGGGCACTAGTCATTAGAGATACAGCAGAGTAGTATCCAAACTGGCACCAACGACTCGGCCACATCTCTTATGCAAAACTTGCAAATTTATATTTCCTTTCTAATGCATCTAAATTTCAGCAAATAAAATCTTGTGATCCTTATATGAAGGCCAAACAAGCTCGTTTATCTTTTCCTGAAAGTTCAATAAAAAGTGCTTCCTGTTTTGAACTTATTTACTGTGACATATGGGGACCTTACAAAATTCCATCCCTTTGTGGCTCTCATTATTTTCTTACAATCGTTGACAACCATAGTCGAGCAACATGGGTCTATCTCATGCAGAATAAATCACAAGTGGGCCGATTCCTTCCAGCCTTTCTCAATATGGTTGAAACACAATTTGACAAAAGGGTGAAACGCTTGCAAACCGACAATGGGAGTGAGTTTCAATCGAACACGATGCTGCAAACCTATGAAACTAAGGGTATTCTACTTCAGACTACTTGCACATATACGCCACAACAGAATGGTGTTGTCGAGCGCAAACACCGCCACATCCTTGAGATGGCACGGGCCTTAAGATTTGAGGCACACTTACCAAAAGAATTCTAGGGGGAGTGCGTGCTCACCGCTGTCCACATTATCAATCGCATACCAACCAAAGCAACCCAAAATCGAACACCATATGAGATTCTTTTTGGCACAAGACCAAGCTATAGCAACATGAGAACTTTCGGATGTCTCACTTACTACAAAGATCTCTTGGTTAGGGATAAATTTGATGCACGAGGCAGGCGAGGAGTATTCGTTGGATATCCAGTAGGATAGAAAGGATACAAAATTTTTTATCTTGAGCAAAGGAAGGTTGTAGTTTCTCGGGACGTCATATTTTTTGAAAAGGAATTTCCCTTTCAATACCTTACTACCAATAAGGAAGAGACCAAGTGGGCCCAACCTAACGTTATTGACTTTTGGGATGATGACGTCATCTATGACCATTCTTGTTCTCCAACTATACCTTGTCTTGCCTCTGAACCACGTGGAGAGAATTATCAAGCCACACCTACCACAAGTTCACCTGATGCACCTCGCAAGAGTTCTCGGCCAAGAACACTACCAAAGAAACTTCAAGATTATGCAGTGGAGCTTCCAAAATCTGTAGTCCCATCACAGTCCAATTCAATTCCAGGAAACTCGAAGGTACATGCTCTATCTCATTCTATCTCTTATGCTAATTTTTCCCCTTCACACCAAGCCTTTCTAGGAGCTATTACAGCCCACAACGAGCCCAAAAGTTTTGCAGATGTTGTTAGCCATGACTGCTGGCGCCAAGCCATGACAGAGGAAATTGAGGCTTTGGAACGTAATGGTACGTGGACATTAGAAGCTTTGCCTCCAGGGAAGAAAGCCATTGGTTCAAAATGGGTCTACAAATGCAAATTCAAGCCCAACGGTGAACTCGACCGCCACAAAGCGCGTCTTGTGGCCAAAGGATACACACAAGTGGAAGGGATCGACTACTATGAGACCTTTGCTCCAGTAGCAAAATTAGTTACTGTTCGGATTCTTCTTGCCATCGCCGCCAAAAGAGGATGGGAGATACATCAAATGGACGTCAAGAACGCCTTCTTGCAGGGGGGACTTGAGGAAGAGGTTTACATGCAAATACCTTAAGGCTTTGCTACACAAGGTGATACTACAGTCTGTCGCCTTCAAAAGTCGTTATATGGACTCAAGCAAGCGTCACGAAACTGGTATCACAAGTTCACTAGTGTGCTACTCCAAACAGGTTTCCATCAATCACGCGCTGATCATTCACTGCTTATCTATAGGAAAGGGAATGTGTTTGTAGCGATATTAATCTACGTCGACAACATGATAATTACAAGCAATAGTCCAGAAATGATTGCAGCGGTCAAGAAACACCTTCATGCAAAATTCAGCATCAAAGACCTCGGCACTCTAAAATATTTCTTGGGAATCGAAGTTACTGAGCTCAAAACAGGCATTGTTCTTAATCAACGGAAATATGCACTTGACATACTCAAAGATGCCAAAATGAAAGATTGTCGCCCGAGTCTAACTCCTATGGAAGAAAACTGTAGTTTAGACCCTCTTGCAGATGATGAAGTGGTAGATGAAGGTCAGTACCGAAGACTAATAGGTCGATTACTGTACCTTACTGTCACACAACCAGACTTGGTGTACCTTGTAAACGTCTTAAGCCAATATTCCAACAAACCCACACGCACACACATGAATGCTGTGGAACACATTCTACGTTATTTAAAAGGCACTCCTGGACAAGGTATCTTATTGAGAAACGGTGGGGTCTGTGAACTCTTGGGATATTGTGATGCTGATTGGGGTCGCTGTAAGCAAACACAAAGATCTTGCACAGGGCACTACATCACACTAGGTAGATCCCCGATTTCTTAGAGGTCAAAGAAACAAAGCGTCGTGGCACGATCCTCGGCAGAGGCTGAATATCGGGCAATGGCAAACACTGTGAGTAAACTAATTTGGTTGCAATGGTTGCTAGATGAGCTCGGAGAACCACAAAAAAAGGCAACCACCCTGTTCTGTGATAGTCAAGCCACCTTACACATTGCAGCAAATTCGGTCTTTCATGAACGTACCAAACACGTCGAAATGGACTGCTATTTTGTACGGGAATGCATACAGAGCAATGAAATCAAACCCACTAAAATCTCCACAAGGACACAGCTCACAGATGTTTTCACTAAACCACTTGGGCGAGACAAGTACCAAATGATCACTAGCAAGTTGGGCACTGTCAATCTTTATGCGCCAACTTGAAAGGGAGTGTGAGAATAGCTCAACCGATAGATACTCCATTTGAATATAATTTGAATATTGTATTTTGTAAATCTGTTACACATTTAGCTGCTATTTGCATGGATCCGAGAATATCAAGCATCTTGTTACGTGAATATCTCGCTTTCTCTGTTGCATGAGAATGTATATATACAGCCATGTTACCAAATAATAAAGTAAGACGTTTTGCTCTCTGATTCTTGTGCCATTAAATCTTTAAAAATAATCAACTTTATCTTATATTTTGGATACTAAATATAAATTCGAGATATGATTTTACATTCATGATTCAAGGTTTACACTGGTGATTCATCTTAAATACTTTAAAATAAGGCCCCAAATCCCCAATCTATGTTATTTTTCTCACAATGTTTTGATTCATGGCAAGGGTGATCTGGCGTTGTGACGGCTGGGAATAATGCTAATGCAATTTTAAAGCAAGCATGATTCCATCAAAATGAGTTAAAGCTAATTTCAATGCACAATAAAAGTGGAGAAAGATACATCATACATGAGATTATTTATTTTAGAGGATATTAAAGAAATTAATTAAATTAGTTATTTATAAAAAAATATGTATTAATTTTTCTAAAATACCCCATACTTTTTTATGTCCATGATAACTATTCTCAATGGAACCTGCCTATTAATGTACCACCAATTAGGATGTTTAAAGTTTTCTTGTCCCCGATCCTGAACAACTTTTCCCGTCCTGAAAATTTACAAGATGGGAAAATTTAAGATCGGGATAGGAAATGGGATTTTCTAATCTCGAATATATATATATATATATATATATTTGATCCTAAAGAAATAGAGTACATTAATTTGTCTCTCAAGCTTTAGGCATGTAACTAAACTCTTTAGATTATGTAATGTAGTAAACTTTTGATTATGTAATGTATTAGATGGGAATTATCATTGACTGACTTTTGAGTAAGTAAATAAGATTTCATACCAAAATCATTATATTTTTGTGACAAGTCAAGTGGGAAATTGTTACAATTTTTGAATTGATGATAGATAAATGTTAGGTTTATATAAATTCTGGAGCATTACATGCTTTGAGATTTTTTGGGAATTCCCGATTCTGATCTAGACAGGAATTTTTCAAGATCAGGATCGAGAATGATTTCCCTTCCCGAGCCTTCTTCAGGATCGAGATCAAGAAATTCCCGATCCCATCCCATCCCAAGAACACCCCTACCACCAATTAACCCTGATACCAACAGTAGGAAAGATTGTGAAGGATGGCTTTGATTAGGAGTGAAGGACACAATTTCTTTAATCCCAAAAAGTTATATGAATAGATGATATTTCGTAAAGTTATTGATTTTTTTATAAAATGATCAATTATATTAAGGGTTAAGTAGCAAATCTATCCTGGAAGTATAGGCCTAGGAGTAATGTTGCCCTATAAGTTCTTTTTTGTCTCAGTGTCATTCTGAAAGTCTTAAAAAGTAACAATATCACTCCTCTTTTAACCACCGCTTATGTTGATTGTTAATCTTGACTAAAATTGTTTACTGGGCAGTCACATGTGCTTTATTTTTTTCAACTCATCATCACACCTCATCCTCTCTCTCTCCCTCCTTTGATCTTTTTGAAGAAAAACAGTTTCATCCTCTGTTAATCCGTTCCTCTATTCGATCGTTCAACCCATTAAAGAACTCCACCAAATGTCACCTCTCATCATCAAGAATGGCTTCTACCATGAACCCCTCTACCAGACTAAGCTTATAAGTTTTGTCATGTAACTATGGTAGCATCAGTGAGGCTGCTCGTGTTTTTAAGCCAATTAAACACAAAATAAATTTGCTTTACCACACTATGCTCAAAGGGTATGCCAAAAGCTCATCTTTAGACGATGCTTTGTCTTTTTATCATAGAATGAAATAGGATTATGTTAAACCTGTTGTTTATGATTTTCCTATTTGTTGCAATTGTGCAGTGATAAATTGAACCTCAAGAGGGGTAAAGAGATTCACAGGCAATTAATAGGTAGTGGGTATGAATCGAATTTGTTTGCCATGACTGTGGTTGTGAACTTTTATGCAAATTGTAGACAAATTAAAGAAGCATACAAGATGTTCGAGAGAATGCCGTAGAAGGACTTGGTTTCTTGGAATACAGTTATTTCTTGGTTTGCTCAGAATGGCTTAGCCAAGATAGCTATATAGTTAGTCTCACAAATGCAAGACATTGGTTAGTATTTTGCCTGCTGTTGCAAATATCAAGTCTTTGAGCATCGAAAAGTCTATTCGTGGCTATGCTTTGAGATATGGGTTTGGATCTTTTGTCAACATCTCAACCACGCTTGAAGATATGTATTTCAAGTACGAGTCAGTGAGAGGAAGGGGTCAGTGGGAGGGTGTTTAATGTTGTGTTTAATGATCGGATGGAGGAAGGAAGAGACGGAGGACGGAGAGAGAAAGGGGGGGAGAGAGAGAGGATGATGTGTGATGATGAGTTGGAAAAATTAGAACACATGTGGCTACCCTGTAAAAAATTTCAGTCAAAATTAATGGTCAATATAAACGGTGGTTTAAAAATGAGCGACATTACTATATTTAAAGACTTCCAGGGCGACATTGAGAACTTTCAAAGCAACATTACTTGTGAACTTACACTTTCGCAGCGGATTTGCTACTTAACCCTTATATTTTTTTTTTGATGAGAAACTGAAAATCTATAATCCAATACGGAACAATTACAAGAGCAAACAAAATAAACCAAAAAGACTACTCATCCTTCATCAACGACCGCCTCACAAAGAAAAGGAGGTTGGTGATCAAGGAGAACAAAAGGTTCGCTAGTAGAATGAGCCAACTTGGCAAGACGATCAGCTATGAAGTTCTGATCTCTAGGAATGTGGCATAGAAGAACCTGCCAGGTCCTAAATATCCATAGTCTAGCATCATCAATTACATCCCTGAAAGGGTACGATCCTTCACAACCTCGGGTAATCAGATTTATGGCTTCAAGGCAATCAGAGAGGATCAAAACCCTACTAAAACCTTGGTTCCAGCATAGTTGAAGTCCTTGAATGATTGCAATGATCTCGGCCACCACGGGAGGCACTCGGGTAAGTTTGCTGATGTAGCCGCAGATCCACCTTCCATCTTCTTCCCTGATGACACCAGCACATCCACTCTGACCGGTATCTAAAACCGAGGCATCCGTTTGTAAGGTGATAAACCCCGGCTGGCTACGAGTAGCACCTCCTCCTGCATTCAAAGAGTTGGAATAAAACTGGCAATTGGAGGAAAATTCCGTATCCCAGCAGGCGCGGAAGAAACTGTCTTGGGCATCGTGAGAAACCATTTCTGTATCCTCCCCAAATAGCTTCCTGCAACGAGCTACCCAAATGTCCCAGCACACATATCCAAATAGAGTAGCCCAATTTAACTTCTTTGTGAAATTCCTGCCTCCTTCATGATTCAAGTTCCATTTTATCCAATCCCTTCCCCTGTAAGGTTGAAAAGCTATTCCACATGCCTGGATTGACAATCGATCTCCATCGCTCTCGAGCATAAGGACAGTCTCTTAATAGATGCATAATATCCTCTTCCTGTGAGCACCCAAAAGGGCAGGTTCCTTGGGCAGTTAAACCCCATTGAGCTCTGAGTTTGGCGGTATGGACTCTACCGTGAGCGACGAGCCACATAAAAGTCTTCATCTTTTCAGGAATCGGCCACCGCCACAGCTTTCTCCAAAACACATCATCTGAATTACGAGGACCTGCAAAAAGATGGTGATAGGCAGAACTAACAGAAAAAGAACCATTAGAAGAGGGTTTCCAAAAAAACTTATCTTCTCCTCTGTTAATACAGGGAGGGTGAGCGCAGAGGATACGATTAATAGTCTGGCGCTGAAACCATCTTCCCAGCTTAGCAGAATCCCAGATACCCCCAGGAAGAACATAATCCTAAACATTTTCTGTACCATCAATAGAGCCCTCAAAACCAGGTATTAGCTCGATCAATGGCCTATTTAATTCAGACAAGTTATCATACCAAAAAGAAGCTGTAGCCTCGTTACCGATCTGGACTCCCACACCTTGTTTAAATTTATCCCAGACATTACAGACACCTTTCCAGGTGAAGGATGAGTTCCTTTGATATAATGGACCATTGGTTTGGTCCCAACGGTATTTTGCTTTGAGAACCTTCACCCATAGTGTATCCTTGTCAGTTAGCAACGACCAGCAAAGTTTATATTAAAGTAAAAAGATCACTACATAAAGATAAGCGTAAATAAGACAGCAACATACATCAAACAAAAACACTTACAACCACGAACAAGACCAGACACATGAAGTTTCAAGACAAGAGCAAGTAATGCTTCCCTTGGAAAGCTCTTGTATTGTAGCGCTGCATAAAGAAGAATCCACCGACAACAAGTTGATGAAACTGTTTATGCCACTAACCTCACTCTTAAAATAGAAGAAACAGGCATCTACACAAATTAGGTTTAAATGAAATGTGTTTAAATCCAACCTTGACTAACTATCTGATGAATGTCATATACAAATGTATCTCACTATAAGTTGTTTCTTATAAATAGTACGTGAAGTTGTAATAATAGTGGCCCCTGCCGTCAGCGGCTCTAATAATCATGGGGAGAGAATTTTTTTTAAGGGAGAATTATATTTAGGTCCTATGGAAAAAAAAATGAAAAAATGGTCATTGTAAATTGCAAAATGAAAAAATGGTCTCATTAATAACTCTATGAGCCTGTATTGACAACTCATTAATAACTCTATGGGACCATTTTTTCATTTTGCAATCTATAGGGACCATTTCTTCATTTCTCTTCTTTCTTAGGACCTGAATATAATTCTCCCTTTTTTTAATCCACTAGGGCAACTTGATAATTGTTACTCTAAATTTATTTACACACAAATTCTTAGAAACTTTAGAATTATTTGTCCATTTAGTATAATTTTTTTATTTACAGTTATTCTGTGGGACCTCGGTGTTATTTTAACAGAGACATATCGATAGAATAAAAATTGTGAAGGAAGTTAAAGATATAAGAAGTATGTAAATAAGAATTCTAATGTCATTGCTCGTAAGTAATATAGATTCTTATAAATTTTACATTTTATATTATTCTTGAGAAATATATGATATATCTGATACAAAGAGAAATTCTGTTAATATATTTTTGTTTACAATAATTTAAAGTTCAATTTAAATAAAATTAATTTTCTTCTCTTCAATTCACCTTTGGAAATTTTTTAACCATCTTACTTAGATAAAAGAGGAAATTTATGGAAAAGTTTCCATTGAAATATTTATTATCCAAGATACCTAAAATTTATTTAAATACCCAAGGGCCCAGTTTAATATATTGGAATTCATTTTAATGGAAATAGAAATGGATATGGAGATGAGAATAAAGTTTAAAAGTATATTTAGTATGTCATAAAAATGAGACCTAATTTTTATATGAAAAGACCAAAAGACCCTTCTATTTTTTTTTAAAAAAAAAAACCTTCCTCTAGCTTCATCCCCTTCCTCCTCTAAAACTCAGCCTGCATTGTTCAAATTTTGCGGGCAAGATTTTAGATTTATGAACACAAAACACCATAGGAGATCTTAGGAACTTCAATCTTGAGGTTAAGCACAAACCGTTGCTGGCAAGAACAAATCGACTTGGTGCTTGATGTTGGCAGAAAAGAGGTGGAGAACCACTACCTGCAAGACTTCAATCCTCTTTTGCACTCGTGAACTCTTCGACGTTGATGTCAAGCTTAAATCAAACAAGATTGCTCCTTCACACAACGACCTAGATTCCATAAAGAGGAGGGCTAGATCTAACCGAGGTTTACAAAGCCAAAGTCGTTGTCGTGGGCCTCCTGCAGTTACCGTCATGAGCTGCTTGCTGGCTACGGCGGCCATCGTGGGTTCCTGACAAAGGTCATCATGGGTGAGGGGAGCGACTAGCCTGAAAGATAAAAAAGAGGGAAGATGTGAAGATGAAATCCACCAACACGGAATTGTAAATCTTTGGGGGCGATGATGAAATTCAATTCCAACAATTTTAGTGGATATAAAATTGAGAAGTTTCTCAATTCCATCATACCAAATATGACTTCTTATGGAATGAGACTTAATTCCATTTTCACATCCCCTAATTCTACTTTACCAAATGGGCTCAGTCTTTGAGGATATGCAACTCTTTAAGTTATGCGTAACATTTCTCTAACTATAATCAAAATGCAACACTCTTAAACACAATTAAAGACATATGACACACAATTGAACAAGAATTGCACCACACATTCTATTGCATAGGCAAAACAGGAGACATCTGTATATAAATTGAAAATATACCATGTGAGCACCTAAACAAATTTTCATTATATTTGGGCAATAAATATTTCAATAGTGAATTTATTATAAAAAAGGAAAATATTAGAAAGAATGGATACCAATGCCTCATTCCTTTGGACCAACTATAGGGAGTGTACGAGAAAGAGAGGAAGTAAAGTGACCTTTCGCGAGAGGAAAGATTGGGGACAGGTCCACAGCTACAGTACAAAGCCATTCAGATCCACCGCCAAAAGACAAATTGGGGTCATTCGTCTCTCTCTGTACAATTTTCAATTTTTTCTTGACCCATTTTGACAGTCCAATGCGCCGTTATCTATCTGCCAAACCCTGTCCCATACCATCCAACGGTCCTTGTTGCCTACTCAAAAAGCAGACTGTGCCGTTAGCTTTATCAGCGTCCCTATCGCGGAGCGGTGGAATGAGAGAATACCCTCATTTAGTTTATGTTTATTTAAGTCCAAATTAGAGCATTTCTTCTTTTCTTTACCCACTCCCATAATGGCTTGTCTTATTAATTTACGCGCGGCATCTGGCTGGCTCCTTCCCACACTTTACGTGCAGCTCGGTAACGAATTCTTATTTAAAAATTTTATTAGTTAGAACTTAAAAGAATATAAATTCCTGTTGTAGAAACTTTATAGTTTTTATAGTTAATAAAATTTCTCAGTAAATACTTTTTTTTTTACTAATTTTTCAGATAAATATATATTTATAATCTGATCAACCACACACCCCACACTTACCCAGGATGTTAGATGCCATTGGAGCTAAAGCTCATTGACACATGTAGAGGTGGTAATATGGTCTAGCCCAGTGGATTCGGGCTAATCCGTCACGGATTGGGATCATATGGGTTCGAGCTCAAAAGAACCGCATCTATATGGGTTGGCTAAACCATAACCGCTGAATTGGCAGGTTGGGCGGGCCAACCCATATTTTTTTTTCAATTTTTTTTAATAATATACTAAGATTTTTTTTCTACACACCTAAGCCATAACAAAATTAAAAATACATTACAAATTAAACATTCATCACAAATTCACACATAATAAAATAAATATAAATCCACAAGCCATTAGTATAACTCAACAATAATCAATAATTAGTTAATATTAAAGGTATTTCAATTTAAAGCATGATGTGAAGTCGTATCTTAAGTTCGATCACTTTGCTTTTGCATAAGTAAATCCGCCACTACTGCAAATAATAAAATAAGGTGAAAGATAATATTATGCTAATTTTAAATAAATGAGTAAATGACAATAAAATAAATGAGTAAATAAAATTATATTACCATCATCAATAACATCTTCCGCTATGAAACCAAGCATCCAATCATGTGTACAGATTAGGGCTTGAACATTATCAGGAAGAAGATAACTTCTATACTCTGTGAGAACTCGTGAACCAATATTGAAAGCTAATTCACTAACCACTATAGTTATGGGAATGCCTAAAACATCAGACGCCATCTTTGAAAGACAAGGAAAATGAGCAGAGTTAGTTTTCCAATAATCCAAAACTTCCATGTCTATATATCTTACCTCTTGGCTCTTGTCTCTTGCTCTTAGTTTATATTAAAAAAAAATATGGGCCGGCCCGTCAACCTGGTGGTCCAACCCGTCACGGATTGGGACCATATGGGTTCGGGCCTAAAAAAACCGCTCCTAAATGGTCCCAGATTTTCAGAACCCAACCCATCACAGATTGGAACTATATGGGTTTAGCCCACGGTCTCAACCCATATTACCAGCTCTAGACACATGTTTCATTGTTCACCCCACCCACAAGATGTGGTAGATGAAGCCAAACTCGTCATTTCAAGGGACTGGTAGGTAATAGTAGTTACTTATAGATTTAAACACGATAATCAATTAGCCAAGTATTTCTATAGTTTTGTAAGTAATTTTGGTATCTTTCATCAATCCCATCCTTTTAAATTTTAGGAGAATTACATTTAACTCTTGAGGAAGAAAATAAATGAAGAAATGATTCAATTAACAACTTCAAGAGCCTATATTGATAACTTGTTAACAATTCTAAGAGTCTGTATTGACAACTTCATAAGATTATTTTTTCATTTTTACAATCTATAGAGGTCATTTTTTTATTTTTCTTCTTCTTTAAAACCTGAGTGTAATTCTCCCTTTAATTTTTAGATGCATGATGATGAAGGAAGTTAGAATTACACGGTTTCATTGTATCATTTGGCTCTTTTTGAGTTATTGGATACTCCCTCTTGTTCTTAAAATTAGATATATTTAGAGAGTTGATTTTGATTCTAAATATAAGTCATAATTTTTATATTTATCAATATTTTTCTAATTTACCCTTATTGATGATTCTCAACAATAATCAAGGAGAAGAGGAAAATGAGTGAATTAAGGGAGATGAATATGGTATTTTAGAAAATACATGTCTTGTTAACTAACTCAATAAATTTACTTAATCTAATTAAATTAAATAAATATGATTTATATTATGAACAATAAAAATATTAGTCTTCCCTCGGAAAAAACATGTTCCATTTTGTTCGGCTCTTTTTATTGTCTCAGTACTCTGCGCTTTCATACACAATTTACCAGAGTTCAAGCCGAGCCAGCTAAGATGCCTTTCTCCGGCCGAAAGACATGGAGCCATTAAAAAAAAAACACGCACTTTAGAATATCTTTGCCTTTAAAAGGAATAAAATTTATTTGTCCTAATTAATTCCAAATCTAAAAACCCTTCTCTCACTGAGAGCTTGGTCACACTCCGCTTGCTAGCTAGCTTCTGCTCCACTCTGCTTTCCCTCTACTATTGTTGCTTCTCTCTTCTCCTCCGACGACTCTTTTTCCTTCGAATGTTGAATTGAAGCTTAATATATACCGAAGCTTGAAAATGCGGGGTCCTTTAGGCGCAGTCATAGGAAGATACGCATCAAGTGATGGAATGACCCAAGTGGGTGGAATCATTAGGCACAACAGAAAATGCCGAGACGTCGCCGTTCTCGTCATCTTCATTGCATTCTGGATTTCCATGATTGTGAACTCTAGCTTCGGTTTCGATAGAGGGAATCCCTTAAGGTAAACTCTTAAAAGCTTCGCCTGCTTTATCTAAATTTTGCACTGCATTGCTGGAGTTTCTGTTGTTCGGGAGTTTTAGTTTCTGTATGTCTTTGAGGCATGAGATCTTTTCAGGAACTGTTCTTGTGGCAATTTGATAATGATGTTTTAACTTCTACTGTACCGTGTCCGTTTTGGCGTGTCATGCTTTTCTTAGCCTTCTATGATTGGTTCAATTTCTCTGGAACTTTATGGCAGTTTAAGTCACTTTGTATGCTTTAAATTGCACCTGTGGCTCAATCTTGTTATTTGGTAGGCTGCTGAAGAACTTGAAGTAAGAAATGAGAGTTGATTTGGGGGGAAGAGGAAGAAAATTAGGTGGCGCGCTTCGTTGTTTGCCACCATATTTTTCTTATAATTGCTAGAGAATTTTCTTGATGGCGAGCATTTAAAGTGCTTTCACCCAAGTAGTGCCATTTGTTTACTAGCACAATGAAGCTTGTGATTTTGTTCTGATTCAGTTTTTCTTATTGTTTGTTTGTGAACATTGGCATTACTGTTTTCCAGGCTCACATATGGGCTGGACTACAAAGGGAATGTGTGTGGGGACAAGCATGCGCACCCTGGCCTTCGTCAATTGGAGCTCAAATATTGGTTAAATCCTAACCAGATTTATCAGAGTGGATTAAAGGATACCCAATTCGAACTGGCTGATGCTCGTACTATATGCTTATTGGATTGTCCTGTGCCTTCTGAAGACTCACTTAACTGGGTGTGTGATTATCCTGAAGGAGAAATCAAAATTTTGATGCAGGACTGGATTGATGGGAACTATGACTATTTTGAATTTCTTACTCCTCAAATGAGAAACAGCTCTCTTCAACTTCAGGGCCCTTGTTATCCTGTCATATTTCCAAGTGTAAATGGTAAGCAAACTATGGATTCCTTGTTTTTGTATTTCTATTTGGTTGGACCTTGTTTGAAGGGTAAGCTCCTCCTACAAAACGTGTAGTTTTTTGGTTTTTGGGAGGTAGGGGACGAAGTTGTCAGTCTCTCATAAATTATGAGCTTTTCAATTGCTAATTCTTTAATGAGGTAGTTCCTGTCATTCTTTTTGTCTA
This sequence comes from Inga leiocalycina, assembly GCA_963242795.1. NCBI lineage: Eukaryota > Viridiplantae > Streptophyta > Magnoliopsida > Fabales > Fabaceae > Inga > Inga leiocalycina. Next base: position 51,308,664 of record OY725329.1, read on the forward strand.
GTTTACTGGAGTTGCCAACTTATTGCTCGGGCATCAAATGTGTCTTTAAAGCACTGGCAGCAGATGGGTGGAGTTAACATCAATGAGGACATTGTTATAGATAAATCTGTTCACAAATCAATCAATTCTCATTCAGCTGTCTTGAAGGTTGAATTCTATACAGTTTCAACTCTACATGCCTTTATCATTATTATGATTGTAAAATTGTTTACATTCTCAGCTCTAACCTTATATACCTCGTTATTGGTTTGTTAATTTCAACACTAAAACTAAACAAATGGTAGTCTTCGTCATCCTCAATCCTTGCTGTTAACTTAACAAGTTAATTTTTCTCATGATACCATCATAACTGTTTACGCTTGATATAGTTAATGATCAACTTATGAATACTTAGAATGTGCTGAGTAGGAGTGACAATGGAAGGAATGATAGACAAGGAATTAAAAGCCATGGATGCTTGTATTGTAAATATCTATTTCTGTCAAGCATTCTCACACTCTCTTATTTTCAGTTGCAGTTTTCTGAACTGCCTTGCATCTTTCCATTGAGCATAATCTTGAAGTTTCATCATTTACCTGTATTTACAGAGATACATGGCTGACATAGGAAAGTCATGGGCTGTACTGATAGTTTGTGGAGGGATCTTGCCTCTGTTTTTGTCAGTTATTTGGCTTCTGATGATTCGACATTTTGTTGTCGCGATGCCTTGGATAACAGTGGTGCTCTTTAATATTCTCATAATATCAGTCACAATGTTCTACTACCTAAAAGGTTGGAATGTCTATCTGGTTATTTGATAAACCAAATGTTTGTGTTTGAAAGGAGATAGTCCTACATAACTGCATATAAATTATGAATCGAGTGTTTGTATACTTGTCAGCTGCATGGTCCAATTCATTTTTCAGTTTTCCTTGGTTATAGAAATTCTTCTCTTTCATCCATAGCAACAATAAATATATTCAGTTGCAATATAAAGAAAGTGATCAAATTCAAATTTAGAGATTTTGATTATGATGCATTTGTAGTATGGAATCTTAGAATGGACTATATGCTAGTTCACATGGTTTAATTTTCAAAGCCTTGGAGCTCGTATTAACAAGGGGGTTGCTGGTTGTAAATTAATAAAATATTGGATTATTTTGTTGGATAAATACTTACTGCACATGCTTATTATTATGCTTCCTTGGGGATTCTCTAACCTATAAATTTGCTTATATAATTTGTTACCCTTAAAATTGTAGAATTTATCTTTTTTCTACATGTTTTATGAACTTCAGTCGGACAGTGATGCTGATTTTGTTTTTGTTTTCTTGACTTTCAGCTGGGTGGATAGGAAATGATGCTGTTTCTCCCATCATTGGTGAACATGACCCGTACATTCATGTATTTGGGAGGGTAGGTGCCATAAACAAGCAAACCCTTAATAAGCTCTTTCTATGTGTGTCTATGTATTTTGGTGTTTTTATAATATATGTTTATACATGTGTTCATTTTCAGGAGCTTAATCATCTGCGTGGTGTTGCTGTCCTCATGACCTTTATTATGGCTGTTGCCATTCTTACATCAATTGCTATTGTTCGACGAATCCTTATGGCAACATCTGTCCTCAAGGCAAGCATCCACTATGTGAAATGTGGTTAGGAAAATATGATTATGTTTCACTTACTTTTGCTAATTAAATTTGACTTGATATTGAAAAATGTCTATTGTCTGTAAGTGTTTTTGTTAAAACTTAAAATTGTTAAAATACTTTAGTTGTTTGGATTGTACATGAGAAAGCACAATGCAAGTGTATTTGTGAAGCTGGATCAAGTAACTTATCTTTCCAAGTACTCCTACATAGAGAGTGGTGAAACATGTCAAATCTCTTAGCGTTTGTAATATGTTACTACATGTAAATTCCTATGCTATGACAAGAATGTATTAAAACATGCTAATTTTTCTGGTATGCATCTAGCAACAGTAGTATCTGCTTTCCACAGCTTAATCTAACTTAGAATCTGAGCATTTCATTCCCTCTAAAAACATTTTTTTAGGCTTAATTTTTTCTTGCAAAGTGTTATACATACTTTCCCACTGGCACATCATGAGGTACAATTGTGCAATGGTGGGGCCATTAGTAAGAATAAAGTAGTGATCCATCTTTCTATCAATGAGATGAGTCCGTCAATCTATCTAATTTAGTATAATTCTGTTTGCAGGTTGCTGCCAAAGTAATTGGGGAAGTCCAAGCACTAATTATTTTTCCGCTCTTGCCATACGGTATCCTCGCAGTGTTCTACATGTTTTGGATATCAGCTGCTCTCCATTTGTTCAGTTCTGGCGAGGTTGTTCAGAATAAATGCAACTCTAACTGCTGCGCGTATGATCTCTTGGAAAAACGGGTGAACTGTGACAATTGTTGTGGATATAGCATCCGATACACGCCACATATTGGAGTTGCCATCCTTTTTCACCTATTTGGTTGTTACTGGGCTACTCAATTTTTCATAGCATGCTCATCAACAGTGATTGCTGGATCTGTTGCTTCCTATTACTGGGCTCGTGGGGAAACATCTGTAAGTTTGCACAATGCCTTTTGCATAATTGAATAATCCAATTTGAAGGATTAAGTTGCTTTTGTGTTGCCAACGTTGGTTAAATACTAGAGGATGAACGAAATATAGTCTCAGTCCGTACAGGACCACAGTTTACTATATGGCCCATAAATGTTCAAACTAAGTGTCAATGTAAGATGTAGCTTTAATAGTTGTTGAAATATGATTATGAATTCTCATTCAATTAGATTCAAGATTTTCCCACAACTCCCCCAACTAAAATCACTTTTTTTTTTTTTAAACAAACTGGCCGTTAGATGAACTGGATAGTTAACTTCAAGTGTCAAGGCAATTTCACACCTTTTTTTTAATAAGTTAAATTGTGGGTCTTGTGTTTCATGGACCCTGAGGTCAATCAGTGTTTATGATTGATGAACAACACAGTTTCCAATAAATTTTATAGATATTTTGATTTGTTTGGTTTTGATGTTTTTGTTTAAAAGTAGATGTACTATTTGCTTTTTATAATTGCACAATATCAGTTGTTAATGGAATTAACTGATATGTGGTAACTAACAACATCTAACGTTACTCAATGCAGCCTGAAATTCCATTCCTTTCAGTCGTTTCCTCCACAAAGAGGCTTATGCGTTACAGCCTGGGGTCTGTGGCTCTTGGCTCTCTGATTGTATCATTTGTTGAATCAATCCGCTTTCTGCTTGAATCTGTTCGCCGAAAGCTAAAAATCTCTAGTGACACACCTGATGGCTGTTTAGGCAAGGCTGCATACCGAACTTCTCATTTTTTTCTCAGGTGTATTGAGTGGACCATAAAATCAGTGAACCGGAATGCCTATATCATGGTAAAGTTTTTGATATACAATAAATTAAATTCATATGCATGCGGCATTTGATGGACATGTTGATCATTTTGGTGCAGTAAATATGTAACAGACAGTAACATATTAGTGGGAAAAAGAGAATAAAAGTTCATCCGAGCATTTTTTTTCTTGTAATTAGCATGCTTTGAGAGACTGAGAAAGCATTTGAGACTTTGATGCCATGTTGAGAAAGATAGGAATAATACTATGTGGGTTTGCTGATTTGTTAGCCTGGCACCCTGCGTGTGTCTATTTAAAAATATTAGTTGGGTTGCATGAGGATAGTACATCTATTGAATGCCCAAGCCCACTAATCCTAAACACTTGCTTAAACCCAGTTGTCACACCGACTATTTGAATAAATGAATTTCTGCAGATAATATAGTGTAAAACATTTGTGTTGATAGTGACATATTCATAACTAGATAGAGCTTCATGTCTAAATTCAATTCATTCTGGGTTCCTGAACATGAGAGAAGGTTCTAGCCAATTGATGTCCAGTTCCCAGACATGTATTAGTTGCACATAGCAAATGTTGGGGTCATTCTGAACCAAGAATAGTAGAGTGATGTTAAGTCCAGAAAAAATTTGCTAATATTTGATTGGGTTTCTCATTTGTCTTTTCTTCCTTTGTTAATTAGTTATTTCTGATTAAGCCTTCTTTACTAGTTGAAGCTTACATGCTTGATCTTCACCTCATTCTGCTTTTTGAATACCCACTTGCAACTGCAGATTGCTATAACTGGTAAAAGTTTCTTCCGAGCTTCAGCTATCGCCACAGAATTGATCATGAATAACATCCTTCGAATTGGGCGTGTCAATGTGATTGGAGATGTCATTTTGTTCCTTGGAAAGCTATGTGTTAGCCTGGCAAGCGCTGTGTTTGCTTTCCTCATGCTAGACACACACAAATACAGAACTGCTCATAACAAGATCTCATCTCCCCTCTTGCCTGTCATGGTATGTTTTCTATCATCTAATTAAAAGAGTGGGGAATTAGAATCAATAACCATTTATCGAAAGCATTACTGATGAATCAGGCCAAAAGAGAAAAAAATCATTAATTAATGATTGTGATTCATCTTTAAATTGATAAAATCTTTCTAGTCAAATTGACTCTAGGGCGATGAAGAGTTGGTTTGGATTATTATTTCTGTTGTGTGAACTTCATAGCTTGCAGTTCCGAAGAGTTGTTCAGTTGTGTCTCAGAACATCTTGCTGATATTGATCTCAAACCTTTTTTGGATTAAACCTCAGGCATCAACTGTAAGCAGAGTGTTTGGATTAGCTTTTGGAGGATAGATTTTAAGGAAAAGTGATTTAAACAAATATATGATATAGATTAATTGAAAATGTTTGGATGGTTGCAATCACAATCAGAATCAGAATCACTTTTTCATGTGTAAATTACTAAAAAGGACATTGGTTAATGTGATAATTAACATAAGGTACAAGGGGTCTGCTACTGAACAAGGGTATTTTTGGTACTTTGCTCTGACTGCCTACAAAAATCTCTTTTCAAAAGCTGATTCAGACTGCTTCTATCAACCCGTGGTCTAGGCTCTGTGATCCATTTTTGCTTTTGATCAGCGTGTGGATGGTTAAGGGAGAAAGTGCTTTTTTGATGGCTTTCCAAACACGCACTTAGAGGAAAACCTTGTAAATAACCACTAGCTGAAAAGCATGGCCAAACAAAGATACCCCAAGTTATGGGGAAAACAGTCCAACAAAGTGCCATTTATAGTACTCCTCCAGTGTTTAATACAAGACATATTTAGGGAATTGATTTTGGTCTTAAATATAAGACATAGTTTTTATATTTGTTAATCTTTTCCTAATTTATCTCTATTAATGCTCTCTCAACCATAATTAAATTGGAGAGGGAAGGAGAGAATTAAGGAAGATGGTTAGGGTGTTGTAGAAAATACTTGTCATATTAACTAACTTTTTTAACCTAATGAAACTAGGTAAATATGTTTTATATTAAGAACCGAAGGAGTACAAAGTGTGAATGATAAAGATAATCACCACCTCATTTTCAATATTCTCTGTAATTGTAGGTCTGCTGGGCTCTCGGATATATTGTTGCGACACTTTTCTTTGCGGTGGTGGAGATGTCGATCGACACCATCATTTTGTCATTCTGCCAAGATTCTGAGGAACATCAAGGGACAGCCCAGTATGCTCCTCCTCTTCTAATGGAAACTCTCAATGACCAAAATGAGATGCAGAGGCTTACACAAGGACCCCAATAAAGATAGATGCTTGTGTAACATTTAGATGTTTATATTAAATGGCCTATTTTTGCTGCCTGAATTTTTTATGCCCCTCCCTTGTATATAGATATTTATGTCTACAATGTTGGACCAAGGCCTCCCTTTGTTGAAGAATGGGAATGCTTTTTAAGTAGTCTTGATCTTGTTCAGCACATGGGTTATCTAGGATATTCCTATTTATTTTACTTGGGGCACAAGTAAGACCTATTTAAGGAACTGGCTTATGTACCTTCTTATTTTGGGTCGAGCCTTTAATTTTGACATTTTAGCCTTCATTTCTTCCTCATGCTCGGCAGGGTTCTTCACCTTGACTGATTGGGCTCACTGAGCTGTCTCAAATTCAGGTTGTTTAGGCCTGGTCAATGTGAGTTTTGGTTTTAGACAATGGGTTTATTTTGATCACATATATAAGATCCGATGCATTTTATCTTCTAAATTTTTATTTGTTCTTCTAAAGTATCAATATTGATTGCATATATTAAGGGGCATTCTATTGATGGTAATTTTAATGTACATGATTAAAGTAGGTATTTTAAGGAAACTGATCCACACTTATCACAAATAATTAACTAAATTAATTTCTTAATATCCCCAAACTAATATTCTTGTTAGTTTTATAAGTGTATGTGAGTCTGCATGTAACTTTTAAGACGCAGATTCGACAGCTAATAAATTATACTTTCTCATTCTTAATATAACAGCTAAATGAAGGTTGCAGGGTTGTATTTGCCAAAATATGAGATCTTAATCTATTTTATTTATCATTTTTAAAAAAAATTAATTTACTTAACTAATAAATTGATATATGATATTATAATGTTATAAATAAATATTTTAGGGAGATCAAATTATATTTGTTATAATTCATTAATTTATTTAATTTTCTTAATAAATCTAAACTAATGAGACGCTGCGTTTAACGACGAACTCCTCAGGCTCAGCCACGGAATGAGCTGGGCATCTGATCCCGACTTCACTCTTCGTTCCCTTCATCGCTTTGTACTGGTGAACTGACTCTGTCCGCCTCTGAAATCCACCATTTTGCCCTCCGGTGAAACTTCATATTGAACGCTTCTGAATCCGGAGGTACTGTGATTTTCCAGTTTCTTTTTGATTGATTGGTGCGTGAGGTATAAAATGATAGAATATAAGCTGGGTCTTTTGAATTTTGTCATAAATATTCATTTTCGTTAAATTTTGCTGCAAGCCATGTTGGTTTCGATCTTTTATTGCCTAACGAAATTTTGAATTCTCTTTTTAACTGGGTTGGGTCTCTTTAGGTTTAAGGTCATGCAATTGATTTCGAGTTTGCTAGTTTTCATCATTTTGGATTAATCATTGTAGTGAAGAGGGATTCTTGAGCCAAATCTATGGTTAGTCTCTTCTTGTGAGCCAAATCAATTGGTACTTTCTATTCCCAATCAGTGTTACCAGTGCTCCATTTTTTGGTATCTACTTTTATATATATAGTTAAATGAGTTTGCTTGCGACTGTGCCTGCAAATTCGGTGTGCTAGTGTTTATATGAAGAGTGTGGATATGGCAGTTCTGATGGTTCTGTGTAATTATTACAACAAATTATTGTGGTTGCATTTGGTATTAATTACTACTCCAATCCTAAACGTAGAACATAGTTTGTAGTGCAACTAGTGGTAGTATTGAGCAATCATAGACTGCTGCTGTGCTGCCTTTCTCCTCCTGTACCTTCTTGTTTATGACAATGACATTTCAATTTGGTAGCCATTTGGAAATCTTACTATGACAGATTTAAATAACTGTTTCTCTTTTAGTCTGTCTTGTTTGAAATTTTGAGATTTCATTTTCCATGGCTAAGGATTATAACCATTCTCCCAGTTACTTTTGTTTCAAAAGTTAAACTGTGATACTGCTGTTCTCTTCTTTCTTCAAGGAGGGATTTGGAATTGGAGCTTAGGGGGAAGGAGGAAATATTTGCACTTGTGCTGAAAATACTCTCTGTAGTTATCATATTATTCAATAGTGCATTGCCTGCATGATTATGTGATATGAGTTGTACAAGCAATAATAAATTTTATTTTTCTATTCCAAAAATAAATACAAAAACATTATAACAGGAAATTTTGCAACAACGCATTACCATCACCAGTTACTTTCCTAGTCTCCCACCACCATGTTTTAATATAATCAGAAAAGATCTTAAGCGGAAAATCTCTGAATGCTGAAATGAACTGATCCACATCCTAAAAATTGTCTTCTTGTTGTAGTCTTGGATACTTGTGACATATGGGGCATGCCTTAAAAGTATCGTACAACACTTTAAATTCTGTTGTAACCCATCAAATTGATGAAACCATTTGAAAAAACTCCTGAATATCCCTAAATTTTGTTTTGTTACATGCTCTAGAAAATTAATAAAGGTGGACCTCATATATTTTATTAGTGGTTGAACATACGTATGAAGATTATCATTTTTTTTCCCTCTGAGAACTGTTATGGTTTCTATTTTGCTTCAAATGCACTATTAGACATAGTGTGCGGCTATAGCAATTTATAGAGTTTCACAAATGATTCCAAGGCCAGGAGACTATGATACTTGAATCAAGTCTTAGATGCTTTCTCATCTGTAATTATGTTGTCTATAAATCACATTACTAGGCATTTTCCAAAGTAAGCATGAAAATCTTATATATCCCCATTTTTTGTGTGTTAAATTTTCTTCTATTTGTTGAATAAGTCGTGTCCTATTGAGAGTTCAACGAATTCTGGCTTTCTTATATGAGCTAGGATGTAGCATATGAACTGTATTTTGTATTTTGCTATTAAAAGATCAGGCAGTAACTAAATTTCTACCCATTGCAATCTGAAATGTTTAGGAAACATTTATGCTTAAAGCTGTCTTATACTTATAGTTCTCTGTTTCAGCAAGCCATGGCAAGAGGAGTAATCAGTGATAAATGGGCAATGAGAGTTCTCTGGGTTTGTGCCATTGGAAGTGCTGTCAGTAAGCATTCTTTAAATATTTGTTATTATATTTTTTCCTTGTAGTAAGTAATGATTGTCGAAACCCTCTTTAATCTCGAAATCTTAAACTTTCATGTGGAAATTGATTAATAATTTAGATGTGAACTGTGAAGTATGGACAAAGCACCTGGCACTATGACACACATTAACAACAACAATAAAGCTTTTATCCTATTAGGTGGGGTCGGCGCACTATAACACTCATGATTAACATTATTGTAATTTCTTACAAGAATTATTTTATTTTTATTATTCAGGCTTATATATGGTTGCGGCCGAAAGAAAATTACAAAATAGGGAAAGGATGCTAGCAGAAGGCTTGAAGGCTATGGAATCAGGAGGAGCAAATGGCGAAGAAGCGTAACTTTGGTACACTATGAAAAATCTGTCTCAAGCATACAGCAGAGTTTCAGAATCATCAAAATTAGGCCTCCTCATGTAGAACGTTCCTCCATTTTCTGTTGAGTCACTGTATATTTAGCAGACAATATTAGAATGTTTGCTTATGTTTTCTGCTGTTGATCACTGTAATAGACATTGCTTTCTAATATATTGGAAAAACAGGAATATTTTTGTTTGAATGAAATGTGTCAAATTAATCTTTTGGATGCCTTTGGCATGAAATTTATTGTGTGGGACCAAGTCAAGGTTTCACATTCAAGATATATTTGATTTGGTGCTGCTTCATTCGCTGAATACAAATATACAAGAAAAAAATTAAGTTTAGCAACAGTGTGAATTTTCTAATAAAATCTTTACAAGAAAATAATCCTGAAAGATACAAATATGCTCATTGAAGCAGCATCTATGACTATGGGACCTGCATTATACAAATAATTTGGCAAATTTATCAATATTTTTGAACATGTTAGCAAGTAATTTTGTTACAGGACAATCATTGTCTCAAGGACTGCCTTAAATAAAAGCCTCCATGATAGTAATTAAGTTTCGCTCTGCAACGAATTTCACCCAAATATTCTTGCACTAACCGCTTGCATTAATTAATGATCTTTCACCAAACATTGCTCCCATGTTTCATGGATCAGGAAGCAAGAATGTGGCAAGAATTTAATTATTGACCACTTCGTCATAGAAGCTTTGGTACAAAAAAAAAAGGGGTTAAGATGTAAATTTGCCTTTAAAAGTTTTTATTGAGAAGCAATGTTATCTCGGAAATGTTAAAATGGAGCAATATTGCTCATTTCCTTTAAAAGTTAATGGTTAACCTCAATTTTTTAACAGTCAACGTTTGTTTTTTAATTGAATAGGGCAACATTGCTATGTTTTAAAACTTTCGGGGTGACATTAAACTTGAAAAAACTTCTAGAGAACATTGCTCCTCAGCGAAAACTTTCAGGGGTAGATTTGCACCTTAACCAAAAAAAAAATCACTTCAATTTAGAATCTTGAGCTTTTAATGAACTCTGAAGCACTCCTCCTATCATTAATGTGGGATTTTATTGGGGAGTTGGTGTTAATATTAAATATAAGACTTATTTCACATATTCATCAATTTTTTGCCAAATTAATTCTATTGATACTTTTTTAACAATAATCAAGTAAAGGAAGGAGGGAGGGAATAAAAAAAAATGATTAGAATGTTTAAAAAAACAAAACATATCAATATAACTCGCTCGAATAACATTCTTAATTTACTCAAATTATTTAATTGGGTCTTATATTAAGGACAAGATGACTGTCATTATTGTAAATTGCAATAATGATGACTATATTTGTCTGGGTTTATATATGGCTACTGGGGAAAGACAAACGCAAAACAGGGCCAGGATGCTAGCAGGAGGCATTCCTTCAATGAAGATAAAGGAATCTTATTTTGATTTTTTTTTTTTGAAAAAAAAAAACCTGAAATTGATATCGTAATAACTACATGAATTTTTCTTCTGATCCCTTTAGTATTACAAGTGGAACTTTCTAATCTCCTAACTAGGCATTATAAATACACACACACATATATATATATATGACAGTGATATCAAAATTAGTCAACTGCAACTTGTAATCATACAAAATCCAACTTCATCATTGTAAGCAGGCTTTCATTTTTTATTTCTTCCAGGGGGCAAAGAAGAGGATCTTGAAAATGATCCTATTCTAAAACTGAATGATGATGCTGAGGTAGAAATTGAAGCAGATGGACGAAGGAGAGGCGTAGCTGCCCTGCTTGAAGTTTCATTTGCAGCAGTTACTGCTTGTAATTCTAACTCATCATCCGCCGAGGCAGCGGCAGATTCTGTGGCGGCCGGAAGCCCTTCAACCGTTTGGTTGTCATCTTCCTCGATGGACAACACAGTGCTTGTGTCTGTATGTATGGTGGAATCTTCAGGGAAGAAACCACCATGTCTTCTCTTTCTCCTCGCTTGTTTCCCCCATCCATGAATAGTCTCCCTTATTTTCTGTGGAATTAATGCTGCCTTATAGTTTGTTCCCATCTGAATCAAACATAGGAAAGCTGTTACTACATGTGACATGAAAGTGTCAAAACATGTTAATTACCCCCTCCAGTCTTAGGAGTTGATCTTGTTCCTAAATACATGACAGATTTTTGTTAAATTTTTTCTTAATTTACCTCAATTAATGTTCCCTTAACCATAATCGAGGAGAAGAAATGAGAGAATTAAAGAAGATGATTGAGGTATTTTAGAAAACATGTTATATCAACTAACTTAACTGACTTCCTTAATCTAATCAAATTAGGCGAACGAATCTTATATTAAGGACAGGAGGGAGTACAAAAAAACGTGTAGGAGGGCACAAATTTGAATAATCTGTATATGAAGTTACCTGCGTGGCAAGTGCATAGAGTGGCAAGGTACTGTAGCTACAGACAAACTGCCCAGCAAACCTGGGGAATTAACAACAATTTCTTTTCAGCATCTTAATTTAACAGGATTGAGGGCCAGCTTATTTCAGGTTACAAGATAAACAGTTATTTTAGTTAAGTTAAATATGAGGAAGCTGTAGGGAGCATGGGGAAGCCTTAAGCTAAACATGAGGAATGTGTTTGGGGGGGGGAATCTATTTTGATAATCTATTCCAAAAAGATTATCAAAATAAGTTGAAAACAGATTTTTTCCCCCAACAAAACCTTTATGATTTCTCCCAACAACGTCCTCATGTTTAATATAACCAAAAATCACTTATTTTCTGATCTTAAACAAACTGACCCTGAGATGATAAATCAAAATTTATCCATACCCCAAGATCAGCCTTAAATACACAAGGAGATGATTCCTAATAAAGCAGGATCGGTACCCAAACTGCCACTGCAATCATAAAATTTCAGACATTTTAGTAGAACACAGAAATTTAAATCAGGAAAAAAAGTCAGTTTCTGTTATCTCTATTTTTTCCACAAATAGATCCTCTTATATCTGTAAGGTAGACATCTGATCTTGACAATTCAAGTGTTTATTAATTTGATGATTCTTATTTTAGTCTTAGACAGTCTAAATTTTTAACAATATATCTTTTCAAAATTTACTCTGTTTTTTAACAACTCGACAAGGGTAAGGAATTACCCAGAACCAAAAGAATGAAGCCAACTCAAATGCATTCTGCAAGGAACAACACCAAGATGCATCATCCATCAGAACATGTTTGAAAGCAACATCAAAAGAAAAAAATCATTCCATAACATGTAAAGCAAAGGTTTTCAAACCTGGAAAAGAATGAAATGGATTAAGGACAACAACAGTTCAGGTTTATTGAACCAGAAAAGTTCATCGCGAGGCTTCAACTTCGCCTCTGAGGAGAAACCAGTTATTCCTTCATTCTCCAAAGCCAGGGTTGCAATAACATGTTGCAGCTTTGCTCCCACCACCAGCACAAGCTCCATATACAACACACATCAACATATCAATGTACATTATGAAATTATAGAGTAACTCACTCATCAGCGTAATTAAGACAAAATATGTCCTTTTAAGAAACTCAACATATACACTTCTGTGCTAAATGAAAGCTGTCCAAGAGATATTATGAACTTGGACATTCATGTAGGTTAACAAGTACTCCAATCATAAATGTAAGATCTAGTTTAGTCGTGAATTTTGGTTCTAAATGTAAGACCTTTTTCCATTTTATCTATAATATTTATCATTTTTCCCAAACTAATTTGTCTATCATATATGTTTTAGAAGCCTTTTTTCCGCAAACGGAGACAAAACTCCTCTCCCATACTTACCTCCTAAATCATAAAAGCACTTCTAAAAAGCTAAAACAAATAGGCACTTGAAGGACCAGAGGTGTAGTTACTTGTCATGCATAACCAAAGTAAAGGGTGTAAATGTCTTTGTGTGATTTTAGTGCAAGGGAAACAACAATGGTAACTTACAAAAATAGGAATAATAGCTATCCAGAAATAGAGATTAGATCCTGTCATAGACCAGGAAACATTTGAAACTGTGTAAGTTAGAAGAGTATACAAAAGCGAGTAATCTAATAGGAAATTTCTTCTGTTGTGATAAGCCATACCATTGACGTCGAAAAGCATGAAAGCAACGACAAATCCCCAGAGTGGAACACTGTCCATGATTTTGCAAACAGATGTTTTAGCTATGGAATATTTCATGAGAATTAACTTAACAGAAGGAAAGAAAAACAAGTGACATTCTGTGAGACTTAAGTCAGAAATTAACTGCTTAATGTTCTGTTCATGATGCTGCAATCATATTACAAATGTTATTACTAACCTCACACCAACGATCTTTTGGAATTCCTCTTCCATAGATCGAATCATGTAACTGTGGAAATCATATTTTGAAGTGAGGTTGTGATTCTGCCAAGAACATTGAAAAAAAAAAAAAAAAGGCTGAGTAAACATTTCAAAGTGGGGCTTACCACCAAGGAATTTAGAAAATATTGTGATGGATTATGATACAGAAGGCACTTCAACTGAAGTAACAACATAAAATCTCAAAGAGAAGACACAATAAATGCAGGTATCAAGCAAACATAGCACATTTGAGTTTCCTGTTTGAAGTTAGTATGGGAAAAGCATTAAATCATTTTCATCTTTTCAAGGAAGATCAGACGATTATGGTGAGGCAGATATCCATATAAACAGCAAAATTATGAGACTAAAAAGTACAAAGATTCACTTGATGCATTAAGAACTATATAAAGTAGCTTCTGAACAAAAGTATTGAACTGCACCTTAGACTAAGTCATTTGCATACCTCAATGAAGCCTTTGCGGAGTGTCAGATAATCAGCACGAACCACAGAACGTCCAAATTGTCGGAAAAAACATGTCTGCAATTTGATTAATCTTGACATAAGATAGACTTACAATTATACTGGATAAACAGATCAAAGTAGAACCTGGACATCTGACCCAGTTGGTAAACAGAAAAGGTGATAGGAAATGGTAAACAGAATCAAGGACAGCCATGCTATGTAACTAATGAAGTATTAAAAGATATTAATGATAAAAGGGGGGGGGGAACACAAATGAAATGCACCAAGAAGAAAACGAGGAGAGAGAAAAAAGTGAAGTTCTGTAATTACCACCCAGACCAGAAAACTGTTTCTGACCAACAGATTTGATGAGTGAAATTTGACAAAGGTCGATTGCCTTCGCAATGTCAACGCTCTTGTCATCTCTGTAGCAACACAAGAAGTGATTAATCACTCTTGAAATTGGTTTCAATATAAAACACTGAACAAGTAATACTTCATATAGCCTTTAAATGAAGAACTAAGGAAAATGATAGTATGATACTAAGGTCAAGGAAGAATGCCATCTACTGCACAAGGTATGAAATCATAAAGAATCAGATTATCATACAGTGCATAGTCAATCATAGAACTTGGAACTGGTGCACAAAGGATCAAATAGAACCATAGAATACAGATATACAATCACATATTTGAATTCAGGACCTCCAAATTAAATCTTTCCTATGAAGATTAAATCTGCCAATGATATAAAATCACATAATGACTAAGGCAGAAAAACCAATTTAAGCTCACCAGCTAATGAATCGTGGTGTTCCATGTGAGCCTCCTCCTCCCATATCCTCCAACTGTGAATCTGATATACATCATCACAATGTTTTCATATCAAACAAAAACCCAAGTAATTAGCACCTTGATGCTTTACTATTCAAGTGGATATTTTATCACCCAAGAAAGAACTACGAACTTTCTACATGAACTTGTTTCATAGTCCTGGAGTGATGTTCTCTTTTTCTTGGGCCAAAAAGATTTCTGTTTAATGCAGACGTAAATTCCATTTAACTTGAAGCAGTGAATAGAACATTCAACAGTGTTTAACACCAAATACACCTCGTTTTCCATTATTTCTGAATGAACTTTGAACAAGTGGTACTCCCTCCAGTCCTTAATATAGGACGTATTTGGAGAGTTGATCTTGGTCCGAAATATAAAACATATTTTTCATATTTGTCAATCTTTTCCTATAAATTTACCTCTATTGATGCTCCCTCAACCATAATCAAGAAAGAGAGTGAATGACAGAATCAAAGAAGATGACAAAGTGTTTTAGAAAATATATGTCATTCTAACTAATGTAACTAACTAACTTTCTTAATCTAATCAAATTAGATGAATAGGTTTATTATTAAGGATTCAAGGGAGTATTTTCTTTTTCTAAGAGAAATATGGCCACATATTAAGTATCACAGGTATGATTATCAGTACATGCTAGTCAGGTCATGTTCTCCTATCATAAATGATATCTCACCTTCACAATTGCCAATATCATTGTTAAGCAACTGTAAGATATATGTGTGATTGCCATGACAAAAATGAATCTGTGCAACTGCTCTAGACCTTCATATGAAACAAATGGTTCATGACCCTGTGTGACAGAACAAAATCCCAAATTGGCCCACATTAATCTGCAGAAGTTAAACCTAATCAATAATCAAAATTTTAAACATTAAAATGTCTATATATATACCTCTTTGCAGGAGTTTTGATTCATGCCATTCAACATCCTCCTAACAAGTTGTGGGTAAGTAGAAGCCATCAACAACTTACGTTCTTGGTGTTCATTCTTTTCCATTTCTTCTTCATCAACCTCAGATCTAGTGCATGGGGCAAAAGTACCACTGTAGAACTTGGATGGAATGCAAATATTAGCTATCACTGTCGAGGTAGCCGTTAATAGGAGTGATATAAATCCAAGAAGCATCAACTCTGAAGTTAGAATCACAAAATAATAAGAGTTAATCAATTAAGATAATACATAAAATTTAGGATATGTAGATTTCCAGTAGAACTTATTGCATGGTACCTTCTCTCATCTTCTCCAAAGCTGCAAGTAAGGGTTTTCGATTGGTTTTCTGTAGCCACTGCAGCCACAGAGAAATGCAACCACATTGGAATTCATCTCAAACCTTTCATTTGTTTTCCTCACAGTAAACAGATAATAATCTGAAAAAATGTAACTCACTAGGGACAACTGAGCCAAAAAAAGAAAAAGATACACAAATCAAGCCCGAAGATCATACCACAGATTTCTCTTAAAATCCAGGGAATACATGTCGTTGTGGAGCATAGTATGGCTGAACTATGTTTACACAGGGAGTTTAGGCAATATGGCACAAAAAATGAAACTAATCAGGCACCAGAAGGACTTGTACTAGAAAGCTATGGTTTTCAGAAAAAGAAGCTATGTCCAACACATTCCACAAACTCATACAAGAAACAACACAACACCTAATTAAACCTGCTACATCCATTATCAATTTGATGATTATAAGGCACCAGAATGAAGAGAGCCACATGATAGGAAATAGTACAGAAAAAGAATCTTCTTGGACCACCACATTAGGATATTGTTCACTTCAGTTTCTCAGTTGTTGGTCCAAACTTTCCTTTTCCTTCTTCCCTTCCTCCACTGAATCTCATTATTAAAGTGTAGTTACATCTATTTACGTGAACTTATATGCACATTTGTAATTTGAATAAAGAAATCTTTTGCAGTCCTACAGATGTAAGACTAAAATCATCAAAAAGATCAATAATGATTGTAACAATACGTACCTTGCCTAAGTGGTGAATGGAGCGCTCCACAAGGAAACAAACAAGAACAAAGATTGTCAACACAGTGGCAACAGACCATGTTGGAGTCAAGGCCAATGACCTTGTCTCTTCATTTTCTGCCATTTTAAGATCCTGAAAACTCGCCAAACTTCAAGTTGCACAGGCCAACTTCAAAAATTATAACTCAGATGCTGCTACACTGCGAAAAGAAGAATACTTTCCAAAAAGGAAGTTTCTAGACTTTCCAATCACCTCACTAATGCCATTTTCAAAAAGCAGGCATTAACACCATTGTCTCCCAAGTTATAAGAAGAAGATTCTCTCTGGAAAGCTTGAAGCGAACTTGAACCCTATTTTTTGCAACTTGTAGAGTATCAGTGAAACACAAAAAA
Source organism: Inga leiocalycina (assembly GCA_963242795.1). Classification (NCBI taxonomy): domain Eukaryota; kingdom Viridiplantae; phylum Streptophyta; class Magnoliopsida; order Fabales; family Fabaceae; genus Inga; species Inga leiocalycina. The sequence goes on from OY725329.1 coordinate 51,325,781, forward strand.
GCAAAACCCTATTTTACAAATATGGCCCATACTATATTTCATAAAAGTAATATACGAGCTAATAAAACAACTTGTTCAGCTCCGATCTTCATCTGCATCAACAGTGCCAAACAGATTCTGAGATTCACGAGACATTCTCAAAGCCAACAAAAAGACAAGCTCTTTCCCATATCCCACATTGTAACGGTACCCTACCACCTCAAATAATGTCAGAAATAGTAAACTCACAGGCATGAGATTTTTCTATGGGAGCAGGTTCAGAACATTAAACCTCAGGAACATATACATTGAATGGTTCATCTAACAACATTTATTTTTCCCAAGCAAAGAGTTGAACCGCGTCGCTTACAGCTGCATTGCATTACACCACTACTGTCTTTCCTCACGTAGGCTCTGACTTTCACGAGAATTTAAGCAAAGAGAGAGACTTTAACTGCATTCATATACTCTCTTCCCTCTTTATAACAAATTCTCTCTTTATTATATTTATTATTATAAGGGACTAACTAATAAAAAATAAAAATAGTCAAAAGCTATTAAATTTATAGTAAAACTTAAATAATTTATAATATTATCCTTATTAATTATACTAAACTCTAATATCATACTAATTATTATTCTCTCCAACTACAATTATTATATGTAGGTATACATGAAAAAAATATTTAATACTTTTAGAAATAAACAAATACCTTGTAAAAATGATCAAGAACACTTACTAGTCGGTGTATTATAATAAAGACGAGAGTGTACAGGAAATGCCTCCCTTTAGACTCCTTCATGTGTGTGTGTGTGTTTTGCCAACTTCAGACTCCTTCATTTACCCAATATTCTACTACTTCAAAAAAAATATCGTTAAGTTATACCAGTACCTGTATCTCCACTGAAGATTTTGATGGTGCATAATCCTTGTGAAGCTATTACGGACTGCCCCAAGCTTTCAACTTATGGAATTGTGAATCAACATAAAATTAAGGGAAAATTTCATTCAAGTTCCAAATACCAGGAAAAATATCAAAAAAGTCTCATTGTAGATTCCTTTATCAAAAAAGTCCTTCGAGACCTCAGTGATATAGAGTCCAAATGTGAACTCACTTTATTGATAAGTGTATCTAACTAGTTAAAGAGCGGTCATTGACAAGCTCATATAAGTTAACTAAAGCAACTGACGTTGAAAAATTTAAGTGACTATATTGATAAGTCATAAAGTGACTATTGATAAACTCATCTATATTAACCAAAACCAGTTTCCGTTAGCAAGTGTGTGTCACTATATTGATAAGTCATAGAGTGGTCATTGACAAGCTCATATATGTTAACTAAAACAATTTTCATTGACAAGTGTATGCAACTATATTGATAAATCATAGAGTGACATTTGACAAGTCTATCTATATTAACAAGATAACTAGGAACTTTTTTTATAAAGGAATCTACAATGACATTTTGTTTTTTTATATTTTTTCTGGTTTTTGGGAGCTGACTGAGATTTTCCCTCAATTTAATGCAGACATGGTTCTTTTTTTCTTTTTTTTGATAAACGGTTCCTTCATTGTATGTAACAAAATCAGTTTGAAATAATTACCCGTGTTCAGTCTAAAAGCACTAAATATTAGTATATTATTCAATAAATTCTCTAATATTAACCAAAACAAAGTAGTTAATTTTTCTGGCAGTTAATTTAACTAATCAAATGTCAAATACATAAAATTTTCTACATAGGTTATTTTATTTTGAAAAATCACTATAAGGTCAAAAAGTCTCACGCCAAGTGAGCAAGATGCATTATCAAATTCTGATACGGGACATGATCATAAGAACATGCTATCTTTTGATCTTCGGTAAGATCTTATGATAATTTTCTCCCCTTCTTATTTTTTCTTGACAACAACACATAGGTTTGAATTTTAGTTTTTAAAAATGAGACTTGGGGCATGGGACCGAGTCAAAGTTTGTCATTCACAAGTCACAAATTTCCGAAACCTCGTCCAAGGATGCCCTCCACCATATCTTTTTGTCTGATTCGGTGCTACTTTATCATTTGCGAATTGCGAATAATGTAGCAAATTAATTATTTATTAGTATAATTTTTTACCTAATATAGTTTTTCCCATCATATTATAAGTCATCTTTGGCTACAAATTTCACTCCACAATGCATTTTGGAAGTTTGGAATCAATCACACATATCCCTATCCTCATTCATCGTATCCGCCTCAAATCTAGTTCATATCACTTAGCCCCCCACATAAAATAATAGTGGTCGTATAATAATGTATATTATTCATAATTTTTAAAATTTTTCTGAATTTCAAGATTAATTGTACTTCTTTATTTGGTGTGATTTAGTTTTTTTTTTAAAAAAACCACTCTATTTTTTCTATACTAAAAAAAACCACTCTACTTTTATATACAAGTCACTTTTTTTTGAGAAAATGATGCGTAGGTCCCAAGAATAGAAAATAATTACAGTAAAGTTGCACAGTAAAAAAAAAACTGAACATGTTGTAAAAACAACCTAACGAATTGTTATTTCGGATTTTTTGGACTTCATTATAATTATCTTTGGTTTTTGGAACCTACGGCTTCATTTTCCTTTTTTTTTTTTTTAATGAACATCGTCAGAAGCGACACCGATTCGAACTTGGAACTTAACAGATGAGAGCAATGTGCTCTGACCAGCAAAGCCCAAGCTCTTAGCTGTGTGACTGTTAACTAATTCATAACATGTAATAATAATAAAATCAGTGAAAAACATTGAATGTGCCGTACACTTTAAGCGATTTTTAATATTGCCCTTATTGACTATATCCTCATCTTTAGTGTAAGTCCAATCTAACTAATTCTCATTAAGGTTCTGAAATCTGGATTGGTCGGAGTATTGGATTAAATGTCAGTGGGTCAAACCGGACTCAATCAGAAGCCAAATCAGTGTGAAATTGAAGATTTTAAGATTATTTAATATGAATTATAAAAAAAATAAAAATAAAAAGTCAATTTTTTTGGTAAAAAAATACCTGATCGGTTTATCGGCCGATTCGCCGGTTTCCTATTCGATCTAGGTTTAAGAATCTAGATTCTCACATGTCAAGAAATGACAATTAAGGCATTAAAAATGCCTTAAATTGATAAAATTTTACAAACTCACCCTTATTAAAGATTGTGTATTCAAAATATGTCATATATTTTGTCTCAATCTCTCTATTTATTCAAGAGAGACGAAATTAGAAAATAGTTATTAATAACTTGATCTATGTTGACTTATATTTAGCATCACAAATTCTTTCACAATGGCCTCACATATAAGAAGGAACGAGAGTGGTACTTTATTACTCTCTCTTACTTGTTCGTTATAAATAGGGACATATTTTTAAAAAAATTATTTTAAAATATACTTATTATTTTTAACTAATTTTAATCATTTTCTTAAATCACGTAATTTAATTATTAGCCTCCTATAAATTTATAAATAAAGCAGTAGGAATACCAACTACAATAACAGTAATATTAACCACTAAACTCACCAACCTTCCATTGACTTTGGCTTCACGAGTCTATATTTTGAACATTCAACATTTCCTTTTTCCACGTTTTCATTGAATGCTTATGATCACACTTAAGGCAAGGAGTAATGTCATTTTTTCAGCTACCAAAGGCCAGCTGTTGGTCATTCAATGAACATGTAGGACCACTTATCCTTATTACTAGTTAAATAACTAATTTACTCGGATAAAAAGATAACTAATTTATAAATATTACTAAATTTAATTTAATTATTTATAATATATGTTCTCCCTCCAGTCCTATTTATAAACTACTTTCTCTTTTATAGGGTTGGTTCCTTTTATAAGCAACTTTCACTTTTTGTTTGAAAATGTAAGCTTCTTTTTCCTATTTTACCCTTATTAAATACGCACACTCTCTCTCATATCTTATACTCATTATCCCTTATATTTTTTATCTATTTTCTCTCCTATACTCTTTTCATAAATAGTGGCGTATTTAAAATATATATAAAATTTTTGACACACTTATTGCTTTTAACTACCAGTTCATTTTACACAATCAAAGGAAAAGTTGTTTATAAATAGGACCGTAGGGAGTATATTGCTTTTTCTAAAATATTTTTTAATCATGTGCATTGGAAGTTTAGAACTATTGCCAAAAAGTTATTGGTTAAGATGGTAAGCGGTCTTACCCTGTATAGAGAAGAACAGTAGTTCAACTCTCGGAAAGCACATTTATTGAGAGAAATGAAAATCTTTAAAGCTCTAAGCTTCGAAGGGGGAACCCTTCATCAAATTTAAAAAAAAAAGTAGAACTATTATTGACAAAAGTTCTCTTAATATGTGTAATTAATAAGGATACTTTTAAGAATCAGTTAATAATTTGGAAGACTAACTGGATTAAGATGTTATAATTAGAATCAAACTAACTCCTTTATCCTATATTTAGAATGGAAATGATACTATTTATCACATTCTAGAAGGACATTTTAGTCCACACATCATAAGTCACATTTGGGTATGTATGCTTATAGCATTAACTATTTCAAATGTGTCGGCTACTTATATTATTTAGATCGGACAAAATCATTCCATAGTTCCCTAAAATGCACAACTATAAGTGGGAACCATGAGTCCATCTGTCGCCCAATTGGCTAACTTTTGGCAGGAAAAAGATCGAGTAAAAACTTATTCAAGTTTTATGAATAAAAATGAATATATTCATTTACATGCACATATATAGCATAGCATACAAAAATTAATATCCAAAAGTCACGTAAGACCATCCTTCGTAATTTTACCTCCTCTTTTTATGAAAGGTGGGGATGATAAAAAAGTACAAAAATCACTATCATGTTCTCAAGCTTTTCCTTACTAATGATTTTGCCATGATAACAACACATCTCTATTGTAGCGCCTAAAATTTGAAAAATATGAAGTGGCTATTAAAATTTTAAAAAGAGATAATTTTGGAAACCTTTTTTTTTTAAATGAAATTTGTCTATAAAAATCATTTAGGGTTCGGGAATCGATTGTGTATAGGGAAGGTGTTGGCACCCCACAACACCTTCATAAGAATGGTTACCTTAAGCTAATTATTTAAAAATATATGTAGCCTGTAATCTTATGATAATTACCTAAATAAAAAGTGAATATTTACAAAAATAAATGAAATGAAACTGAAGAAAAAAAAAAGCATTTATTTACAAAAATAAAATAAGAAAAAATATATTTATTTACAAAATTGGACTTGACCTAGGAAGAGAGTCTATGACCTATGTATCCTTTAGAAGGATCAAAGCCCACGTAGTTCAAGAGTAGAAAAGCATGTCACTTGATTAGTGTTTTTTAGAAAAATTTTATTTAATTTATCTAAGAAAAATATTTTTTTGTTTGGTTTGTATTTTTTAATTTTTTAAAAAAGGCTTTTTCCTTATATTATTAATAAAACCAAATTTGCTTATTTTAAGAAAAGAATTTTTTTTTTGTTGAAAATTTTTATTTGTAAAAGGAAAAAAAAAAGTTCATTAAGCCAACATGGAATTACATTCTCCACCTATCATTCAAAAGAGTCTAAGATGGCAAGAAAATCAATAAAGACATAGTAAGAGCATGTATATCCGGCGCTTTGAACCTTGCTACAAAAGAGACAAAGTTAGGAAACCATGTGGATAGAACAACACAATCACACACAATTCATCCATACCAACAATAATACCTAGAATATGAAAGAGGCTAACATATATCATTCATCCTCGCATTTGTAAGCTACCTGATCCATTATATTTGGCAAACCCAACATATATCAAAGTCATGGTGTATGCTTCACACACATGTGAATCACGATGAGGTAAGCATAAAGATGTGGCAATGAAAGCATAAAGATGAAAGCACGGTGAATCAAGTTGCGCGGTGAAAGCACGGTGAGCATAAAAATGAGGGCCTGTTTGAGTTAGCGGTTGTAGAAGTTACTTTTTTTTAATCTGAATTTTATAAAAATCAGATAGGATAAAAGTCAGATTAAAAATGTGATTTGTGTTTGGATTCACGGTGGCAGAAGTGACTTTTTTTGGAAAAGCTAAACTTTTGAGCTTCCTCTCAAAAAGCTGTTTTTGAAGAAAAATAGAATAATTTTTTTTATTTATTGCAATCAATAGAGGCAAAAGAAGTAAAAAATGCATTTATTATCCTGAAATTAGAATTATAATAAGGATCAAATTTTTTTTGTCAAAATAGACTTATAAAAGGACCAGAGTGATACCATGTATCAAGAGTACTCCTATTTTCCCAGCTCTCATTTACCAAAGAGCCCCTTTTCTTCTATAATCACTGCTTTCTCTCTCCACGGTTATCATAAAAGCATTAAATTTGAGTTTATAAGTTACTGTGACTTTTTCATAAAAGCAAAATAATTCCTACCATGAATCCAAACGGCCAAAATTCCTTAAAGTGCTTTTTTCCATTGTTAACGTGCGTCTATGCGCCTTAACGCTCTGCCAAACATGCACTGAATCAAGTTGCTCTAAATGAGGTAAGCATAAAGATGACAAGGAAATCATGAAAGCAAGTTAAAGGAGAGTCAGTCACGCGCAGCACTTGCATAAGATGTCATGTATCATTAGAAATAAAAGAAATGGATGAAAACTCAGCCACAGACCCACAAATATAAGGCTAGGAAATGAAAAACAATAGGTCAATGTCTCTTCTCTCTTAGAATTTTGTTTGAGCAATGAAATAAGAATTTGAATTAACTCTCTACCTTACCTCTTTGCTCTCTCAAAATTTTTATGTGTCTTGCTTCAACTTTTACACTCCGATTTATAGTCTCAAAGTAGGATTTTCTTCATAAATGCTCTTTCTTTTTTAAATTTTCATTTTTGAATTTTTTTTTGTATTTTATATTAAAAACTACCTAACTCGACCCAATCACTATCAATGGAAGCTTTTTTTTATTTTTTTTGTTTTTTATTTTTTTATTTTCTATCAATAAAACTTCCTAGCTTGACCTACTATATGTTTGGATTCCAAAAAAAAAGGGTTTTTTTAAGAAAACCATGGTTTTACCAAAATATATTCAAACATTGAACAAAATGGCAGAATCCCGTTTTCATCAAAACCATGATTTGGCACAATCTATTTTTTTCCTCTTTGCCTGTGCTTTCTTTCTTTTGTTCAGAAAACAAGACATGAGGAGAGAGGGGAAAACAAATGATGTTGAGGAAAGAGAAGATGAGACCTACAATGATAGAGAACTTCTACCGTTTTCCCATAATTTTTTAAAGAAACCCTACAAAAGTTAATGTCCTTTTTAATAATTTGACTATGAAAAAAAATAATTCTAATCATTATATTCAAACATTCTCATTTTATCAAAATTATTTTTTTCATAATTTATTCTCTTAAAGCTATTCTCCACTTTTTCTCCAGAAGCTATTCTCATTAAGTTAATCCAAACACACTCCTAATCACCATCAGTGGAAATTTTTTTCTTTTTTAATTTTTTTATTATTCTCCCCATAAGTAGTTTCCTAATTTAAACTTATCAACATAAATGAGAAAATTTTTTATTTTTATTTTATTTATTTTCTTATATTTTCCCCACAAGCAACTTCCTAATTTAAACCTATGAATGGGAGATACTTTTTTATATTTTTCCCCCTTAATGAATGATAATTCCAATTTGGACACTAATCATCATCAATGAGAGAATTTTTTTTTTTTATTTTTGTTCCTTTTAATGATAATTGCCAATTTGGACACCGATCATCATCAATGGGAGGATTTTTTTTATCATTATTTTTTAATTTTCTCTTTAATGATGATTGCTAATTTAGACACCAATCATCATCAATGAGAAGATTTTCTCATTTTCTCTTTTTTTATTTTTTCCTTTAATGATGTTCACCAATTTAGACACTCATCATCATCCATGAGAAGAATTTATTTTATTTTTGTTTTTTATTAGTTTTTTTAATTATTGAGTGGGGCCCAAATAAAATAAGGTGTTCACAGTTACCCCTCTTTACTTATTTTGTAGCTGAAAAAAAATGATATTCTCGTCTATGAAGTAAGTAAAGATAAGAACACGTTTTTTATCCGGCCAAAAGAACAAGATGCCCCTTTGAAACCAAAGAGGGTTTGGACAAAATACAGTGCCCATACCCCTCTTTACTTGGTTCATAATGGAGAAGATCACAGGTGAAGATAGATGATTACCTGGAATAAAAGTGAAGCGTCTATTTACATAGGACTTTGGTGGGGCGTAAAAGAATTGTGCCAGCCAGTATTGGGCTTTGAGAGGGCCTGCTAATACAGAGCTTTGAAAGAATAGTACCTGTCATTACAGGGCTTCAAAAAAATTATGTCAGCCGTTACTGGGCTTAAAGGGTGCCTAATGATACAGGGCTTTGAGAAGGTGTCAACATTATTGGGCTTTGAGGGTGCTTGCCATTAAAATGCTTTGAAAGAATAGTTCCTGCTGTTACAGGGCTTTAAAAGAATTATACCAAGTATTATTGGGCTTTAAAAGAATTGTGGCAGCCGTTACTGGACTTCGAGGGTTCCCGCAAGTACAAGGATTTGAAAGAATTGTGCCAGCCGTTACTAGGCTTTAAAAGAATTGTGCCAGTCATTACTTGGCTTTAAGGGTGTCTGTCGTCACAAGACTTTGAAAAGGGTGCTAGGCCTTATTAGGCTTTAAGAGGGTGACTGCCAATACAGGGCTTTAAGAGGGTGCCAGCCGTTACTAGGTTTTGAGGGTGCATGCCGGTACAGGGCTTTAAGAGGGTACCAGCCGTTACTAGGCTTCGAAGAGGGTGTGCCAGTACAGGGCTTTAAGGGTGTCTACCGGTATAGGGTTTCGAATGGGGTGCCAGCCATTACTGGGCTTTGAGGGTGCCTACCAGTATAGGGCTTTGAAAAGGGTGCTAGGCGTTATTGGGCTTCGAGCGAGACTGCAGGTACAGGGCTTTGAAAAGGGGTGCCATGAACATGTGAGATGCCCCTTGAAGTAGTGCTTATGATAATGCCAATAAAGATAATGACATTGATAATGAAGATGATAGTGATGAGATGATGGTGAAGTATTTATCGTGATGTCATGAATGACGATAATGATAGTCATGATGTGACACTAAGCATTTGATGCCCCACATAATGAAATGATGATAATGAAAACATTGATGAAGTACTAATGAGGAAATTATAAATGGTGATAACTATGTTGGTGATAACGCGACACTAAGCACGTAGTGATCCATACATGCAATATAATATGACACAAATGATGATGAAGATTGAAGCCCTAATAAGGAAGTCATGAATGATGATGATAACGGTGGTGATGATGTGACATTAAGCATGCAGTGCCCTTAAACATGATAATAACACTAATAATGGAAATAATGATGAAGAGGATGGTGATGACCATGATTACGAGGTGATTATGATAATGATGACGATGACAATGATGAGGGTACTGACACTAATAATGATGATAGTAGTGATAACAACAATGATGATGAAAGGGATGTTGTTAGCTGTGATAACCAAAAGATTATGATAATGATGAAGTCATGATGAAAGTAATGACAGTGATGATGAAATCCTACTGAAGATGACAACAATGATGATGAAGAGAACAATGATGGCTATGATAACAAGGAGATTATGAAAATGATGAAGTTATGATGAAGGTGATGACACTGATAATGATGATGGTAGTGATAAAGAAATCCTAATGAGGATGATGATGAGGATGAGGAAAATGATGAAAAGCTACCTAACCAATGATATTGCCTTCGCTTTAGCCTCAGTCCTATTCAAAACCCCTTGACTTATTTGTTTATGTAGGATGTCATTTTTGTTTATGCCATTATGACTCTTGTTGAGAAGTTTTTAAGTTTGCCCTAATCTTAGCAAGTGCACATTTCAAGGCAATGCATGACATAATATTAACAGAAGTCCCTTTGATTGAAAAATTAATTCTTAATTTGCCCCCAATTTATGAAATGACATACAATACATGTTAAGTAAGGTGAGGGTACGATTGATGCAAAGCCCAATGCAGGAAAAGTTTGCTCAATTTTACTGGATATTACAATTTTTCTTTAGATATAACTTAGTACTAACTTTAGATAAATGAAAGGACTTTTCAGCAAATAATCCAAATTTTGAATATTCAACTTTCTGATTGGCCTATTTTAATTTGTGCAGCATAAGAATATTTTTTTTGTCAATCTTCATATTTAATGTTTGTATAGTCAAAAATTTTTTTAAAACTTCATTTAACAATGTCAATGTTGTCCTTAGAAATGGATAATGGTAACAGAATTGAGAAGAAGCCCCAAATTCTAATTTAGTTTCCTTTATTTAAAGCTAAATAAAATGAAGATAATGTCCCAAATATGAAGTGATAAATTGGAAAAAGCTCACATACCACGATAGGAGTAGAAAAGGATTGAAACGGAAGAATTTCTTAGACCCAAATGCTTAAGGAAAGACCTCTGAGCATAAAACTTAAGAAATCTAGCAAAGTGTTAACATCCGGTCATAAAATCTTATGAATCAAAATATAGAAAATAACGTTCAAGTTATAAGAATAGAGGATTAAAAGATATATTAATGTATCATTATATAAATCATCTTACTCACCTTTAGTTAGCTAGTATCAAGATAAAAGGTTTAACAAGAACGCAATCACCAATGATTTCCTTACCATGTATAGTGTTTACTCTCACCACTTAGTGTTTTGAGGATTAGTGTTTACTCTCTATATCCAAATTATCCAATTCCTATTCCATAAGCTTGACAATAATCTAAGTCCTCCATCACTAAAAGAGCTATATGCTAACATAGATCATAAGAACTTTTTATGTGGGCATGGATTATAAACAAAGAGTAAATAGAAGATGAAAAATATTATATTCTTATTCTTATGTGTTATGTATTTATTTATCTCTCTTTTGATTTTTTCCCCTTCTTTTCTTTCTTTTTTTTTCCCCTCTAACTTTTACCTAACAAGCTCTTTTGGGTTTTTAACTTAGCCAGTTTTTTTTTCCTTTTTTTTTAAAAGGGTTAAGTGGCAAATTTACCCCGAAAGTATGGACGCAGGAGTAATGTTGCTCTAAAAGTTTTTTGGGTATCAATGTCACCCCGAAAGTTTTAAAACGTAGCAATGTTGCCATTTTCTGTTAAAAAACAAACATTGACTAGTGAAAAATTGACGTTGACTATCAATTTTTTAACTGAAAAGGGCAACATTGCTATGTTTTAAAACTTCATGGGCGACATTGAGATCTAAAAAACTTTTAGGGCAACATTGTTCTTGGACCCATACTTCCTAAGCAAATTTGCTACTTAACCCTTTTTTTAAATATACAAAATAGAACAACCTTACAACCAGATTACCTTGATGCATGACCTCAAAAATTGTAGAAATGTGCACATACTCCCCTAACCAATAAGATAGGGTGCTAATAGAAACAAAAGATATCTTGAGTATAAGATAAAGGATATCTAAAAAACTAAGGGAAATAAGAACCAAACATAGAGTTAAACAAGTGTATACTTTATAGGCCTTAAAACAAAAGGAGAATTGCAAAAACACTTTTCCATGTTTACTTTAATATTTTCCCATCTCTCTTTTAATTTTTTTATAGTTTATTTTCTTGCTCTAACTTTATCCTAAGATACCCTTTCGGGTTTTCAATTTAGCGAGCTTTTTGTCATTTTTTTTTGCCTTTTCTTCTTTTTTAAAATATTTAAAAGAGAGTAGCTTTACAACCAGATTACCTTAACGGACTCAAAAATTGTAGGAATTTGCACATACTCACCTAACCAAAAATATTGAGTACTCTTTAGAGAGAAAAAAAAGTACCCTGAATAAAAGGTAAGTAGAAGATGAATGATATTTAAGGACCAAAGTAGATACTTATGATAACCAAAGAAGTAAGTGTACACTCTAAAAGTCTTAAAACAAGAGAAGAATTAAAGGAAATTCTTTCTATGTTTTCCTTAGTATTTGTGCATCTTTCTTTTGATTTTTTTTTATTTTCTTTTTTATTTATATTTTTATTCTTTTTTAAAATATCCAAAAGGGACTAGCTTTACAACCATATTACCTTGAAGGCCCTCAAAAATTTTAAGAATGCACGCATACTCCCCTAACAAAAAAGATAAGGTGATCTTAGAAATAAAAGTACCTTGAATAAAAAGGTAAGTAGAAGATGAACGATATCTAAGGACCAAAGTAGATATTCATGATAACTAAGAGCAATAAGAACTAAATAGGTAAGTGTACACTCTAAAGGCCTTAAAACAAAAGAAAAATTGAAGGAAGCTCTTTCCATGTTTCTCTTAATATTTAACCAATTTTCTTTTGATTTTTTCTATTTGTTTTTCTATTTTGTTGCTCTAACTTTTGCCTAAGATACCTTTTTGGGTTTTCAACTTAGCGAACATTTTGCCCTTTTTTTAGCTTTAACTTTTGCTTAAGCTGCCCTTATGAGTTTTCAACTTAGCGAGCTTTTTTTCTTTCCTTTTTTCTTTTTTTTTTCAGCTGTTCATTTTTCAATAAGATTCACCTCATAGCTTTAACAATTTTCAAAGTGTACACATACTTTCTAAAAAAGAAACTTGAATAAGAGGTAAGAAATATATTTATGGTTTCTGCATACTATCACATAGGCTCAAATAGCTATCATGTAAGGGTGGATATTTGGCTTTTTTGATGAAAAATGAATGCCTTAGTTCTCTCTATATCAAGCAAATGAACATCAAATCTGAACTCAAACAAGATACATGTCAAGTTCTAGATTGGGTAAAGGATAAGTTATATATACATGAAAATGAAATCATATCAATAGACTCAAATCCTCACATGGCTTTGTGTAATCACATTGCATTCAAGTTAAACAATTTAACCTTTAAAACTAGCCTTATCAAGGTGGAGTCGAGTCATTTTCAAAACTAAGCTTCTCCATAATATGATATCACATCGATACAAGCAACTTGTAGAAAAGCAAATTTTTAGACCCTTAATAGTTTCCTTCAATTAAGAATAATACTCTTAGAAAGTGAAAAAATAGACAAAAGTCTTGACCTCACATCAGGAATAAGGAAGAACCATTTATCTGAATGAGGGATAGCATGGGTAAGGGTAAATGAAGTCATTTTTAAGAAAAGATATTTTATGCAAGCATTATTAAATGAAGATATGAATGTATTTTATTTATTTATTTATATGCTCATTTTTTCTCTTTTTGCCTCCTTTTTTAATGATATTTTTTTTGTCTAAGGCATATATCAAATGCCAATAAATGATGTAATGATGCCTCATGAGACACAAAAGAGAGATGACATGTACTTCAAATTTTGATATGAGTGATAAATATTGAAAAAAAGAATTCCACCTCCTCAAAAGATCTATTACTTCATACAGAGAATGAAGTGCCCATCAACTTACTAATGGCTCAAGCCATCACGCAGCTAAGGGTTTTAAAAATGATAATAATGTCTAAGGCCTATATCATATGAAGCTAAAAGGCCTATAAATGATGTAATGATGCCTTATAAGCCCTAAAAGGGTTATCTTTTATTGAGATATTTTCTAACATGATAGATGTAATGAGCTCATGATCTTTTAGGGTAAAAAACCCTTAGACTAAGGTTGGCAATCTAAATCATACACCTTCCTTGTGATGCATCTATATGAGGAGTGATGTTAGATACATACTCAAGTGAAGCGACAACTGGCTACTTAATCCTAGGGGTTTCCTTGATTATGTATGGATGATAAATAATATTGTCAACAATAAATAAATTTCCTCCGGTATCCTATTTTAGGAATAACCCTAGGTTGAGGGTATCTATCCTAAGAAAGTCAGGTACTAATTAATTAGGTAGGTTGATAATTTTCACTAATAAGTATAATGGTTTTAAGGTGCTTCTAATTCTCACAAAAAAGGTCTCCTAACTGCCCTTATCATAAAGATGAAAACCCCATTTGACAAAATTGACTTCAGGGGGTTCTAAATACCCCATAGGGATCAACCTTGCCAAATAAGTAATAGCTAGGATGAAGTTTTTACAGTAACCTCAGGGGGTTCTAAAAACCACAAAGGGAGACCGTTAGAAACTTCCGCTCACCTAAGGAACTCACAGACCAGGGTATAGGGCCCAAAATGTGTGTGAGGAGAATAGGTATATGTTCAGTGTGTGTGGAAAGTATACCAACTTGTGGGTCTAAGTCATACCCAACCCTCATCTACTAAGCTGATCACAAGATAGATAAATAAAGAATTTAATAAATAAAAACAAATATTCACAAACCAAAAAAAAAAAGGTAATAAATAAAATTAAGGCCATATTATTTTTAAATACTAGACTCAAATGGGTTTGACTCTCAAACATTTCTGAATGGAGTCGCCAAGCTGTAGCGCCCGAAATTTGGAAAATATGGAGCAGCTACCAAAATTTTGAAAAAGGATAATTTTGGAAATCTTTTTTTTTTTTGAAAATGAAGTTGGTCAACAAAAATCATTTAGGGTTCGAGAGTCTATTGTGTATGGAGATTGGGGAAGGTGTTAAGCACCCCACAACACCCATTCATAAGAATGATTACCCTAAGTTAATCATTTAAAACTATATATGGTCTTTAATTTTATGATAATTACCCAAATAAGAAATGAATATTTATAAAAATAAATGAAATGAAAATTAAAAAAAAATTCATTTATTTACAAAAGAAAATAAGAAAAAATATAGTTATTTACAAAGTTGGACTTGACCTAGGAAGAGAGTATAAGGCCTACGTACCCTTTAAAAGGATCAAAGCCCACATAGTTTGGGAGATAGAAAAGTGTGTCACTTGGTTGGAGTTTTTTGGAAAAATTTTATTTATTTTATTTAAGAAAAATATTTTTTTTGTTTGGTTTGTTTTTTTAAATTTTTTAAAAAAAGGCCCTTTCCTTATTTTATCATATAAAACTAAATTTACTTATTCTAAGAAAAGAACTTTTTTTTTTGTTTTGAAACTTTTTATTTGTAAAAGAAAAAAAAAAGTTCATTAAGCTAACAAGTAATTGCATTCTCCACCTATTATTCAAAAGAGTATAAGATGACAAGAAAATCAATAAAGACATAGTAAGAGCATATACTTCAGGCTCTTTGAACCCTACTACAAAAGAGATAAAGTGAGGAAACCACATAGATAGAACAACACAATCACACACAATAATACCCAAAATATGAAAGAGGCCAACACATACCATTTATCCTCGTATTTGTAAGCTACTTGATCCATTATATTTGGCAACCCCAACATATATCAAAGTCATGGTGCATGCTTCACGCACATGTGAATCATGATGAGGTAAGCATTAAGATGTGACAATGAAAGCATAAAGATGAAAGCATGGTGAATCAAGTTGTGCGGTGAAAGCACGGTAAGCATAAAAATGAATCAAGT
This sequence comes from Inga leiocalycina, assembly GCA_963242795.1. Taxonomy (NCBI): domain Eukaryota; kingdom Viridiplantae; phylum Streptophyta; class Magnoliopsida; order Fabales; family Fabaceae; genus Inga; species Inga leiocalycina. The sequence goes on from OY725329.1 coordinate 51,341,254, forward strand.
TGCTCTAAATGAGGTAAGCATAAAGATGACAAGGAAATCATGAAAGCATGGTGAAGGAGAGTCAGTGACGCGCAACACTTGCATAAGATGTCATGTATCAATAGAAATAAAAGAAAGGGATGAAAACTCAGCCACAGACCCACGAATATAAGGCTAGGAAATGAAAAACAATAGGTGAACTTCTCTTCTCCCTTAGAATTATGTTTGAACAATGAAATAAGAATTCGAATTAACTCTCTATCTTGCCACCTTACTTTTCCAAAATTCTTGTATGTCTTACTTCAACCCTTGCATTCTAATTTATGGTCTCAAGGTAGGATTTTCTTCATAAATGCTAATTCATTTTGTGATTTTCTTTTTTGTATTTTATGTTAAAAACTACTAATTTGACCTAATCACCATCAATGGAGATTTTTTTATTATTGTTTTTTATTTTATTTTTTTGTATTTTCTATCAATAAAACTTCCTAGCTTGATCTAATCATCATTAGTGGAGATTTTTTTCTTTTTTAATTTTTTTATTATTATCACCACAATTAGTTTTCTAATTTAAACCTATCAACATAAATGAGAAAATTTTTTATTTTTTATTTTCTTTTTTTATTTACTTTTTTATAATTTCCCCACAAGCAACTTCCTAATTGAAACCTATGAATGGGAGATACTTATATATATATATATATATATTATTTTTCCTTAATGAATGACAATATTTGGACACTAATCATTATTAATGAGAGGATTTATTTTTTAATTTTTTTTAAATTTTTTTCCTTTTAATGATGAATGCCAATTTGGACACCGGTCATCATCAATGGGAGGATTTTGTTTTTGTATTTTTTGTATTTTTAAATTTTCCCTTTAATGATGATTTGTTTTTTGTTTTTTATTTTTTATATTTTCTATCAATAAAACTTCATGACTTGACCTGATCAATATCAATGGAGTTTTTTTTGTTTTTAATTTTTTTATTATTCTCCCCACAGGTAGTTTCCTAATTTAAATCTATCAACATAAATGAGAAATTTTTTTATTTTGTATTTTGTTTTTATTTATTTTCTTATATTTTTCCCACAAGCAACTTCCTAATTGAAACCTATGAATGAGAGATACTTTTATATATATATATATATATATATATATTATTTTCCGTTAATGAATGATAATGCCAATTTGGACATTAATCATCATCAATGAGATGATTTTTTTTTAAAAAAATTTTTTCCTTTTAATGATGATTGTCAATTTGGATACCGATCATTATCAATGAGAGGATTTTTTTTTGTATTTTTTTTAAAATTTTCCCTTTAATGATGATTATCAATTTAAGCACCAATCATCATAAATGAGAAGATTTTCTCATTTTCTTTCTTTTTTCCCCTTTTAATGATGATTGCCAATTTAGATACTAATCATCATTAATGAGAGGAATTTCTTTTATTTTTTTTGTTAGTTTTTTTAATTTTTGAGTGGGGCCCGAACAAAATAGGGTGTTCACATCTATGCTCAAAATTAAGAGAGATATTCCAAATTTCTTCAAATCATAGTACTTAAGCCTGGACTGGACCTACTGGTCCAGACCGGAAACCGGCTGATAAACTGATCTAGTTCGGTAATTGTTTTTTAAATCAATTTTTTATTTTTCTTTAGAATTTCATATTAATAACTCTAAAATCTTCAATTTTTCACTGATTTAGCCCCAGGTTAGCTTTGATTTAACTTCAGTTTGATCCATTGACCCTTGACTTAGTACCCCAACCGGTTCGGAGTTTAATAACCTTGGTAAAAAGAATATTTTTAATGGGTTGATTGATGGCTTCAACTCAGTGAGAGTCAGTGTTCTGGAAACCGGACCGGACCGGCCGGTCCGGCCCGGTAACCGGCGAACCGGCCGGTTGGCCGGTCCGGTTTCCATTTTTTAAAAATATTTTTTTTTTTTTTTTTACTTTTTCCTTTAGAATTTCATACTATAAGTCTAAAATTTTCAATTTCTCACCGGTTTGGTCCCGGTTTAGCTCCGGTTTGGTCCCGGTCTGACCCACTGACCCTTAACCCAGTATCCCGACCGGTTCACTACCCGGTCCGGGTTTTAATACCTTGGTGAGAGTAAATCAATATGATTGGGCTTAAAGAGGCACTATTGGGCTTTACTTTCCAAACGCTACATGGGCCACATGTGACAACCTATATTCAATAAAAATCTAAATTTAAATTATCTAGAAGAAAAAAAAATTAAAATTTAAAAGGCACATAGCTTATTGCTGTGATAAAACCTAAACTATTAAAGAAATATAAACTTTTCAAATATAACTTGATGTATAGTTTTTATCTATAACTTTTTATCAATAAAATTAATAAAATATAAAATTTTATTTAACTATCAAAATAAAATATAAAAACAAAAAGAAATACTTATATACTCTAGAAGTATTACATCATTTGAACTTTGTTTAATAAAAACAGAGCAACTTGAATCATTTTAATTGTAATTGGCTAATGATTCATCTGAAAAAATTAAAGTTCTATTTTGTTTTTAAGGAAAAAATCTTAATTTGAAAAAAAAATAAAACAAAATCATTAACCAATATTTTTTTAAAAGCAAGATAAAATTTAAATTTTTTCAAATGGCTCGTTAGCAAACTAGGATTAAAATGATCTAAGTAGCTCTGTTTTTATCATGGTAATCAGACTTGGACTGGACCGGCTAGGCGAATCCGGACCGGAAACAACCAAACCGGCCTCTACTGGCCCAGTCTGATTTTTTTATTTAAAAGAAATCAATTTTTTAAAATTTTTCTTTAGAATTTCATATTAATAATTCTAAAATCTTCAATTTCTCACTGATTTAGCCCCGAGTTAACTCCGGTTTGACTCCGGTCTGACTCACTGACCCTTGACCCAGTACTCCGACCAATTCAGTGACCGATCTGAATTTGATTATTTTGGTTTAGGTATAGTTCAGATAGTGATTCTCTTTAAGTAGGGGTGGAAACAGGCCAGGCGGCCTGTCAGGGGCTTGTGGCCTGGCCTGTGATTGGACTGTTCAGACTTGGCCTATTAGGCTAAAATGTCAGGACAAGGTAAAAAAAAAAGCCTGTTTTGTTTAATAGGTCAGATCAAGGCTTATTGACAGCTCTATTAAATCTGTCAGGCCGGCCTGTTAAATATTTAAAGAAAAAAAAGATTAAAGGGTGGGGAAATTACATTTCTTTAATTCTATCTTTCAACTTCGGTCAGAATTCTTCTGCTAACCCTATTCTTCATCTTCATTTCTCTATTCTCGTCCATTCGTCCTCCTCACTCCTCAGCTCCACAGCGGCACCGGCTGGCCTGTCCTCTCTCCGACTCCGTCCGGCATCGCATAGGCGCACGACGTCGCATCTGGCACAGGCGCACGGCCGTCCTGTCTCCGTCGTCGTCAGTCCATCGTCGCTCCGTCATCTTGTTGCCTCTGCTTCAGTCGACTTCTGCTGTTCTAATTCGTCAAGTAAGCAAACAGATTTCTGGTTTTTTTTTTGAGGTGGATTTCTGGACATCTTCGAATTGCTCATCTGTTTCTGGTTCTGGTTCATTTGCTGGTTCATTTCTGGTTCCTTTTTGATTTTGTGATTCTGCTATAAGTGTATCTGTGTATGTTCAGTAAGGACACTGAGAGTGTGAGCTATTGCTTTCCAACTTGTTTATTTACACCAAACACTTTTGATATTTCCAACTCTGCAACAATAGGAATAGTTGATTTGCATTTTCTCAGATATTGCTAAGACAGTCTAAATGATTATTGGTTTAGAGGTTTCTTTTTGGGGCAAATTGGCTTACAAGTTAATCTAAAAATTAATTTTCAGATTTAAAGTCTTTCAAATGAAACATGCTTTATCTAAATTGATGCTCTGATTTAAAACCCCAATTTCCTTTCCATTGGAAGGTTATTTCAATTATTCACTTGTTGATTTAAAACCCCAACTTCTTGGTTTGTGACCATACATGGATACATATATATATCCCCAAGAGAGACGGCATATTGTTGAGGTATATGCTCTGTGCGCCTGTCATGGAGAATTGAAATCTTTTGGCAGCCTTGGGGAAGCTATTAGAAATGCCTTTTATTCTCTATTTTTATTGGATGTGGTGCTGTTATCAAAATGTGATGGCTGAATAAACCATTTGTTGCACTAAATATGTTTTATTTTCAATTTTTTATCTGCTCCTTGAGTCATTTAACTAAAATTAAAATATATCAATTGGGGATATTCAAGAAAATTATTGCACATCATCATGCCTTGCAGACGCTAAGATGGTAAATGCTGGTGAATATCTTAAGGATTTATTTCTTTTATATGATAAATAATGCCTCATTCTATGCATTGATTTGTTTGTCCACACGTGCTTGCTGTCCAACAGTGTTAGTTTTCTCTTTTTGCTTCTGGAATTCGCATAAACCAATTTGGAGAGTGGTGTGTGCTCAATTTTTAACTGTGCTAATGACATATCCTTTTCACTTCAGCATGTGCTTTTTCCCCTTTGAAATTTGTGTTCAACAGCAGTTGAAGGCTAGAGGTCAACCATTTGCTTTTTTATATATGTATATATATTTTTAATAGATGAACTCAAATATTCATCAGGTCTATGCTATAAATAAATGATTGTGGTCTCTGAGTTGCTTGTATTATTATGTTGTCATTGTGGAGCTATATGCCTATGATGCATTTGTTATAACTGGAATTTTATTTGGTTAATGATACATTAGTTTATAGCCAGCAATCTTTAACTCTGGGAAAGACATGCAACTGAATTGGATATATGAGATTCTTGGGTAGAATCGTTCTACCTTGATTAGATTAGTGAATTTCTGATGTTTCATTATCCTTCTTTTACTATGAGATGAGTTAAAGGTTATGAATGTAGTGTGCTTGTTTAGATTGAATGAGATAAATGAACTTCAGTTATCAAGCAGCTACATAAGATACATTTCATTCAGGATCACTAAATGGTAACTCATGAAATGTGTGCAGATGAGTATTGGGAGGAAATGGAAGGAGATCATTGACGTCAACAATAAGATCCATTACAGCGCTCATGTATATTTCTTTGCAACTCTGTTTTTCTTTTCAGATTGGCTATCAAAAAATATATTGGTAATTTTCTTTTCTCTACTTGGTGTAGGATGATTCGAAGAGGGAAAGATCAGCAAAGAGTTAATACAATGTGTGATGGCTTACTGGATCGTTCCTTGATTTTATGCTAGACTTTAATTCTGTGTATCAAACAAGTGTATGTTATTTCTTCTGTAAAAGTATGTGACTAACAAGTTATCTTGGTTCTAATGCGTGTTCCTCTCTTGTTCTCTTGTATTTTGAATCATTGATAATAATTTATGTAAATTTCGGCCTGTTTTAGGCCTGTTTAAGGAGGCCTGTTAAGGAGGCCTGTTTTCGGCCTGTTTTGCAGCGTGGCCTGTAGGCCTGGTAGTTTGCTTAAAAAATTTCAAAATTTCAGGCCTCCTTAACAGGCTTCAGGCCAAGCCAGGCCTGTGTACAGGCCAGGCTCAGGCCTAAAATTTGGCCTCCAACAGGCCACAAGCCTGGCTCAGGCCAGTTTGTGCCTTAACAGGCCAGGCTTGTTAAGGCAAAAGCCTGGCCTGGCCTGGCCTGTTTTCACCCCTATCTTTAAGTATGTTAGTATATCTTAAAAACAAAATAATAATATAATTCTGGGCTGTGGACCGTTTTGGCCTTTGGGCCTTAACTTTTCTACCCGTTTCTGTTGTTACTCCGTAGCCGGTGGCTCTCTTGTGAAGTCGGGAACGTCGCCGAACTCACATTTTTGGAACTAGAATTGTTGCATTCTTCTCTCTCGGGGTGAATATAAATTCTGCAATTCTTGCTTCGCAGAGACCAGAGAGGATTGGCAATAGTGGTAGATAAGAAATATGCAGACCGTGATTAATGCTGGGCGGTTTTTAGGGCAAATCGAGTTTTGCTGCACTTAGTGTTGTTTGGTTACTCGAATTTTACTGGGTTGGAACTCGGTTCTGGGATTTTAAGACTTGAAGTCAAACATACACTCGGAACTTCTTCAGCTTATTATATTTTCTTTCTTCAAGGAATCAAAATCAGCTTGAGCAACTTGCTTTCTTTGGTTTTTTTGGACCTCTTTGGAGGAAAATTAATCAACGTTGTTGTCAGACTTCAAACGGACTGGCGGCGGAGGCTTCAAAGGTTGTTCTTTGAAGGAAGAAATTACAAAAGGGACTGCGTTAGGAAGGTAAAATTTTGCGCTTGTTATTCATGAACTTTCTTCTTTCTTTATAGCAATTATGAAGGGGTATTCTTACTTGTAACTGGCACAGGAGTATGGACGCAAATGTAACATCCCGTGATCACCAGGATCAAGAAGAATATGTTTTGCTTGATCTGGATAGTGTTTCTGAGATTGTTGACATTCCTCCAAATGCTAAATATGTTCTAACTGTATGTTATGTAACATATTTTCTCTCTATAGTCTTCCCCTGAATGTTTAAATTATTGATGTTCAGATTCTTATCCTTTTCTTTAAGAAAAAAAATTCCTTATAATTGAAGTATCAGATCTTAACTTAGTAAACTGTTCTTATATTATATAGTTTTATTTGTAGGGCCTCAATACATTGAACCCAGTGTTGATCATTGATGACAAATTGAAGCTGGTAAGTTGCCTTTAAATTTTAAATACCCTGCCCGATGAAACCTTTATATTATATTTGGATGTGAATCTATAAAGAAACGCTTGGGCATGACATGGTACATGTTTAGTCTATTTACTTTTCCTCAAGTTGATCGCACTATTTATCCATGAGAGTGAAATTCTTTCTTATTCCATCTTTGACTAAAATAAAGAGAGCATTTTGATAGAAGTTGAAATCAACCGCAATATTCTTACCCTCCCTCTATGCACGGTGCCTTAAGTGTAAGTTACATTTAGCTAGTTGCCGTTGCATCCTGGAACTAGTATCATGCATTGTTGTCTATTGCAGCCGTTTTTCTTTATTTTTTATTGGTCTTTCCATTCATATTTGATACATTTGATTTAAAATTTCATGACCGGTCTTTTTCCATCTGTTATAGACTGCTTCCTGGTGGATATTTCGTGTGTGTGTGTATTTTGAATTCTCATGTGAGTCTAGTGATGCTATCCAGAAGATTTATACTTTATAGCCATTCATTTGGAAGCAACTATGTTAGATGTTATATAATGATGGGCTCATGATTAGCAGCCAAGGCTTGAGGGAATCTTGTTGAGGTGGCCTAGTGCTTGTAACTGATACACAGGTTGAGGTCTGTGGTGTGAAAGTGAGAGGGGAGTAAAGTGGTTACTGGGAAATATATATTGTGACTTGAGGTGTAAGAGAGACAGGAGAAACCATTTGGCTAGTATAAAGTCTTTGGCCTTTGTATTAAAAAAAAGTCTTTGGTCTCTCGAATATCTTGTATTCTTCTTGTTGTTTTCCTTTCCTACTGTAACTATGACTGTCATGTGCTACCATCCTATTGCCCATTTACCGTGGTGGACAGGGATATCAATTATCATTGCCTTGTTTCATAAATAATATCAGCTTTAGTTTTGGGTTTCCGTTAAATAATTAGTTTAAATGTTAACTTCTGCTAGTATTTCCTGAAATCAATTGTCAGAATTATAGATGGAGTTATTCATGCAGTTGCTGCATTGAAATTTATCTTTGGGTCTGCAACCACTTTGTTTCATTTTTTCTGTCCTCTGAATGTATGATTACTATTTTAAGGGTTGTTATGGTTCCTCATCGTCTATTTCAGGTTGGGGAATACCAGGAGACAATTGGCACGTGTATTGTCTTTTCAGAAGAGGGTGAGTTACAATTATGTTCTGAAATCTTCTATTGGGAAAAGGAAATATCTTAGAGTTGGAAAATTAGAATGAATTGTCAAGCACTTCTCGCATGCTAGTGTTTAAATATTGTTTTCGCTGTTTCCACATAACTGAGTTTAGGAAGCTGCTTCTTCATGTCCTCCAAGTATAGTGGACACCATTATTTTTTTTGCTAGGATGTTAATGTCCTTCCTTGTTAAGAATTTTCTCAGTTTGAAGATGCAATTGCCAAAGTTTTCAGTTACTCCATCTTTAAGTATGTTATTATCTGTGACTGAACTAGTAACTGGGGATTGCAACACAGCCAATCATGTCTTTCTCAGATCCTCAAGTTGACAATATGTATATATTAAAAACTACAAGTAGCCAACGAAGGTTGGTCCAATTGGTAAAAGGGTTGGCTTATAACCATAAGGTTATCAGTTCAAATTCCACCTATGTGAGGACTGTGCTTGTGGGCAATTTGTAAGTACCTTTTTAAGCACTATTTGAGCCTGGAGGGTTGCCTGGGCCCTAATGAGCCTCCAGGACTCAACTCACCTAAACTTTTTCATATAAAGAAACTACAAGTATTTGGAATATCCATGTGTCAGATTAGAAGACGAAAGCAACTAGCTGTATTGCCTAAAGAATTGCTTAGCTGTAGTTGCTTGATAATGTTGCTTTCCCTTGCTATTTATATGAGACAACTGTAACTATAGTTGAAGATATCTTTGTTGGAGACTCTTATGTGTTGCATATATCTGTTTTTGTCTTCCCACAACAAAGAAATGGTATGGTTCAAGTTGGATGATAAAGCTTGTTACTTTGCAGATACTCCTGTGGTTCATGAAGAGACTGGACCATCTGAAGCGAATCTTTTCTCTGGAACTAGAATAATTGATTCAAGTCAACCTCCAACGAAGCAAGTAAAGCCTTTGTGTCAACTTCACCGGGTTCTCAAGTTCAGAATAGCAATCGATTCTGAAATACAAGCTGGAACCACTGATCAGGCCAAATAATTTAACCAAGATATATAGTTTCCAAAGCATCTTCCATGCATTGCATAGGAATGTGCCTTTCATGGAAACGAGAAATTATAGTTAATGAGGCATGTGCATATATTTAAGTGGTTTTTTGATTTACTCTTGAAGCTCCTTTCTTAATCTCTCTCCATTTTATTGGTGTAAAGGAAGGGGAGAGTCTAATAGTATACCACCCTCCACTCTTACTTCTCCTATGTATTGGCTGGAGTTTTCTCTTATCATCCAATTTCATTCAATTGCTTTGTTTTATTTTTTAAAAAGTTTTGCACTCTTTCTTCTATTTTTTGTGTTTTTCTATTAATATGAAGAAAATTCTGTATATAATTAGTATTATTAATCTGTCTCCACTCTCCATTGAGTCTGACATTCAAAGCCATGAAATGAAACCCACGAGTTACTGTGACGAATTTCACACTCAATGGAATGAAGTTCTAAATGGTCTAGTATTATTTTTTGTTTTTATAGTTTGATCGAATTTTAGTTATAACTTTAAATCGTTAGTTTTGGCCGTTATAGTTTTATAAGAACTATATAAATCAATTGTTAAACTTAGCCAAAGTTTTTTAAAACTATAGGGGCAAAAACTAACTATTTGAAACTGTAGAGACTAAAATGAAAATTGAATCAAATTATATGTATTAATAATGATATTAACCCTAAAAAAACAAATATATCCAGATCGATTTTGTTGCAGCACAGTATTTTAGTTGGGGGGTAGCACTTGACGTTATGTATACTTATATTTAGCTGCCAAGTCACCTACATGTTCGTGTCATGTCCATCTCCTCATATCATTTAACAACTATTACAACAACCTAACGTTTTAAATTTGCAAAGAAAGGGATTACTTTGGAGAATTTTAAACCAAGGAATCTATTATTGTAAACAAGTGCATCATTATATGAAAAAGCAGATTCCGCTAGGATTGATGATGGGTTTGAGGGGAAGCTACTGAAGAAAAAACATTCACTATTCAAATAAATCAAATATTATAGGCTAATGATCAAATTATGCATGTTCCCTTCAAAATAATCCTAGTGTTGTGAACTAGGATGAAGTAGGTTCTTCAATATTTAATTACTCCAAATCATAGTCGCTTTCTCAAGTGAATTAATTTCACACAAACATTCTGTTGGATGCAAAAATTAGCAGTGTGGTTTAAGAAAAAACTTAGTAGAAGATGAAAATGGAGTGGCATCAATGTCTGCAAAAACTAGGAAAAAGTATGTCACTCTCTTTTAAAATATGAATATATATAAAATGGGGTTTCATAAGAACTTCAAATCTTCTTTTTTTGAGAAAATTCTAAAAAACTACATTGGAAAATGAAAAAGGACATTTCAGTATATTGAAAATGGGAAAGGACAATTCAGGCGGGTGTTAGATTTTCAGAAGAATTTGTCCTTTTGAAATCTCTGTCAAATTACGAAAATGCCCTTCAACCCTTCATCCCCCACTTCAGAATAACAACACGATCTTCGTAATTAACAACTTCAGATTTGACATTAACAACTTCAATTCTTCTTTGACAATTAACAAGTTTCAAGGTTAATAACAATATTTATCTCTTAATTAACAACTCCGGATTCGACATTAGCAACTCAAATTTCTTTTTTGACAATTAACAAGTTTCAGGGCTAATAACAACACCTATCTCACCATTAACAACTCCCATGTTGTTATTTCGACTGAGGGATGAAGAGCATTTTCGTAATTTTGCCGAGATTTCAAAAGGACAGATTCCTCTGGAAATCTGACACCCGCCTGTATTGTCCTTTCCCATTTTCATTGTACTGAAATATCATTTTCCATTTTTCAATATAGTTTTTTGGAATTTTCCCTTTTTTTCCCTTGCCTTTCTTCTCTTTTCTTTTCTTCTTTATTTCTCCACTTAATATCTTTTCCACCTTTTATGAAAGACACTTTATTCATTCTGTCTTCTCTCCAGATTACAAATTTCAAATATTTCAACTCAGGAGAATCAAATCCTCGGAGTTTTTACCAATTACAGAATTACTTATTTAAAAAAAATTTATTATTACCTTGAAAGAAATTGAACAAACATTTATGATAAGAATATAGCTCATTCTTCAAATATTGATTTTAAATATCATTGCCAAGACTTAGTTGATAGTTCTTTATAATTAATGTTGATCAATAAATTTTGCCTATTACTAGTAAACTGATGTAACCCAATTAACTTATATTTATATAAATTTAGATCTTTTTAGTCATGATCTCTATGCGTATTAGATTTTGTAATTTGACATCTTTTTAATTTATATAATTTATTATTTTTTATCATTAGAAGAAAAATCTTAAGTGCCTTGCATACCATTCTGGTGTCTATTAAAAGTACAACTTGACAAAATCTCACGTACCAGACAATAGAAACAATTTTAAATCCTGATAATCGCTTTATTGAAAGAGGTGAAAACCTTTTATCCTTTAAGCCTTGAGAAAAAACCTTTGATCTAATTAAAAATTAGAAATAAAATATTTAATATATTTTTAAATTGATTGATATTTTTAAATTTACCCTTATTTAATACTCCTTGGGTCTTTTTAATAAGCAATTTTCTCTCTTTTGGACCCATTTTTTTTTTTTTATAATAAGGATTTTAATATCAACAAAAATTATTGTAAGGAATTGTTGACCTCATTTGTGGGACATAATTGGCACAATATTGCTGTGTTGATATGAGAAATACTTATATACTCTAAAAGTATTATGTTATCTGAACTCTGACCAATGAAAACATAATACTCTGTATCTTAGATCATTTTAATCTTAGTTGGTTAATAACTCATCTGAAAAATTTCAAATTTTATTTTGTTTTTTAGAAAAGTATCGGTTGATCATTTCTTGATTAAAATAGTTTTTTTTTTCCAAATAAAGATGTTTTTTCTTAAAAACAAAATAAAATTTGAATTTTTCTTATGAGTCATCAGCTAACTAGGATTAAAATGATCTGAGATATTATTATATTTTCATTTGATAGAATTCAAATGATGTAATATTCCTAAACTATGTAAGTGTTTCTGGTGTTGATCCTTGATTTGCTGGTAGTATTTCCTTCCAAATTGAAACTGTGGCATAACTATGCTGACATGGCGACATAGGAAAAGTCCACGTGTGATTTGATTTGCTGGTAGTATTTGCTTCCAAATTGAAACTGTGGCATAACCACGCTGACGTGGCGACATAGTAAAAGTTCACGTGTGAAGACTCGACGACAAAAACAGATGACAGATGCAGCAGAGGCAGAGATGCTGTTTTACCAGGCTTCGAGAACCCATGAAATTCCACGCTCTCAGATTCATTCGTCCCTTCCCCTAATCTTCTCTAGAGAGAAAAGATTCGCAAGAAGCAACACTTCTTTAGAGAGAGAGAGAGAGAGAGAGAGAAGGCACCAACCATGACAGCAAGAAAATGCCATAAACAATCCCAATCCCAAACCCTAGCGTAGCTTTTTGTGTTTTCATTGTGAAAATTGAAGCCCCATCAAACCCCATCACTATCGCGATTTGTTTCTCGTTTGTTCATTTATTTGTTTTGTTTTGCTGCAAACATCAATTAAGCAGCTTGGAACTTGAATTCGACGATTTCCGGCAAGCCATCGATTCGCACCGTAAAGCCAGTTCGTTTCACTTTTATTCCTTGGTAAGGTTTCGCCAATAGTTTCTTTCCTTTAACTACTACTTTACATTAGATTAATGCTATAACTTTTAGTTGAAAGATCCTCCTTTGTTTCTCCTGCGCTAACTGAATTCGTATTACATCTTTTCACCATCATATAGTGTGTTCAATCGATCTTGATGTTCTTCTTGTATTCTTCCTTCCCCCCCTTTTTTTCTTGACAAGGGTGTTCTTGATTTGCAGGGAAAGTTCCAAGCTTTCTTTGATTATACGGTAATTGTGGGGGTTGTGATTAGTTCCCTTCTGATGTTTTATTACCAATCACTGTTTCAATTACCCGCTAATTATCCATTCTGGTACTCAATTTCCCATCTTTTTCTTCCCTCTGATGTCTTCTTTATATGTTGCTTCAATTGCCTGAGATTTCGTCTCAAAATTTGAAACCCTACTCCAGAACTGAGTTTGTACTTGATGTCACCGTGAAATTCAACTACTGTGATTGTTAATATTTCGTCTCAATCTCCAATTTGTTTCAATCGCAAAAATTTTTCTTTGGTGGGATTGAAGAGAAACTGTTAAGGATGGGAGATCGCTTTAGACCTCTTTCCATTGAGGAATTGCCATCACATTTAATTCTAGAGATCCTATGCTCAGGCAGGCTTAGTGCAGTTGACCTTGTTTGTTTAGAGTTGACTTCGAAAACTTTTGGTGGGAATCACGGTTGGTACCCTTTCAAGTTTAGGTCATTAGTGGACTTTGCAGCATATCAGCTATCTGTCTCCCATCTTATCTATTTAAGGATGGGTTTGAATTCTCAGAGGGAATTATATGATCGATGTGGTGGAAACTGGAAGCGAGCTTTGAGATTTTTGCAGTCCTTGGAACAATCTTCTGGGATGGCCGAGACATCATCAGGCAATGTACTGTTTCCTTTTGCGAAGGAATCATTTTATTTATATTTGGGATTACCTACGGAGTAACGGAACTAAATTTGTACTATAAACTATTATGTTTCTTAAAAAGCTACGACGTCATTTATGTTTTGTGAACGAGTTTTAATGGGGATAGCTCTATTCAACTTATCTATACCCCTTATTGTCCTACATGAAAAAGTTAACGGATACTTTTGCTTTAATTTGCAACTTCAGGTTGTTTGAACAGAAAACATGATAAAACTCCATTTCTTTGTGTCTCTGTCTACATAATGTTCATAATTTGATTAGAGATTTTAGTGAGGCATCTGTTAGTAATAACAGGCAAACCCCCCAAAAAAAAACAAGAAATTGGAGTTTTATATGTTTCAGAAGTTAAATTTCATAGTGTTGACAAAGATATATGTATGCTTTTCCCCTTCAAAAAAGGCATTTCAATATGGAAATTAGTTATAATTGTTGCAAACTTAATTTTCTTGTAGTCTTCCGCCTGTTCTTTCTAAAGAAGTGTTACACACATAAATTTATTTGTGGAGAGCTTTTTATTGGCAGATGCAAGTTACGACTGGGAAGTATCACACCTTTGTTATCAGCAATTTTTCTGCCTACTCTTGCGGCTCTGGCTTGTGTGGTGTGCTTGGTCATGGTCCTGAAACAACACAATGTGTAGCATTTACTAGGCTTGATTTCCCACCTTTGGCACGTGTGGTTCTTGTGTCAGCCTCCTATAATCATGCAGCTTTTGTCATGCAATCTGGAGAGGTTTGTAACTGCTTGTCCTTTATTGAGACAGCCCTGATGAAGTCACTAGTTATTTGTTTGCTCTCAATAAAGAATAGCCTGGAGCATAACCATGCATTTTCATTGAGGGTCCAATGAATCTGCATACCTAAGCTTAGAATTTTAGTATGATCCGCTTACTGGGTTTGCACCTATGATCAAATAGTCTCAGACCCTGATTCTTCCTGCCCCTGCTCTCCTACTATAATATATCAAATTTCAGGACAAGGTTGGGGTAGACCTATGCTTTGATTTAAACTGCATTTGCATGAAGGGCCAGGCTAGAAATATACGTCGAGAAATTTTTGGGTTTGAACCTAATAGCTTTTGCTTGTTGGACTAGTTGCCCATTGACAAAGAACAATGGAAGCAACATATAGCTTCAAGGGCTGGGGTAATTGAAGGTGAGAGATTGGCATACAATTTCATTATATTTGAACTTTGATTGCCTAAGACACTCCTCTTTCATCATAAATGTATTGTTGAAAGTTGAGTTGAGGCATACGGTAGGTTAAGAATCATTAACATGATGTCAGAAGCTCAGAACACGTTACATTGTGTATACTGCCTTTTAACATTTTCTACCTATAGGATGCTTTTCTGAGTGGGGATAGCATGAGCCCGTCACTGGAAAACTGAAAGTATTTTATATTTTCCTAAGTCAGTGCAAAAAGTGGGGATGTATTTACTTTCAAAGCAGATACTTGAGATTCAAGTAAAGTAGTGTCATAAATTTTTTTCTTTTTTAAAGATATTTTTCTATTTGGGGATTGGGATAATATGATCTGGCAGAGTTTTTATCAGAAAGCGGGAATAATAGATTGTGTGATGGACACAAGATAGACTACAAAGTTTAATTATGACGTATTTTGAGCCTGAAGTTTTTGTTAGTGCACATTTTTACCATCATAAATTTGAATCACCATAGGTATGTGATAGTAAGTCTACTTTGTTCTCTACTTATTTCTTTTTATCTTTTTTGCTTCTCTTCTGTTCTAAAGTAAATTCCTTAATGTCAAACAACCGAAGAATGTCCTGATGGGAATTAAAGGAGACCCCAACCAGAATTGAGAACTTATACGTCTTTTTCTCAGCTAATGAAATTGGGTATTAGATTACTTCTTCTGGTTGCTTAGGTAATGCCTAATTTTGCTTTGTCTTTATGTTAGTGGAGCAAAGTTTTACAGCTGCCAGCCTTTTGACTGAACTAGCCATCCAAGTTACTTCCCAAGCATCTTTTTTACGTTAAACTTTTCTGCTAGTTACACACTAATAAGCTCAAATTTCATAATTCAGGCCATAGAAAATGTTTAGATTTCATATTTGTCGTCTCAGGCCTTGAAAAAAAAAATGGCTTTATTTAAATTGTGAATTGATTGATTGCTACTTGCTTCCATCATCAACTTGAGATATTATGTTTGACTAATGTAGGTATTCACATGTGGAGATAATTCTTCATCTTGCTGCGGGCACAGAGATACAAGCCGTCCAATTTTTAGGCCAAGGCTTGTTGAAGCCTTAAACGGGGTACATTGCACACAGGTAAACTATATAATTCATCATCCCCATAAGATGATTATTGTCGGCTGGTTTGAAAAATAGTGGTTGGTAGAAGATTATGAGTTCACACCAAATTTGTGGTTAGAGGGTATTTTTTCTTACTATTAACAGTAAATCGCATGCTGTAATCTTCTGCCTTCCCTTAACACTGTTGCTAAGGCTTCTACTATAGCTGCTAAAGTAAGGTGACTGTTCTCAGGTTGCAGCAGGGCTTAACTTCACAGTCTTTCTCACTAGACAAGGTCATGTATACACGTGTGGGACCAACACCTTTGGCCAACTTGGTCATGGTGATACTCAGGATGTACCAACTCCCAAACTTGTTGAAATGCTTGTGGGAGTTGGTCCTGTTGTTCAGATAGCTGCCGGACCAAGCTACGTGTTAGCTGTGATGGATAATGGAATAGTATACTCCTTTGGATCAGGCTCTAATTTCTGTCTTGGCCACGGTGAGCAACATAATGAGTTTCAGCCACGTGCTATTCAGGCATTTAGAAGAAAAGGTATCCATGTGGTCCATGTTTCTGCTGGTGATGAGCATGCAGTGGCGCTTGATTCAAATGGATTTGTGAGTTCCGTTAAGACCAGATGAAGTTTTGATTTTGCTAGTTATACATTTATTTTGGGTTTCTCTAGTGCTTGTAGGTGTTCTTGGTTAATGTTATTGTTGCTTCAGGTATATACATGGGGCAAGGGCTACTGTGGTGCTTTAGGCCATGGGGATGAAATTGATAAGACAACTCCTGAGATCTTGGCCAGTCTCAAGAGTCACTTGGCTGTTCAGGTATTGTCTCTTTAACTACAAGTTTTGATAATCTGTGTTGTAGGGATAAAATGGTTTGCACTGAAAGAAAACTAAGACGGAAACAAATAGAGGGGCCAAGTTGCAAATAACCCCATTCAATTTTGAACTTCTGGCAAATCACTCCCTTTAGGGGCTGTTTGATATGAGGGGAGAGGAGGGAAAGTGGATAAAGGGAAAATTTTTTTTAGTTGAATTTAAAAAAATTATAGAAGTGGGGTTTAAATTTTTTAATTAATTTTTCTTACTCTTTTAGCATACATCTTTCATTTATTAAAATTTTATAACCCCATTTTTCCAAATTTTTTAAATTCAACTCATAAAAATTTCCCCTCCCCTCCAAATCCCTCATACCTAACAAGCTTAGTGTTAATTTTGGTAACTTGCCACTTGTACATTTCTTTCATTTTCTTGACTTCTTAGTAAGTTGAAGGGATTATTTATCACATAAGTTCAAGTGGTTGATATCAAAATCAAAACCAATCAAAATTGATTTTTTTTTTATTTTTTGGTATCATATCCTATAAAAATCCAACCTTTGTAATCTGGGAAGTTGTAAAACTCAATCATCTCCATCCCTTTGATTTAGAGACTGCATATTCCTATCACAGCCGTAGTCAAGCTTAAGCTTCTTGTTATCCGTAGGTCTGTGCGAGAAAGAGGAAAACTTTTGTTCTGGTTGATTCTGGTTCAGTCTTTGGCTTCGGGTGGATGGGATTTGGAAGCCTTGGATTTTTGGACAGAAGGCTATCAGATAAAGTCATGAAGCCTCGGATCCTCGATACCCTTCGGACCCATCATATTTCTCAGATCAGCACTGGGCTGTACCATACGGTTGTAATCACCAACCGAGGACAGATCCTTGGTTTTGGAGACAATGAAAGAGCACAACTCGGACAAGACACATTAAGAGGATGTCTTGAGCCAACAGAAATTTTCATTAACGATGCAGATGACGAAGATCCAGATGCTATTTCATGAAAGAGACTTGACAGTCCAGTAGCAACCACGTGACCATGTCATTTGTGGAGGTTTGTACCATTTGATATCACGCAGATACCAAATTCTTCTAGTTTGTAACTTTTAAGATTGCTACTTTATGTTGTACTATAATTATAGTGACAAAAAAGGAAACTTAACCCTAGAGTTTGTCATTGTTTTCATCGTGTTTATGTTGTGACGAAACCCATAAAATCTCATGTTGAGGCTATGGTGATGGACAAGATAGGGAACTTTCAGAAGGTATAATGAAGTGGGTGATAACTTGGTATTAGATTTCTTTTCTTTTCTCTTGCTACTTTATTATCATGGGAAGCTAAGATCCAATGGTTTTCCTAAATCCTTGATTGTGAGGGTAAGGGACCTTCGCTTTTCTTAATATGCATAAACACAACCTTACCTTCCAAATTTTATACTGCTACTCACCTCTTTATTCAGCCACAGTTTGAACTTTGTATTGGACACGTCATCATTATCTCATACCCAAATATCTATTTCTCCTCTCATAAGATAGCATTTGCAAGTAATTGATTTCCTGGAGGCGGCATAACCTAATTCCTATACCATATAGGAGTATTTAAAATCTGCAAAATAAGTTTTAGGTTAGAATTTGTCACCTGGGAGCATTATAGCACGCTAGGAAAAAAATTTGTTAACTTAGGAATTGGTTTCCTGCGCGCACATACATATCTGTATATATGTATATATAAATCTTCATCCTTGTATAAAATTTTAATAATCATTATACAAATAAAATTATTATAGGTGCTAGTAATGGCGACTCTTTAGAAGGTGCTTAATCTTAGTGTGGCTAAGGAGGGATCCCTACAACTGATCCCAGCAGGTGAGTGTGTAAGAAGCAAGGTGGCAATTTTGTTCCCACCTCTTTGATTTTCTTTTATGTCTCAAATGTTTTTTATTTCTAGCCTGCCATATGGGAAGCAAATCCAAAATTTTTCTTATATTATGTCGCTTTCAGATCAAATAATTTACTTGAGTCAAATTTAGTTTTAATTCGGATGTTTGATTGAGTCAGTCTGAGAAGTCTTGAGAATATTATAAATTTCCTCTTAGCATATCTTTATAGTTTGGGAATATCATAAACTCTTTATAGGCATATCTTTATTTACCTCCTCCTTGATTATACTTTATTATTTTCCTTTTTTTAAATAACTTCAACTGTCATACATTCTTTTCTATGAAATTAAATTCTTTTTTCCTTTTCCCTTTTAAACAAAATATATACTTGTACTTTATTTTGGAAATTCCTCTCGTTCTAATTTAATTGCACCTCTTTAAATTTCAATTTTTATACTACTATTATGTGTATATACATATTATTCTATGAAACGGTTATTCTTCACCACCCTAAACAAAAGAATATATCACTCTAGTTCTATTTAGAAGTCTTTTTAACTAATTCTTACATACCAAGAAGAGTTAGTTAACTCATTAACTATAGGCTAAATTTCCAATTTCGCCCTTATTTATGATTGATTCCAAAAGTCAAAATGAATATATTCTTTTTGTTTATTGCAATTAATATGGGTAAAAAAGTATAAAATGTATTTACTACCCTGAAATTGGACTTAGTGAGTGTTTGGGAAACACCCAAATAATGGTTTCAAAAGTTATTCTCCACAAATCAAGATAAAACTCATCTCACATACTTACATCGTAAATCGTAAAAATTATTCTCAAAAGCTAATCCAAACACACTTATAAATAGGATCAAATTTTTTAGTGAAAATGGACTTATAAATAGGATCAGAATGATATGATATATGTACTGATTAAATGAGACGGTTATTCCCCATTATTATATGTACAAGGAGATGCGTGAGCGCGTGCATGTGTAAAATGTGCAATATAGCAGGTGGGACACTTATTCCCCACCAAAGGACATAAGTTGTTAAATGAAATTAAAATTGTAATTAAATGCCTTTGGGACTATTAGATGCAATTGCCAATTTTTTTCTCTTTCGATGGTTAATTGTGTCTTCTTGAAAATAGCTTTTGGAAAAGCTCTTGTGCACCCTGCTTCCATTTCGCGCACCTTATTACTTGTCCTCACTGAGTCGGTGGATTCACCCTTTTATTATATCATTTTTGCAGATTAGTTTGCAGCTGAGTAGAGCCCCGTATCGAACTCCATGGACCTACTTTAGGTTGGACAAATCAGAATAAAGATACCACTGAACACTCGGATCAGTTGGTAAGGGCGCTAGTCCAGCTTAATCAAGGTCTTGAGTTCGAGCTTGGGCATGCAGCAGTGTTAAACCTTGATGGTAGGGGTTGCCACCCGCCCCGAATCCGGATTAATCTGGGCCCATTGAATTCCCCGTGTACGGGGCTGGCTTGGGATACCGGGTGCCAACGTCATTGTCAATCAAAAAATCAGAATAAAGGTAAATCCCGTGGTGTCGTGATTATTGTGAAGAAGTCAAGGTTGAGTCTATTTGAACATTTTTTTTTGGTGTTGGACATTTGTGGATTTTATACTGGTCACTTGTTAATTTTCTCTTTCTCGTTGAGTTAGAACTTATGTGAAGAATTTTTTTTTGGAAGAATTATAGTTAGGTTCCGTCTAAAGGAAAAAATAAAAAATTAGTCCCACTAATAACCTTAGGAGCCTGAATTAACAACCTAAGGAGCGAGCCTAACAACTCCAGGGGACCAATTTTTTATTTTTTCCCTTGGACGGGACCTAACTATAATTTTCCCATTTTTTTTTGTTTAGATAATATATGATGGTATTGCGTGAGAATGCTTTTAAGTCAGACTAGCTAGACTAAGTAGCACCAATTTAGCTTAGTCTATGCGCGGGTCATATCCCAGGTTTAGGGTCGTGACATGACCCTCATTATAACCTTAAACCGTTAGTGCATGACTCTTTAATTCAAGAAAATAAATAAATAAATTGGCAGCTAAAGAAGAGATTTACTAGTGGATGGTTTAAAAAAGAACATGTAATAAAATTCATAATCTTAAAAAGAAATATGGGTTTGAAGTTTGAACTGATCTCCCCTTTGCATTAGTTTTTTAAAAAATAATGTTAAAAATGTGATCAAATCATCTGAATAAAGAAACAAGTGGGATACCCCTTAGCAAGTTGCTTAGAAATCTGTCAACCTGTATTTATATGGTTGTTAGCGTGTTTCAAGGGGAGTTTATATTACAAGATGATCATAATCTGAAGTGTTAGTCAATGGTCATTATCTTTCTTTAATATAATTTCGTTTACCTTGCCGGAATTTCAATACCTCATCACATGGCGAACTTCTTTTATTTTAATGCGACTTCCCTCGTAATTTGAAAGCGTCAAGATTCGATCTGCACCAGAATCCTAAATAATCACAGTTTTATTAAAAAAAATAAATAAAAACTCGTAATATATATGTTTGCTTAGATGTAATTTCGTTGTTTAAAATTTAAATTAGACATTAACACTAAATTATAATTACTTACCAATGGGATCAAATGACTTGAGTTGGGGAGGAATCCTCCGAAATCTCGTTTAGTCAAACTAAGGTTTTTATTAGCGCGTATGAACTATGAAGTACTTCCTCCGTTTTATATATCTGTCGTTGGCCAAAAATATATATTATCTGCCACAGAAATGTTTTTTTACACATCTCATTATGCCTGTCAAATTTAAATTCTAGGATGCATTAAATTTCTCATTTTATGTTTTGCTCGTTGTTAATTTTAGATTTAGATTTAAGACCATTTTCTTCAGCTTTTAAGACAGCTTATTATAATAAGACTGCGTCGTCTCCACCTAATTCATTTGGCTAGTTATTTCCTCCTCTAAAGAAATTGTAAAATAAATCAAAACCATTAAAAATAAGTTAACTAACCTAATTATAAATAAATATTATAGGCTCGTTGGTCATACATTTATTGTCTTTCAAAAAAAAACAAACACGCAGTGCTTTTTTTTAAACTATAGTTATAACTTTCACTTTTCGTGCATAATCACAATCATGAATGTTTTTTTCTGTATTGGTAAACAACTATAGTTATAATTATTGAACCCAAACCCGTGCTCATGATCATAAATAAGTATAAAGTGTCGTACTTTAATTCAAATCCTCATAGCAGAAGTGCTTAATTTGAACAAATCCATCCAATTTTTACCGACAAAAGAAACGCAGGAAGAAATGAAGGGAAATCTCAAAAAGCGAAAACGAAATAACATTAATTGAAATGAAGCAAAACAAACATCTAACATCGCCACTCACAAACTCAGGGAAGGTCCATTACCTTTATTCACAGATACTCAATCCCCCCCCCCCCCCTACTGCTTAATTTTGTTCCTAATCGTCTAAGCAAATGGCTCCAAGTGTTCTCTAAACACCTTAAGCATATTAGAAAAAGTGACGATACCAACTAAGCTAAAATCATCTTCAATAACCCACAAATAGTTGACTCTGTGAGCAATGGCCTGAATCATCACAGCAGCTAGAGAGCTCTTGGGATGGCAAACTATGGCCTCTGCTTTTCTCACCATTCTGGCTGAGTAACTGAAGGACCTACTGTACCTTCCTGACCTTGGCAATGACCTTCTTGGGGACAATCCAGATTCTTCATCTGATGAAGAAGATGATGAATCAGTGACCACAGATGACAAAATTGTGAATTCTTCTAGCATTTTCTCCAAGTTCTTCTCCTTCAACCTTGCCTTCACTTCCCTAACTATATCTTCTGGGGGCCCACCGCAATCAATGTAGGCCATTAGATCCCCTGCAGGGAGGGTTGTGATTGCAGCAGCAACAGTCTCATCACAGCAAGCAAGGGTGAAGGGAGAGATCTCACCAATGAAGATTCCTTCACTATCAACAATGGCCACTGAAGTTTGTGCTGTGAGGGAGTTTGAGATGGCTCCTATGGCGGATGACGCCGGGGCGTAGTAGTCGATGGCCAAGACCTCGGCGCTGATGATGCCGAGAGTGTCTATGGAGAGAGCAGGGAGTGGAGAGAAGAGGCCTATGGAACCAAGAAGGAAGCGGATCACATCCTCCTGGGTGAGCCAGCAGAACTCACGAACACTGTGGTTCGTGCAAATTGTAGAGCTGCTTGAGGGTTTCTGGTGCTGTTTTCTCCTTGTAATGCTGCTTCTTTTTGCTGGTAATGGCACTACAAGGTTCTGTGCTCCTTGAAGGATCAAATCAATGGCTTCCAACAAGCTGAAAGATCAAAATAAATAGTGGGTTAATTGGTGATCATCTGAGCTGTATAAATCAGAGGCAGAGGCAGAGATTCAAAGTGTCAAAAGAAAATGATTGAACAGTAATTCCCTCATTGAGAGAAACTATTTCTCCTAAAAGGTTAAAACAAGGACAATTTCAAGTTCAGTTCATTTAAGCTTAAATCTTCTTCAATCAGACAATCCCTCAGTGGTACATTAAAAACCCCTCTTCTTGGAAGAAGCAAGTGTTGGAGTTTGCCACTTTTCGTGTAATCATTTGTACAATTTATGTATAATCCATCAGAAATTTCTTGTCTAAATTTGAGCATCATGAGTTATTGTGCAGTTAGAAACTCAAATTTGAAGAATTACTTCAAGCTCTTACTCACAATAGAAATTTTTTAGTATTGACTCACCTAAATGACCGGCAGTAGACGGTCATTGATACAAAAATATAAGAAAATTTAACTTAAGCAAGTAAAGATCCAGTGTGCATCTTTGTTCAAATTCAGATATAAATGAACTTGAAAGCTAAACAAGCAATTAAATAGTGACATTGTTCCAGCTATCACTGCAAAAATTGCAGAGAAAAAACAGAACTGCGTGCTTTTCAAGTTTCACCAAGCAAGTAAAATTCCGCACAAAACTCACGTGATATACAGTAAACAAAGTGAAAATTAAAAAAAAATAAAGAAAACCACCACAAGAATCTGGGAGAAGAAAGAAGAAAGGGGGAGAGTAACATTTCCAGAACAAATCATATGGTATGCGTGAAGTACCTAGAAGATGGCTCAAGATGCCTCACGAGATCTGAAGTTTTAGGCAGAATCGCAGAGACAGGCGCCTTCAGGGAAGTCGACGGAGACAAAAGATTCTCCTCACAGCACAGGTAGCAAATAACGTCGACCATACACAATTTGCCGACGCATCGGCAGCCTAGGTCTTCGTTTTCCTCGGCAAAGCCGATTCTAGAGGCGACGGAGTGATCGCTGCAGTTCCAGACGCTGATGAAGTTGTCGTCGGAGGTTTTGAGGGCGGCTAGGGCGTCGGCGACGGTGGCAGACAGTGGAAGGGGCTTCAGCGCCGGCTTGCCGAGGCAGAGGTCGGATACCTCATGTGCCAGTAAACTCACTGCCATGCAAGATTGGAACTCCGATCGGAAACTGAATGCGGCGGGCTCCGGTGGTTGGCTGCGGTGGCGCTAGGAGGCGGTGGTGGTGGTTGGAGATGAGCAGAGACTAGAGAGGTCTATTTATAACAAGTAACGAACGCGTCAATGGGGCGTCATACGGACACTGGCTGGGACGGGCACGGGGTACGGTAAAGGGGGATGAGGAAGACAGATGCCTGTGGGGTCCAGTTGTTTGCCCGTAAATAATTATGATATTACCACTTTTTCCCTAACTGAACAAGAAAAAAGAGGAAAAGGGCAAAAAAATTAGGTTGAGTGGGTTTCTTTTTGAGTAGGGTTAAGTCAATTAACTAAGGGTCTGTTTGGTAAAGCGGCACAGCCCTTTAACCGCGCGTTCAACTTTAAAAAAGCCCATTGGCCAATTTGCTACCGTTTGGAAAGGCTTTTTTTTTCGCTGGGCTTCTATCATCACCGTTGCTTTTTTTGGAAACTAATTTGAGTAGTTTTTCGAACACTTTCACTGCACTTCTCTCTCTTCCCATCAATGTTGCTGCAAAAACCGTTGGAAGATAAATGCTCACCAAACTCGACCGTTGGAACCATTAACGCATGCAAGAGGCGATCTCTGAGCTTCTGTTTTTCTTTCGATTCTGAGGTTTCGGCAGTGCATTTTCGACTCCATGTCTAAGTGTCGCCGTCTTGGGTCATCGGACCGAGCAGATCTTAGCGTGTGAAGTGCCGTTCAGGTGTGAGCTTTAACCTTTGTTTGTTTTCATTATAATTATCACTGAGCTCATGGCTTGGCTTCGGTAGTTCAGTGTTTCGTCCGGATCTGAGGTTCCGTCTCGTCAAACCTCATGGTGGTCGGTGAAGCTGCGTGCTTGTTTTGAAATTTTTGGCTCAACTCTGCTTGTCTTATGGCGATCTGTGCGAGCGAGAGTCAGGAAATCCAGATCGGTGACTTGGGACAGAGAACAGAGGTCGTCGGAGCTTCTGCAAATCGTCGGAACAGTGTGAGTGCGCCAGTTCTTCTCTCTTCAGGTCCTCACCATGTCTGTCATATCAGTATTTTTCCTTTTCTAATTGTCTACCTTGTTTTGAGGTAATGCATACGGGCTTCGTTGATTGCAATGCTCATTTCTTTGCGCCATATTATTTTGATTGCAATCGACAAGCAATGCAGTATATAATGCAGAACCGACGACCTCTGTTCTCTTCATCGGACTTGTTGATTGCAATGCAGAACAGAGGTAGTCGGACTTCTCTCTTCAACAAGTAATGCAGTATATAATGTAGAACAGAGGTCGTCGAACACATGTATATAATGCATTAATCACATGAGTTACAAACTACCAAATATAACTTTCGTTTCAATTTTGTATCTCCCTCCTGGTATAGGCCTTTATCACATGAGTTGAAACTGTCTGGCTTTGTTTAAGTGTTGTTTTATTCATTTTTTTCCTTTCTAATATACTTAGCAATAAGAGTCGGCTGTGCATTATTATCCTCATTTTTTTCCTAGTATGATCACTGTTTATTTGTCCCTTCTCTGTCATTAATTTCGCACAGTTAATTGGACCCTCTGCTTCATTAATTCGACAGATGCCCAAACTTGGAACTATTGTTTGTAAAATGTGGTCTAGCTGAGATTAAAGGAATGTTGAAACTTGTGGTTTAATAATAAATTGTTGGTTATATTATTGAAGAATTTAGAGGTCATTTAGTTCCATATGTTACATGTGGATAAGGGTGTACTAAATAACTTTTAGTGACAAACTGTGAATTGGTAGTAATCATTGTCTCTCCTGTTTCATTACTCGGGAATTTATTCTCATGTTTTGTTATTATATCCTTTTCTATGTATTCTGCTATTTCATATTCTTCCTGTGGGGTGAAAGTATAATAGGTTGAATTTAAATGTAGGTTTTAATATATTTTGTGTTGGTTATCTGGTTTTGGGGGACCCGTGTGGCTACTATATCACAGCAACTTGTGCAACGTTTCGGTAATGCAGATTTGATTTCAATTTTTTCGGTACAATAGTTTTCATTTTTTGTTATGATATCTCACATGGTCGAATGAAATTGTTACTTGGTTATCTGGTTTTGGGGAGCTCGTGTGAATATATGTTTCTGTTAACTTCTGTATAGTTCACATACAAGTATGAATAAGGATAAATGTAAAGCAACGTGGAATGTAAGTTCCACAGGAATTTTCATCCACGAATGCATTGATCAAATCTACAAGAAAGAATGTCAAGGATCTTCATTCACGAAGGACAGGTGGAAATACATTAGGTGTGCATTTAATGAGAAATTTGGACGATCATATGACAAGAAGCAACTTAAAAATAGGTTGATAGCCTGAGGAAAGAATGGAAAGCATGGGAGAAGTTATTCTTGAGAGAGACTGGTATAGCTTTTAATATAGCGAGGAATATGGTTATTGCGGAAGATGAGTGGTGGGAGAGGAAAATTCAGGTGAAAACTTGTTATTGTTACTGTTGTTGTTATTATTTTCATTATTATAGATGGTTGAATTTTTGTGTCATATGATGATGATTATTATTATTAATTGTATTGTCATATTATTATATCCATGCAGGAGAATGGAGAGTATGCAAAGTATAGGTATAGAGGCCTACAGTATGCCAAAGAATTGGAGATTATATTAAAGGATGTTATGGCATCGGGCAGCACCATATTCACACCATCTTCTGTATAGCAACAGATGTCAGTGGGAGATGATGAAGACGATGTCTACCGACCTACAATGGACCTAGAAGAAGGATCGGGAGATAATAATGAAGATCTTAAAGGTCCTGCTGCAGGAGGAAGTGTGGGGGTGACTAGTGGTTTTGAAGGAATCACGTTGACAACGAACACTACACCTAGTGCACCTAGTGGTTCTAGTAGCAGTGGGAAGAGGAAGAGGGATGCAGGGTTCCAGAAATCAAAAAAGAGACCAATAACCACTTCCAAAGCAATAGCAGCCGCGGTTAGTAGAATAGCTGATGCATCTACGGATAGATTACAGGAGATAAGAAAGATGTCCACAAGTGATGCACTAGCGAGTGACGTCGTATCAGAGTTACTCACAATTCCAGAAGTTGTTAGTAATAGGGACTTTCGCCGCCGTTGTTGTAATATGATGATGCACCAGATGCCTCGCGACATGTTTTATGGGTTGAAAGGAAACAAAGAAGCCTTGCTAGAATGGTTGCAGAAACATGCTTACAATAGTCCACACCTTCAGATTGCCACTAAGCCCTGAACTCCATTATGTGTTACTTTTGAAAACTTTGTCATGTGTTGTTATATCGATATCCAGACCTTATGTATGTTATGATAGTACTTATGTTAGGCGATGTAACATCCCAAATTTTATTCATCAAGAATATATTGTAATTATTATATATATTCAATGAAATGATGAATATTTAAGGCCAAAAGAATTAAATATTGAAAATTGAAGGTGGAATAGTGTTTTCAGTGAAATCGCCTACGAGGCAGTGAGGCTTTCATATAGTTTTGGAAGACCAAATGATGACCAAAAATTATGAAATTTTACAGGGTGAAAGTAGACATCCTAAGCTTTAATTTGATAGGTCATATGACTCAATTGAAGCTATAGAAAAAAAGATATGAATTTTTGAAGTTGATCCAGAAAATCTGGAAAGTTTCTGGAGCAGAGATCAAAGATTGAAAATCTGGGAATAATATGATCATTTCCAGTAAAATTCCATATTTTTCCTTGAAACTAGACTCAATAAGGGTTCCATAGGCTTTGGAATCGCCTTGAAACGATGTCTACAAAATTAGTTATGATTTTTCAAAATTAAGGCAGAAAATCTGCCAGAATTGGCATTATTCCGAAAATTTGAGAAGTAAAGTAATCTTCCTTTTTCTCTTAATTATTTTAGAAATTAAGGGATGAAGGAGGAGAAGACAAGTGTCAAAATCCAATGAGACCAAGTGTCAACACCATATGAAAGATGATGGAGATAATTGTTGTGTCATAAGTCCTTACTTATGTCATAAGGTTAGGTGGCCAACTTTTGCACCAATTGACTTGAGTAAATGGAAGGAACACTTGATTTAGTTGGAGCATAAGAGGGAGCACGTTTTTTACTAACCAAGGGAGAAGAAAATCATAATCAAGGTTGAGTGTACACAAAAGGGAAGCATGGCAAGGTTGAGTGTACACAAAAAAATGGAAATCAAATGAAGCAAGCAAGTCAAAGGCTACATGAATCTCTCAATGATGACAAAGGTAGAGTGCACTCTAAGTGAAGGCATGTGCATGATGGTCATAATGAGAAGGTATGGGAGGAGGAATGGTGTGCATGCAAGGTGGTGTAATCTTGACCCTTGATTATATCAATGGCTAGGAGGAAAGATGAGGAAATTAATAAAACATGTTCTTTTCCCTTTCCTTCATACACTTCACGCATGACACAAGAGAAAGAGAGAGAGGAAGTGCCTTGGAGTTCTTTGGAAGATTAGAGAAAAGGAGGAAGAGAAAGATCAAGGTAGGTTTGTGATTCCTTAATATTTCCTTCTAAACTAGCATAAGCTTCTTCTCTAATCTCTATTTTCTATGAAATCCATGGTTTAGCAAGTTCATCTTGAGCCCAAGAAGAGAGGGAGGAGGATGTTTAGAGAGTGAGAGGAAAGGAACTCAAGAGGTAACTTCTCCAATCCTAAAACTATGCTAGTATGTGATTGTTGTTGATGATTGTGGTTGGATTTGGTTATTTTGTCAAGTTTGTAAATTTGGAAAGTCCTAACCCTAAGGGGGGGTGCTGTCCAAATTTAGTCTAATCATGTTTAGAATGTGATTAAGTGGTTAAACAAGTGATTAAAGGTCATAAGAAAGTGTTTTATGGATTGAAATCATAAAACTCCATTTTCTCCAATTATTAAAGAATTTCGTCCAGATCTGTGTTGGACAGTGTTGGGACTGGATTTTGGTGTTTTTGATGATTCCATTGTGTTTAGAATGGAAAATTGTGTAGGGTTCATGTTGGGTGCAAAATGAGAAAAGCCCTAGAAAGTGAAATGACAAAAATAACTTAAAACCCTCACATAGGGGCTGTCGGGGTAAATATGTAATTGGAGCTGGATTTTCATAAAATAAATGGTTCTATTGGACTCAGTGGGCAAAAATAGGTGGGGTTACAGTTGGGCACTTTTTCGGTAGAGGCCGAAAAAGCATAATTACGAAAACGCCACTGAAATCCCTAAATAGGGGCTGTCAAGGGTATTTTCGTAATTTGACAGTGAATTTGGCAATTTCGAGCCCGGGAATGGATTCCTTGGGCGAAAATAAGTCAGAATAGCCTTAGTCAAAATTTTGGGAAAACGTGCCATCGGGCCGGGTACGGCGGGGCCGGGCCAGGTTCCCGGGGGCATTTTTGTAAATTTTCACCATAGACTAATATAACCACAATAAACACTATGGAAGAGTCTAAAATGATACTTGGATAGGTTATGACCTATTTCTGGTACATTTAATATTTTAGGACCGATTTGGAGGCCGGATACGACACGTTCTTCGAGGCACATTTAAAAGAGGATTATAAAGCTTTGAGGTAGGGACATTATCCTTCATACACTATGCCATAAGTTATGTGATTGTGTGGATGCCATTGTTTTGTAAATGCACTTTATTAATAACATGATTTGCCTAGAGAGAGGCTGTTAGTGCCAGAGGTGCACTTACACTAGGAGTTGGCAGAAGTCCAACCGGTGTAGATTGTGGGGCTGGGCCCTACTCATGTATATATGACGATGATGTGTTTATATTGTTCATTAATTTGTGCATACCTTGGCGCATGACATATTTACTTTTCGCATTTTCTATGAACGATATTATGTCTCTACGGGGATTCTTCGGAATCTCACCCTATTTTTAAACAAATACCTCAGCGAGTACCAGTGGGCCAAAGGGCAAAGATGTTGACGCCGGACAGTAAGCGGCACGTGTCTCGAGGCGAGGATATGAACGTGGTTATGCCTTAGTCTATGCCTTAATATTTTGGATAATTTGTAAATATTAAAACTTCCGCTGTATTTTCTGTTTCCGTCGACGAGCAATATCGGAATTGTAAACGAACAACGTTGGTTTGTAAACGAATATTTTTATCAGTATAATTGTACTTTTCTGTATGCCCATTGAATTCCGTCTTTATTACTCTTTGATTATCGAAATGGAAACGGGTGTTGACAGGCGACGCATGTTATGTATGTTATGATAGTACCTGGATTAGACAACGCATGTTATGTATGTTATGATATAACCTTGTGCCCCTGAAACCTATGTTTTGTGCTAGTTATGAATGCTACTAACTTCTGCTATGTTATGACGCCGTACTTCCATAGCCTTCTAATTGTATTTGATTTCAAACAATGTTGGAAAAAACACAGGTTACATCGTCTATGGCAGGTTCGAGCAATAAAGATATTTCAGAGCGCACGGAGGAAGTACAACCGTCTCGTGCAGAAAGAAGGAGGCGACTCATATCTCTTTTAGACGAAGAGATGATTGAGTATGAACACGTAGGTGCCTTGATGGCTCAATATCTCGTGCCTTATATTTGTAAAGAGCCATGCAGAACTAGTCAGCAAACAGGTGCAAAGTGGGTACAAGAGGTATTGGAAGGGCATGATGGAATTTGTCATGAAAATTTCAGAGTGGAAAAACATGTATTTTTTCTCTTGTGCTCTAAATTGGTAGAACATGGGTTACGGAAAACTAGGTACATTGGAATTGAACAAATGGTTGCCATATTCTTACATATCATTGGACATGCACAAGAAAATAGGATCCTACAGGAACGATTTCAACATTCAGGAGAAACTATTAGTAGGATCTTCCATATAGTTTTAAATGCTTGTGTCAATCTAGCGACAGAAATTATTAAACCGCTTGATCCTGAGTTCCGTCATTGTCACCCAAAAATATGCAATGATCGGCGATATTACCCATATTTCCAAGATGTAATAGGAGCAATTGATGGAACTCACATCAAGTGTGTAGTTAGTCAGTCAGAGCAAGAGAGATTTATCGGGAGAAAGGGATATCCAACACAGAATATCATGGCAGTATGTGATTGGGATATGTGCTTCACTTTTGTGCTGGCAGGGTGGGAAGGAACTGCACATGATGCTCGTATTTTTCAAACGGCTATCTCTACTCCATCCATGAATTTCCCCCATCCACCTGAAGGTATATCTTTAACACCTGCACCTACATAATGTCTTTGTATTTTTTTCCCTTACGTTTGCTATAATTTTACGGTCACTGGTAATTTCCTTCTATTTGTTAGGGAAATATTATTTAGTCGACGCTGGCTATCCAACACCAGTTGGATATCTTGGTCCGTATAGACGTGAGCGTTATCACCTTCCAGACTTCAGGCGACGCGAGGGATTTGCAAATCCCAATGAGATGTTCAATTATTATTATTTAAGTTTGAGGACCACTATAGAAAGGACGTTTGGAGTCTGGAAGAATAGGTTTCAGCTATTGGGGGAAATGAAGTCATATAGCTTTGAAACACAAATCCGCATAGTTTGTGCAACAATGGCCATACATAATCTTATCCGAAGAAATTCCCAAACAGATGTGCCTTTTCAAGATGCTGAACGAGGAAATATACGTGGTGAAGGTAACAATGATCTAGTTGATGTAGCATCCACATCAACTATCTGTAGATTATCTTCATGACAAATGAATCATATTCGTGACATAATCAGAGACCAACTTGTAAGCGGTAGATGATTCTATCATGATCCACTTCATGTATGCATTGTAGTATTAATTTAAATTTATCCATTTTTAGTGAAATACTTTGGTGTATATTTTTTTAAATTATAATTTCAGTTATTTTAATTAAATTTCGTTTATTTTCCTCACTTCAAGTATATATATACAGACCTGGGCAGCAAGTAATTTTCTTGCAGACAATAATTTAAAAAGACACAGACACACTTGCAAAAATCAAAATATTTACTAAAAAAGAATGAAGAAAACCAGAATGATTTTCAGTAATTTTGTTGCAGACAATAATTTTAAAAGACACAGACACACTTGCAAAAATCAAAATATTCTTACATCATATGTATGTAATATTCAATAGCATCCATGCCCTTTTCAGTCATTTTGCATCTAAACGGGCTTTTCAAACTCTAATCCAAACAGGTTTAAAGTTAGAAAAAAAAGTCACTTCTGCTACTGCTAATCCAAACACAAATCACATTTACATTTTCACTTTTAATCCTACCTTACTTTTTCAAAAGTCAGATGGAAAAAAAAGTCACTTCTCCACCGCTAATCCAAACGGGCACTAAGATGCCACGATCACGTTGTGTTTGGAAACACATTTTGGGGGCAAATAAGCCCGTTTTGGATGGTAAACTTACGTGCTTGCTTGGATTAGTTTATTTTTTTGGCAATAAGTGCTTATAAATCATGATTCACGGTATACGAGGTAAGTATGTAAGAAGAGTTTTATCTCGGCTTGGGTAATAAGGACTTATTGTCCAAAAATAAATGATTCATAGTATACGTAAGTCGAGATAAAACTCTTCTCACATACTTACATTATATACCGTAAATCACGATTTATAAGGACTGTGCTCATTTGGGATAGCTTATTTTTGGGCAATAAGTGCTTATAATTCGTGATTCACAGTATACGAGGTAAATATGTGAGAGAAGTTTTATCTCGATTTATGTAATAAGTGCTTATTTCCTAAAATTAAGTCATTCCAAACACTCACAAATCGTTCATCCAAACATAAATCACATTACAAAACTGACTTTTCTATTAAGTCATTTTTAATAAGTCAGAATCATAATAAGTCATTTTTCCTACCGCTATCCCAAACACACACCTTGTTATAATTTTGGAAATGATTTTGTTATAATTTAATAAAAACTTGGTAATAAAAATTTTCATCTCTATCCATATTTTATATTCAGGGTCTCAGGGATGTGATTGTACGATTAACATGCAGCATACAAAATTTAGAAAAATAATAATTATATTTAGGGATGAGATTGTATAATAATTTTAGAATTAATTATACTTCGTTAAAATGTTTTATATTATATAGAAGTATAATTTATTTATTTTATAATTATAATATGCATAAGGTTTATTATGATTGAAAGTTTAGGATATCCGGTATATGATCCAAAAAAGGTGTTGACTCCTCATTGAAAGTATTTGTATAAAAAAAGACTTATATATAGGTTTTATCCTTTAATTTTAGTATCATGAGGGGAAATTGTACACTTAGCAAAGTATACACCAAATCTGTCATAAAGGAAAGTACCTCCAATGGGGTTGGTCCTAATGAAAGGAAGTAGTCCTTCACAGTATAGTATTGTGAAGTAAGATTCAAATTTTTATTGAGAGAGTATCCACACTTAATATTTAACATTACCTCACATAAAATCGCTTATGGTAAGAGGATATTTCTACCTATTAAAAAAATACGCATAATATTTTATGTATTTTGAAGCTTATAAGTGCGTAAACAAATCCTATATAAATCTACTACCATATGTATTACTAAAAGTCTTTTTCCTTTACAACATTGCTTCAGATGCGTTGAACATTTGCAGCCTTTAGGTGTTATGAGGAAGTGAGTAAAGCTCTACGACCTTACAAAGATACGATACATGAATCAAATATGATGCGTGAATTTATATATTAATACTTTTAAATATAAAAAAATATAGGATACTTTTTGTTCAAGAAAAAGAATATATAGGATACAGCACTTCTAGAATGCGCGAGTGTATAAATTCATTAAAATGAACAGAAATATTAATTGTATCTCATGAAATCCAAACTAATATATAAGAGTATAGTTGCATACCAAAAAAAATACATGATCAAACTTTTACGGCGCTATCAATGTTGTATATATTTGAATATTGAATATAAAATATGAAACTCCCCTTAAATGCACGAATTTTGAACTCATAAGACACAGACACACATAAGCATCTTTAATATATTGAAAATGTCTTTTGAGTATAACATATGAATGCAATTATATCAAAACATAGAATTCAAAGTACAAACACATGTATTGACATCTGCTTCACTTTTTACAAAGTCTAATCTGCGAACAACAGAGTCTAATCTCCCCATTGCTATCGAGAGCAATCGGTACATCCGTCTCAAGTATTTGATTTGTTTGGAGTGGCCGTGAAAGAAATATGAAAGCATAATATATATGAATTCCAGTTGGATCTATATGTTCATTTATGTTTATAATAACAATAATAATACCCGTAATGGTAATAATTCCTCCGATCTTAAATATAAGATAAAATTAAATTTTTTAAATATATTAAGGAAGCTAATAAATTATTTTAAAATAATTATATTTATCATTTTTTTAAAACTATTTTATGTAATATATAAATTAATATATAATTTAATAATACGTAATATATAATATAATTAAATAATTTTTTTAATTTTTTTAATAAAATAAATTATATTTTATATTTAAAACGGGGGAGTAATATGATTTTTAGAAGAGTTTGCCAATTTTTATTTTTCTACCTAAGAGCGTCACTTTCAGAATTTCGCTGTCTGGTTCAGCCATCGAGGTCATTTTTCCATATTACCACAATTTTCATATTTGGCGCGTTGCTGTCTTCCAACAATTATCTGTAACATTTAGGAATAGGGTACGTTTGACTTTCCGTTTAAAACCTAATTTCATGAAAATTGAGATAAATTTTTTTTATATATTTATCTCATATTCCATAAATTATATTATAGAATCAGGTTTTACCATTAACCCAAAACAACACTAAAATGTTTGTTCTCGGAGAAAATATTAGGTGAATAAGGTGGGTCACCATCATTTATAGTCTTTCCAATTAGTTGGCGCCACCTCAGTAAAAAATTGTCACCATTAATGTCTAACATGACAAGTGGTGGATCCCACAATTTTTATTTCGTGCTCGTTTGGATGAGTGATTGGAATATTTAAAAGCAGCTTTTCAATAGTAATTTACGGTATATGAGGTAAGTATGTGAGAGGAGTTATGCCTCAATCGACGTGAAAAACAACTTATAAACAATCTGATCACCAAAACAAACATACCCTTCATCTTCTGCAATATTTCTTTCCCTCGATTAATTTCTCTCTCTTCCTCTCGGGTTCACCTCCAACTTCCTAGAAGAAAATTTCTACTTCCCACAAGTTCCCAAAACAAGAAAATATAAGATTAAGTTTCAATGCTCTTTTTTTATTCATAAGTATTTATAAATCATGATTTACGATATATGAGGTAAGTATGTGAGAGAAATTTTATCTCAACTTACGTAATAAGTATTTATATCCCACAAAAAGGCTATTCCAAACATAACCTCAGACATACAGGAATTTTGAGCAGTTATTGAGGAACCTAAATCAAAGCAAGAACAAAGAGGTGCGTTAATGGGGGCTAAATCTCATAACAAGAGGTGCGAATCTGCAGAACAAGAGGAAAAGGGACTGAAAGTGAACAAGGGAGGAAGAGGGGGAAATTAATTGAGGGAGAGACAAATTGCAGAAGATAAAAAAACAAAACAAAACAAAAAATTGTGGGACCCACAACTTGCCATGTTAAACGCCATGTGTGGCTGAGGTGGCGCCATCCAATTGGAGAGATCATAAACAAGGCGGCGCACCTGATTCACCTAGGAATTTCTCACTCTGGTCATTTATGTGAATGCAGAAGAAACTCAAGAAAGTATGATTATTACGTATCTTCGTGAAAACGTCTGAGTTATTGTATTCAAATATTTTATTTTGGTGGATGGAATGATGAGTTAAAACTTACTTAGAAATACGAAAGACTACATTCAATTTTTTAATTTCTTATAATGTTTTGAATTTAAAGTGACTGCGTATGACTAATTGAAAACCTCTATGGCAGGCTGGCAGCTATATATGGCCTATATATTATAGCCACCAAGCAAATAGATTTGATTTGTCAATTTTATACCAACACGTGCATACTATAGTGGTTGGGGCAATTTGTTGCATGAATTCTAACATGCATCTGAGAAAATGAACCTTTGTTTTTTTAAAAAAAGTTTTCCAATCAAATTTTTTTTAAAGCATTTATTTTGAATATATCGATGTAGGAGTTGACATGAATGAATATAGCTTCAAAATTGTGCCGCCAAACTTGGTCTCAATTATCTTAAAAGCATTATTATAATGATATGATGTACTTATTTTTTTTCCCTGAGTTGGCTAGAATTCCTGCTGGGGGCTGGGGCTAAGAAAGTTACAGTGATAATGTTTGTTTGGGATAGCTTATTTTTAACTTATAAATATGTATAAATCGTGATTTACGGTATATGAAGTAAGTATGTGAAAAGAGTTTTATCTCGACTTATGTAATAAGCACTTATTTTCTAAAAAAAAAAGCTATTCCAAAAAATAGCTATAGTTGTATATTGAATATTCAATATCACATGTGCAACTCACCTTAAATGCACGAATTTTGAACTCATAATCCACACACACACACACACAAGCATCTTTGGTATGTATGTATGTATTTAAAATGTCTTTCGAGTATAACATATGAATACAGTTATATAACATAAAATTCAAAGTATATATTGTTGGACTTAATACATTGTATGTGGGTGTGTCAGACAGAAATAAAGTTCCACATTATTGAGAGAGACATAATACAAGTATATATATTATAACTTGTAAATTTGGGTTAGCGAATGAGCCAAGAGAAGAAGTGGGCTTACGAGCACAATAATGAGCCATTAGGAGGGGAAATCCGGCGATGTGCCCAATTAGTGCATGAGTGGTCTATAAAAGCTTTCTCCTCGTTTCATATTCTCTCTGCTTGCTGGTTACTTCTATATTTTACTGTTTTGTTCACTCCATACTTATAGGAAGAGTTCATCACTCAAATTACACATTGTATTTGTAGGAATTACATCAACATATATTGACGTCTTCGTCACTTTTTAACAGAAAAATTAAAACCTTACTTTATGAAGAGCATTTATGTTTAGGCACAAGTATATTCTGCCAACAACAGAGTCTAATCTCCCCAATGCTATTGAGAGTAATCGGTAAATCCCTCTCAAGTAAGTTATCATATGTGTGAGTTGCGATTTGAATTCCCCAAGTACTTACGTAAGTGACAAAAGCCCCGATAGTGCACAACCTAAGTTGATTGTTAAAAGAGTCATTTTAATATATTTGAACACAAGTCAATAATATTATATGTCAAATAATCATAAAAAAGGAGTACTTAAGTTTTACTTCGTTAAAAGGCAAAGATAGAATACTTAGGAATGGGACCAATTAAACTTAAAAATTTAAATCTTCTTGGGGG
Organism: Inga leiocalycina; assembly: GCA_963242795.1. Classification (NCBI taxonomy): domain Eukaryota; kingdom Viridiplantae; phylum Streptophyta; class Magnoliopsida; order Fabales; family Fabaceae; genus Inga; species Inga leiocalycina. The sequence goes on from OY725329.1 coordinate 51,378,587, forward strand.
AAGTAAAAAGTTTTACGTGACAAAAAATTTAAAAAAAATAATACTAATAGTGGGGACTGGACCGAATCCACATTCCATGCTCATCCCCTAATTTTGAGGGTTTTTAATTTTTTTAATTTTTTGAAAAAATACCCCATATATTAAATGTCAATTAGCTTAAAATACCGGGTGTCAAAAAAATATTTCAGATATTGGGTGTTATTGGAAAAATATTTCAGGTTACTGGTGTTGCAGAAAAAGTATTTTTGAATGCAGAATTAGAAATTAATTAATTTGAGATACTGGATGAAAAAAATACTTCATAGTGCAGTATACAATTTAATCTAAATAAATAAGAATATATAAAAAAATAAAAAAAAATTGTTTTCACCCCAAAATTGAAGGGATGAGCATGCGGTGCTCATCTTTTGGATGAGCACGGTATGAGGACCCGGACTGGACCACCCTTTTGTGTCAAAACATTTATGGACACTAGTACTAGTGTACTACATTTACTTCTTTTGGGGAAAAGAATTTATTTTTCTAATAAAAGGCTATGGAAAAGGGGGGAAACATTGGTTGTAATGAAAATAGGAAAATGCAAGAGATGAAGAAGGAAAATTGGAGAAAAAGAGGAAGCAATATCTTATTCATTTTGATATTTGCAATCACTTGATATAAGACCACTATACATAGACCACAAGTTTTTAAATTCTATCCAAGAGTTACAACAAAACACTACAAAAAAAAGGGCATTTTGTAGCGGTGAACTTGTAGCGGTTATATTAAACCGCTACAAATTATAGTATTTGTAGCGGTTTTTACCTAAACCGCTATAAATTTGTAGCGGCAAGAATATTTGTAACGGTTTCCTATAAAAAACCGCTACAAATTTGGTGCGAAATTCCCGCCAAAACTTGTAGCGGTTTATGCACATAAACCGCTACAAAATACCAAAGGTCATAATTTTGTAGCGGTTTTAAGCAAAGACCGCTACAGAATTTCAAGAGACTCCAAATTTGTAGCGGTTTTGGGCAATAACCGCTACAGAATTTCAAACGTTGTAAATATTTGTAGCGGTTATTGTAGAACCGCTACAAATATAATTATTTGTAGCGGTTAGAGTAGCGGTTATTTTAATAACCGCTACTAATATCTGGCCTATTTAAACCCTCACCTCCTTCATTTCTCCTTTTGCTCATTTTGTTTCCTGAGGTTTCTCTGAGTGATTTCTTCAAGTTTTGAGCGTTCAGACGTCTCTATAGGACTTTTTTTTCAGTATTCCACAGTATTCGCACTTGAGGTACGTATATAACACGTATTTTTATTTATATTTGTATATTTATTATATTTTTACATAATAATGGACTAATTTTTTTTTTAATTTGTACAGTTGATATGGCTGCAGGGCAGGATAAGGGGAAGGCCCCTGAGCTCCCCAGACCGACTTTACGGAGTGGCAGCAGCTGGGCAGGGGGCAGTGCACAGGCAGGGCTATCGCGGCATCTCAGCCCATCACCCCACAGGCACAGCAGACGATCCCACAGGCGACGACCGCAGTAGAGGTGCCTGAGGTGGAGGGGCCAGAGATTAGCGTTGAGGACTTCCTCAACGAGGAGGACTTCGAGATCCCGATGGGGTTCAGGGAGATGGAGCGGTTCCTCGATGAGGAGGACGCTCGGGAGCAGAACAACCCACGAGGGTCGTCTTCGCGGTCCACTGGGTTTAAGGTGCAAGTCGAAGGTAAATTAATTTTTTGATTTAGTAAATTATTTATTTAAATTAGAAATGTTAACTTTGAATTATAATTTATCTAACGTGCGGTCAACTGTGTAGATGAGCAGGGGAACGTGTCGACGAGGAGGCTGGATGTGGCCGGTCTGAACAGCATGGACCGGTCCCTGCGAGTTATAGTGCCGTGGAACGAGGGCACTGACCAGCCGATCCACAATGGGGGTCACCTGCTCAACCGCTTCCTGAGCGACCTGGGAGCGAATTGGATGCGGTTCCCCCTTCACTTCCCGACCTGGAGGCACATTGCGAAGGGACCAAAGAACCATGCTTGGGAGGAGGTGGTTCAGGTAATTAAAACTATTTAATTAATATTATTTTAATTAATTCTATTTAATTATTTTTTTTTAAATTATGGTTTTTATAATTATTGATATTTAAATGTATTTTTTTCAGCTACGGTTTGCCCTCCGGGCCAACCGGAAGAGATACGCCCTAGTGAAGATGGGCGACGCCTGGAGGAACAGGAGGAACCGTCTCTTCCATAGGGTGGATGGGGACGGGATGATGCCTCTGGAGCAGCTGCAGGAGAGCGTCCTAGACGGCATGCCGCCGAACGACTGGGCGCGTTTCGTCCAGTTCAGGAGGAGCCCTCAGGCGCAGGTAACGTATTTATTATATTTTTGATATATAATTTTGTAATTATGAAATATTAAATTATAATTTCAATTTAATTTGTATTTAATTTTAAATTATAATAAATTTAATTATTTGTTTTTCCAGGAGGTTTCTTAGAGGAACACCGAGATCCGGGCGCAGCAGACGATCCACCACACAGCAAGATCGAAGACCTTCGCTGTGACCTACAGCGAGCTGGTAAGTTTTCAAAATATCACTTACTTTTAGCTGATTATTTCATAACACTAATTATTGTTTTGTAATTGTTTCAGGAGACGAAGGCATAGCAGGAGAACCGTCTGACGGACTATGCGGAGCTGTACGCCATCACACACAGACACCGTGACGGGACTGCGACCTCTCAGCAGGCTGAGGCGGCCATTGTAAGTTATTTTATTATTATATTTTTTTATAAAACCAAGTTAATAATGAAAAATAGTAATTATTAATTGTTTCATAAAATGGCAGGAGCGGATGCAGCAGTCGCAGGCTGAGCTGCGACAGACCCAGCCTGAGGAGTCACAGGGGTCAGTGGACCCGACGACTCCTTTGAAGGCGGGTCTGGCTCAGCCTGAGCACCCCGAACGTGTGCGGGGGATGGGGATAGGCGCCAGACCCAGCATGATCTACGGCAGGAGCGCCGCCTCTGAGGCTGGCAGCTCTAGAGGGGTCAGACGTCGGAGGGACGAGTCGATTGAACAGCTGCGGTCAGATTTGGAGCAGACGCAGCAGCAGATGGGGCAGCAGATGCAGCAGATGCAGGTGCAGCAGCAGCAGCTGCTGCAGATCCACGCAGATATGATGTACGCTCAGCAGACGCAGTGGCGTGAGATCTCGAACACCATGCTCGAGGGAGCATGGAGTCGCCTGTTCCCGGACGAGCAGCATCCAGCGGTTCCTCCTGTCCCTCGCTACGTCGTCCCGAGCACTACTCCTCCTGCTACAGCTCCTCCTCCTGCTGATGACGATGGTGCGGTTCAGTCTGCGCAGCAGCCAGATCCAGCGGCATCTGAGGGAGCCCCACCTGAGGGAGCACCAGAGGATCAGCCCCCAGCTCCTTAGTTTAGGACATTTTCTTTTGTTTAAACATTTGTAAATATTTATATGAGATTTTATTTCAGAATTTTCTTATTGTGTTTTATATAATTATATTTATATTATTAGATCGCGTTGAAATAATTTATGAATGCTTTATATCTAAATTTAAAAAAAAAATTATATATATATTTGTAGCGGTTTTAACCTAAAACCGCTACAAATCTATCTGTTTGTAGCGGTTATTAGTGTATAACCGCTACAACCATATATATTTGTAGCGGTTATAAGCTCATAACCGCTACAAATATATATGTTTGTAGCGGTTACCTACTAATAACCGCCACAAACACTCAAACCATTTGAATTTTGAAATTTGCCGCCTTTGTGCGCATTTGTAGCGGTTATATTATGTATAACCGCTACAAATTTAAAAATTATTTTTATATTTAATGTCCAACGGCTTTAATATTAGTAGCGATTTCATATATATAACCGCTACTAATACGTTGAACATTAGTAGCGGTTATATATATCAAACCGCTACTAATACTCAACAAGTACATTTTGAATTTCCCACCAATTAACGGCTTGAATATTAGTAGCGGTTTTTTACATATAACCGCTACAAAATTATAAACGTTGGAATTTCTGTAGCGGTTGGTGTAGCGGTTTAATAACCGCTACAAAATTTAAAATGTTGGAATTTCAGAATATAAGGTTCTAGGCATTCGTCATTATCTTCTCACTCATCTTCTTCTCTATACTTTCTTCTCTCTCACTTGTAGCTATGGATAAATCATGGATGCGGTTGCCGCGCAATTCTCCTGAATATTTGTACGGATTAAATAGTTTCTTGGATTTCGCATTCACTCACGCCAGCTGTAACAGCAAGATCGTCTGTCCGTGTCGGAAATGCAAGTTCAAGAAGTGGCATGCACGGAATGTTGTGAAGGAACATTTGCTTGTGAAGCCTTTCCCTGAGGACTATACGTTCTGGGCAGTTCATGGTGAGAAGGCCGGCGTTAGATATGACAAGGCTCTTCCTCGAAGTTCTCAAGTAGGCGTTCAAGTAGATGAAGATGATCCTGTGAATGATGCTGTGCGTGATGCGTTTGGATTTCAAGGCGACAACTTCAACGAAGAAGTGCACGGCTCTGAGCCGGCTTTTATGGGGAATGAAGCAGCTCGGGATTTTTTCAGCTTGATGGATGAGGCAGATCGTCCTTTATATCAAGGTTGTCGCAAATATTCTAAATTATCTTTCTTGATCAAATTGTATCATATCAAGTGCTTGTGTGGGATCACAGATAAGGGAATGTCGATGTTGCTTGACTTATTACAAGATGCATTCCCCGACGCCGAGATTCCCACAACCTTCTACGAGGCCAAGAAGATTATCAACAGGTTGGGGTTGAATTATCAAAAGATTGATGCGTGCCCAAATGATTGTATGCTGTATTAGGGAGACGATTCCAGTAAGGAGACGTGTAAGAAATGTCACATATCGAGGTACAAGACAATTCGGAAGGGGAAAAAGCAGAAGAAGAAACCTGCAAAGATTCTCAGGTACTTCCCTTTGAAACCTCGTCTACAAAGATTATTTATGTCGTCTAAAACTACTGAGCACATGAGGTGGCATGCCGTTGATAAAAACGAAGACGGTAAATTAAGACATCCGCGGGATGCAGCTGCTTGGAAAACGTTTGACAACGACTTTCCAAATTTTGCGACTGACCCCAGAAATGTTCGGCTTGCGTTGGCGACCGACGGTTTCAATCCTTTCGGGAATCTTAGCACAAGTTACAGCATTTGGCCGGTAGTCTTAGTTCCCTACAACTTACCCCCTGGATGTGTATGAAACAAAGCTCTTTCATTATGTCTATGATCATTCCAGGCAAAAAGGCACCGGGCAATGACATCGATGTGTATCTCTAACCGCTTATTGCGGAATTGCTTGACCTGTGGAATGTCGGCTTGGAGACGTACGACGCTCACAGCAAGACTTTGTTCAACATGCGTGTAGCCTTGATGTGGACGATTAGTGACTTTCCTGGCCTTGGCACATTATTTGGTTGGAATGTGCATACTGGGTCGGCGTGTCCGGCTTGCAATTTTGACTCTGACGCATTGCGCCTTCCCCACAGCCGGAAGTGGTGCTTTATGGGGCATCGGAGGTTTCTCGATGGAACGCATAAGTTCATATTGCAACGGAATCACTTCAATGGGAAACCAGAGAAAAGAGGACCACCTCAGACTTTGTCCGGTACAGATATCTTACAGCAGCTTGAGCATGTTGACTTCGAGTTTGGAAAAAGCGACGATTCAGCACAAACTCGCCAAAAGACGCGCAGGGCTTCGGCGCCTCAGCACTGGAAGAAGATAAGTATTTTCTTCACGCTTCCATATTGGAGATCTAATTTACTTCGCCACAGTCTTGATGTAATGCACATTGAAAAGAATGTTTGCGACAATGTGCTGTATACGCTGCTTAACTAACCCGGCAAGACAAAAGATCACCTTCAAGCTAGGAAAGATTTACGCGACATGGGAGTTCGTGAAGAAGCTTGGCCAGATGAGCATGACAGATTTACACCGGCAAAGTTTACCCTCACAAAATCGAACAAGGATGTCTTCTTTGAGACGTTGAAGAAAATAAAAGTTCCTGATGGGTATTCAAGCAACATTTCTCGATGTGTCGACTTGCAGGCTCGAAAGGTTGCTGGCCTGAAGAGTCACGACTCACATGTTCTTATGCAGCAGTTACTCCCTCTGGCTATAAAGAATACACTTCCTCCCGATGTTTTCATCGTTTTGGTGGAACTTTATTCTTTCTTTCGGAAGTTGTGTTCTAAGGTTTTGCTCGTTGAGGAGCTCAATCAGCTGCAGTCGAAAATCATTCTTACGCTTTGTCACTTGGAGATGATCTTTCCTCCGTCCTTTTTTACTGTGATGGTTCACCTCACAGTCCACCTCGTTCATGAAACAAAGCTCGCTGGACCAGTACAATATCGTTGGATGTATCCGATTGAAAGGTACTCATTTTAAATATGTGCTTTCATTTATTGTCCGTATTTAATGTTTCCTAGTCGTCCTTTTCATCATTTTATATCAATTTTCTCTTATGTACTTCGTAGGTTCCTTGGGAAATTAAAAGCTTACGTGAGGAATAAGGCGTGGCCAGAAGGTTCTATAGCTAAAGGCTATATAGGGGATGATGTGCTTTATTTTTGCTCAAGGTACTTTGATGATCTTGAGACGGCTTTCAACCGCCCCCCTCGTGTTGACGATTGTCTTGAACCTGCGCCAACATCAGGAGAATTTATCCCTCGTGTTGGTAAACCAGTTGGAGCAACTGAGAACTTCAAACTAACGGCAACTGAGAAGTTCCAAGCACATAGACATGTCTTGATTAATTGCACTCAAGTTGAGCCTTTCATACGGTAAGAATTGTACACTCACATGTATGTTAATCGATCTATATCTTTCGTAACATTTCTCACTTTCATTTCACTAACGAATTTCCATTATTAATTGCAGGGAATTCAGAAGTCATGTCAAGCGTCAACTCAGGATCCGTACACAGACATCCTCAGAAGTTGATAGGAGGGTCCACAGAGAATTCCCGGGCTGGTTTGCGCGCAGAATACTAAATGACCACAACCCACACTCACCAGATTTCAGAGCTCTCGCAATCGGCCCTCTTGATCATGCAAAACGGTTTACAGCATATAATGTCAATGGTTTTAAGTTTTGCACGGTTTCACGGGATCAAGGATTGCAAACACAGAATTCGGGTATTTATGGCACATTTGGGACAAGGAGTTATGCGAGCAGCAGTGATGCCAACATGCAGTTCGGAGGCGTCCCTTACTATGGCAAGCTTCTTGATGTGGTCGAGCTTAATTATCAAGGTCGTTTCACCGTGACGCTGTTCAAGTATTTGTGGGCAAATACCACTACTTCTCGGAGATTGACAACTGACGACCTAGGGATCACATCAGTCAATTTCTCACGCCCGATTCATACTAGTATTTCTCAAGATGATGAGCCGTATATTCTTGCTTCAGAGGCACATCAGGTTTATTATGTCGAGGACGAGAGGCATAGGGATTGACACATGGTCGTTCATTTAAAGCCAAGAGACCTTTACGACATGGGTGAAGGCGATAACATCGCCTACGAGAGTGAGCCATTTCAGCCAGCTGATTTTGAAAACTACTTCCCTGAAGGCGAAAGCAATTTACCTCTACTGCGGTGAGTTTTTTTAAGTCCACGTCATTTCAATTAAATTTTTTAAATTTAATAATACATCAATAACAATAATTTTTCTACAAAATTTCTGTAGGGATAGCGACGATGAGTGATCAAATTCAAATGTAAAAAATTTGTCTTTACAAAAAATGTAAAAAATTTGTGTTAAAATAAAATGTAAAAAAAATTTTAAAATAATATTTATAGAATTCAAGTGTAAAAAGTTTGTCTTTACAAAAAATGCAAAAAATTTGTGTTAAAATAAAATGTAAAAAAAATTTAAAAAAAAATAAAAATAATATTTGTAGCGGTTATTCAACCGCTACAAAAATATAAAAAACCGCTACAAATAATTACACCGCTACAAAAAATATAAATAACTACTACTAATTAATAACCGCTACATTAACCGCTACAAATAATACGTGAATCCCTATAAATACCCTTAACACAACTCATTTCAAACACTCCCCAATTTCTTTTCACCTTACCTTTCTTTCATTTCCTATCATTTACAACTTCTTTCGTATGAGTAGAGGAGCTGAGTGATACGATCAAATATGGTAACAAGATTTTCAATTTCTTTTAGAATACTTCTTTCCTTTCTATAAAATTTATTCTAATCATTTTTTTTTCTAGACATATCATAACTCTATCTCATTTTCATATACAATTACATTATATTATAAAACATAATAATTCCTTATTACCTAACTATCCTTAATAATATTATTAATATAAATTTTATACTAATCATATTCATTTACATTTTTTATTTTTAATTTATTAATACGTTAAACTATTGAATAATAAAATAATTGAAATAGATAAAATAATAACAAATTAAATTATTTAATATGTAATATTGAAAAAACAGAGAAAAAATCAACGTATTTTTTTAAAAAAAATTTTAAATATTTGTAGCGGTTATCAAACCGCTACTAAATAACGCCTTTTTAGAGCTAAATTTAAATTTTTGGCGCGAAATTTGAATTTCATGAAATTAGTAGCGGTTTTTAAAACCGCTACAAATAAAAAATGTCATTTTTAACAAATTTTCAATTTTTTATATTTGTAGCGGTTAGTAAACCGCTACAAAGAAAAAAAAATTCTTTTTTAAAGCTCTCAATAAAATTTTTTATAATTGTAGCGGTTATATATATCTCTGGGTGTTGTAGCGGTTACTATGAACCGCTACAATTTTTGTAGCGGTTATTTTTGATTGAGTAGCGGTTTTGTAAAACCGCTACAAAGCCGCTTGCAACGTACGATTTAGTAGCGGTTTCCCAAACCGCTACTAACATAGTTTGTAGCGGTTAGAACCGTTACGAATACCCATTTTTAACCGCTACTAAATCACATTTTTTTTGTAGTGAAAGATTAAACCTACATAATTGTACAATATATATGTAACATTTAGAGGTTATGTGTATTAATCATGGAAAACTCCCAATAAGCCATGGTTCATGTGGACATCCAAAAGGCATTTCTTAGGAGATTATGGATATTCACAAATAATATTATAATATTTATATCAGGTTAGCCCTAAGATACAACACAGTGAATTAAGAAATTAAAAAGAAAGGGAATATTGGTGGAAAAGTTGCCTATTAAAAAACTTATTAATGAGAATGATTTGATAAATCTTTTTTTCATAGAAAATCTTTAATACTTTTCAACTTTTGTACACATAGAGTACCAATACCTTGGATTAGATTCTTCTCACCACCAAAATTTTCAACCAGGGACTTTCCCCAATTATTCCATAAAAAAAAGCCACGTATAGAAAACAAAAACACAAACCAACAACTAATAGAGCCTTTAATTTCTCAAGTACAATATACTCAATTTGGGTAGATGATGAGTTTCATTAGCCACTCGCCAACACAATAAATTGTTTATCTAAATTGTTATCATTAAGCATTATTGTGATGCATTTGGTGCATATTGTACAAATGGCAAAAAGTACTCTCCCAACATAACATGACCGTGGGTTCCATTTTATCGAGTTGGTTTGGCCCCTTCCAATTAAAAAAAAAACACTTTAGGGTCTGTTTGGTTTAACGGAGGGGAGGGGATGAGAGGGATAATTTTAATGGAAGGGAGGGGATATGAGGGATTTTAATATTACCTCATTTGGGTTAATCGGAAGGGACGGGAGAAGAGGGATTTTAATATTACCTTATTTGGGTTAATTGGAAGGGAGGGGAGAAGAGGAATTTTAATGTTACCTTATTTGGTTGAAAAGGGAAGGGGAAGGGAGGAAAAATATTTTTATTTGGACAACTTTATCCTCATTTAATCTTTTTTTTTCATACATAACAGAATGTTTAATAAACTATAATTATTAGTTGGCAAAAAAAAAACTATAATTATTAAGATTAAATAAATATAATCATAATTAAAATTTTAAAATACATATAATAATAATTTTAATAAAAATAGAGTAATTATAAATATTATAATAATGAGAGAAGGACAATTTTAGAATAATTGAAATAAGTAGGGGTATAATGGTTTTCACATGATAAAATATCACACTTCCCCTCCAAATCCCCCCAATTTGGGGTTGGGGGGACGGTTTTGAGGGGAGGGGAGAGGAAATTTCAAAAATTATCCCCTCTCCTCCTTAAATTTTGTTGTTGGCAAATAAGGAGAGGGGAGGGCAATCCCTCCCCTCAAATCAAACATACCAAAAATTTACAATTGGGTTTGAGGGGAGGAGGGAGGTGAAAAATTATAATTTTGGATGGAAGAAATCCAAAATTTATCTTCTCATTCATTTAAATTTTGAATTCCTGTCTAAGATTTATCCTCTCATTCTTTTAAAATTTTATATTTCTACTTAAAATTTAAATACATTTAAACCAAAAAGTTAATTTAACCTCCTACACTCAAACCAAACACACCTAAAGGTGATCAAATTCCGCACCATGCTTTATGCCCTCTTTTGAGATACTCCCTCTGGTCCAGGATGTCACTTTCCAGAAAACCTTTTTTTGGTCTATAATTTTAGTGACTCGGATAGTATATATTTGGGTAATATTTATTTGCAAATTTTTCTTTTATAATTAATGATTAAACATAACTTATTGTATTTTTCTTTTCGCTCTTTAGAACCTCATTTAAAGGTAAAGTTAGATTATTTTTTCAATCTAAACATATTTAATGAGTTATCTGCTTTTTCTTTCAATGACATGATGGAAAGGAACTTATATTTTGGAGTGCAACGAGAATATACCTTGCAATTCTCCAACATTGTTAGTTAAGGAAACCAATTTTTTTCATGAACCATAAAAGGCAAAAACGTAACAAGAAAAAGCCAGTTTTCAAGTCAATAAAGACATCATTTGAGCTAGTATATATGGCGTTTTATTCAATAATAACAACTCTCCAATTTATAATCTGCCATTAATTGATTGATTGATTAGATACTTTGATGCTTGAACTTCTGATGATGAAATAATATAAAACCAGAGAAGATGAAAGTTGTTTGGATCCTAAACTGTTGTTTTCAGATTCCAAACACAGTAACAAGGGATCCAAGGAATCGAAAAGGCGGTGAACTGGTGGTGCTTGCCTCAAATTGTGGAATACCCCTCCTTCCTTAGAAAAATTTCATTGTTTTACAAGTTTTACAAATTAAATTTGCCACACATACACACAATATTTCATTGTTTTAATTCCCACACCTCTGATTGTAATAATGCAACTTATATGCTCATTCTGATCCTAAATATAAGATAAAGTTGATATTTTTTGGAGAGATTAAGAAAGTTAATTAAATTATTTTAGAATATTTATATTTTATTTTTTTCTTAAATATAATTAGTTTGACTAATAAACTAATATATAATCTAAGGATATACAACATATGATATAATTAAGTAATTTAGTTAGCTTCTTTAATCTCTCAAAAAAAAATTAATTATGTCTTATATTTAGGATCGGAGGGAGTAAACACACACCAATCCTCTCAATTAGGTCACACAAAAGCACATGCACACCCATAATTTTTAGCTCCTATACGTTTATAAAAAATTTGTTCACATTCCTTTTTGTTTTTAAAATAATCTTATTTTTTTTCATTATTTCAAAAACGTTTGATAGAGGACCCCACACTCTCCCATTCCCACATGAATTAGCACTATCAAGTGGTGTGTGATTATAATAAGAAAGGGAAATTATTGTGCAATCTCACAAAAGAAATTTAATCACTAAAAATTCCCTTAAATTGTTAACATGTCATAACACGTTGTCATTTTTTCACTGAATTTTTTCATTATTATGTTACTTATTTATTGTGGGGCTTTTAAGTGATTAATTAATTATATGAGACTACACAATAATTTTTTTCAAGAAAGAACCTATTTAAATTGAAGTTAGTTCAATCTCGTGTGATGAGAGTGAGAATAAGGACTTGTTTATTCTATTATCTATTTTTTGTTCTCAGAAACAATTTTATAAAGTATTTTTTGAAAACAAGTTTTAAAAATACAAAAAAAATATTTAAATAATTGTTTTGAAAAATATATTTTTTAAAGGACATAGCAGTATGGTCACCGGTGGTGATATGACGGTGGTCATCACTGATAGTGCAATATCAATAGTAGATAAGTAGTAGCCTCAAAAAATAAAAAATAAGAAAACAAAAACAAGAAAACTAAAAATGATATATATATATATATATATTTTTTAGAAACAATTTTTTGAAAACAGTTTATCAAATAGGTTTTATTATTTCTAAAAGCAAAAAAACGGTTTTTAAAAATAAAATCAGACAGCCCCTAAACTTTCTCGATTGGTTTTTTTTTCTTCAAGAAGATCAAAAATATGATCAATTTTGTCTCTTTAATTTGTTTTTTGTAGTTTGTAACATGAATAAAATTTAATGCCACAAGCTTGATAATATGTGAGTACAAGTTAATTTATTGTTAAACTTGACATTAAACGCGAAAATGATGAATTACAGCACAACAGGATAAAAACTAGGTATCTTTCTTAGAAAATTAAAAGAAGGCAAAAAAATTCATGAAATGATTTCATATACACTATATAAAATATAAAGCAATTTGTTCTATCTATTCATCATGATGAATATTGTAAACTATCTCAAACCCTACAAAAAAACGCACAAGTATATATTTTAAGTTAAAAGTCAATTTATTTAAGATCCAATAATGGAGGCAGGCCATATTACTTATTAATTAGCCTGCTAGTGAGTTGTAATATCAAATTCAAAACGATGGGCACTTTTACACTAATTAATTACCAAGTGATGTATAGTGTCAAATACTTACCTTTCAAAAAGTAATATTAAAAATGTATCGGAAAAATTATGCTAGCTAGTGGAAGAAGTTTCTATATATCAATATATGCCACAAGTGTTGTAGTATAATATTAAATAATTATTCTTTCTTTATCATCAGTCATCAAGTGACAACTCAGCCAAACCAAATATATATAGTCTCTGTTTGGTATAACTTATTTTTAGATAATAAGTTCTTATTACGTAAGTCGAGATAAAACTCTTCTCACATAATTATCTCGTATACCGTGAATTACGATTTATAAACACTTATTGCTTAAAAATAAACTATTCCAAACGAGTACATACTAGTCTTTATTGATCTTTTTCAAGCCTAATTGTCAAATGGTCATTATAATAGTCTTTATTGATCTTTTTCAAGCCTAATTGTCAAATGGTCATTACCGTGTGGATATAAAATCTAACACAAAAAGAGCTCCGGTTAGGTCCTTATATCAAATTGGGCAGGCTAGCCAATACTTTTTGTTTATTTAGCAATCTCTTTTATTTATTATTCAATTATTGACGTGTCAATTTTAATTTTAAATATATACAATCCTTGTCGTGTTTTTTTCGCTTTGATTATTTCAGCAATCAAACCTGTTATCCTTATCAAGAGGCGAACGCGAGAGTGTGTCTACTTAATTTTATTTGCTTAATAACTAGATTCTCCTACATTTTTGTACAAATTAAATGTTACTAAATTATTGTTTTTAAATTTTCTTTTTATCAAATTGTTCATGAAGAATGAGTATTGATTCTTCCGTTGTACTCTCAACTCTTTTGTACAGGACGTGCACATGTTATGTTATAACTATATATGTTTTCCCTTGCAATATTCAAGATATAAATAAATGAAAATAACAACATAACTAATTCTATATACATGAGAAGCACTTGGCGTTTTCATACTTCAAAATGCAAAAAAAAAAAGGGGATTGAATCATTTAATTGATTTTTTTGGCCAATAAATCATTTAATTAGTTAAATTCAAACTACACTTTCTTTCTCATGAAATGTTATGCGCGGACACACACACACACAAGATTTAACAAAGAAAATGACAAAAATAAAGAAGGGAAAATTGCTAATAAATCCCTATTTGAAATGTTTTTTGCTTGGAATGACCTAAGTTTATCTCAAGGACCTAGGTCTTTTAGGGTATATATAAATGAGAATGAAATAACTGAAATGCCCATACCACCCTACTACACCATTTAGATGCTATCACACTCTCTTCCCTTGTATCATTGTTCACTCTCCATCTTCCACAAATCGCCGATCACTAGTTGTTGTTCACCCTCCTCTCTCACATCAATAGTTACCTCTCATTTACTATCTTACTCACGCCACCTTCTCCTTGCTCATTTTGCTCACGATTAACATCGACAACGAACAACCTCCTCCAACAATTGTGATGGCAGCCTCCTTTGAAAACGACAATAAGGGCTTCCAATGAGAGGACGATGGTTTCTTTGGCCTTCGATCTAATATGAAATATTTTAACCATCTCCTTCATTTCTTCTTTTCCTCTGCAACCCTATCTCACCACCCTCAATTTATCCTTGCCTGTCATTGACCCTCTGTTCGACCAACTAATTTGTAAATCTAGAGCTTTTGGTTTGATTTCTAGTGGTATTGGTGTGAGTGACCAAGAGTTTTAAGGAAGAGAAAACTTGAAAAGTTTATTTTCATAATGGTAGAAGATGGTTTGCACATAAGGAAAGATTATTTGCACAAAGGAAAGATTGTTTGCACCATCATAATGTTCACATTTTGGCTTAATTTTGGGATACATGGGTAGGCATTTGCATATAGGGAAGATGGATTGCATATAAGGGAAGTCAAGTTGCACATAGGAAAGATGAATTGCATTTGCACATGGGGAAGATGGGTAGGCATTTCCATGAGCATTTTGACAACCCGTAAAAGTGCAGATTGCATAAGCCCCATTGCGTGGCTCGTGGTTCGGTGCGGGCCAATGTGCGCTCTAGTATAATCTTATTTCTTCATCCAATAATTTATCGAAACTTATATTTGCATGTACTACTTTTAATTTCAAATATTTTATATGTATGTACTTTATGTCTAGTCCATTAGAGGCTGAACACTTAGGTTTGTTTGTTGTAATATCCCGAATTTTGGGATTGGAAGCTTGGAAATAAGCCTAAATTAAGTGGACTGCTAAGCCCCAGTTTAGTAGATGTCCCAAATCTATTCTCTAATGATTCTTATATCTTTGGGGCATTAAAGAAAATAAAATGGTTAATTTTGAAGAAAATGATTATGCTTATAGTGAAATCGCCTATGAGGCAGTGAGTTTGTCATATGATTTTGTATGACCAAATAATGGGAAAAAATTATGAAATTTTACAGGATGAAATTAAACATCCTAAGATTTAATTTGATAGGTCATATGACTCAATTAGAGCTATATACAAAAATATATGAATTTTTGAAGTCAGCACAGAAAAACTGTGAAATTTCTAGACCAATATGTAAAGAATGAAATTCTAGGAATTTTGTGATTCCATTCAACAAAAGTATATATTTTTCCTTGAAACTAGACTCAATAAGGGTTCTATAGGCTTTGAAATCACTCTAATTCAATTTTTCTAGAATTATTTATGATTTTTCAAAGTTTAGGCAGAAATTTGCCAGAATTTTGTAAAAATCCGAAAATGGAAAAATAATTATTGGATAATTATAATATCTTATAAAATCATATTTTATCATCTTCCTCCTCCCATTTTCGTCAGTTTTTCTGCAACAAGAGAGAGGAAGTGTGAAATTTTAGAGAGAGAAAAGGGGAGGAAAAAGCTTACAAAAGTAAGTGATTTCTTCGGTAAATCGGTTCCTAATGCGTATAACTCCGCTCTTAAGCTATTCTTCTATGTGATTCAAGGGTTGGAAGCTCAAAATCTCTTGTTGGAGTAGCTATGGTTTCAGCCAAGTCAAGAAAAGCCAGAAGGAGCTTGAGGTAACTTCTAAACCTTCGTATATTGACTATTTTAGCTGCTGTGGGCAATTTAATCGGTGAAATTTCGCCGGATTGCCATTGGTTGTAAAAATGGAAAATGGGTTTCCCTAGGGGTTATGCTGCCAAAATTGATACTAAATGGTAGTTGTAACCTAATGAAATAGTCAATAAAGTGGTTAGGAGTAGAAAGGAACGTGTTTACGGAACCGAAACCGAAAAACCCCAATTTTTGCCTAAATTCCTATAAGTTTCAGCCATCTCTAGAAATGGGCCTTAGAGTTGGATTTTCAATGATTTGATGGTTCCATTGAATTCAGGAGGAAAAATTATGTGGGGTTACAGTTGGGCACTTTTTCAGAAAAGGCCGAGAAAGCATAATTACATAAACGCCCCTAAAACCCTAAAAGTAGGGCTGCCAAGGGCAATTTTATAATTTGACATTGAATTTGATAATTCCGAGTCCGAAAATGGATTCCTTGGATGAAAATATGTAAGAATAGCCCATGTCAAAATTTCAGGAAAAGTACAGCCGGACCGGGTATGATGGGGCTGGGTCCCCGAGGGTATTTTAGTAATTTTTCAAGATAGGCTCATATAACCCCCAGAAACACTATGGAAGTGTCTAAATAGTACATTCGACATTGTAGGATCAAATATGGAGCCCTGAGCCGTTTGCACGTAAATCGAGGCACGCGTTTTAAGGCAGAAAAGGGTTAAGGTAGGGGACTTACTTTATTTGCATGTATTTGATATCTTTGCTTGTGTAATGATGTATGTGATTGCTTTACTTGATTGTGTAGAGCATATTTAAATAAATGAAGCTCTGTTTCTGTTTTCGCTGTGGCCATAGTCTTGTTGTATGAAACATTGAGCATGTAGAAATGTCATTATGGGGCATACATCTAGATAAAGCTAACATGTCATACACATAGCATTAATCATGCATGCATTATGGTATATGTTTCCTACTGATATTCTCTCGAATCTTACCCTTCCCTACCAACAATTTAGACAGGAGACGACAGAAGATATGTAAACAATAATGCAGCGTACCGTACGAGGGGATTACAGTAGTAGAACAAAGAAGGGAAGAAGTCTCCGTTTCACTGGGATGAGTTTAGACACCCTAGTAGCCTTGTGCGGCTACCTTAATTGTAAGTATCATGTACAAACCCCTATGGGGAATTTATGTAATCATGCACATATTATCAGTATAGTTATGCTATTCCTGTGCTGCCTATCAAACCACATGTCGTTTTCCAGGAATACTCTGATAAAAGTGAAATTAAAATAAGGGCGTGACATTTGTGGAGATAAACACAGCACAAATTAACGGTCGAAAAGAGACTAAGGAGAAAAGTGAGAAGTGTCTCATCCCATTAATGGACGAACAGACGAATTATTGTGGAAGTGGATGAAGACAAATCGAAATGAGAAGTCTGTGTTTTAATCGTTAGTGGACAACGTGGGCGATCCTGAAAATGATGATTAAATCAGTGTCTTAAACCCATGGAATGGGTTGATTTCTCCCCACCAAGATAAGGATTGATTAAAGTTCGGATCTTAGCTCCAATTTGAATCCAAAATACTCGTCTTGTCCTAGCTACAAGGTTAAAAAATATGTATTTTTTTATCCTTAATTAATTTGGAATTTTCCCCACTGCATCTCGAACCTGAGACGCCTAGTGTTCAATTCAAGGTTATTAAATCGGGATCGGTCAGTGAATCAGTCGGGATATTGGATCAAGAGTCAGTGGATTAAATTGGAGTCAAATTGGAGCTAAATCGGGACCAAACCGGTGAAAGAGTGAAGATTTTAGGCTTATTAATATGAAATTATAAAAAAAAATTTAAAAACAAAGATTTTTTAAAAAAAAATTTAAAAAATTACTGAACCGGTCCAGTTCACGAACCGAACAAGTTCTCTGACCGGGTCACTGATTCCCAGGCCCAACCGGCCGGTCCAGTCCAGGTTTAATAACAATGGTTCAATTAACTTTTACATCAAAGAGCCACGGGAGAGAGCAATTGTATTTTTTTTATCCTATTCATAGGGCATATCATTAAATTTTTTACATGAATGTATAATTTTATATTTTTACCCTTCATTTATCATTGTGTAAATAGCTATTTTCTTGGAAAGTATGTAGTTACATACTCATCTACTCCTATCCATAAGGCACTTCCAACATTTTTTACACAAACCAAAAAAATCTTAAACCTTATTAATTCTGTCATAAAATTCAATAACTTTCTAACTCTATCAAACGAAAACAATGTCAATACAATAATAAGTTAAGATTGAATTATACATTCACCTCAAAACTTTAATGAGGTGCTTTATAAATAGAACAAAAAACCTCTATGCCCCATAAATAGGATTAAGGAAGGTCTGAATTTGATGCTAAGCGAATCGATGAGCTTAGGAGCTCATCCTGCAAAATGACTTTGTTTTGTGACCAAAACAACGTTGTTTTAGGGGATGAGCTTCTAAATTCGTGAATGAGTTGAACACCGAATTTGTTCCGACCAGAGGAGTAAGGGTAAAGGTGGAAAATTATTAAATTTTAAGGTAAAAGTAATAAAGTTTAAGTTTTTTTTAATGTATAAAACATGTTAGAAGTGTTTTATAAATAAAACCAAAGGAATACCCAAAAGTTTTTCTTTATAAGATGGAGAGGAGATTTTTTTGTCTTATTTATAAGTTAGTTTTCATTTAAATGTATAATTTTATCATTCATTTATTATTGTGTTGACTTTATTTTAACCGGTTATAATAAATTTTAAATAAGAATAAATTTGAAACTTTTATAAATTTTCAGGCATTTTAATAAAATTTAAGGTATGAAAGTAACTAATAAATAGTATATTTTCCTATAACCTAACCTGGCTGCACTCACTAAATTAAAGGACATTGCATAATAATCTTATATCAAAACCAATTAATGGATTAAATCATTGGGCTGGTCAAAACAAATCATACGAGTGTTTGGGATTAGAAACTCACTAATGGCATTAATCCAACCAGAGCATAACTATTGGGAAAATCCCATTACAATACAATTAAAATTGGAAAAGGACAAAATGGTGCTGTGAATTTTTGAAATCCCAAACCAAAGTGTCAGTAGGAATTTGAGATTGAAAATTGTAATGAAAAGACAAAAATGCCCAGAGTTAAATGGCAGGAAAAAGAAATAAGAAGACGCACGAGTGGGAGATAAGTGTTAATATAGAGGCGGGTGTTGTTATTCACCCCCCAACTTATTAATTTCACACTTTTCACTGACCATGTTTTGGATTGTCAGATAGAAAGTTGTGAACCAAGAATTTGAAGTCGTTAATGTAAAATATAATGTTATTAAGATAGAGACAGGTATTGTTATTTGCCCCCCAACTTGTTAATTTCACTCTTTTCCTTAGGCATGTTTTGGATTGACAGATAGAAAGCTGTGAACCAAGAATATGAAGTCGTTAATGTAAAATATTGTGTAGTTAATATAGAGACGTGTTGTTATTGGCCCCCAACTTGTTAATTTCACATTTTTCCCTGGGCATATTTTGAACTGTCAGATAGAAAGTTGTGAACCGAAAGAGTGAAGTCGTTAATATAAAATATAATATTATTAACATAGAGACGGATGTTGTTATTCACACCCCAACTTGTTAATTTGACCCCTTCAAAACACAACGTGATTTTGGCCATCCAATTTTTTTAAACTTAAATTAGATCATTTTTCTCTTTTTGTCATAATTTCAAATCTTAGATTCCTACTGACTCTCTGATTTAAGATTTCAAAAATTCCCAGTACCATTTTGTTCTTCCCCAATTTTAATTGCATTTTAATGGCATTTTCCCATAATTATTTTCAAAAATTACAGCTCATGCTTTTAAATGTAAAAGAAATCAACTTTTAATTTATTTTATATAAACAAGGAAGTCATGTTGTAGCTGTAGGGTCCACCACGTGTTGTCTGATCAGCTGCCTTTGGACAGTTTTCACGTGCATTTCTTGCTCAGTTGTTGCTTTTGTTCCCATCCCCTCCCATATCTACTTCGCTCAGATGAGACATCCTATGATTCTGTTCCTTGTTTGTACTGTAACCTAGTTTTCTTATAAGTTTTTAACTATTGTTATAAAATATACTTTTCTGAGATTTAATATAAGAGTTAATTAATTTTTTTTAAAGAGGTTATAGAAGTTAAAAAAAATTTAATTATAGTATATATAGTATATCACTAGATTATATATAAACATAAATATTTTAAAATAATTTATTTAACATTTTTAATTTTTCAAAAAAACCAATTAGATCTTATATTACATACAAAAAGATTAGTCAAGACATTACATCATATGTTCCATTATTTAAATAAATAAAAATTAAGAGTTTGAGTGATAATTTAAAGCATGTTTTAAATAAAATACGCTAAATTTACACATTTAACTAAATTATATTTAATATAATTTTTTATTTACAAAATAAAATTCAATGGCTTGATATCTACAATATATAAATATATAACTATTATCTATTGCCTCCAATCCGGTCTTTATTACTCCCTCTATGAGAAACATTCTTTCTTACATGGATGATCCTTCATATAAGGAAAAACTTCTCTTTATCTAAAATTTTAAGATTAAGAGGTAAAAATACCCATAAAATTTTCTTAAAAGTACATCGACCATTATAAATTTTTTTGGGTGAAAAAATAATCATAAACTTTCAAAAAGGAGTAAAGTGACACTTCCGTTAAATTAATTAACGGCCGTTAACTTCAGTGCAAAAATATCAAAATACCTCTATCTTACAAAAAAGGTTAAGGGGCAAAAATACCCATACATTTTTTTTTTCCAAAAGTGCGTCCACCACCAAAACTTTTTTTTAGATAGGGGTATTTTAGTACTTTTGCATTGGAGTTAACGGCCGTTAGTTAACTTTAACGGAAGTGTCACTTTTACCCTCATTTTGAAAGTTCATGGTTACTTTTGCACCCAAAAAAGGTTTATGGCAGTGGATGCACTTTTGAAAAAAAGTTTATGAGTATTTTTGCCCCTTAACTCAAAATTTTAAACTGAATTTTTTATTTTTACCCTTATTAAATATATGTCTCCCATTATTTCTCTACAATGAATTTCCACCCTTTATCTCTTACACACACTTTTATAAATAAGAGTATAATTCGAAAGAAAGGTAAAAAAGTCACACATTTATTATTTTTAATTAATATTTTGAACATCGTGATTTTGATAGTTGTTCCTTAAAAAAGATAAAAGGGAGTATAAGATCTTGTTTGTAATGATCATATATGTTAAATATTGAAGGGCCGTATTAAATATTAAAATATCATATAGATCATAACATAGGTATTTGTTGCATTTGGAGGTTAGCTTGCCAGGTTGACACTATTACTCCATTACATGTGAAATATAAAGTTGAAGTACCGATGAAATTAAATGTATGTCCTTGAATATATTACCCACTTCTCAAATCTCAATATGAGATATACTTGAATAAAAATACAAATTAGATCTCATATTAAAGATAATGGAGTATCTTATAGTAGGCTAACTAAAATTTAATCTTCAAGGTATTGCATATTGTTTAGCTATTAACTGTAATTATATATCATAACCGGTGTTTTAAGTCATTGGACCCAAACAAAAAATATATATTTGTATGATGGAACTCATTATTAAACCTTGTATCTAAACTTCTGAATCCTGTCCTCAAGGACAAGTACTATTTTTTCCGAGAAAAATTTTCACTTGTAAAGTATCAATGCCTGCCTCTGCTGCTTGCTTTGGCCATATCATTTAATTGTTATCATATATGTATTTTTGGCGTAGTTATGAAATATCAATAATTTTTAATGAGAAAATATGAAGTTTTTTTTATGAGTATTTGTACGTTCATACAGTAGAGATAATTTTATTTGAGATACTTTTTTAGACACTAAATACAAAAAACCTCTTACAATGAAGATTTGAATCTTAATTTATCACTTTGTGAAGGATCAATCTCTTTTGCTAGGCCAAACGCTCAATTTGTTGTGTTATATGAAATTGGTTAGGGTAGCGATAGGGTATCACACACACACACTATTTCTGGTTGTTAATATAAAATTTAGTTTATAGTGTAATATGATAATGGAGGTTTATAGTTGGGGGTTCTTACGAAAATGTAATGACATAACATATTTTAACCCTAGATTTTTTTTTTTGCGGGGCAATTTTAGATCTAGATTTAGAATATATAAATAACCGCCCGAACAGATATTTTATGTTCTAGCTTACCAACCATATTAACATTATATATGCGCAGTCGCATATATATACCCGCACACTAAGAGTATTCCATCAAAGCATATTATTAACTTAATTCATATACATAATTAAGATGCAATTAATCAAAGTCAGCATCACGTGTGGCCTAATTGTTCTCAACAATGATGACAGCAAGCATCAACTTTTTATATAAAACAGGCAGAATAATCCAAATTTAGGTATCTCATGATTCATAATTAAGCGCATATATATATATATATATATATGGACGATATACTTATGAAAAAAAATATAAACAGTATAATATAAGTGGGGTTGTAAATTGTAATATAAGAGGTAAAATTGGAATCATAAATTAGGTATATACTCTAGAAATCAACATACAGATTCCTGTGTGAGTGTTTCGGTGACTTTACAATCATAGTTTCAGAAATTTTTTTGGTAAGTTAAGATAAAACTCCTCTCATATACTTACTTCGTAAAACATAAAAATTATTCTTCAAAAACTAATCCCAATACATACAAAGTCTCAACAAGATGGATTCCCGATTAACTAACCGGAAGGAAAATACACCTCCTTTAGTTGTTAGGTATTGTGTTCATTTGTGATAGTTTATTTTTAACTTATAAATATTTATAAATTATAATTTACAATAAACAAAATAAATATATGAGAAGAGTTTTATTTCAACTTACATAATAAAAATTTATCATTTAAAAATAAATGATACCAATCATATTAATATTCTGCTACCTTCGGTAGCTTCAAGGACGGAACATAATACACTTGTCATATTGAAGTCAACAATTGCGAGCGTTTGAAATGCTTTTAACAAATAGAGACGGAGAGAGAGAGAATAAATAAACCAAAGGTGATAAGATCCTGTAAGCACATGACGGGAGTAAGCTGTCAGAATAATCCGGACGTTTCACATGTGCTAGATAAGCAGAGAGAGAAGACAGATATCTACAAATACAAATATGTCGGCTGGCTCTAATCTGGATTAATCTCACATACACGACTAGACCCTTTTAAAAACAACAGCTTAAGCTGATCAAGCTTTCTGCTGCAACGACACGTAAGAGTTCTGCTAATTACACATGTGGTTTTGATCCCAACCAGATTCATTCATGCACATGCATGTTCCTTTTTTATCTATTCAAACCACATTAATTGTCGCATACCCACTGAGCAACTTATTATAAGATATATTTATTTAATTTAATTAGATTAAATAAGTTATTTAAATTAATTAATATAACATATATTTTCTAATATACCATGATCATCTTCTTTAATTCCTTCTTCTCATTAATGAAAATTATATCTTATATTAAAAATCAAAATCAACATCTCATACATGTCTTATATATATTAAGAACATTAGTAATGTCTTTATCAATATTATTTTATATGTGCGTGTGTTGTGTTGATCCGTCAGGCCTGAAATTGAAAGGAGCCTTGGCTTATCTTATTATCTCATCTAGCTATTTGTGTACGTATTCTATCCTTTCTCAACCCCTCGCACATGGCTCTACGCTTATCATATTATGAGTATTTATCTCTCACTTCTTCAGGTTTCATTATCTGCGCATATTCCCTTACTGGTACTCTCTCTTCTTCTTCTTCATTAATTTTGTTACGCTGTCACATGCATATTAGTATATTTTGCTCTATATTATTTGAAATTATGTATTGTGATTTATTTTTCGTGTGGTCCAGATTCATTTATGACTCTGTCTCTTCAGGTTAAAAGTTGTTGAGAGAGTGTGTCCAACTATCCATCATACGTTTGGGCATAGAAAAATATTCAATTTTATGGCCAACTCTCCCACTTTTTTAGGTGTTTACCATGGGCGATTCACTTTATGATTTTACATTTTAAATTTTTGTTATGATTTAGGTTTGTGAAACAAAATTTCATTAGTATATTGTTTATAAAAAATGTTTGAAAAATGCAGTATAAAAAAATTAAAAAAAAGGAAAATAATATGAGTTGGGTGAGTAGAGATTATGGGTTGGGTTGACTAAATATCAACCCATATTGATGTAGTTTCTTTTAGTCCGAACCTATATGATTTAAATTTGTGATAAGTTAGCCCAAAGTCAATGGTCCAACCTACATTATGAGCTCTACACCATGTGCAAAATCAGTAGATTCCCCACAAATGATTTATCTAGGAGGTAATAATTCACAGCATGTGCCTCCTCCAGGACATGGGTCTTTATTATATTTTGTTAGCAGTTAGAAAATTATTTATAAATATGTTAAACATGTGATGCACAATTACCTTACACACAAGAAAAGCGTACATTTTAAAAAAAGTGCATGTATTTTTCTTTTAAAGTCTATACCTTTCAAAGCATCGGAGTGCTCGTTTGGAATAGTTTATTTTTGGGTAATAAGTGTTTATAAATCGTGATTCACGGTATACAAGGTAAATATGTGAGAGGAGTTTTATCTCAGCTTACATAATAAAGACTTATTATCCAAATATAAAAATAAACGTGGCCATCTCTTCCTGCGGGGAATTCAAACTTTGTATACATTGCTATTCAACAATACAACATCTGGTCACGATATTATATAAGGCCACCTCCAATCACCTGACCCAATTTTTGAGAAGTAGTTAAGTCATTCAATTTGTTAGAAAATGAAAGTAATTTTTGGATTGGTTAATGTACAAAAATACTCATAAATTTATTTTAGAAGAGCACCTGCCAACTATAAATTGTTTTTAGTGAAAAAGTGTCTATGAACTTTTTTAAATGGGGGCAAACATGTCATCGCCATTAAATGAAGGTAACTACCATTACTTTTTGATTAAATGAATCTCACATGTTACTTTTTGTGTGCAAAAATCGTCATTAACTTTAATCAAAAGTGTGTCCAATATATATACTTTTTGGACATGCATATGTAAATTGCCTGTATTTTTTGTTAGTGATAGCTCCTAGATTGTCACACAACTAACTACCGGCAGATAAGAATCGACGCTCCCTAGAATTAAACGAACCCTTCCTATAAAATAGGATGAGCAGAACTATAGAAGATAATAGAATTCAAAAGATATAAAAATATACCAGAGGAAGAAGAGAAATGCTCAAGAGCTCAATACATCACTGACTTGAAGCACCTTATCCAGGCCTCTAAAAACTGAACATAGGGCAACTTTTTTAAACATAATAAGAATTCCGTTTGTGAATGTTGAGAGGCATCAAACCATCATATTTGGATGTTAGAAACTAATGATGTTTTAAAGCTATAAATGTACAATATTAAAATCAATAAAAGCTGGTCCTTGAAATCTGTTTTTTTTTTTTGTGGAAAACACCAGCGTCCATATTTAACATTGAAAGCTAAAGCATAGTATTAAAACAATTGAAGAATTTCCCTTACGAAATTCAAAAACCATAACGTCCTGATTCCATGATTTAAGGCCAGCAATTATGAGTATAAACATTACAACCTCCATATTTTACAATTAACGCTAGTAATTATGCCATTCAAAATATATTTTTATATTTTCATAAAACTATTTAGTAAAAGGTACCCAGTCTGCATTTAATTCGTACATAGGAAAAATTGCAGCATTTTCATGTGGCTCATCATTGTCAAGTTCATTTCTCCTTGTGGCCCGCCATAATCCCAAGTGGGACTCATTCTTTGTAACACACCCTCATTATTTCTAACATTTTTGTCCCTTTGAAAAGCCCACTCCCCCCGAGGCCCCCTTCCTGATTCTTCTCGTACAAAACTCTTCCTTCGGCTTCCTATAAAAACACAGGCCAAGGCCCCAATTTTACCACGTTGGCAACTTTTGCAATCTAACAGCGAAAGATCCAGCGTGCACTAAGCTGAAGTATACTTTACCACGTTGGCAACTTTTGCAATCTAACAAATCGAAACGCTGAAAAAATTCGATGTTCCGATTGTATACTTTTTTTATAATACCCTGAAATTTGGGATTTGAGGTTTGGGAATAAGCCTAAATTAAGTGGACTGCTAAGCCTCAATTTAGCAGGAGCCCAAATTTATCCCCTAATGATTTCTATATCTTTGGGGTATTAAGAAAGTAAAATGGTGAATTTTGAAGAATATAATTATGTTTTCGGTGAAATTGCTTATGAGGTAGTGAGCTTGTCATATGATTTTGAATGATTAAATGATGATAAAAAATTATTAAATTTTATAGGATGAAATTAGACATCTTAAGCTTTAATTTGATAGGTCATATGACTCAATTAGAGCTATACACAAAAAGATATAAATTTTTGAAGTCAGCACAGAAAAACTGTGAAATTTCTGGAATAACATACAAAGATTGAAATTCTGAGAATTTTGTGATTCCATCTAGAAAAATTATATATTTTTCCTTGAAACTAGACTCAATAAGGGTTCTATAGACTTTGGAATCACTCTAATTCGATTTTTCTAGAATTAGTTATGATTTTTCAAAATTTGGGCAGAAATCTATCAAAATTTTGAAAAAATCCGAAATTGGGAAAATTAATTAATTAAATTGGGATATCTTATTAAAATCATCATTCTCTTCCTTCAGCCTCATACCTGACGTGAAATAGCAGCTAAGGAGAGAGAGAAATTTTGAGAGTTTTAGAGAGAGAAGGAGAGGAGAAAACTCACTAGATAGGTCGATTTCTTCGGTGAATTCATACCTAACGTGTATAATCCTTCTTCTAAGCTTCTCTTCTATGTGATGTAAGGTATTTGAAGCACAAATATTGGTGTTTTGAAGTTAGGGTTTTCAGCCACAAGAAGGAAAAGCTAGTGGGAGCTTGAGGTAACTTCCAAACCCTTGTATATTGACTTTCTGGCTGTTGTTAGCAATTTAATCAGTGAAATTTCTCCGGATTATCCTTGGTTGTAAAAATGGAAAATGGATTTCCCTAGGGGTTATGCTGCCCAAATTGGTACTAAATGGTAGTTGTAACCTAATGGAATAGTCAATAATGTGGTTAAGAGTAGAAAAGAACGCGTTTACGGAGCTGAAATTGCAAAACCCCGATTTTTCCCGGAGAACACCATAATTTCGGCCAGGGATGTTTGAGGGCCTTAGAGTTGGGTTTTCAATAATTTGATAGTTCCATCGGATTCAGGAGGGAAAATTAGGTGGGGTTACAGTTGGGCACTTTTTCGGAAAAGGCCAAAAAAACATAATTACAGAAACGCCCCTAAAACCCTAAAAGTAGGGCTGTCAAGGGTAATTTTGTTATTTGACATTGAATTTGATAATTCTAAGTCGAGAAATGGATTCCTTGGGTAAAAATATGTAAGAATAGCCCATGTCAAAATTTCAGGAAAAGTACAACCAGACCGGGTACAGAGGGGCCATGCCGGGTCCCCGGGGGTATTTTAGTAATTTTTCAAGATAGACTCATATAACCCCCAGAAACACTATGGAAGTGTCTAAATAGTACATTCGACATTGTAGGATCAAATATGGAGCCCTGAGCCGTTTGCACGTAAATCGAGGCACGCGTTTCAAGGCAGAAAAGGGTTAAGGTAGGGGACTTACTTTACTTGCATGTATTTGATATCTTTGCTTGTGTAATGATGTATGTGATTGCTTTACTTGATTGTGTAGAGCATATTTAAATAAATGAAGCTCTGTTTCTGTTTTCGCTGTGGCCATAGTCTTGTTGTATGAAACATTGAGCATGCAGAAATGTCATTATGGGGCATACATCTAGATAAAGCTAACATGTCATACACATAGCATCAATCATGCATGCATTATGGTATCTGTTTCCTACTGAGATTCTCTCGAATCTCACCCTCCCCTACCAACAAATTATACAGGAGACCACAGAAGATATGCAAACAATAATACAGAGTACCATACGAAGGGATTACCGTAGTGGAACAAAGACGGGAAGAAGTCTCCGTTTCACTAGGATGAGTTTAGACACCCTAGTAGCCTTGTGCGGCTACCTTAATCATAAGTATCATGTACAAACCCCTATGGGGAATTTATGTAATCATGCATATATTATTAGTATAGTTATGTTATTCTTGTGTTGCTTACCGAATCGCATATCGTTTTCCGCAAATACTCTGAAAAATGTTGAAATTGAGATAAGGGCGTGACATCTTTCCCCCTACAGCAGGTTTAGCCACCTCATCTACTATCTGGTTCATAGTATCATACAATGTTCTCATGAAGCTTGCCTAGTTTGAGACATTCCTGTGTTCAAGAGGGTGGCTCCAGGCCTTGTGTCGACAGTGGAGAAGATGGAATGATTAGAATAACGAAGCTAGCATTCGTCATACCAGATTATTGCCTCCTTGAAACTCTACACTCAAATGATAATCGTTGAGTTGTGTTAACGAAATATTGGTGGTATGTCATGAGGTTGACATCACCCCTGAACATGAAGGGACAAAAATGCCGGCAATTTACATATGTACATGCATATCCAAAAAATATATGGCGTTGGACGCACTTTTGATAAACGTTAATAGATATTTCTGCACCTAAAAAGTAACTTTTAGAGTCCACTCAGCCAAAAAGCAACGACAGTTAGCTCTCTCTAATGGTAATGACATTTTTGCCCTCATTTAAAAAAAGTTTATAGGCACTTTTGCATCAAAAAAAGTTTGAGTGCCAAGTGGTCTTCTAAAATAAGTTTATGAGTATTTTTATACCTTAACCCTTCTAAATTTACCTATACTCAAAATCATGAATTACATCTTGACAGACAGGGAAAAAAATGTATCAAACTTTAAATTGGGGTAGTTTTGAAAAAAATGTAATTAATAACTCACTTGTTTTTTACTGAATAATTAATATCTCGCTTAATAACTTATAATAAAGATAACTCTTTCCTTTTAAAAATGACCTCATAACAGTGACCAAAGCAGGGAGTATATATAAACCCCCTTTAGTTATTCTATATATCTTTAATAAAACAAAATTATTCAATTTACATATTAAATAAAATAATTTTAATTAATCTATGTCTTACTCTCCCCTTACTACAAAATTTTGGAAGGTGTAGTGTACTAACAAGTATAAGACAATTCACAAACTTTTGAGGAATAATTGGTATTTTGTGCAACACAACTTTGTTTTGTTCATTATGAATGACCAAACACATTAAAAGTTCCAAGGTACTACTTCCTACCCAACCCATTAAATAGCTATATATAAATAGAAATTCATCTTCCACACGAAAAAATAAAAACTGCAGCTAAAGAACTTGGATGTGGCATATGTGGGATTGGTGTTCCTCGAAAATATCTCTGGTACTATGTACTCCTACTTATAATTCATAAAT
This sequence comes from Inga leiocalycina, assembly GCA_963242795.1. Lineage (NCBI taxonomy): Eukaryota > Viridiplantae > Streptophyta > Magnoliopsida > Fabales > Fabaceae > Inga > Inga leiocalycina. Next base: position 51,408,139 of record OY725329.1, read on the forward strand.
ATCTTCCTCATTATTGTCCTTTCAATTGACACTCACCATATGATTTTTTTTTTTTATCAAATTCTATGAACACGGGATTAGCATATGGGTTCTGGAGTGGTTATAGATTTAATCTTAAATTTCTACCATTAGAGAAAACCTAGTTGAGAGATATTCAACTTTTACATTTAACATTATTAGGAATGAAATTAGTTTCTAGTGTTAGTAGAATAAATTCACTGTCCATCATAGAAAAGAGAATAATAAATAGCTCAATTGTGTATATATGCCTCCATGCTTATGAATATTATGAATCGATGCAAATGATATTTCTCAAACTTGAATTCATATATCGCTTATTCCATCATTATATATTTCATGTTGGTGTAGTTTGACAGTCTGGTTTTTGGGGGAAAAAAAAATCAATTTGATGCTTTGTCTCTATATATATTTTCTGGAAGAATAAATTAGTAATGAAATCAAAACAAACGATACTCTGCCCAGGGGGGCTTGGTCCGGTGGTTGAGACAAGGGAGGCAAAGATTCCCTCCCGCCACCTGGGCTCGATCCCTGGGAAGTCCCTCCCAAGGGGCGACTCCGGATTAGTTTGCACCTTCGGGTGTGGGATACCGGAGGAAGAAATTCAAAAAAAAAAAAACAAACGATACTCTTAATTGGTTACAACTAATTATAGTGGTGGTCCTGGTCCACCTCTAGCACTATACCAACAAGCATTTATCACGAAATTTCTATTAATCTTATGTTCAATTGTTAAAAGAAGAAGTTACTTCTTTTTTCCATCCCTATTTACTTGATTATTAATTGTTTTAAGAAGAACTTGATGTTCCTATTTATTAGAGTCATTTTGAAAAATTTATTAAGTAATTAATATTTTTTAATAGTAACCTTGGTATGAATATTGTTGATTCATTATGGTGACCAAAAAGGTTTAGACAAACATTTTTAATAATAAGATGAGGTAATTTTATGAACATGGATTAATTTTAACTAATTTAAATTTTATAATTTAGTTAAAAGTGACTCGGGACAAATAATTACATAATTATCTCTAATTTGACTATAGTTTGAACCCGAGTTTATAATTATTTTCAATAAATGAAATTAAGAAATGGTGGGCCCCAAGATAAATAGCCCATTTTTTCAAATGGGAACTTTACAGGCCTTACTGAGAATTCTCGATCTCCCCCGTAATAATGGGCCTTGCAGACCATGATCAGACGCGGGCCTCTGTATTGAGCTTCAATCAGTGGCCCAATTCAGTCCAAAGGCCGTCCAGCTTTATTCTGACTCATTGCTCCCAAACATTCTACAAAAGAACAGCCCATGTATATTTTCTTAAAAAAAAGGGGGCAGCCCAAGTCCCCAAGGAAGAAGATATTAACACATAAAAAAAAAGCCCAACACACATAAAACCTCTTCCTCAAAATGTTAACGGTATAGGGGTTGAGTCTAGTAAAAGGGGTTAATTCTCATAATATAACAAATTAAGATTTGAATCCCTAATGGGATAAGTGCCGACGTTTTGTACCCAAGAGTGTCTCAAACAAGATTACCTCTAATAGAATGATATTTGCGCTCAGAAGGAAAAAAAAAATTAACACTATAAAAATATTTATTTTTATCCAAATATTCAATTCCCCCTAAAGGCAGAGTTGGTTTTGGGCGTTTGGCTTCTAAATTCTAGCCTCAAGGACAAGTCTGAAGATCTATCTATAACCCGTCCCCGTGTATTATTATCGTGTGGTTTGTTGCTTTTTTAAAGCGGGTCCAATTTGACCGGGGCGGAAATATTGAGTTAATATATTATCATTTTAATTTTATTTATAAGTTATTTTTGAAAAAAAAAAATTGATCATGTTTATAAGGCATTTTTAGAATAGTAACTGAGATTGTGACAATTTTACCCCTATTAAAGATAGAAAGAGAAGAAAGAATTGAAAAATACTTATTCCTAAATGAAGGCAAAATTGAAAATTTATTCTATAATCATTGAGTTAATTACATCTTCTTAATATATGAGATTTAGTTAAAAAAACTTATAAATAAAATCGGAGTAATACTTATTTAGCCCTAATTGTATATATTGCATATATGTGTTCCTCCATGATCAAAATATAAATAATTCATGACCAGCTGGGTCTGTAATCATGAGATTTGATGTCCATATGAATAAAGAGAAAAGTTAAAGGTACAACATGAAGCAATATTATGTCAAATTTAAAAAATATAAAAGAATAATAAGATATAGCTAGATACACAAAATAATACTACATCTGATATTAAATATAGGATTTAGTTTGCACATTTAGGATCGGAGGAGTACTATAAATATGTATGAAAAACAATAAAAAAAAATTGCAATTGTAGGGGTTGAGTTTCACAACGCCTTGCCCTGCGCTCCCTTGTTGAAATCTTGACATTAATGAAAATCATCTTTAATATATACTATCAATAAGAATAATTTATTCTGAAAAAAAAAGAATAATTTGATAAGAAAATTATAATTTTAAGAGATGAAATAGATTGGATCTTACATTTAAGATAAAATTCAGCTGCTTAACTAACTTCTATATTTAGAATCGAAAAAGTACCATCTTTGAAATAAATATAAATAATAATGTAGGAGATGATAAATAAATAAAAAAAAAAACCCAAAGCAAAGGTTTGGAATATTCCTCCCAAAAGTATTTAGAACGCATGATGATTGCACTCCCACGGATTTGTTGAGAAAACGGTGGGATGTCTGTCTTAGTGGATTATAAATGTGTGACGAGGAGGAATAATCTTTATCTTTATCTCTATCGAATAGGTCTGGAAGTCACAGTGGCTGACCAATTCCTTTTTTCCATATTTTTACTCCCTCCGGTCCTAATTATAAGATAAAGTTGACTTTTTTGGAGAAATTAAAGAAACCAATTAAATTACTTTAGGATATTTATATTTATTTTTTTTCTCAAAACTAGTTAATTTGGCTAATAAACTGATATATAATTTAAGAATATACAATATATGATATGATTAAATAACTTATTTAACTTCCTTAATTTCTCCAAAAAAAGTCAACTTTATCTTATAATTAGGATCGGAGGTAGTATTATTTTTTGGGACGAATACGGTATACATCACATCTACGTCAAAACCTTGAACGGTATAATGCCTTTAATATAAAATATGTCTCTATCTAATCCGAAATAAGTGTAATTATATCATTTTTATGAATGGACCAAAATTGTCACCGTGAAACATGGTTCTCTCTCCGCCTTGGTCCCATCTCATAGTCAAGTATCATATTTGGCTCCTTTCAATTTCATTCTCCCTTGCGTAACTCAATTCTATTTAAAGCACAAGTATTAAAAAATTGATATCCAACACAAGGACAGATTAATAAAATTAACAAATTTTTCCTCTTTCTTTATATTAGCGAACCATTGGTTTTATTAAAAGAATTATTTAACATTTAGTATTATCAACTAATTCAAACATAAACAGTGTTGTGCCTAAATAAAAACTTTTTCTTTATAAATCTTTTTTTTTTAGATACTAGTATTCTCCTGTTGAAGGTAATCTATTCAAAGTACTGTCAGATATTAAACGTAGGCACTTCTTTTAATAAGGATTCAAACATTAATTTGTCACGTTGTGAGAGACTGACCCTTGCCAATGACTCAAACCCGTTGGTATGTATGGTTCTTTTAATCCATAGAACTTAGAGTCATAATTTTTTTTTTGTCAAAAGAAAGTTAAGATATTTTTCCATAACCTACACACTCATTAAATTGGATCAAGGATTACATTTAACTAAATTTGTTTAGTCAAGAAACACACTCGTTGCTTCTAAAAAATTTGACAAGAAGCCTATGATTTTGTGGTCCAATATATACATGCATATTTGGCAAACAATGTAACACCCCAAATTTTATTCACCAACAATATATTGTAATTATTTTTAAGTAATTCAATAAAATGGTGAATATTCATGAATTTGGATCTTGTGAATTTTGAAATATTCATATTCACAAGGAAATAGGCAAATACATTCAAGAAATGAATTAAATTACAAAGGTGATAGCAAAATCATAATTTTGCCAATTTAGCCCAAGATTAATCACTTTCCAATTAATTGGAGTTAATTTCAATTAACCAAGGAAAATAAAGGAAAATGTATAATGGGATTATTCTTGGTGGAATAAATCAAGAATTGTGAAATTATGGGGAATTATACATAAACCAATTATGTGAATTATGGAGTTGTGAAAAACAATTTTCTTTCCTTCCTCTCTTTAATTTCTTCCATGCATGAAGGTAAAGGGAAAAAAATATTAAGTTCATGATCACATGCTACAAGAAGAAGGTTATAATGACTATACTACATGCACATATCAATGATAACCAAGATGGAGTGTACACAACATGAAATGATGGTGTAATGCATGATGAGATAAGCTTGAGTGAAGGAATGAAAAACATGATTGCATGGAAGAGTGTAAGTTTGGACATAGTGGAAGAAGCATGAGCTAGTTGGAGAAAAAGGGGGGGACGGATTTGAGGAGCAAGAAAGGGAATGAAATTTATTCAATTTAATGGAAATTAAGTGGAGTAATTATAAGGGAAGAAGGGATTGTGACAAGTGTCACATTATGAGCTCTTGATTAAATCAATAGCTAGGAAGGAAGAAAACCAATTAATAAAAACATCCTCCTTCCTCTTTCATGCCTCATTTCATCCAAGTCTTAGGCAAAAAGAGAGAAGAGAGAGCTTGAGAAAATAAGAGAAGAGGAGAGCCTGAAGAAGAAGCTAAGATAAGTATTGTCTCTTAAGTGTTCTTCTTGTAAGCATGCATGAAGTTCTTCTCTAAACTCTTGTTTCTCATGAATCCATGGTGGTGAAGTCACACTTTAAGATCAAGAAGAGAAGGAGGAGGTGCCTAGAGTAAGAACATCCAAGAAGTTTAAGAGGTAATTATACCAATCTCAACTTTATGTTAGTATGAAGTTGTTGTTGGTAATTGTTGTTTGGTTTATGTGATTTTTGGTTGAGTTATGAAATTTGAAAAGCTATAACCCTAAGGGTTTATGCTGCCCAAAATCCTTTAAATTATGATTAATAAGTGTTTAAGTGAGTTAAACAAGGATTAGAAGTGGAAGAGTACAAGTTTTGGAAGATAAAACACAATTACTTTTCTCCATTTTCTTCAATATTTTGGCCAGCACTGTTCCAAGGTGTAGGAGTTAGATTTTTATGAAATAAATGGTTCCATTGCATTCAGTGGGCAAAAATAGGTGGGGTTACAGTTGGGCACTTTTTCGGTAGAGGCCAAAAAAGCATGATTACGAAAACACCACTGAAATCCCTAAATAAGGGCTGTCAAGGGTATTTTCGTAATTTTTCAGTGAATTTAGTGATTTCGAGCCCGGAAATGGATTCCTTGGGCGAAAATAAGTCAGAATAACCTTAGTCAAAATTTTGGGAAAACGTGCCATCGGGCTAGGTACGTCGAGGCTGAGCCGGGGTCTCGGGGCATTTTGGTAAATTTTCATCATAGACTAATATAACCACAAGAAACATTATGGAAGAGTCTAAAATAATACTTGGATAGGTTATGACATATTTCTTGTACGTTTAATATTTTAGGACCAAGGCGAAAGTTGGAACGATACGTTTTACGAGACGCGTCTAAAATAGAGAGTTATAAAGCTTTGAGGTAGGGATATTATCCTTCATACATTATGCCATAGTTATATGATTGTGTGGATGCCATTGTTTGTAAATGCACTTTGTTAATTAACATGAATTGCCTAGAGAAAAGCTATTAGTGCTGGTGTGCACTTACACTAGGAGTTGGCGGAAGTCCAACTGGTGTAGATTGTAGAGCTGGGCCCTACTCATGTATACATGACGATAATATATTTATATTTTTCATTAATGAGTGCATACATTGGCGCATGTCATATTTACTTTTCTCATTCTCTATGAACGATAGCATGTTTCTATTAGGGTTCTTCGAAATCTCACCCTTTTTTTAAATAAACACCTCAGCGGGTACCAGTGGGCCAAAGGACAAGGACGTAGACACCGGAAAGTGAGCGGCACATGTCTTGAGGTGAGGACAAGATAATGGTTATATTTAGTTTATGTTTTGGATATTCTGAAAAAATTTGTAAATATTAAGTTTTCGTTGTATTTTCTGTATTTTATCGATGAACGATATCGGTATTGTAAATAAATATTTTTATCAGTATAATTGTACTTTTATGTATGTCCATTAAATTCCGTCTTTATTATTCGTCGATTATCAAAATAGAAACGGGTGTTGACAAACCAGAAAACCAGAGTTTCAGCAGCTCTTTTCTGTAAGTCAAAACAAAACTCATCACATATTTACCTCACAAATTGTAAAAGCTATCCTCAAAAGCCTTTTAGATTTGATGGCACATAAAAGGCATCAGGTTTGGGGTTTGATCCCATTGCTCCTTAGGCACTTGCCATCCAAATTTAAAAACAACATTACGACCCCTCATCCATGGGTTCGATGGTTGAAGGTTTGGATAAAATTACTAAAGGGAGTGAGTTAAATCCCTAAAATCGTTGTGGCGCTAGCAAGCCATCCCATATCCGGGAAAAGCATAGAAATTGAAGTTAACTCCCACGTGCTTAATGCTTTACCTTAACCAATGACCTAGGTACACTAAGGTTACTTAAAAGACAGTGCATAATTGACAGACAATTAGATTTTGTGTGGCTGGGTAGGGTGGCTTGTGGGTGAGCTCAACCCATTGCTTAAAATTGACAGAAAATTAGATTCAACTTACCAGCCAATGAGAGAGACCCCACTGAGCAGATTCACCACGACCTTCAACCGGAGTTGCAGCCTTCACCACCGATAGATCTTCAACGCCGTCAGAGAAAAACTTCATAAGGTTGCCTGTACAGATCTTCAACGCCGTCAGAGATCAACACCACGTCGCCGACACTGAGACGTCAATGCAAGACAAAAACGTAAGGTACACACCGTCACAACCTTACCGAAAAAACGCGATGATTCAGCCTTCATCGCCGATGAAGCTCACAAGCTATTGGCTGTACAGATCTTCAACACCTTCAAACTTTTACACCACGACGCCGAATGGGACTGTCAATGCAAGACACAAACGAGAGGTCGACACCAAGGAAGAGCTGAAATGTGATGCTTGAGAGGAGAGGTAGACACCGTCACAAGCTATTTCAGAACTGAAATGTGATGCTTCACGGCCGAGACAGACGAACTCGAGACAGACGGCCGATCTGGAGACCCGAAGAAGATAAACAGGAGCGTCTGGTGCGGGCTGAGAAAAGAGAGAATCAGACCGAATTATTGTGAGAGAGAGAGAGAGAGAGAGAGAGAGAGAGAATTGTGATAGTGGGGTGGGTGAGTTTTTAAAAAATAATTAATGCAAAACTACTGGTCAGAAGTAGGGAATAAGTCACAATAAGCTTCGGTCAGTGCCTTACGCCTTTTTTCAACTTTTAGAAGGTTTGGGCTTTTTTCAACTTATATCCGAACGGTGAATCAAACAAGCAAAAAAAAAAAATCACTGTTTAAACCCAATTTGAACACTATTCAAGCCTGATTTCACAATGGAACGCTCAAACAAACAAGCACATTAAATAGATATATATAAATAGAAATTCATCTTCCACACGAAAAAATAAAAAATGCAGCTAAAGAACTTGGATGTAGCACATGTGGGATTGGTGTTCCTCGAAAATATCTCTGGTACTATGTACTCCTACTTATAATTCATAAATATCTTCCTCATTATTGTCCTTTCAATTGACACTCACCATATGATTTTTTTTTTTTATCAAATTCTATGAACACGGGATTAGCATATGGGTTCTGGAGTGGTTATAGATTTAATCTTAAATTTCTACCATTAGAGAAAACCTAGTTGAGAGATATTCAACTTTTACATTTAACATTATTAGGAATGAAATTAGTTTCTAGTGTTAGTAGAATAAATTCACTGTCCATCATAGAAAAGAGAATAATAAATAGCTCAATTGTGTATATATGCCTCCATGCTTATGAATATTATGAATCGATGCAAATGATATTTCTCAAACTTGAATTCATATATCGCTTATTCCATCATTATATATTTAATGTTGGTGTAGTTTGAAAGTCTGGTTTTTGGGGGGGAAAAAATCAATTTGATGCTTTGTCTCTATATATATTTTCTGGAAGAATAAATTAGTAATGAAATCAAAACAAACGATACTCTTAATTGGTTACAACTAATTATAGTGGTGGTCCTGGTCCACCTCTAGCACTATACCAACAAGCATTTATCACGAAATTTCTATTAATCTTATGTTCAATTGTTAAAAGAAGAAGTTACTTCTTTCTTCCATCCCTATTTACTTGATTATTGATTGTTTTAAGAAGAACTTGATGTTCCTATTTATTAGAGTCATTTTGAAAAATTTATTAAATAATTAATATTTTTTAATAGTAACCTTGGTATGAATATTGTTGATTGATTATGGTGACCAAAAAGGTTTAGACAAACATTTTTAATAATAAGATGAAGTAATTTTATGAACATGGATTGATTTTAACTAATTTAAATGGTATAATTTAGTTAAAAGTGACTCGGGACAAACATGATTGCATAGAAGAATGTAAGTTTGGACATAGTGGAAGAAGCATGGGCTAGTTGGAGAAAAAAGGGGGGGATGGATTTGAGGAGCAAGAAAGGGAATACAATTTATTCAATTTAATAGAAATTAAGTGGAGTAATTATAAGGGAAGAAGGGATTGTGACAAGTGTCACTTTATGAGCTCTTGGTTAAATCAATAGCTAGGAAGGAAGAAAACCAATTAATAAAAACATCCTCCTTCCTCTTTCATGCCTCATTTCATCCAAGTCTTAGGCAAAAAGAGAGAAGAGAGAGCTTGAGAAAATAAGAGAAGAGGAGAGCCCGAAGAAAAAGCTAAGATAAGTATTGTCTCTTAAGTGTTCTTCTTGTAAGCATGCATGAAGTTCTTCTCTAAACTCTTGTTTCTCATGAATCCATGGTGGTCAAGTCACACTTTAAGATTAAGAAGAGAAGGAGGAGGTGCCTAGAGTAAGAACATCCAAGAAGTTTAAGAGGTAATTATACCAATCTCAACTTTATGTTAGTATGAAGTTGTTGTTGGTAATTGTTGTTTGGTTTATGTGATTTTTGGTTGAGTTATGAAATTTGAAAAGCTATAACCCTAAGGGCTTATGCTGCCAAAAATCCTTTAAATCATGATTAATAAGTGTTTAAGTGAGTTAAACAAGGATTAGAAGTGGAAGAGTACAAGTTTTGGAAGATAAAACATAATACTTTTCTCCATTTTCTTCAATATTTTGGCCAGCACTGTTCCAAGGTGTAGGATTTGGATTTTTATGAAATAAATGGTTCCATTGGATTCAGTGGGAAAAAATAGGTGGGGTTACAGTTAGGCACTTTTTCGGTAGAGACCAAAAAAGTATAATTACGAAAATACCATTGAAATCCCTAAATAGGGGTTGTCAAGGTATTTTCATAATTTTTCAGTGAATTTAGTCATTTTGAGTCCAGAAATGGATTCTTTGGGCGAAAATAAGTCAAAATAGCCTTAGTCAAAATTTTGGGAAAACGTGCATCGGGCCGGGTACGTCGAGGCTAAGCCGGGGTTTCGGGGCATTTTGGTAAATTTTCACCATAGACTAATATAATCACAAGAAACATTATGGAAGAGTCTAAAATGATACTTAGATATATTATGACCTATTTCTTGTACGGTTAATATTTTAGGATCGAGTCGAAAGTTGGAACGATACGTTTTACGAGACGCGTCTAAAATAGAGTTATAAAGCTGAGGTAGGAACATTATCCTTCATACATTATGCCATAGTTATATGATTGTGTGGATGCCATTGTTTGTAAATGCACTTTATTAATTAACATAAATTGCCTAGAGAGAAGCTGTTAGTGCCAGTGTACACTTACACTAGGAGTTGGTGGAAGTCTAACGAGTGTAGATTGTAGAGCTGGGCCCTACTCATGTATACACGATGATAATGTGTTTATATTGTTCATTAATCAGTGCATACCTTGGCGCATGTCATATTTACTTTTCTTATTCTCTATGAACGATAGTATATTTCTATTGGGGTTCTTCGAAATCTCACCTTATTTTTAAATAAACACCTCAGCGGGTACCAGTGGGTCAAAGGACAAGGACGTAGACACCAGAAAGTGAGCGGCACATGTCTTAAGGTAAGGACAAGATAATGGTTATTTTAGTCTATGTTTTGGATATTCTGAAAAAATTTGTAAATATTAAATTTTCGCTGTATTTTCTGTATTTCGTCGACGAACGATATCGGTATTGTAAATGAATATTTTTATAAGTATAATTGTACTTTTCTGTATGTCCATTAAATTCCGTCTTTATTACTCGTTGATTATCAAAATGGAAACGGGTGTTGACAAACCACAAAACCAGAGTTTTAGAAGCTCTTTTCCGTAAGTCGAAACAAAACTCATATCACATATTTACCTTGCAAATTGTAAAAGCTATCCTCAAAAGCCTTTTAGATTTGATGGCACATAAAAAGCATCAGGTTTGGGGTTTGATCCCATTGCTCCTTAGGCACTTGCCATCCAAATTTAAAAACAAAATTACGACCCCTCATCCATGGGTTCAATGGTTGAAGGTTTGGATAAGATTATTAAAGGGGGCGAGTTAAATCCCTAAAATCGTTGCGGCGCTAGCAGGCTATCCCGTATCCGGGAAAAGCATAGAAATTGAAGTTAACTCCCACGTGCTTAATGCTTTACCTTAACCAATGACCTAGGCACACTAAGGTTACTTAAAAGACAGTGCATGATTGACAAACAAATAGATTATGTGTGGCTGGGTAAGGTGGCTTGTGGGTGAGCTCAACCCATTGCTTAAAATTTTGATCATATTTAGTCCTTAGATTAGACAAATTGGCTAAAAAATAAATCATTTAATTAATGTTTTGATATATTTTGATAATAACATATTAATCATCCCATATAACGCACGACGAGAGAGATCTCTCGTTTTCTTACTAAAAAAGCAAAATTATGAATTGGATGTCACATTATAATCATGGTTATTAAATCGGACCAGACCGGCCGTTTTGACCAGAAACTAGATGAACCAGTCTCTTGACTGGTCCGGTTTGACCATTTTGACCGGTTCAGTGTTTGTCAAGAATTTTATGGCTTCAAAAATTTATATTTAATTCTACATATTTTCAAAAATTTTAAATGAAGACTTTAGAAAAAGTTTAAAATATTTACTTTCAATGTAAAAAGAATCATTCGAAAATATTATTATTTGATCCTCAACTACCTCATTTTGACATTATTCAAATTCATTTTGTTTACTGATCTGGCTCTAGATTAGTTGTGGTTTAACTCTAATCTAATTTATTGACTCTTAACCCATTGTTCGACCGGTTTTAGTGGCATTACTCCAAAAAAAGAAACCACTACTAATTAAAAACAAAATTGACAAGCAAAAATCTCTAGCAGAAAATCACTTGTATACGTAACTACGAATAATCATTTCGCCAACATGAATCAATGACTTTGGTCTCCAAGCTTGGGAAAAGGAAGCCGCCCGGACGGCCTCACCAGCCTTCCCGAGATAACGACGAGAGAGGTGGAATGAAGCAGCCAATAACAGTGACAATGTGGTCCCCACAACCTTAACTCTGTGAAACAAACAAACGAAACAGCTTCTGAATCTCATTTGACAAAAAGATAAAGTTCCCACCCACTCATTGGAATTTGAGAATCTCATCCTTCCATCTCAGGCTCACGCCCACAGTAACATAATTAACCATAACTACCCCAACTCAACCATGGATTAACGCAAGATCCTGCCTCTATAAATACCCACATCAAGCCGCCATTAAAGATCTTATCTTGTTCCTTTCTTTTTGAGTTTGAGACCGAATCGTGAGTAATTTCAGAATGTTGGCCATTTTTCACAAGGCGTTTGCTCATCCGCCGGAGGAGCTTCACAGTCCTGCTTCCTACAATGGATCTAAGAAGCCTAAGCTTCCTCAGGAGACTCTCACAGAGTTCCTTTCTCGCCATCCTCACAACACTTGCTCTATGAGCTTCGGTGAGGCTGCTGTGCTTGCCTATGTCCGTCCTGATCGACCTTTTTTGGTTCATCAGAGGTTAATTCTTCATCATATCTAACAAACTTGCTTGCTTTCCCCTGTTTCGGGATTACTAGTTTTGTTTTTGTCTCTTCCCTTCTTCTATCAAGCAAAGATCGTTACTTTTTCTGTTGCTTGTTTTATAACCAGCTAGGTTGAAGAGAACCCACTTTTTGTCTTTTATTGCCTCCATCGAATTAAAGATCCTATCTTGCGTTTTGTTTGTGGTTCTGTTATTCCAAAAGAAATAGACCCAACTTTGGAATTTTCACTTTCGCAGGTTGTTTTGTGGGCATGAGGACATATACTGTCTCTTCCTGGGGAGCTTGAACAATCTAAATGTCCTGAACAAGCAATATGGGTTGACGAAGGGCTCAAATGAGGCCATGTTTGTGATTGAAGCTTACAAGACTCTTAGGGACAGGGGACCATACCCTGCAGATCAAGTGGTGAAGGATCTTGATGGCAGCTTTGCCTTTGTTGTCTATGACAGCAAGGTTGGAAGCGTTTTTGCTGCACTGGTATGTCTGACTTAGACCATAGACCTCGTTTTTCACATAAAAAACAGTTAATTTGTGCCTGCATCCATACAGGTCATAGAGAATTTCACCAAAACATGAAATTTTTCAGGGTTCAGATGGGGGAGTGAAGCTGTATTGGGGAATTGCAGCAGATGGGTCAGTGGTTATCTCAGATGATCTTGAAGTCATCAAAGAGGGATGTTCCAAATCCTTTGCTCCCTTTCCAACTGGTACTGTTTCAGCTTCATTACTGGTCTAACATTGACATATCTTTAGCTCAATTTGGTGTATTAAAGATCATACTCCCTCTTGTGCTTGCCATAACACACCGACTAACAAGTATTCTCTGCCTATTTTACATAGCATTTGTTAGTTTTCAAGGACCATTAAATTTATAATTCCTTGTATAACCATATTAAATAAGGTGGTGAGAGATAGGAATAATTAATATTATATTTGAAGTTTAGTATATTTGGTAAGAATATTATCGGAGTCACTTTAGTTTTAGAGTAACTTTAATGTTTTTAACTGTTTTTTTATTTTATTATGAAAATTGATAAGTGGTGCTAATAAGAATTAGAGGAAGTAAGTGGCCTAGGATAGCCTAATAAGTCACCTTTAGTTCAATTCCTCTCAAATAACAAACTCTTCTACTCATACCAACAACTTTACTGGCTAAGGATGTGTAAGGAATTCAATTTCTTTTTATGTTGCAGGGTGTATGTTTCACAGTGAAGGAGGGTTGATGAGCTTTGAGCATCCAATGAATAAGGTGAAGGCGATGCCAAGGGTTGACAGTGAAGGGGCAATGTGTGGGGCCAACTTCAAGGTTGATAAGTACACCAGAGTGAATAGTATCCCTCGCGTGGGAAGTCAGACCAATTGGATGGAATGGGATCATCAATAAGCTGAGTGTAATAATAGTGTTACCTTTTCCTTTATATTATTTGGGACAAAGTGCTAGGCCCCACTAATAATGACGACCGATAATGAATAGGGGGCCAAACTTAACTATTGTATTGTATAAGTGTGAGAGAGACAACAATAAGCTTATGTCTTGAAATGTAAATTACAGAAATACATGTTGCTGCTTGCTCTCTATAATACTATAGCTCCTGTAGTTAAGGACAGGAGACAGTAGGAGTAGTATATCATACAATCATGTCTGAATGTGGTTTAGTTGAATTACTCAGTTGTGGTAAGAGTTGGTTTTAATTTTCTATGGATTAATCAACAGATATTATCGGCTTCAAACTTGGTTTATGGACTCTTATATTTGGAAACATATAATCCCAAACTGAGCTACACAACGTGGAAACAAGTTCAAAAGCTGCACATACATGTGCCAAATATGAGTGTGTGTATAAGTAAAAAAGAAATGCATATATATAATCTTCCAATAATGTCTAATAGTATGGTGAAGAAAAAAAAACTGTCTAATAGTAAATTACACTTTCAATAAGTGAGCTATGGCATGAGCCAGACGGAACTGGCAAAATTTTTCAGAACAGACTCAGCCACACCAAAATGATAAAAACTTGAGTCCGATAAGCAAAACATTCCCAAGTCAAGATTCCAAATATGACCAGCCATGAGGTACTTGTTCAAAGCATAATATATGCAATTCCTTTTGGGCACATCTTTTTCATCCAAACCGACGGTTGAGATCACCTTGCAGCTTTTCGAGTCAACAAAAATCAAACGATCACCCAAGTCTTTAACTTCCACCCATTCACAAGGCCAAACCCCTACGTTATTATTATTATTGTTATTCATCCTTCTCTCTCTTCTTTCCAACTTGAAAACCCTAAACCCTCTCCTCATATTATTTTGAACCATTATTATATCTCCAAAAAATGGATCATGTGCTAGGTAAGCACCTTCAATTTTGATTTCTGGAAAAAGACCAGTCGCCATAAGATTTTCTTGCTTTGGAGCAATACTATTATCGCTCTGATTATACTTATCCAACTCAAGCAGATTATAAACTTCTATAAGATGATATATTGTTTTACCCTCAAGACCATATAATAAATTGCTTGTCATTACTATGTCTGTAAATTTTCTCTCTCTACTCCCAACTGATTTCCAACGCTTATCTGTTAATTTACAAAATATTATCCCACAACAAGTAAGACCCGCCACGTAAACTGGCTCATCATCTGGGCAATTATCATATGGAGCTGAAGTTGCCACCATTTTTGTGACCTGGGGAATGTGATAATCACCATTATCATTCATTGGTGACGGTAACATAACCCTAGCCCTCGACATAGGGTTGAAGAAGAAGAGCTTGACTGAATAATGATACTTAGTATTATTCGTATCTTTCCCCACGCAATATTCCACGTTGTTGTTACTGACACCATCTGGTGGGATCTGGCTTGTTGTCATCTTCGTCGTGGTTGTTATTGTAGATTCAGACACGAGTAACCAACTATCAACTGCGCCAAGAACAAGTAGATTTCTAGGGTATATATTATTTTCAAATCTCAAGATTCTTTCTTTGTCAACCTCAAAGAAGCAAGGAACTTTGTTTCTAAGGCGAGCGCTAGGGCATAGGAGAAGTAATGGGATTTGAGGAAGAGGATAACAGTGTTTGTTTTTAACGGCGTTAGCAAGTAGTGAGTGCCAAGATGAACAAACCAAACCAAAGTTATAGAAGTCGCTGAAGCTCAATCTTCTTAATATTGATTCTGCAGCATCTTGGTTCAGATAATTCCATTTTTCGCTGTGTTTCTTCTTTTTCATTTTCTTCCCATTATTATTGCTTTGAATGTCCATAGTGATATAATCACAACCTGCTAAAAAGTTTGAATTTGAATCTTTAATTATAATAATCTAATCAACAAAAGATAATCACACAATGACAAGAGAAGATTCTAAATATATCAGAGATAAACGAAAAAAAAAGTTCAGAATGTCATCAGTTATATCGCATATACATGTATAGATGCGTGTGTCATTATACTATTCAATTACTTTTGATTATAATTCACTAATCACGAACCCTATTTCAAGCAAGTTAACTAAAATCCATCGGTAAGCTTTTGGGATGATCTCAATTTTAAAGAAAGAGATAGTAAGGAATGAGATTAACACTTCTTTATGCACAAGAATATACATTAGTGAAAATATATAATATGATATGAAGATCAATGAGACATGAACAAATAAATTTAATGGAAACATAAATTTCGTTCAAATCACGCAGAGACACCATTGAATCTCACAATAAGAAACACTTTCTTGGAAGAATTTGAACATTATAAAAAGAATCCCAAGTAAAACAAAAGGAAAGTACCTGTGGAGAGCAAATAAAGTCTTTGAACTCTTGACTTCAATTGCTCAATCAGTCAATGCTTATACTTCATACGGTTGGGGGACAATGATTATATATAGACTCGACTAGTTATATTTTAGCTAATTTGATTGATAATCTGAATTATTAGTTTATATTATCTTTTTGAATTTTTTATTTGAAATTGAAAAATTTTGATATTTGAATGATCTTGTACTTATCATTACTTCGAGTTTTTTCTTAAAACTTGATTATTTGTTGATTATTTCAATTTCTCAGCTTTAAATTATCTATTTTGAAATTTTCTTAATATATACTACGATGTTGACGATTTGTTCTGATAGAAAAAGCTTATCAAATCTGCCATATGATCTTTTCCAAACACCACGGCAAAGAGGTATATTTACTATTTAGCCCCTCAATTTTGAATCAATTTTTATTTTAATCTTTTAATTATTTTAATTTCATTAAATAATCCTTTAAATTCAGTACTCTAACAAGTTAATGGCGGAGTTCATTTTTAATGTGATAATTGAAATTCAAATATTTGTTAGGCTTAAAATAAATAATTTTCGCATTAAATTAAAATATTTAAAAATATTTTAGTAAAATTTCAGAAACAAAACCTCAAAAAGAAATAATTTTTATTATTTAAGGTGAACTCGATGATTTGAAAAATACATTCTAAGGGTTGTATAAGGACTAAATATATAGTGTTTCTTATAATTAAATATTTTCAATAGTTTTTCAAAAGAAAACTAGAAAAGTACTTTTAAGACAACCCAAAAAAATAAAACTTTTTTATGTGGCAATAAGATTAGGTCGAATTCGAGCATTGTCGGCTTAGTGTCCGTTTGGATTAACGGTGGAGAAATAACTTTTTTTGCCATCTAACTTTTAGAAAAGTAAGGTAGGATTAAAAGTGAAAATGTAAATGTGATTTGTGTTTGGATTAGCGGTGGAAGAAGTGACTTTTTTCCTAACCTTGAACCTATTTGGATTAGAGTTTGAAAAGCCCGTTTAGATGTAAAATGACTGAAAAGGGCATGGATATTATTGAACACTACATATACATTTATATATATATATATATATATATATTTTATCTGCATATATTTTGATAATTGAAGTTAAAATTAAAATTTGATAAAATACAAAAAATTCAATTATTATTGGAAAAAAAAGGAAAATACACTAAAGGACTTAATTAAAAATATATTAAATTATATTTAAATTAAAATGCATGCATAAGAAAGTATCAATAAGGGTAAATTAAGAAAATATTTATAAATATAAAAAATATATCTTATATTTAAAACCAATATCAACTTTTTAAATATATCCTATATAAGAGTAGAACAAAACATAAAAGTAATTTAAATAAAAACATTTTAATTTATTTTTTTAAAAAAAGAGTTGATAATCTATTTATATTTTCATATTACTCATTTTAAACTATCAAAATATGTTTCTAAAAAATAAACATGGACTAAGCGTGAAGGAAACGCAACAATTGTATTGATAAAAAACAAAAAAACAAAAGGCATCGGTTGTGGGACCCATGCTCAGTCTTCTCTTTCTCCTAATTGCCACACATTGAATGCCTGGACCGCGCAGGGAAGAAGGGAAAAGTGGAATTCTTGAGCTTCTGAAAAAAGTCACAGTGGGATTATAAGTACAGCAACCTCCACCGCTCCCCCAAACATTTCAAATATTCTTCACTGTGCTTTTCTTGAGGTACCGTGCGTTTGGAAAGCTTGACCGCTTTCCCAAACAGGCTCTTAATTGATGGTAGCTTTTTTTTAAAGATGTTCTCTGTTTAAGTAGCCAAGTCCCTTTTCATTTTGACCAATGACTCTAGAGAAAACTTGTTTATTTTAGTAAGGACAACAGGACAAAATTTCCTTCATTCAAGGATCAAATATTCTGAAATTTTATTGGAGGACTAAAGATTAAAATGAAAATAAGTGTTGTAGGTAAAAAGACAATAATGCTCCTTATTTTATTTTTTTTTTAAAAAAGGTTTGATCGTCATCAGAGCTTTGGCAACCCGTCAGAATCCATCGCCAAGCCGGAGCAGCCACCGTCGGCCTGCCATCGAAGCTTTGACACCAACTAACCGTAGCTCTAACCACCGGAAATTAATGCGTTGTTCATAATAGAATTCCACTTGTCCATGAAGAAGTGGAATCCTCCTATGAATAGACAAGTGAAATCTTCCTATGAACAACCATTAATTTTTGGTGGTCGGGGTTTTGGTTAGTTGACGTCGGAGCTTTGACGGCCGGCTAGCAGTGGCCTCTCCGATCTAGCGGTGGCAGGTAACCAGTCTGGGAATGAACAAATTAACCTTTTCTTTAAAAAAATAAAGCAAAGGGCATTATTATCTTCTTATCTACAAAACTTATTTTCATTTTGATCTTTACTCTCGCAAAGAAATTTCAGAATGTTTTGGTCCTTGACTAAGATAAATTTAATCCTGTGGTCCTTTAATGAAATTTTTCCAATATTTTAAGCTATTATTCTATCTATTATATACTACTGTTTTAAGTCTTAAAAATATTTTAGTTGAAATTGTTATATTAATTAAAAATTTTTGAAATATCATGTTTAGCCGCTCCACCCACACACACAATTTAATTTTATTGTATTTAAAGCAAATTGGAGTACAAAGAGATATACCATACAAACGCATCACTATCTCTTTTGGTCTAAAAAACACGTCACGATGGCACAATCGCAGTTTATTTGAGAAGACAATGAATAAATTGATTTGATGGATAATTACGGAGTTAAGGTGCAAATAAAAATTGGCTCAGGAGTGTAAGAAAAAAATAGAGAGAGAGAGAGAGAGAATGCATACCAGGTCTGATCGAATCCAAATAAGCGAAGCTCATGCAATAGATTAGACTACAAGAGTCTAACAAGGTGTGCACAACAGTGCACCAAAACATAAGAAATATGTAAGAAAGAAGAGAGAGCGCAAGAGAATTCGATTGCTCTAGGGTGTGTTGCAATGCTTAGTGGATGTCACTGTTTATAGAGTCCCAGAGAGCCCCTCCTACTTGCCCACCAAATTGCATTCAATATGACAATAATTCTTGATTGATTTTTCAATCAAGAGGATCCTCTTGCCAATCAATAGGCTCCTCCTCCAAATAAACATAAATGCTGATTTGGTTGACTAATCACACATAAGTGTGATTCTATCAGCTCTAATTTCTGATTTGTTATCTCTGTCATTGATTCAGATTTTTTCAGAATAAATAGTCTAGCCCATGACAGCGGACTTGGACCCTAAAGTCCAACAATGAGAAATATTGCCTTAAAAGGTTTTTAATTTGTCCCAAAAAAATGAAAAAATGTAGTAATGCCATCCCATTGTTTAACTAATGTTAGTTTTAACAGTTAAGTTTGTATTAATTGACTTTGTGATACATGGTGCATGCTATGTGGCACTACATATACAATTTGTTAGATGATCACCATTGGACACCTCAAAAGCAATTGTTTACATAAATTAAGATAAAATTCTGATTACATACTTACTTAACTTGTATACTGTAAATCATAATTAATAAGTTACTTTTGAATAATTCAATCCATTCCGTTGCAGATTTTGACCCATGTCCTCATCGATCTCGAGCCTAACACCATAAATTCGGTCAGATCCGGTTCCTTGGGTCAAGTCTTTCGCCCTTGTGCTGGTAACAATGGGAGCAAGACAGAATCTCTCTCTTCCTTGCCATCATCTCCATCCTCCTCCTCCTCTTCAGAGGCAGCAAAGATATTAGGAGGTAAAAGGAGAAACTATCTTATTTTTTTGGTTAATAGTTTCTTAAGTTTTTTGGTGAAGATGGCTTCACTTTGATGCTGTGTCTTTTCAATTCACTGATAAGGACTTTTGATTCGGGTGGTTTCAGGAATGGGGTTGAGGTCTGGACAAATAAGATGGTTTCAAGTGTTTTCATAAAGCTTTTTCCAGGTTTTTTTAAACTGTTTTCCAGCTCAGCTGTCAGCATAAGTAGGTCAAAAAGGAAGATCTAATGGTCAAACTCAACATCAATTAACATTAAGTTGACATTGCTAACCTTCAGGGTAGAATTGGAAAAAAAAATTACACCTTAACCCATAATTATATTTGTATGAGAAGGAAGCTCAATCTTTGTTGGATAAGTTCAAGAACTCTCGTACCCAAACCACATACTTTTGAGTATATTATTTGGTTTCTGAAGACAGATGTGGCCCAAAACTAATGTATTATTGATGTGGGAAAAATACATGGAGGAGAAGCCATTATAATCCCTGGGCCTCCTTTTATATACACACAGACCAGCAGGGCTCTTAACAAGTACATAAAAGCCCAAAGGCCCACTAGACACTAACACTAACCAATACAAACGAAATGAAGATGTTCACAGTATGCCTATTACAATATTACAATTAGAGAACACATTCTAATACTCCCCCTCAAGTTTGGGGCTGCAACACTGAGACAGCACCTAACTTGATGAGAAGTCGAACCTGTGTATCTTTACCTACTGCTTTTGTGAGAATATCAGCTTCCTGATCTTGAGATCTGACATGAACCAATTCAATTAGTCCAGACTGTAATTTTTCACGTACGAAGTGGCAGTCTATTTCAATGTGCTTCGTTCATTTGTGAAACACTGGATTAGAGGCTATATGTATGGCTGCATGACTATCACAGTGCACAGTCACTGGCTCACCATGAGAAATACCAAGGTTCTTCAACAATCCTTCAACCCATACTACCTCTGAGACTGACGAGCCTAAAGCTTTGTACTCCGCCTCAGCTGACGAACGAGATACAGTTTCTTGCTTCTTTGTTTTCCACTTAATGAGTGAATCACCAAGCTTCAATAAATATCCGGTTACTGACCTTCTCGTTATGCCACAGGCAACCCAATCTGAGTCACAAAAACAAGATAAAATCATATCATCTTGTGAACTAAGTATTATCCCTAGTCCTACACTTTGCTTCAGATATCTAACAACATCCAAAGCTGCTGCCATGTGTGCTTTGGTTGGCAATTGCATGAATTGGCTGAGAACCTGCACAAGAAATGATATGTCAAGTCTAGTATTTGTTAAATAAATCAAACGCCCTACAAGCCTTCTATATCTTTCCGGGTTTGTCAACAAATCCTCTTCTCTATCCCTTGCTTTCTCATATGCTAGCAGACGCAAATTCTGCTTCATTGGAAGTGTTAGAGGACGACATCCACTCATACCAGTATCAGCCAAAAGATCTAGAATATACTTCCTTTGTGAGAGCATAATTCCTTTGTTAGACCTTGCTACCTCTATGCCCAAGAAGTAACGCATTTCTCCTAAATCTTTGATTTTAAATTGCTCATGTAACAACTCTTTTACCTCCCTTATTCTTGCTTCAGAACTTCCTGTGACAAGTAAATCATCTACATAGACAAGGACATAAACACAAGCATCACTAAATTCTTTGGTAAAAAGTGAATAGTCATATTTACTTTGTTTAAAACCACCATTTACCAATGCATCAGTTAATTTATTATTCCATTGTCGTGATGCCTGTTTCAAACCATATAATGATTTCCTAAGTTTACATGCCATTTTCTCCCCCTGTTTCTCAAAACCCTGAGGGATGGTCATGTAAACCTCCTCATCTAGGTCTCCCTGTAAAAATGCATTGTGAACATCCATGTGAAACAAATTCCAATTAAACACTGCAGCCATTTTCATGATTATACGTACAGTTATCATCTTAACTACCGGTGAGAAAGTTTCATGATAATCAATGCCTTCTCTTTGAGTATACCCCTTAGCTACGAGCCTAGCCTTATATTTATCAACAGAACCATCAGAATTATATTTTATTTTGTATACCCATTTACATCCTATTGCCTTTTTGTCTTTTGGTAAAGGCACAATATCCCAAGTGTTATTATTTTGTAATGCATTCATTTCTATTTGTATGGCTTGCTTCCACTTATCATCTTGAATTGCTTCATTATAAGATCTAGGTTCAACAGTAGAATCAAGAGAACACAAATAGCACAAATAAGAAGGAGAAAAAGATTCATATGAGATATATTTCTCTAGAGGATACTTACAACCATGCTGTTTCGGCATTGTACCTGAAACCATACAGCCATCAGATTTGATTAAGTTGCAGATATAATCCTGTGACCATATGGGTGGTCTTTTATTCCTCATGGGCCTTGAATCAATTCCTTGCAATGGTTCTGTCAAATTAGATTGTTCACTCTCCGTTCGTACCTCTAATGGGTTCCTATCAAGAGTCCCCTCTTCTTGCTCAACAGGGTGCTAACCCTCTTTTTCAGAATCCCTTTCAAAATCAGAGTCAAACATGAACATTTCTCTAACTAAGCTGTTCACTCCCCCTTGCTGAAAACATGTTTGTTCTTTAAATGGAAATTGGTCCTCAACAAATCTAACATGCCTGCTAACAAGTATGCCCTTGCTCTTAACATTGTAAAGAATATAACCCTTTTGATTGTTTGGGTAACCTAAAAACACACAGGGGATGGACCTAGGCTGAAACTTGTCACTAGCATTCAAATCAGTTGCATATGCTAGACAACCAAATACTTTCAAACTGGTATAATCTGCAGGACGTCCATGAACTAGTTCATAAGGGGTCTTAAAATTTAAAATCCTGGATGGTACTCTATTTATGATATATGTGGCAGTTTTCACACACTCCCCCCAATATCTAATAGGTACATGTGATTGTAACATTAAACTCCTAGAAACTTGCATTAATGTCCTATGTTTACGCTCAGCTATCCCATTTTGTTCCGGAGTATAAGCGCAACTAGTTTCATGCACAATACCTTTTTCTCTAAAGTACGTTTTCAATGTGTTATTAACAAATTCAGTGCCATTGTCACTTCTAATCCTCTTAACTACAGCAGAAAATTGAGTCAACACATGTGCAATAAAGTTCTTGATATGCAAAACGGTTTCAGTTTTATGCTGCATGAGAAACGTCCAGGTAGCACGGGAGAAATCATCTACTATAGTTAAAAAATATTGATGTCCAGAGTGAGTGGGTGTCCTATAAGGTCCCCATACATCCAAATGCAAGAGTTCAAAAGGTTTCTTAGTTTTAATGCAGCTATGAGGAAACGGAAGCTTGGTCTGTTTAGACCGAAAACAAATATCACAAGTTTTATTCAAGGCAATGTATTTATCCTTTACAACCTTTAAATGTCGCAAGACAGTAATAGGGGCATGCCATAATCTATTGTGCAATAGGGAAGGATCTATATGTTCACATTTGCCAATCTCTTCACTAGCTACATTTACAATGTTCTTATCAGAAAATTCCAGCACATACAAGCCATCAAGCAATTTACCAGTCACCTTCGATTTGCCACCCTGAAGGTCCTGCATCAGACAAGTGTTAGGAAAGAAAGCAACTACACATCCCTCTTCCCTAGTCAACTTAGATATGGAGATAAGGTTAAAACGTAAGGACGGTGCATACAAAACATCACGTAAGGTCACACCATTTGGCAAATATACAGTTCTTGTGTGAGTTATGTTTACCTTATCACCATTAGGAATCCTTATTGTCTTAATCGGTCCATAATATTGTTTATAATTGACTAAGAGTGATAAATCACTCACTAAGTGTGTTGTGGCACCTGAGTCCAGAACCCAAATAGTTTTAGAATTATTATATAAAGAGGGATTAGGCAAACCTGTACCAGTTAACGCATGCACACTGTCACCAGCCTCCTTCTTTAGTAACTCCAGCAATCTCTCATATTGATCCGGAGTCAGAGAAGTAGAGATGTGATTTGCAGAATGTGTGGTTCCGTCTGCAGACTTGGAATTGTCAGTGCCACGCTGAACCACTTCCACAGAGGGTACTTGCTTGACTTTGGTTCCTCGAAAATCTGCTGGATATCCTACCAATTGGTAGCAAGAATCTCTGGTATAGCCTCTTTTCCCGCAATGAGAGCATTCAAGGTTTGAGGACCTGCCTCTGCCATGTCCGCGGCCCCTGCCTCTAGCCGCCATAGCAATGCCTTCGGTTGGAGAACTCTTGCCGGATCCAACGATATTTCTGTGAGCTTCGTCCTCAATGATCATGGCGTACGCTTGATTAACCGAAGGAAGGGGGGACATAAGGAGAATCTGACTTCAAGCCACCCCAAACGAATCATTCAGTCCCATCAAGAACTGAAGGAGCTTCTGCTGTTGGGTAAGATCGAACTGAGCTTGAGCGGCACCATAGGTGCAACAATGGCATTTCCGGCCAACATTGAGGAGAGCCGATTGCTCCTCCCACATTTCTTTGAGACGGGAATAATAGACAGAAATCGTAGACTCACCTTGTGTCAGAAAGTTGATCTCACGGTGGAGGGAAAATATTTGAGAACCTGAGACTTTATCAAATCTTTCTTTAAGATCGACCCAAACGGAGTGGGCATCGTGATAGTAGACGACTCCATTGGCCAATTCTTTCGACAAGGAATGCTAGATCCAAGAGAGGACGACCGCATTACACCACTCCCATTGATCGTGGAGAGATTTATCTTGGGATTGTTTGGTGCAGGTGCCGTCGACGAAGCCAAGTTTCTGCTTGCCACGAAGCGCGATCATCATCACTTTTCTCCATACGCTATAGTTCTCGCTGCCGACGAGAATCTGGGGAATGATCGTGGTTCCTTGCGTATCCGAGGGGTGGAGGTATAGAGGATGAGCAAAGCCGACACCGTATGCCAGCGATTCTATACTCTTGCTCGCGTCTCCCATCGCGTTCCGATAGAGAATCCGATGACCTCACAATGTGCCTCGAGGAGCCGACGAACCAGATCTGAAATCTTGAAGGGGCGACGTAGATCCTACCCGACCCGGGGCTCTGATGCCATGAAGACAGATGTGGCCCAAAACTAATGTATTATTGATGTGGGAAAAATACATGGAGGAGAAGCCATTATAATCCTTGGGCCTCCTTTTATATACACACAGACCAGCAGGGCTCTTAACAAGTACATAAAAGCCCAAAGGCCTACTAGACACTAACACTAACCAATACAAACGAAATGAAGATGTTCACAGTATGCCTATTACAATATTACAATCAGAGAACACATTCTAATAGTTTCCATTTACATCACCAAAAAAGTTCAAACCTTCAATTTTATATTGACTTTAATATCATGTCTCACTTTTCACAACTCACACTTTCATTATATTCTTTAATTATAGGAAATTCAAGTTCCCAACCCTACACTTAAGAAAGACTTGAAGAAAAGATTTAGTGCCCCTGGGTTCTATAAAACTCTGACCATCCCATGTCAATCTTGAAAGTATAACGACTGTGAATAGTAATAATATAAAACATATATGTATGGTTTTAAAAATAATTTTTTATTCATTTGTTTTGAATTTTATAATATCTTCAAGGGTTAAGGTGCAAAAATACCCATGAATTTTTTTCAAAAGTGCATCCAACACTATAAAATTTTTTTAGGTGCAAAAATACCCATAAACTTCTCAAAATGGGGCAAAAATATCAAACCGTTAATTGGTAAAAACGACCGTTTTGTGGGACCCACAATTTTATTTTTTGAAATGCAAAAATACCCATGAACTTTTCTAAAAAGTGCACCCAACACAATAAACTTTTGTAAAGTTCATGGACATTTTTGCACCCAGAAAAAATTTTATGGTGTTGGGTGCACTTTTTAGAAAGTTCATGGGTATTTTTGCACCTCAAAAACTAAAATTGTGGGTCCCACAAAACGAACGTTTGCACCAATTAACGGTTTGACATTTTTGCCCCATTTTGAGAAGTTCATGGGTATTTTTGCACCTTAACCTTATCTTCAAAAATCTTCAATAGCTTATTAAATTATTTTTAAATACAATCATATATTATCTATTAATTTGAACTTATACCTTTGACCTAACCTTTGTTAGTAGGAGTGTTTTCAGGACAAGACGAGATCAGAAAATCTCATTCCTAGTCCCATCCTAAAGAAGGGTTCTAGAAGGGAAATTAGTTTTGATCCTCGATCCCAAAATTTTTTTGCCCCGATTGGGATCAGGATTTCCCAAAAATCTTCAAACCAAGTGTTTTTGAATAAGTAAAATAAGAGTTATCTCTTGGAATGTGTCATAGCGATATTACAAACACACAAAATGAGTGATACAACATCAATAAATCTTAACCTGAATCAACTAACATTTGATCTGAAGAACAAGCAGGTGGAACTAGCAATAAACTTAGCTCAGTGTTCGCCTCCTATGTCATTTTGGTTGAAAGGTTTGCACATTTCATTGCTTCTCTATTTGCACGGATTATTTCTAAATCCATATATGAGAACATCAACAATCTAATTTTATAAATTTCTTGAGCTAATGGGAGATATGGCCCCTAATCTAATGACAATAGACTAATAGCCTCTATAGAATCCGAGTGCAGCTTAAGTTTTGTGGAATCAAGTTGCCTACAAACCTGCAAACCTACTTTGATTGCTTGTAATTCTACTGCAATGGTAGAGCAAAAGCCAATCATCTAATGAGATACAGGAATGCCTCCTTGTTTATAAGAAGAAATAAAAAAAGTACTAAAATCACCCAAGATAAGCCAGGCCTCCTGAGTAATACCTGATAAAGCTCGTAAGGATGCCCAGAGTTTTGTTCTATTTGCTCTTCTTGGGTCTCCATACACAAGAGAAATAAACAATATCTCTCCTGAGCCTCTATCTGAAAGACAACAATGGAGAATTTGGGTATTGGAAAATACATACTCAACTGAAATTTCCCAATCATTCGGCAATAACTTTAGTCCACCAGCAAACCTTGTTGCCTCCACCCTTAACCAATTGTTGAAGCCCATCTTTTTTACCATGCCATTTGTTCTGTTCTGGCACCACTAATACGAGTTTCAAGAAGACCCAAAACATTAATTTTGTACTTTTGGACTATTTCTGGAAAAGATTTTTCACCCGGCCCACAGGAATTCCATGATGCAACTATTATAGGAGAATAAATCTTGAAGTAAAAAGAAAACTCACTTGTCCCGGGGGCTCATTTTCCTGATTCTTTCTCAACGGAGCTCCCAGTTGATTATGCTTCTCAATAACCCGTTTCCCACTTTGTAGACCACCCGGCGAACTTCTTGATCTCATTATTTGATTTTCCACCGTCTTCAACTTTGTTGACTCTGCCTTACTCACTTTTGCTATTGACTTTTCCTTTTTCGGCTCTTCCTCTCGCCTTACTTTCGGTATGTTTGAGTTTGGCACGTGAGGGTCATTAAAATCCTCGTCCCTTCGAATTGATTCTGCGTTCTCCACTCAACTACTCACTACACAATGTATCTTTTGTTTTGCATTTTTTGGGCCTCACATTTTTTAGGTCAATATTGGGATAAAGCCCAATATTATTCTTACTTTGGGTTTCAAGAAGGACAAGGATCGGCCCACTCTGATATGACTTCTGGGCCTTCTCTTTTTCTTTTACTTTGAATGCATTTTTAGGGCCCTGAGAACCTTTAAATCACTGCTTACTTCCCCATTGTGGGACCCAGGCTTGGGATCCTTTATCTTTTCAATCAAACAAAATTAATGCTTTTCCTGTTGAATTCAAATTGCCACCGGTAACTTCCTTATTCTCCTTTGCAAGTTTTTTTCCTCCTCCCAATCTAACATTGCAGCAAATCTTGAGCCATATGATTTGACTTTTACTTTTCCTACCTTCCTTCCACCATGAGTTACATTGCTCGATTGTACTTTCTGCCCTTCATTTCTCAAAACCCGAGCTTTCTGGGGCCTTTGTATAAGCATCCACGCTCCAAATTCTTCCCCTTCTGTCGGAACAATTTTCTCTGTCGACCCTGTTATTCGTTTTACCGTTGGTGTTGGTGTTGAGGTTTTGTTGGATTAAGCTCTAAAACTAGTATTTTAGGGGCAATTTTCTTTTCGATGTCTATATCTACCACACCCAAAGCATATCATATTTAATCCCTCATATTCAATGTTGTACAAAGCTGAGACTAGGATGATCCTTGGTACTAATTTTTTCTAGAGGTCAAGCTCTACACATAGTTTGGCATATTTTCCTCTTTCCACCTTTGGATTTTCACCATCACTACATTTTAGGGTACGAAGGTTCACCTTCAATGTCTTCCCAATCAAATCCCCCAACCTTGATACATATTTCTTGGTGTAGCAATTTAGAGGAATGTCGGGATTCTTACCCAAGTCGCGATCTTTCCTAGTGGATTGTTGAAGGGATCAAAGTATGGTGACCACCTTTGAACAAGGACATTGTGTTGTGCTATCACCCTTGGTCCTTTAAATAAGATGCATTTATAGTGGCTACTCCATGTTTCCTAACTTGCGAACGTGACTACATAGTAGTTATTAGGAAGATCGATTAGATCAAACTCACTAAACCTCCAAATTCCACACAACATCTCTTTTAGTTTGTGGAGGTTTAGCCGGGCTCTAAGGATGGTGATGATTAAAGCATTGTTCCATGGTTCGCAACTTTCATTATATTCCTCATCTGTCATGGGAACAACTGGGTAGGCATTCATCAGATTTTTTATCTCCTCTAACGTCTCCGGCAGACTCCACGTTCGATCTAGAAGATTAGAAATAAGAGGATCATCATCCATGGCTGATGCTCTGTAGGCAACGCCGTTGTATTCTATACCTTTGAATCCCAAAAGAGATTCTTTGTAAGATATCTGTTTTATTTTATAGTTGTGCTTCCATTCTTTTCCTTTTCCTGGTCCTGAGTGTTGCCCACCTCTGGATCTCTATGCTCCGCTTCAAGCATTAAATCAGACATTATAGTATCTTCTCTAGTTTTCTTCTTTGATTTTTTGGTTACAGCAACCAAGGCTTGGTTTTCCGGCTGCCGGTCTGGCTATACTTTTCGTGCATTGGCCTTTTCCATTGGTACTTTGAGATTGGCATGAATTTCAATAAAGAGAAAACCGACCGATTGACTCTGTCTTTTTCAAATCTTGAAACTAATGGAATCAACAATGTTAAACAGCACATGAGGAGTACTTTTGACATGACAAATTGTTATTTAAATTCCAGACCAACACCATTGTATGATTCAAAACAAACTATCATTTAGGTTTTCGGACTAGGAATTTGCTTTCTGCATGTTTTGCTACTTGGGTCGTTCCTGACCCTCAAGGGGAATTTTTCTTCCTCTTGTCCTTGTAATACCAAAAAACAAACTATCATTAAACTGTAAATAGAAATATAGAAAATTCTCATTCTGCATGTATGATCCAAAATCCAACATTTCCCCCTCACCACCACAAAACAGTGGAAATAGGAACCAGATTTTATGTGCAGTTAGATTGACAGATACATAAACTGTCCAAGGCGCAAGAATAGTAGGCCAGAAAAAAAAAGAATTAACAAGAATCAATTAGTTGGTGCTAAGAAGAGCAATGTTGAAGCTGGGTAAAAGACTTCGATACAAGGAATCTACAAAGGTTTATCATCAAGGGGTTACAGGGTGAGTTAAAGATCAGGGAATTGTGAAGCTACTTTCTATATAACATTGAAGTCAAGTTGGGGATGATTAGAGTAGAGTAGAGTAGGTCTAGGGATTGTCACGGGTTGGTTCAGCCATTTAGGTAATTATATATATATATATATATATATAGTGCTCGTTTAAAATAACTTATTTTTAGGTAATAAGTGCTTATAAATCGGGATTCACGGTATACAAGGTAACTATGTGAGAGAAGTTTTATCTCGACTTATATAATAAGCACTTATATTCAAAAAATAAATGTTCTCAAACATGCACATATACGGGATGGAATGGGATCAGGAAGTCTGAACCCGGTGCCTATCCAAAGGCGTTCATCCCATCTAGCATCTAGCTTGTCCACATTTATTTTTTTTAATTGATTATCTTTTAATAAAATGTCATTTTTTGAAAAAATATTAGTTAATAGATTATCTTTATTTTAGATTTTGTACCCATTACATTTTTTAAAAATAAAAATAAAAAGTAAAAAATTTAAATCTAAACGACCCAGATGGAAAGAGCTCTCCCTGCTCATCCAAAGCTCGTTCCCATGAAGTACCACCCCGATCCCCACCCCCTAAATATAATTTTTTCCCTATCCCCAATTTTGCCATCCCAATTTGCTTAGGATTAGGTTGGGAAAATATTGAACACCTCCATTTGTTAGCGTACACTATTATATTTTAATATATCTTGATATATTTGAGAAGTGATCAATTCTAAATTAAAATGATTTACTTGAGATATTGATAAAAGATTAATTTTATACATTATTTGGAGAATTTTCTTGTAATTATCATAATAGTTTTAAATTAAAATAGGAACAGTAGGTAAAAGAATAAATAAAGAATAATATCTAAAAAATTCAATTTCATTATTATTAGTACAGCTGTTGTTATTTTTATTTTATTTTCTTTTCATTAGCAGTAGATTGTACCGTTTGGAAAGATAAGTTTGGAAAGATAGGGCAACCTGGACATATCGAATTCTTGGCGGCCACGTGATTGTAAAGGTGGAAAAGACCTGAAATGGTTATATCCAAAGGTACGTAGTTTTAAATTAAGTTTTTTTTATTGACGGTCGTTTTAGTGTGTGTTTGGGGGGAGCGTTTAAACCCCCAAACGCTCAATTGAGCTTATAAGCTCAATGGATAATTTGGAAAAAAAAAATTGAGTGTTTGTTTCCCAAAGTGAGCAATCGAGCTTAATTCTATCTTAATAGCTTTTGCTATAAGCTCCATTTCTCAGCTTTTACTGATTTAGCTTTTGGGGAGAGTGAGAATGGTTAAAATATTCTTAATAGCTTTTGGAGCGTTTAAACCCCCAAACGCTCAATTGAGCTTATAAGCTCAATGGACAATTTGGAAAAAAAAATTTGAGTGTTTGTTTCCCAAAGTGAGCAATCGAGCTTAATTCTATCTTAATAGCTTTTGCCATAAGCTCCATTTCTCAGCTTTTACTGATTTAGCTTTTGGGGAAAGTGAGAATGGTTAAAATATTTTTTCAGTTGTGTCCAGTGTACTATCATACTTATTACAATTTTACCCTTAATGTACTTTTTTTGCTACAAAAATTAATTTCAACTATTATTTGGTGCTTTTAACCCTTAAAATATTTTTTCAACTGTACCCAGTGTGTTATCAGACTGATTGCAATTTTATCTTTAATGTACTTTTTCAGTTCCAAAAATTATTTTAAACTATTTTTTGGTGTTTTTAACCCTTTAAAATATTTTTTCACCCACTCTCTCTTACTATTATCACAAAAGTCACTTGTGCTTAAGTCAATCCAAACAAGTTTTACTTTTGCAAAAGTCATTTATACAATCGCTGTTCCAAATATAAATCACATTATATAATCGGGCTTTTACCAAAAATAAAATTATCAAAAACTAAATTGAGAAACTCCATTTTTCCTATTGCTATTCCAAACACACTCTTAGATATACCTTTATTAATTTTAACCATTTGCTTTTGATTTGTAGTACCCTCAACAACCTAGCGGCTGAGAATGTGGATACTATA
Source organism: Inga leiocalycina (assembly GCA_963242795.1). Lineage (NCBI taxonomy): Eukaryota > Viridiplantae > Streptophyta > Magnoliopsida > Fabales > Fabaceae > Inga > Inga leiocalycina. The sequence goes on from OY725329.1 coordinate 51,439,738, forward strand.
TCTTACTTTATATATATAAGATCATTCAGAGTGGCATTACAATAGATTTTGAACAAGTAATCGCTTCATCCTTCTCAAAGGATAATATTTTTGGTGTTGTAATTCAATCGCAAATTAATTCATTATTTCATCTAAACTTATTTTCTAATTTGTAGATTTTTGACAATGAAGATATCTACTTATATGAAGACATTAATTTGATCAAAGACTTTTTGGCTGGACATCTTTTTCAATGTATATCATAGTAGAGTTTTTATTTATATTAGTTAATTAATTAGTAGTTTGTGTAGAACACACTTTGTGGTAGTTTTATATATTGTGCATATAATTAGAATTATTGTTGTACATAGTATTAGATTATTGGATAACATTTTTATTAGATAGTGCTGAACTACTGTTGTTTCCATTATAAAAGGCCATTTAAAAAAAAAAATTTAACATCCTTAAATAAAAAGGGACGTAATAACACTTTAGACGTTAGTTTAGACGTCCCCACATTAAAATGGGGACATCTAAATTTAGGGGGACACACTTTAGACATCCCCATTTTAAAGTTGGGACGTCTAAAGTTTGACCTTTAGACGTCGACTTTAGATGTCCTCACTCCAAACTGGGGACATCTAAAGGTAAGACTTTAGACATCCCCACTTCAAACTGGGGACATCTAAAGTATCCCTCAAACTTTAGATGTCTCCAGTTTGAAGTAGGGACGTCTAAAGTCCATACTATGGACGTCCCTTATTTTATAGACGTTATTGACAATTTTTTCTACGTCACTCAGATAGACGTTTCCCTATTTTCAAACGTTAAAAGGCCTAAAAAAGGGACGTTAAAAGCGTTTTTTGTAGTAGTGAATACGCGAATGAGGAAGTTGGGCCCTAGGTGGGTGGGATACCTCCACCTAGGGATGTTCGGGATCGGGATATCCCTGATCCCGAAAAGTCTTCAGGAACTAAATTCCTTCCCATCCCGTCGGTACGGGAAATTTATGAGCTCGGGATTGGGAATTTCCCAAATTCCCAGACCTTCAATCACCGTTCATATCAGTCTATCAAATAAAATAGGCTTAAGGCCTATATCCAGGTAAAGATCAAAGAATAGAATGTCATTCCCCTGGAGGACGCAAAACGCTGAGCACGAGAGGACAAAGTTAGGGAAATCAGTCCAAAACACACAACTTACCATGTCTAGAAATAAGGAACAAGAGAGGGATGGGTGAAAAAGTTGTTTGGGGTTGAAGAGAAAGCAAAACACAAAGCAAGACCGTGCCAATAGAGTAATCAAATTGATGGGGACATTGGAAGACATTCAACAAAATATTCATTTTCAAAGAAGAAAAAAACATGAATTGTTAATCAACATAATATTTATTCTCAATGAATCGTTAAGCAAAATAGACTGACGGGAAGGGAGAAGAAATTAGGGAGTGGATGAGCTTGACAGAGTCACCACTTACAGAGCTTGACGATGCGATCTGGAGGCGATAAGTGATCAGAGGACCATCGTGCGTCAGGCACAGATGCAATGAGCAACCACCAACTAGGAATGGGACGTCTATCGACCTTCAGGCAGAGAGAGGAGGAAGGGAATTTTAGGGCTCAAAACTCAAAGTTAGAAGAGTTGTGTTGATGCAGAGAAAGGGATTGTTTTAGTTAATAGTTAGAAATTAGAATAGACACACAAAAAATACATACATGTATAATTTAGGGATCGGAAAATCTCATTCCTGATCCCGATCTCTACTTCATTTTTCCCGATCCTGAATTTTTCACTTCCCGAAAATTTAGGGACAGGAAAATCCCATCTCGATTTGTTTGGGATCGGGACATGAAGGTCAGGATGGTAAAATGATGAACACCCTTACCTTCACCTCTTGATATGTTCTGGGGCTAAAGTGGACAATTTTAAAAGTGAGGCGTTTAGGTAGTATCAGGTGTCAATGTTTTATAAAGGTCTAGATATTTCTCCTCTGGATTCATTTTAAAACCATAAACGGGGACTCAAGTCGGCAAGTTTGAAAGTGTATCGAAGCTACTAATTGGAATATTCTTCCTAAGATCAATTCCTATAGTGAACATAGGGGTGAAAATAGGCTAGGCTAGGCTAGACTTTACCTAAATAGGCTTGGGCCTGCAATAAAGATTTAAAACCTGAGCTTATATATAGGTTTTTTTTATGCTTGAGCCTTGGCCTTCAAAAGGCCTGAAGCCTATTTAAAGGCCTACTTAAAATGTATGCCTTTAAATAGCCTTTAAAGTCTATGCATCCAAATTCATATATAACTCTTCATGCTTATTTACAACTATACATTATGTCTTAAAAGCTTAACATCCGTTCTCGTTGTGATATTACGGCTTATTAAGAAAAAGAAACGAATGTATAGTGACAACAATTGTTCGAACAAATAAGAATAAGAAAAACTAATCATCTATTGACTAATGAGATATATTTTTTAAAATCGACCAAGTATAACAAGCAACATATAAAACTAGAATTTGCCTCTTTTACTCTTCCCACATAAATTGCACGAACTCCTCTGACTAAGATTATAATATTTCATTTGGCATTAAAATAAACTCATAGCAATTTAATATGTTTTAGTAGACAACCAAATCAGGGGAGAGTGAGTGAGTTACCGTCACTATCTCGAGTAATCAAAGAGCAGAGAGGTAAGGTGAATAATTGATGTGAAAACAATGGTTGAGTGTAATGATGATGTGATGTGACATTTAGAATTAAAGTGTGTTCGGCAATTAAGAAAAAAGTGTAGGTGAATAATCAATGTGAAAGCAATGGTTGAGTGTAATGATGATGTGATGTGAAACTTAAAATTAAAGTGTGTTCGGCAATTAAGAAAAAAGTGTTTTTTTTCCTCAAAACCATGGTTTTGAGGAAAAACCATGGTTTAGGCATAAGCTATTTTTTTTTACTAATTTGCACTTTGTGGGCCCCACCCTCTCATTCTCATTGGTTCTTTTCTTATCTGTAAGTCCCATGTCACACCCTCTCTCATCTTTTGTTTTTTTTTAATTTCAGGGTTTTTTCTGTCTTTTTTTTTTAATTTTTAAATTTTAATACTCCCTCTTATCCTTAATATAAGACCTATTTTTCTTATTTAATTATATTAGAAAAATTAGTTAAGTTAATTAACATTACATATAGACAAATTTATTTCATTTTTGATATTAATTATGAAATTTAATGTTAAATAATGGGTTAAGATATATCATTTTTAATGCCGTTAGGGGTTTTAATTGTTCATTTTTAATTATTCATTGTTATTTTTCCATCTTCTAAAATTTATTTGTATCGGATGTCCATCAGGAAAAACTTGGCTATTAAATTTGGACCTTACCCCTTAAATAATATATAAAATATAATATTATTCTTTACATGTAACTATTATAAAAGTTAATGTCCTTTTTAGTCATTTGACTATGAAAAAAGCTATTCTGATAAAATCATTCAAACACTCTTATTTTTTCAAAATCTCTTTTTTCCCATAATCTATTCTCCAAAAGCTATTCTCCATTTTTTCTCCAGAAGTTATTCTCCAAAAGCTAATAAGAACACACCCTTAAGGTTAAGTTGGTAAATTTATAAATAATTTAAAAAATTATTTATATGATATTACATATACTTATATAATAGTATAAATTAAAAATAATTAAATAGGTCAGATTTGTAGGTTAGACCTTATGAAAATAGGCCTAACTTGCTTATCTAAATAGGCCTAGCAATAGGTCTAAGCCTGAACGTGACCTATTTACTAAATAGGCTAGGTTAGGCTTTATGTAGGTTAAGTCGTAGGCCCCTGTTAGGGGCCTGGCCTATTTCTATACATGTACACGAATTAAAGCCATAATCTATTAATCAATTCTTATAGTTGTAGATAGTGTTGGTAAAACAGGACAGCCCACAACCGACGCCAGCTGCCAACCCGTCCCGCCCTTTCCCGGGTTGGCATGAGCCTGCCTCTTTGTTTTTCTTTTGGCATTTTTCACTCTCTTTTTTTAATTCTCACTCCCTTTCTCTTCCACCTCCTTACATCACATTTCTTTTCTTTTATATATTTGTGTTATGAAGTCAATTTCATTTTTTTCTTTTTTTTTCATCTACTCACATAACAAAAACATATAAACACATTTCTTTTAAATTTAATAATAGTAGAATAAATAAATATAATATAAAAAATAAAAATATAAAGAATTAATTAAACACAGTATCAAATGAAAAGCAATAAAAGTTTTTGAATTTATTTTATTAAAAGAAAAAAAAAACTAAAAAAAACGGATTAGCCCTCATTAACCTTTCAGCCCAACAGGGAGGGCTGGTTCAGCCAGCTTCCTGACGGGCTGGCATCACCCGCCATTTTTGACAGGCTAGAGCCCAACCCGTTTTACTAGAGTTTGGCCAAAAAATATTCCTATAGTTGTAGGGGAATCAAAACCATAACCTACTAATCTAGATCTAGGCCAATGCAGTAGCAGCTAGGGAAGAAGTAAAAGCCACCCACGTTGGCTCTTGCAGGGCAGAAGTAGAAGAATCCACGTTCTTGCTCATCCAAAAGACGTGTAAGGAATGTTCGTCCCAAATAATAGTTTTTTTTTCAAATTTTTTTAACAAAATACTTCATATACTAAAAATTAATTAATTTAAGATATTGAATATTAAAAAAAATTATTTTAGATATTGGATATTACTAAAAACATATTTTAGGATACTGGCGCACAGAAAAAAAAATTTTAAATACAGGAAAATAAATTAATTAATTTAAAATACTGAATAACAAAAATATTTTGTAGTATAATATACAATTTAATGTAATTAAATAAAAATATATTTAAAAAGAAAAGGTCCAAAATTGGGGGATTGAGCACGGCCGGGGCCCGAAGTAGAACGGGTCATAAAGAAATTCGCCGCCTTTTTATTTCTGAAGGACAGAGAGGTGGGTCCCACTTGAATAAAGAATCGGGAGCAAAACTTAACTACCTTGAACAGAGCGAAAATAAAACTGGTATGAGTATGTTTATTTGGGTATTACGATTGCTTATAAATTATTTTTTATGTAAATTGAGACACAACTCTTCTCACATATTTATTTTGTATACCATAAATCTCTATTGAAAAGCTACTTACAAGCAATCGAATCGTTAAAACAAACATGCCCTATATATCCTGAAATGTAAGTTAAAAAATAAAATGCTGCTGCTTGCTACAGAACTGCGTAATTTTCTATGAATTAATAAACAAATAGTAGGCTTCAAACTTGGTTTATTATTGACACTTAGATTTGAGCTACATAACAAGAAAACGAGTTCAAAACCTGCACTATAAGTGAAAAAATAGATACATGAATACATATATATAATCTCAAAATGTCTAATAGTAAACAAGACACTTGCAAATCCTTTTTTTTCAAAAAATAAAAATAAAAATAAAAGCAAGCTATGGCATGAGCCAGACAGAATTGGCACAATTTTGTAGAACAGACTCAGCCACACGAAAATAATGAAAAGCTTTGCCCGATAAGCAAAAGATTCCCGAGTCAATATTCCAACAACGACGAGCTTTGTGGTACTTGTTCAAAGCATAATATATGCAATTCTTTCTCAGCACATTATTTTCATCCAAACCAATGGTTGAGATCAACCTACAGCTTTTCTGGTCAACAAAAATCAAACGATCACCCAAGTCTTTAACCTCCACCCATTCACAAACCCCTACATTATAATTATTTTTCGTTCTTGTTCTTGTTTCCAACTTGGAAACCCTAAATCCTGTGGTCTTATCATTTTCAACCATTACCAGATCTCCAAAAAGTTCATCATGTGCTAAGTAAACTACTTCATTTGTTATTTGTGGCCAGGGCCTAAGCACTATAAGAATTTCAGCTATTGGAGGATTCTTATAAACTCTTTGATCATGCTTATCCAAGTCAAGCAAATTATAAATCTCTATCGTATGATGTCCTGTTGTACCAAAAAGACCATATAATAAATTGTTTGTCATCAATATCTCTGTAACTGTTCTTCCTCTCCCAACCAATTTCCAAGACTTATCTGTTATTTTGCAGAAAATAATTCCACAACAAGTAAGACCCGCCACAAAAACTGGCTCATCATCATCTGAGCAATTAACATATGGAGATGAAGATGACACCATTTTTATGATCTTGGGAATGTGAGAATCATCATTATTATCATTCATTATTGAAGGTAACATAACCTTAGTCTTTGACATAGGGTTGCAGAAGAAGAGGTTGAGTAAATAATTCTTTGTATTAATTGTATCCATGTCATCGACACCACCTAATGGAATAAGGCTTGTCTTCGTGGTTGTCGTCTTAGCTTCAGCCATGATTAACCAACTGTCAACTGTTCCAAGAACAAGTCGATTTCTAGGGTATATATTATTTTCAAAGCGCGAGATTCTGTCTTTGCCAACCTCAAAGAAGCAAGGAACCTTATTACTACAGCGAGTGCTAGGGCATAGTAAAAGTAATGGAGTTTGAGGAAGAGGATGATAGTTCTTGTTTGTGACAACATGAGAAAGTAGTGAGTGCCACGATGAACAAGCCAAACCAAAGTTATAGGAATCGTTGAAGCTCAATCTTTTTAATATTGAATCTGCAGCTTTTTGGTTCAGACGATGCCAATTTTCGCTGTGTTTCTTCCGTTTGGTTTTTCCTTTGTTATTATTGCTTTGAATGTCCATAGTGATATCACAACCTGCTATAAAGTTTGAATTTGAGTCTATCATTATACTGATCTAATCAACAAAAAAATAATAACACAATGACAGGAAAAGATTTTACGCTTCTATTAGAAACTATAACAAAGATGTTTAAAATCACAATCATGTCACATATAATTCTTTTATCTTTCAAAATTTCTTTTAAAATTGTCTGCTTTTAAGTCCATTATTAATTAGGTTAAAAGAGGAGGGGTGAGGCATTGCTTCATTCGTTCCTGTCGTCAGCTGATTTCTCCTTTCTTCCCATCCAAGCAATAATCAAAAAATTAAATGCGGATTAATTTCCTACCCAGCATGTTACTTTTCTCTAATTCTCTATCACGACTCAGCAACTCATCAAGGATCTTCAACCGCTTTTTTTTTTTTCTGAAAGAATTTGAAGATTGTCAAAAAAATCCAAAGTAAAAAAAGAAAAGTACCTTTGAGTAGTAAACACTTTCACCTCCAGAACCTTAAAACGCTCAATCAGTCGATTAGCATACTGCGATACAATTGAACCTCAAAGGATTATATAGATTCGCGGGTGGTTATATTTTAGCTTATTTGATAATCTGAAATATTAGTTTATTTTATCCTTTTGTACTTTTTTATTTGAAATTGAAATTTTTTATCTTTGAATTTATCATGTTCTATTATTTCCTTTTTATTTGTTATGATGGCAAAATCTTATCAATTCTGGTTATGATCTTTTGCAAATGCTGGTGTTTATAAATATCTTTGTATTACCAAGGCAAAAAGATTTATTTAGTCCCTCAATTTTGAATTAATTTTTATTTTAACTTTTAACTATTTTAAGTAGGGATGAGCATGGACTGGACTGGACCGGGTTTGACATCAACCCGAGGTCTAGTCTTAAGAAGATCTCGGGTTGCACAAAGCAGTCCATAGTCTAGTCTGGTCCAGTACGAGCCCAAGGTCAGGCTGGACCAGACCGGGTCTGGTGGACTACCTGGACTAGTCCAGGTAGTCTAGGACCTAAATTTAATATTTTTTTGCTGTTATTTTTTCATCTTTGGAAGGCAAAATTTGAACCTATTAAACATAATTATGACTACAAAAATACCTATAATAATATAAAATATGTCACCAAAAATTAAAACATCATAAATCTATAAGAATATCCAACAACATTCAACAACAATAAAAAAAATATGTTGAGAAAAAAGATTTAAACATGATAAATATAATTAAGATAATAAAAATAACTATAATCATATAAAAATCATCATAAGAAATAAAACTTGATTATAAATCCTTAAAAAACTATAACAATATTAAATAAAAAAAAATAACACCTGCATTATAAAAATATTTTTTAAGAAATTGACATGGACCAGACCGGACCAGTCTAGGTGGTTTGGTCCCCTGGTCTGGAACTCGGTCCAACCCAACCAGTCAATCTGATCCAGTCTAGTCCGATTTCATTATATTGCTTATTTGGACTGGATCAGACCGGTCCGGACCAACTCAGGTCAGACCGGACTGGATCGGACCACCGGGTTTTTGCTCATCCCTAATTTTAAGTTTCCTTATTATTATACAATCCTTTAACTTTAATTGTACTATAAGCGGTTATCGGCAGAGTTCATAAAAAAAGTTACTAAAGGAAGATACCCAAAATCTATATTTCTTTTTTTTTTTTGAACAATCCCAAAATCTATATATCCATTTGATCAATATTATAATGTATTAAATGCAAATTAATGCGATAATTGAAATTCAAATATTTGTTAGGCTTATAATTATCACCTTAACTAAATAAAATTTAATAATATTTTAGTAAAATTTTCAAAAACACAAACCTTAAAATGAATAATTATTTTCAGGAAAATACTTATGTCAAGTTCCTTATATCCATTTCGTCAAGTTATCCAATCACGTGTGACCATGTGTCCTATTTTGAATCATTATCATTTAACTATAGGCCCATATAAAAAAAATCATGACACTTGATCATATGTGATTTGAGAAATTGATATATATATATATATATATATGGCCATGTTTTGGTGATATATATAAGGAACTTGAAGTAAATATGATCCTTATTTTTATTATCTTAGGCAAAATTCAATGATTTGAAAAGAATTATAATTACATTAAGTTCTTAATATCCATTATATCAAATTGTCTGATTACACATAATCATATGTCCTATTTTTTCATGTGGGTTTATAATTAAATGATAATATTTTAAAAATAAGACACATGGCCACAAATGATTGGATAATATATGACCTAATGGTTGTATAATGACTAAATATATAGTGAATGTCAAAAAAACTAAATATTTTCAAAAAATACTTTCAAAAACAGACCAACAAATAAAACTTACTTATATTTTGATATGGCAATTCAACTGGGTGCCCTCTTTAATATTGATTTTAAAACTTATTTATTTTCATATGCCAATTCTTTTATTTTCGTATCTTATTATTTTATTAATTAACAGTTCTTGAAATATCGTGTTTAGCCGCCTCAACCAGGCACACAATTCAATTTTTTTTATTTAAAGTAAATCTATTATATATTATCTGTTATCTATTATATATTTCTTATCTATTATCTATTATAAATTACTATATATTTCAGTTTCTACATTTAATTGTTATTTTAACCGTTATATTATGTTTGTCCTTTTAGATTTGGATCTCCATAAAACATTTTATTTCATATCAAGGCGAATTAAGGTTCGAATCACTGTTGGAAGAGGTGACCATATTTAATATCTACAGTGCCTCAAATAGCATTATCTCCCATAGATACCTATATTTAGAAAGAAAAAAAAGTATATATCATTTTGTCTTTTACTTAAAAAATAAAAAATAAAAGGTCCCTCGAAATGAGCAAGCATATTGCACCATGTGGCAAACTCCCTTTCTACCATATGGCAACCGTCAACTCTCTATTGTTATTATATGAACTTAAATTAAATATTGAATCTGCTTATAACTCTTGGGGACCACTCTCATGATTCAAAATGATGACTTCGTTGTGTGTTAACTTTATAATAACCAATAAACACATCATGATCGCGCAATCGGAACTTGTCTGAAAGGTCATATGAACCCCTGTGGATGATGATGATGAATGTCTGGCTTTAAAAAAGTAATTTATTATTCATGTTGGGAATTGGGCTTAGTCCACCTTTGGTGGATTAGGCCCAAACCCATTAAATTTTAAGTTTTTTGGGATCAAATAAAATACCCAAATAAATGTAGGGTATTTATTAGTAATTTTTTTAAGGGTTCAAAATTGAAATCTGGTGGGAACAGTTTCCCCCGTAAGTTTTGGGGGGAATGATTGTCTGATTAAAACGTGTGTGAGTGACAAATGAAAAAACTGAACAGACAACAGATAGAGAAAAATATATTTTCTGTAGAACTCTCTTCTCCTTTCTACTCTCCCTGTGTATTTGCTGTGTAAGATAGTCGAAATCCTGGTGATTCGATTCGCGTGAGTACAATAATACTTTAGGTACGCCCGAACAGACAATTCATTTTTTTTTTAATTTTATAACTTCTTCATGAATCTTCATTAGGTTATTAAATTATTTTTAAATTCACATATTATCTATTAATTTGAACTCACTCCATTAACCACTATGGCCTTTGTTGGTGATAAACAAATATACAGATGGCTTCAATCATGACCTTGCCTGGTCTTGTTACTTTTGTCTCCAAACAAGGAAAGCTGCCTTCTTCTCCCATAGTAACACGAAATCAAGGATCCAATGACACTGTCACAGAGACAATGTGGGGCCATCACAAAAGGATAAAGCCACACCAACTAATCGCAATTTGTGAATCTTATCCATATTATACTTGGATCTACGCCCACAATTACATTATAATCAACCCAACTCAACCTTGGATTAACGCAAGATCCGTCCTTTTAAATACCCACATCAACCCTTCATGAAAATTCCTATCTTCTTTTTCGTTCTTTCTTTCTTTGTGAGAGTTTGAGACAGAATCATCATCAGAGGTTCAGAATGTTGGCTATTTTTCACAAGGCGTTTGCTCATCCTCCAGAGGAGCTTCACAGTCCTGCTTCCTACAAAGGCTCTAAGAAGCCTAAGCTTCCTGAGGAAACTCTCAGAGAGTTTCTTTCTCGCCATCCTCAAAACACTTGCTCTATGAACTTTGGTGAGGCTGCTGTGCTGGGCTATGTCCGTCCTGATCGACCATTTTCTGTTCATCAGAGGTGACAAACTTCCTTATTTTTTATTGGTATTAGAAGCACATTACATTATGGCAGGATAAAGTTTCACAATTTAATGAATCTTCTATTTACTTATTTGATGGGATGGTTAAGAGATTATTTATTGCTAAACTCTTCACAATTTATTAATCGATATAACTTTCTGGTATGAATAGTTTATCAGTCTGGACGTGGATGTTCATATTTGGACTACCTTTTTTGTTTGTGACTTAGTTTACTGGTTTTTTGTCCACCATGAACAAACCCATTTTGTCTCTTTTCTTCTTCTACGAGTATCAAGCAAAGATCGTTGCTTTTCTGTTGCTTGTTTTATAATCAGCTAAGTTGAAGAGAACCCACTTTTTGTCTTTTATTGCCTCCATCGAATTAAAGATCCCATCTTGTGTTTTGTTTGTGGTTCTGTTATTCTAAATGAAATAGACCCAACTTTGGAATTTTCACTTTCGCAGGTTGTTTTGTGGGCATGAGGACATGTACTGTCTCTTCCTGGGGAGCTTGAACAATCTAAATGTACTGAACAAGCAATATGGGTTGACGAAGGGCTCAAATGAGGCCATGTTTGTGATTGAAGCTTACAAGACTCTTAGAGACAGGGGACCATACCCTGCAGATCAAGTGGTGAAGGATCTTGATGGCAGCTTTGCCTTTGTTGTCTATGACAGCAAGGTTGGAAGTGTTTTTGCTGCACTGGTATGTCTGTCATAGACCAATTTTTCCATACCAAACCCAGTTAATTTGTGACCAAAACCACACTGTTTATAAAGAATCTCACCAAAACATGAAATTTGGTCTCAGGGTTCAGATGGGGGAGTGAAGCTGTATTGGGGAATTGCAGCAGATGGGTCAGTGGTTATCTCAGATGATCTTGAAGTCATCAAAGAGGGATGTTCCAAATCCTTTGCTCCCTTTCCAACTGGTAATGTTTCATACCCTTTACTGGTCTAACATGGACATATCTTTAGCTCAATTTGGTGTATTAAAGATCATTAAGTGGCCTAGTATAGCCTAATTAGTCACCTTTAGTACACTTCCTCTCAAATCACACTAGTTTTCTACAGGCTAAGGATGTGTAAGGAATTCAATTTCTTGTATGTTGCAGGGTGCATGTTTCACAGTGAGGGAGGCCTGATGAGTTTTGAGCATCCAATGAATAAGGTGAAGGCAATGCCAAGGGTTGACAGTGAAGGGGCAATGTGTGGGGCCTACTTCAAGGTTGATAAGTACACCAGAGTCAATAGTATCCCTCGCGTTGGAAGTCAGACCAACTGGATGGATTGGGACCATCATTAAGCTTATAAGTTTCATAACAGCATTACACTTGCCTTTTTTATTATTAGGAACAAATAGGTAGGCCCCACTTGAATAGGGCCTACTCCTCTATAGTATAGCCCATGGTCTATTTCTCCCTCCTCACCCGTTTCAGCTGTTCTGGAGCGGGTCTCTCCATTTCCCTCCACTAAGCTAAAATGACAAGGTTTGCACAGATAGGAGGAAGCTGCACGAACAAAATGATAATAAAAAGGAGAGTGTGAGTGGATGACGTGTCACGCGTGGGCCCTTCTCTCTCACTTCCCTAGTTCCCCACCAACCTTTGTTCTTAATATCTTTTATACCCTCTGATTTAATCTCTCTCCATCCTCACTTGTCACCACAATTTTTTTCACTCATTTTTATAAAAAGTAAATAGCAATATAATTTTGTCTCTAATTATAAATAAATATTTTTATTAAAATATTTATTATACTTTTTATTCCTGTTCTTATGAAAGAAAAGAAAAATACTTCCTCATTAATAAATGAATCATTTCAGTTAATTTTCTTAAACGAATTAAGGAAAAAAATCATTCCCACCTGCTTTTCTTTTAGAACTTTTAATCCATTGAAACATAAGTATAGCAACTATTATGAATTTATGATATTTATATTTGATATAGAACAATTAGAATAAAATATTTTTATTTCATTATTTATATTATGATATTCAATTTGATAGAGATTTTGATACAAATAATTTTTCATTTTTAACATATTTCATAATAAAGATCAATTTACTCTATCATTTATATAATAGAACCTTTTCGCTTCTAGGATTCTCCATTGCTGCATTTGACTTCTCCGTAGCTTCTCATCTTGAACTTTATTCTGTATAATATTATTTAAGTAGTATATATTATGATATAAAGTTTCTAAATAAAATTAACTTATTTTTTTTATCTTGAGAAAATAGGTAGGTGGGAATGATTTTTTTTCTGAATTCCTTTAAGAAAATTAACCGAAATGATTCATTTATTAATGAGAGAGTTTTTTTTTTCTTTCATAAGAATAGGAATAAAAAGTACAATAAATATTGTAATAAAAATATTTTTTTATAATTAGAGAAAAAAATTATATTGCTATTTACTTTTTATAAAAACGAGTGAAAAAAATTGTGGTGACAAGTGGGGTGGAGAGAGATTAAATCAGAGGGTATAAAAGATATTAAGAATAAGGGTTGGTGGGGAACTGGGGAAGGGAGAGAGGAGGGCCCACGCGTGACACGTCATCCACTCACACTCTCCTTTTTATTGTCATTTCATTCGTGCAGCTCCCTCCTAATGTGCAAACGGTGTCGTTTCACCTTAGTGAGAGAAGATGAAATGGAGAGACCCCGCGCCCATCTGGAGCATGATGAGAAGATAAGCTAAAGACTTGAAATGAAACGTAAATTAAAGAAAAAGTTGGTGTCACCCGTTTCAGCTGTTATCTGCTCTTCTTGCTTTTGACTTTGTTTTGCTTTTGACTTTGTTTTCATGTTCATTTGCTCTAATATAATGTCATGTTTCCTTATGAATGTTAAAAGTTGTAGTGGTTTCGTCATACATTTTGGCCTTGCTGCAGCATTAAAAACAAATGTTATATTAACGTATGTTGGATTCTTGGGCGATGGAGCAAATTAATCAATGAAAAATTTCACGATGAATACTTATAAGAACTGTTTATTTTCGGGTGTAACAATATATAAACAATTTATTTAGGAGTAGATATAACAACACCGTTAAGAAGACCTAACTTTTATTACTTTTTGTACTGTAGATCTCACCAATCTTCTCTCTCTATTATTTTGATATTTTTTAATTGAAGAATATCACTTATACTCAATGAAAACAATATTATTTCAGTTAACCCCCCAAAAGATTATGAAATTTTATTGTACTCCCTTAAGTCAAAATGAAATTAAGTTTTTTAAGTGAAAAGACAATACTACCCTTACTTCATTTTTTTTATAAGAGCATTTACAAGATAACTATGGGCATTTTGAAGACAAATAAAGATATTTACAAGATAAATATGGGCATTTTCAAGATAAATAAAAATATTTATAAGATAAATATAGGTCTTTTCAAGACAAACATATTCATTTACAAGATAAACATGTGAATGATCAGGGAGTGAAAAAATTTTGGTCGTTCGCATATTTGTCTTGTAAATGCCTATATCTGACATGTAAAAAAAAATTAACTTCATATATTCTTTTAAATCCCTTTATTTATCTTATAAATGTGTTTATTTATCTTGTAAATACCTTATTTGTCTTACGATCTCTTATTTCTCTTGTGAATGGCCAAAATGTTCTTTTAAATCCTTGGTTTTCTCTAACTCCCTTTATTTGTCTTCAAAATGCCTATATTTATATTGTAAATGCTTTTATGTAAGAAATAAAGTAAAAGCATTATTGTTTTTTCATTAAAAGAACTTAATTTCATTTTGACCTAAGGAGGTGTATTGAAATTTCATAATCTTTTGGGGGTTAACTGAAATAACATCATTTCCATGAGGCCTGAGTGATATTTTCCCATAAAAGATATTAAAATAATAGAGCAAAAAGATTGGTAGAACCCACAGTACAAAAAAGTAAATGAAGTTAAGTCTTTTTAATGACGTTGTTATATCTGCTCCCAAATAAATTATTTATGTCTACTTTTACACATAAAAATATTTGATTTTTATGAGTGTTCATAATAAAATTATTCATTGTTAGATTTACACTTTCACCCTTGATTCTTCTAAGGGGAACAAAAATCTAGGACGGTAAAAGAAATCGCAAGAAACATTAGGAACCAAATTTTTGCAATATCCAATAATCAACAAGATATCCAAACATTAAGTGACAAACCAGTTTGATCATCTGATTGAACAGTCAGTCTCTTGATTCATTAATTAATATTATTCCTCACAGAGTACCCATTGATCAAAGAATTGTAGATACCAACATTAAGTTTTTCATGGAATTTCACCATTTTAGCAAAGACAGATTGTGCTTCTAGGATTATTCTTCATCACAAAAAAAGTTCTTTTTAAACACTTTTACGCAAGTGAAGACAAAACTCATTTCGCATAGTTAACTCAAATGCTGTAAAAACAATTTTAAAATGGTAAAACAAACAATTACTAAGAGTATAAAATCCAGAGGTGGTGTCTTTCGTGACTTTTTCATCCAACAATCTAGCAACTTCTTGCAATAGGTTGATTGGTTGATGTAGTAGAAGCCATGGACGAAAGGTAGGTGACAATATCAGGAGATAATCCATGGCCAATCATTACAGAGCAGAATTCAGATGCCTCAGTTACAAGTCCTTCTATGTAAAAGGCCATCAATAATTGTGTTATAAAATCACTAAATTAGGCGTCAACTTCAATACTTGTCAAAGGGCAGCTGTTCATTTACCAGTATTACATAAACCATTTGCGAGGGTGACATAAGTAATTAGGTTCAATAATCGAAATCCTTCTGCGAATAAATCATCATGAAAGTCTAGTGCTTTCCCAACCATATTATTCATATTGAAAATCTTGCCGAATGAAGAGAAAGGGAAGCCAAGTCACCCAAATGATAGTATTCCCTCTGGTCCTAATTATAGGACATATTTACCTAACTTTGGAGAAATTAAGGATAGTAATTAAATTAGTTAATTTTATTTATTTTCCAAAAATACCCTTATTTAATAGGGGTGATTTAGGAATATTATATGAGTCTACCATGAGGTAATCCAAACATTATCTAAAGCAATTGGGGTATTTTGGGAACAAATTGACAAAAATTAAAATTTTGTCCTATAATTAGGACCAAGATTAACTTTCAAATGTTGTCCTATAATTAGGACCGGAGGGAGTAGCAATTAACTGATGACAGCCAGCGACAGACGTGAAGAGATTATTATGGATACATGGAGATCTTGTTGGAGAGGAGTACAAAAATAATAGATAGGAGGAAAATAATGCACATTACCTTTAAGGAGTGGGCAGCACTTTTCTTTAGGTTTAATTTGTTTCCATCTATATCTATCTTATATAGTACAGTTTGGATTAACCAGCGAATTTCTTATAAGATACAATGAAAACTTTTGAGTATGGATTGCACTCTCAACACTCAAGTAAAGACAACAATGGCTTTTAAAAAGTGATAATTTGTCTTTATCTTTGTATGCACTCAAGGACAAAGACAATGAGTTTGATTTTTTGTTGTTTTGTGATTTATGATATTGTATTGCCTGTTCCAAATGATGTAATAGTGCAAGGTATCTATAAACCATGAAAATATGAAATGATGTCTCTTAAAGTAACACATCTTCAATTAAAAGTTATAACCATATATTAGATTCATAAATTCCATATGTTCATTTATTAACTAACACAGCTTAAATAACCCATGGTTATTTATTACTCATATAACCTTTCCATAAAGAATTACACCTTTATAATATATATGGTTTTCATAAAAATCAACACAATTTGTCACAAAAAATTTTTAGTTATAACTTTTCACATGTTACTAGAAACTAAAGAGACATAACCTTTATGATTTTTAATGTTATAACTCCTTACACAATCCTTCATATACATCCTTAATTTATAAGGACATGACTTTCCAACAAGAAAAAAATTTCATAAAAGGATCAGAGGACCAATTTATTTCAGTCAAGAACCAAAACATTATGAAATTTCACTACAAAACCAACAACCAAAATGAAAACAATCTTCTTAGGTAAAAAGACAATAATGTCCCTTACTTTATTTTTGTTAAAAAAAATGTTTGATTATTGCTGGAGCTCCGGTGACTAATCACCGGCTAATCATCGAAGCTCTGGTGCAGACCGGCCGAAGCTTTGATCACCGGAAATTAATGTGTTGTTCATATGAGGATTCCACTTGTTCATGAAGAGTTGTACTAATCACAAATAAGTGTACAACTTTTTATGAATAAGTGGAATCCTCATATGAAAAACACATTAATTTCCGGTAACTGAAATTTCAGCCAGTCCACGCTAGAGCTTCGATGGCCAACCGGTCAGTGCGGGAGCTTCTATGAATTTTCAGAGAGGCTGAAGAAAAGAGTGGTGCTACTCAAATAGCGGAGGACCTGATCAACAATAAGATCACAAAGGGATGCTCACTGATAATACGGAAGATTCAAGCCTTGTTGAAAATGGACTGGAAGGTTTCATTCAAACATGTCTGTAGAGACTGTAACGGGTTGGCCTGCTAGTTTGTGTTTTTCCTGTTTGTTGAAGTTTTGCAAGAAGCCCTTTTTATTGTGTATCATTTTCCTTTTATTTTTAATAAATCGATCTTATAAAAAGAAATCTGCATAGTGTATCCACAACAATTTATTTATGTGTGTGTGTGTGTGTGTTCACTATAAATAACCTGTGTTGATCCTTAAAATTCTATCAACAGGTCAAACCAAAAACCCAGTTATTCGGCCGTTACACTCGCTCACTTTCGACCACATGTGTTTACCCCCAACTTCATTTTGTCCCCTTTCTCAAATCTCAACCATATGCCTCAGTTCTGCATTCTCTATTCTTCTTCTCGTTGAATTGAAGAAAAACATACAAGCAGCCAGGTACTTCTCTCCATCATATGCATACTCTGGTTTTTTGCCATCTCCAAATCTCATCTTCCTTTTTTTTTTTGTTTTGTTTTTTTTTTGTTGTGTGTGTGAAAAGACCATATGCCATCGTTGATTATAAATCGATTAGGTTACAACTATTCATTTAGTTCTTGCACGGAGGGAACAATTCCTTCATTTTTTAGCTTGTCAGGCCTTTATATCACAATGTTGATTCTAACCACACGCAGATCGCAGATTGAAGATCGATAATCCCTAATAAAACGTCATGTGTCTAGTTTCCGCAAATTTTTTCCTCAATGAGAAGCAAATATTATTCCTCCTTCGTTATTCTCAAACACCACCTCCATCTGTGCTTTTTGCATTATCAACATTGCACGCCACACAGGATTCCACAACAAAACTGTAAATTACGTGTAAAAGAATCTTCATTGAAATTGGTCATTCAATAAGCTTTTCCCATTCTCATTACTCTACATTTCCCGACTACATCAACCCAATCGGTTTCTAAATTCCTGCTGTACTCTTTTTTTTCTCTTTTTTTTTTTCTTTTTAACAATTTCTTCTCCCCCTCTTTCTGCGCCAATCGGAATGGCAACCTATCTCCTCGTCCGATAAGCACGGCGACAAGAGAGGAAAGTGGAACAACCCTCTACTATTACAAATCTCACCCAATATCTCTCTGTACAAATCTTCAACTAATGGAGAAAGTGAAATCTACCACCTTCTGAGATGAATATCATCCAACCCAATTCTCCCCAAGCATTCTATAATCCCCTCTTCCTTATATCCGAAGTGGCAATCCAAAATTTTGGAAAGTTCTTATTTCCCCTCGAAGGCCAGCAGTTACAATCACCACACCCCACGCGGACATGTTTTGGCATACCCCATTGGAGAGATCCATACTGACTCGAGGGGTTCGGTTCCGTGCAGCCACTACAAGTTTTTCTTCCGGCCATGTCGCAGAAATTCTATCAAAGAAGTAATCATTTGTTGTGCTTGCAATTGTTCCATGAAGAGGACTGTTGGTGCATCCGGATGCTGATTGCGAACCATCTGTGCCAAAATTTTCCTCCACCGGGGTAGGAGGATGGTTGGCGGACATGACATCATCCAGAATATTGTCATCCACGGACTGCTCTCCAGAGAAAGTATCGGGCATTTCCCAAGCGTCACCACCCATACCAGGCCAGGGAATCGCCACTGAAACATCTTTACAGTGAAAATGTTCATATGATTGCGTTACAGTGACACCTTTGCTCCGGTTAGGTCTGCAATCGGCTTCATTTTTCCATATATACACATGGGAATCCTCACTTGCTGAGATTACATATTTACCATTCGCTGTGAGAGAGGCAGAAATCTGGCTATTTGGGTTACGAAATCCTGCACAACACCAACATCAGTATCTCCACATACTTCATGTCAACCTAAAGAAAGCTGGAAAAAAAAAAAGATATTCACTGAGAAAGCAAAGAATAATGAGTCAAATAAAGAGATTTTCACTCTAAAAACATTTGATAAATACTAGAAATCTGCACGCTACACCGCTACCTACCCTATAACTATAATAAACACTTGCTTTTGGAATATTGCAATGCCTGAACAAAATATAAACTACAGAAAAATTAGGTAAATACAAAGACTGCTTGATATTTGACGCCAGCATAGGTTTGCTGGCTAGAGTCGATTGAAGGAGAAAACTCAGTAGCTGAGGTCATTGAGGATAAACTCAACCTCTCCCAAGTCCCAACTAAACCAATAAAACAATAGTCTAAATTTTGACCAGATCATATCATAGTGTGTGCGTTTGGAATGGCTTATTTTTGTCCAAAACGTGCTTATAATTCGTGATTCACGGTATACGAGGTAAGTATGTGAGAGGAGTTTTTTCTCGGCTTGCGTAATAAGTGCGTTTTTACTATACAAAAAGCTTAAACAAACAAGCCCAGTATCAACTCCAAAAATCTCCATTCAGATTAAAGTAATTTACTAAACAATTATCATCATTAATTGTTATATTATTATTACCAATTTAAGTATCGATTTTACCTTTGAACTTATGAACCAGATCAACACCATTAACAACCCGAATTCTTGAATCAGCAGACGTGATAAGTACTTCTGAAGAACTTCCTGGGGCAAACTGCTCACAAAAATCAAGGCAAATACACCAGATTATGCATTCTCCTGTTATTTTCCCCCCTTCTTGAAGATCAGAAGGGGGTGGGGTTGATTTCATATAATAAAGCTATTAAGCCATTATATACCTGGAAGCCGGTGATTTTCTTGTGATGCGATTTCTTTTTCTTGTTCTGCAAATTGATTTGACTTTTCTGCTGCAACTTATTATCTGAATAAAATTTGAAAACAATATTACAATTCGTGATTCTACAATCGTAATGATGTACCTTGAAAAGATATATTCAGAATAAGAGGAGTCACTAGAAGTACCAGATGTATCATATAAATGGCAGCTACCCTTGTAAGAACCAACTAATGCACCCTGCAATACCAGCAACCTTAACTTTATTACAACTTACAAAGTCAACTTTGGAAGCTTGAAAAGATGCATATTAACCATTGACGACCTGCCCATCAGATGTATAGCAAGCCGCAGTGACCATCTCATGTAGATCAGCATAGTCAACAACTTGATGATCAGGAATGCTCCATATGCGAACCTTAGAATCCAGTGATCCACTAATGAAGTATCTATCATCAACAGGATTAAACTGGATGCAGGTTACTGTGTCCAGATAGAAAAAGATTGAAGCAAAAGGTATATATTAGCAAGAAACAGAAGGTGGGGAAGAATAGACTTGCTTACATTTATAAGTTTAACAAACTTAAAAACGTGAAAGAACTCTTGAAAAATTCACTTCTAGATTAAAATAACAAAAATCAGGGTATTTTAAGACATAATAGCTACATGTACTCACCAAAGTCACTGTGTGAAAAAACTTTCAAACAAGTCTGGCTGGTCAAGTTCCACAGCCGCACTGTTTTGTCCATAGAAGATGACAGCAAATGCTGATCAAAAGGAAGAACGAAAATTTATTACTAGAATCATCTAAAAACACAAGATATTAACCCATATTTCTAAAAGACACCGCACTGCTTAATGACAAAATCACTTGGCATAAACAGATTAGCTTGGGAAAATTCCACAGAAATAATTAGACAAGTCCCTTAGAGCTTTTTAAATCACACGTCCTAAACTAGCACATCATCTATCCTTAAACTCAATCCTAAACCGGTCAGGAATCACTTCAATTATACAAAAAGGGATTACACTTGCATGACAAAATTGTAAATTGTAAATGTATTTGAAACAAAACTGATCACCAGAAAAGGGGAATTCTGTGGCCCTTTAAAAGGAAGAGTCCTAAGTTGAGACTCAAGTGTATTTTCAAACAATATTAAATTAAAGGACAATAGGAGAAAACAGGGTAGACAATGACAAAAACTGTTGTTACGCCTCCGCCCCTATGAAGATAATAAAGCTTACAGAGGGAATACTGACAAATTGGACAAAATTTTAGGCTCGCAACAAGCTGATCCCAACCATTACATAGCTATCTCATTCCAGATATCAACGAGCTAATAACCCAACTAATATACAAACAAAAGCATCTCACAAGAGTTACTGACCTGAACAACTTTTTGTTCTTTTTGGTATTCTCAACGGAACATTTCAGTTCCCTTTACCTACAGCAGCTATATTATTTCTACAGTTCAATTCAGGAAATGCTGATAAACTGGATGTATCCATCGCATAGAATATTTCACTATTCGTCAGACGTTATTATGGAATCTTTACAAGACCAACACCAGAAGCCATCCAGCTCAATTAAGCAAGCAAGCTAACTTTGTTGTCAAAAGCCAAACTAGGACTACAACATGGGGCTACCAAACAGACTGTAGACGAACAAGAATTGTGTGGGAAAAAAGTTCCACTTCTTGCTGAAACAGAACTTTCACTTTTTATTCCTATGATTCGTAAAAATACTTGGGGCCACAATAACAAATAAAACCCAAAACTAGGGTTACAAGAACAAGCACTGTAGAAGCTAGAGCACAGATACCATCCATAATCCAAACAGACAAAAAAATCAATAAAAGACAAAAGCCTCGGCCTTAATAAAATGTATGAAGCATTAGTCCATTGTTTTCAATAAAAACATGTAGGAATGAAACTATTAGTTGCGTAATTCAACTGAAAATATAACAGAAAACTTCAACAGTATAAATAATATTCCAATGTGAAACTTATAATCTATATTGCCACTTCGTTATTCACCGCTAAAGAACTGGCCTGTTTCAGTGAACTAAGAAACTCTGTTGTATGGATTATATATGCAAAAGCACCGAACTCAGTCTAAGAAAATTCATCACTGGAACCAATGATAATGGTATAATTTAGGGGAAAAATATATTCCTAATGACCGAGATCAGTATATCCGCCATCTGATAAAATAACATCATTTAATCGCAAATGATTCTAATTAGACATTGAGAGAACTGATATATATTCAGAATTAGACGTATCGTTAAAGAAAAGAAGCTAACCTGAGACTTGGACCAAGATAGATCAAGGACATCATTATGATGGCCTTGGAATGAGCAAATGGGCTTTTCTGTGAGAGCAAAAATAGTTTCTGGCACCATTAATTGGTCCAAGCTCAAAGACTTTCTGCTTATGGATGACCTCCCCCTTCTCTTCTTGTCTGGATGATTGTCCCTTGCGGGGGAGAGAAGAGTTGGCTCCGGCGACCCATTCACAACAAACAACATGTTCATGTTCCCATCTTCTGCTTTCTCCATCAGTAGCTCTCCCTTCCTCTCTGACTCCACAACTTGCCAAACATGTATTACACAATCCTCACCTGCACTGGCAAGATATTTTCCATCCAAACTAAACTTAATGCTCCATATAGATCCATTATGAGCCTGTATTTCCTGACTTTTATAAAGTCCTGTAAGCTCTTTACAAGACTTCCCATACTGCCTAACCCGTACTCTCTCAGGCCCGTGAAATGAACCATCCTGGCTATCATCGGTTGCTGAGCTTGACCTGCGGCCACCCTTCTCAGATGAGGTGTCTCTTTCATCACTACTTCGTCTCTCTTTATAACCCGCCATAGTGCTCGCAACACTCTTGATACTCTTAAACCAACCCACCTTCTTCTTTGGCTTGGAAGCCCCTCCAGTGCCACCACTTGCATTAGAATCTACATTATCCTTATTTCCCTCCTCAACATTTTGCCGTCTCATTAATTCTTGAACTATTGGAGAGTGCCCAACCGTCATCTCAAACTCCTCCATAGTCAACTGCCTTCCAGTCCCCACTTCTTTGAGTTTGCTCCACGTTCCGTCTTCCCTAACCTCCTTGACCACAAACTCCTTCCCATTATCGAGATCTCTTATGGTACACACTTGTTCGTTTACGCTGTCAACCCCATTACATTCCACAACCTCCTCTACTTCCCCACCTGCAATTTCAGAAACGGACACCACCAAACTATGACCGAAATCCACACTCAAGTTCGAAGATTCGCTCTGAATTTCATCCACCCTTTTGCAATTTTTCCCAGAAGGCGGCTTATTAAGGGAAGTGGCACTAGCAACTGGTGATCCATTGCCATTAACTCCCCTTGACTTAACGACGAGATTACGGTTATTTACAAATGAACCGGTCTCTGGCGCGACCGAATGAATAGAAAGAATTGAAGAAGACGAACAAAAAGAAGACTTATTACAACGATCATGAGACTGACCAGACACAGACGAGTCACTGCAATCCGCTGCTACGTCTATTTTCGATCGGAACATACAGGTGGAACTGCTGGAACTTGCAGCCTGTTGACGGCTCAAGTGATCGGACGAAGCCGATCGCTCAAACTCTCCATTGCCCATTTCTCTAAGATCAGCGGCGGAGGCAGGCTTTCCCCGGGACAATGATGGGTCACCGCTGAGGCCCATCTCGCGGAGGAGACGGGTCCGTCGTTCCAACACCGAGGAGGGTTCGGAGATCCATATATCAAACTTAGACATAGCGACTGGGAATTTAGGGACAGGGAAGGGCTGGTTGGAACCATAATTGGGAGAGTTGGAATTGGAGTCGTTATCGTCGTCGGAGTTAGAAGTGGAACAAGAACAAGATGAGGAAACTAGGCGGTCGTGGGACTCGTAGAAGCACTCGTCTTCCTCTTCTTCGTCCCCGGCTCTGCTCATGGTTTATTGGGCATTCCCATTTGAATGAAAATGCCCAAAAGTCGATCAGATCAGAATGGGATTTCAACCGAGTAGATATCTATGAAGAAAGTGATATGGTATTTGGGTTGGATCTACAGCGCTATTGGTTGCGCTGAAGAGGAAGAGTAAATTTGCGCGAAAAAGCAATAGGAAGAGATCGGACAAGAAAGGGGGACGAAACGAAGCGAGTTTTTGGGTTAGAACTCAGATCCAATGAGAGAGAGAGTTAGCGAGAGGGATTTGGGAACGAAGCCCTATGCTATTGTTGCTGCCTTGTGTGGGGGCGTTGAGGTTTGGCGAGCAATGTGTTTTGTGGAGAGAGAAGGAGAGAGGGAAAGATGATTTCTTTTCAATATAAAATGTCTGAGAAAGTGGAAACGAAATTTCTTTTGGATTTTAGGATACAGATGGAAAATAAAATAGGGAAGGGAAAATTGGGGTTTTGTTTGGCCTTTTTTCCTCGTTTACATATTTCCCTTTCAAGAATAGAAAAGAATGGTTGGGTGATTCTACCGTTTGGAACAACTTGTTTGTATGGTAATACCAATCCCTTCTTCGTCTTCTTCTTCTTCTGTTTCCTTCTGATTTTTGGCCAATCCCATCTTCTTTTTCTTCTAATTTTTCTTTCTAATTCTCTCCATGATCTTCATTTGAAACTAGCCTGCAAATTAATTAAGCACATAAGATTAACAATACAATTGGTAATATTTGAACATACAACATCATGCTTAAGAAGGACTTAAAAAAATATTAGTGTTAATGGTCACAAGACCCTTACAAATTTTGCTAACTTCTTAAAAAAATAGTCCCCCTGTGTTTATTATCGTATTGCATACATACTTTTCAATATAAGAAGATGAAATGCCAAATATCTTTCTGCAAAATCAAATTGGATTCTTTCTATCAAGAAAATCAAGCTAGATTCTTTCCAACAATAGAAGGTTTTCATATAGATAATTTGAGCATGAGATCTATTTTACCCATCCTTAAATTTGTTTATGAGACACTAAGACTATCCTTTAGGTAACAAAAACAAACCCTTGTCATGGAATTGTAAGTGCAAAAGGTCGATTCTTTTTAACTGGGTTTGATCCATATACAAAAACTAAGAATCAAATAGCCAAACATTTAATTTAGATATTAGAATTCCTCATCACTCTTGTGTTCCAAATTTTACTATAAATGACTTTTAAGAGGGGGAAAACAGTGAAGAGCAAAAAAAGAAAACATTTGTGTAAATAGTTGAAGAAGCACATTGGAATGAATCAAAGGAAATAGAAACAACATGGGGTGGCATGATTAAGGTGAAAGTACTATAGAGTGATGTAGATCTATGTCCAACCAACAAAGGTTTTGTGATGTTTACAAGTTGTTTGTTGTGTTCCTTCTCCAAAGGGGGTGTTGCAATTTAGAGGGGCACCATGATTATGTCTTGGATTAGCATTTTCCACACACAAAACCATTTTTTTTCTTATTTATTGATTGTTTTTGTTATCTTTCGGGGAATTCAAAGTTCACCAAAGTCATTAAAGCTAAGGTTTTTACTTTTTAGGGACACTTGTAATCATGCTTGTTGGGGACAAAATATAATAAAGCTAAAGCCATATAATGTCATTATGCCTTTCACGTAATTACTGTAACTTTAAAATTAAGTCATTTGTTTCGTCTTTGCTTCCTCTAAAAAGCTCACCTGAATCATCCCCACTTTTACTTACATTTATATATATATATATATATATATTACTATTTCTTTTGCTCTCAAGCCATTGTTGAATTCTAATTTTAAATTTTAGTCAAGAAAGAAACTTATTGGGTGTATATACAATAACTTAATTAAAAAGACATATTTAATTCAGAATATTATGTTTTATTCAATATTAAATGCTAAGATCAGGTGTGTTAATAACTGAATATCATCAGCTACTTATTTTAATTGGATATCTTACCTAATTATTGCGCAATGAAAATGTCGATGGTGTAAAACAAATAAAAATAAAACGAGTTATATAAATCGTAATAATGAGATTCTTTAAATTGACAAAAGTCCCATTTAAAACATCTCAAGTGATAAAGACAATCGATCGAAGTGGAATTTGACAAGACATATAAAGTTGACATGCAGGGTTAACAATCATTTTGAAGCAGGGTAAAAAAAAATGACGGTGGGATTAATTAATTAATTAGGCAATATATAATAAAAAGGTTATGGAATTATATTTTGAGGACAAAATGATGTGCATATATAATATTGTAATTAGCCAATTAAATGAACTAAATAACGTTTGGGGGATTGTTCAAACAAAAAAAAAATGTTTGGGGGAAGAAAACAAAGAAGAATTAAAAGAAAGAGAAAGACTTTACAGATCATAAGAACATGGAGACAAATAATGAGGAATCAAGGCGTAACAAGTGCAAAATTCATCAACACATGCTCTCGCATATTCTTTCCACATTTTCTGACATTTATTCTTCTTCTTCTTCTTCTTTCTTCTTTCTTCTTTGCATCTCTATTATTACACCTCCATTTGGTTATCTCTCACACACACTTCGGATTATTAGTTCGGTTGATAAGGAGTTGCCTCATATGCCATAAGATTACCAGTTTCCTCACTTTTGACATAATGATCTTAGTGATATAAATAATTGATAAGTATATTGTTTAGCAATTAGCACATTTTAAGTTGTTAAGTTTAGAGTATCTTAACTCTCATAATTTTTGAGAACCTAATTCACTTAAATTTTAAGTGAGAAGAATATTTGAGGCTTATGATGCTTCATATATTAATATTATCTTTATTTAATAGTAATTGTATATTGTTATTATTTTTCATTCAATGAGACATAGGAATTTTTTTTAGGGAGAATATCATTTAGATCCTAATTAAGGGAAATAATATATTGACAATGGTAGCTCTTTTAATTATTAATAGTAACTCTTCACTTGTCAATACGGACTTTTTTTATACTATCTTCTTTGATTAGGATTTAAATGATATTCTCCCTTTTTTTTATCTGCAAATTTTTTTTCCAATGTTTTCAGTGGATTCCATTATGTGCATACTTCATCCTAATAATTTTGTTTCATAATTATATTAGGGAAAAAAAGCATCTGCAACTACAATTATGAAAATTATTTAATTTAATTAAAATATGACAAGTTTAGATGATAAACATATTTTCTTACAACTCAATATTACAGGGATTATATGTGTGTGTGTATTTAAATTGAATCATTTGGTCAATAAAAGTTGCATGCATTGAATCTCGACTAAAATTTGATCCCAAAAAAAAATCTCGATTAAAATTAATCACAGTCAAGTCAAATAAAACCTATTATTTCCTCCAAAAAGAAGTCAAATAAACCCTATTAGCTACTATCTTACCCATTGATATTTTTGGAGAGATTAAAGAAATAAAATAAATTATTTTAAAGTATCTACATTCTTTATTTTTCTTCGAACTAATGATATACAATATATAATCTGATTAAGTGACTTATTTAGCTTCTTTAATCTTCTAAAAAAAATTAATCAAGTCTTATATTAAAGACAAGAAGGAATAGAATGATAAAGTTCTTCAACCAGTGCTTTCTTTTTTATTCACGAGATGAACCCTTTTTTTACTTGTTTGGGTTCCATGTACCTAAAAGCTTATTTAGGAATTTTGGAAATTGTTACCACACAAAATCACAAGCAAACAAATGTTAATTACATTATTGGATTTTAAGGGGGGGAAAAGTCACAAGTTATAAGTTTATCAACGTGGCCGTATGTGTGATAGAGGCCAGGTTACATAGAAGAATATTCTTTGCCTGATGCCATTTCTGCTCATAAACAAATGAAATAGAAAAATCAAACCCATAAAACTAAAATTCCATGAGGTGTCCATTTGGAGAAGTTCTGATTTTGCCAGTATTTATTTCCAGTCCACGATAATTAAAAATACAAAAAAAAAAAGGTTAGCGAATTAAAAAATGAGTGATGTCCCAGATACTCAACTCTTATTTGTAATTTAAATTATTGCTAAAAATGAAATTATAGGACTTCATGTGGGACTTGAACTCATATGGATCACACCATCTCTTTATTTTGAGTTTTCTTATAATGAAAGTTTAGAAGCCAACAATAATTTATAGTAACTATTTTTTTCATAAAAAGCTTCAATCAACTCGTATGATGTACACACATGGAGAACGATGTTGGTTCCTTAATGGTTGGTGATTTTATGATTTGTAAAGAAAAAATGTTTAAAGTGGAATTTTACTAAATTTTTCATTAAAAGTATTTGGTACAAATAAATTTTGTAAGGGGTAAAAACACAGATAATTAATTTAAAATATATAAAATTTTACAACCCGGTTAACTTTTTTCAAAAGCCCATTATGTGTTATTTAAAATTGTCCAACTAAATAATCTATAGTCAAATTTAAGGGTTTCAGATAGGAAATTGCTTAAGGCCGTGCTGGATAATCCATTAGTCATTTTCTCTCACACTACCACGGAGTTGGGTCCCTAGGTCAACCCATTCCAAACAAGTTCATCTGACTCGACGATCAACGCATGTTATCCCAAGACTCTTTTACTTCTCGCAACTCATTCCACCTATTGCTTGTCTCTGTCTTTGTCGTCTTTAGTCTAAATTAAGGAGAATGAACACTAGAACCCTATTGGTCCAATTTTTGAGGAAGAGAATGAACACTTGAAACCCTTAAATCTGACTCTAGATTATCCAGTGGGACAATTTCAAGTAGCCCATAACAGACGTTTGAAAAAAGTTAATGGGATTGTTAAATTTGCTCCATTTTAAATTGTTTATGTGATTTTTGACCCTTACAAAAATTATGTGAACCAAACGTTCTTAGGGAAAAATTTTATTGGTAAAATTGTGCATGTGCCTTAACCTAAGAAAAAATGATGAGAGGCAACTAGATCATTGTTTATAGTATACTTCTTCATGTCTTTAATATAAGGTTAAATAACTAATTTGTGAATATTAAAAAATTAGTTTAGTTAATATTTCTATAACAAATGTGTATAATTGGTTTGTCTGAAATATATTTTTTAATTATACGCATTAAAATTATCCTTAAAGAAATCTCTAAATATGTTATTGATACTTTAGTGGAAAAAAATTATAAATTTGCAAGATATATAAAATAAATTGAGTCATTATATTTATGACCAAAACAAACTCTATCTAGCTTTTATATTTACAGCAGGAAGTATTATATGAAGTAAAGTGCAATTAGGTGAAGAAAGTTGGTTAGCTAATAATGCAACTCATATTTCACACGGACAGGAGATAACTGTCTACATTCCCTCTCCATTTACTAATTTTAGCATTGGATTAGTTTTGAATTGTTGAATACATTAGAACAATATTATTGTAATATTAAAAACAGCAATGCATACGCATATAAATATATAAATTTAAACTATTAAAATTTAATGTGAATACATTGACATGGTAAATTTTTATTAAAATATTTTATAATTTTATTTATGCTTTATCCTCAGCAGTCTGCATTTCTAGACTGTGTTTGTATAGGTTAAATTTATTTATTTATTTTTGTTATTTGATATTATAATTAATGATATTGTTATAATGTGTTAAACCTTAATTATGAGAAGTTGATTCAATTATAGAGATAGTAAATTGAGAGGAAACGAAGAGAAAAGAAAATTATTAATTTCAATGAAATTTAATAAGTCAATTATAAATATCTTCATTCTTTAAATTTTAAAATATAGTCTAACTGTGTTAAATTTCTGAGATTCAACTCACCTAAATTTTCTTCCGACACCCAAAAAAAAAAAAAAGTAAAAAGGGGGAAAGTCGTTGAAAACCTAAGAAAGTAAATGTGGGGTGGTTTCACCACCACCTCCTGATTTAACCCAAAAGGATGAAATTAACTAAAGTGGAGTTGAAATAAAGAACATGGATTGAAAAAGAGAAGGGTAATTAATTATGGCATAATACAACAATTGTTGTGGTCGGAGGAGACCAAAAAGAAAAAAGAAACATCTGTCACCTTAATTTCTTTATAAATAACTGATATTCCAATTTTCTCCCTCAATTTACAGTATCCACTTCTTACAAAAACAGCACAAAGTTGGCAGGTTTCACTGTTTAATTTTGGTTTTTGCCTCAGCCCCTCACAATATCTAATTATTTACTTTGATTTCCCAACACAAATAACAACTTTATAATTGATTCATTCATTTCCTAATAAAAATTTTACTTCTCTCTTCGTCCCCCCCCCCTCAACCGATATCAATGCATTATACTCTCTCCGGTTCTAAATATATGATATAATTTATAATATAAATTGTACTACAAACTATATCCTATATTTAGGACTGAGGGTAGTATGTTTAAAATGTATGTAACATTGTTCACCAAAAAAAAAATTTATGTAACATTTATAAATTATAAACAATATGGTTCATTTCTCATCTAGTATTTTTTTTTATAATTCCCTGTCAAATGTCATCAGCTAATTCATATTTTTATATATACTAATCAAATCAACACAAATCATCGGATTTTTTTTTTCGTGTGCCGTTGTCTCTCTTTAGTTTGCCTTAGTATTTTATTCTGCCTGTGATTTGAATATTTCTAATCAACAAGTTATTGCATTATTAACTGTAAAGTCGAAAATATTCGCCACCATCATAACTGAATTCATCTCATCTTCAAGATTTCTCTTTTTTTTAATCGATTTCACATAATTTTATTATTTCAATACGGTGGTTTTAAAATGAAAATACAACACACTCCTTACATTTATATAAAGCACATGCATGTGTAGATATCACTCTGGAATTGTTGTAAGAAAAAAACTGAAAGTGATGATTTGAATTGAAAAGCAATTGATGATCTTCCTCAATAAATTTGGTTCAGCTCCAACTAATAAGTAATAACCTCCATCTATATCTAGCCGGATATGTTTTGTTTTTTAAATGTTCTTCCTGTTGATACGTACTGTTCGCAGAGCTGGCTAGTCGTGATTTTTTCTTATTTTTTTTACTCATGTCCTTTTTTTTATTCAGTATTATACAAACTTATTGTCTTGAATAACATTTCATTTTTTTAAAAAAACATATAAAAAGGAGAGTAATAAGTCTCAGTAATCTCTTAACAAGTTATATATCTTCTATCAGTTATATCACCTTCTATCAGTTATATCACCATGTATTCTTATAGGAAGAATTCATTTAACCTTGAGAAGATATTACTTCCTATTTATTGAGGAAGCTATAAAATATAGTATCTTCGAATACAACTTAAACTAAATACTTTCTTATTTCTTTACGGATTTCATCTAACACCTTTCTCATTCCTCATCTTCAGCAATAATGTCGACTCTACCTTTGGCCTCACATGAACAAAGTAAAACATTGTCCATGTTCAATTCGTTTTACTTTCTTTTTTTTTTTTTTTGCCGTGAATTCGTTTTACTTTCTTATATCATATAAAACACATGTATATCTAATATGTCTATTCATACAAATACCGGGGGGGGGGGGCTAGTTAGTGTGGTTGGCCGCCCACAATAGTCCCTCCAATCCATTTTTATTTAATGTTCCCTGTTTGATGATATTTTTTATTTAATTATATATATATATATATATATAATATTTAGAGAATAATAAGTGAATGTACCCACGGATTATGATTGTGTGTAGCTATGGTTGGTGGCTTAGTGGTCCAAATCCCTACTACCATAAATATTGGCCTAAATATGCTCCTCCCCTACGCCTTCACATGTTCCTATAGACTCTATACACAATATCAAAATTAAAATAAAATAGTTTTATAAGTAGAATAGCTGTTAATAGTTTACACACACACATATAGATTTTTAAAGTAGAGTATATACTCCTATTGTCCTTAATATAAAACATATTTAAGGAGTTGATATTGATCCTAAATATAAAACAAAATTTTTATATTTGTCAATCTTGATCCTAAATATAAAATAAATTTTTTATATTTATCAATTTTTTTTAAGTTATCTCTATCGATGCTCCCTCAACAATAATCAAGGAGGTAAAGAGATAAGGGAATTAAGGAATGTAACTAGAGTGTTTTAGAAATTAAAATAAATGTCATACCCCATTAACTAACTTAATCAACTCCTTAATATAATCAAATGAAAATATGTCTTATATTAAAAATTATAGATGTATTATACCTTTCCGTAGAGAGTAGCTTAAGATAAGTCACGCTATATTCGTAACTTGCTAATCAACTAGCTAATACTGTAACTTTTAAGGGCTTGGTGTGTAATTTGATGTTTGATTTCAACCTAAAACGTAAAAAGCTAACTGCAGGGCATTAATATTTGTTTTACAGTCACACACACATACATATAAACAAAAGCATCCATATAATATAAAAATCTCAATAAATCATACTACTTTGTTTTTTACGTAAATTTTAGAAAAGGGGCTAAACTTATCTACTATCTAAGCGCAGGGCTTTAAATTGGAATGTCTCCCCCCAACGCCTCAACTGAACAAAAACTAAATCATACTGCTTTTGAGTTATGAATTAATAGGGCACCTCGTTTTTCTTTTTTCTTTTTCCTTCTCCAAATCCGGCCTATTCAATATGCGTCCAGCTCCTCTCCTTTGCTTTTCTATCCATTTCCTCTTTTTTACCCTTAAACTACACCATTTTGGGTGTTAAAAAAGGAAAGTTGGGCCCTTTTTTTTTTTCAAAAATAAGATTCAGCACCCTAAAATATTTTTTCAATGACAGTCAGTATCCTAAAATAATTTTTGATGTACAAATCACCTCAAATATTTTTTCAGTTGTAACTACTATTTAGCAAAGCGCGCTTTAAAGTATTTTTTGGTAACACTCAATATCATAAATTAATTTTTTGCTCACTCATATTTTTTTAGTAGCAACTACTGTCTAGCAAATCGCACTATAAAGTATTTTTTTAATAACACCCAACATCATAAATTAATTTTTAGCGCACCTTAACTGATTTTTTCAATAACACTCATTATCCTAAAATAATTTTTTTTACATCTAATCCCCTTAAATATTTTTTTATCAATACTTTGTTCTTAAGCTTAGATTGCTTGTTATAGTTAGAAAAATATTTTATAATGCTGAATGTATAAAAAATTATTTAAGATATTATG
This sequence comes from Inga leiocalycina, assembly GCA_963242795.1. Taxonomy (NCBI): domain Eukaryota; kingdom Viridiplantae; phylum Streptophyta; class Magnoliopsida; order Fabales; family Fabaceae; genus Inga; species Inga leiocalycina. Next base: position 51,473,025 of record OY725329.1, read on the forward strand.
TGCCACTAAAAAAATACCTCAGGGTTCTAAATCTTATTTTTGAAAAAAGAGAGAGAGAGAGAGAGAGAGAGAGAGAGAGAAGCCCAACCTTTGCTTTTTAACACTCAAAATGGTGTAGTTTTGGAGTAAGGGGGAGTAGCCGGGCGCATTTCCTATATGGTATCTACACGTGTTTTGTTTTTCTTAAATTTTGGATAGAAATTCAAAATTTAAAAGAATAAAAAAACAAAGCTATAGATTTTTTCTATGCAAAAAAGTAATTTATCTCCTCCCTCCCTCCTTCTCAAACCAAACACTTCCTAATGTTTTGTCACTATATATATATAATACAGGCAATATATATATATATATATAACAGCTAATTATTGTACTATGCTCGATTTGAAAATTGAAATAATTAGAGAAAAAAAGGATATAATATTTCTACAATTTATAGGTTTGATGTGGCCTTTACTTTAAGTTGAGTCTTCTTCATGAAGATTACGCATGCATGCAGTAAGGAATAGCTAGGCTAGGAGAAAGTTTTTGTTTCCTCTCTCTTTAATTCGTACGTTCGGTGAAGGGTACTGAAGATTTCATGAGATCTCTATTTTTGTACTTCACAAGTTCGTTTGAATTTTCAACGTCACTCCTCAAGCTAATCACTGAATTCGGACTCGCACAAAGTTTTTGGACAAAAATTAACATCGTTACAAATTTAGGAACTGAATATGAAAAATAAATAACGATGAAATTTCATTAAAAGACCACAAGGTCAAATTTATTTCAATTAAAGACCAAAACATTTTGAAATTTTACCGTAGGTGTGTGTTTGGGTTAGCCTTTAGATAATAGTTTTTATGATTTATAAGGTAATTATATATGAGAAGATTTTTGTCTCAATTTATGAAAAAAGGGTTTTTGAAACCACGATTTAGGACTTATCCAAATGCTCACTAGAACTAAGGACCCAAAATGAAAATAAATTTTATAGGTAAAAAACTAATAATGCCCTTTACTTTATTTTTTTAAAAAAGGTTTGATCGTCGTCGGAGCGCCGACAACTGGCGAATGGCTGCTGTTAGGCTAGAGTGACTAATGATGGCTGGTCATCAAGACTCTGGCACCGGCCAACCAGAGCTCCGACCATAAAAAATTAATGTGTTATATTCATATAAAGATTTTACTTGTTCATGAAAAGTAGAACATACTTGCAAATGTGATTTGTTCAATTTGTGTTGTTCATTTGTAAGTATCAAACTCCTTATGAATAAGTGAAATATGCATATGAATAACACAAATAATAGATTAGCAAGAAAACATAGGACCTGATTTGAAATAAATTTGACCCTATCGTACATTAATGAATTTTCCCATAAATAATAATAGAGTATCATTATCTCACGTATGTGATAGGACCTGATTCGACGTGGATAATACAGAACATTACCTAATTTAATTTAATTTAGCTTTTTTTTAAAAGGGTAAATGCCTTCACTTCATTCATCACTTCAGCATCTCCAAAGTGTGAGGAGGTCACTCTCCGATCATTTCTTCACTAATGACATGGAAAGAAAAGCTAATTTTTACTTACTAATTAAGCTAACATTCTAATGCAAATTGGCAGCTAGTTTCTTACATGTTCATGATTTTTGAATCAGGAAAACAAAGATTGGAAAAGAAAAATAAATAAATTTTAAAAAAAGCACATATGAAAAATTATAACAGCTTGAAGGTAATAGAACTCATACCATGCCAAAAGCTGGGAAAGAAATTGATGCTGGTTGGCTTAGAAGTTTTACTATTATATTATAAATATATGACTTTTGAAGACAACATATCTATTTTACTATATTATAAATAATATGCCCTAGCTTGCTCAAGCCGTCACTGCAAATACCATTCACACACGAATATATTGATCAAATCAAAATTGTGTAAAGGTGAAGGGTGCCACAAAAATCAAACATGAATCATGAATGAACTCAAATCAAACGACATATGAACGACAACAACAGATTGATATTTTGACAAACGACGATCTAACGTTGGACGTCCGGTTGCCTGCTGGCATCGTGTTCATGCATCTCTTTTATATTGCACCTAATATTAATTTCTTGATTAATATTGCGACTGGTCAAAGCCCTAATAATTAGGGTTTCAGCTTATTAATTATATTGCTAGCGCTAATTATATACACCCAATAATAATAATTTATCCCTTAATTTGACTCTTGTTATCAGTCTACCTATAATTATAAGCATAACTACACTTTGTTCTAGTTCTATTAATTAGGGCTTCAGTCAAACCGTAACAACCCCTTTTGACTCTACTAAATTGTGATTGAATAAATTACATTCAAATCTTCTCCTACTCCCACATCCATATCTGTTTATAAGATTTGTCTTGGATTTTTATTTTACCCCTAAACATATAAGTCATGATCCAATTTCTAAGATGTAATTATCACTTATTACCAAGAATGAAAAGGAAAGAAATTCAGGTAAAAAGAAAAGTGAAGGAAATAATACTTGCATTATACACCTTCTAATCCAAAATATAAGTCCCTTTCAGTCATCTCATTGTGACTATAAAAAATGGTTAACTCATTAAATTTGTCCTAAATTTAAAAAAATATTTTATTTTACTCATATTGAATTAGGTTTTGAATGACAAATAAAAATAGGATGAATTACATCTAAACATTAATTACATATACAAAACTAGTAAAATAAAATTACACTTAAGATGATTTATATTATGAATCGAAATATTTTTCTAGAAACTTACTTGCATTTTGGACAGAATAAATAGATTTTGCTTCCTCATTCATCAATGTGCTCAGGAGGAGTTTGGGATAGCTCATTTTTAGGTAATAAATGTCTATTACGTAAGTCGAGATAAAACCCCTCTCACATATGTACCTCGTTTACCGTACATCATGATTTATAAGCGCTTTATAAATAAAAAATGAACTATCCCAAACGAGCATTCAATTAAAGGATTCTTGTTCGGTTAAGTCCTTCATTTCATACATTTCAAAAAATAAAGATTGAATCAGCCGATTTTGTGGATTTCTAATAAGGATGTTTATGGCCTAAGTTCATAAATGTGATCCAGCTATTCAAGTAAAAAATACTAATTATGGCTATAAATATAATATTCAGTTGATTTTTTTTTAGAGATTAATAATGTTAAATATATTATTTTAAATTACTTGTTTTATCTCTAAATTTATTATTCTAATTTATAAATTGATATATAATCTAATAATATAAAATATATACTATGAGTAAGAAATATATTTAGCTAACTTATTTTAGGATATTAGAGATGTATGTAAATTAAAAGTTGAAGGAAATTGGGAAATTGAGAAATTGAGGGGGTGAAGAACTGAAGATGCAGCTAATAAAGCCAACTTAGTCAAAAACAGACCAAGCTCGCTCGCTCGCTCTCTCTCTCTCTCTCTCTCTCTCTCTCTCTCGGGGTCTTTCATCAATCTCTTTCAAGTTTCAATTAAGCATCTCATCCTCCATCACATGTTGCACGGCCCTGCAAGCCTATCTATCTATATAGCCCCTCTTTGTACTCTTTGTATCTTTATTACTTTGTTTACGAGTTCCTTTTTTTCTTTTCCCTTTTAATAAAAATATATCATTATTCAAATCTATAGATATTTTGAAAGATTGTATTCATTTTTTAGTTCAAATAAACCAATATTTGAGGTCTGTATATTGTATTATTACACGTTTAGATCACTGAAAAGCTTTTGCATACATTATAAATTTAATTTAACAACAAACATTCAAAATAAATTATCAAATTCCAAGCTTTTTTCTCTTGGATGAATTGAAGTAGTGGTCTATGCATATTGCTTTTTTTTTTTTTGCCAAGGTCTATGTATATAGTTACTCAATATAAAATGATAAAAGTGTTATAATTGTTAACACCCGTTTCAATTTCGATAATCGAAGAGTAATAAAGATAATATTCTGTAGGCATACAAAAAAATACAATTATACTGATAAAAATATTCGTTTATAATTCCAACGTCGTTCGTCAACAAAATACAAAATACAAAATACAACGGAAGTTTTAACAAATACAGGATATCCCAAAATATCTAAAGCATAAATTAATTATAACCACCATCTTCAACCTTGCTTCGAGACACATGTAAGTCACTTCTCCGTATTTGTACCTTTGCTTTTTGTCCCACTGGCACTGGTTGAGATATTTATTTTAAAAATAGGATAAGATTCTAAAAAACCCCTGTAGAAACATGCTATCGTTTATAGAAAATGCGAAAAGTAAATATGACATGCGCCAAGGTATGCACTAATTAATGAACAGTATAAACATATCATCGTCATGTATACATGAGTAGGGCCCAGCCCTATAATCTACACCGGTTGCACTTTCGCCAACTCCCAGTGTAAGTGCACCCCGGCACTAAATGCCCCTCTATACGCAAACCATGTTGATTAATAAAGCGCCTTTATAAATATTCGCATCCACACAAGCATATAACTATGGCATGGTATATGAAAGATAATATTTCTACCTCAAAGTTCTTTTAATCCCTTTTTATTGTGCCTCGTAAAACGTGTTGCTTCCGGCTTCTGGCTCGATTCTAAAATATTAAATGTACAAGAAATAGGTCATAACTTATCCAAGTGTCATTTTAGACTCTTCCATAGTGTTTCTTGTAGTTATATTAGTCTATGATGAAAATTTACCAAAATGCCCCTGAGACCCCGGCCCGGCCCGATGGCATGTTTTCCCAAAATTTTGACTGGGGCTATTCTAATGTATTTTTTTCTAAGGAATCCATTTACGGGCTCAGAATCACCAAATTTAGTGTCGAATTATGAAAAAACCCTTGACAGTCTCGATTTAGGGTTTTAGTAGCGTTTTGGTAGTTATGTTTTTTTCGGTTTCTTCCGAGAAAGTGACCAATTATAACCCCACCTATGTTTACCCACTGAATCCAATAGAACCATCTATTTCCCTGAGTATAAATTTGAGTTTGGTGTAGTTACCTCTTAAGCTTCTTAATTCCTCTCATTCTATGCATCCTCTCTGTAATACCTCGAAATTTGGGATTTAAGGCTCAGGAATAAGCCTAAATTAAGTGGACTGCTAAACCCTAATTTAGCAGGAGCCCAAATTTATCTCCTAATAATTCTTATATCTTTGGGATATTAAGAAAGTAAAATGGTGAACTTTGGAGAATATAATTATGTTTTCAGTGAAATCGCCTATGAGGTAGTGAGCTTGTTATGTGATTTTGAATGATCAAATGATGAGAAAAAATTATGAAATTTTACAAGATGAAAGTAGATATCCTAAGATTTAATTTGATAGGTCATATGACTCAATTAGAGCTATATACAAAAAGATATGAATTTTTGAATTCAGCCCCGAAAAACTGTGAAGTTTCTGAAATAACAGGCAAAAATTAAAATTTTGAGAATTTTGTGATTCCATATAGCAAAAGTATATATATTTTTCCTTAAAACTATACTCAATAAGGGTTCTATAAGCTTTAGAATCACTCCAATTCGATTTTTCTAGAATTAGTTATGATTTTTTAAAGTTTAGGCAGAAATCTGCCAGAATTTTGTAAAAATCCAAAAATTGGGAAATTATCAAATAAATGAAATATGATATAAGATATTAAAATAAAACATCATCTTCCTCCTTTATTCAGCTGAAACTGACGCCACTTTCAGCATTTAGAGAGAGGAAGTGTGAGATTTTCTTAGAGAGAGAAAAGGAGGAAAAACTTGCAAATGCAAGTGTTTTCTTCAGTAAATCGGTTCCTAATGCGTATAACTCCGTTCCTAAGCTTCCTATCCATATGATATAAGGTTGTGAAGCTCAATTTGGTGTTAGGGAAGCTAGGGTTTTAGCCACTCTTGAGAAAAGCTAGTGGGAGCTTGAGGTAACTTTCAAACTCTTGTATATTAACTATTCTGGCTGTTGTGGGCAATTTAATCGGTGAAATTTCATCGGATTGCCATTGGTTTTAATTTTTGGAAATGGGTTGACCTAGGGATTATGCTACCCAAATTGGTAATAAATGGTAGTTATAACCTAATAGAATAGTCAATAAAGTGGTTAGAAATAGAAAGAAACGCGTTTATAGAGCCGAAACAGCAAAACCCCGATTTTTCCCAGAGGATAATATAATTTCGGCCAGGGCTATTAGAGGGCCTTAGAGTTGGATTTTCAATGATTTGATGGTTCCATTGAATTCAAGAGGGAAAATTAGATGGGTTTACAGTTAGACACTTTTTTGGAAAAGGCCGAGAAAGTATAATTACGGAAACGCCTCTAAATCCCTAAAAGTAGGGCTACCAAAGGAAATTTTATAATTTGACATTGAATTTGGTAATTTTGAGCCTGGAAATAGATTCCTTGGACGAAAAAATGCCAGGTTAGCCCTAGTCAAAAATTTGGGAAAACGTGTCATCAGGCCGGGTACGGCAGGGCCGGGCCGGGGTCCTGGGAGCATTTTGGTAAATTTTTACCATAGACTAATATAACCATAAGAAACACTATGGAAGTGTCTAAAATAATACTTGAATAGGTTATGACCTATTTCTTGTACATTTAATATTTTAGGACCGAATCGGGAACCGAAAGTCGACACGTTTCACGAGGCACACAAAAAGGGGTCGATAGAACTTCGAGGTAGGGACATTATCCTTTATACATCATGCTATAATTTTATGATTGTGTGGATGCCATTGTTTGTAAATGCACTTTATTAATCAATATGTTTTGCCCAGAAAAGGGCCAATAGTGCTAGAGGCACTTACACTGGAGTTGGTTATAATCCAACAGGTGCAGATTAGTGGGGCTGGGCCCTACTTATGTATACATGCAGATGATATGTTTATATTATTCATTAATTGGTGCATACATAGCATATATCATATTTACTTTTCGCATTTTCTATGAACGATATCATGTTTCTAGTGGGATTCTTCGGAATCTCACCCCTTTTTCTAAACTAAACATCTCAGCGGGTACTAACGGATCAAAAGGCAAGGACATAGATAAAGGAAAGTGATTGACATGTGTCTTGAGGCAAAGTTAAAGTTCTTGGTTATAGACAGCTTATGTTGTAAATATTGTCGCCTTTTGTATCTTGATTTTGGACTGTAAACAAATACTTTTATCAGTATATATGTACTTTTTTGTATGCCTCTGGAACTTGGTCTCTATTACTCTGTGAATATCGAAATGGAAACAGGTGTTGATACACTCTCTCTCTTCTCCTTAAGTTAACAATGTGTCTTCAAGATTATAGTTTCATGAAGAAACAAGGTTTAGAGAAGGATTTCATGAAAAACTACAAGAGAAATGTTTAAGAATCAACTTCTTACCTTAAGCTTTCACTCCTTCTCTCTATAACTTCTTTGCTCTCTCAAGTTCTCTCTCTCTCTCTCCTTTTCCCCTAACTTGGCCAGAATGCACAAAGGGAAGGGAAGAGGAAGTGTTTTAATCAAATGCTTCATCTCTTCTCTTAGCCCTTGATTTTTCAATATTAAATCTTGTGGTAACACTTGTCACAAGCCATACTTCCACCTATACCTCCTTCATATTATAATATAATTACTCCATTTGGCTTCCCTTAACATTGAACTAACTTTTTTCCCTTGGTTAGCCTCTCAAAAACCGTCCCCTTCTTGCCTCAACTAATCAATTTTCTCTTCTCCAACTAAATCCAAACCTGCTCTCAACTAGACACTTAATTAATGAATTGAGTTTACTCCATGTCATTCCCATCATGCACTCCACCATGCTTTTATGTAGTGTACACTCAACCTTGCATACATGTAGTGTACCATTATCATCATGACCATGTTCATGTAACAATTAGACATATGCTCTTGGAAATCAATTATAATTTAATCTCCTTTTCATATGATAATGACACTTGGCATAATATGATCTAAATAACCATTTTCCCCTCCATCCTTCTCATGCTAGGAAAAATTATGGAAGAGAAGAGAAATAAAAATGTGTTTCACTAATTCCATAATTCAATTAAATGAATTATGCATAATTCCTTCTAATTTCATAATTCTTGATTTATTCCTCCAAGAATATTCAATTTACTCATTTTCCTTTATCTTCCTTGATTAATTGAAATTAACTTCAATTAATTGAAAAATAATTAATCTTAGACTAAATTGGAAAAATTATGATTTTGCTATCACCTTTATAATTTAATTCATTTCTTAAATTAATTTGTCCATTTTTTCATGAATATGAATATTTCAAAATTCATAAGATCCAAATTTCATGAATATTCCTCATTTTATTAAATTTCTTAAATAATTACAATATATTTTTTTTATAAATATAAAATTTAAGATGTTACAATAATAAACAAGAAAAGCAACTTTCCCATTTGAGTATGATTCCTAACCTTTAGCGGTGTAGACAATAACAATTGTGATGAAAGCAGGCAATTCTTACCTATTTTTACATTATACATAAATATCATAATATCAAATCAAAGTCACGTCATATCTTGACCTATTTCCTTGAAATGGGGGTTAAATGCCAATGTGGTTGTGTCCGACAGAAAGAATTAGTGCCACGGTCTAATGTTCTAATCTCTATAAAGAGATACGTCAATATTTAGTACCCAAAAAAACATTGAACCAGAAAGATAAGTGCTCATAAAAACAGTTAAATACCATTGTTTTAAAACTCTTTCAATTTCATAAGACTTTGAACAAAATGCCTAGAAAAACTAACATATCGCACCACACTTATTTTTTTTTTCTTCCATCGTAGTTATATGAACATGATTTGCTGTATATATATCTATTGACCTGTGAATCGTGATTTACTTTATGATTTTTTTAATATTTTATAAAAACTAACGGTTAATATATTAGTTTTATTTTAAACTCTATACACAATAAAATAAAGCTTTAATAAAATGAGAGTAAAAAAAATAAGCAAACCCTCCCAATTAAATTTGAACAGTTCGCGATGATAATGAGCTCTTAGTGTTTATAAGTTGGCTGATTTTTTTTTTTTTAGTTTTACAGTTGGTTTTCGTTTATTTAAAGCATGTTTGTTTGAGCTTATAAAAACTTATAAGTTGCTTTTTACGTAAATCGAGACACAACTCCTCTCACATACTTACTTCGTATACCGTAAATCACTATTAAAAAGCAACTTATAAGCAATCGAATCGCTCAACCAAACATACCCTTATATCCTTTGTAATAAAATACGAATTGGGTAAAGTCAAAACCTAGAAAGTGACGGCCGAAAAGCTATCTTAGGGGGCACCATATGCATAATACCTTGAGGGATGAGCCCCAAATATCCAATGATCCAAACATGACCAAAGAATTGAGGTTTTCTAAATGCTTGCAAGCTTATATCCTTCTGGTATTAATAATAAATTTTAAAAAACGCGTGAAACGAAAGCAGCTTAATGAATAGTCAAATACAAAAATTGTATCCATCATTATCGTAGCTTAATGTCAAATATATATATATATATATATATATATGAGATTTGACCTATTTAATTATTGGCAAAAAAAAAAAAAAGATTTGACCTATTTAATTAGGGGATTACAACCAGGGTTCAGGGACCCGGACCGGACCGGTCACTAGACCGGTCCGGTCCGGGTCCCAAATTAAAAAAAAAAAAAAAATTTTAACTTTTTCCTTTAGAAAATCATACTATAAGTCTAAAATTTCAATTACTCAGCGGTTTGGTCCCGATTTAGCTCCGGTTTGGCCCCAGTTTGACCCACTGACCCTTAACCCAGTACCCCGACCGGTTCAATACCCGATCCGGGTTTTAATACCTTGATTACAACTCATGTGATTCTTGCGTCTCAAGTTTTGTGAACTCGTGCAACATTATTATTTTTTAAAAAATTGCTTTTTCAGAATACGAAGCCATGAAACGGGAGCCATGGACTGTACTGGCGGTGAAGAATAATATAAATAGCTGGGAAAAGGAGTATAAAAGATGGGGAGAATGACAGAAAAAAGTTCTAAATATTTAAAAATGATAGATGGATGATTTCGTAAATTCAGAAGTTAGGAATTTTTTATTACGTTTTGATATTTCTTAATTATTTTTTGACAAAAAAACCCATTTATCATTTCCAAATATTTAGAGCATTTTTCTGTCATTTTCCCTAAAAGAAATACTAAAATAAAATATAGCTTGTATTATTCTCTTTATATATACATACATATTAAGCAGAATGAGATTGGAATAAGTATTTGTAAAAGCGAATTAATCTTGATAAAATTATCTCTTAGCATATATAATTTAGATTGGAATATATATTCACAACTCTAAATATATAATGCTATTTTTAGTAATATATATTCATTATATATATATATATATATTTATTTATTTATCTGTGTATATATATATATATCAATGTAATATGTAGGGGAGTGAATGTTGTTAACAAATTATAATAATATACAACACAACACAACACTACTACAAAAAAACATAGGTTATGACGCTTAATTTAAAGAACACTACAGTGCTTCCCAAGCGCCATAAAAAGAAGTTACGACGCTTCTTAAATATATAGAAGCGTCTTAACTTAATTATTTATTTTTTTCAAATATCTTCCTATGACACTTTTAAGGGGAAGTGCATAGGAAATTAGCACTTCTTATGACGTTTCTCTAGAGAAGTGTCGTAGGAGGTCATTGACGTCCTACGACGCTTCTCCATTGACTTCCTACGACGCTTTCCCTAGAAGCGCTATTGGAAGTAAGTATTTTTCCTCCTCTTATTTTAGCTTAATTGTTTCCTTTCCTGCTGGGTATATATTTTACAATCCACAACAATTTGCAATCTACAATCCACAGCAAAAACCCAAACTAGAATCAGACCAAATCAAAATGAAATAATTCAAAACAAATAATTAATTCATAAAATCAGTACTGATGTATTTAATTACAACGTAACAAATAATGTACAACTAGTTTTAAGTACCTACGTATGTAACTATGTAGGCAAGAATGAATTTCAATGTACCACTAATTCACAAACAACACAAGATTTGCAAGAAACAACCTACATATGTACATAAATATTAACTAATTGCTTGACCATACATTCACACAATTCTTCAATGATTTCATCCACTTGTTGGTCAGTCAATTATGCACAACATTGATCTTCATGATACTACATAAAAAGAATATACATAACAAATTAAAATCACTAAAAATCAAATAACTTAAACACTTGTCAATTAAATTTAAAATATAGTAACTGCAAGTAAAGAATTTACTTGCATAGGAACATGATTTTGATGATGAGTAACTAAATCTTTCATAAATTTCATAATGTAATAACCGCAATCATTATTGTTTGGTTGGAATGGGCACTGCAACAATACAATGAAATAATTAAGTAAATTTTTGAAGAAAAATTTTTGAATAACAAAATTTGAGTAAATTTATATATAAGTACCGCAATCTTCCTCTAGGAGTTATTGACTGGGTCTTTGTGTGTAGAATAATCCAACCTGGCTTCTATAAGCAATCAATGCACTAAAAAAGTAAGTAGTGACTGATTAATTTTGGTTATTCAATAATGACACTTGCAAATATTTACATATACATCCATGCACTTATTGATTATAATCTTTATATCAGGTCGGTTGTCTGGATGACCGGCCTCTAGAGGATCCAAATAGTAAATGCGGGGGCCTCCAAATGATGTTGGATGGATAACAATCAAAATCCAATGTGTGCTAAAACATTTTGAAAATTTTACTTCGACAATCATGTTATAGTAAAAGTGAAAGAATAAAAAAAACATACATTAAAATACTGTCGCAAATAACTTACCCCAGATTGTATGGCACAATAAAGAGCATATTAAAGGTTGCTCTCCACATGAAGATGTCCTTAAGATTGTTAGATTGTGTATCCACACCTAATCTCCCCATATGCTGGCCAAGGATGTATGGGCTGACAAATACGAATCTATGCATCCTTTCCGTGTGTAGTAACAGATTGTGGTACAAGTGCCTTTATAGAAAACAAACAATGTTATTAAAACAAAAAAATTGAATGATGAATAATAATAAAGTGATAGACGATGATGATAAAGTACCTAATCTATATATTGATGGTCATCGCACTAAGCCAATCACGACTAAACACTTCATTCAGCATACTACCATCGACATGATCATTTATATCTGCATGATAGAAGTCGATATCAAAACGTATTGACTGACCTTCTTAGCGGATTAAAGCTGGTGCTATTAATGCCAATTGTTGGCCATATGAGCCCATTTGTCTGTTGCTTCGGTTGTTGGTTGAGGGTTGGGACTTCTGTTCGCTTGATGAACACTTTGAGTTCTTCCCACGCCCTTCAATTCGTTTTCCTTTAGGACGAGCGACAACCTACAAAACTCATGAAATTAAATCATGTGGTTTTAGATGGATGTGCATAAAAAAAGTAAAAGGAATTATAAATTAACTACCTTTTAAAATGGCTTAATAAAACCTATTGGTCATGTTACAAAACCACTGACAACATCATTTACCATTGTTTCTTCTTCCTGAGAAGAGATTGGTAAGATGACATCTTCATTTATGCATACATCAACCCTTACATGAAGTGTGTTCGCGGGCAATGGTGAATTATGCAGTGTATCATTGTCAATGTTGTAGGCCACGCCGACAGTAACTACGTGCTTGAACGATTCATCGACATGCAACTTACACGTCGATTCGCCCTTATGAAAAATAGAGTTAATATATTAAATTACAATAATTTGCAACGTAACAAAAATTAACTAGAGAAGAAATTAATTACCAAAGGAATGAACACTTTAGGCATGAAGGGACAATTATCCCTCGCACTCGTGCCGTCACACATTGAACTTGGTGCTTGCCTAAACTGCAGTAAGGCGTCAATTTGAACATTCAATAATGCATTTTGCTCTTGCATCAAATGCATATGATCATTAAATTCTTCTACTTGATTAGGTCAAATTCATTCAAAGCACTGATCGTGGTATGTACCCGTTCACTACATGTATCATTCGTCTCATCGTGCCTTGTCTATCATGTATATGATTGATCAATTCCATGGCACACTAAATGATCTAGCACATCAAGTAGACTAATTCGTTTTCCATAACAACAAGATAAGTAAGGATACAAGATTTTGTTAGGATCATTTGTATCTTGCTTGCAAATCTAATAAACTCTTTCACCCCATTTATATATTCCCTTGAACATCGATCAAATAACATCCATTTTCGATCCATCTATACCTTAAACATAGTTTTAACAGTGGTTAGTTGTTTGCCCTTGCAGTTACTAATTACTTTTATCTTTTGTTATTTATTTTTAAAAAAATTTGATAGCATAACGTCTTAAAATTTGAATTTTTTCAAGTATTAAACACTCTCTTTAAGGCACAAATAAGTTTTAAATAACTTATCTTTTTTTAAAATTATTAATTATAATGCTTTAGTATATTTAATTGATTCGAACAGATTATAAAGAATAATATGATATTGAATTATTGATCTCCCATTTACTTCAACTCTTTCTAACTTTGCATTAATATTGAGAAATTTTGAAATTTGATAGAAAAATTATTGTTTTTTCTTTTAATTACAAACTCCTATATATATATATGTGACATTTTTAAACTTCTTAAAATACTTCCTTCGCTATCATATCCTCCATGAGAAACAATTTGTTAAGAGATATTTTGTTATTAAAATCTAAGGAATATTACATAGTTCAATTATATTTAACGCTTTGCCTAGATCAATACTCCTTTAATGATTGGTAAATAGGACACATAAGAAATCTCTAGGCACTCAACTATTCTAAATTGATGAGAAATCTTCAGGCACCCAATTTTTTTTTAAGAAAAAAAGAACAAGAAAATGTAGGACAAAAGCTTTTGTAAAAGAAAAAGACTTACAAGCAAGGAAACTTTTGTAGGAGGCTGAGATAGAGACCAAACTTTAAGAAGACAGTTGAAACTTCAAATAAATACCTGAAAAAAATATTACGAGCACACATATAAGATTCATGATAGATTTTTACCCCAAAAAATAAGAAGAAAACATATGGACTTAAGCTTCTGTATAAAAAAAAGGACTTACAAGCTAGAGAACTTCCTGTGGGAGGTTGAGACAAAGAAAAAAACATGTGGGAGACCAAGCTTTGTACTGCACCGGAAGTGGCAACCAAAAAATTTTCAAGAAATCTATACGAGGAAGAGACAAGAAAAAACAAAATGTGGGGGGACTAAGGAAGCTTCTAATTCCCACCGTCAAATAGAGGAGGGAGTGAGGATAATGGATAAGGAAATGTGGTAAAACAATAGAGTGGGAACCAAACGGATACAAGATGGTGGACCAATCGAGCTATGGGAAATGAAGAACTAGAGGGCACGCGAGATGACTATAATGGCGCGGAAGTGAACAATTTTATAGCACCTATGAAAGCGCCGTACAAGGTATAATGAAACTATGCAAGCGCCATAGCTTCCCTTTAATCAATGGGAACCTTGTATGAGCAAGCGCCATACAAGGCATAATTTAATGGATGCTTTGGCGATTGCACACTAAGTGCCATTGCATCCATTTAATATATTTTAAAAAATAAAAAAATGGTAGTAAGGAAGCAGTGCAAGTGCCATTGGTTCCCTTGAATTTCTTCACAGCTAACAGAAGCTAGCAATCATTCTATGTCTCAATCTTCATGAAAAACAAAAGGAAGAAAAGGAAGAAAAGAAAGTAAGACAGTGGACACCTACAATGACCTAATGCATGATCATTTACTAATGGAGAGTCTTAAGAAAATGAATCTTCTATGTTCATATATATTTTAAATACACAGCGTTTGATTAAAAAAAGGAAAACTAACAAAATTAAAGACACAAAAAGATAGTCAGAGACAACATGCATAAAGAACAAGATCATGAAATAGCAAAAGACAAAGATGATGAAAGTAAATTGTGCCTTGTTTGTGACCTTAATAATTCAAATAGGTTTTAAAGACAATAAAATTTAAAAATAATTACAAATGATAAATTGAAACTTGAAAGTAAACTGATTCTCTCTCTCTCTCTCACATGCTTCTTTTTAATCAGAACTAATCAAAATATATATGAATTGATTTAAGAAACTTAGGGGGTAATTATAAGGAAAGGCAACATTGTAAATCATGATTAAGGATTCTAACAAAAGAGATTATCGAGTAATTCCTTTTTGGCCAAAGACAATGCACTGACAGCAAATACAGGGGAGTGACAAATCCAGTTTTAGTTGTGAAGACAACAAAGATATCTATCACTATCATTTCTCACCGATAGCAAACAAAATCAAAGAATGAAAAGAAAGAAGGAAGGAAAGAAAGAAAGAAATGAGAAAATAATTTATCAAACTCGACGATTTCAACAAGATTTAGCGATTAGACAATTTCTTATATTGGAAAAGAATCAAGACCTGACAAAGTAAATATGGAGTTAAATCAGAGCAAAGAAATAAGATGGGAGGATTACCTGTAGCGAGCAAGAGATAAACATCGTTCTCAAGCTACGAATAAAGGACCAAATTGTGATTTCTATTTGTTTGTGCAAGAGATGGAGTTGAATGTTCTTGGTTTCTCATATCGTCCTTTACTTGATGTCGAATAGGGAATGAAAGCATGATGTGAATCAATATCATTGTGTGGCTAAGGGAGTGAACTAAAAGCTAGGGGAGTCCCATGTAAGGTGGCCTTGCATGCGCCTACCAAGAGGCAAATGCAAGGCCACCGTGTGGCCTTGTTGCCGCCTGCCATGGGTAGCCTTAGCAAGCGCCAAGGCACATATATGGAAGGCTACTGTGTGGCCTTGGCATGCTTGCCAAGGCTGTCTTATCTTTTGTAAGAATCACGGTTGTGTTTGTCTTTGCTTCCTTGAGTTTCCTTTTCAAGAATCACGGCTAATTATTTTGGAATTGTTTAACTTTAGCATTCATTTATATATGAGATGGAAACTTACCTATAAGTTTATACAATGAAAGCCTTTAGACTGTCCTTTTTTCTATTGTTTTTTGTGTCGTGAATCATCTTTATATAGTATCTCTTTATTTCTTACGAGTCTATTTCCTATGCTAAAATGGTTAAGCTCAAAATATATTGTTTTATAGATTTGCATCCCTTGTATTTTTTTATGCGTTACTGGATTTTGCTTTAATCTTAAATATTGTGAGATATTCAAAATATAACATTTTGCCTTTCTATCTGTAACACCCCAAATTTTATATTCACCAAATATATTGTAATTATTTGGGAAATTCAATAAAATGGTGAATATTCATGAATTTGGAATTTATGAATTTATAAATGTTCAATTTCATGGGAAATTGGGCAAAAATAATTATGGAATTAATTTGGGTAATTTAAAAAGCCCAATATTAAGGTCCAAAAATGAAGGAATATTAGAGAAAATATTTGGTCCAAAAATATATGGAAATTGGCCAAAGAAAAATAAGAAAAGAAATTGGATTAGAAAGATAATGGCAAAATCGTAATTTTGCCAAAATAGCACAAAATAAATTATTTTCCTATTAATTGAAGTTAATTTCAATTAATTAAGGAAAATAAAGGTTAAAAATATATTTAGAATATTTTGGTCAATTTAATATGAATTTATGGAAAATTTGAGCAAAAAGTGCAATTTTGACCAAAATTGAAACTTTACGTGTATACGTAACCGGAATAAATTGTGAAGCCAATTGAGACCATAGGGAGGGACCCCTAGGTGTCTCCTATATGTTGCAAGAGGAAGAAAATATTGGTTGGGATTAATGAGTTTGGTTACACATACATAGGGTTTATTTACATAAAAGTGATTTTTGAAAGTTTTGGAAATTGTTAAATAATTAAAGTATAATATTATATATATTATAAAACACATGAGCATCTTCATCCTCAGCCCATTTCTGTCGCACACAGCAGCTGAATGTGGAGTGAGAACGTTTGAACTTGTAGAGAGAGAAAGGAGAAGAAAAATCATAAGGTAAGCCGATTTCTCCGACGATTTAGCTCCTAACGCGTGTAACTCCGATCCTAAGCTACTCTTTTTTGTTCTTTAAGGTTTGGAAGCTCAAAATCTGTTGTTGAGAACTTAGGGTTTTCAGCAATATTTGGGAAAAACTTGTGGGAGCTTGAGGTAACTTCCAAACCTTCGTATATTAACTATTCTGGTTGTTGTGGGCAATTTAATCGGTGAAATTTCGCCAGATTGCCATTTGTTTTAAATTTTGGAAAAGTAGGTGCCTAAGGGTTATGCTGCCCAATTTTAGTTCAAATGGTTGTTATAACTCAATTAGATGGTTAATAAAGTGGTTAGGAGTAGAAAGGAACGCGTTTACGGAGCCGAAATCGTAAAACCCCGATTTTTCCCGGAGAAGACCATTATTTCGGCCAGGGATGTTTGAGGGCCTTACAGTTGGATTTTCAATGATTTGATGATTCCATTGGATTCAGTGGGCAAAAATAGGTGGGGTTACAGTTGGGCACTTTTTCGGAAAAGGCCGAGAAAGCATAATTACGGAAACGCCCCTAAAACCCTAAAAGTAGGGCTACCAAGGGTAATTTCGTAATTTAACATTGAATTTGATAATTTTGAGTCCGGAAATGGATTCCTTGGACAAAAATATGTCAGGATAGCCCTAGTCAAAATTTTGGGGAAAACGTGCCATCGGGCCAGGTACGGCGGGGCCGGGCTGGGGTCCCGGGGGTATTTTGGTAAATTTTCATCATAGGCTAATATAACCACAAGAAACACTATGGAAGAGTCTAAAATGATACTTGGATAGGTTATGACCTATTTCTTGTACATTTAATATTTTAGGATTGAATCGGGAGCCGAAAGTCGACACGATTTACAAGGCACACAGAAAGGGGTCGATAGAATTTTGAGGTAGGGACATTATCCTTCATACATTATGCCATAGTTATATGATTGTGTGAATGCCAATGTTTGTAAATGCGCTTTATTAATCAACATGTTTTGCCCAGAGAGGGGCCAGTAGTGCTAAAGGCACTTACACTGGAGTTGGCAGAAGACCAACCAGTGCAGAATAGTGGGGCTTGGCCCTACTCATGTATACATGCAGATAATATGTTTATATTGTTCATTAATTAGTGCATACATGGCATATATCATATTTACTTTTCGCATTTTCTATGAACGATAGCATGTTTCTATTCGGATTCTTCGGAATCTCACCCCTTTTTCTACACCAAACATCTCAGCGGGCGCCAGTGGATCAAAAGGCAAGAATGTAAACCAAGGGAAGTGACTGGCATGTGCCTCGAGGAAAATACAAAGTTCGTGGTTATAGATAGTCTATGTCTAAAATACTTTTGGATATTTTGTAATAGTGGTGTATATTATCGCATTCTCTAGGGTTGACTTTGGACTGTAAACAAATACTTTTATCAGTATATATGTACTCTTCTGTATGCCTGTGGAACTTGGTCTCTATTACTCTGTGTATATCGAAATGGAAACGGGTGTTGACACTGTCACTCTTTTCCACTAAGTGGTTAGATCCAAGGCATTCGGTGATTTTGTTTTTCAGTTTAAACATTTAGTCTTAGCTTGCATTATATACTACTACTAAATTTTCAAGTGAACCATGTAAAAACTTTTTTCTTCCTTAGATTTATACACGCACCAACACCAAGCACTTGCTTGGAAACACAAAATCAGTAAATGAAAGAGTAAAGCTTGATGATTTTATGCTTCTTATCCATCAACGTAAATGCCTCTTCCTTTCCTCTTGTGATTATAATAGTATCAAAAAAATATTAAAGCCTTGAAAGATGCTTGCTTGAAGGTTTATTTTTAAAAAAATTAAAGCCTTAGAAGGCGCTTGACAAGCAAGGGCCTTCAAAGGTTTATTACAAAAAAAAAAAAAACATAAGGCCAGTTATGCCACATACCTAAGAAGCGCCATAGTTGGCACTTTGATTTTTCTTCTAAAAAATATAAATGTCTTGTGTGACACTTATTTAGCAAAGTGTCATATAAATCTAACACTAACTACGACACTTATAATAGAAAGCGTTATAGCTTTTAAACATTTTTTTTAAAAAAATAATTATCTATGACACTTCTTTAAAGAGGCATCACTAAATGCTTCTTTTGTATTAGTGCAAAATCAAATTTTATACAATTAATTTTTAAAAGGAAAGGCACAAAAAGAAGAAATATAATTGAGGTGCTCAAGGAAGTTAGTGGCTTTGAGGTCGTGACAAATGATATGGGACATAGCTAGATTAATTGCAAGAGAGGCAAAGGTTGAGACCAAGTCAAGCAGGTCATATAATATTTGACCCCATTTTTGTTTATAGAATTTTTTTTTTTTATCAAGGTATATAGCAATCACATGTATAAAATATAATAATCCCAAGTTGCTTGAGGCTGATCTTTCTCTTTAATTATGTTCTCTGACCTCCTCTCTAAAGTTACACTGAAGAAACCTTGGGATGAAGCTTTGCCTTCATAGCAATGATTGTTCTAACAAAGCGCCTTTGATTTCATCAAGCATGCAGACACATTTTTATATTATATAATATTATATTGAAAAGGAATGTCATACTTATTACTTATGAGGTATCACGTTTGATTCTTAATATAAAATTTTATTCATAGTATAAATTACACTATGAATGATATCTTATATTAAATATTGAATGTAGTATTTCAGAATTTATTATGTTGTACTATCTCTCGTTTTAAATATAAAATCCGATTGATTTTTTAAAAAAAATTAAAGAAGTTAAATAAATTATTTAACTTTAACATATGTTGTGTATTATTAGATTATATATATATATATATCAATTTATAAATTAGTCAAAATAATTTTAAAAAATAATAAACATAAATACTTTAAAGTAATATAATTAATTTTCTTAATATTTTTAAAATTTTATATTTTAAATAGGTAATACTATATTTTGATATTGGGATTATACCGGCATATCTCCGGAGTGTGACATTTCAGTCACCTAGGTTGGATTCAAATTTAGGATTTTCATTTTATCCGTTTAGTTATTAATAATATGAGTGGTTATAAATAGCGTAAACTTAGATTATATGAAACTCCAGTCCCCCCATTCCCTAGTTGCCCTACCTAAACCGAGGACCTAGTCAAAAGAGTCATTCATATTATTTTTCTTCTGACTGTATTTTGTGCAGAGGTATTTTGATTCAGTGCTCGTTTGGAATAACTTATTTTTAGGTAATAAGTGTTTATAAATCATGATTCACAGTATACGAGGTAAGTATGTGAGATGAGTTTTATCTCAGCTTGTGTAATAAGGACTTATTGTCCAATAATAAGTGATCCCAAACACAATAGGGATTCTTCTCTGATGCTGTATAGTTTTCTATATTCCTTTATATGCGTGGCTCTAATTAATAACTTAGAATCTGTCTTACAATCCTCGAATTCACTGTCAGTATTATTTATGATGCAGCTAGACACAACCATAAGTTGTGAAATGCTTTGTGATGACGCTCTCTTCTGCCCTGAGCCTGAGATAATGTTCAGACAATACTTATACGTTAGGTTACAGAAGACGTGCACCGAAGCTTCATCCTGCGAATACACAAAAGTAAAAAGTGGTTCCTGTTTTGTACACACGCACGTATCGCAGTCAGAGTTTTTCTCTGAGAATGATTCTATTCCTGGTGTTTGTTTAACCACAACTTCATTGAACAATTAACTAACTTAATTAAAACCCATACCAAAAAAAGAGTCACTTGCCTTACAGTCTCTGATGATACGAAATCTTCCACTAGCAGGAGGTCGTGAGTTTGATCAATTTATAATTTCAAGCGTTTTGCTCTCAAGTTCACCTAACTAATTAGTATATCTCATTAAGCAGCCATATGGATCATGAGATTGATTAATTAATTAAATAGAAAAAAAATATTAAGCAATAAATAATGCAGTTATATTATGCATATGTGAGCTCCACCTCAACTAAAGCCATTGAATTCCCAGACAATAATTATAAACAAAGATGGGAAATGGAGAGAAGTCGTTGGGTGATTGATGGTGGGGACCATGTAATTTGTGGTTTTTGTTTCGTGTTTTCTCAAAAACCTTTTTTAGTTTAATATATTGAATTAAAAATTTAAATTATCTTCCATAATGAAGACGATGAGCCATGTCTAATGGTTTTATTTATTTAGTTTTTCTGGAATAAAAGAGATATTCCCATTTATTCAGAAAAATATAAACCACACGGATTTATAAAAATCTATCCAACCTAATTGTCTAAATTTGTAAACTTTACGGGATTCCTGAATTGAAGGACGCAAAAAGATGATCATGAAAAACTTTTTTGTTGCTTGGAAAATCAGCAATTTTTGTTATTCCCAGTCATTTTCTTTGCTCTCGTTATCAACATATCCATCCAATATAATATTAAATTTATAAGAAATATATTAATTGCAGGTCTTCAATAAATAGTTATATTTTATTTTCCAGACTAAAATATATTTTAAAAATGTGTCTTAGGGTTGTAAGTTTTAGCTCTTGTGTTCCAATCAAATAAATGGGGCCTCCTGAATAAGAGGGCAAGTCAATGTTCTTATGCTTACAGCTTTTCCAGAAATTCTATCTTATTTATAGGTCAACGATGAGATTTGGCATCAAACAACAAGAACAAGACAAACAAAAATATGTTATAGTCATTCGATGTATTAATTCGAAAATAAAAATGTCTGCTTTTTGGATTTTATTGCAAGTTTGTAATAACATCCATCAAATAAGATGTTGGTTATAATATTTCAGAATTGAGAGATAAATATTGTAATTCACTGAGGGTAAAAATTAATTGAGTCAAAATACAACGACCTTCTTTCATATTTATAAAAATTATGTAAATTTCTCCTCTATTTAAAAATATTTCCAACAAATGCCACATAGGCATGTCTTTGTTCTCCCTTTGCCATCACATATTTTTACGTTGGCATGGTATGTAAGGTTTAGACACATGACCTATGGGAGAGATTTTCAGCCTCCATCAACATGACACTCGAATATTGATAGCTATCACATATTAATTACGCATGGTGCCATATAATTTAGTGCATCGAATTTGAATCCATTTTAATTACGGATGCATACTAATATAGGCATATATGCATATAAGGCATATTTTTTAATTTTTGATGAGTAACTACAAAAATGATAATCTAAAAAATCACACATACACACACCCAGTCCCATAATTATATTGCTCTTTAACAATTTTTATCCAAGTCTGTATTAATTGTGAAATAATGTTAGAGCTAATAAATTAATCACCATAAAAATTTTGTATGAAACAACATTTTGTTAATATCAACTATAGCAGCCAATAACCTAATCTAAAAGTAATAAAAAGTGCAAATTTTTCATCATATTCCACCGGAGAAAATTAATTA